>OW799234.1:135765304-137099412 GCA_941918925.1 Phyto melanocephala | reverse complement strand
TTTTTCGTTTCTTAATATTTTGTTTTTGTCCTTTAGTCTTTTTTCGATTTATTATTGTTGATCGTTCAGTAGTTATCAAGGCGGTGGTGGTGTGGGTAGTTAGTTGTTTTTATTAAAATTGTTTTTGCATTAAAGCAAAACGCGAGTGTTAAGCAACTTCAATATGCAACAGGAGCCCAGTTTTTATGAGGAGGGAGAAAAAAACCTTAATATATTTAAAGATTTTTTTTAATCTTATTTTCTTTTGCTCTATTTTTTTTTCACACCCTACAGTAAGTAGCATTCTTTCGTTTTGTTTTGTGCTTTTTTTATTTTTTCTTGTTTTTAAATATATGTAAACACAGATATGTAGGCTTCTTAATTTTATCGAAGTAAGAAACCTTTAATATTTATTAAAATATATTATTATTATTTAATAAAAATGCAATAAAGTTTACGTCGTAACTCTTATGTTTGTTTTTTATTTTTTTATTATTTTCATATAATGTCCTTTAGTCTCCTGACTATTTATTGATCGTTCGTTAATTACCAATCAGGTTAATGATTTTTTTTACCTTAATAAAAATAACCCGAGTAAAAAATCTTTTATAAATATATAATCATTGGGATTCAGTTTTATTTGATTTATTTATTATTATTATTTTTATGGTATTTTTTTTATCATCAATGCAACAACGTTTACTAAACTCTATTTGTGTACCTTCATACCTACCCATTAACAAACAAAAAATGGGTGGGTGGAGGTATATTCATTTTGTCATTCCGTTTATAACACAACGAAATATTTATTTAAGGCCCTATAAAGTATATTTTTTCTGAGTCCTGATGTTTTATTAAAGAACGATCTAGCAATGTTTGTCTGTCCGTCTGTCTGTCCGCCAGAATTATATATACATACATATGTACATGATAAAATTTCGCATACATAATTTTCTGGTAAATATAATTTTAATACCAATATAAGTACAATTAAAAAAAAAAAAGTAAAAAAATTAAGGTGACCAGCCTAAATTAATGCCCGCCACCCGCTTTATCTTAAATTCATATTAATTCTATATGGCCAAAAATAAATAAATAAAATAAAAGTGAAATCTGTAATAGATTAACTAAGTTAGTTGAATTCAAACATTAATTACATAATTTTAAAAATAGGAGGTGTTTTGCCCACACAAAGCTTAATATTATTATTATTATTATTTTTTTTTTTTTTTAACTACCTCTGGGTATCAAATTGTACTCTTCAGTTTCCGTAAAAATACAATATTTCAGTAAAAATCGATTTAGTGGTATCATTTCTAATATACAAATACTAAAGGCTTTATTGTAAGACTAAGTTTAAGAAAATAAATTTAAAGCAATTCGCTACTTAGTTAGTTACACACAGAAAGTAATACATATTTTAGTATAAGGGATTATTTCATAGCAATTACTGTTGATAATAAAATAATAAAAGTTTAAATGTAGGTAGGTACCTAATAACAATAAAATATGACTCCATAAAGTATATATTTTCTAGTCCTGGTGTTTTATTTTAGGAAGATCTAGCAATGTCCATCTGTCCATCCGTCCGTCAGAATTATATATATCTATGTATGTACATACATTTGTTCTTATTAGATGATAAAATTTCGCATACATATTTTTCTTGTAAATATAATTTTAACAAAAATAAAAAATTAAGGTGACCAGCCTACATAAACGCCCGCCTTCCGCTTTATCTTAAATTCATATTATTTCTATATGAACAAAAATAAAAAATTAAATAACAGAGAAATCTGTAATGGATTAATTACATAATTTTAAAAATAGTAATTTGCTATTATGACCACACAAAGCTTAATATTATTATAATTATTTTTTTTTTTTTTTTTTTTTTAACTACCTCTGGGTAGGTACCAAACTATACTCTTCAGTTTCCATCAAAATACAATATTTTAGTAAAAAATAGTGAGTAGTGTCACTCCTAATATAGAAGTACGTAACGTTTCATTATAAGACTAAATATAAATTAATCGTAAATCGAAGTTACACAAAGAAAGTAATACCTATATAGTTTTTTTGTATAAAGAGATTAATTCAATAGCGATCACTTTTAATAACAAAATAATAATAACAATTTTTGTGCTATTAAAGTAAAACGAAATTTGTAGTGGATATTTAAAATACCGCACAGCCGAATATAGTGCTCTTAATTGTTTATTTTCGTTTTCTTTTTTAATACTAACTAATGCAACAACAACATTAACTGAACTAAATTTTTTTGTTATTCCATATTTTGTTTTTGTCCATTAGTCTTTTTCTATTTGTTGTTACTTTTTGCTTTATTAACCAATAACGAATAAGCAACAACGTTTACCGAACTCTATTTTTCGTTTCTTAATATTTTGTTTTTGTCCTTTAGTCTTTTTTCGATTTATTATTGTTGATCGTTCAGTAGTTATCAAGGCGGTGGTGGTGTGGGTAGTTAGTTGTTTTTATTAAAATTGTTTTTGCATTAAAGCAAAACGCGAGTGTTAAGCAACTTCAATATGCAACAGGAGCCCAGTTTTTATGAGGAGGGAGAAAAAAACCTTAATATATTTAAAGATTTTTTTTAATCTTATTTTCTTTTGCTCTATTTTTTTTTCACACCCTACAGTAAGTAGCATTCTTTCGTTTTGTTTTGTGCTTTTTTTATTTTTTCTTGTTTTTAAATATATGTAAACACAGATATGTAGGCTTCTTAATTTTATCGAAGTAAGAAACCTTTAATATTTATTAAAATATATTATTATTATTTAATAAAAATGCAATAAAGTTTACGTCGTAACTCTTATGTTTGTTTTTTATTTTTTTATTATTTTCATATAATGTCCTTTAGTCTCCTGACTATTTATTGATCGTTCGTTAATTACCAATCAGGTTAATGATTTTTTTTACCTTAATAAAAATAACCCGAGTAAAAAATCTTTTATAAATATATAATCATTGGGATTCAGTTTTATTTGATTTATTTATTATTATTATTTTTATGGTATTTTTTTTATCATCAATGCAACAACGTTTACTAAACTCTATTTGTGTACCTTCATACCTACCCATTAACAAACAAAAAATGGGTGGGTGGAGGTATATTCATTTTGTCATTCCGTTTATAACACAACGAAATATTTATTTAAGGCCCTATAAAGTATATTTTTTCTGAGTCCTGATGTTTTATTAAAGAACGATCTAGCAATGTTTGTCTGTCCGTCTGTCTGTCCGCCAGAATTATATATACATACATATGTACATGATAAAATTTCGCATACATAATTTTCTGGTAAATATAATTTTAATACCAATATAAGTACAATTAAAAAAAAAAAAGTAAAAAAATTAAGGTGACCAGCCTAAATTAATGCCCGCCACCCGCTTTATCTTAAATTCATATTAATTCTATATGGCCAAAAATAAATAAATAAAATAAAAGTGAAATCTGTAATAGATTAACTAAGTTAGTTGAATTCAAACATTAATTACATAATTTTAAAAATAGGAGGTGTTTTGCCCACACAAAGCTTAATATTATTATTATTATTATTTTTTTTTTTTTTTAACTACCTCTGGGTATCAAATTGTACTCTTCAGTTTCCGTAAAAATACAATATTTCAGTAAAAATCGATTTAGTGGTATCATTTCTAATATACAAATACTAAAGGCTTTATTGTAAGACTAAGTTTAAGAAAATAAATTTAAAGCAATTCGCTACTTAGTTAGTTACACACAGAAAGTAATACATATTTTAGTATAAGGGATTATTTCATAGCAATTACTGTTGATAATAAAATAATAAAAGTTTAAATGTAGGTAGGTACCTAATAACAATAAAATATGACTCCATAAAGTATATATTTTCTAGTCCTGGTGTTTTATTTTAGGAAGATCTAGCAATGTCCATCTGTCCATCCGTCCGTCAGAATTATATATATCTATGTATGTACATACATTTGTTCTTATTAGATGATAAAATTTCGCATACATATTTTTCTTGTAAATATAATTTTAACAAAAATAAAAAATTAAGGTGACCAGCCTACATAAACGCCCGCCTTCCGCTTTATCTTAAATTCATATTATTTCTATATGAACAAAAATAAAAAATTAAATAACAGAGAAATCTGTAATGGATTAATTACATAATTTTAAAAATAGTAATTTGCTATTATGACCACACAAAGCTTAATATTATTATAATTATTTTTTTTTTTTTTTTTTTTTTAACTACCTCTGGGTAGGTACCAAACTATACTCTTCAGTTTCCATCAAAATACAATATTTTAGTAAAAAATAGTGAGTAGTGTCACTCCTAATATAGAAGTACGTAACGTTTCATTATAAGACTAAATATAAATTAATCGTAAATCGAAGTTACACAAAGAAAGTAATACCTATATAGTTTTTTTGTATAAAGAGATTAATTCAATAGCGATCACTTTTAATAACAAAATAATAATAACAATTTTTGTGCTATTAAAGTAAAACGAAATTTGTAGTGGATATTTAAAATACCGCACAGCCGAATATAGTGCTCTTAATTGTTTATTTTCGTTTTCTTTTTTAATACTAACTAATGCAACAACAACATTAACTGAACTAAATTTTTTTGTTATTCCATATTTTGTTTTTGTCCATTAGTCTTTTTCTATTTGTTGTTACTTTTTGCTTTATTAACCAATAACGAATAAGCAACAACGTTTACCGAACTCTATTTTTCGTTTCTTAATATTTTGTTTTTGTCCTTTAGTCTTTTTTCGATTTATTATTGTTGATCGTTCAGTAGTTATCAAGGCGGTGGTGGTGTGGGTAGTTAGTTGTTTTTATTAAAATTGTTTTTGCATTAAAGCAAAACGCGAGTGTTAAGCAACTTCAATATGCAACAGGAGCCCAGTTTTTATGAGGAGGGAGAAAAAAACCTTAATATATTTAAAGATTTTTTTTAATCTTATTTTCTTTTGCTCTATTTTTTTTTCACACCCTACAGTAAGTAGCATTCTTTCGTTTTGTTTTGTGCTTTTTTTATTTTTTCTTGTTTTTAAATATATGTAAACACAGATATGTAGGCTTCTTAATTTTATCGAAGTAAGAAACCTTTAATATTTATTAAAATATATTATTATTATTTAATAAAAATGCAATAAAGTTTACGTCGTAACTCTTATGTTTGTTTTTTATTTTTTTATTATTTTCATATAATGTCCTTTAGTCTCCTGACTATTTATTGATCGTTCGTTAATTACCAATCAGGTTAATGATTTTTTTTACCTTAATA
Source organism: Phyto melanocephala (assembly GCA_941918925.1). NCBI lineage: Eukaryota > Metazoa > Arthropoda > Insecta > Diptera > Rhinophoridae > Phyto > Phyto melanocephala. The sequence goes on along the minus strand of OW799234.1, from coordinate 137,094,121 downwards.
AAAATAACCCGAGTAAAAAATCTTTTATAAATATATAATCATTGGGATTCAGTTTTATTTGATTTATTTATTATTATTATTTTTATGGTATTTTTTTTATCATCAATGCAACAACGTTTACTAAACTCTATTTGTGTACCTTCATACCTACCCATTAACAAACAAAAAATGGGTGGGTGGAGGTATATTCATTTTGTCATTCCGTTTATAACACAACGAAATATTTATTTAAGGCCCTATAAAGTATATTTTTTCTGAGTCCTGATGTTTTATTAAAGAACGATCTAGCAATGTTTGTCTGTCCGTCTGTCTGTCCGCCAGAATTATATATACATACATATGTACATGATAAAATTTCGCATACATAATTTTCTGGTAAATATAATTTTAATACCAATATAAGTACAATTAAAAAAAAAAAAGTAAAAAAATTAAGGTGACCAGCCTAAATTAATGCCCGCCACCCGCTTTATCTTAAATTCATATTAATTCTATATGGCCAAAAATAAATAAATAAAATAAAAGTGAAATCTGTAATAGATTAACTAAGTTAGTTGAATTCAAACATTAATTACATAATTTTAAAAATAGGAGGTGTTTTGCCCACACAAAGCTTAATATTATTATTATTATTATTTTTTTTTTTTTTTAACTACCTCTGGGTATCAAATTGTACTCTTCAGTTTCCGTAAAAATACAATATTTCAGTAAAAATCGATTTAGTGGTATCATTTCTAATATACAAATACTAAAGGCTTTATTGTAAGACTAAGTTTAAGAAAATAAATTTAAAGCAATTCGCTACTTAGTTAGTTACACACAGAAAGTAATACATATTTTAGTATAAGGGATTATTTCATAGCAATTACTGTTGATAATAAAATAATAAAAGTTTAAATGTAGGTAGGTACCTAATAACAATAAAATATGACTCCATAAAGTATATATTTTCTAGTCCTGGTGTTTTATTTTAGGAAGATCTAGCAATGTCCATCTGTCCATCCGTCCGTCAGAATTATATATATCTATGTATGTACATACATTTGTTCTTATTAGATGATAAAATTTCGCATACATATTTTTCTTGTAAATATAATTTTAACAAAAATAAAAAATTAAGGTGACCAGCCTACATAAACGCCCGCCTTCCGCTTTATCTTAAATTCATATTATTTCTATATGAACAAAAATAAAAAATTAAATAACAGAGAAATCTGTAATGGATTAATTACATAATTTTAAAAATAGTAATTTGCTATTATGACCACACAAAGCTTAATATTATTATAATTATTTTTTTTTTTTTTTTTTTTTTAACTACCTCTGGGTAGGTACCAAACTATACTCTTCAGTTTCCATCAAAATACAATATTTTAGTAAAAAATAGTGAGTAGTGTCACTCCTAATATAGAAGTACGTAACGTTTCATTATAAGACTAAATATAAATTAATCGTAAATCGAAGTTACACAAAGAAAGTAATACCTATATAGTTTTTTTGTATAAAGAGATTAATTCAATAGCGATCACTTTTAATAACAAAATAATAATAACAATTTTTGTGCTATTAAAGTAAAACGAAATTTGTAGTGGATATTTAAAATACCGCACAGCCGAATATAGTGCTCTTAATTGTTTATTTTCGTTTTCTTTTTTAATACTAACTAATGCAACAACAACATTAACTGAACTAAATTTTTTTGTTATTCCATATTTTGTTTTTGTCCATTAGTCTTTTTCTATTTGTTGTTACTTTTTGCTTTATTAACCAATAACGAATAAGCAACAACGTTTACCGAACTCTATTTTTCGTTTCTTAATATTTTGTTTTTGTCCTTTAGTCTTTTTTCGATTTATTATTGTTGATCGTTCAGTAGTTATCAAGGCGGTGGTGGTGTGGGTAGTTAGTTGTTTTTATTAAAATTGTTTTTGCATTAAAGCAAAACGCGAGTGTTAAGCAACTTCAATATGCAACAGGAGCCCAGTTTTTATGAGGAGGGAGAAAAAAACCTTAATATATTTAAAGATTTTTTTTAATCTTATTTTCTTTTGCTCTATTTTTTTTTCACACCCTACAGTAAGTAGCATTCTTTCGTTTTGTTTTGTGCTTTTTTTATTTTTTCTTGTTTTTAAATATATGTAAACACAGATATGTAGGCTTCTTAATTTTATCGAAGTAAGAAACCTTTAATATTTATTAAAATATATTATTATTATTTAATAAAAATGCAATAAAGTTTACGTCGTAACTCTTATGTTTGTTTTTTATTTTTTTATTATTTTCATATAATGTCCTTTAGTCTCCTGACTATTTATTGATCGTTCGTTAATTACCAATCAGGTTAATGATTTTTTTTACCTTAATAAAAATAACCCGAGTAAAAAATCTTTTATAAATATATAATCATTGGGATTCAGTTTTATTTGATTTATTTATTATTATTATTTTTATGGTATTTTTTTTATCATCAATGCAACAACGTTTACTAAACTCTATTTGTGTACCTTCATACCTACCCATTAACAAACAAAAAATGGGTGGGTGGAGGTATATTCATTTTGTCATTCCGTTTATAACACAACGAAATATTTATTTAAGGCCCTATAAAGTATATTTTTTCTGAGTCCTGATGTTTTATTAAAGAACGATCTAGCAATGTTTGTCTGTCCGTCTGTCTGTCCGCCAGAATTATATATACATACATATGTACATGATAAAATTTCGCATACATAATTTTCTGGTAAATATAATTTTAATACCAATATAAGTACAATTAAAAAAAAAAAAGTAAAAAAATTAAGGTGACCAGCCTAAATTAATGCCCGCCACCCGCTTTATCTTAAATTCATATTAATTCTATATGGCCAAAAATAAATAAATAAAATAAAAGTGAAATCTGTAATAGATTAACTAAGTTAGTTGAATTCAAACATTAATTACATAATTTTAAAAATAGGAGGTGTTTTGCCCACACAAAGCTTAATATTATTATTATTATTATTTTTTTTTTTTTTTAACTACCTCTGGGTATCAAATTGTACTCTTCAGTTTCCGTAAAAATACAATATTTCAGTAAAAATCGATTTAGTGGTATCATTTCTAATATACAAATACTAAAGGCTTTATTGTAAGACTAAGTTTAAGAAAATAAATTTAAAGCAATTCGCTACTTAGTTAGTTACACACAGAAAGTAATACATATTTTAGTATAAGGGATTATTTCATAGCAATTACTGTTGATAATAAAATAATAAAAGTTTAAATGTAGGTAGGTACCTAATAACAATAAAATATGACTCCATAAAGTATATATTTTCTAGTCCTGGTGTTTTATTTTAGGAAGATCTAGCAATGTCCATCTGTCCATCCGTCCGTCAGAATTATATATATCTATGTATGTACATACATTTGTTCTTATTAGATGATAAAATTTCGCATACATATTTTTCTTGTAAATATAATTTTAACAAAAATAAAAAATTAAGGTGACCAGCCTACATAAACGCCCGCCTTCCGCTTTATCTTAAATTCATATTATTTCTATATGAACAAAAATAAAAAATTAAATAACAGAGAAATCTGTAATGGATTAATTACATAATTTTAAAAATAGTAATTTGCTATTATGACCACACAAAGCTTAATATTATTATAATTATTTTTTTTTTTTTTTTTTTTTTAACTACCTCTGGGTAGGTACCAAACTATACTCTTCAGTTTCCATCAAAATACAATATTTTAGTAAAAAATAGTGAGTAGTGTCACTCCTAATATAGAAGTACGTAACGTTTCATTATAAGACTAAATATAAATTAATCGTAAATCGAAGTTACACAAAGAAAGTAATACCTATATAGTTTTTTTGTATAAAGAGATTAATTCAATAGCGATCACTTTTAATAACAAAATAATAATAACAATTTTTGTGCTATTAAAGTAAAACGAAATTTGTAGTGGATATTTAAAATACCGCACAGCCGAATATAGTGCTCTTAATTGTTTATTTTCGTTTTCTTTTTTAATACTAACTAATGCAACAACAACATTAACTGAACTAAATTTTTTTGTTATTCCATATTTTGTTTTTGTCCATTAGTCTTTTTCTATTTGTTGTTACTTTTTGCTTTATTAACCAATAACGAATAAGCAACAACGTTTACCGAACTCTATTTTTCGTTTCTTAATATTTTGTTTTTGTCCTTTAGTCTTTTTTCGATTTATTATTGTTGATCGTTCAGTAGTTATCAAGGCGGTGGTGGTGTGGGTAGTTAGTTGTTTTTATTAAAATTGTTTTTGCATTAAAGCAAAACGCGAGTGTTAAGCAACTTCAATATGCAACAGGAGCCCAGTTTTTATGAGGAGGGAGAAAAAAACCTTAATATATTTAAAGATTTTTTTTAATCTTATTTTCTTTTGCTCTATTTTTTTTTCACACCCTACAGTAAGTAGCATTCTTTCGTTTTGTTTTGTGCTTTTTTTATTTTTTCTTGTTTTTAAATATATGTAAACACAGATATGTAGGCTTCTTAATTTTATCGAAGTAAGAAACCTTTAATATTTATTAAAATATATTATTATTATTTAATAAAAATGCAATAAAGTTTACGTCGTAACTCTTATGTTTGTTTTTTATTTTTTTATTATTTTCATATAATGTCCTTTAGTCTCCTGACTATTTATTGATCGTTCGTTAATTACCAATCAGGTTAATGATTTTTTTTACCTTAATAAAAATAACCCGAGTAAAAAATCTTTTATAAATATATAATCATTGGGATTCAGTTTTATTTGATTTATTTATTATTATTATTTTTATGGTATTTTTTTTATCATCAATGCAACAACGTTTACTAAACTCTATTTGTGTACCTTCATACCTACCCATTAACAAACAAAAAATGGGTGGGTGGAGGTATATTCATTTTGTCATTCCGTTTATAACACAACGAAATATTTATTTAAGGCCCTATAAAGTATATTTTTTCTGAGTCCTGATGTTTTATTAAAGAACGATCTAGCAATGTTTGTCTGTCCGTCTGTCTGTCCGCCAGAATTATATATACATACATATGTACATGATAAAATTTCGCATACATAATTTTCTGGTAAATATAATTTTAATACCAATATAAGTACAATTAAAAAAAAAAAAGTAAAAAAATTAAGGTGACCAGCCTAAATTAATGCCCGCCACCCGCTTTATCTTAAATTCATATTAATTCTATATGGCCAAAAATAAATAAATAAAATAAAAGTGAAATCTGTAATAGATTAACTAAGTTAGTTGAATTCAAACATTAATTACATAATTTTAAAAATAGGAGGTGTTTTGCCCACACAAAGCTTAATATTATTATTATTATTATTTTTTTTTTTTTTTAACTACCTCTGGGTATCAAATTGTACTCTTCAGTTTCCGTAAAAATACAATATTTCAGTAAAAATCGATTTAGTGGTATCATTTCTAATATACAAATACTAAAGGCTTTATTGTAAGACTAAGTTTAAGAAAATAAATTTAAAGCAATTCGCTACTTAGTTAGTTACACACAGAAAGTAATACATATTTTAGTATAAGGGATTATTTCATAGCAATTACTGTTGATAATAAAATAATAAAAGTTTAAATGTAGGTAGGTACCTAATAACAATAAAATATGACTCCATAAAGTATATATTTTCTAGTCCTGGTGTTTTATTTTAGGAAGATCTAGCAATGTCCATCTGTCCATCCGTCCGTCAGAATTATATATATCTATGTATGTACATACATTTGTTCTTATTAGATGATAAAATTTCGCATACATATTTTTCTTGTAAATATAATTTTAACAAAAATAAAAAATTAAGGTGACCAGCCTACATAAACGCCCGCCTTCCGCTTTATCTTAAATTCATATTATTTCTATATGAACAAAAATAAAAAATTAAATAACAGAGAAATCTGTAATGGATTAATTACATAATTTTAAAAATAGTAATTTGCTATTATGACCACACAAAGCTTAATATTATTATAATTATTTTTTTTTTTTTTTTTTTTTTAACTACCTCTGGGTAGGTACCAAACTATACTCTTCAGTTTCCATCAAAATACAATATTTTAGTAAAAAATAGTGAGTAGTGTCACTCCTAATATAGAAGTACGTAACGTTTCATTATAAGACTAAATATAAATTAATCGTAAATCGAAGTTACACAAAGAAAGTAATACCTATATAGTTTTTTTGTATAAAGAGATTAATTCAATAGCGATCACTTTTAATAACAAAATAATAATAACAATTTTTGTGCTATTAAAGTAAAACGAAATTTGTAGTGGATATTTAAAATACCGCACAGCCGAATATAGTGCTCTTAATTGTTTATTTTCGTTTTCTTTTTTAATACTAACTAATGCAACAACAACATTAACTGAACTAAATTTTTTTGTTATTCCATATTTTGTTTTTGTCCATTAGTCTTTTTCTATTTGTTGTTACTTTTTGCTTTATTAACCAATAACGAATAAGCAACAACGTTTACCGAACTCTATTTTTCGTTTCTTAATATTTTGTTTTTGTCCTTTAGTCTTTTTTCGATTTATTATTGTTGATCGTTCAGTAGTTATCAAGGCGGTGGTGGTGTGGGTAGTTAGTTGTTTTTATTAAAATTGTTTTTGCATTAAAGCAAAACGCGAGTGTTAAGCAACTTCAATATGCAACAGGAGCCCAGTTTTTATGAGGAGGGAGAAAAAAACCTTAATATATTTAAAGATTTTTTTTAATCTTATTTTCTTTTGCTCTATTTTTTTTTCACACCCTACAGTAAGTAGCATTCTTTCGTTTTGTTTTGTGCTTTTTTTATTTTTTCTTGTTTTTAAATATATGTAAACACAGATATGTAGGCTTCTTAATTTTATCGAAGTAAGAAACCTTTAATATTTATTAAAATATATTATTATTATTTAATAAAAATGCAATAAAGTTTACGTCGTAACTCTTATGTTTGTTTTTTATTTTTTTATTATTTTCATATAATGTCCTTTAGTCTCCTGACTATTTATTGATCGTTCGTTAATTACCAATCAGGTTAATGATTTTTTTTACCTTAATAAAAATAACCCGAGTAAAAAATCTTTTATAAATATATAATCATTGGGATTCAGTTTTATTTGATTTATTTATTATTATTATTTTTATGGTATTTTTTTTATCATCAATGCAACAACGTTTACTAAACTCTATTTGTGTACCTTCATACCTACCCATTAACAAACAAAAAATGGGTGGGTGGAGGTATATTCATTTTGTCATTCCGTTTATAACACAACGAAATATTTATTTAAGGCCCTATAAAGTATATTTTTTCTGAGTCCTGATGTTTTATTAAAGAACGATCTAGCAATGTTTGTCTGTCCGTCTGTCTGTCCGCCAGAATTATATATACATACATATGTACATGATAAAATTTCGCATACATAATTTTCTGGTAAATATAATTTTAATACCAATATAAGTACAATTAAAAAAAAAAAAGTAAAAAAATTAAGGTGACCAGCCTAAATTAATGCCCGCCACCCGCTTTATCTTAAATTCATATTAATTCTATATGGCCAAAAATAAATAAATAAAATAAAAGTGAAATCTGTAATAGATTAACTAAGTTAGTTGAATTCAAACATTAATTACATAATTTTAAAAATAGGAGGTGTTTTGCCCACACAAAGCTTAATATTATTATTATTATTATTTTTTTTTTTTTTTAACTACCTCTGGGTATCAAATTGTACTCTTCAGTTTCCGTAAAAATACAATATTTCAGTAAAAATCGATTTAGTGGTATCATTTCTAATATACAAATACTAAAGGCTTTATTGTAAGACTAAGTTTAAGAAAATAAATTTAAAGCAATTCGCTACTTAGTTAGTTACACACAGAAAGTAATACATATTTTAGTATAAGGGATTATTTCATAGCAATTACTGTTGATAATAAAATAATAAAAGTTTAAATGTAGGTAGGTACCTAATAACAATAAAATATGACTCCATAAAGTATATATTTTCTAGTCCTGGTGTTTTATTTTAGGAAGATCTAGCAATGTCCATCTGTCCATCCGTCCGTCAGAATTATATATATCTATGTATGTACATACATTTGTTCTTATTAGATGATAAAATTTCGCATACATATTTTTCTTGTAAATATAATTTTAACAAAAATAAAAAATTAAGGTGACCAGCCTACATAAACGCCCGCCTTCCGCTTTATCTTAAATTCATATTATTTCTATATGAACAAAAATAAAAAATTAAATAACAGAGAAATCTGTAATGGATTAATTACATAATTTTAAAAATAGTAATTTGCTATTATGACCACACAAAGCTTAATATTATTATAATTATTTTTTTTTTTTTTTTTTTTTTAACTACCTCTGGGTAGGTACCAAACTATACTCTTCAGTTTCCATCAAAATACAATATTTTAGTAAAAAATAGTGAGTAGTGTCACTCCTAATATAGAAGTACGTAACGTTTCATTATAAGACTAAATATAAATTAATCGTAAATCGAAGTTACACAAAGAAAGTAATACCTATATAGTTTTTTTGTATAAAGAGATTAATTCAATAGCGATCACTTTTAATAACAAAATAATAATAACAATTTTTGTGCTATTAAAGTAAAACGAAATTTGTAGTGGATATTTAAAATACCGCACAGCCGAATATAGTGCTCTTAATTGTTTATTTTCGTTTTCTTTTTTAATACTAACTAATGCAACAACAACATTAACTGAACTAAATTTTTTTGTTATTCCATATTTTGTTTTTGTCCATTAGTCTTTTTCTATTTGTTGTTACTTTTTGCTTTATTAACCAATAACGAATAAGCAACAACGTTTACCGAACTCTATTTTTCGTTTCTTAATATTTTGTTTTTGTCCTTTAGTCTTTTTTCGATTTATTATTGTTGATCGTTCAGTAGTTATCAAGGCGGTGGTGGTGTGGGTAGTTAGTTGTTTTTATTAAAATTGTTTTTGCATTAAAGCAAAACGCGAGTGTTAAGCAACTTCAATATGCAACAGGAGCCCAGTTTTTATGAGGAGGGAGAAAAAAACCTTAATATATTTAAAGATTTTTTTTAATCTTATTTTCTTTTGCTCTATTTTTTTTTCACACCCTACAGTAAGTAGCATTCTTTCGTTTTGTTTTGTGCTTTTTTTATTTTTTCTTGTTTTTAAATATATGTAAACACAGATATGTAGGCTTCTTAATTTTATCGAAGTAAGAAACCTTTAATATTTATTAAAATATATTATTATTATTTAATAAAAATGCAATAAAGTTTACGTCGTAACTCTTATGTTTGTTTTTTATTTTTTTATTATTTTCATATAATGTCCTTTAGTCTCCTGACTATTTATTGATCGTTCGTTAATTACCAATCAGGTTAATGATTTTTTTTACCTTAATAAAAATAACCCGAGTAAAAAATCTTTTATAAATATATAATCATTGGGATTCAGTTTTATTTGATTTATTTATTATTATTATTTTTATGGTATTTTTTTTATCATCAATGCAACAACGTTTACTAAACTCTATTTGTGTACCTTCATACCTACCCATTAACAAACAAAAAATGGGTGGGTGGAGGTATATTCATTTTGTCATTCCGTTTATAACACAACGAAATATTTATTTAAGGCCCTATAAAGTATATTTTTTCTGAGTCCTGATGTTTTATTAAAGAACGATCTAGCAATGTTTGTCTGTCCGTCTGTCTGTCCGCCAGAATTATATATACATACATATGTACATGATAAAATTTCGCATACATAATTTTCTGGTAAATATAATTTTAATACCAATATAAGTACAATTAAAAAAAAAAAAGTAAAAAAATTAAGGTGACCAGCCTAAATTAATGCCCGCCACCCGCTTTATCTTAAATTCATATTAATTCTATATGGCCAAAAATAAATAAATAAAATAAAAGTGAAATCTGTAATAGATTAACTAAGTTAGTTGAATTCAAACATTAATTACATAATTTTAAAAATAGGAGGTGTTTTGCCCACACAAAGCTTAATATTATTATTATTATTATTTTTTTTTTTTTTTAACTACCTCTGGGTATCAAATTGTACTCTTCAGTTTCCGTAAAAATACAATATTTCAGTAAAAATCGATTTAGTGGTATCATTTCTAATATACAAATACTAAAGGCTTTATTGTAAGACTAAGTTTAAGAAAATAAATTTAAAGCAATTCGCTACTTAGTTAGTTACACACAGAAAGTAATACATATTTTAGTATAAGGGATTATTTCATAGCAATTACTGTTGATAATAAAATAATAAAAGTTTAAATGTAGGTAGGTACCTAATAACAATAAAATATGACTCCATAAAGTATATATTTTCTAGTCCTGGTGTTTTATTTTAGGAAGATCTAGCAATGTCCATCTGTCCATCCGTCCGTCAGAATTATATATATCTATGTATGTACATACATTTGTTCTTATTAGATGATAAAATTTCGCATACATATTTTTCTTGTAAATATAATTTTAACAAAAATAAAAAATTAAGGTGACCAGCCTACATAAACGCCCGCCTTCCGCTTTATCTTAAATTCATATTATTTCTATATGAACAAAAATAAAAAATTAAATAACAGAGAAATCTGTAATGGATTAATTACATAATTTTAAAAATAGTAATTTGCTATTATGACCACACAAAGCTTAATATTATTATAATTATTTTTTTTTTTTTTTTTTTTTTAACTACCTCTGGGTAGGTACCAAACTATACTCTTCAGTTTCCATCAAAATACAATATTTTAGTAAAAAATAGTGAGTAGTGTCACTCCTAATATAGAAGTACGTAACGTTTCATTATAAGACTAAATATAAATTAATCGTAAATCGAAGTTACACAAAGAAAGTAATACCTATATAGTTTTTTTGTATAAAGAGATTAATTCAATAGCGATCACTTTTAATAACAAAATAATAATAACAATTTTTGTGCTATTAAAGTAAAACGAAATTTGTAGTGGATATTTAAAATACCGCACAGCCGAATATAGTGCTCTTAATTGTTTATTTTCGTTTTCTTTTTTAATACTAACTAATGCAACAACAACATTAACTGAACTAAATTTTTTTGTTATTCCATATTTTGTTTTTGTCCATTAGTCTTTTTCTATTTGTTGTTACTTTTTGCTTTATTAACCAATAACGAATAAGCAACAACGTTTACCGAACTCTATTTTTCGTTTCTTAATATTTTGTTTTTGTCCTTTAGTCTTTTTTCGATTTATTATTGTTGATCGTTCAGTAGTTATCAAGGCGGTGGTGGTGTGGGTAGTTAGTTGTTTTTATTAAAATTGTTTTTGCATTAAAGCAAAACGCGAGTGTTAAGCAACTTCAATATGCAACAGGAGCCCAGTTTTTATGAGGAGGGAGAAAAAAACCTTAATATATTTAAAGATTTTTTTTAATCTTATTTTCTTTTGCTCTATTTTTTTTTCACACCCTACAGTAAGTAGCATTCTTTCGTTTTGTTTTGTGCTTTTTTTATTTTTTCTTGTTTTTAAATATATGTAAACACAGATATGTAGGCTTCTTAATTTTATCGAAGTAAGAAACCTTTAATATTTATTAAAATATATTATTATTATTTAATAAAAATGCAATAAAGTTTACGTCGTAACTCTTATGTTTGTTTTTTATTTTTTTATTATTTTCATATAATGTCCTTTAGTCTCCTGACTATTTATTGATCGTTCGTTAATTACCAATCAGGTTAATGATTTTTTTTACCTTAATAAAAATAACCCGAGTAAAAAATCTTTTATAAATATATAATCATTGGGATTCAGTTTTATTTGATTTATTTATTATTATTATTTTTATGGTATTTTTTTTATCATCAATGCAACAACGTTTACTAAACTCTATTTGTGTACCTTCATACCTACCCATTAACAAACAAAAAATGGGTGGGTGGAGGTATATTCATTTTGTCATTCCGTTTATAACACAACGAAATATTTATTTAAGGCCCTATAAAGTATATTTTTTCTGAGTCCTGATGTTTTATTAAAGAACGATCTAGCAATGTTTGTCTGTCCGTCTGTCTGTCCGCCAGAATTATATATACATACATATGTACATGATAAAATTTCGCATACATAATTTTCTGGTAAATATAATTTTAATACCAATATAAGTACAATTAAAAAAAAAAAAGTAAAAAAATTAAGGTGACCAGCCTAAATTAATGCCCGCCACCCGCTTTATCTTAAATTCATATTAATTCTATATGGCCAAAAATAAATAAATAAAATAAAAGTGAAATCTGTAATAGATTAACTAAGTTAGTTGAATTCAAACATTAATTACATAATTTTAAAAATAGGAGGTGTTTTGCCCACACAAAGCTTAATATTATTATTATTATTATTTTTTTTTTTTTTTAACTACCTCTGGGTATCAAATTGTACTCTTCAGTTTCCGTAAAAATACAATATTTCAGTAAAAATCGATTTAGTGGTATCATTTCTAATATACAAATACTAAAGGCTTTATTGTAAGACTAAGTTTAAGAAAATAAATTTAAAGCAATTCGCTACTTAGTTAGTTACACACAGAAAGTAATACATATTTTAGTATAAGGGATTATTTCATAGCAATTACTGTTGATAATAAAATAATAAAAGTTTAAATGTAGGTAGGTACCTAATAACAATAAAATATGACTCCATAAAGTATATATTTTCTAGTCCTGGTGTTTTATTTTAGGAAGATCTAGCAATGTCCATCTGTCCATCCGTCCGTCAGAATTATATATATCTATGTATGTACATACATTTGTTCTTATTAGATGATAAAATTTCGCATACATATTTTTCTTGTAAATATAATTTTAACAAAAATAAAAAATTAAGGTGACCAGCCTACATAAACGCCCGCCTTCCGCTTTATCTTAAATTCATATTATTTCTATATGAACAAAAATAAAAAATTAAATAACAGAGAAATCTGTAATGGATTAATTACATAATTTTAAAAATAGTAATTTGCTATTATGACCACACAAAGCTTAATATTATTATAATTATTTTTTTTTTTTTTTTTTTTTTAACTACCTCTGGGTAGGTACCAAACTATACTCTTCAGTTTCCATCAAAATACAATATTTTAGTAAAAAATAGTGAGTAGTGTCACTCCTAATATAGAAGTACGTAACGTTTCATTATAAGACTAAATATAAATTAATCGTAAATCGAAGTTACACAAAGAAAGTAATACCTATATAGTTTTTTTGTATAAAGAGATTAATTCAATAGCGATCACTTTTAATAACAAAATAATAATAACAATTTTTGTGCTATTAAAGTAAAACGAAATTTGTAGTGGATATTTAAAATACCGCACAGCCGAATATAGTGCTCTTAATTGTTTATTTTCGTTTTCTTTTTTAATACTAACTAATGCAACAACAACATTAACTGAACTAAATTTTTTTGTTATTCCATATTTTGTTTTTGTCCATTAGTCTTTTTCTATTTGTTGTTACTTTTTGCTTTATTAACCAATAACGAATAAGCAACAACGTTTACCGAACTCTATTTTTCGTTTCTTAATATTTTGTTTTTGTCCTTTAGTCTTTTTTCGATTTATTATTGTTGATCGTTCAGTAGTTATCAAGGCGGTGGTGGTGTGGGTAGTTAGTTGTTTTTATTAAAATTGTTTTTGCATTAAAGCAAAACGCGAGTGTTAAGCAACTTCAATATGCAACAGGAGCCCAGTTTTTATGAGGAGGGAGAAAAAAACCTTAATATATTTAAAGATTTTTTTTAATCTTATTTTCTTTTGCTCTATTTTTTTTTCACACCCTACAGTAAGTAGCATTCTTTCGTTTTGTTTTGTGCTTTTTTTATTTTTTCTTGTTTTTAAATATATGTAAACACAGATATGTAGGCTTCTTAATTTTATCGAAGTAAGAAACCTTTAATATTTATTAAAATATATTATTATTATTTAATAAAAATGCAATAAAGTTTACGTCGTAACTCTTATGTTTGTTTTTTATTTTTTTATTATTTTCATATAATGTCCTTTAGTCTCCTGACTATTTATTGATCGTTCGTTAATTACCAATCAGGTTAATGATTTTTTTTACCTTAATAAAAATAACCCGAGTAAAAAATCTTTTATAAATATATAATCATTGGGATTCAGTTTTATTTGATTTATTTATTATTATTATTTTTATGGTATTTTTTTTATCATCAATGCAACAACGTTTACTAAACTCTATTTGTGTACCTTCATACCTACCCATTAACAAACAAAAAATGGGTGGGTGGAGGTATATTCATTTTGTCATTCCGTTTATAACACAACGAAATATTTATTTAAGGCCCTATAAAGTATATTTTTTCTGAGTCCTGATGTTTTATTAAAGAACGATCTAGCAATGTTTGTCTGTCCGTCTGTCTGTCCGCCAGAATTATATATACATACATATGTACATGATAAAATTTCGCATACATAATTTTCTGGTAAATATAATTTTAATACCAATATAAGTACAATTAAAAAAAAAAAAGTAAAAAAATTAAGGTGACCAGCCTAAATTAATGCCCGCCACCCGCTTTATCTTAAATTCATATTAATTCTATATGGCCAAAAATAAATAAATAAAATAAAAGTGAAATCTGTAATAGATTAACTAAGTTAGTTGAATTCAAACATTAATTACATAATTTTAAAAATAGGAGGTGTTTTGCCCACACAAAGCTTAATATTATTATTATTATTATTTTTTTTTTTTTTTAACTACCTCTGGGTATCAAATTGTACTCTTCAGTTTCCGTAAAAATACAATATTTCAGTAAAAATCGATTTAGTGGTATCATTTCTAATATACAAATACTAAAGGCTTTATTGTAAGACTAAGTTTAAGAAAATAAATTTAAAGCAATTCGCTACTTAGTTAGTTACACACAGAAAGTAATACATATTTTAGTATAAGGGATTATTTCATAGCAATTACTGTTGATAATAAAATAATAAAAGTTTAAATGTAGGTAGGTACCTAATAACAATAAAATATGACTCCATAAAGTATATATTTTCTAGTCCTGGTGTTTTATTTTAGGAAGATCTAGCAATGTCCATCTGTCCATCCGTCCGTCAGAATTATATATATCTATGTATGTACATACATTTGTTCTTATTAGATGATAAAATTTCGCATACATATTTTTCTTGTAAATATAATTTTAACAAAAATAAAAAATTAAGGTGACCAGCCTACATAAACGCCCGCCTTCCGCTTTATCTTAAATTCATATTATTTCTATATGAACAAAAATAAAAAATTAAATAACAGAGAAATCTGTAATGGATTAATTACATAATTTTAAAAATAGTAATTTGCTATTATGACCACACAAAGCTTAATATTATTATAATTATTTTTTTTTTTTTTTTTTTTTTAACTACCTCTGGGTAGGTACCAAACTATACTCTTCAGTTTCCATCAAAATACAATATTTTAGTAAAAAATAGTGAGTAGTGTCACTCCTAATATAGAAGTACGTAACGTTTCATTATAAGACTAAATATAAATTAATCGTAAATCGAAGTTACACAAAGAAAGTAATACCTATATAGTTTTTTTGTATAAAGAGATTAATTCAATAGCGATCACTTTTAATAACAAAATAATAATAACAATTTTTGTGCTATTAAAGTAAAACGAAATTTGTAGTGGATATTTAAAATACCGCACAGCCGAATATAGTGCTCTTAATTGTTTATTTTCGTTTTCTTTTTTAATACTAACTAATGCAACAACAACATTAACTGAACTAAATTTTTTTGTTATTCCATATTTTGTTTTTGTCCATTAGTCTTTTTCTATTTGTTGTTACTTTTTGCTTTATTAACCAATAACGAATAAGCAACAACGTTTACCGAACTCTATTTTTCGTTTCTTAATATTTTGTTTTTGTCCTTTAGTCTTTTTTCGATTTATTATTGTTGATCGTTCAGTAGTTATCAAGGCGGTGGTGGTGTGGGTAGTTAGTTGTTTTTATTAAAATTGTTTTTGCATTAAAGCAAAACGCGAGTGTTAAGCAACTTCAATATGCAACAGGAGCCCAGTTTTTATGAGGAGGGAGAAAAAAACCTTAATATATTTAAAGATTTTTTTTAATCTTATTTTCTTTTGCTCTATTTTTTTTTCACACCCTACAGTAAGTAGCATTCTTTCGTTTTGTTTTGTGCTTTTTTTATTTTTTCTTGTTTTTAAATATATGTAAACACAGATATGTAGGCTTCTTAATTTTATCGAAGTAAGAAACCTTTAATATTTATTAAAATATATTATTATTATTTAATAAAAATGCAATAAAGTTTACGTCGTAACTCTTATGTTTGTTTTTTATTTTTTTATTATTTTCATATAATGTCCTTTAGTCTCCTGACTATTTATTGATCGTTCGTTAATTACCAATCAGGTTAATGATTTTTTTTACCTTAATAAAAATAACCCGAGTAAAAAATCTTTTATAAATATATAATCATTGGGATTCAGTTTTATTTGATTTATTTATTATTATTATTTTTATGGTATTTTTTTTATCATCAATGCAACAACGTTTACTAAACTCTATTTGTGTACCTTCATACCTACCCATTAACAAACAAAAAATGGGTGGGTGGAGGTATATTCATTTTGTCATTCCGTTTATAACACAACGAAATATTTATTTAAGGCCCTATAAAGTATATTTTTTCTGAGTCCTGATGTTTTATTAAAGAACGATCTAGCAATGTTTGTCTGTCCGTCTGTCTGTCCGCCAGAATTATATATACATACATATGTACATGATAAAATTTCGCATACATAATTTTCTGGTAAATATAATTTTAATACCAATATAAGTACAATTAAAAAAAAAAAAGTAAAAAAATTAAGGTGACCAGCCTAAATTAATGCCCGCCACCCGCTTTATCTTAAATTCATATTAATTCTATATGGCCAAAAATAAATAAATAAAATAAAAGTGAAATCTGTAATAGATTAACTAAGTTAGTTGAATTCAAACATTAATTACATAATTTTAAAAATAGGAGGTGTTTTGCCCACACAAAGCTTAATATTATTATTATTATTATTTTTTTTTTTTTTTAACTACCTCTGGGTATCAAATTGTACTCTTCAGTTTCCGTAAAAATACAATATTTCAGTAAAAATCGATTTAGTGGTATCATTTCTAATATACAAATACTAAAGGCTTTATTGTAAGACTAAGTTTAAGAAAATAAATTTAAAGCAATTCGCTACTTAGTTAGTTACACACAGAAAGTAATACATATTTTAGTATAAGGGATTATTTCATAGCAATTACTGTTGATAATAAAATAATAAAAGTTTAAATGTAGGTAGGTACCTAATAACAATAAAATATGACTCCATAAAGTATATATTTTCTAGTCCTGGTGTTTTATTTTAGGAAGATCTAGCAATGTCCATCTGTCCATCCGTCCGTCAGAATTATATATATCTATGTATGTACATACATTTGTTCTTATTAGATGATAAAATTTCGCATACATATTTTTCTTGTAAATATAATTTTAACAAAAATAAAAAATTAAGGTGACCAGCCTACATAAACGCCCGCCTTCCGCTTTATCTTAAATTCATATTATTTCTATATGAACAAAAATAAAAAATTAAATAACAGAGAAATCTGTAATGGATTAATTACATAATTTTAAAAATAGTAATTTGCTATTATGACCACACAAAGCTTAATATTATTATAATTATTTTTTTTTTTTTTTTTTTTTTAACTACCTCTGGGTAGGTACCAAACTATACTCTTCAGTTTCCATCAAAATACAATATTTTAGTAAAAAATAGTGAGTAGTGTCACTCCTAATATAGAAGTACGTAACGTTTCATTATAAGACTAAATATAAATTAATCGTAAATCGAAGTTACACAAAGAAAGTAATACCTATATAGTTTTTTTGTATAAAGAGATTAATTCAATAGCGATCACTTTTAATAACAAAATAATAATAACAATTTTTGTGCTATTAAAGTAAAACGAAATTTGTAGTGGATATTTAAAATACCGCACAGCCGAATATAGTGCTCTTAATTGTTTATTTTCGTTTTCTTTTTTAATACTAACTAATGCAACAACAACATTAACTGAACTAAATTTTTTTGTTATTCCATATTTTGTTTTTGTCCATTAGTCTTTTTCTATTTGTTGTTACTTTTTGCTTTATTAACCAATAACGAATAAGCAACAACGTTTACCGAACTCTATTTTTCGTTTCTTAATATTTTGTTTTTGTCCTTTAGTCTTTTTTCGATTTATTATTGTTGATCGTTCAGTAGTTATCAAGGCGGTGGTGGTGTGGGTAGTTAGTTGTTTTTATTAAAATTGTTTTTGCATTAAAGCAAAACGCGAGTGTTAAGCAACTTCAATATGCAACAGGAGCCCAGTTTTTATGAGGAGGGAGAAAAAAACCTTAATATATTTAAAGATTTTTTTTAATCTTATTTTCTTTTGCTCTATTTTTTTTTCACACCCTACAGTAAGTAGCATTCTTTCGTTTTGTTTTGTGCTTTTTTTATTTTTTCTTGTTTTTAAATATATGTAAACACAGATATGTAGGCTTCTTAATTTTATCGAAGTAAGAAACCTTTAATATTTATTAAAATATATTATTATTATTTAATAAAAATGCAATAAAGTTTACGTCGTAACTCTTATGTTTGTTTTTTATTTTTTTATTATTTTCATATAATGTCCTTTAGTCTCCTGACTATTTATTGATCGTTCGTTAATTACCAATCAGGTTAATGATTTTTTTTACCTTAATAAAAATAACCCGAGTAAAAAATCTTTTATAAATATATAATCATTGGGATTCAGTTTTATTTGATTTATTTATTATTATTATTTTTATGGTATTTTTTTTATCATCAATGCAACAACGTTTACTAAACTCTATTTGTGTACCTTCATACCTACCCATTAACAAACAAAAAATGGGTGGGTGGAGGTATATTCATTTTGTCATTCCGTTTATAACACAACGAAATATTTATTTAAGGCCCTATAAAGTATATTTTTTCTGAGTCCTGATGTTTTATTAAAGAACGATCTAGCAATGTTTGTCTGTCCGTCTGTCTGTCCGCCAGAATTATATATACATACATATGTACATGATAAAATTAATACCAATATAAGTACAATTAAAAAAAAAAAAAAGTAAAAAAATTAAGGTGACCAGCCTAAATTAATGCCCGCCACCCGCTTTATCTTAAATTCATATTAATTCTATATGGCCAAAAATAAATAAATAAAATAAAAGTGAAATCTGTAATAGATTAACTAAGTTAGTTGAATTCAAACATTAATTACATAATTTTAAAAATAGGAGGTGTTTTGCCCACACAAATCTTAATATTACTATTATTTTTTTTTTAACTACCTCTGGGTATCAAATTGTACTCTTCAGTTTCCGTAAAAATACAATATTTCAGTAAAAATCGATTTAGTGGTATCATTTCCAATATACAAATACTAAAGGCTTTATTGTAAGACTAAGTTTAAGAAAATAAATTTAAAGCAATTCGCTACTTAGTTAGTTACACAAAGAAAGTAATACATATTTTAGTATAAGGGATTATTTCATAGCAATTACTGTTGATAATAAAATAATAAAAGTTTAAATGTAGGTAGGTACCTAATAACAATAAAATATGACTCCATAAAGTATATATTTTCTAGTCCTGGTGTTTTATTTTAGGAAGATCTAGCAATGTCCATCTGTCCATCCGTCCGTCAGAATTATATGTATCTATGTATGTACATACATTTGTTCTTATTAGATGATAAAATTTCGCATACATAGTTTTCTTGTAAATATAATTTTAACAAAAATAAAAAATTAAGGTGACCAGCCTACATAAACTCAAAGTTACACAAAGAAAGTACATATTTTGTTTTTGTATAAAGAGATTATTCAATAGCGGTAACTGTTTTTATTATATTATAAATAATGCAACAAAGCTTAATGAATTCTATTTTTTTATATTTTGTTTTTGTATGTATTTTTATACCCTTCACACAGTGAAAAAGGGTATATATAGGTTTGTCATTCCGTGTGAAATTTCTACAATTTTGATTTCCGACCCCATAAAGTATATATTTTCTGAAAGCTTATGAATAGGGGAGTCGATTTAGCCCTTTCAGTCTGTCAGTCTGTCCGTCTGTCCGTGTGTATGTTGAAATCAACTTTTTGAAGCCCCCCGACATAGGTTGGACCCGGGTAAGGTATTAAAATATCAGAAATATTCGGGAGTAGATCGGTATTGAAAATCAGAAACATCGGTACATAAACAACTGAGATATGAGCAAAAACCCACGACCACCTCGATTTTTTTTCACAAGAACAACATTACAACAACAACATACATACATACAAACGTGTATACTGGTTAGAGAAAACGAATCCCAGCTGAGCCAAAAAAAAATTTTTTTTATATATTTTTTTTTATTTTTTATTTAATATATTATTTATATTTTTATTATTTTTTTTTTAATTTTTGTTTTATATTTTTTTTTTATTTTTTTTTGTTTTATATTTATTATGTATATTTTAATTATTTAAAAAATTTTTTTTTTTTTAAATTTTTTTTTAAATTTTTTTTTTTAATTTTTTTTTTATTTTATTTTTTATTTTTTTTTTAATTAAATACGTAAATTTATAATTTTACAATGGGATGTTTTTATATATGTATGTTTTTTATATGTATGTACGTATTTCATATGAGATGAATGGTGATACAAACTACTGTTATTGCATGACTACATGTTGTGAAGGGTATATAAGATTCGGCACGGCCGAATATAGCGCTCTTACTTGTTTTTTATATAGGATTATACGTATTTATCCCGGTCCGCAATGTGCTCATTTTATGATAAATTCCAACATCGTTTCTTGTGTAAATTAATACTTTTGTTGTTGTTAGTACATGAATTAATTTTAAATCCATGATGACCGTCACAAAACGGCGTACAATAAACTTACATATGGGTCAGAAGTGATATTGAAAAATTTACCTCTGTCAGTCACCTCAATAATGCTATCAAATAAAATGGCTTGACCAGTAGAATACGGTTAATTATGCAAAATATAAAACCCAAGATAGCGTCATTAAAAAATGGAGGATATGTGGGTTAAATATAGAAATTACGTATTAGTTCCCTTCCACCCTCACAATCTGAGATGGCGTCTAAAATAAAATGATATATATAATTTCTAATCCTACAAATATGGTTATCAAAATATTCAGCAGCTCAAAATAATTGTGAAAGGAATGTAACGAGTGGAAAAAAGGTTTTTTTTTTCATTTCGATGCACTTTAATTTTTTTTTAATTTTTATTAAAAAACTGAAAACATATGCGTGTAAAAAAACTTAACAAGAAGGCACATCGCAATACATTTGGATTAAGTACTTGTATACAGATAAACTTAACAATCAATATAAAAGTTTAATTTCGAAAGGTACGCAAAAGGGTCTTAGTTGTTGAGATCTGAACAAAAAAATTACGCGGGATTTCGATTAAATACAAAGAGTATATTTGCGTACTGTTTAGTGTGTTGTGCATAAACATTAATTTCCTTTATGTACATGTACTGCATTGATTTTTTGCTGAAAAAAGCAGAACAGGGTTAAAGACAAACTTCCATGACAAAAATTCTAAAGATTTACGATATTATAATCTCTGAGCATGATTTTTTATATTTTTAATTAAGGCGATTAGCTAATTGAATTTTATATTCAATATTTAAAAGTTCATCATTCCTGACATACTATTTTGAATTTAATGAGGCATGAAAATGCGTTCTTTTGGACTATTTTTGAAGTCATGAACAATGTTATTTATTTTGACCTAATGCAGCATTTTTTGGATAAACAATAACGTTTTGTCCCCTTTCAACTGGTTGCTGTCGCATCCCATAATTGCGGCACATAATTTAAATGATAAAATAAAAATTATCATAACTATTTACTACTACTGATATAAAACATACCAAACATATTACTAGAACATTATCAGCGTTTTCAACTTTAAAATTTCAAAAAGCACAAAAACAAGAAAGAAGCACTAAGTTCCTATCAATCATTATTATTTTCCTAAATAATAGTTTTAATATATTTTCTATACTTTCAGCTTAACCAGAATGAGTAAATATTTTTTATTTTTGTATATTAATTACCCTTAAAAAATTTTTTTTCTATTAAAAAAAAAAAATCATTCGAAACTTCGTGTTATCAAAGAAAAAATTTTGATGATTTTAAAAGGACGTTTTTGGACGTTTTTCATCTATCAACTATATACAGATACATTTGTAGATACATTAAACATATACATACATAAATTTGTGGATACTTTAAAACAAAGATAATTGCATTTAGGGTAACCTTACTTTATTTCTGTATAAAAAGTTGATTTGTAGATACTTTCAAATAGAGATACATATTTGTCATGCGCATTAAGACACCGGGTAGATTCTACACATGTTCAACGGGAAAATGAAAAATTCCCATTAACTTAGTGAGAGTTAATAGAGAAAAGTTTTTCGTGAACAAATAAAAGCACAATTTTGTGGAAAGCACAGTAAAATTTTCGGAGCAGACAAATCGCATTTATTTACACATTTATTTAAGCTAAGTTAGTTATGCCCAGCGTTACCGTTGGATATTTTCAAAAAATATCAAAAAAGGGGATTTATACCAAAAAGAGGATATTTAAAGAAAGGGGACATATCTTTTTAATATATTTTGTTCAATTTATTTAAAAATTTAAAATAACATTTAAAAAATTAAATAAAAACATAACAAAATTTAACTATTATTGAACAAAAATAAACAAAAAATTCCTCTTATATATTTTAAATATACATGAGTATATATATTTACATATATACTTAATATCGGAGGTTGTAACGGCGTCATGATTAAAAAAATACTATTCTGTAGTATGCATTTTGAAACTAGATTTTATTTTAAAATTACCTAAATGCTTTTTGGTGTTGGCGCAACGATCTATATGCGTCTTGGTTTATTATTTATATTTGCTGCTTGCAAATTACACAATTTGGTCGTTTTGTTTCTTCATCAAGTTGCAGCCATTTATATATTTTGTTTCTTTCTTTGCAATACTTACATTTAATTTAATTGTTTAGTTTATTTGTTTCTGCCGATAAAGAATTACTACCGGCTCAATGTTTAATGATAGTTATTGAGGACGTGAATTCAGTTTAAATAAAAATCTAGAAGAAGAAAATTATTTCTAAATTTAATAGTTTCATAAAATCAATTCTTACCTTTTTATAATAACAATATGAAAATTTAGAGATAAAGGTAATGTCAGAAGTGTAGATGTACAACACTCTTTCTCACAACATAGGTAAGTAATGGAGTTTCCTTTTCTGACGTAAATGTTGCACTAATTTTGCCCTATGCCTTTTTTGTGTTCTTTTCCTTAAAATATGCAATATTATAAACGGGTAACAAGGTCTTTTGTAAGAATGTTGCCATAAAAATGAGAAAAAATGTTACATGTCGTACCCTGAATAAAATCAAAGGGTTAGAATATTGTACTCTTTAACAGTTGATATAAAATAGGAGAATAAAGTCTTTCTGGTAGTTAAAAATAATTTTTGGTCCCAAATTATTTAAATGAAAGCAAGAAATGCAGTTTTACATAAAAATGTCTGTGGATTGGAGATAAAAGGTCCAATGTCACTTTTTTGCTCTTTTGAGTTAATCATTGCATTAGATTTGTTTTCTTGCTCTATTTCATTATCGTAAAACAGCTAAAGTCATACTTAACCCAGAACAGCTTCATAAATAAAATGCTGGCCAATGTCACTATGAAAGCATATATAAAAGTTAAACTTCAATTCAAATTTTCTCAAAAGTAAATATTTTGACATTGGCCCTTTTAGCTCCAAGCCACAGATATAGCTATCATGTAAAAAGTTGAAAATTTCTGTTCTATTCTGCTGATTATAAAGGTAGCATTTTATAAGGATGCAGGTGACCTTTGAAAAGTGTTTAATAGTAAAAGGGCAACATTGTTTGCTAGAAAAAATAAATGATGTATGCAAATATTTTTGTAAAAAATATCACTATATATCCTTTTTTTTTAAACCTTAAAGATTAATTAAAAAAATTATTTTTGTATGTAACATCTATTGTAGAGTATGATCTTATATTATACTTATACACACACTTTTATGTTTGTAATATTAATTTTTTTTATTTTTTAATGAAGTATATGTAGGTATATCATTTATTATTTATATAACAATGTTCTTTTTATAATAAGTAGCTTTTATTAACCATATATGGCCTTATAGACTCCGTTATGTAAATAAAAAATGGAAGTAATCTCAAGATACACATAAGCTTACCATGCATGAGAAGAAAAAGATTCAATTCCTGCATGGAGTTTAATAGTAGCGTTCTGGGGGGAAAAATGTATATGTATTAATTCACCTTGGATTCTATATAAAATTATTTACATATACATATGTATATTAAAGCAAAGTATTATACATATATTAAGGTTTAAAATTTTAACAAAACAAAAAGTACAACAAAGTATCTTTTCATTCCGTAAAACGTATCCAAAAAGTGGCACGAATTATAAAAAGTATTACATTTAGAGGCATTTTGTAAATGTAGCACAATAATATCCAAGCAAAACGCTACTTTAGTGGCCCTTACGGTAACGCTGTTTATGTAATTTTAAGCATGTACAGTGTTGCCAATAGCTTTATCTTGTTTTTTTTAATGATAACAAAGTTGAATATAATTTACTAGTTAGTCAAGCCTTTTCACTTGATACCCATATTGAGCGAATTACAAAATTTGTAGATTTGTAATTGATATATGTGATTCATATATCACCTATTTTGTTTTAAACACCATCTATCATATTCGAAATATTTTCACGATATCAAAACTAAAACAATTACATCTTGAAAGTTAATTTTCGTTTGCAAGTTTTAGGAAAAATACGGAAGCAGTCGTATTTTTATGCTTGTACTTAGTAAATTTTGAAGCGGCTTTCTAGACTTTTTCTGAAATAGTTAACGAGATTTAAACTTAAATTTGTTGTTACTATTGTGTGAGCTTATATACTTGTGTGTATTAAATGTATATGTATTAAAAAAGAAATTGATTTCAACCTCGCTTAATCAACTTTACTCTTTATAAGGTCTCAGAAAATATTTACTTTAGGAAATCGCAAATAAATATTTTAAAAATTACAAAGGGAATGACAGCAGTAAATAATAAAGGCATAATAGGCGAAGAGTTTAAAAAACAAAAGTTATAAAGATGTACCTAAGAACTATTAAATCTAACACAATTACAAAAAAAACTTATTTTGTTTTTTGACAATAAATTAAAAACTTATAAAGAGTAAAAAAACTGCAAAAAACAGCTATATCTGCACATTTAGCCACATTGAGCATAAACGCAATGTTCTCTTTGTTTAAAAATTTTCGGTAACGATTCCATTTTCCGAATTCAGCATCCTTATTGGAATATATTAATTTACGGAGTCGTTCGTTACTTTCTGTATGCCAGAAAGGCAACTAGTTTTATTTAAACTGTTGCCCTACAAACATTATACGTGATTAATATTTATTAACGTAGTGCATATTTAAATTTCAGTGAAAAAAATTAATAAACAGGAGTGCAAATTCAATTAAAAGAAAATATAAAATCATATTCAAGGAAGGCGTTTTCAACAAACATTTTTTTTAATTAAGTACAACACTTTTTCTTCTTTAAATTGTAGTTAAAAAAAAAATAACAAATAACCTACATTAAAAATCCATATACACGGAGAAGGGTTAAGTCAAGTGAAATTAAAAACGCCTATTTTTTTCTCAAAAATTTGTATTAATAAATGGAGAAGAGCTCATAATAGTGTGTGTATCAAAATGTAATACAAATGTATATATGTTAATACATATATATTATTTTAAAGAAAATATATTAAGTACTCGTATTGTACACAATAAATCTAAATGAATTAATAAAACGAAAAATCTTTCTTTTTATGTTAAACATTCGAAACACTTTTTACTTTAACCTGATTCCTTCGTTTTGGAGATCCATGGATTTTTTTTTGTGTTTTCTAAGGTCTATGTACATATATACATACCTAAACAAAATCTCTTGTTGAAAGAAATCGTCGATTAAAAAAAAATCAATAAAATTTGTACTTGTACAAGAAAGTAAAACACATAATATGTTAATATATTTGTATATATAATATATGTATGTATGTATGTATAAAAAAAGAGAAAAACACATTGAAATAATTAAGTGCTAAAGTTGTCAACAAGCTCAAAATCAAATAAAAAAGTATAGTTATTTTAATGTTTTGAATACAAATTTTTTTCTAACATTTAATAAATATTACAAATAATATTACAAATGTGTTTTTGAAATATATATTTGGTCAGAGAATAAGATTTTCGTACATGTGTATGTATTATTGGCTTCATTGAAAAGTAGAAAACTGTAGTTAAAGAAGATTTTTTTGGAAAAAACAATTATATATGTATGTGCAAAATACTAAAAGATAAAATAAAACAAAATTAAATTTGCAAATCGAATAAAATTTAAGCGTAAACGAAACAAATAATGTTATTGTGTATTAAAAATTTTGAGAAATGTGTCTGAAGAAAAAAATTAAAAAAATCAGTGTTTACTTTTTGTAATATGTATGTACATATATGTAGTTCTTCTTTTATTAAAATATAAAAATAAATGAAAGTTACATATACTACAATCAATAAAAAAGAAAACTTACAATTATACTTATAGTATTTTAAAAAATTACGATAAAAACAATTTACATAAGATACATTTTTGGATACTTTGGATAAGAACGGAAAACAAGGTAATTGTGTTTATATTTGTTTATTATAAACTTATTTATTCGCCTCTTATATATATAAACATTTTTTATTTTCTATCTGAATTAAGATTCAGTTAAGATGCTAAGATTTATTATTATGAATTGCCCTAATAGTTGGTGTTGCTTAAAAGCAACATTGGTTACCGTGTGCCATAAAATGGTTTAAAATTATTCTATGGAATTATCTACCCTCAATACAACCGTCCTGCCAAGTTTTGTACACACAATTTTGCTGATTATTTTATTATCTACATATGTATGTACACCCAGAAAACAGAAAATCACATTCATTGCCAATCGAATGGTTCAGTTCCTGCCATCAAACATTTTTAATTTGTGATTATAAAATTTCTATTGCAAGAATCATAACTTATTAGTGCTGACTACATATTTATATTTGAAACGAAATTCTGTAGATATAACCGTAAAATTCTACTATCACAGCTGAACTATGCAATTGGCGTACTGTTTTCTCTGTGTGTATGTGACAGCGCAGAGAAAGGGACATAAGGGTAAAAAAAACAATTTTCACTTTTTTTTTTTTTTGATGTGGACAACATCTGAGCATCGAATGAGACCGATCCCATGCCCCAAAAGTGTTCCCTCCCAGAGATATGCGCGTTTTATAAAAGTGAAGTCGACGATTCTAAGCCCAAAAACACAGGGACCTAACGGTAAAATTTATTTATTTTCATTTTTTCCCCTACTAAATTAACGAAATAACTTGATTTTACGAAACTACAAAAAATTTATTTTTTTCCTTAGGAACAATTTTAAAAAATAGAAAAATCATTTAATTTTTAAAATGGCTCTCCTGAACAAAACCTGTTTTTACCCTTAGGTCCCTTTCTCTATGCGCTGTCACATATACATATCGATATTTTAGTGTGCAAACTACCAAAGTCAAACAAGTCCAAAAAAGGAAAGGTAATGTCGATTCCAAAGATTGCAAAATACAAACGAAAACAAAAAAACATGCACTCAGAAAATCACATTCATTGCCAATCAAATGGTTAAATCCTGCAATCGAACTTTTCATTTGTGATTATAAAATTTCTATTGCAAGAATCATAACTTATTAGTGCTGACTACATATTTATATTTCGAATAGAAATTCTGTAGATATAACCGTAAAATTCTACTATCACAGCTAAACTATGCGATTGGCAAAAATTGTGGTACTCACAACCGATACTGCTTTTTTTGTGTGTGCTAAGTCCAGTTATATGTATATGAAAAAGTTATTATTTAATTTCAGTTTCTATTTTCGAAACTTTTGTTTTAAACTAATATTTAAAAGAAGTTTTTAGTAATTTTAAAAGTTAAGAAGTATTTTGCTAATACACAAGGTATCCTAAGTGTCGTATTGTCATAATGTAAGAATTTTTCAAAATTTTAAAAAGGTCTACAAATTTTACAATATACAATACAAAACATTTTAATAATTTTAAAACTTTTGGAAAATTATGACTTTATGACAATACAACACTAAGGACATCATTGTGAATTAGCCAATTATTTTTTCAACACTAGCCGAGTGGAATGTATTTCTGAAACTCGCTATGATTTCACCATCAGCAGGGTCTAATAGATGATTTAATGTCGCTCTCCACTCACATCTATAATGCTTTTGTACTGTTTTTTTAACAACAATATGTATTAATAATATAGCTCTCTAAATGTCTGTCATAACCTTACTCTTATTTTATAAGTGCTGCCAGCAAAAATAAACAAAAACAATTAAGAGTGATATATTCGGCCCTGTCGAATCGTATATACCCTTCACAACTTGTAGTCATGCAATAACAATTGTTTGTATCACCATTCCTCTCATTGATATGAAATACATACATACATACATATATGTATGTTTCATGATCTTTATAATGACTTTATCCGATTAAAAACATCCTATTGTAAAATTATAAATTTGTAACGTGAATGATCCTTATATAAATATTAAATGAAGTTTTTTTGTTTATTATATTTACAATATTATTGCTTTTATGTTTTATAAATTTTTATTGTTTATATTTTGTTTAATTGTGTCATGATTATTTTTGCTTTTACTGTATTTTATTTTAACAAGTATCATTGAGTGTAATTCTTAAATTTATATCATTTACTTTAAAAACAATTCCACTCCTTTGCTCTTTAATACATATGTTAAAAATCATTTTGTAACTGTTTATTTCTCAATTATAACATTCACTCAATTCTGTACTTTATTTTGTCATTTCATAAAATTTAAATATAAGAATAGATCAAACTAAAATTACATTCATTCCATACTGAGATCTTGATCAATAAACACGCCTAAAAAATTGATACCTTATTTTTTATTAATATATATATAAAATAATTTATTATATGAGGGCGAATATAACAGCAGTTAGTTCAAGCCCCATATTAATAAATTAATTTACATATTAAAATAATTGAGGTCAACTTGGACTATTCTGTCTGGTTTGGATCCCTTTATTTTAATGTACGTCGTCATCCATACTTAAACCGAGTCTCATCTCCTACAAATTGAGTTTATGTATGTTTAAAAAAATATTAAAAAAAAAACAAAAATAAAAAAAATTTTTTTTGTCTTAACTGAGATTCGAACCTTCGTTCATCCAATTTGTATTGGCGTGAAAAGACGATGTTGTCTAGGTTTTTTCATCATATCTCAGTTGTTTATAAAGCGATTTTTCTGATTTTCAATACCAAATCTTTCTGATTTTTTGGTACCTTACACGGGTCTTGGAAATCTCTGGAGGCTTCAAAAAGTTGATTTGAAACACACGGACAGTGCATAATTGACTCCCCTATTCATAAACTTTCGGAGTATATATACTTCTTGAGGTCGGAAATGAAAATTGTAGAAATTTCACATGTAATGACAAACCTATATATCCCTTACACTCACTGTGAAGGGTATAAAAACCATACCGTTGTTTTATTATTTTTTATAGTATTCAAATAACTTACAAAAGCATGTAGACGTACCTATACTATTTATATATGCTTTCACGAATTTTCAAAAGTACAGTTAAAATGGCAATTGAAAAGTGCATTTAGAAAATTTAACATAATGAATTTAAAAGTAATATAAAATTTGAAAAATGTTTTTTAAGAAGTATTTAAAACAATCATAGTTATTCATGGGATTTATGAAACATGAATAAACACATATTGAAAGCAGTGACATGCTAATATTAGAACAGTCTCGATGATATGAATCGTGCATTAGCGTCATTAATTTTATTTATATTAATAACTAGCTCAATTTTATTTTAAGAAAATGCTAACTTAGGCCATA
This sequence comes from Phyto melanocephala, assembly GCA_941918925.1. NCBI lineage: Eukaryota > Metazoa > Arthropoda > Insecta > Diptera > Rhinophoridae > Phyto > Phyto melanocephala. The sequence continues at coordinate 137,063,750 of OW799234.1, read as the reverse complement.
TGATTTAAAATCAACCTGCACTGTGTTAAGTGTTGGATGTAAATATCATTTATTTAATTCCAGGTTTTTAGTTAATAAAATTCGATAACTATTATGTCGCCTGTTTTATTTTCTTACCAAGAGACAGACCATTTTTGTTGCTTTGCTTGTTATAATTTTTTGTATTATCCTAGTTTTAACAAAACTTGTGATATAACTAGATAAAAACTAGATATACTTAAATAAAACTAGTAATATGGGTTTTCAAATTATTCTTTTATTATCACAATTAAATTTATTAAAAAAAATTAAGTGAATTAACAATTTTTTTTTGCTATCACTGCAGCTTGATTTTAAACTTATAGAGACTCTTTGATAACTATAATCTAGAAAATATATGTTTTTAATTATTTCGTCATATACAACATACATGACAAAACTAGGAGACAATAATTACTTTGTTAACTTACGTAACACAAAAGAGGCAACTGTTTTTATCCTGTTTTTTTTTATCATAGAATGTGCTATAAAAAATACAAACGTTGATGTCCCTGTCAAATATGCTGGTTCAAATAAGAGATCTCAAAAAACTAAGAATACCATGATGTCACTTATGTACTTAGATCACACATTATTTTAAAGTCTTAATGTCGCTAAGTTTTGTTAAAGTATTTGACACAGACGTGGTAAAGACAAAAGTAACTGATATACGTAGTATTAAATTCACTTTGAAAGCTAAATTTTTTAAACTAAGATTTTCTGAGGATTGAAAAACTGAAACTCAAACAATAATCAAAAATATGTATGTTTTGGCATTTTTTTACATTTGTATCAATTTAACATGATAACAACATCTTAACTTAATAAAAAAAGATAAATATTCGAAAACATTAAGACTTGCAATTTTTAAAATGAGCTATAGACAAAGACCATCATAAATTTTATGATAATTTACCTAACGAATACTTTTTTCATTGCTAGTTAATTCAGCCATATTATGAGTGTCATTGTCGTATTTTTTGGTACCGTGTAAAATTTACAATAATGTTAAATTAATAAAACCTTGTCGTTCTTCTGTCGTTTTAAACATGAAATTAACAAGAATGAAATAAGACTGTTGTTATTGTTTAAATTAAAATTTTCTTAACATTAATCTAATAAAAATAAAAAGTAATTTAAAAAACAAAAAGAATAAAAATAGTTTTTATAAGATAATGTGTCATATAATGTATAAGTAAATGTGTTAAGTCAAAAAGAGCTATTTTCTATAACGGCAAAAGACAAAATCTGTGCTTACAGATTCAAAAAATATTAAAACATAAAAGACAACTTTTATATTTACGAATATTTACAAAAGATTGATACCACACAATATGTGGGGGCTTCTTAAAGTTGATTTCAACTAACACACGGACCTACGGACATTGCTAAATCAACTACCATATTCATAAGCTTTAAAAAAATACTATCGTGTCTGGATATAGTGAACTAATTTTTGCAAGGCTTGTTCATAGTATCGAGGTTGTTCTCTATATCAAGGTTGAAATTTTTGTTCAAAAACTCGTTTTATTTACTAAAAATACATACATGTAAATGCAATAGCTGATTAGAAACAATTTGTACAAAAAAGGAAATATATGTACATATGTATTTAAGTTTAATAAAAGAATTGTTGTTGAAGTTGTTTTCGAAACTTTGTTCACTATTAGAGTTTTTCACTATTTAGAGTACTCCATGCAAAAATTTGGTGTTCACTATATGGAGGTGTTCACTATATCGGGTGTTCACTGTATCCAGACACGACTGTAAATGCTTTATGGGATCGAAAAAAATAATTGCTGAAATCGTAAATAGAATGACAAAGCTATTATATACTACAGGTGAAGGGTATAAGAATTTTAAATTTAGTATTTGTGAATACCAAATTTGAAAAACCGCTCCGCTCACTGACCCGAAAATTTTAAGTGACAAAAACTCTAAAAAGCAAAAAGAACGGTGCTGAAAGCACCGCGTTGAAATCACTGATATTTACCGTTTAAAATAATATAAAAATTGTTTTAGATAAAAACCGCTTTCAAAAGATACGCCAATATCATTTTTGTTTTGATCAACTTCAGTGTTAAAAGAATAAAAACTCCCAAATTGAAGGATTTTAACAAGAAACATATAACTAGTATGAACGAATACTAATTCACTTTTAATGTTTTTTAAGATTATTTTGTTTCCAAAATAACTCAAAATATACAAAACTTTCGAAAATAAACAACTACTAAATAAAAAATAAATTTAGCAACAAATATTTACTTAAATAAAGTTAAAACAAGTAAGAGCACTTTATTCAGCTGTGACGAATTTTTGATATCCACCACTAATTTTGTGTACTTTTACGACCTATAACTCTCTTCCTACGAAATACCAAACAGACTTTGTGTATTAGAAATATTCTGACAAAATTTGAGCCCTCTAACTCTTAAAATGATACCAGGGCTCAGAAAATATATACTTTAAAAGGGTCTAAAATGGTTACGATGTGTTACAAACGGAATGTCAAAATGAATATACTCTCACACCATTTTTTTTGATGGTGGGTATAAAAAAAGTAAATAAATCGGTAGCCAGAGGTAGTTTAAACGTAATAGATATTAACTTTGTGTGGCACTTCATACTTTTATAATAATATAATTGCTAAAAAATATATAAATTGTATACAAATTTTTAATAGGATTGTGTAAAGTTTTTTTTAATAATCGAAGGAAAGAATAATTTTTTTGGTATGAACATTAAATCATAATACTGTGTTATAACTGGAACCATATGCGGTAAAAACTGTTTTGCAAAATTCTACTTAATAAATGAACACATTTATACCAGTAACCTTTTCTCGGGCGTGATACACATATTATCCATCAATCTATTTACAGTATGATATAGAAACATAGATTCAAATGACAATTTAAAACGTTTATCAAAATACAAAATGCACAAAATTGTAGAATATGCCTTATATAGGCGGTGGGAATTGAAGTAGTCATATCAAGATAATCTGACTGTTCAACGATGTCGAAAGAAAACCCAAGCGAAATTTCATTCGTACAAATACGTTGAAAACAAATTTTTAGGCGTGTCATAGTAATTTCTGGAAATGTATTCAACTTAGATAGAGTGCTTTATTCTTCCTAAATATTTTTCCACACAGAAACTATATGAAACTAAAAATCATGCTCCACTTTGGAAATTAAATTCAGCCATAAGAATTGATTTACAATTAAATTTAAATAAGTTCGAAAAAATATAAATTTTTAATAAAATTAAATAATTATTGATGTAAAAATAGTGGTCACGCCTATTTCAGTAATATTTGCCAAATTCAAAAAATTTTTGAGTCAGAAGTTGAGTTTTTATCTTGCGAGAAAAAGGTTTGTTGAAGTTTTTAACCAGCGCACAGAGGAGTAATTGGCCTGAAAGCTGGCCAAAATTATTAAACGTGTTTTTTGAATTAAAAGTTTTAGTTTTTTGATAGTTTAAGGTGTAGTATGATATAAAAAGTATAGTAACAGATTTTTAAAAAATTACACTGCGCAACAAAAGTACACTGCTCAATAAAATAAATTTTTGTCTACCCTAGAAATAAAAGTATGTGGACTATATGGATTTTGATTTAAATTCAAATCTGCTTTCCTTTTTTCTCTAGTACGTAAGGATTTTCTTTTAAAGGCGTGGCATATTCTACCCCCTAAATCGTTGGGTTGCCTAATATATTTTGTCATAACTTGAAAACGGGTTCTCGGATTTTAATAGTAGGAAGATCAAAAGATGCACCGGAATTCTGATTAAACTAACCAAACACATTTCTTTTCTATCTATTACTAATTCGGAGTTATTAAAAATTTAATGGCGAAAAAAAAAATTTCGTGCAAAATTCGTAAATTTTTTTGTTTTCAAAATGCAATAAAAAAAATTAAAGAACCAAAAAGTTTAAATTTTTAAGATTTTTCCAAAAGCTACATTCCTAAGGAATAAAAGACGGTATTATAAATAGTAAAACTCAATTAACAAATGCTGATTTTAAAGGTATAAACTCATTCTGTATGTACATGCATACATATGATTTACGGTCTAATTAAAAAAAAATAACTTGTTCAAGACACCTCGATTTGTATCGCTTCTGCTAAAATTGCTCGAATAATTCGTACGATATAATCGTAAGTGCTTATTTCTGGCCTCGGCAGCTTCTTCTGACAATTGGATGGTAGCCTGATACCTGGGTGCCCATGTATTTTTTATGTACATGTATTTATTTCTTGTAAACTTATTTTTGCGATTAATGCTTTTAATAATTATTCTTATTAGGTACTTAAATACATTTATTTTTTTTAACAAATAATGTTCTGTAGAGCAGGTATATAAAAATATCTTTTATGGGGATGTGTGGGACATTACCTTATAACTGTTATCGATAATAAAGATTTTTCCAATTCATAATTATAGGCAGGTATTAACATTGTAAAGTGTTAAAAGTGATGTGAATAACATTTAAAATCAATAATTCAAAATACATAAAAGTTTATGACGATATAAATGTATAAGAAAAAGTGCCTGATGAGGAAAAATAATAGAAATGTGAAAATTTAAAAAAATCGTCAAAAATAATGGCGCAAATTTGCGCACACTTTTTTTTGTTCCTAAAATTAGAGATTCCAAATCTTATTGTGGTATGAAACATAATTCGTAGAAATGCTAACCTCACTTTTAAAAACCTCTTTTTTTTGCAAAAAAAGTGTATAATTTTTTTTTTTAGCTTTTGAACGAACTGTTTCAAATGGATATTCAACATATTTTAAATTTTTTTTTTTTTTTTTAAATAATTTTTGATCAAACCTTTCAGCGAAAAAATTATTGTTAAAACCTTTATTCGTTTACCCGCAAAAAAAATATCATATAAACATCCAGAAACCGAAAAAAACATTTAAAGCTCATATAATTTTCTTCAGTTTCCTGAATTTAGCAGGGTCTCAGAGCTACAAATCGCAACTAAAAGTCTTCAAAATTTACAATATAATGTAAAATATTGTTGTCTGTCGAGCTGCGTAATTAGTTTTTAAGATTTCTTAAAATTCAGTTTTGCCTTTTTGGCCAGCTTTTCAGGCAATCCTCCTCCTCTGTGCAGCGCCCTGTTGTGACACTTCAATGAATTAAGAAATAGTTTAAGCATTTTTTTGAATTATCCTACTCATATAAAAAATGTGAATGTTTGTTACTCAATCACACAAAAAAGGAAAGGCTAAAAGGAACTAACTGGAATTTGGCATACAGATAGACAACAACCTAGATTAACACATAGAGTTACATGTGTGTACATACATATTTATGTACATTACCCTTATAAATGAATATAAAAAGTCTATTAATACATCTATTGTAATTGTGTTAATCTTTTCTTTCTTTATTTCCTTTTAATATTACTACTTATGTTATATTTCATTTTCTTTCTTTATCAAATATTTTCTTTAGCAATTAATTTATCTTTTATAACTTTAATAATTAATAAATTAATAAATAATTTACTAAATTATTCGGGATATGGTCCCATAATTTTTCAATAATATTTATTTGGTTGTTAGATTTAAGGTAGTTTATATGCATTTCACTTTTGCTTATGCCAGATCATGAGTAAACCTTTTACCCAAATTCTTGAAAAAGTTATAATGTTATAAGTTTTATTTTTAAATTCTCATTAACAAAATGAGAATTAACAAAATGAGAAACAAACAACTATAAAAAACTTTCTCAAAAACCCAACCAACAATTTTTCAATTTTAATTTATTTTATTTTTCCAATCCCTTTAACATTTGGCTAACCGTTGGTTAACAGTTAATGTTTATAAGGGCAACCGAAAAATAAAACCTTCTCTTATTAAATAATTTACTCAAATATTCGGGATATGGTCCGATTATTTTTCAATAATATTTATTTTGTTTACTGATGATCTGGCATAAGCACCAGTGAAATGCATATAAACCAGCTTAAACCCAACAACCGAATAAATATTATTTAATAATTAATTATCAAATATCTTCCTAACTACTAGTTCTTATGTTTTATTGTTTTATTGTTAATACCGTTATTTTAAAATTATTTTAAATTCTATAAAAGAGCATACATTCCGTATAACTTTCATTCATTCAAAAAGTTGACGTCAAGAACTTTAAAAATATATTTTAAATATTGTTTTATTATTTTATATATTGTTAAAATTTAATGAAATCCATCGTTTTATTACTATGGGCTACCTTTTACCACAGGCGATTTCGCGAATTAAGGCAAAAATATTTTTTTATGTTTAGTTAGTCGGCTGTTCAATGGTTTTGATTGTTCAAAATTTACAAATACTGGCGAAAAAAATGTAATCATCCAACTCTGTAAAATTATTTTTTCTTAAATATTTGCATTAAGACCTATTCCACTAATTCCCATAATAAATATGAATGTTTATATGTTTAAATGTCTTAATATTTTTACTCAATCACACGAAAAATTACTGAGTGGATTTAAAATAAATTTTCTACACAGATATATAACAACCTGAATACACATACATATGTAAATGGGATACCTTTCGTTCCGAAAACAACGTAGACGTAGTCGTGGGCACAGGCTAGTCTATATATATAAAAGTGAAACTCTGTGTGTGTGTGTGTGTTAGCTATAGACTCCGAAACTGTAAAACCGATCGGGCTCAAACTTTGGTAAGTTGTTGTACACATACCAGGGAGTGTTTATGGGTTAAAAAAAGTGGGCGGGGCCACGCCCATAAAAAATTAGTAATCAGTTTTAGCTACTTGCACTTGACCGATTTTTCTGAAATTTTGCACACATATCGAGCTGTCATGACTAAATAATTTCGTGATAAGAAAAGTGGGCGGGGCCACGCCCCTAAAAAAGTTTTAATATTGAGGTACTTGCACTAGACCGATTTTTCTGAAACTTTGCACACATATTAAGCTGTCATGACTTTATAATTTCGTGATTAAAAAAGTGGGCGGTGCCACGCCCATTAAAAAAAGGTATCATTTTGAGGTACTTGCGCTGGACCGATTTTTCTGAAACTTTGCACACATATTGAGCTATCATGACTTTACAATTTCGTGATTAGAAAAGTGGGCAGTGCCACGCCTTTAAAAAAAAGGTATCATTTTGAAGTACTTGCACTGGACCGATTTTTCTGAAACTTTGCACACATATTGAGCTGTTGTGACTTTACAATTTTGTGATAAGAAAAGTGGGCAGGGCCACGCCCATAAAAAAATTATAATTTTTAGGTTTTTGCACTTGATATTCAATTAAAATTAAGAATGCATTTTGATGCATTAAGGGGCGTAGCAACGCGCGCCGGGTTTGGCTAGTATGCTATAAATTTAAAAATAGTTCATTCTTTAAACTATTAAATTTATCGTATCGTAACGTATCACTGTGAGTTGTATGAATTAATAGTTATTGGCCTTAAAAAATTTTTTTTTTAAATCTGTAAAATACTGATTATAAATACGAATTAAAAACTTCTTTTTAGGCCTTAAAAATCTTTGAGCTAAGAAAATTAAATAAGTTTCTATTAGAAAAACTATGTTACTTGTTAAAATTGAGAATAATTGTAAAACTAAGAATTGACTTTTATAAAATTTAAAACTTCCAATTACTGGCAGGTTTTGTTAGTATGTTTCTGGAATAAATTGTGATTGTTCGTTTATGAATGTTTTTACCAGTTTGTGCAACAATATTATGAAAGCTTTGTTATAATAAAATTTTCATGCAAGAACATTGGACTAGTGTCATACATTGCATTTCTGTGTCTGTAAGTTTTTGGTTTTTTTGTTTTCTTTTTTGGCAAGATTTAAAATGTTGGAGTAACATAGTACAAGTGTGTTCTGCAAGTTTTAAAATTAAATGGAAATTTATTTACTATAATATAAATAATATTACGTTTCCGCTTATTCCTTGTAGCTTCCATAGGTGATTCGGATCACAGAGAGAATCCAGAAATATTTATATGAATTTAATTTTCTGTCTAAAATACCGATTACTGTTTTTATTAAAAAAATTGTCTATTGATTTTCTAAGCTAGATCCATTATTTTTGAATAATTTGCTCGATACGAAATACATAAGTATATAAATAAAGCGTAAAGGTTTTATAAATTAATCATTTTTTCAATTTTATAATGCAAACATTATATGACAAAATTAAAATTAATAAATTTCAGTTGAGAGTTTGAGAAAGATGTCAAAGATGACTATATATGTATGTATAAAAAACTTTGTCTGAATGAAAATAGTTTCTGTAACAAATGGGTTAATCTTCCTTAAGAACCTATGTATATTGATATTGGGTTTGATATTCATCTCTTATATATATTCGGCCGTGCCAAATCTGATAATACCCTTCTCCATCATGTACATAGGTATAATCCCACATCGTATCATGATCTATATTTCATGTTATACCCATATTAATGGGGTTGGATTTTACATTTTTTAATAATTTACTGTATTCTACTTGTCAAGCCCTTTCATTTGATACCAATATTGAGGGGGTTTAAGAAGTTACATTTTAAAAAACCAGATTTGGCTCATATATTAATTTGTAGTCTGCCATTTTTTAGTGGTGGCCATCATGAATTTAAATTTTTTATATTGCGCTAGTAAAGTCCTTTCAGATGTACCAATATTGACTCTCTCGGTTATCCAGAAGCTGAAAAACTTGGTTTTCGTTTATAAATTTTTGAAATATATATTTAAAAAAATTTTTTTTTGCCTATAACTTTACCGGTTAGAGCCCGATTAATCAAAAATTTTCACGAATATCTTTAGAGGCATACTATATCTACAAATAGCAGCAAAGCTATCTATAAATTATTCTATGGCTGAAAAATTTCATATGAATTTGAGATAAAGCGTTATATGGTAGGTGGACGTAAAAGTGGGCGTGTAACATTTATTTTCCATTAGTACAAAGCCTTCGACCAAAAAGCAATGCTTGCCAGTCCAATTTCATTTAAATTTTTAATATACCGAAAAATACACTGCGCGGTATAAATTTTCATACGTTTTGAAACATAACTTCTTTCATATATAATTCATGGATTTTGGCAATTTTTGACGAAATGAGCCCTCTAGCTTTTTCGGTCCGACCTCTATCGCGCTTTCAACAAACGGACAGACGGACGGATATAGCTAGATCGTCAAAATATGAAACCCCAATTCAGAATGTATATACTTTATGGGGTCCAAAACGAATATTTTGATGTGTTACAAACCGAATGACAAAATGAATATATCCCCACCATTTTTTTGGAGGCGGGTATAAAAAGTAAATAATTAACTTTAAATAAATAAACAAATAAATGATAATAAATAAAATTCTACCAAAAGTCTGTACGATAGTCAAATCAAGGTATTTCAAGTTTATATGGAGTTTGACACGATGAATATTCATTCCACCCCTGCAATTCTTTCTTATAAAAAGAAAATTAGGAAAAAGTCTAAACAAAATCACAGTGCTATTTTTGTTCATGCCGTATCTTTTATACCCTTTACCATTATGTACATAAATATGTCAAAATTCCAATAACGACCCATCGTAGCGTAGCCTAGATTAGAGATTTAATATTTTACACAATTTCATTTTGAACGTCAAGCATGTATATAGCTTACAGTATTATAGTTACTATGTAAAGGATGGTTAAATTTTAAGGCCCGCCGCTGATTTTGAATAAAACACAAATTATTGTCATTTCTTTTTATTATGATAATATTGGTATGGTTCAATTATGTATGGAACCAAATATCGGACCAATGGCCGCCCGATCTCGGCTGCACACCTCCATCCGATGGTCCAAATTTTCAATGACAATGTTGATGTTCAATTGTTGGACACGATGATGAGTCGAGGTTGACTGGTTTTTTACAACACTATCGTGAAAAACAGCAATGTTTTCCGTTCAACGATGATGAGTCGAGGTTGACTGGTTTTTTGCAACACTATCGTGAAAAACAGCAATGTTTTCCGTTCAACGAACTAAGAAGGCATTCCATAGATGTTTTCATATTTCATACAGACCTGTTTTGCTGAAATATTAATATTTTTTACAAATCTTCCGATTGTGGACGAATTTGAACGATAATGTTGACCAAAAGAATCACGAAGTGCACAAAATGTATTTTGATTTGAACGCCCATTTCAATAATAAGCCTGAAAACCTTTACCGCCCTGCTCGATTGTGTATCTTTCCATGGTTAAAATTAAGTTAGTCTGAAATTGGGAAGTGTCAAATGAAATGCAGAAAAAACTTGACGTTTAGGTGTGGTTCACATTAAGCATCGGCCCTTTAAATTTAACCACCCTTTATATCTGAGCCCTATATTCCCCATCTCAAATTTTATTATTAATTTTTATTATATTCTTCTCAAATAAGTAATTACTAGGGCTATTCCAAACCAGTTTGAAAAATCGGTCTCTAATCAGCAAAGTTATGGGCAAAAATAATATTTAAAACTATATATTTTTTTAAAAATTTTGAAAATTATAACTTAAAAAACTAACTGAGACATAAGCACTAAAATGCTTCGGTGTAAATTTACAATTTAAAATTTATCGGCTTACTAAACTATGAAAAAATCATTCATTCACTGTTGGTCACTCAACATTTCGTTGTATACTGGCCTCACAGAAAATAAAATAAATATTATAAGCATTGATTGTTAAAAACAATTATCTGTTCTTATCGCTACCTAACTGGTGGCTAGAGCAGGGCAAAAATAGTGATATAAATGAAAGAAAGTAAAAGGGTTGCTGTTTGGTTAAAAATTTAAATCAAACTCATTGTGGTAAAAATATATGAAAAAGGAAAAACTAAAGTAGTTACCGAATTCAATTAACTTAAATCCCGGGATTTAAATAGATGATATTTACAACCAATATGTAACCACCGATCAGAGAGTGCTGATGATGAAATCGGAGCTGGTTTCGAAAATGCATTCCACTCGGCTAGTGTTGGTAAAAATATAATTTTTCAGATTTTATTCTTTCATTTATCACAATTAAAAAAAATATTTGTAAAAATAAAAGAATGTTAATATGAACTCAAGTCTGATTAAAAATTTAAATATTAGTTTCAACAGAAAAGTTCGACAAAATAAAAATTCAAAAATCAAAATATATAACTGCGTTCGAAATAAAATGGTGGATATATGGGTCAAATATTGTAATTACAGCTTCAACCCCCACAATATTGATATCAATTGAAAGGGCTTGACTAGTAGAAAGCAATAAACAATAAAAAAATTAAAATCAAAGATGGCGTCCTAAACAAAATTGCGGTCTATTTGTTTTGTTAACCCATCAATATGGGTATTAAATGTAAAAAATCACAATCAAAAATAAAGAAAAATGGCGCATAACATTTAATATTAAATCTAGGCTAAGTTTCGCTGTGGTTATTTCACCTACATGTGTATGTACATAATGGTGAAGAATATTATTAGTTTCGGCAAAGCCGAATATAGCATTATTTCTTGTTTTTGTTTATCATTAAACGAGAGTAGGAAAACGCTCATTTGACATTAGTTTATGACGGCATTCAATATTAGGTGTGTTCCACAAGATCTCGGACAAGTTCGGACTAATGAGAGTAAAATGAAAATTACTCTCTAAATTTGCCAAAACTACCCAAAATTGCTGGAACGCAAAAAACCATTTTTGCACTTCTTGTAATACTAATGGTGCTTACTTTTTAAATTAAAATCTATTTAAGTGATTTTAGACGCTTAAAAGCAATAACATTATAAAAACAAAACATTTGCATCATTGCCAACAGATGTTAAAAATAATTTAAAAAGAACTGAAAGAGAAGCTGAGCCAGTGTACATTTTTTAAAAGAATTTATTTTAAAGAACAAGGGAGATATGAATTCACTAATGTATTTACCACTTTAACTTTTTCATTAAAACCTTCCATTTTGCTTTTTAATATATTTTTTAACAAAAACTAAACTTTTTCTTTTGCAAATTTTTTGATTAATTTTCAGTTTCATATGTAAACAAAAAACAGCTGATTGTTAAATTCTTGTCCGAACTTACCCAAAGAAAAAGTTCGGGCAAATTTGTACAGGAAATTAAAAAAATTACTCTCTCAATTACTCTCATAATTGAACAAAAATTGTTATGTGGAACGCTTTTGGGTAACTTTGGGCAAGTTCGGACTGTTTCGTTATGCATGTGGAACACACCTATTATAAGGATATTGTAAATTTGGTACATGCATAATCGTCTGTCACAATTTCCTTATTTTCCATACAGTTTATATATATTTTTAATTTCTTTTTTTACATTTGATTGCAGGTGTTCGGGATAAGTAATGTTTATAATCATTATCTATTGAACATCTGCTACAATTTTAGGTGTAATTGGAAAGCATCAAACTACACAATATGTTTATTTATTTTTGCTTGAGTTCTTTTACAACATCATCAAACAGACAAATCAAAGAAAAATGGAAAAAATCCTTGGCAGTGTTGCAGTGTCCTTGGTTTTTTATTTATGTTTTGCTAGATTTTGTGGCTCCATCGACTTTTGACATCAGTACCTGAACAACTATAACAACAATTGTCATTAATATAAAACAATAGCTACAAAAGTATTTCGCGTTAATACTGCCTTCGCATATATAGTATGTATTAACTTACATATAACTATTTTGGCATAAATGATATCAAGATTCATACGAATGCTAACAGTATGAGAGTAAATTCAGTTGCAATTGGACTATCAGGTGAGTATATATTAGATAAATTTTTATTTTGTTAAAACAATTAAATTTTCAAATGTATACTTACAAACCTAAATATAAACACTTAGTTATCATGACAAAATAAAGGGTGGTTCAATTTTAGGGGCCGATGTTGAATGTGAACCACACGTAAACGTCAAGTTTTTTTCTGCATTTCATTTGACATTTCTCAATTTACGAATAACTCAATTTGAACCATAGAAAGATACACAATCGAGCAACGTGTTAAAGTTATTCAGGCTTGTTATGGCATTTCGTGCACTTCGTGATTCTTTTGGTCAACATAAAATCGTTCAAATTCGTCCACAATCGGAAGAACTGTGAAAAATATTTTAATTTCAGCAAAACAGGTCTGAAAACAGGAATGAAATGTGAAAACATCTGAGGAATGCCTTCTTAGTTCGTTGAACGGAAATATTGCTGTTTTTCACGATAGTGTGGCAAAAGAGCAGTCAACCTCGACTCATCATGGTGTCCAACAATTGAACATCAACATTGTCATTGGACCATCGGATGGAGGTGTGCAGCCGAGGTCGCGGCTATTTGGCCGATATTTGGTTTCATACATAAGTAAACCATACCAATATTATCATAATAAAAAGAAATCAACATCGGCCCTTAAAATTTATTTACCCTTTATATATTAAAAAAATAATAAAATGTAACTATATATTTTTATATCGAATATAATGTGACTGGAGTAATGTTATTTAACTCACTTTAAACTTAAGATATAGTTAAGATATTCTTATAAAACGAATACTGTTAATAATAACTATAAAAAAATTAAAATCAATTTAAAAAAAAAACAGTTAAACATGGCTATCAAAAATCAGATTTTAAATTCTTATTATAAAGCACCCCTGTCGAAATTGTTGTTATGTGCCGAATTTTCTTTAATTTTACATATTAGTGTTAGAAAACTATTGGCTAATTTGGTACCGAATATAAAATTATGACCCTTATTTCGTACTCAATGCTTTAAAATTTACTTTATACATCAAGAACAGTATTTTTAGCATTTCTAGAAACAAATGTTAAAAAAACTCTTGCTTTTAAGTTAAAAAAATTCAAGTATCCAAATAATAAGTATTGACTAGTAATAACAAAATATAACATGTAGAATTTGCAAGCATTAATACATAATAACAGCAGGCAATAATATACAACAATATTAAAAATAATTCTAGTACATTAAGTTTACAGCATAACGAAATTCTTTGTCTAATTATATTTGTGGTATAATGCATTAATTAATAAACGTCATCAGGCTACCATCTACAATACGTCAAAATAAAATGCACACATTTACATATGTATATGTATTTATGAAAAAGGTTATTTTTACCACTTCACGCTACGCGGCCAGCTTAGGCTAATTTTATTTTCTTTGTTGAAAATAAACAGATCTTGCTGCCATATTAAAAATTGTAAAATAAATGTGAGCTTAAAAATATTTTATTTAACAAAAAAGAGCAAAACAAAGTTAAAATAATTTTAACGAGTTAACTATAAGGATGTGTTAAACAAAAATTTGTTTTCTCTTATTTTTACGTGTTATGATTAGAGGGTGATTTAAACACAATGCACGATGTTAAATAAAACTAAAAGTTTTCAGAGAATTATCCGAATATTTTTTATTATGATAGAAGGATCTATGGCAGCTATGTCTGAAAAAAATATCGGCCAAATACTCGCCACAGTTTCGGTGGCAAATTTCTATCCGATGATTCATATTTTCAATTACACTAAGATATCACATGATCGTGGTTGCAAATTAACATTTCTTTGATGTGAGTTTAAACGGCAATTTAATTTCTCGCTTAAAAGAGCCATTGTTTCGTTGGCTGTGTGACAAGTGGAACCACACATCATCCATATTCTCAATTTCTGGTCACAAGAAGTCTGCTATCATTTCGTGATAGCGAACACCGTTCACGGTAGCTGCTTGGCCTAGGTATTTTTTGAAGTATGACCTGGTGATATCGCCAGTCCATAAACGGTACGCCAGTCGATTTTTGCGGATGCATTGCCTTTTTTGTAGTAGGTTTCAGCTCCTGAGCCTTGTAAGCTTTCAAATTAAAATCATTATTTAAAAATTGCATCAATAATGTTCGTGATATGTTGCTGTGGACGAAGGCGAGTCGAAGTTGAAGACTCTTCTGTCAAACCATTGCAAACAACAACAATGTTTTCCGCAGAACGAACTGGACGAGCATGCACAGGTGAACCACCTTTCACATTTCCTACAGACCCGGTTTACTGAAATTTACGCAATTTGTACAATTTTCCTGATTGTGGGCACATTTGGTCGATTATGCTGACCAAAAAAATCAATAAGTGCATTTTGATTTAAACGCCCATTTTCGTAAAAGGCTTCAACAATCTTTACGCGCTTCTCCATGGTTTAATTTGTCAAACACTGAAACAAAGGCATTTGAAATTAAATTGCACAAAAGCTTGACGTTAAGGTGTGACAATTAATATCGTTTATTATGGATGGAACACTCTTTATATTTTAAAGTAAGTGATTTTTAAAAGTGAATAATTTTGAAGTTACAGCACTGAAATATCTATTTTCCTAACAAAGAGATTTAGCATCAGCTGCTTCTTCTGTTTTTTTTAAATAATTGAGTATATGTCTACACGGCGACGATCTTAGCTATCGGTATTCCTAATCATGTAGACAGTAGCCTGCTGTCGTCTTTGTGTTTAATAATAATAAATAAATGTATTGCAGAGTTCTCCTAGTATTGCGAGGTTCGCCCGAACCCATGGTTGTGGGTACCTCTATATACACAAATATGTTTTATTTCTTGTGTAAATAATATTAGCAGTCAAAAATTTGTCGTTCGTTGTAGTTGTATTCCTAAAATTAGGCTTCTCCTTTTCGTTGATACTTTCCAGATAATAATTCAAAAGCCTTTATTTTTTTATATATTCGAATAATTTTTTAATTCTAAAATGTTTGAATAATTTGTAAAATTACAGAAATTTAGGAAAAAAAACCGGTTAAATATTATCTATTTTGTTTTTTACGTTTTTATTTATTTTAATTTTTATTTTTAATTTTCTATATTCGGCTGTGGCGAATTTTTTATACCCATCACCAATTTTGTGTGCTTTTTTAGCACAGAATTTATTATTTTGTTATTAACAGTAATCGCTATGGAATAATATCTTTATACTAAAATATGTATCACTTTCTTTGTATAACTTCGATATGCTAGTAAAATGTTTTAATAAATTTAGTCTTTTAATGAAAGTGGCCGTTAAAGTAGTCATGTCAATATAGTCCTTTGTTCTTCCAAAATCTTTATTCATACAGATGGGCGGTGTCACCTTCATTTTCGAGAATAACAAAGACATTGACTAGAAAGCTATTTGTACAAAATTTCATCGTCATACCTCTAATTTTGTCGGTTTTATGAGCTTTTTAATTTCATTAACAGTAGATTACGTAAAAAGTGGGCGTTATGGTAGGCGATTCGAAGTCAATTCTGCTAATAAATACAATTTATATATTTCAATAAATTCTTTTTTAACTCTAAAATATTTATTCATTGAGAAATTATATGAATTTGAGATAAAGCGTTATATTGGAGGTGGGCGTAAAAGTGGTCGTGTCACATTTATTTTCCGTACAAAGTACAAAGCCTTTGCTAAAAAACAAGGTTTGCAAAATTTAAGGATCGTACATCTAATTTTGTCGGCTTATTACGTTTAAAATTTCGAATATACCTAAAAATACATTGTGCGGTATAAATTTTCTTACATTTTGATCTATTAATCCTAATGCGTAGATTTGGCAGTTTTCGGGGAAAATATTTTTTTTACTCAGGAATATATATTTGAAAATTCATGGCTCTACGTTAATGCGTTTGGACATAATTGCGTTTTATTCGACGTTGGAAGGACATGTTGTACACACTTTAAATAGGTGCAGGATTTTAATAATAAATTTAAGATCTGAGCTGATTATGTTAAACTTTTTATTAAAGGTTTAACAATCAAAGTCGAAAAAGTTTTGTAAGGTTTAACATGTGTTTCTTTTTATAATATGTAAATATTTTTTTTGCGTTACTTCAATAGGTGCATATTAAAAAAAAACATAACACAGTAAAAAAATTAAGATAAAAAACACGAAATCAAATAAGTTTTGCTAATTAGTTTTACTTTTTTACTAATTATTAATAATGTTTACTTTCGCCATTCGAAAAAATTACGTCATAAATTTTATCTAGGAGGGAGTTTTGCAGTTCCGATAAATATTGTACGGATATTTACGACCATTCCGATTTTATTGCAGTAATTAAATATTCTCGATTAGCAAATTCCATCAAGACTTGTACACTTTTTGAGACAACGATTCCCACACGTTTTCCATTATTTTTTAATCTTGGGAGAATGGTGGCCATGACAGGTATTTAAAATTTTTCTCGCTAATCCACGTTTTAATAAACTTTGCATTATTCCTTCGAAATAAGTCATTTACTGAATAAGCTCTGCCACAATCTTCTTTATCTAGAATATTAAGTAATTTCACGCAACGTCAGAACTTCTACTAATCTCTATTGAATATTGACGGCCGGACAGTCGTTGATCGTCATAGTAATCAATTTTTACCTTCTCTACTATTGTTAGTGAATTTTAGAACCCCAAAAAATGGTAGGGTATATTCATTTTGTCATTCGGTTTGTAACACATATCCATTTAAGACTCTATAAAGTGTATAGTTTCTGAATCGAGGATTAATTATATGACAATCTAGCTATGTCCGTCCAACTGCTGATAACACGGTAGAAGTCGGACCGAAAAAGCTAGTGGGCTCAAATTTTGCCCGAATATTTCTTTTACACAAGTTTTGTTTGGTATTTAAAATGGGATAAATCGGAATATTAGAAAGAGTGTTATAGCTTGTAATGCAAGATTAGGTCAAAAAACCATGTCCATGTTCCAACATCAAATAAAATGTAATTGTTTCCAAACGCATTAACATAAAGCCATGAAATCTCGAATGTATATTTCCTAAGTAAAAAAAAAAATTCTTGAAAATTTTCTAAATCAAGAATTAGAAAATAAGTTGTAGATCAAAATGTACGAACATTTATACCGCACAATGTATTTTTCGGTATATTCAAAATTTAAAACGTAATAAAACCGACAAAATTAGATGTATGATTGTGAAATTTTGCAAGCATTGCTTTTTGGTCAAAAGCTTTGTACTTTGTACGGAAAATAAATGTGACACGCCTACTTTTACGCGCACCTCCCATATAACGCTTTGTCTCTCATTCATATAGTTTCTCTATGGACAAATATTTTGGAAGAATAAAAAGGACTCTGTATTAAAATATCTTAATTGATTTTATTAGCAGAACTACTTTGACACGCCTATTTAAACGCCCACAACTCATATAAAATACTGTTATTGAAATTTAAAAGCTCATAAAACCGACAGAATAAGATGTATGATGATAAAATTTTGTATATATGTATACATTTCTCTTCAATGCATACAAAATTTCAAATTAATATGAACTAAAGCCTGAATTAAACTTTAAATATTAGTTTAAATACGTTTAATACTGGCCTAACAGAAATAAAACAAATGATTATAAACATTGATTGTTAAATAAAAACAATCATCCGCTCTTATCGCTATCTAACTGATGGCTAGAGCAGGACAAAAATAGTGATAAAATGAAAGATAAAAACAAACGAAAGAAAAGGGATTGCTGTTTGGTAAATTTTAATTTAACTCATTGTGGTAAAAAATATATTTAAAAAAAAGGAAAACTTAGCATTTAATAAATTCAATTAACCTAAATCCCGGGAGTTAAATAGATGACATTTACAACCAACATGTAACCACCGATCAAAGAGTGCTGATGATTAAATCGAAGCTGGTTTCGAAAATGCATTGCACTCGGCAAGTGTCGGTAAAAAAAATTCAAATTCTTTGTTACAATAAGAATGTTAATATGAACTCAAGCCTGAATTAAAACTTAAATATTAGTTTAATTCTAAAATATTAAGGTGACACCCCCACTTTAATGCTCACCTCCCATATAATGCTTTATCTTTAATTTATATTTTTTTGATATGGACAAAAATGTTAAAAAAAGAAGTCTGTGTGGAACAAAATTAATAGAAATTCGAAGTTACAAAAAGAAAGTAAAACATTATATTATAAAGGGGTTTTTCCATATAGTGTTAATTACAAAATAATAAATTTTGTGCTATAAATGTGCACACAATTGGTAATGGGTATCAAAAATTCGGCACAGCCGAATATAGTGCTCTTGCTTCTTTCGTTTAAGTTTATTACTAACGAATAAGTAATTATTTCGATAGTTAATTCTATCTATATATATATATATATAAAACAGGGTGTGTCTATGTATGTAGCTTATTTACTCCAAAAGGGCTGGGCCGATTTTGATTAAATTTTCAAGGAATCTTCAGAATATTTACGCGGGTGAAACTGTGAAGTTTATTTTTGATTTTCGGTCTGTGGGCAGAGGAGCGTGGCAAAATCCAAATTTCATATTGCACCAGTAATGACATATACATACATATACATATTTTGTTTGCTTTTTTTATTTTATTTTTTTTTAAAGCCGTTGTCATGTTTTTCAAACATGTATGTATGTATGTATGTATTAAGTGTGGATCCAAGAGGGGAGTAGAAGTGAAAGTTATTACCCCGACCCAAACTTCATTTGGATCCGCACTTGTATGTATGTAAAGAAATAAAAAATCCTTCTTTCAAATTCTGTATTAATCTTAATAAACTTTTATTGCTTTCGTTGTATGTATGTATGTATGTATGTATATATTAAATGTGGATCCAAGAGGGGAGGAAAAGTGAAAGTTATTACCACGACCCAAACTTCATTTGGATCCGCACTTTATATGTATGTAAAGAAATAAAAAATCCTTCTTTCAAATTCTGTATTAATCTTACTAAATTTTATTGCTTTCGTTGCAGTTGCTTTTATTCTTAATATAAGCTTGATGCTGCACTCTGTCACAGGCGATGATTGGTCCCTGTCATGTGCCTCAAATTGTACCTGTAAATGGACCAATGGTAAAAAATCTGCCATTTGTAGCTCATTGTTTTTGACTGCTATCCCAACAGCTTTGAGCACAGAACTGCAGGTGTTAGTGTTAAATGATAATCATATACCATATCTTAATCGGGAGGAATTTGCTAATTTAGATCTATTAAATTTACAAAGAATATATTTAAAGAAATCTGAAGTACAATATGTACATAAGGACGCGTTTAAAGATCTAAAGATTTTGGTGGAAATCGACTTGTCAGACAATAAAATAGAAATGATGAACAAGGATACGTTTATGGGAAACGATCGATTAAGAATATTGTATTTGAATGGAAATCCCCTAAAGAAATTAACCGCATATCAATTTCCTGTGTTGCCACATTTAAGAACACTAGACATGCATGACTGCTTGCTATCCTACATAGATCCTATGGCATTAGCTAATCTTAATATGATAGAGTTTTTATATTTAAAAAATAATTTACTTGAGAGTTTAAGTGAATACGTGTTTCAACACATGACTAGCTTAAAAACGTTGGTGTTGGACGAGAATCCTTGGCAATGTAACTGTAAATTAAGAAAATTTCGTAGCTGGTATGTCAACAGCAAGTTGTATAGCGAAAGTCTGCTCTGTAAGGGACCGCCACAACACAGAGATAAAACTTGGGATACTGTTGAGGAAACACAATTTGGATGCTCACCTAAGGTGGAGATTTTCAACAATGAAGATGTCCAAAATATTGAAATTGGAAGCAATGCCACATTTAGTTGTTTGGTATATGGTGATCCTTTACCGGACATTTTTTGGGAACTTAATGGGAAAATCATGGATAGTGATAACATTATGTTTGAAGCCGAAACTGTGGCATCCGATAAGTTATGGAGTAATTTGACTGTTTTTAATATGACCAGTTTAGATGCAGGCACATATGTTTGTTCTGGTACTAATATTGTGGGAATAGGATCTCAGAATATAAGTATATATCTGACAGAAATAGTTCAGCACGTCCTCGTCAAGACTCCAGAAACATTCTGGTACTTTGGTTTGATAATGGGAACGTTTGGAACTGTATTTTTGTTGATTTTAATATCTTTTGTGGGTTGCCTCTGTAAACGAACAACCCGCCAAAGACGACATCCTAATAAGAGTGGAGTCAAGCCTAGCGTTAGCTTTAATGACCAGGAAAAAAAGTTACTAGATTTAAGCATTACAACTACAACTAATGATAGAGTTGACAGTTGCCTAGACAACAATCATAGCACTGCTACAGCTATGAGCAAAGCAGAATCTGTAATGGGTTTTGAACCAATTGAAATTCATTCTACAGATAATCATCGTTCAAACGTCCATGGTCATCATACCCTTATGATAGGAACGCATCATCAATTAACACACCAGCAAATTCAGCATAACCATACTCACGTCCCTTCCATTAGTACTGCTGGATCACATGTTTCCAATCATCCGCAACAATTAATGGCAGTAAGCGATGGTTCGTGTAGTGTGGTGGCTATGCCCTCATCTATAGTTTCTGCGGTAGCAACAGACGCACATAACAATCTTAAATCTGATGAATTTCCGCTAAACGTTGGAGTTTTTCCACCACCACCAGAATTCTGTTCCAATATTGTGACAAATCCAACTTATGGCAATATTTTTATAAGTGTCTCGGTAACACAAGACATGCTTGATGGAGCTGACATAAGCATGTATCCAGATTTATTGAATATACCGCAAAGAATGCAGGATAAAGGAATGTCAGCAGTAGTCGTGACTCAGACTGCATCTAACTCAAATCAGGTAAATACACCTGATACAACATCGCTACCACCAGCAACATCACAACAACAACTAACATCTTCCATTCTTGACAACCACACCGTTAATATTAATTCTTTTGCTACACTGCCACGCAACAACCAAAGAAGAGGAATTCTAAAGAAAGAAATTTCATTACAGGATCAGCAACAACAGCAGTTGAAACAATCAAACCTTTATGACCACGATGAAATTGTCTCATACCACAATCTAGAAACAACATACAGTCAAGGCTATCAGGAACATCAAACCGAAGTAATATGCCTTCCACCTCCACCACCTCCACCTTTAGTAAAGTGCCACCACAGCCAATATTCAAAAAATTCACCTTTACAACAGTCATCTACATGCACCACTCCGCCAAAAGATGCCACTCCATTAAGATCTTTATATGAGACACAAAATGGTTCAGTGAGCCTAAAATACGACAATATGGGCAGGCGAATAACTGCCAGTGGCAACTCGACACTCTCCTTGCCCGACGATGAGCGTTCAGAAAGCGAAACATTATTTAACGATAGTAATTCGATGGCTAAAATTTCTGCTGCAAAAGCAATAAACAATCTTCCAAACTGCTCATCGACATCTCAAACTTCAGAGAAAATACAAAAGATAGCTGCATCGAAAAATATAGATACGAGTGGTGAATTTGTATCACTCTAGTATTACGGGACCCAAGTGTAAATAGAAAGAAAGAGAGCTTTGCAAGTTAGTAAGCATTAGAATAATGAACATTTATTAGATTTTAATTAATTAGATTCATTAACTATAGTTAACATTTCATTCAGATTTATTATTATACACTTACATTCAAACAATCACATAATAAAAAAAAAAATAAGAATAATAAATAATAAAAATATTTAAAATCATAAGAGGAAATAACAATCAAACTTAAAAAATATTAATTGTAGTTGAATACAAATATTAAGTAATAACTATTAGCTATTGTAGGGGCAAACAACTTTAAAGTCAATTCATCCAAATTAGTCTTAAAACGGAATATTTCGAAATTACATAATTGTATGATCTAAACAATACAAAAAATCGTTTTGATATAAATACTATGGAAAAAAGAAAACATATTCCGTCAAACATTTACGCAAATATGTTTAAAGCATCTTGTATATTAATAGCGAAGTCGATTTTTTGTTACACTCTCATTATAGAAACGATTTAATTATATATGTACATATATATATATATATGTATATACAATTTGATAGAAAATTTCCTGTAGATGTGCACAATTTTAAGCTTATTAAAATTGGTTTGGTGATTTCGAAGTTAAAAGCGTTGCTACTAACACTTACGCAAGACATGTTTATGAAACAATATATAAAAAAATATGTTAATGCCAAGAATGATAAGCAAACCAAATGTATGCAACAAAACAAACAAAGAAAAATAGAGGTAAAAACAAAATTATGCATTACGAATGTTTGTTGTAATTCAGCTCTCTCGTGCGTGACGTCAGATCAGCAAACAAGTGGTAGATATTACAAGAAAAAATTTAAAAAAAGTAAATTAAATGCTAAAAAAATAACTTATAAATAACAATATTTATAAATAAAATTAAAAACATAAAATAATAAATAAATTATTATTTTTTTTTTTGTAAAATTAACTTTTAAACGGTCAATATCCATATAAGCCGTAATATGTTCAATAATATACATTTAAATAAGCTTAATGCTTTTATTCTCTTTTAATTTATATAATTCTCATTGCTAATATATTGATTTTGCTAAGTGCGATGCTGATGTGACGTAAATGCGCAGAACGAAACATTTTTTGCAGTTGGAATGCGTAATCTTGTTTTTATCATTCTTAGAGTGATGCAATAAATTTTTCAAAGACAGTGCTTTATGTATGTATGTATATAAGGAAAAAAGCAAAACTAACATTTCCAACTAGATTACGGTTTAATAGGTCGATCACAGTACATGCTAGTAAAAAGTTAATACGTGCTGTGAGCACAGTGTAATTAACTTAAATTACTTAATTATACCCTTCACACAGTGAAAAAGGGTATATATTGTCATTTCGTGTGAAATTTCTACAATTTTTATTTCCGACCCCATAAAGTATATATTTTCTGAAAGCTTATGAATAGGGGAGTCGATTAAGCGTTGTCAGTCTGTCCGTCTGTCCGTGTGTATGTTGAAATCAACTTTTTGAAGCCCCCCGAAATCGCTTGGACCCGGGTGAGGTATTAAAATATCAGAAATATTCGGGAGTTGATCGGTATTGAAAATCAGAAACATCGGTTCATAAACAACTGAGATACTAGCAAAAACACACGACCACCTCGATTTTTTTTCACAAAAACAACATTACAACAACAACATACATACATACATACAAACTTGTATGTATGTCAAAAAAAATTTTTTTTATTTTTTTATATTTTTTTATTTAATTTATTTTTTTTATTTTTTTTATTTTTTTTTTTTTTTTTTTTTTTTTATTTTTTTTTTTTTTTGCTTTATATTTATTATTTATATTTTAATTATTTTTTTAAGTTTTTTTTTTAATTTTTTTTTTATTTTTTTTTTAACATACATACGTTAATTTTACACGTTGTGAAGGGTATATAAGATTCGGCTTACTTGTTTTACAATGGGATGTTTTTAGGCGGATAAAATTATTACAAAGAACAATAAAACTTATATGTTCATACAATATTAATGATAAGGAAATTGTGTAAAAATTTAACGCTCATAATATTGGTATCAAACAAAACGGTTTGACAAGTAGAATACAGTTAACTCTGCAAAAATTCAAATACAAGATGGCGTCCTAAATATGTTTCGGATATTTTTTTCTTATCCCCATCAATATCGAAAAAATTCAAAGTCGACCTTTCAAATAATTTACGACCTTTTACATAATTTTGTACTAGACAAACTTTCGCGAAATATCTTGCAGTTCCAACTGTTGGTCGATAAATATTAAACCTTTTCAAGTTCGGACAAAGCTTTTCCCACTCTAATTTTCTCCCAAAATAATATTAACAAAAAACAAATAGTAACAAAATTAATCCTTTAATGACTATAGATTTATTACACAAGGCAACAAAATTTAAAAAATTTAATATTCTTTTAAAACCACTATGCAATTTTTTATGTATTGTGGTTCCAGTAGTACAAATATCGTCCAAATTTTAAATTCTATGGAGAGGTTTTTTTTTAAATTTTGTTTTTAAATTCAAGATTTTTTTAGTCGCTGCTCCACATAATCAATAATAACTCGAAAACGGTTAGTCCGATATTCTTAAAATAAACTTTGAAAAATTCAGATTTACATAGCCTTTAATCCGTTTATATATTGCGTTTTAATCGGATGAGTAGTTTCGGAGTTATAATAAAAAATTAAAGAAAAAAATATATTCTTTACGTCAAAATAGCAATTTTTTTTGTTTTCAAAAAATCATGTATCGATCATAAAAATCGGTTGATTCCTTTCGAATTTATTCACAATTAAGTTATCTTGCTCATTTTCACAAAATTTTAGTTTTTTTGTTTATATACATCAAATTACCTTTTTGACATGTTAATGATTCTCAGAATTTTTGAGGTTTCCGATTTTTCATGATTTTTTGAAAACAAAAAAAATTGCTATTTTGACGTAAAAAATAGATTTTTTTCTTTAATTTTTTACTATAACTCCGAAACTACTCATCCGATTAAAATTCAATATATAAACGGATTAAAGGCTATGTAAATCTACATTTTTCAAAGTTTATTTAAGAACATCGGACTAACCGTTTTCGAGTTATTATCGATTATGTGGAGCAGCGTCTAAAAAAATCTTGAATTTTAAAAAAAAAATTTAAAAAAATTAAAAAAAAAAAAAATTATCCATAGAATTTAAAAATTTAACCATTTTTGTACTTAGATATTCATGATGCATCAAATCTATATAGTGGTTATCAAACCCTTTTTTTGCTGTTGAGCTGTGTTATTGTACACAAAAAAAAGATATAATTTTAATTACGAAATTAATACTATTAATTAGAATCTTATTAGACTTTGCTCCAATCAAAATCAAATTAAATGAAAATTAGTCATTTTAATTGAAAAATATTGTGAAATATCTGTGGTTTTTATGGGCAACCACGTATGTTCATTTTTACGATTTTGAGTTATAATGCTATATTGCTTGGTTTTAAACGCCCTTTACATTGTTTTAAAAATTTCTGTAATAAGATGGACCCATTCAGATTTCTTTAATGGCATAACATTGTCACTTCTCTATATATTCCAAAAGCGTTGAGAACTAAAGCAGTTGTTCACTGTTCAGTTTTTAGAAAAACACTCAACCACATACGTTGTTATTTCTGAACAAATTTGGAAGTTATTTTCCGATAATTTTTCAGTTTACTAGAAGTTTAATAAAATTTGTGTACAACCTATGTTGACATACGCTGCTTTATTTGCACTCACTTTTAGTCTTCGTACCATTTTGTTTATTTTGGTATTCATTTTGATCTAATTTTTGAATGATACTTTACTGAAATTTTTATAAGATAATCTTTAGATCTTTATTAGCATGAATGGTAAAAAAGGTTAAAAAAGTTTAATACCTAACCCGTTGTTTTATATAAAACAGTTTTGTGGCTCTCCTGACAAATTTTATTTCAAGACAGACGTGGTTGCCCATGAAAACCACAGATATATCTAAAAATACATACAATATAACATGTTATAAACTGGTGGCACAATCAGCGAGGGAAGGAAGCCAAATAATTTCTTTCCTGTTATGATTCGAATCCAACAAAATGTATTGGGCTGCAAGGTATATTGACTTAGGTCACATCTGCAATAAAGTTAACCTCTTTATTATATTAGGAACAAAGTCGTTTTTTTTTTTGCTATATATGAACTTTATTTGAACTTTCTGCTGATTGGCCACTATTATTTTAATATTCACCCCCTTTTTTTTACATGATTATTCAAAATTTTGTTAAATTTATGCTTGAAAATAAAATCTAGAAAAAATATTTTTTTTAAAATTTTATTTTTCAAAACATTTTTTTTTCAACTGGCAGAAATTTAAAAGTTTTTATAAAAAATTTAATTTTTTTAAAAAAAGTTATTTAAATTAACTAAAAATATACATAATAAAAATTTTAAAATAAATCAATTAGTCATTTAATTAAAAAATTTTAAGCAATAATTTTTTCTGTGTATCAGTTTGATTCATTATAAAATACACATATTTGGTATTTTCGTTTATAAAAAGATCCAACGGTAAATAAATGAATGAATTATGACTAATATTTGATTAATAAGTATTTTAGGTTATGGTAACAATCAATACTTAATTAGTTAATTAGCAAAATGAGAAAGCTTATCATTTTGACGCTCACCTTATTTATAATAATATTTTTTCAGGAGAGCCAAAAAAAAAAGAAATATATTTTGTAACTTTGCACTATTACACTTACGCATTTCTACTATCGTATATTATTGAAGCTACAAAGATATCTTTGAATGGTTATGTGGATAGGTATATGAACGACGATGTATATTTTTTTATTTTTGGTATTTTTGTCGGTTCACCGGTAAATAATTGAAACTATTATTAAAATTACTTTGTTTCGCTAAAGCTCCTTGTATTTGGTTATACAATTTATTATAATATAGATTTATTATAAAAAAAAACTTAAACAACGCTAAAACCTATTTTAGAGAAAACGTTTTTTATTTTAATTTTTATGTGCATATGTATTAAACTTGACGAAAATTCCTGTAAGCATATGAGTAATATTAATTCCGTATAAACCTCTACGAAAATTACCCCTTATACCCTTCACCTGTGGTGCACACGGGTATATATAGTTTTGTCATTCCGTTTGTAATTTTTACAATTTTCGTTTCCGACCCAATAAAGTGTATATTTTCTGAAAGTTTATGAATAGAGGAATCGATTAAGCCATGTCCGTCTGTCCGTGTGTTGGTTGAAATCAACTTTTAAAAGTAACCATATGTTTCTCAGACCTGTGTATGGTATCAATCTTTTGGAAATATCCGGGAATGAATCGCTATTGAAATTCAGCACAATCGCCCTATAACTTTCTGAGGTATAAGCAAATAAACACGACTGTCTTTGTTTTTTCCTATATTTTTACCACTAAAATTAAAATTTTTCAGTCATAGAATAATTTATAGGTACATTTGCAACTATTTGTAAATTTACTATACCTCTAAAGATATTCGTGAAAAATTTTGGATAAAGCGTGCTCTAATCGGTAAAATTATAGGCAAAAATTATTTTTGAAAAATATATACATATTCTGAAAGTTTACGAACTAAAATAAATTTTTTCAGCTTCTAGACAACCAGGAGAGGCAATGTTGGTATCATCGGAAAGGACTTGACAAGCGCAATATAAGCACTATAAAAAATTAAAATTCATGTTGTCCGCCATTTTGTAGTGGCAATGAATAAATTTATATATGAGCCAAATCTGATATTTTAAAATGTAACTTCTTGAACCCCCTCAATATTGGTATCAAATGAAAGGGGCTTGACCAGTAGAATAAAGTAAAATTAGGTTAAGCTACGATGTGGGATTATACTTGTGTACATGATGGCGAAGGGTATTATCAAATTCGGCATCGCCGAATATAGCACTCTTACTTGTTTCTTTAAGTGATCGCCAAATAGCAAATAAGTAAATTATTACATTTCATAACAGACTTTGCTTTAAACAAACTGATTTAGAAATACAGTCTTTAAACAGCATCATCATATCTTGAAAATATAAAATTTTAAATTCAACTACAATATAAGTTTAAGTTTTTAGCCCAGATGTGCTATGAGTATTAGATTTAAAATATGTAAAAACAATAAGCGAAAAAAAATAATCTTTTTATTTAATTCTTCAAGTGATTTTTAGCCAAATTTATTTCCTCAATATCTTTAGGACAAATGTAAAATGCAAATGAAAATTTGCAATATTAATAAAAAATATTTGAAACTAGTTTACAATTTTATTATTAAAATACTTTAACGAAAAAAGCTAATAGTAAGTAGATTTTAAGCGTGTAACGTAATTATATTAAGAACTAAATACATATGTTGATTCAATAATGTATATGTATATATTATAAAAACAAAATCATAAAAAATATATTAAACATATTTCTTAAATTAATTGAAAGAAAAAAATTAAATATTATTAAAATCGAAATTAAACAAATCTTTTAATAATAAAAAAATCTTTTTAATAAGAACAGTAGCGAAGAAGTTTAAATTCGGTAAGTAAACTACATAGAAAATAATATCAGTAAAATCGGAGTAACGAATTTAGTTGTTGATATATCTACATACATATACGACAATTTTAAGCGCAGTTTTAGTTAAAACAATTTTGTTTGTAACAAGAAAAATTCAAGCATTTCTTTAATTATAATGTTTAGTTTCTTTGACGTTTTTTTTAATGATATTTAATAGTTTTTTTAAGCTTTAGGTCTATTCAATAATAAAAATTTTTTGTTAAATTTTATATTATTTAATCAATATTTTGCTACTTTGTACTTTGTAGCATCATCAAGATACAAGTTTTTATTATATGTATATAATTTTATCTTTATAATAAAAACTTGTAGATAAGTAAAAATGAACTACGGTTTCATCATCAGCACTCTTTGATCGGAATGTTTTAGTGTTGGATGTGAATATCATAATGAAATAGAAAACTTAAATCAAACATAGCATTTTTATTCATATTTACTGTCATAGTGAGTGAGAACGAAATTTACCACAACTAAAGCTTTTTTCATGTTTTTGTTACCATTTCACCTTTTTTTATTATTACTTTTTTTCATTCATATTCTAAAAATCTTAGGTGAGTGAGTTTGAGAGGCTTTTGAGTCTTAAATTTGTTTGCTGCACCAAGATCTTTTGCTTTTTAACTAGTATTTGGTAAGAATTCTTAGTCTTTCATCGGTTTCATATTTTTTACGTTCAAATCATATTATTATAGCAAGCTGACCGACATGTGTAATATCAGGTGTGGAATCAACAATGATAGCAAAATATTTAGCAAATTGTAATTCAGTAGAAATGCTTGGTAGCACTTTATCTCGAATTCAGATTAAAATTTCTTTGTAGATTTTTTAAAAATAAGAATGACGTTTTTCAGATAAAAATAAAATAGACGCGGCAAGAAGCTTTACTGTTCTTCAGAAATTACCATTTTGGAGGTCACCGATTTGTTTTAAATGGCAGTCCTCTAATTTCGAGTAATTTAACAATTGCAATTATTACCTATATAAAATTTTTCTCCAAAATGAAATGCTTTCGTCGAGTTGTTTTATGGAAAATTGATCAACACGGTCTTGAACTGCTGCTTCAGCTTTTAGATGATAAACATTAGTTTTATATAATCTAAATTTTCGTGAGCTTTAACGCGCGCAGACTCATTTGTTTCTAAATAAATCAACCACTTACGGCGATGAATCTCTTCGTTTTTTAAAGTACATTGAAAAAAGTTTTATCATTGAAAACGTTTTTAGTACTTTTGAAATTTTTAACGTTATTATGCGGCGTGTCGTTTATTCTTATGGTATCACAAATAATTGTATTACGAAATACTAATTGCAGATAAACGTAATGGCTTTTGTTCAATAATAAAGGATTTTAACGAAAAGTATAAATTTTTTAGGTTTTTTTTAGTTAATGATCTATTTTTGTATTTTTTTCTACTTTTATTTTTTAAACGAGTTTTTTAAAGGCACTTACATATATTTAGAAAAAACAATATTAGAATTGAAAAACACAAAAATGTGCTGAGACTTGTATAAGTAAACAGAACTTCAATCAGAATTAGAAAAAGTCACACATATCTATACTAATATAATAAATAGAAAATGTGTGTTTGTATATTAAGTTTTCTTCAAAATGAATCAATTATTTTTTAAGTGGGCTTGGTACCTCCGATACAAATTGAATACATTTTATAACTATTTTATGGCTATTTCCTTCAAACTTTGTACGAGTTACTTTGATAAACATTTCCTTATTCGAGAAAAAAATGGTTAGGATCGGAGCAGGGGGCATGGTTTCCACCATACGAAAAAAATACATTTGATCTTATAACTATAAACGAAATTTACTTTGAACTTTATATGAGCAATTTTGACAAAAATTTCCTTATTACAACCAAAAATAGTTACTATCGCAGCAGAGGTAGTGTTATACCCCCATGAAAGAAATACTTTTTCTCATATTATATATCTCACAAGCAAAAATGTTTTAATTTGGGTAAATAGCTTTAATGTTAATGGATAAAATGTAAAATAGCCTTGAAAAATATATTGTAGAAACATACACACTACTATATACATACATATGTTCATCCTTTTCGCTATATAATCCTATTTATATTACAAAAAAAAAATATTGCTTAGTTTTCACCTTAAACACCTCTATTTCTGGTTATAATATGAGTCACAGAGCAGTTAACCGCATTTTAGAAAAACAAATAAATTCAAACTACAAAAAAAATTCTAAAAAAATATCTTTAATAAAAAAACAACGTTAAAAAAATTCTTAAAAATAAACAAAAACAAGAAAAAGATTAAAACATTACGACCTTATTTAAAACATATTTTTTATGGATATGGCAGTGTATTTCCTTTTTATTTTTTCATTGTCTACGTAATGTAGAAGAGTTTTAAAAATTTTGAAAAACTAAAATAAAATATTAAATAAACTGCATTAAAAATCGCTTTAAATTATTAAAACGAAAATTACAATCATATGTATAAAACAATATAACGAGCAATAAAAACTTTCTGGTGGGGTTAGCGAAGCGCACCTGTTTAGCTAGTACAAAACAAATAACGCACTTACATTTTTGTATTATTTTTCATATTGAAAAGGGAAATAACCTGAATATTTTGTTATTCTTTTGATCAGTGATGAGAATTTAGCAGTTTTCCTGTCAAATCTAGCGATTTTACTAGCAGTAGATAAATGATTACATATTGTTTTAGTAATATTTTTTTAATTTTCTTTATTAAATCTGTGATCAGGTTCGATAAGCCTCTAAGTCGACGTACTCATTTAAAAGTAAATTTGACAATTGAATTAAAATATAATTTAATAAAAACTTTGTATTTACTTAAAGCAAAACCTAGCTAAATTAATTTTCGGATTTGATTTGTCTTAAATTTTGTTACCTTTAAATTTTTTGTCCTTTAAATATGGTCTAAATCCACCATTGCCAATTGCAAAAAATTAATGTTATCGGACTGTCAAAATAAAACTTTTATTTATTTTTTTTTTAAACGTTACAAAAAGAAACACTGCTGTAAATAAAAAACAATAATAATGTTAAATGTAAATTGTTGCCGCTACGTATTTTCAAAAATTTATTTAATTTGTTATACATAAGTGTTCTTTTTATGCTTTGGAATTAAATAAAAGTTAATTTTACAAGAACTTATAATATTCAGAAGAAAAAATTAAGGACACTTTATTGCTCACGTTAGCCAAAGTTATATATATTTGACTAACATTAACTGTATAGGCAAGTTGTAATAATTGACCTAATATATATAATGAATATGTATGCATATCCACATGTAAATACGTGCAAATATTAATATCTTTACATATTTGCAAATACATAATTATGTTACATATTTTTAAAAGAGGCTAAAAACATTATTTCAGAGTCATTTATACTTATAAACGATTTATATAAGAAAAATATATACAATAATTTCTTGATATATTTTGGCAAGAATTCGTGCGTATATAACATTTTGTGTAACTTTTACCACATCAAGCCATATAAATATATAGACAATCGATATTTTCATTCAATGAACACTTTAAAAAACATTAAACCATAAATTTTAATACATTCAAACATTATTTATGTACGACAATATTTTATATTTTTAAGGCCTCGTTTAATAATCAAGCTAAAGAGAATGTACAAATACATATACATATGTACATACGTATGTACACATTTACTACGCAAGAACGGCAGCAAAAGCCCACAATTTATGTGTTTTTGGTGTACAAAACAACAGTGCCTACTAAACACCAAAATGTGTAGCAGAAGCATTTATTCATATCTATGTATGTATGTAAATAAATAGTATGTATTTGTATTTATTCATATGCAAAGCAATTTTCTTTTTCAATTTTAAAACATTTTGCGCATCATAAATTTGAAAATAAAAGACAAAAACGGAAAATTAATAAAACAAAAAAAAAACAAAAAAGGACTAAAACATAAGAGAAAGTACCATTACTGAAAGTCAGACAAAACTAGTAAAATTACTATCCACTTCAATGAATTCCGAATATGTATGCATCTACATATACATAGAATAAGTTTTCTTTTTGTAAATATTGTACATATCTATATACGTATCTATATATCCACCAAAATTTTCTTCAAAATTGTGTGATAAGTTGCCACTATTTCTTACATTACATAAATGTTATTAAAATTTTTAGTTTCTATTGGAAACTAGTTTAAAGCTTATTTTTGTAAGTATATTTGTAAGAGTGGGTCGTGAATTTTGCCACAACTTAAACAAAAATAATTGAATTTGGTCAAAACCTAACTAGTTATAAAGCGCGTTCAACACTTGAGCTACATCAACCCAGCACAAAATTTCCAAAAATGCAATTGAATTTTTCTAATATTCCGATTTAGCCTATTTTCAATACCAAACAAACCGTGTGTATAAGAAATATTCTGGCAAAACTTGATCCCCCTAGCTTTTTCGGTACTAGCTCTATCGCGCTTTCAACAGACGGATAGACGGACGGACATAGCTAGATCGCCATGAAATGAAACCCCGATTCAGAATATATATATATATATATATATATATATATATATATATATATATATATATTTTATGGGGTCTAAAATGGATATTTCGTTGTGTTACAAACGGAATGACAAAATCAATATACTCCCACCATTGCTTTGGTGGCGGGTATAGGTTAAATTAATCTAAAATTTCTATTATAGGTTTGACTAAATGAAATAAAATTATTTCAAAATACGAATTTTAAATTAATTTTCAACACTGCTTTAATTAATATTTTTCGCATTATATTTTTAATCAAAGGTATTAATTTACATTGAAATAATAGTATTATTTTGATGATTGGCACAAAGTCAAATAAAATTTTAACTAATAGTATTAATTTCGAAATTAAAATTCTTAAAGTCTCTTTTTGTTTTTTTTTCTGTGTAATAAAAGATATTTTTAATCTTCAAAAATGTGTTAAAGCATATGAATATAATTTATTTAAAATTATTATTTAATTTAATTACATTGACTTCTTGCGCACTTTCGGCGAATAAAGAATTAAATTTATTTACAGAGCCCATTTCTGTAGTTTGTGTACCAACTATTTTTTGCATTTAATTAAAATTATTATGGCACTTTAACCTTTTGTTTTCTAAATAGAACAAGGAAAAGAAAAACAAAAGGTTATATTAAACGTATGAATATACCACGAGGCCACTAAAAATAATGATGTTAAATAACTTCTCTTAGTTTTCTTAAATATATATTTTTTTTATTTATAAGTTTCCTTTATAGCATTTTATCACCGTTGTGAATTTAGCACATTTAGGCTTGTTTAGAAGTGAAAAAATTAACCTAGCTTTTAGCCATGCCTTTGGATTTTTCAAATTTTCTTTTAGCCATTTTTAAATTAATTAAAAATTTTGACATTAAATAATTTATACTGGATGAATATGGAAAAACAAAACGTCCTCGGGTGGTAGTGGAAGGTGTTAGGACTAAGTGGATGGAACGAGGCATTAAGGTGAAGGATCTCTAAAATACGTCGGTCTAGTGCATTTCTTTTCTTTTCACGGACTAAATAAATTTAGCAATGCTTTTCAGGTCAACGTGGTTGAAAACTGTGGCGAGGACTTGTGTGGCTAGTTAGTATATATATGTATACACATAAGTTGAACAGCAACAAACTTCAGTATATACATATATACAAAATATAGCAAAAATAAATGATAAATATTTTTTGTCAATTCTTTAATTTTTTTTTTAATTTAGGTATGTTAGTACTTAACATAATAATAATAATAATAATAATCATAATAATAATAATAATAATAATAACAATAATAATAATAATAATAATAACAATAATAATAATAATAACAATAATAATAATAATAATAATAATAATAATAATAATAATAATAATAATAATAATAATAATAATAATAATAATAATAATAATAATAATAATAGCATTGTGTATTTTCCATTTTTTTGTGTTGTTGTAGTAAATTAATTATTAATGCGTAAAGTTTTTGAAAAGAAAAATGTATCTATTTAAAGTTAACACGTTTTTATTACAAAGAAAAAGTTCGCATTTGAATTAAGCATTTATTCCGATGTATATTTGATGCGATTGGACTCATGAATCCGTTTGTCAACCAAAATATCACCTATATCTATCAGTACGGAAAATCTTTCGTGTTTCAATTTTGATTGATTAACATTTTGTATTTATCTTATCTCCTATGCCCACTAGAAAATCGCAAATTTTTAACATTGTCCATAAATAGGGAAAATTATTTATTAAGTATTGCCCTATACTTACAGCAACTATTATGAAAAAATTATATTTGGCATTTTATTTATTAATAGGCAATTCGAATTTTTGTTACGCAGTTTACAACTGATTTGAATTTTATTATTTGAAAATAAAAGACAAAAACGGAAAATTAATAAAACAAAAAAAAAACAAAAAAGGACTAAAACATAAGAGAAAGTACCATTACTGAAAGTCAGACAAAACTAGTAAAATTACTATCCACTTCAATGAATTCCGAATATGTATGCATCTACATATACATAGAATAAGTTTTCTTTTTGTAAATATTGTACATATCTATATACGTATCTATATATCCACCAAAATTTTCTTCAAAATTGTGTGATAAGTTGCCACTATTTCTTACATTACATAAATGTTATTAAAATTTTTAGTTTCTATTGGAAACTAGTTTAAAGCTTATTTTTGTAAGTATATTTGTAAGAGTGGGTCGTGAATTTTGCCACAACTTAAACAAAAATAATTGAATTTGGTCAAAACCTAACTAGTTATAAAGCGCGTTCAACACTTGAGCTACATCAACCCAGCACAAAATTTCCAAAAATGCAATTGAATTTTTCTAATATTCCGATTTAGCCTATTTTCAATACCAAACAAACCGTGTGTATAAGAAATATTCTGGCAAAACTTGATCCCCCTAGCTTTTTCGGTACTAGCTCTATCGCGCTTTCAACAGACGGATAGACGGACGGACATAGCTAGATCGCCATGAAATGAAACCCCGATTCAGAATATATATATATATATATATATATATATATATATATATATATATATATATATATATATATTTTATGGG
Source organism: Phyto melanocephala (assembly GCA_941918925.1). Lineage (NCBI taxonomy): Eukaryota > Metazoa > Arthropoda > Insecta > Diptera > Rhinophoridae > Phyto > Phyto melanocephala. Next base: position 137,027,596 of record OW799234.1, on the reverse strand, counting down.
GTCTAAAATGGATATTTCGTTGTGTTACAAACGGAATGACAAAATCAATATACTCCCACCATTGCTTTGGTGGCGGGTATAGGTTAAATTAATCTAAAATTTCTATTATAGGTTTGACTAAATGAAATAAAATTATTTCAAAATACGAATTTTAAATTAATTTTCAACACTGCTTTAATTAATATTTTTCGCATTATATTTTTAATCAAAGGTATTAATTTACATTGAAATAATAGTATTATTTTGATGATTGGCACAAAGTCAAATAAAATTTTAACTAATAGTATTAATTTCGAAATTAAAATTCTTAAAGTCTCTTTTTGTTTTTTTTTCTGTGTAATAAAAGATATTTTTAATCTTCAAAAATGTGTTAAAGCATATGAATATAATTTATTTAAAATTATTATTTAATTTAATTACATTGACTTCTTGCGCACTTTCGGCGAATAAAGAATTAAATTTATTTACAGAGCCCATTTCTGTAGTTTGTGTACCAACTATTTTTTGCATTTAATTAAAATTATTATGGCACTTTAACCTTTTGTTTTCTAAATAGAACAAGGAAAAGAAAAACAAAAGGTTATATTAAACGTATGAATATACCACGAGGCCACTAAAAATAATGATGTTAAATAACTTCTCTTAGTTTTCTTAAATATATATTTTTTTTATTTATAAGTTTCCTTTATAGCATTTTATCACCGTTGTGAATTTAGCACATTTAGGCTTGTTTAGAAGTGAAAAAATTAACCTAGCTTTTAGCCATGCCTTTGGATTTTTCAAATTTTCTTTTAGCCATTTTTAAATTAATTAAAAATTTTGACATTAAATAATTTATACTGGATGAATATGGAAAAACAAAACGTCCTCGGGTGGTAGTGGAAGGTGTTAGGACTAAGTGGATGGAACGAGGCATTAAGGTGAAGGATCTCTAAAATACGTCGGTCTAGTGCATTTCTTTTCTTTTCACGGACTAAATAAATTTAGCAATGCTTTTCAGGTCAACGTGGTTGAAAACTGTGGCGAGGACTTGTGTGGCTAGTTAGTATATATATGTATACACATAAGTTGAACAGCAACAAACTTCAGTATATACATATATACAAAATATAGCAAAAATAAATGATAAATATTTTTTGTCAATTCTTTAATTTTTTTTTTAATTTAGGTATGTTAGTACTTAACATAATAATAATAATAATAATAATCATAATAATAATAATAATAATAACAATAATAATAATAATAATAATAACAATAATAATAATAATAATAACAATAATAATAATAATAATAATAATAATAATAATAATAATAATAATAATAATAATAATAATAATAATAATAATAATAATAATAATAATAATAATAGCATTGTGTATTTTCCATTTTTTTGTGTTGTTGTAGTAAATTAATTATTAATGCGTAAAGTTTTTGAAAAGAAAAATGTATCTATTTAAAGTTAACACGTTTTTATTACAAAGAAAAAGTTCGCATTTGAATTAAGCATTTATTCCGATGTATATTTGATGCGATTGGACTCATGAATCCGTTTGTCAACCAAAATATCACCTATATCTATCAGTACGGAAAATCTTTCGTGTTTCAATTTTGATTGATTAACATTTTGTATTTATCTTATCTCCTATGCCCACTAGAAAATCGCAAATTTTTAACATTGTCCATAAATAGGGAAAATTATTTATTAAGTATTGCCCTATACTTACAGCAACTATTATGAAAAAATTATATTTGGCATTTTATTTATTAATAGGCAATTCGAATTTTTGTTACGCAGTTTACAACTGATTTGAAAAAAAAAATAATCATTCGAAAAGAATTTTTCTGCAGATGACCTTAATCTTATTAATATTAGTTCTATGTTTGAGAAATTATAAGCGTTTAAAGTTTCCACTAAAAAAAATTTAACAAACTAATGCATGTTGAGCCCAACATTAATGATACCGGTTGATTTTGCAGAAACAACACTTTATGTATAAAAAAGCAAAAATAAGCATTTACAACAGGATGATGGCCGAATGGCTTGATCGCAGTAGATTCTTGTAATAATAAACAGCTTTTATCAAGAAACAAGTGAAAGCACTATATTCGGCTGTGCCGAATTTTTAATACGCATCTCTAATTTTGTGTACTTTTATAGCAAAAATTTTATAATTTAGTTATTAACTATACTCGCTATGGAACAATCTTAATATAGTTTCTCCTTATAAATAAAACTGAGATATTGTAATACTCTTCCACAACTTTGTCCATAGAGAAATTATATGAATTTAAGATAAAGCGTTATATGCGAGGTAGGCGTTTAAGTGGTCGTATCACCTGCATTTTCTGGCAATGACATTGACTAGAAAGCTATACGTATGAAATTTCATCAGCATATCTCTAACTTTGTCAGTTTTATGAGCTTTTAAACTTCATTAAGAGCAGATTACGATAAAAGTGGGCGTTATAGTAGGCGTATCGAAATAGTTTGTGCCAATTAACTCAACTCAGATATTTTAATAAAGAGTCCTTTATTCTTTCAAAATCTCATATAGAAAGTATATAAATTTAAGATAAATTGTTATATTAAGTCTTTGGCCAGGAAGAAATGTTTGCAAATGTTTCAGTATCGTATTTTGTCAGTTTTATTGTATTTTAAATAGACAAAAATAGACACTGTGGGGTAAAAATTTGTGTACTTTTTGATCTATAACTCTTTTCACAAAGTACATACAGATTTAACCAATTTTAAGGGAAAGATATTTTTTTACTCAGAAAATGTTCTTGCGAAATTGTATCGCTCTGCGTTAAAGCATTTAGACGCAATCGCATTTTATGCGATGTAAGAAGAAATTTTTTTTACATACTCTTATATTTATTACAAGCTATAAGTTTTTTCCTTATATACCAGCTTAATCCATTTTTAATACCAAACATTCCTCATGTATAAAAAAAATATTCTTGCCTTAAATTAAATTAGAACTCTGAAAATATGTATATACTATATGGGGTCTTAATGGATATTTCGATGTGTCAAATTCGGAATGACAAAATTAATATACCCTCACACGATTTTCTTGTGGTAAATATAAAAAGCGATTGAAATGAAAGCGCTGTTTTGCGTAAGTTCTTAATCCTGGCAAGAGATTTAAGGAAAGTTCTCTTATATGTTCACAAATCTATAAACTCTAGTGAAATACATGTTACTTGAGTTATAGGTAGTTAAAATACAATAATTAGTTTTGCAGCCTTGACCATATAGGGTGCGGCATCACCGACAAAAAGAATAATTTTATCTTTATTAAATTCTTTAATTGAAAAATCAAAGAAACGTGTAAAAGTGAAGTGACTGACTGAAGTGCATGACAGCACGTTGTGAAGGGTATATAATATTCGGCACGGCCGAATGTAGCACTCTTACTTGTTTTTCTTAGTCAAATTTGATACCAAATTACAGGTTTATCGCAGTTAATACATTGTATTACATTTTTAAAGAAAATATAAATATTTTATGAGTTTTGACCAATATAGTAATGAAATAATTATATTTAGAGACATTACAGAGTATTTGCTTAATTTAAGAAATATCTTTCATTACCACCATATTGGATACTAAATTAATCTCTAACAAGAATCACAAAAAGTCGATTTTAGTAAAATGGGCCATAAAAAGGAAATTTTTTTTTTTTTAAATAATTTTTTAACTAACTAATTTTTTAAAAAACTAAAGGGTCCGCCATCTAACGTTTTTGTTTTCAACTAGTGCTTATTTCATGAATAGTAACAGCTCATGTTTGATTTGATAGATAATTAGTTTTATCCTTCCGCTGAACGAATATGGTTGTGTATACGATTGAACAACGCTGGAAAATATTGCGACATTACTTTGGCCGATTTTGTAAAAAAAAATCATCTTTTTAGATGAAGCTCATTTTGATCTTGGCGGGTATGTAAACAACAAAATTGTCGCATTTGGGGCGCAGAAAACCCGCACGCATACATTGAAAATTCGATACACCCAAAACGAGTCACTGTTTGGTGCGGATTTTGGTCTAGAGGCATAATTGGGCCATTTTTCTTCGAAAATAAGCAAGGAGTGGCTGTAGTCAATGGCGATCGTTATCGGGCCATGTTGAACGAATTTTTGTTCACAAAATTTGAAGAGGAGGATATTGGCAACATTTGGTTTCAATAGAACGGCGCTACGTGTCACAAAGCCGAAGCTACACTTTTTTTATAGCAGTTAAAAAAAAAAGAAGTTATTTGGCGGACCCATTATAAAAATAAAACTATCGAAAGTACTATCCATTGTTTTGCAGCTCTAACGACCATAGAAAATTACTCCCTTAAAAAAGTAGCTAACAATTTTTTGAAGTGGCAAAAATAGATATTTTTCAAGTTTTTTTTTTTTTTTTGGAAAGGGGGGTATTCTCTTTGGCTATCTTCCAGTTTTAGTTTAAAGTGTAGTAATAAAAACGAAAATCTAGTTAACTTTTCAATAACATACTAACTTTAGCCTGTGACAGGTATTTATAATTTGCCTAAATTAACTACAAAAAATAATAACTTGCGTCTAACTTTAGTTCATTACAACATACAATTATGTGAAATTTTAATTTCTTATTGTTCTACAGCTTAAATTTTTTTCACATCTGCTTTAACAATTACATTTTATTTTACTTAATTAAATAAGTAAAAACCACAAATACAAGCAAAATAAGTTGTTTTAAAAATGTAACACAGGCCTGAAATCCATTAGCGAGACTTACGTATTTACAGTTCTTACGCTAAAACGCTGCAAATGATGATATTTCAGTTTAAGATTGGCGTTTAAAATAATTTCTGTCCTCTTAAATGGCTGATATGACAAAATTTACATCATATTAAAGAATAACGGTCTAAGTTATAAAAAATAAGAGTACTATATTCGGCTGTGCCGAATTTTTGATACGCATCACCAATTATGTGCACTTTTATTGCACAAAATTTATATTTTGTTTATTAATTTTAATCACTACGAAATAATCTTTTTACGCTAAAATATGTATTACTTTCTTTGTATAACTTTGAAATACTAGTAAAACATTTCAAAAACTTTTAATGAAAATAAGCGTTAAAGAAGGCGTGTCAATATAGTTTCTACTGATTAATTCAACTTAGATATTTCAATATAGTTGTTTAATCTTCCATAATCATTATGAAGAGAAGAAAAATTATATGAATTTGAGATAAAGCGTTATATGGGAGGTGGGCGAGTCACATTTTTTTTCGTTGGTACAAAGCCTTTGACCAAAAAACAGTGTGTGCAAAATTTCAATGTCATACATCTTATTTAGTCGGTTTTATTACGTTTTAAATTTTGAATATACCGAAAGTTTATACCGCACAGTGAATATTTTGATCTATAACTTCTTTCGTAATGCATAGATTTAAGCAATTTTCAAGGAGAAATATTTTTTTACTAAGGACATACACGTTCGAAATTTCATCTCTATACGTTAATGCGTTTGGACACAATTGCAATTTATTCAACGTTAAAGGACATGGTTCTTTTACCTACTCTTGCATTACGAGCTATAACTCTCTTCCTAATATTCCGATTTAGTCCATTTTCAATACCAAACAAACCTTGTATATAAGAAATGTTCTGGCAAAATTTGAGCCCCCTAGCTTTATCTGTCCGACCTCTATTGTGTTTTCAACAGATGGACAGACAGATAGACGGACATTCAAGCAGACGGACAAACATAGCTAGATCGTCATAAAATAAAACCACGATTTGGAAAATATATACTTTATGGGGTCTAAAATAGATATTTCGATGTGTTACAAAGGGAATGACAAAATGAATATACCACCACCATTCTTTTGGTGGGGGGGGTATAAAAACCTAAAACCTAATTGTACATTTTTTTATAATTTTTAGTTTCTTCATTTATACATACAATGCAAATATGCAAACATTTTGCTATTTACAAATTTTACGCCAAACTTATCGCAAACAAATTTCATAATGTTAATAACAGTAGATTAAAAAAAAAATATATTTATAAATTTTATTTTCACCGAAGTAAAATATATAATAGTGTTTACATATTTAGATTTCTGCTCCATTGACTGACTCACACCTTTTTCAAAATTTAATTAGCCATAATTTTTTACTAGTATGATGTGAGCAAAAGTTTTACCATAAGCGGATGTAATATATAATTGTGCAAGAATTGTGAAATTAATTTTTTTCAAAGCTATTTTATTTGAAACCCTTCACCTGTGGTGCTAAGGGTATGTATAGCTTTATCATTCCGTTTGTAATTTCTGCATTATTTATATAATTTTCTTTTATCTTTAGACTTTATATGAATAAAAAAAAGGTTTATATGGGAGGTGGACATGAAATAGGCGTGTGACCTTCATTCTCCATTGCTTCAATAATATTTGCCAAAAATCAATATTTGCGAAACTGCAGATTTGATTTAGTTCTGTCTGTTTTATGACGTTTAAAACTTTCTTTAGACAAAAAAAAAAGATTGTGAGGTAAATTTTTGTACATTTTGATCTTTAATTGTTTTCAAAATGCGAGAATTTGAGAAATTGTCGATGAAACAATTTTTGCTTAATTTAGAGGTTTTATCACTTTACGTTATTCTGTTTACACGTAATCACATTTTATTCGACGTTAGATACAAGCTATAACTTTCTTGGTAATCAACCGATTTATCCAAACATTTCTAATATATTAAAATGATTCTGGTAAAATTGCATCCACCTTTCCCTTTCAGCTTCAGCTTTCTCGTGGTTTCGATAGACGGACAGAAGCACAAGCATAGCTAAATTGTAAAACAATAAAAACAGGATTGAAAGATGTGTTTCATTAAAAATCAAATTTTTTAAAACTTCTAATTATTTTAATTGTTTTTAAAGACTTTGACGAAGAACGGCTTTAGTTTTTGCTGAAGTTAAAATGCACTTTGCCGCCTAAAGTACATTATTATTATTTTTATAAAAGACTAAGTGCCATATGCATAAAAGTTATCAAAAGTTTATAGAGGGTTAAAATTAGCGTATCTACAAATTTTTCTGGGTTAGGCAAATTTTTTATTTTATATGTACATATGTGTTACAATGTCTTTTACCAAAAAATTATGAACATAACTGTAGGGTATGCAAACACAAACAAAATAATCCCCATATAAATATATATGTACATATCGATGGCCACAGATAGAAAGGCCCTAACTCGTATGTATTTTTATAAAATTGGGTTATCAGTGATTCCAAAAAATTTCACACAAACACATCTAGACTCAAAAATTTAATGCAATATTATTAAAAATAACAGTTTTATAAGCAGTTTCACAAAATAAATTACATTATACAGTTACAGTTTCATTACGTTTTTACCTTCTCCTGTAAAGTTACAGTTATTCGAGTTAGGGCCTTTCTAGCTGTGACCATCGATATGCAGACACTCTCGACTATGTAAGTATATTAAATGTTCTGTAACAAATTAAATTGTATTTCATACCGCAAAAATATTGCATTCGAGGTTTTCGGCAACATATGTATGCTAAAATTGTTTATGAAGATCATGAATTCGAATAAAAAAATTCCGAAGGAGATTTCATGTACAGATTTAAAAAAAATATATATACGCAAGTACATACATAACACCAAGACGCATACATACAATAATAAAATAAAAAAATGCGAAACTTTTACTGGCTTATTCAAACATTTGGCTAACAATTGCTTTCTGTAATTTTTTGTTTAGGCCATTTTGCGGTTTAATTAATAAATTATATATTTATGACTACGTGCACAAACTTGAACAAGCAAGTTATTAACAAATCGTTAGAACCTATAGTTTAAAAACGAACAAATTTAATTTACCATTAGGGCTATTTTATTAAATAAAAACTAAAAACGAAATTGTAAGTTTAAAAGAAAAACAAAAGATAATTATAAAATACTACATAAAATCATTTACAGTACATTAAAAAGGCGACTGAATGAACATAAAACAAATATGACAAAAGTACCCAATACAAATATTTATTACAAAAGTTTAAAACGGTACAACATAAATATTGTGCATCGTTTCATATCAACATGTGTTTATGTCAATGCATAAGCAAAGCAAATTCGTTTTTAGTTTTTATGTAGTCCTGATGATGAATATCGAAATACTGGCACGAACCTCGAGCTCAAAAATAGACATTTTAAAAGAAATTTTAAAAACACTTTTTAATTTCAACGTCGAATAATAGGAAATAATATATTCTTATTGCTCTTATTTGACCTTTATTTTATAAAATTTTTAATTGATTTTTCAAGCTCGAGGTCTTTATAAATATTTGTTGATTTATTTATTATTCAATATTTCGCTATTCCTTTGTGTAGCATCTTCAAGAAAGAAATTGTGTGTTTTTACAAAATTTTATATAATTTTCACAATTTCTTTCCTGAAGATGCTACACAAAGGAGTAGCGAAATATTGAATAATAAATAAATCAACAAATATTTATAAAGACCTCGAGCTTGAAAAATCAATTAAAAATTTACATTCTTTAACCGATTTTTATGGTTTATGGCTTTTTGTATTTCTATGATAAGTAGCTCTCAGAAAAAAGTTTAAAATGTTGAATATTTGTCTTATATTTTTTTAATTCTATTTTTAAGGTAGTATGTTAATAGTATAGGTGTCTTTATATGCAATATTCCTATCTTTTCGATAAATTATTGAATATAATTGTAAGCTTTTTGAAAAATAATTATTTAATAACGTTTTCAATACAAAAATTAGTAGTCATTTTGCATTGAAAAAAATATCGGCACTTTTTTACTTCTAAAAAGCGCAATTTATATCCATTTGCTGTTTTTGGTTTTTTTATTTTATTTTTCCTATTCCCTTTTAATATTTTAGATATAATTTTATTTCTTTTGCCAGTTTTAAAAATTTTTTTTTCCTGAACAACGATAGCTGTTACTACACTTTAATACAAGTCCTACAGTTTTGATTATTATCAAATTTGCAGAAGAAAAATATGATGCAATTTGCCTCGAGGGAAAGGAAAAAAGAGCAGAAATGTATTGTTAAATTTTTTGTAAATTAACGTTTTTTCGTCGGCTCATTGAAATTCTATAACCTGGTATTTAAAATAAAATTTTTACTTATTATTGCTGACGGATGAGAAAATTTCAACTACACAACAACTTTTTGCCTTTGTTTTAAAGATTTTTTTGTTAATTTTTACCCAATATTTATATATCAATTGTATTTTTTAGCTTTTTTTCGCAATATTTCCGTATTAATTGTGCCTTTTAATTTTACCAAACAAAAACAGGCACATAATATGATAAGCTCCCAAACACTTCCCACCAAAAATGTTTGTGGATTTTGTAAGCAGCACCGACTTTATTTTTTACCGTTTTGCATCCATTAGAACGCTTAAACCGTTTCCATACAAAAGCACAATAAAGTATGTATTCTGCACTGTTTACTATTTGAGCACAAAAAAAAAAGATAATAAATTTATTTCAGTAGTAATTTTTTCTTTATATATCTACTACCTATAAGCGTTAATTGATGATGAAGTTTTTTTTGGTGGATTTTGTTTCCTTTCTTGAGAACGTATGTATGTTCCGAAACAAAAACTAACCCATTGTTTATATAACTTAAATTTAGGTAAAATCGAGGTATAAAGTTGTCATATAATTTATTAAAATATTAATTTTCATAAAAAATATCAAAGCAGTTGTATTTCGGTGTCTACTAAGTATATTAGTTAGCTTAAAATCGATTTAAGGAACTTGATATACTTATTTAAAATAATTTTAAAATAATTTTACCCTATAACTTTGCCGGTTAGTAAGCGATTTGTACAACATGTTTTACAAATAGCCCTAGAGGCCATATTTAAAAATAGTAATAAACAAGAGAGATATGAGATATAAACAATTTTAATTGTTTGCTTATATCTCAGAAAGTTATGATGTGATTGTGTTGGTTTTCAATAGCGATTCATTTCGAAAACATTGATACAGTAGTAACAACATTTAGAAGCTTCTAAAAGTTGATTTCAACCAACACAATGACAGACTGACATTACTCAATTAACTCCTCTAATTAAGGGCATTCGGAAAATATATATGTACTTAATGGGATCCTAATGAATTTTGTATAAATTACAATCGGAATGCTATAGCTATACTTTCTCATCCGTATTTTCTTTTAGTTTTAACATATATTCTCTTCTACTGACTACAATTAGCTTTTAATTAATTAATTAATTAAATAAATTACAATGCCTAAATCAACGGAAAAGATAATATCATAATTTTTTGGGTAAAAAATGCCATGGATGAAATTGAATTTGTGGAGATTTTAAATTCTGAAAGTAAGTTAATTCTGTTTCTGTTGTTCAAATATGTGTGACATTACTTTTTACTGGTTTTCGCTATATACATTTGCTCAAGTGATGCAAATTGCGCTTTAATATAATAGGGGAAATCACCCTTCGTTGCAAACAGATCATGCAAAAGTTGCAAATCATGCAAGTCTAGTATAACAACAACATAAAAACAATATACACTAAAATTACATTTCCGACACAAGCACTTATTTCCAATACTAAAAACAGTTGGAAATTTTTAAAAGCAACGTTTGCAATCTATATATATAAAAGTGAAACTCTGTGTGTGTGTGTGTGTTAGCTATAGACTCCGAAACTGTAAAACCGATCGGACTCAAACTTTGGCAAGTTGTTGTACACATACCAGGGAGTGTTTATGGGTGGAAAAAAGTGGGCGGAGCCACGCCCATAAAAATTAGTTATCAGTTTTAGCTACTTGCACTTGACTGATTTTTCTGAAACTTTGCACACATATCGAGCTGTCATGACTAAATAATTTTGTGATAAGAAAAGTGGGCGGGGCCACGCCCCTAAAAAAGTTTTAATTTTAAGGTACTTGCACTGGACAGATTTTTCTGAAACTTTGCACACATACTAAGCTGTCATAACCATATAATTTCGTGATTAGAAAAGTGGGCAGGGCCACGTCCATAAAAAAAGGTTATAATTTTGAGGTACTTGCACCAGACCGATTTTTCTGAAACTTTGCACACATATCGAGCTGTCGTGACTAAATAATTTCGTGATTAGAAAAGTGGGCAGTGCCACGCCCATAAAAAATAGGTATCATTTTGAGGTACTTGCACTGGACCGATTATTCTGAAACTTTGCACACTTATTGAGCTATTATGACTTTACAATTTCGTGATTAAAAAAGTGGGCAGGGCCATGCCCATAAAAACAATTATAATTTTGAGGTACTTGCACTGGTCCGGTTCTTCTGAAACTTTGCACACATATTGAGCTATTATGACTTTACAATTTCGTGATAAGAAAATTATAATTTTTAGGTTTTTGCACTTGATATTCAATTAAAATTCAGAATGCATTTCGATTCATTAAGGGGCGTAGCAACGCGCGCCGGGTTTGGCTAGTATAATATATAAAAGACTTGCAAGATCTGCAACATTTGCATCATGTTTGCAACGAAGGGTGATTTCCGCTAATTTGTTTTTGTAGTCGTGCAAAGCAAGCAATTAGAAGCCTGCAAAAAATTAACGATATCTTTGGTCCTATCTGAAGAAGCCATATAAAAAGGAATAACAGTGCAGCGTTTTTTTGGAACAAATAAACTACCAAAGATTATTGGGTTTAGATTTTATCGTTTTCAATTTTATGTAAATTTTGATTGTATAAAAATTTATTTAGAAATTTTAATTCTTTTGCACATGGTTTATCCTGGCAAAGAATTTGATTTGACACAGAAATTTCATTCTTTTAATTTGCATTATTTTTAAGGCTTTAGTTTAACGAAATATATAAATAGATTATATGTATGTATCCAAAAAAAATATATGATTTATTTTTTAACAAATACATCTAATTAACTTTAGTTAATGCAGAATTTCAAGCATCTAAATCACAATTCCTTTGTTTTATTCTATATAATCTAAAGAACTTAAATATTTCAGTAAATTAAATTAAACAATCATAAATTTTGGTATTGAATTGATATTCAGGTATTAAATTTAATAATATATTTACCTAATTAAATAAAGAATAATGCCATCAAAATGCTTGAAAGTATATTTGTTGATTGTAACAAATTGACTGATTTAAACATCGAAAAAAATTTTTCTTATCAAAAAGATGTCGACCCTTTCTTAAAAATGTATTGAAAAAAAGTTAAGACAATTTCAAAAAACATAAACAATAAAAGCCCTCACATATATGGCTTGTTTTTTTTAATGATCAGAACTTGCTTTCAATTCCCAATATTCTTTCTTCGAATACAAAAAATAAAAATTATAAAAAAAATATATAAAGGGTTTATATAACAGATTTCCTTGCCAATGTGATTTAGCAACGTTTAATATCATTCTCTTTATGTCTAGGCTCTTGAGAAAAAAAGATGTTTTTTTTTTTTTTTTGTTAAATACTAACCAACCTTTATCAATAGAACGAAATATTTTAGGAATAATCTCGAACAATTTTAAATTGGTTAATTAAATGTATTTTCTAGCAGATTAAGTTAGTGTTTATTACAATGTAGTGATATTCAATTACTAACTTGATTTTAATTTCTCTTTTAATTGATTTAAATTGTGACTTGTTAAACGATTATAATCATTTTCAGCAGTGTTAGTAGATTTCTTCAGGTAGGCCTTGTAGTAAAAATCGAAAAATAATGCAAACATGAATATATTTTGCATAAAACCGACAAGCGCCACTAAATTTGGATGGCCACAAGTATTATGAATGACCACTTGTAGAAAGTGAACAGCCAAATAACCAAACTGTACTAATTGCAATTGCGTAATATGTCGTTTCCACCACAGTGTCTCCTTTATCGGTCTCAGGGATGTAATGAAATAATATGAATACATAACGGTATGTACAAGAAGATTAATCAGTCCCAGCATTGTTGCATGACTTCCTTAAATTGAAACAATAAATAAAGTTTTACATACATATTTATTATATACTATTTTTAATATTTATTAACTTGTCAAATTTAGAAGTAAAATAAAAATCAATCTCTTGTGCAAATATGTACATATGTAAAGGGTGGGCCATTTAAAAATTTAAATTTATAAATGCAAAAAACAGAAACGATTTAAAATTTTGCCAAATTCACTTTTTCTTTGTGAAGAACAATTGTTCTGGTTAGAAATGAAATATTATTTCATTCATATGGCTGCCGCGGCTGGCCTTACAGTACCCCATTCGATCGAAATAAATTTGGAGCACTTTTTCAAGTCTGTGTGGTTTTATATCTTGGCAATGGCAGTACGAATGTTGACCTTCATATGCTCAATTCTCTCTGGTTTGTCTGCATAGCACCTGGCCTTAACGGCGCCTCACAGAAAATAGTCCAACGCTGTCAAATCGCAACTTCTTGGCGGCTAATTGACATAATCATTTCGGCTAATTAAACGGCCATTAAACGTTGTGGCAAGTTGCACCATCCTGTTCAAACGAAACATCGTTCACATCAATACCATAAATTTTCAATAAATCCACACGTTGCACAAACCTAAATCGATTTGTTTCGTTTAGCGGAGAAAAAATACTGAATTTTATAAATAACCGCTGGTTTAAATTTAAGCCAATAAATGGCCCACTCTTTACTATATTTGCAGAAATTCTTATGTTAAGCTTTTTTATCGTGTTTCTTAAATAAATTCTAAGCTAATTCACAGGCTGTCTTAAGTGTCGCACTGTTATAATGTGATGAATAATTTCTTAAAGTTTTAAAATGTCAAAATTTTTTTAAATAAACAATACAATGCCTTTCAGTTATTTTAAAACATTTGTAAATACAAAATATGTATGTATGTATTTTTTACGTTGGTAATGTCATGAGTATTCATGCTAGTTTTTTAATAACAGTGTTGCAAGATATCAGATAAAACATACTTTTTTTAAAGAAATATTAAATTTAACATATAAAACAAACAACCCATGTTGTTACTCAAACTTTACGCAGCATGCATTTCTGTTGGCTAAGAATTTTTAAGATCGAAAGATATTTTAATTACTGCGCTGTCAGCTCTTACACAATATATACCGAATTTCTAGAATGCTGGAAACCATTTATATTTATTTTTCAGAACCAAACACAAATATTGTTTCGTTTGTTATGTTTATATAACAATGATTTTGCATTCAATTCATTTAGTCTTACAAAACAAATTTTTTTGGCAGTATTAATCGGAAAATTTTTACTTGGCAACTCATACTATGGGTCAAACAGGTCAGCTAACAGAAAGTCAAGCTCATAGCGTGATCTCTATTTAGTTTAGGTGCTGTATAAATTTAATGGCATATTTGTAATATTACCTGGCATAAACGTCATATAGATATAAACTCCAAACACCATTCCGGTATGATGGTACACGTGAAGAAAAGTGATTTGCTGATTCTTCTTTCGCAGCACTATAAAAATCTACAAAATAATAGATGGATTGATGAAAAGTGTAGACTTTAGAATTGCTAAAATCTAAGATGTAATTTAGCAGTTTTGTTTAGCTTTGGTTTGTATACTTATTTAAAATTTAGTTGACTTCTTGGATCTACATATGTATATTAAGTCATTTTGTTTAATTTCCTATAAATATTTCCTAAATTATAATTAATTGTAATTTTTTTTTTAATATTTAAAAGTTATTCCGATGTTAGCCGAGTGGAATGCAAGTGTTCCTAAAAAAATTATTACAATTTAATTTAATTTAATTAAATTTAGCAAATGTTTCTACGAAATCGAATAATAGAATAAATTAACTTGAGCCAAAATAAAAATAATTAAAATAAATAAATAAATTAATATAAACAAGTAAGAGCGCTATATTCGGCCATGCCGAATCTTATATACCCTTCACAACGTGTAGTCATGCAATAACAGTAGTTTGTATCACCATTCCCCATATTAAATACGTACATACATATAAAAAACATACATATATAAAAACATTCCATTGTAAAATTATAAATTTACGTATGTATGTTAAAAAAAAATAAAAAAAAAATTAAAAAAAAAATTTAAAAAAAAAATAAAAAAAAAAAAAAAAAAAAAAATAATTTAAAAAAAAAATTAAAAAAAAATCAATAAAAAAAAAATTAAAAAAAAAATAATTAAAATATATATAATAAATATAAAACAAAAAAAAAATAATAAAAAAATTAAAAAAAAAATAATAATAATATATATAATATATTAAATAAAAAATAAAAAAAACTATAAAAAAATTTTTTTTTTGGCTTAGCTGGGATTCGATGCCACGTTTTCTCTAACTAGTATACACGTTTGTATGTATGTATGTTGTTGTTGTAATGTTGTTTTTGTGAAAAAAAATCGAGGTGGTCGTGGTTTTTTGCTCACATCTCAGTTGTTTATATACCGATGTTTCTGATTTTCAATACTTATCAACTCCCGAATATTTGTGATATATTAATACCTCACCCGGGTCCAGGCGATATCGGGGGGCTTCAAAAAGTTTTAACATTTCAAAGTTTCAAGATTTCAACATACACAAGGACAGACGGACAGACAGACTGACAGAGCTAAATCGACTCCCCTATTCATAAGCTTTCAGAAAATATATGCTTTATGGGGTCGGAAATGAAAATTGTAGAAATTTCACACGGAATGACAAACCTATATATACCCTTTTTCACTGTGTAAAGGGTATACAAATTTAAATAAAATGTTAATACATATTTAAGTTATTTTACTAGTATTATTTAAATAAGAATTAGAATAATATTTTTTTGGTTCAAAAAAGTTATTAAAGCCGAATTGTCTTATTTGAAACGTTCTTTCATTTTTTATTTATTAGCAATAACTATAGGAACATAAGTATGTTGTTAAACATTTTGCTTGGTAAAACAAAAACACGTATGTTTTTACGTTATTCTTTCCGAAAACATCTAAAAATTTATTTGTGCACGCAAAGAAAAAACATGGTTGTGGTAATTATAATCGAAGAGCAACATACTATGATTGAATTGCATGATTGTGATTAAAACAAATAATGGTTACCAGTAATCATTATTATGTTTATTTTAAGTAAGAAGCAATAATCATATATATGCCTACAATTGAAATTGACTATTTTCCATCACAAATTATTGTCTTTTACTGTTAGTTAAATGCATATATTGATTGTACTTACCTTTTTAATTGAAATTTTTATACCAATATTTTTTTACATTTTCTTGTTGATTTTTAAGTTTCTTTAATTTTTTAAAAATTTTTGTATATTTTTTTTTTGACATATCGAACTTTAAAAATAATAAAAATTTATTCAGCAAGAAGAAGAAAAATTGAAATCAAATTATTATTTAAAAAAATCATAGCTGGATTGATTTGTAATCGTACTGTTGTCTCGCCTATTTTTTAATGATTATTTGAAATTTTAATGCTTTTGAATATAATTTTATTTTTGTCAAATTAATTTTTTTAAATCATACTATTTTAAATGACAACCATTTTAAGATTTTTACGAAAAGTAAATATTAAATGATACAATTCAAACAAATACTTAATTATTGTGATAAAATATATGATGAAATAGTATAAAAATAACTAGTTCTTGATTTCGACAACCAAATATTGTTTTAGAGAATATAATATGACCGTCGTGATCATGTCGTAACCATAGTTTTTCTTTGCGGGTGATTATCCTTTATTTGAAAAAAGTTAGAATTAAGACATTTTCATACATTAAAACCATCATTGTGTTTGGGTGGCTGCATTTGTGGAATTTTTATGCTACAAAAACTAACTGTTAGGCCGATAATGTGTACGTGTTAAATGCAATTATAAGAAATGTTTTTGTTTTTGTTTGTTATAAAAGAAAATTCTAATTATATGTAAATGTTGAGCAGAAAACTAAAAAGACAAATAAAAACCTTTTTTAAATCAAAACTAAAAAGTAGTCGCTGTACAAATATTATTTAATCAATCTGTCGTATAAACGGTGAGTTATATAATTGCAACATGCTTTTTTTGCAGTAAGCCAACATAAAAAGGCAGTATGTGTTGGTGACCATTTTTAACGTCTGTAACACTTTTACACTAAATTTTTGCTTGAAGTTTTTACGAGGCTTTTTATAATTTTTATTCGCTGTTATGGCTGTTAAAGAAAAAATGTGAAAAATTTTATAACAAGTTTTAACGTTTTTTTGTAAGTATTGATTTTTGCCAACCAACCAACCAATATACACAGAAATATCGCTCATATTTGTTTCTAACTAAAGTGCATACACTTTAGTGTATGTTTGTACTATTGGTACTATTTTTGTATTTCTTAACAGTACAACATACAACCGATACAACAGAAGTTGTGTTTACAAGTAAATAAAAAAAATTGCAATTTAAGCTTTGATTAGTTTTGTTAAATTTTTGCAACATTTTGTTTGGTATTAATAACTTAAGTCATATGCTCTTTAAAACAGCTAATACGCGGCATGTACTTTATATCAGACTTTGTAAATTTGTTTCCATATGTAATTTTTTATGTTTGTTCTGACTGCTCTGACTGCTTTCCAACAGCACAGATTTCTGCCAACTAGCTAAAGACAGGTGACTTGTCAGAACAAAATAGAGCGCGTTCTATTTGAAATATCAGAGTCAGATGGCATAACACATGTGGTTTACAGAAGTTATGTTTTAATGCCATCACACGACACGTCCGTATTTAGCAATGGGAGATTTAATAGGTCAGATGTAAAAAACATAAGTATAAGCCATAATTTTAAAAAATGTATATTTTGTTTGGTAGTAAGCAAACACTGCAGATTTTGCTCAAAGACAGTCTTCAAAGATAAAAGAATTTTATATTTGCTTAATCATTCATTAGAATGCATTACCGAAATGAGCTACGATTTTATCTTCAGCACTCTATCGACATATTAATAAAAATATACCATTTAAATTTGCTGAATACGTAGCAGCAAGTTTTATTAAATGGCTATACTTTCGATACTTTCAACCAAAGAATTGATAATAGAAAGTTTTATTAAAACATACAAATAATATAAGAGAATAAGATCCTAAGGCAAATGTCATTTCATAAAAGTATGGAATCCAAAAATTAATTAATTAATAAGTAAAAAATACATAAAACTTCATACTTTAATTAAACCATTCAAGAATTTTTTTCTTATCTATGGATTATTTCCTTTCATACGATACCTACATACTTATATTGATATAAAAATTTACATGTGATTGCCTTCACTTGTAAAGGAGATAAGTCCAAATTAATAAATTTTGTTGCAAAGGAATAACACTTGCCAACATTTTTATATTTTAAAATTTTTAATGAAGTCTACTTTTACATATATGTAAGTGGAAAACAACAACAACAAATAATTATTACTTATTTCGTCCAAACAATACATATTATTTACATGAACATGAAAGTAAAATATAAAGATGTTGTTTTCATTTTTATTATATGCGAAGATATTTGATCACTAAACAGGATATTTTATAATTTTTATTTATTTCCAAAAGTCAAGGCATGTTTATGCATCAGGTAGTCTTGATTCGTTAGCATACTATTTTTTTCTCCACATATTTTAAACTTGAACTGTCAACGCCTATTGATAAAAACAATTTTCCCTCTTTTCTCTTTTATTTCAAATACCAAACTTCATATATTAAAAATATAAACAAAAAAAATTTACCCGAACTGCGGTTACCTGATGAATAAATATGCCTTGCTTAGAAAAAAATGAAAATAACTTTAAATAGTGTAATTATTGTTAATGCTTTATTAAACTACACTTAAATATTAGCTGTACTAAAAGAGATATACGTTTATGTAATAAATATAAATACATATACCTACTTACATACCTATGTACATATTTAAGGTTAATGAACGATGCATATTATTACATACCGTATCGAAGAGATCCAAATATTTTGTAAGATAATAGCCATATGTTATGTAAAGCAAACGCATCATCCATGGTTCAGTATTTGTAGGATCAACGGGTTGACATGAAATGCTAAAATTTGTTTGACCGTATGAATTTGGAATGCCCTGAATTGAATTTGAAATATTAAGTATAAAAGAAACCATTAAACAAATTAATATGTTTACTAACTAGCCAGAATACAGACAGGCAAATACATACATATGTATACATACATGAACATACAATAGATACATACACTCTTAGCCACTTTTGATGAAAATAAGGCCGATAGTAGTGGGCAATTCTTTACAACCTAAACGACCTAAAATTACACAACACTCTTTTTGATTTGATGAATAAAATATGTCTTTTTTTAAATTCTTCTATATTTTTTTTCACAAAACATGTTTAATTCTAATTAATAATAATGAATAAAATTAGTGTTTCTAATCAAATTTATTAAAAATCAAATATCGTTCGTCGATAATTATCACTTAAGAACGACTATTTTTATACCGAACACGAAAAAAATGGTGGGGGTATATTCATGTTGTCATTACGTTTGTGACACATCGAAATATCCATTCTAGACCCTATAAAGTATATATTTTCTGAGTCCTGGTGTTTCATTAATGGATGATCTAGCAATGTCCGTCCATCTGTCGAACCGAAAAATTTAGTGGGCTCAAGAATATATCTTATACAAAAGGCTTGCTTGGAATTGAAAATCGGCTATGTCGGTATATTAGGAAGAGAGTAATAGCTCGTAATATAAAGAAGTAGGCCAAAGAAACCACGTCCTTGCAATTGTGTCTAAACTCATTAATCGTAGAGCAATGAAATTTCGATGGTATATTTCCTGAGTAAAAAAATTATCTTTCCCCGAAAATTGCTCTAAACTATACATTACGAAAGGAGATATAGATACAAATGCCCGAAAACTTATACCGCACAGTGTCTTTTTCGGTGTATTTAAAATTTAAAACGTAATTAAACTGACAAAATTAGTTGTATGATCCTGAAATTTTGCAAGAATAAGGGACTCTGTATTGAAATATTTACTTTGAATTTATCAGCAGACACTACTTTGACACGCCTACTTTAACGACCACTTCTCACATAATTTACTCTTAATAAAATTCAAAAGCTCATAAACCGACAGAATTAGATGTGTGATGATGAAATTTTCGCACAATAAAATTAATTTATGCCAATATAACTATAATTTCGAAAAATTAAGGCAACACGCCCACTTTAACGCCCATCTCCCATATAACGCTTTATCTGAAATTCATATTATTTTTATAGGGACAAAACGTTTACAAAAAAAAAAAAAAAAAACAGTAATGAATTAAATGAGTTGAATTCAAACATTTATTAGTAATAAATTATTACATTATTTTAAAAGTAGGAGGTAACATGCCGATACAAAGCTAATTTCATTTTTAAACTACCCCTGGGTACCAAACTATACTCTTAAGTTTCCATAAAAATACAATATTTTAGTAAAACGTAGTGAGTAGTTTCACTCCTAACATAGAAATACGTAACGTTTCATTATAAGACTTAATTAAGGAAAATACATTAATAGTAAATCAAAGTAACACAAAGAAAGTGATACATACATATATTAGTATAAAGAGATTATTCTATAGCAACTACTATTAATAACAAAATAATAAACTTTGTGCTATAAAAGTACACAAAATTGGTAGTGGGTATCATAAATTTGGCACAGCCGAACATAGTGCTCTTAGTTGTTTTTTTTTATGTTCGACATAACCCGAATTAGGTTTGAAAAAAAAAAGAAAATTGATAACGATCACTTTTACGTTCACTCTTACGCCCACCAAAGTCGAGAGCGGCTGAACCGATTAATCTAATTTTTTTTCAATTAACTATGAAGCTTAAGAATCGTTCTTACGGATATTTGATCTTAAAATTTGAAGTTGGTGTGGCACCCACTTGCTATTCAAAATTAACAGTTTTCGCCGCATGTCGGATATGATAATAGCTTGCATAGTTGAGTTTAAAATGGACTGGAACAGAAAAACAAGCGTAGTAGCTTTAAAACAGAATGTATATAAGTTTTTTGAGATATGTGTAAAACTATTACATCTATAATCATAAACTTTTGTGTTTTTCACTTTTTTCTCATTTATTTTATTTCAGTTTAAAATCCATACGACCCTAGCTGGGGAAATGATACCTTCATACAAAAAACTCATTATGAGATTTATTTCTGGAACGATAACTGTTAGGAGTTTTCAATCCTGGTATAATAAATTTTAGTACAAAAAAAAAAAAACGTTTAGTGAACCCGCTAATGTCAAACAACACACAACGTTGGAGCAGGATTTAAATAACAATTTATTTTACTGATGGAAATATTGGCGAGCCTCTATTAAATCTTTAGATGCGTCTACTCATTTTGATATTTTTGGTTTAACATCTTTTCTGCTGTTTTAATATAGATATGCTCATTAATCAATACTTCGATGTTGTTTCAAAACATGTGTCTGAGCTTAAAGCATACACTGTTTTATCAGCAGATTTGTGTTTTTGTGCAATATTTAACAATTTTTTTGTTTTATTACAAATAATTACAAAGCCGGTATAATTTAAGACAACATGAATTATTCAACAAAAATTTAGATAATGTATGATCGTAAATTTTTAAGTATTTTTTTAGAGTGTATGTTTTCTATTAGAGTATGAGTATATATATGAGACATAAAATATATGTGTATTTGTGTTCAAAATCTAAAAAGTTTTTAACTCACATAGACGAAGAGTAAAAAGTTGGCCACAACTTGTACAGCATTATATACACGCATTATAATTTTCATTCGAAAGGCTTGACGTTTTTCCATCCATTTAGGACCGTAGTGTAGAACAAATGCCAAATATAATGACAAAATTACACACATTGGTAGAGGCGAATATACGAGAGGCAAGTGTTTAACTCGTGGATCTGTAGCATAAGAATGTAATTTATATTAAAATGAAAGTTACAGACATAAATCGCTTGAATATTTTTCTAAACTACATTTTATTTTCTTTTTTTTATATCATTTTAAAGTTACTCTTATTTACCTGCATTTTTTGCATAAACTTCG
Source organism: Phyto melanocephala (assembly GCA_941918925.1). NCBI lineage: Eukaryota > Metazoa > Arthropoda > Insecta > Diptera > Rhinophoridae > Phyto > Phyto melanocephala. Next base: position 137,005,470 of record OW799234.1, on the reverse strand, counting down.
GCCACTAAACAGTATAAATATTTTAAAACATAAAACATTTCTTCCTTGGTTTCCTTAGATTATTTTTTTTCTCTCTTCCTTTTTAATGTGGAATTTAATAGGAATTTATTCTGTACGTGTATAAATAAACCACTTTTTCTTTTTATCTCCTCTGCTCGGCACACACAGTTTTTTTTTATTATATAATTACTTAATATTTTCTTCAAGACGTCGTTTCAATTTTTACGCCTTTTTTTAATTAAAATTTGGATATTTATTGAATATATTTAAAATTTGAATTTATGTTCGTTACAGAACGAAAATCATAAGGTATAGATTTAAGTAATAGTAAAAAAAGAAAGTCGAATTGAAATAAGATGTGCTTAGTGAGCTGGTCTTATTCCAAATGATTTTTTTGATTTCTATACGAAACTTTGTTATGCGCATTATTTAAGTTTCCCATACTTAAAATGCATTTTAGTTTTTGGTGACTAAATTTTATTTTATCTAGGAATATAATTTACATTTAATTGTAATACTAAATGAGCGTTTCGTAACAAAAACATTTAATGAAAGAATGTGTGCTAAAAAATAAAACGACAGCGTAATGGATGCAAAAATGTATGTCGAACACTACTACTGGTACCCTATATCGTATAACATTCATATGTATGTTCATACAAACATTGAAGACGAAAGGAAACTAAAGAGATATGTATCATCCTCAAATGCAGTCTCCTATTTAAAGTGGATAGAATATTGCTTGTTTTGACATCCTATTTGTTGTGACCCATGATAATTATTTATATTCTACCCAACAACAGGTTTATTCTTATTTTCTTTCTCAAACCTTGTAAAATAGATTATACAGAGGTTTATTCCTTCAGGTAGGTTAGCTTTACATCTTTTCGCTTGAAGAAAATAGAAAGATTGTAAGTTTACCTTCTGGTAGGAAATATACTGATGTATAGATGCCGCTAAGTAGATTACAATATTCTTATAGAATCTATCAGAAATTTTTTTGTTTTTTTTTTTAATCATGGACATTGGAAGAAAAAACAAAATTAGCTTTCTAGCCCAAATACCTAAATATCTAAAATAGACTAACTAACAAAAGAACCAAATCTTTAATTTATTTGTATACAAAACTGTCGTTAGTTCAATAAAAAAAGCATTAAATCACAACCAAAAATTATTATCAGCCTATAAATTTAACTGCATATATTCATGCATACATACATATGTGTACAACTAGAGGTATGCATTTACTAGCAGTCTAATTTCTGTTTTTTTCTAAAATTTTCTATTTTTTTAATTTGTCATCTAAAATCTACATTTTTTTTTTTGAATTTAAGAAAGCGAATAAATATGTTGATATGTTTATAATCAGACATCAGGACTACCTCATATATCCACCTGATATATCCTAGTTACAAATTTTGTTTATTTATATGTATTGGCTAAAAATCTTTACCAAAACGCTTTCAAAATTGATACTTATCTGTAAGAAGGTTCGTAAGGGAAAGAAGAAACGCTAAGCGTGCCCCTATAAACTTCTTATCGAGGCATTTTTTATATATTTTCTTTTTGACGTAAAAACTTTCTGAAACTTTTCCTCTCATTCATGTTATTACTTATTTCAAAGCAATTGCAAAGTCAACCGTTTCTCTATAAGAAAATTACAGATAAAAGTAAACTTTTCAATTACATATTTTCTTTAAAATCATTTTAATGGTTTTCGCTTACTTTGATGCTTCTCAGTAAGACGTAACAGTAGGTTAATATATTGCGCCTGCATCTCTTTGGAGCTTTTAAAAATCAATAACATTTAGGGTTTGACAAAAACGGCGAATTGCTGCAATTAAGACACATTTATACAGGTCAAGGCATATTCATACAGGTATAAACAATGGCGAATTGATACAACAAAGCAACATTTTAGGGAATGTGTTCTGTCGAGGCCTAATAACATCACCTGTATAAATTTGTTTCGTAAGAAGTTGAAATACTCAAGATCACCCAAACTAAAAAAAAATCAGCAAAAATCAATTTATTGCCAAGAAGTTTGTTAATGCCACAATTTTTGCCTCATAACATGTATTTTGTATTGTATCCGTTAGTGGTTGGCCAGTTGCTGCTGCGCGAATGAAAAAGTTCAACATTTTTAAAATATTTTTTTGCCCGTAGCTCAAAAAATTACCTTCACCACCATACGCCTTTTTTCAAAAACCATAAAATAATTACCTGTATGTAAATAAAATAAATATAATTCAAAAATTTTATTATTTTGTTATGTTTGTCAAAATATTTTGTTAACATGTGTTAACCCTGATTTTGACCTTTACTTTCTAATTTATTAAAAACAAGATTTATACGATAGATAGATCAAAAAGTACACTTAAGTTAATTGTTTAATATCAAAACGAAAATCTGATTTTTTTCCCTTAAAAAATAAATAAAATCAATGCGAATTCAACAAATTTTGACATTATGCTTCGCCATCTCAAGATGTATGTAAAAACCTTTACCTTGAAGAAGCTATACAATATAAAGGCCATGTCAGATAGAACTTTTGCTTCGCGTTGCGTTAGAAATTCGCTTTGACATTTAAGATTAAATAGCCGTTCTTATATGAAACATGCCACATAAAGCACTTTCAACGCAGCGCGAAGCTTAAAGTTAACCAACTTTTATCTTTTGCGTGCTTTGCAATCAGATGGCAAATTTTCTTATATATTTTTATTTTTAAGTTCGAATGCAAAATTAATTAGTTTTAAAATTTATTATAAAATATTTTATATAATATTTTTTATTTTGAGAATTTATTATTTAAAAATTAATTAATATTGAAAAAATTAAAAAAGTACTTGCAAACTTTATAGGTAAACAAACAATGCGTATGTGTTGTCAAATTTTTCATTGTGACATACACCTTTTCTCTTGCGCTTTTCTGTCAAAGTTAGAAATGTCACGCAAAGCGACGAAGTTTTATCTGACATGGCCTTAAGAGCGAAATATTGCATAATAATAAAATAATTTTTTATATGAAAAATGTCTCTCAGTGTATTCGCTTTAAAAAGCTGATTAACAAAACTGTAACACAAAAGAAGAAATATTTTTTTTAAAACATACGTACATAGATAGATAGATAGATACATACATACATACATACATACATAAATACATACATACATTCATACATACATAACGTACCGCATATTTCAAGGTCTACGGCGTGCTTTGTTATTCGGTACGGTCTAATGTGAATGTCCATATAATATATAATAAATTTCGTAAGTTCAGTAACTTGAAACGAATCTAATTTTAATATAACTTTGTTCACACCTGCCCTCAATTTGAATTAAAGCCAAAAACGAATTTTATAAAAGAAATTTAATACATTATATTTAAAACAAGTAAGTAAGAACTGTGTGTGCCTTAATAGAATAAATTAAATATATTTTATTTATGTATGGAATGAAATAATGTTGTAATTAAAATTTAATTTTTTTTCATTCATCCATTAAACATAACTTGTGTACAGAGAAAACGACCTTTGTATTATTAGACAAATATAATTTTATTTTTAATTTACGTTAAAAAATAAAGCAATAAATTTTATGAATGTTTTTCTTCATCCTGGTAATTTTAATTCCATAATGTGCTATTAACACATTTTTCCCGGCAAAGACCATGACAATTTATCAATGTCTTTGAGTTAAGTCCTACATCGCTGTATTTATCCTCTTAGTTAAAAACCAGGCAAATGAAATGTTGCCACGTAAGATTAAACACTTTAACATTATAGTCAACGTCAGACAAACTTTGATATTTATGTATGTGTGTGTGTTTTTTTAGGGAGCAATCATTAAAAAAACGCTGACACAGATATCTTCACGAAGGAGGGTGAAAATTGTGGAAAACTACCCTAATCTTAATCTACACCGATTCTTCTACCCTTCGTTTTGAAATTAAAAAGAAAATTAATTCAGTAAAAATGCGAGCTGCTATGCACTATGTTTGTCGGGCTAAGCCTATATCCATCTAGTGCATATTTGTAGAAATTACAAAAGGAATGAGAAGAAGGGTATAACTAACAACTATAACTAATTTTCTTTCTACGACAAAATATTGTTACAGAGAGTACAATATGATCGTCGGAACATGTCGTAACCATGATTTTTCTTTCCGTGTGATTTTGGCAAATCGGTAGGTATTGAATTTAGCTGTCCATCATCTATAGTGTCAAAGGCTTTGCCGTTTCGTTTGTAAGCTCACTATTGCGGCTAATTCTCGAAATATAGTGCATTTTTAATTGGCAATTTGAATAAAAGCAATCCACAAAGCGCTTACAAAATATCTACGGCCGTATGCAAAAAACAAAAACAAGTAACAGTGCTATATTCGGCTGTGCCGAATCTTATATACCCTTCACAACGTGTAGTCATGCAATAACAATTTTTTGTATCACCTCATCTTCATCTCATATAAAATCCGTACAAACATGTAAAAAACATACATATAAAAACATACCATTGTAAAATTATAAATTGAGTTTACGTATGCGTTTCAAAAAAAAAATTACAAAAAAAAGTAAGAAAAAAATATATTAAAAACAAAAAAAAAGAAAAACAATAAAAAAAATAAAAAAAAAATTTTTAATAAAATTAAAAAATAAAATTAAAAAAAATATATAAAAAAAATAATAAAAATATAAATAATATATAAAATAAAAAAAAAAGTTTTTTGGCTCAGCTGGGATTCGATGCCACGTTTATTCTAACCAGTATATATGTATGTATGTAATTGTGAAATAAAATGAGGTGGTCGTGGTTTTTTGCTCATATCTCAGAAAGTTATGGGGCGATTGTGCTGAATTTCAATAGCGATTCATTCATGGGTATTTCCAAGAGATTGATACCATACACAGATCTGAGGAACATATAGTTGCTTTTAAAAGTTGATTTTAACCAATACACGGACAGACGGACAGGCGGTCAGAGCTTAATCGACTTCTCTATTCATAAGCTTTCAGAAAATATATACTTTATGGGGTCGGAAATGAAAATTGTAGAAATTACAAATGAAATGACAAAGCTATATACACCACCACACAGGTGAAGGGTATAAAAATAATAATACAGTAAAACTCCTTAATGTTATATGCAAAAACTCAATATGCCTTTATTATATTAAAAAAAAATTAAAGTAGAAATATATGTATATACCTACATTAAACCCACACTAAGGTTAGATATTATTTTTCTCTCCGTTTTTTACGTTTTTTGCATTCAAATGTTGTGAAAAATATGAACAGAAGCAACAAGTGGTGTTACTATGCTGAACTAAAAATGTATACAAAGGGTGGTTAAATTTTAAGGGCCGATGTTGAATGTGAACCACACCTAAACGTCAAGTTTTTTTTTTCTACATTTCATTTGACATTTCTCAATTTCAGACAAACTCAATTTGAACCATGGAAAGATACACAATCGAGCAACGCGATAAAGTTATTCAGGCTTATTATGAAAATGGGCGTTCAAATCAAAATGCGTATCGTGATAAATTTTCGAAGAAAATCATCTTCAGTGATGATAAGCAGAATTGCCGCATTTAGGCGAATGATAATCCAAGAGTGATTGTCGAAAGACCAATGCACCCACAAAGAGTAGAAGTTTGGTGCTGTTTATGGGCTGGCGGCATCATTGGGCCGTATTTTTGCCAAAAGCAGACCGGTTAGCCAGATAGTGTGAATGGTGTTCGCTATCGTGAGATGATAACGAACTTTTTATGGCCCGAATTGGAAGATATGGATGTGGACTATATGTGGTTTCAACAGGACGGTGCCACTTGCCACGCAGCTAACGAAATAATGGCTCTTTTGCGCGACAAATTCAATGACCGTGTTATCTCACGTGGTGGCGATGTCAATTAGGTGACAAAATCATATGATTTGACACTGTTGAACTTCTTTCTTTGGGGTTAATTAAAAGAAAAGGTGTTTGGCGATAAAAAAGCTACAATTCAAAAGCAAATGGATAAGATAATTCGGCAAATCAACGGCATAGAACCTCAATTATGCCTCATCGTCATCGAAAATTTGCACCATCAGATGGAGGTGTGCCGTCGAGGTCGTGGCGGCTATTCGGCCGATATTTTGTTTCATACATAATTGACCATACCAATATTATCAAAATAAAAATAAATGACAATAATTTCCTAAATAATTTGTGTTTTATTTAAAATCAACATCGATTCTTAAAATTTAACCACCCTTTATAAATTTTGTTTGAAAAATTATAATAGAATAATTAATAAATTAATGAAAAATGTGCAATTAATAGCGTTTTTGTGGGTTGTGTTGTTGTAATGTAAATAAAAACAAGTAAGAGCGCTATATTCGGCCGTGCCGAATCTTATATACCCTTTACAACGTGTAGTCATGCAATAACAGTAGTTTGTATCACCATTAATCTCATATGAAATACGGACATACATATATAAAAACATCCCATTGTAAAATTATAAATTTATGTAAGTAAAAAAAAAATTAATATAAATAATAAATATAAAACAAAAAAAAAAAAATAAAACAAAAAATTAAAAAGAAAAAATTAAAAAAAATAATAATAAAAATATAAATAATATATTAAATAAAAAATAAAAAAAAAATTAGAAAAAAATATATAAGCAGTATACATGTATGCATGTATGTTGTTGTTGTAATGTTGTTTTTGTGAAAAAAATCGAGGTGGTCGTGGTTTTTTGCTCATATCTCAGTTGCTTATGTACCCATGTTTCTGATTTTTTATACCGATCTACTCCCGAATATTTCTGATATTTCCAGGGGTCCAGGCGATATCGGCGGGCTTCAAAAAGTTGATTTCAACCAACACACGGACAGACGGACAGACTGACAGATCTGTTCAAAGACGACTACTCAAAAGAATTTTTATTCGTTTTTCTGTGTCGTTAACAAAACGATAAAATAATTTGATGGTATTGCTAGTATAGAAATTATGCATTTATTAAAATTAATGTAAGTTTTAATAATGTTTTCAGATACGTTTTCTTATTAAAGGCATGTTAGCCTTAAAACATCAACGGCCATATGCATAAAAAAAGTTATTTTATGGTTATAGTGTACAATAGTTATTAAATGCTTTTGGCATTATAAACCACTAATAAGAATTTGTATTTGTAAACGTACAATAATACTTTCAATTACTATTAAATGCTTGTAGTGATTTTATTACTATGTATAGCAACTATTTTTTATTTAGTTGTCATTTTATTGTCAGTGGTGCTCATAACTACTACCCGGCTATCTAGTAAAGGTAAAATTTTTTATAAAATCAAAGCACATAAAGAACGTCGAAAAGATTATAATCCAAACATTAATTATTAACTAAAAAATTTACTTTTTTCTTTTGTATAAATAGCCTTTACCTATACGTCGAATTGTGTTAATCGCATCTATTTTAATATTTCAATTAGTTTTTCTTAAATTTTTTCACAAAATTTCTTTAACAAAATTTTTTAACGTAAACTATGCATAAAATGTCGCCATATGTTTTGTTTAAAGAAGGGTTAATCCGATAATAACATTTTTGATTTTATAAATGGTTTATAAAAGGTTTATAAGTCTATTAATGGTTTATGAATGCAATATTAGTGAATTTTGCTTAAAAACGACTTTTAAACCTGTTATAAGTTTTTATGCATATGGCCGCAAGTATCTAATATGTACTTAAAATCAATGTTAGGGTTTTTTTGCATACGGCCGCTAATAAACAGTAACGTGACGGACTGACGGGCTGATGGACTGATTTTTCATTGCACATTGCACGCAAAAAGCTATAGACTTGAAATTTGGATAGCGTCACTTGATAATTTGTATTGTCTATTCGAATATAGACAATTATTTAGGTAAAATTTTTTAAAACTTTTAGGGGCACAAGAAAGGTACCAAAAAGGGGAAAATACCGGAAAATATTTATAGTCCCTAATTACACCTCCGATTTGCATAAAAGATGTAATAGGGATAAAAAATTATGTATTTGGAAAAAATGTAAACAAACAAGTAAGAGCACTATATTCGGCTATGCCGAATCTTTTATACCCACCACCAATTTTGTGTACATTTAAAGCACAATATTTATTATTTTGTTAATCGCTATGGAATAATCTCTTTATAATAAATTATGTATCACTTTCTTTGTAGAGGGTGGTTAAATTTTAAGGGCCCATGTTGAAAATGAACTACACCTAGTCTTTAAATTTGTTTTCTGCATTTCATTTGACATTTCTCAATCTCAATCTTACTCAATTTGATCCGTGGAAAGATACGCAATTGAGCAACGCTTTAAAGTTATTCAGGTTTTTTATAAAAATGTGCGTTCAAACCAAAATGCATTTTGTGCACTTCGTAATTCTTTTGATCAACATAATCGTTAAAATTCGTTCAAAATCGGGAGAATTGTAAAAAATATTTAAATTTCTGCAAAACGGGTCTGTATAAAATGTTAGAAAATCTGTGAATGCCTTCTTAGTTCGTTGAATGGGAACGATTGCTGTTTTTTGCGATAGTGTGGCAAAAAAGCAGTCAACCTCGAGTCATCATCATGCCCAACAATTGAGCATCAAAATTGTCATTGGACATTTGGACCATCAGATAGAGGAGTGGCGCCAAGGATGGGGGGCCATTTGGCCGATATTTTGTTAAGTACATAATTGAACCATACAAATATTGTCATTATAAAAAGAAATGATAATAATTTCTTAAATAATTTGTGTTTTATTTAAAATCAACATCGGCCCTTAAAATTTAACCACCCTTAAAAACTTCGATATGATAGTAAAATGTTTTCGTAAATTTAGTCTTTTAGTGAAAGTGGGCGTTAAAGTAGGTGTAAAGTTTCTGCTAATAAATACAACTTATAATTTTCTGGCATAGTAATGACATTGACTAGAAGGATATACGTAGAACATTTTATCATCATACCTCTAATTTTGTCGGTTTTATGAGGTTTTAAATTTTATTAACGGTAGATAACGTGAAAAGTGGGCGTTATAGTAGGCGTGTCAAAGTTGTTTTTGCTAATGAGTACAACTTAGATGTTTCAATATAGTCCTTTATTATTCCAAAATCTTTATTAATAGAGAAATTATATAAATTTTAGGTAAAACGTTATATGGGAGGTGGGCGTTAAGTGGGCGTGGAACCTTAATTTTCTGGCACAGTAATGAAATTGCCTAGGGGGATATACGTAGCAAATTTTATCATCATACCTCTAATTTTGGCGGTTTTATGAGCTTTTAAATTTCATTAACGGTAGATAACGTGAAAAGTGTGCATTATAGTAGGCGTGTCAAAGTTGTTTTTGCTAATGAGTACAATTTAGATGTTTCAATATAGTCCTTTATTATTCCAAAATCTTTATTAATAGAGAAATTATATGAATTTTAGGTAAAACGTTATATGGGAGGTGGGTAAAAGTGGGCGTGGCACATTGATTTTCCGTTACAGAAAAGCCCTTCACCGAAAAGCAAAGTGTGCAAAAATTCAGAATCGTACATCTAATTTTGTCCGTTTTATTAGGTTTTAAATTTAAAATATACTGAAAAATACACTGCGCGGTATAAATTTTCGTACATTTTTATCTATAACTCCTTTCCTAATGCATAAATGTAAACAATTTTTGGGGATATTGTTTTGACTCGAGAAATATATATTCGAAGTTTCGTGACTGTATGTTAATGCGTTTGGACACAATTCCATTTTATTCGATGTTCGAAGGACACGGTTTTTTCGACCTACTCTTACCATTACGAGCTATAACTCACTTCCTAATACTCCGATTTAGCCCATTTTCAATACCAAACAAACCTTGTCTATAAGTACAAAATTTGAGCCCCCTAGCTTCTTCGGTGCGACCTCTATCGTGCTTTCAACAGACGGACGGACATAGCTAGATCGTCATCAAATCAAACCCTGATTCAGAATATATATACTTTATGGGGTCTAAAATGGATATTTTGATGTGTTACAAACGCAATGACAAAATGAATATACCCCCAGCATTTTTTTGGTGGCGGGTATAAAAAGTTAAATACTTAAATATTAAATACTAATGCAAACATATTGGAACACATTTAAGTCACTTTTTCTCTTTTAATGCATTTTTAGGAACAAAAAGAAAAAAGCGAAGGTTGAAGCCAAATAACTTTAAAGCGCTCTTAACTTACACGTTTCCTTATACCAACATTGAATGAAACAATTAATTAAAGCATTTGAATAAAAAAGTTTAAAAATAATTGAAGTTACTAAAAATAAACAATGTATTATTTAATGAAAGATTGAGCGCTGTTGAAAGTTGTTCGAACATTTCGAGCTGTTAGCCACAACAAGCCCCATGATTAAGATTGAGAATTTTTTACATAGGAACACATTAGTGAAGAGTGTTGAATATTCGGAATTACAGAATATAGCCTCTTACTTATTTGTTTTTTATTTCTTTTCACTTGAATTTCTTGCACTAATTATATTTGTACGAATAAGTGCTGATTTGTAGAAATATTTATTGTAGTGGCGTAAAATTTTAATTGAAATAAAATAGAAAAACAAATTATCAAAGATTTCGTCGGTGATAATTAAGAAAATGGCGTATAAAATGAAATTTTAAAGCTAGGATAAACATAGGACAAGTTACGACATGGTGCTAAAACCTACATATGTACATGACGGTGAAGGGTATTATAAGATTCGGTATTGCCGAATATAGAACCTTGACTTATTTTGTTTTTATATTTTGCTTTTTGTTATAAAAGGGACTTAAAGTAACTTTATTATCTAAATAACATCGAATAATATACATATCATGTTCTTATTCAAATAATGTCCCGATTCGGAAAAAACGTTCCACCTCTGTAATAAATGTCACTTAGTAGTACATATGTGTACAGTTTGGTTTTGTAAAATTTGAATTATCTTAAAAATTAACATTTTGTGTACAGTAAATGTGTTGTATTGGAATAATTTTATTATAATGTATTAGTTACTAATAATTATACCCTTCACCTGTGGTGCACAAGGGTATATATAGCTTTGTCATTCCGTTTGTTATTTCTACAATTTTCATTTCCGACGCCATAAAGTATATATTTTCTGAAAGCTTATGAATAGAGGAGTCGATTAAGCCCTGACCGTCTGTCCGTCTGCCCGTCTGTCCGTGTGTTGGTTGAAATCAACTTTTAGAAGCAACTATATGTTCCTCAGATCTGTATATGGTATCAATCTCTTGGAAATATCCAGGAATGAATCGCTATTGAAATTCAGCATAATCGCCCCATAACTTTCTGAGATATGAGCAAAAAACCACGACCACCTCGTTTTTTTTCACAATTACAACAACAACATACATACATACATACATGTAAAAAACATACCAAACAAAAAAAATTACAAAAAAAAAAATATTAAAAATAAGAAAAAAATAATAAAAAAAAGTACAAAAAAAATTTTAAAAAAATTTTTCTAAAAAAATTTTTTAAAAAAATTTTAAAAAAATAATAAAAATATAAATAATATATAAAATAAAAAAATAAAATAAAATATATCGTCTAAATTTCTTGATCTTTTTTATTGATTATATATGATTTTTCCAAGCTTGAGATCAACTTTTTTAGTTTTTTTATAAAAAATTATTTATTTTAACCAATATTTCGCTACCAAACAATGGGTAGCTTCTTCAGGGTAATATATATACAAATTTTATAAAAACAAAAAACAAATTCAAAACAATTTCAAATTGAAAAAATATTTTGTAAAAAGGCGGGAAAATATTTTTTCAATATAAACAATTTTTGAAATATACAAACAAACAAACATACAAAAATAATTCATTCACATATTTATAGTAATAATTTACAAAAATAACAACTAATACTATTAGACTACCGTTTTCAGATCTTATTAACTAACAATCTATAATTTTGGGCAACATTTGCAGTATCAGTCTTATAATTAATTCTCTGTGTAGGTGGTACTTTAATAATTTGTAACATTTCTAACATATTCCTACGTCTGTAATTGTTTTCCTTGTTTAAAATTAATGTTTTATTGAAGTCTGGATAATGATTAGAACTAGCGCAATGTAATGATAATGCTGTTTTTTGTGTCAGTGTAGTGTTCCTGTATTTCTGATCAGATCTATGTCCAGCGATCCTAGTTTTTAATTTATTCTTTGTTGTTCCTACATAAACTTTGTCACAACTTTCAGTATCATTACCATTATGGTAGTTATCATGGTTTCTGATCAGATCTATGTCCAGCGATCCTAGTTTTTAATTTATTCTTTGTTGTTCCTACATAAACTTTGTCACAACTTTCAGTATCATTACCATTATGGTAATTATCATGGTAATGATACTGAAAGTTGTGACAAAGTTTATGTAGGAACAACAAAGAATAAATTAAAAACTAGGATCGCTGGACATAGATCTGATCAGAAATACAGGAACACTACACTGACACAAAAAACAGCATTATCATTACATTGCGCTAGTTCTAATCATTATCCAGACTTCAATAAAACATTAATTTTAAACAAGGAAAACAATTACAGACGTAGGAATATGTTAGAAATGTTACAAATTATTAAAGTACCACCTACACAGAGAATTAATTATAAGACTGATACTGCAAATGTTGCCCAAAATTATAGATTGTTAGTTAATAAGATCTGAAAACGGTAGTCTAATAGTATTAGTTGTTATTTTTGTAAATTATTACTATAAATATGTGAATGAATTATTTTTGTATGTTTGTTTGTTTGTATATTTCAAAAATTGTTTATATTGAAAAAATATTTTCCCGCCTTTTTACAAAATATTTTTTCAATTTGAAATTGTTTTGAATTTGTTTTTTGTTTTTATAAAATTTGTATATATATTACCCTGAAGAAGCTACCCATTGTTTGGTAGCGAAATATTGGTTAAAATAAATAATTTTTTATAAAAAAACTAAAAAAGTTGATCTCAAGCTTGGAAAAATCATATATAATCAATAAAATAAAATAAAATTTTTTGGCTCAGCTGGGATTCGATGCCACATTTATTCTAACGTGTACGTATGCACGTATTTTATATGGGATGAATGGTGATACAATCAATTGTTATTGCATGACTACACGTTGTGAAGGGTATATAAGATTCGGCACGGCCGAATATAGCACTGTTACTTGTTGTTTATTATGACTGTTAAATTTACAATAAAATCTAATAAAACAAAGATAGATATTTAAAACTGATGTAATAGGTTTTTCTAAAATTTAGCACTGTTGGTGAGAAGAGTCAAAGTAGTGATTTTTGAGTCATTACCATCCAAAATTAAACTTTCATTTCTTGGCAGGGTAGTCATATACATATATATTTATGTGTACTTATGCATGTTTGTATTCATATATGTATTTATATACGAATGTATGTGATCATTTAAAATATTCCTATCTACGAACTTTTCTATTTTGATGTCTACAGTCAAGTATTTTATTGTATCGTGCAGTAGCGTTATTTTCATGTTTTTTTTTCTCACATGCGTATTATTTGAAGACGTTGTCGCTCATCTTGTCGTCAAAACACTTAAAAGTGTGACTGAATTTGTCAGCAATGGAATGTGATTAATTTGGAGTAATAAGTCACTAGAGTGGTTATTAACGTGGGATTCCATTTTATTGACGTTAGCGAAAAATTTCGTGCATGAAAAATAAAAAAAAAGTACTAAAAGAAATCGCTAACGACAACGTCGTCTACGACGATTTTATCCAGTTTTGGCTATCCTCTTCTTAATACCATATACATATGTATGTATGTATGTTCATAAAACACTCACTTTAGAAAAACAAATTGTTTCATCACGAATTACTTTGTTTATTTTTTTGTTTGTTACATAAGCATGTATGTGTTAGTAGCAAATTTTAACGCTTGTGACTACTTCTTAAATACTGAACCGATTTTAATAGGATCTGAATTCTACAATAAAATGTTTTTTCAAATGATATACTTTTTTATCCAAATCGGATGTACGATTTAAGCGTTTAGAAAATCAGAATCAGAAAATGTTTTCGTAAAGCTCGTAAAAATTAGTTAATAAATATGTATATCTAAATAAAATTTGTACAATTCAGGTTTTCAAAAGATAAAAGATCATTGAATCTATTTTGGGTTTAATTTGTTTTCTTCTTACATCTTTATGATTTGTTATAAAAAAAATTTATTAATTATTTTAGTTTATTTTCAGATACTTCCGATTGCTACTTAAAACGTTCTCTAAATAGTTTTGGAAACCACCTGTTTTCTCTTTTTCGAGCCCTTAAAAATATAAGTTTTATAATAGAAATTTAAAAAGAGTACAATCATGAACGTATTTTGAAGTAATTCTGCCATCAACCAAAGAAGTGGCAGTTTGCACCAATTGTTCAAAAGTGGAATAATAAGATGCACTTCCAGCGCTATAAACTGTAATATTTGCATTCCAGTCAATAAACGTTTCCAGGGCTCTAATTTGATATTTAGTTTTGTAGCTGCCACTAGGTAGTAAGTGTACATGCAAACATGTATAAAACTATTAAGAACACCAGTTGCTGTAAAGTGAGATGCTAACAAAAAAAATTAAATGAAATGAAATTGAAAAATTATCGAAAACTTACAAAATAAAAACGTGCAATATAAGTAGACGGCAATAATCATTAAAGCGTGATGGTACACGTGAAGAAAAGTAACTTGATTAAATTTTTTACGCATTATAAAGAATACCTAGAAAACAGTGCGTATCCATACAAATTATTTTCGAAAATTATTGTACTTGTTTACTCTGTTACCGTATCGAGTAAGTCAAGGTATTTGGAATAGTAGTATAAGAGGGCTGGTCTAACCAATTTCATTGTAATATGACGTCTATCGTTTGGATCGTATTTTTCGCAAAATAGCTTGAAATCATCTCTCACGAATGAATATTTTAATGCCTCATAGAATACAAATGCATTTAAAATGATCTGTATCACATTATAGATTTTTATAACACCAACAATTTTGAATGGATTACGATTGGCCATAAGTTTTTGACCCCATTTTAAGACAGCAAAAAGATATAGACCAACAACTGCAATCATAGGCCATGGTTTTCCCAGTAGGGGATAAGACATCAGGCGTTTATCTAAAAAAAAAAATAATTTAGAAATAATTCTTTTTTTTTAACGAAATAAAACTTATAACAATTGTAAAAAATGCTTTTTTGTATATATTTATAATTTTTTTTGTAAACCCTTTACACTGATGAATTTATAAGTTTTGTTTTATGTATATTATAAATGTTTATAGTGGAATTGAATTAGCTAAGTCCGTCTATCCTTGTGTATGTTTAAATCAACTTCTTAAAGCCCCGACTTATGCTTTAGACTCTTATATCGTATCAATTTATCAAATATGCTATTAAATGGGACACAGAATATGATTGCCTTTATTTTTTATCCAAAGTTAGATTTTGCAACTCCTATGGAATGACTTGAAACGTTTGTTACGTACATATATAAAATGTGTACTTTTGGTAATATTTACGAAAAATCTTGGTCAATTTTCGACAAAGATTTTAGTGACAAAATTTTTTGGAAGAAAAATCAATCAAAAGTTCAGATTATCGAGTTTGTAAATGAGTTTTGGTCACAATCGCACTATATACATAGTTGTTAGTTATAGTGTTGAAACTCTTAGTGGTGATAAGTAAAAAAATCCCTTCCGACAGATAAGTCGATGTAGCTAAAACAGCAGCAAAAGCTAGCGGCCCTAATGCATTTATATGTATTTATATATACACATACATACATGATGGCAAAAACTATGTGTTGGGTAGATTCAGCATAGCGGAATGTAATGTGTATATTGTTTAAGAAATCGTATCATTTTAGGACAATATTTTGCCTAAATTTATTAATATTTTATAAAACAAAGATTTTAAAGTTTGAGTTTCTGGCCAATATTATCTCAAAACAAAAAAATATAAATAAATGTTACCAACTAGCGTCCTTCCCTTTCCTTCGATACAACCGAATATAGCGCAGTTAAACCAATTATATGAAGGTTGACACAATGGTAATTTTTATGGTAGATTTTTTATTAAACAAGAAGTTTACTTGGTACAATTTTTAAAATACTACAAACCAAAATTGAAGTAAGTAGAAGGCTACATGTTACAGTTTATAATTTTTTATTATTTTTCATTCAGCAGAAAGAAACTTTATCATGTATTTATGTATGTAAATATATTTGTATTTTTTAATATAGCTTGTATTGGTTTTTGCTCTGCCATGAATGATGCAAACCGACCTTTCATACTCTTTGTTATAGTTTACAAACGTGGTATTATTTGTAGATTCGGTATTTTAAAGTTATCTAGCAAAATCTCTACTTTTCTAGCAAGGTTGCAAGTAATAATGGTATATGATATAATGACTACCTATTAATTTCAAGGAGGTTGAGCTGGGTAAACAAACTTTATTTATATTGAAAACACATATCTACACAATTTTGTGTTGCTTTAAAATTTAAAAAAGGTTATTTGGGTGGTGTATCAATAAACTTCATTTTGTCTTTTAAAATTGGCTGCAATTTTTGAGATATACCGTAAAAATTGGTCCCAGTACCATGACATATGTATGCATATTTGTATAAGTTAAAAAAGATTTGTATAATACAATTTGAAAGACTACAATTTGAAATTCTACAATAAAATTATCTTTTAGCTGGGCTAATGTTATTGTGAAAATTTGCCCAGATATGCCATTCAAAATTATCGTAAATAAATAAAAAATATATATTTTATCGAAATATAATTTTGGTGAAATGATTAATTCTAAATATGTACTTGACAAAAAAGAAATGTGTTTAATTTACATATATCAAATTTTAGCAATTTTTTAAAGTTATCATGATCACCAAACACACTTACATATAGTTACTTATTTCATTGATTTTTTCTAAAAACTTTTCTCCTGCAAAAACTTAAGCAATGAAAAACAAAAATAGTTTTTTAGAAATAAATAATTTCGCCAAAACGGATCGCTACATTTAGTTTACAAAAAGTCCTTATTCTCATTTAGACATAAAGTCACATAATTTCCCATTAGTTCTAAAACAAATGAAAAGTATTGCATCATTTGCGGTAAAATTTTTTAACCTTTTTAAAATTTGGAAAAATTACGACAATTTATTATTTATGTATGTACAAGTATGTAGGTTTTCGTTAAGTCAAGATTAATTTTATCATTCGCTCGTATTGAAGTATGTATGTATACACGCTCGGCGGCGAACGATACTATGATTCATTGTTACAAACGCTAACAATGTTGTCATCGATGACAGATGCAGCAGTGATGATTTTGAATGTATAATTGTAACGTAGATTGATAAAAAAATTTTCATTTGCTATAATTTTGATACAGGATGATGATGTCTTTCAACGTCGCCACCGGTCATGCATATATAAGCCCTTTCATAATATGAATGTGTGTTGTATGTCCTTTTGCTTTTGTTATTTTCTTTCATTGTAAACACATTTCGTATGCATTTATTTCTATTTCCTACATTTTGTATTACCTTTTTCACAGGTTTCATTCAGTGTAAGCAACCCATTATACAGAATTTTTAGAAGCAGCATTTTTTATTTAAATTTACTTATGTGTCGTCTTTTCAATATGTCTGCACTGTTTCGATTAATTTGCGCAACTGATCTCAATATTTTTTTCAATTTATTATAAAGTTGTTTTTTTTTTTTTTAAACTATTCGAAGTTATATTTGTCATAGAATTGTACTCGTAAAGCATAAAATAAATATTTATTTATTATATTGGTGTGCTGTACTATACATATGTAAAAGTTGATACACTCTACAAGGGCTTTTTTAATTTATAAAGAGGAAGACTTTTTTATTCAGTAAGAAACTTGCTGTTATATACATAAATACATACATACATACATATATTAATTTTCTTATTCTCTTATTTGTTTTTGTCTCATTTCGTTTAATTGAATGCTAACCAAGTTTAAAAATTATTTAAAGATCAATAGCAATAATTGATTTTCTATAAAAATTTGTATAAAAATAAACTTAAAAGGGAACATTCTCAAACATTTTATATGAAGAATCGTTTTGAAATTGTTCACTATTTAAAAAGAACTTTGATTGCATATGTAATTAGGAATGGCAAAAAATAATTCTATTGCTGCTTTATAAGAGCGTTTGTTCTTAATTCAAAATGTTAATGACATTAACCCATTACCTTTTTAGTCTGTCCTTCTATTTATAAATTTATTTATAGTAAAGTGTGGTAGACTCGCCAACATTTGAAAATAAGTTGTTCGGTTTTTGATGTTTGATCAATTTACTTTATATGTAAAAAAGCAAAAATAATAGGCATTAAACAAATGTCGAGATCTTCATATATTTATTTCAAGAACTAATTAAAATGCCTTTTGGTTCAGGAAATAGAATTTGCTAAGTGAAATTTGACAATCAAGTAGTGGTGAAAAGGGGTTAAAGATTAAAGTATTTGTACATTTTGTTCGTAATTTATTAATTAAATAAACATTTATACAGAATTGTAAATTTGAATTTTATTTAAAATTTTATGCTGGTGTTACTTACTGGTGGCGATTTAGTGCAAAGAACTTTCTCTCTGATTTTTCGGTTTCCATTAATGCGATTGTATGCTCCGTTTTGTTATATGGTTGTGTCGCAAAACCACTGATTAACAAAGTTTCTAATCACATTACTTATTCCGGGGATCGAACAAAATTTTCGCACGAATGCAAAATTAGTTATAGAAACAAATACGGTTGTTGAGACATTTTACGTACAAACAATCCAAAGAAGTAGAAAACCAAGGGCAGGGTGAAAATTATTGTCTTTACTTTTGAATTTGCTTTAATTTTGACAAAGGCACTAATGGTGTTGATATGGACAGGCAAATTTTAAGCACGAATAATTGTAGAAATAAAAAAAGTAAATAAAGAAAAATTTTATGTACTTATGTTTGTAAGTACATGTATTGATGATATGGCACGGGTAGATATAGAAATGGTCTAGTTTTTAAATTTAACGTTTTTTTCAGCTTAATTTGTCTTTGTTTTACGGCAGATGTAAGTTTTCCAGTAAAAATGCGAGAACATAACAGTCATATAGAGGTTCTGTATTAGTAAAAGATACAACCAGAACTGGGGCAATCCACACTCACTGTTGTTAAGGACAGTTACAAAAAATTTCACTGTGAAGTAGAAAAATTGCAATATTTGGATTTTTGTCATATACGGTTTCCAGGTTTCTACATTAAGCTTTGTATCAAGTGCCGACAGAAAATAGTACGTGTACATCAAGATGTGTACCAAACTGTTAACGTAACCAACTACGGTAAATTGAGATCCTAAAAGAATAAGAAAATACCTTGTATCCTGATATAATTAGGCAGGTATTGAGAAAAACATACCCAGAAGCAAATTTACATAAACGAAACCTGACCATACCATGAGCGCATGATGATAAACATGTAAAAACGATACATTCTTAAACTTTTTACGCAAGACAAAAAATATCTGCAATAGAAATACATGTACAGCCACAATCAAGCCGGAGTTTGACTCTCCATAAATACTTTGCATACTTACAGTATCCAAGAAATCCAAAATTTTATTTACAAAATACAAGTACGCAAATTTCCTAGTTCCCAGCACATCGTAACTTGTATCGGATTTGTCGTATTTCATGCATGTCCAACTGTATTTTGAACTTAGCAGAAAGTGTTTTGTTAGCTGAAAAGAAGAACACTCCAATAGAAAATTATTAGGAAAAGAATTAAACGAATTCTCCACTTACACCCCAAAATATATACAAATTCATAAATATTTGGAAAATATTATAAATTTGTATTATCGACTTAATTTTATACGGTTCCCGTTTCGCCATGAACTGTGGCCCAATTTTCAAAACTACTAAAATGTAGAGGGCGATTAAAAGCAATATTCCTGAATAACTGTTCGTCAATAGCAAATGAGATGTCCGTGGATCTAGATGCAATAATAAAAGTGTTAAAATATTGAAATTGTTTTATTGATAATAATATTTATTTACTTATTAATTTAATTTTTACCTTTGCCAATGCCATCAAAATGATCGAGCAGCATTCTGAAAATTATTTTCAATACCAATACCATTTCTGTCTTTCAAATGCAATAAAGTGTCTACTAAGTATATCAATCTTCCGCAACCGATTATTTGATTTTCAACGTTTTACTCATGCAGCAGACTTAGTACTGCGTTAAATTGTATTGTCAATATGTTATTAGCAACTAAGTACACACATTTTAAATTTAATTTAAAATTCAAAAATGTTGCGTATTTCGCGAGCTGACCTCCTAAAATCACTTAACTTCTGGTCGTAAACAAATTAATGTTTAAGCACAAAATTGTCTATAAATTTTTTAAATCATTTTATTACACATTTGCTTTACATTTTCGGTACAAGTGTTATTTTTCTTCGTGTAGCAGGACAAATAAGTTTATATTTTTAAGCAAAATAATTAGTAATTCAGAGTTCTCAATTGATCCATTGTGATAAAAAATAAAATAAAAATGAGATTACCGTACACCTTTGAATTGTAAAGTATTTTTGAAAGGCAATTTTAAATTTAATTTTTCAAAAACAACTTACAATTTTAAAATGTGCATATACAATAATTTATAAAATGAAAGATAAAAAAAAACTATACAAATTGGTGCTGCAATAACAAATAGAAATAAGCGAAAAAAAAAATAAATTTCTGTCATAACCACTATAAAAGATTTTCTTGTCCTCTAAAGGACGTATGTACATAAATCATACCGAAACGTTCGAGTGTTATAACAGTTGGCGAATTTAAAAATGATTAAATAATATTCTATTGTTTATTTTAAGAAATTTAAATTATTTTAATTTATTTTTGAAAGTTTGAAAAATGAAACAATACAATTATCATTAAATTTTTATAAATCAAATTTCCACAGAAAATCAGTTTAATAAACCCTATAAAAACCTTAATTTCTTTTAATGAATACGGCAGTAAAACTACATCTAATGGTTATTGGTTGCGTACTTTATTTGAAATTTTCTTTTCTAGAACAACCACTAGCAAAATAATATTATTCATGTCTAATATTTTTGGTTAGTCTTGGTCTTCTTATTTTACCGCCGCATTGATAATTAATGACTGACAGTATTGAAAAATAACGAAAAGTTGAGAAAAATACCTTTTTTTTAAAGAAAAGGGTGTCAGCGAGAAAATAGATTAGAAATAAATAGAGAAAATTAAAAAGGTAAAAGGTGAAATATTACTTAAGTTAATAAGAATACTTAAGACAAATATGATAGTTGAGGTTGTTTAAAAAAAAACTTATTTGAAACATTTCTGATGAGAGAACATGACTACAGTTGCTCATACCCCTGGCAGACATTACTATGTATGTGCCGCTTTCAAAACCTATCATGTTGTTGTACGTTGTAACAAATTCACTTCAACATATTAGAAAAAAACATAAATAAACGTCGATAGCATTAATTTTTCCATATTGTTAAATTCGACCACGTACATATTCGACGGTAAGTTGTGAATTAAGCAATGGTTAATATATCATATCATATTACATATCATATCATATATCATGTATACCAGGTACATTTTCGCAGTATACAAATCCTGTCTTCTTCTACTTGTAAACAAATTCAATTATAAAACGTTTCAAGATGACAAATGATATACAGTATATCATTACGCCAAATTATTTCATATACTTTGGCGTAATTTAATTATTTTGGGAGTGCAATCCCCCCGTAAAAAGAATTTAAAAAAATTTAAAGATTATATAAATAAAATCAACTCGATTTAAGACTTCTGGAAAAAACAACAATTTTTATGCATTTGACACCCCAAGAAAAATTTTTAGCTGCGTAAATGATGCTATATGACTGCCACTGTCGTTGACTGTCGGTCGTCTATAGCCAATAAAATTTTAGATAAATTTTGATATGCATTTATTGCTCAAAGCATTAATAATTTCAAATTTTAAAGCACAAGTAAGAAAATTAAAAAAAAGCTTTTTTTTAATTTAATTTGAATACCTTTCACTAGTGGTGCCTTTGACCAGTTGCGTCTGTGCGTCTGTCCGTCTGGCCGTGTGTTTGCAGAAATCAACTTTTAGAAACCCACACATGTTACTCAGATCTGTATGTGGTATCAATCTTTTAAAAATATACGGGAATGAATCGGTTTAGAATTCTGGTACGATCGCTTTGTAAATTTCTAAGACAGGAGCAAATAAGCACGACTGCCTCTGTTTCTTCTAATATTTTTACCAGGAAAATCAACATTATTTAGCCCTAGGTTAATTTATAAAGACTTTTGCTACTATTGATAGGTACGATCTCTGGTGAATTTTAAATTTGAATTTGAAAGTTATAGGCAAAAATAATTTTGAAAAATATATATTTTTTTTATATAGCAAAGTAAATATTATTTGTTTATCAAAAATATTAACAAATCGGTTTGAAACTATCTGAGATATAAGCAGTAAAATACAAATGTTCCGGTGTTTTCTTGAAATTTTCAAACTAAAATCGCTTCTGGATAACAAATGGAGTTAATATGGATTGACTAGCAGGATTCTAAAAATTTTTAAACAAAAGATGGCCGCCGCTACAAAATCGCGTACAATTACTATTAATTAAAAATGTGCCCAATTTAACCCCTCAATATTGGTATCAAACGAAAAGATTTGGCCAGTAGAAACAATGAAAAAGTTTAAGTCCAAGGATGCATTTGAAATAAAATGAAGGATATATGGATCATCACCCACAATATGAGTATCAAATTAAAGGCTCGAATAGTGGAATACAACTATTTTTGTAAAATTTCAAAATCAAAAATGGCATTTACAATAACAATTCAAAATGACGTTTAATAGTAGATCTGAAGTCTTAGCTAAGCATTCGTTTTTCCTTTGCGACTAAAATCTGATGTATCCTCACACTCGAAAAATTATCGATCGTCATCAATACACTATTATCGACCATTTATGCTTCAGTTTGCAAGGGACTCGCCGGAACTCATAAAAACCACAGGGAAGGATATTCAAGAACAAACACGAGTTCTGCCACACCTGAAAAGTCGTTAACGAACAAATAAATACAACCTCAACATTGTCATTCTCAATTTGTAAAAGGACAATTTAAACGACTCTAAAAGTGAAGAGAATTATGAATATCGAAACGCAACATTGCACACAATAATAAGGTGGGTTAAAATAAGCTTTAACGGCTATACAAAGTAAGGAAGGGATCATTGCTCCAAATACGGATATGTAACTCAAACTTTAAGGTTTTTTTTTAAATTATATGGCTGTAACTCGAATCACGGGAATAAACAATCAAATCGTTGAGAGATTGGGAACGATCTTGAATGTTTAAAGGAAAAAGTTGGTTTTGAAAAATATGGAGAATATGCTTTAAAACTGCATCACTTTTAGCAGATTTATATCCACAGAAAAAGTTGACCCCGATAGTTTATAATATATTGTTGCATGGCAAAGATATAATTAAATATCAAAATATTGAAGAGCTTTCTGAAGAAGCACAACAAAAAAACTAGATTGTTAAACACTTTCAAATGTAACGTACGTATAATCTGTTAGTACCTAGATATATTTTAAAGAAATACTGGTGAAGACCATTTAAATTTTTAGCTTTCTGTATAAAAATAGAAATTGACTGGTGGTTTTTGCCCTGATCTCAAAACAAATGAAAAAAAGAAATTATTCTAGGCCTACTACAGCCTCAACAATGGTTTTGACGGTTTGTATTTAACATCCTGCTGTCGTCTATCTACCTTATTCATAAAAAATATCAAAGTTTTATAAGGGGTTTGTTAAACAGATTTTCTATGGAAATTTGTTTTATAAACCTCTTATAAAGTTGTTTTAGTTTTCATGTATTAGACCGTATGTTGTTTAGCATGATTTTTACTCCAAGGGCCGTTATACTCAAGAAAAATTTTTTAAAAAATAATTTTTTTGCAAAAATGTAATGATTTTTTGTGTGCTTTAATTCTTAAAATTTAGAGCTGTAAAAAAGGGTGGTAGGAACTGAGATCTAGAGGTTAAGTACTAGAACTCTCCTTACACTAAAAGATTTGACTGTAAATACCGAAGTAAGAAAAAATGTACAAGAACGTGGGAGTCGTAAAAAAATTAAAACAAATATTTTTTCGAAATTGCCTTGCAAAAATATTTTATGTTCGAAGGTGTACGGAGCGCCGCGGCGTTTTTTTCTTTCATTTTCACTCTTCTGCCCCATTCTATTTTTTATTTATTTAGTCTCGCAAAGAACTTGTTCTATTTTACTACAGTGATGCAAATAATACGACTTAATTTTACATAGTCAAAGCTACAAGGTTATCAAGGCTTACTTACAACTTACAGCAAAAACCAATTGTTTTTAGTTCTCCAAGAACGTTACCCAAACACGTATAAATCCTTTAATAATAATTGCAACCTATCCTGGGACGTTCGTTCATAATTTCCGCAAACAACGAACAAATGTTATCATGTTTAGTTTGTGTTTTCAAGTGTTTAAGTAATAAAAGTTGTTTTTACTTTTATAATGTTTCTATTTGTATTTTATAGTATTTAAAATATGTATGTGTATATACACTATTAGCTGTTATCCGAAAACAAAATATTAATTAATGTTCAGTGGATGTACTCCCACATTCTTTGCAAGCGTTTGCGTATGGTATAAGGCATTTGTATTATTTTTATGAGTTCCACAAAATTTAAATTGATTTATTTCTTTTTGCACAAAAAGTAAGAAATTGTGTTTATTTTTTAAGTCTATAACTGAATGGTAAGTCGACTTTTACTTTTTGTATGGAAAGTCAGAGGCATCAGAGAGTAAGGGACAAACCTCTCGAAGTCAGACGCATCTGATAGTAAGGCACAAGGCTCTCGAAGTCAGATGGAGAGGAACTGCCTGATTGCCTTAAACGAAAATGGCAGTAGTGTGCGAGCTCTTAATCAGACCAGTCCTGAATTATAACTGAGTAAACGACTTTATCAAATGTTATTATTTTGATGTTATTTTTTTGTCGATAATTTCCGAATTTTTTTGATGAATTTGTCATTCGTTGCACTTGTGTTCCTAGCATTAAAATTGATATTTTTAGGATTGATCACATCTGATTCTGTCGTGTATTTAGCCTGCAAAAGAACGAAGTTAAAAAAATGTCTTCAGTTTTCTATTTTTAATTCGCCGTGAATGTTGCTGAATAAAAATAATTTATATTAGAAGATAGTTTATCAGAAATAATGGGACTTAAACATCACCAGCAATTTTGAAATTGTAAAGAAAGCAAATTACTTGTTAGATGTTATAACGAAGATGCATTTATTTCCTGCTTACCTTCTAATACCATTTATAAGCGCAAATTCGCTGTATCTCTAAGTATGTTCTGTTACACTCAGGAAAAAGATTGGTTGGAAAACGGTAAAAACAATAAAAGTAGTGTTGCAAATTAAAATGTTGTAAAAGGAACCGAAACCGAAAATACAACAGTATAAGAAATTTATTGCTGAGGACAACTAAATTAGTTCTCCCAACAAATTAGCCTTATTAATAAGATTTGTATTCAATTCACTTATATCACAACTAAATCCTATATTCCAATGTTTTATTTTAAATAAAAATGAGATTTTAGTCATTGCAAATAATAATTGGTTACTTGTATTATTACAAGTCGTTTGCATTAAACAAATGCTTAGAGTTAAACTATATTTGGTGTTTACAAACGAAAATTGTTACATGTAATAATTATTTGTTACAAACAATTAATACAAATATTATCTTTCAAAAAAATTAATTTTTCTGTCAGTTGTGAAAAATTTACATACATACATATGTATGTAAGTCAAAATCAAAATTAATATATTTTATTAAGGAAAGTTTTTTAAAAATAAAGAAATATAAAAATTTTTAAATTAGTTTTTCGTTACACAAAATGAAATCTGCAAGAGACTGTTTAAAAAGGTAAGGACTCGATTTTACATTTCAAAATATTATTATGTACATATGTATGTATGTATTTTAGTACGCAAAATGAACTTTCAAATACGGAAATTTGCAAGTAATACTAACGTCATAGGTGGTGATGTACTGGGATTGCGAAATTGTTTCATATCACAAATGCATACATATGGACATGCATTCAGTTGTAGTAAGTATATATTGCTATAGTAACTAACGAGCCACATATAACCGAAGAAACTTATCGATGCTTACTTCTTTGCAGCATTTGCACCGTCGCGTAATGCCCGTGTTGGACAAGTACAATCTTAGAGACTAAGAAGAAAATCAAGAATTTATCCTAATACGATTTGCAATTTCTAGTTCTATTTTTGTATTAAAATAAACGTGTATTTATATACTTATATCAAGGCATATTTATTCATCAGGTAATTGCAGTTCGGAGAGAATTTTTTGTTTATATTTTTTATATATGAAGTTTGATATTTGAAATAAATTAGAAAAGAGAGAAAATTGTTTTTTATTTATGCATTTTGACAGCTAAAATTTAAAATAAGTCTTGAAAAAAATAATCAGCTGGCGAATCAAGAGTACCTGATGAATAAATATGCCTTGTACTTATATATAGGTATTTATTTTATAGGTATATTATGGCAATATTATTAAATAAAAAAATAAATAAAAAAATTTCTGTTAATCGAAGAATTAATAATGATAAATAATTATTCTTTTAAGTAGCACCAATTCAGTATTTTATTTCAATTGCATCAATCATTTATTTGGAAACAATTACAGTTTGTTTTTAAAATATCAATAATACCAACTAATAAAATCTGCCAACACAACCGTTAAGTTACTAAAATTGTACTGTTGCTACAAAATCTACCGTGCTAAAAAATAACTTTTTCAGTTATTACAAACGAATTAAGAGATTGTACGTAGAACCGAATGAATTCGATTGGCAACAAATTCGGTTGCCACAACGAATCTGTTTTCTGTGTGTACAAATGAGATATAATATCAAAAGTACCCTATATATTACACCATGTATCAAGTTACACCCGAACAAAATTAAGCTATAAACACAATCAAAGGCTACCGACCATCGACTACCGACTACAAAAGTAGCTGGCTACAAAAATAGCCAAGTCGCCAGCTACTTAATTCTTTTTACGACTACCGACCACTAACTACAAAAAATAAACATCTGTTTTGACATATGTATCATTATTTTTCAATGGTGCCACTATAATAGTTTTTCGCGTTTTTAATAGCGATATTTAATGTATTGCGTTTTTAAAACCACCGTTTCATGCATTTATTGTATTGGCAGCACTAATCTGTTTTTTGTAGCCAAGAAAAATAGAAATTAGCCTAAGTTGGCTACGGGCTACAAAAGTAGCCGTGTAGTCGGTAGTCGTGTAGCGGCTAAAAGAATTATTCTCATAAGCACGCATGTATTCTATTTTTGACATCTTGTAGTCGATGGTCGGTGGACTTGATTGTGTTTATAGCATTAAGCTTTTGCACCAATTAAGTTCAGGAAGGCGGAATTACATACAATCAAATCATCAACTCAATAAAGCTTTTATGCATTTATCACATATAAAATAAAGCTTACGTTGAGTTGGCCGCGTCAAAAGGAAACAATAAAACGTTCATCTATTTGCTGTTTGATTAGTAAGATTTCGGTTGACATTGTAGAGCGAAGACAATTATTTTGAAATTTTTAAAACCAACAAATTTTTTTTTTGCTATTTAACCACTTTACATGAACACAAAGCGAAAAATATAAGATTATTTAAGCAATACTTTACATTCATGACAAAAAAAAAATTGTTGTTGTTTTTTTCCTTTATTATCTTTTAACTCGAACCTGTCACAAGATTTTCTGTGACATCATTTTTTAACTCTTGTTAATGTTGTCTTTTCTTTTGGCATGGTCTTTTAGTTATTGGTGTCCCTCATATAGTCGTCGTGCATGAAGCCATGGAGCATGACTTTTGTGGTGTCTTTGTTGGTTCAATTAGTTTCCATTTCAATTAAAAAAAAACGTTAAGAAATAATATTGTGTTTTCTTATCTCTCTAAGTGCAGATGCCATTTAACACACTTTCACTCTCGTCAAATCCGTACAAGCAAACAATGTCATGAATTTGAAATACATTCTTAGATACTAAACTCCACACTATGGAGAAACGAACAGCAGCTAAGAAGTCTCTTAAATATTTATTAACAACAACCATTATATTACTTCAACAGCACTTATTCATACCAAGATAAAAGTACCATAACCATTTCATTTACTTTATACAGTGTGATACATATAGCACATACATTAAGCATTTTCGTGTATATTAGAATTCGTTATTAATACAGAAAAGTCTATAATTTGTTAACTTCTAACAAAAAAATTGTAGAAAGCATGATTTTTATATGCGTACATCGTAGGTTCCTTTTATGCTTTGAAAAACCCCTAATTTCGTCTCTACCATAAGCAGCTAAATCATGCCTTCTCCTTACACACTTCTGAAAAAGGTATCAGCATGTAGGGTAGAAATTAAAAGAAAAACTACTTTTGAAATTAATTGTTCTCCGTTTTTCTACTGCTTGTATGCAATATGTAAGCGAACAAAATTCAAACAATTTTTAAGGGGATTCAATTTTTTTTAGAAATTATATTGTGCTTTGTCAGTAACTAACTTTCTATTTCACACTGTTAATTTTTGTCTATTACTAAATCTCAGGCAATACTAGCATTTGATGTTTCAGTGAGTAAAAATAAAAATAAATTTAAAAGACCTGCATCAGCAAGTTTTTACTTAATAATGAGAATTCTAGTACTTAAATAAAATGTTAATAAGTAGTTCATACATACATATTTAGTAAGTAGATTTCCGCGTTTACTTAGAATTGTCGTTCGTTTTTCTATTATTTTTTTGGCTTGTTATTTCATTTGGGCATTCTAATATAAATATTGTTTAATGATACTTTTTATAAACACGCATTTTCTTTCATTTAATTTAATTTATGGTTTGAGGAAATGATGTTTAGCTTAGAGATTGAATAAATGAACATCTTTAAAGTTATTATCATATTTCATATTTTCTTAATACCATTTAAATTTACCTTTTTTGTAATTAAATAAGTTTAATCTCTTAAGCAAATAAGCTTAAGTCGAAGGTCACACACGACGATTTTAACTGCCCAACTTTTTCCATATTTTCTTTTGAACCTGCTTTTATATTAACACACGACAATTTCTATGGCGATTTTTCTATTTTGTTTAGCTTTTATTTTCTTACAATATGTCATTTGTGCTTTAGCCGTAAATAGCAATAATAAAAACAACAAAGTAGAGCACTTTATTCGGCTGTGCCGAATCTTTTATGCCCACCACCAATTTGATGTACTTTTATAGCTCAGAATTTATTATTTTTATTAACAGTAATCACTATGGAGTAATCTCTTTACACTAAAATAAGTATCACTTTCATTGCATAAGTTCGATATGCTAGCAAAATATTTTCGTAATTTTAGTCTTTCAATGAAAGTAAAGGTTAAAGTAGGCGTGTCAATAAAGTTTCTCCTAATAAATACAACTTATATATTTCAATATAGTCTTTTATTCTTCCAAAATATTTATTCATAGAGAAATTATATGAATTTGAGATAAAGCGTTATATGGTAAGTGGGCGTAAAAGTGGGCGTGTAAAATTTATTTTCCGTTAGTACAAAGCCTTTGACCAAAAAGCAATGGTTGCAAAATTTCCAGTTTTTTTTACGTTTTAAATTTTTAATATACCGAAAAATACACTGCGCGGTATAAATTTTCATACGTTTTGATCTATAGCTCCATTCCTAAATCATAGATTTTGGCAATTTTTGAGAAAACTATTTTTTTTTACTCAGGAAATATACATTCGAAAATTTCATGACTCTACGTTAATGCGCTTGGACACAATTCCATTTTATTCGTTGTTGGAAGGACACGTTTTGCATTATGAGCTATAACTCTCTTCCTAATATTCCGATTTAGCGCATTTTCAATACCAAAAAAACCTTGTGTATAAGAAATATTCTGACAAAATTTTACACCCCTAGCTTTTTCGGTCCGACCTCTATCGTGCTTTCAACAGACGGACGGACATAGCTAGATCATCATAAAATAAAGCCCCTATTCAGAGTATATATACTTACTGGGGTCCAAAATTGATATTTCGTTGTGTTACAAACTGAATGACAAAATGAATATACTTCCACCATTATTTGGTGGTGGGTATAAAAACATAGATAAAATAATACAATTGATTTTTATTAACACTTTTAATTGAAATGCTTTCACTAAAATATTTTCTTTGTGTTTTTTTATTTTTAAATATTTTAAACGTTTAATTTGTGACGTTTTTAATTCAAATTTTAAATTATAGGTACTTACACACCAAGAAGCGAAACACCGAATGAAAAGAATTGTCAAATATTAAAGAAAAAATTCTTCAAATAGCCGAGTACCGGCGATTATTTTTCCCTTCTTTTTTACCTTAAACGGTAAAAACCTCGTGTGTGACCATAGACTAAAGAATTAACTAAAAATGTATGTATTTGTATTTGTATTTGAGATTAAAAATGATATGGTCGACTCGAAAGGTATTTTTATGGCTCTTTTTGAAATGAGAATCAATTTATTTTAATTATTAACTTATTATTTATTAAATGGAGTAAAAAGTTCCCTGAAATGTCCTAACAGAACTTTTAATTTTTTTAAATTAAATTAATTAAATTAATTAATTAAACTTAAAGAAGAATTATTCAGTAATTAAAAAAAACTTGAGTATTGAATTTAATAGATAGTTAGAACTGCGCTATCAATGTAGCAGATATATTGGTAGTCGTTACATAAAACAGTTGAATACTTAGGAAGGACGTATTCAATATTAGTAGGTGTCACATTTTCAATATATAAATCCGATTAATATACATATAAATATGTATACTTATTATATAATAGAACACACAAATTTGTATTGTTTACAAAAATTGCAAGCAGTATTTTTTGTTTGTTTTTCTTTTGGTGGTAGAATATATATGTAATTCAATTGTATATTTTTGTGAGAAAAAAAGTAATAGATATAAAAATTTTCTATTAAAATTTAAAAAATATATATATAATTAGTGTTAAAAAATATTCGTGTCTTTTTTTTTGTGTGTTATTTTGTTGTTTGTGTCTGTAAAAACGCAACAAATGCATAAGAGACATTAATAAAAAGTTTTGTTCGGTAACGGTCAGATTAAAACAAAAATACATTAGAATAGCAATAAAAATATAATATAAGCTTTTCAATTCACTTTATTTTGGTTTTGTTTAAATAAAGTTACGCAAGCTGCGCAAAATATTTTTTAAAATAACGGCTTTTTCTACAAATGCGTAATTTCTTATTTGTAAACAACAGCAAACATAAACAAAATTTGACATTTTAGTTAGACCTTAAGGTAGAGAAAAGAAAATCAGCTGTGAGGCTACCTGATGAGTGTACCATTGGTCTTACAGGTTTTTTGTGTGTTTTGTTACACAGATATTGTTTGCGGAAGTATTGGTTACAACTTTAAGCGCTTATAGCTCCAAAAAAAAAAACACTGAACCAATTATTGGTTCAATTAAGGTTGTGCACATCTGAAATTCCTTGCAAGACTTATATAGAATATATATTTAAAACGACTTGTCTACAAATATATTATAAATAAAAATAAAAACAATAAAATATATATATGAATATATATGTTAAACTTCCCATAAAACGTTACGTTTCAGTTTTAGCTATTAAGTACTTCATATGTATGTTAATAGTTTAGGCGTCTTTACTTGATCGTGAATAAAATCAACATTTGTAAACCGATTTTTATGATTAAAAGCTGTTTTTATTAGCATTATTCGTTTTTTCGACGTTTCAGAAACAAACAAAAAGTACTCATTTTGCGTTAAAATTAAATATTATCGACACATATTTGTTATTAGCTGACTTAAAAAATTTTAGTTTCAACCATTTGCGTTTCTTTGAGCAAAATAAATAAATAAATAAGTTTCAGTTAAGTTTGGTTGGCTTTAAATAAATAATTAAATTTTTTCTTTAGCGATTTCGGCAAAAATGGTGAGAGTAAATTTTAGTAAACTTTTTAGTATTTCTCTTTACCAATATTTTACTTACAAAATAAACCTCTACCAGTATTAAATTTAAGAAGTTTTTGTTTAGTAATATTTGTGTGTAATACTTCCCAACAAACCAAAACGTTTTAAAAATAGTTTAAGACAAGTTTTTTTTAATAAGCCTTAAGTTAAAAACGTGAAAGACTTGATAACAATTAATTCTAATATACTTATATACATAACATTCTTAAAAAAATATACTAATTACTAATATACTTAATAATAATTATACACCGCTCATCTTTACAAGGCTGCAGACATCAAAACAAAAAAAACAATTGAATGAAAAGAAATCAAAAACATATAAGCAAAAACATAAAGCACGAAAAAAGAAGCAAAACTATAGAGAACATAAAACAAAACGTGAAGAATGACGACTTTAACAAATCGCGAGACATCATCTACACAAACACTTTTAAAACTGTAGTTCATATAAACATATCTGAAGTGTGTATGCTGATAAAGAATTTAGAAAATTTTTTGAAACAAGCTTTTATTTCAGTTTAGTTACATTTCGTTTCGGAGTTGTTGTTGGGTTATTGACTGCTGCACACCTACATACACAAAGTTTCATTGGTAACCATTCTCTTCATTATTCTCCTATTTATAGTAAAACCCAATTAATTATTTAAATATAAAGAGTGTCTCTAAAAGAATGAACTTTTTAAATTCAGTGACTTTTTTATTGTGCAAGTGGCAATTCTGAAATGTTGCAGCTGTGACATATCTTTATTTCGATTATTAAAAAGGGAGCGCTTTACGAAAGATCAATGCGTTATAATTTTACACCTAACGCTATAACCTAACTCCATGAGAAACAAAAGCAACAACAACGAGCAACTGTATGGTGTAGATTTTTGTTAGGCGGCGTGATTGGGCCTTAATTTGTTTAAAGATTAGGCCGAAATTGCAGTGACTGTGAGTGGCGCTCTTAACAGAAACATGATGACAGAATTCTTGTGCCCTCAACTAGATGCAACCAACTAGACTGGCTACCTGTATTATGCGATTTAACCTCGTGCGTTTTTTTCATTAGGGTTTTGTAAAATCTCGGGTTTATGCGAATAAACCAGAAACAATTCCTGAACTCAAATCCGAAATCTAACACATCATCGTTGAGATACAGCTACATCTCTTTTAAAAATCATGGAAAATTTCCTAAAAAGATAAAAGCCTATTATCAGAGCCGTGGTATTTACTTCATACTTAATCGGAACATGTCTTTTTTCAATCCAATAAAAACAACAATTATCTCAATAAATACGTGTTTTATAAAAAAGAATAACTTTTTCTTACTGAAACAGCCTTTAATTAGATTCATTACTGTTACGAAATATGGTTGTTGTTTATTAAGCTGTTGTAGGTAATTGTGCTTTTAGAGGCTGACATTGTTGTACAAATTATGTGACACTTAATGATTTCTTAATTAGATAATTTATCTTAAAGTAGAATTTATTAGTGTAACAATATTATTTATTTGGTTATTGGGTTTAGGCTGGTTTATATCATTAACATAATGAGAACTCAAAATAAAAAAAAACTTTTTAAAAATCCAACCAAAATATTTCAGTTTTTATTTAATTTATTTTTTTAAACAATTAATTTAATCACATTTGGCCATCACATGGTTAACACAAATAGCCTGTTTAACAATGTCGCAAAAAAACCCTAGCAAAAGAAAGTTAGCCACTTGCTTTCGAATAAATTTTGGGTTTATCTATTTCGAAGGGTTCATTCGCTTGTTTTTACGATGTCGTGCCAATAACGTTACTCAAGCTGTGCTTCTATTGGCTAATAATATAAAAAAAACGAATGTGTTATTTATTACAGTTTTACGTATTCTCCCACAATTATTTATGTATATATCTATATATATAAAAGTGAAACTCTGTCTGTGTGTGTGTGTGTGGGTGTGTTAGCTATAAACTCCGAAACTGTAAAACCGATCGGACTCAAACTTTGGCAAGTTGTTGTACACATTCCAGGGAGTGTTTATGGGTGGAAAAAGTGGGCGGGGCCACGCCCATAAAAAAATTTATAAGTTTGAGGTACTTGCACTAGAACGATTTTTCTGAAACTTTGCACATATATTGAGCTGTCGTTACTTAACAATTTCATGATTATAAAAGAGGGCAGTGCATCCCTCGCCCATTAAAAAAGTTATCATTTTCAGCTACTTGAACTTCACCAATTTTTCTGAAACTTTACACACATAGTGAGCTGTCATGACTATACAGTTTCGTGATTAGAAAAGTGGGCAGGGCCACGCCCACAAAAAAAGTTATAGTATTGAGGTACCTGCTCTCGGCCGATTTTTCTGAAGCTTTGCACACACATATTTAGCTGTCATGACTATACAGTTTCGTGAATAGAAAAGTGGGCAGTGCCACGCCCACAAAAAAAGTTATAGTTTATAGCTACTTACACTAGATCGATTTTTCTGAAACTTTGCACACATATTGAGTTGTCATGACTATACAATTTCTTGATTAGAAAAGTGGACAGTGCCACATCCTAAAAAAAAGTAATAGTTTTTAGCTTTTTGCACTTGATATTCAATTAAAATTCAGAATGCATTTTTATTCATTAAGGGGCGAGGCAACGCGCGCCGGGCTATGCTAGTATATATATATTTATTTTATTATTTATGTATACATACATATATACACATATAAGGCAATTTGGTATTTAAAAATTTTATATAACTAAAAAAAAAAATAAAAAGTTACGATTTTGCATTAAATTTATTTGATTTGTTGTCTCAAAAATTTGTTGGTTGTGTAGCAATTAGAAAAGTTTTATTTGGCAACCCTTACTGTGGGCCAAATACATCATATAACGGGAAATCATGCACATGGCGTTATCTTTATTTCGATCATTCTTGACAAGCATATATTTTTATTGTAAGAAATTTGTTGTTTGTAGGCGTATCGAAGTTGTTTCTGCTAATGAGTACAACTTAGATATTTTAATATAGTTCTTTATTATTCCAAAATCTTTATTCATAGAGAAATTATATGAATTTAATTATTAATTTAATTATATGAATTTAAGCGTGTAACATTTATTTTTCATTAGTACAGAGCCTTTGACAAAAAAGCAATGGTTGAAAAATTTCATAATCATACATCTAATTTTGCCAGTTTCATTACGTTTTAAATTTTGAATATACAGAAAAATACACTGCGCGATATAAATTTTCATACGTTTTGATCTATAGCTCCTTTCCTAACTCATAGATTTTGGCAATTTTTGAGGAAACTATTTTTTTTACTCAGGAAATATACATTCGAAAATTTCATGACTCTACGTTAATGCGCTTGGACACAATTCCATTTTATTCGTTGTTGGAAGGACACGTTTTGCATTATGAGCTATAACTCTCTTCCTAATATTCCGATTTAGCCCATTTTCAATACCAAACAAACCTTGTGTATAAGAAATATTCTCCCAATATTTTACACCCCTAGCTTTTTCGGTCCGACCTCTATCGTACTTTCAACAGACAGACGGACATAGCTAGATCATCATAAAATAAAGCCCCTATTCAGAGTATATGTATATACTTAATGGGGTCTAAAATAGATATTTCGATGTGTTACAAATGGAATGACAAAATGAATATACCTCCACCATTTTTTTGCTGAAGGCTATAAAAATCAGGAATGGGAAAGTTAATAAAATCTTACTTTTGGAGAGTTACAAAATATATTTTAATACAATTTTTAGAAAAAAGTTTTAGTAAAGACAAAAAAAAAAACCAACAAAACATTTAAGATAAAATTTTGTTATACATTTACTAGCTGACCCGGCAAACGTTGTTTTGCCATATAAATTGTTAATTAAAATAACTAACTAAGGGTCATTATTACAACTAGCCTTTAGTTAAAGGTAGGATTTTTTGTGCCCGATAAATAGCTTCGCATTATTACAACTTTCATTTTTTATTGTTATTATTATTTAAATTAATAATATTTAATGAATAAGAAAATAATAAATGACGACTTTATAATGCAAAGCCATTTACCGGTCCGACAAAATCCTGCCTTTAACTAACGGCAAGTTGTAATAATGGCCCTATGACAAGAAAAGTATGTTTTATTTAGATTAGTAAATTATTCTTTATTAAATTAACGAATGAATATATTTTAAATTACAATTCTTGATAGCTATCTAAAATTTCAGTCGTACGTTATTTAGGTGAGACATAAATTGTTCTTTTGGGGTGAGTCACCCTTAATATGTAGGAGTATGAAAAATAGATGCTGATCAATTCTTAAACGTTTATTTTTGCATTGGCTGGACAATAAATTGTGTACAATTTGAAGAAAAATACTTAAAACTATATCGATGTAAGTACATAATTAAAAAAAAGTGGGCGTTAAAGTGGGTACGGTAAAAAATTATCCTATTAATCATATCAGATCCTTAGTTATAGTATGTGAAAATATCAAGAAGATCGACCCAGCAGTCTGGCCTACCTGAGGGGGCGTGAACAAAGTCGTGGCGTTAAGGGGTATGCAAAATCGGTCGAGCCATTTCGGAGAAGTTTAATCAC
This sequence comes from Phyto melanocephala, assembly GCA_941918925.1. NCBI lineage: Eukaryota > Metazoa > Arthropoda > Insecta > Diptera > Rhinophoridae > Phyto > Phyto melanocephala. The sequence continues at coordinate 136,968,579 of OW799234.1, read as the reverse complement.
AAACACCGCGCACGATAATTTTATATATTAGATGATCTTGGGAGCAAAAAAAAAAATACTACAAAATAAAAATACTATTGAAATGTAACAAAATCGCCATACTTTCATATATTAGCAAATAAACACTACTGCCTTTGCTTGTTACTATATCCTGTTACTATCTCTAGGGCACCGACAAATCGGTCACTCATAGCCAAAGGATACGCTTAAGACACCAAATTACGAGTCGTAAGTAGTCTTGAATATTAGGCTGAGAAAAACCAGCAAACAAAGCGATTCGAAACTAACTGAGTTAAAGTACAAACGACAATCGATTTTTGCAGCTTTCGGACAAAATGATATGTGAAATTTCTTGACCAGCAATATATAATACATTTTTAAACATTTAAAATCCTTTATGACCGCCACTAAAAAAAGGCGTACAATAAATATATAAAATCTACTATTTATTAATGCACCCCCTTCAACACCCTAAACATTGGTATTAAATTAAAGGGCTTGACCAGTAAAATACAGTACAACTTGAAGAAGAGTAAAATCTAAGATAAGCGTCTTTAATAAAATGGCGGTTATATGCTACATGATTATGGTATTATCACAGCCAAACATAGCATTCTTAATTGTTTTTACGTTCGTGTTAGTAATTATTCTTTTGTTTAAGTTTGAACTTTCTGTTGATTAGTTTAAATTGAGTATCAATTTGTTTTAAATTACATTTTCAGCCACTTCTACTTATATAATTTTCATTATGTATTATTTTCTTCCAATGTTTTTAAAATTTCTATTGCCAAATTTTTTTTAAGTTTAAAAACTATGTATTTGACGAGCCAATGTTGCAATTGTAAAAAAGTAAGCAAAAAAAGAGAACAATTTTAAATCCGTGTATTTACAGTATTTCAACACAGAATCAAAAATCAAACAGTCACCAACACTCTCCAACTCCCTTCGGAAAACAATGTTATTTTATTTTTTGGATTTAGAAATTTTTTTGTTGGTGTCGGTCGGTATTTTACAGAATTGAAAATAGAGTCCAATGAAATCGTTTCTATTTTATATGTATATATGTATGAATGTACGTTTAAGTCAATGGTTTTAACATTTTATTGTTTTACAACATGTTGTACGTTTATTTGCTGTCATTTGAGGTTTTCATTGCATTACCGACAATTTGTGATACTAGTGTGTTGGAGCAGCAATATATTCGACATAAATACATTCAGATGTAAGCATCTACCAGTCAGAGCGTGACATTGTTTAAGCGAACAAAAATTCATCCACTAACAATCATGATATTTTTCAAACAATGAAGTTGTTCATATACAAACGATTTTGCTGTTGCTTTCAATTTTATTTTTTATTTCTTTACTCAGATCTATTCGCTTTTTCAAATTTTTAAAATTTATTGCAATTAAAAAATATCAATTACTAGAGAAGAAAGAAATAATGATGGAATTACATTTAAATGTAATTACTTAACTATTTTATTTAATTCATTATACAATTAAATATATTTTAATTATATATATGTTTAATTATAATTACGCTTACTCGACTCAATAGTGTCATAAGACGCTGCGGCTAAGAAATTGTTAATCTGAATATACATATCGTCGTTCGTAAATTATTGTGCTCTATGTGACATATAAAACCTATACATATAGAACACAATAATTTACGAAAGACGATATGTATTATTATTTTCGTTAATAAATTAATATAAATAAAGAAATATTAACAAATAATTATAATCATAAATTACTTAACAAATTTTTTTATTGTTTTATGCAGTTCTCTGTTACCAATCCATTTAATTCTGACATACATTCATAAGTACATATGCACTTAAACAAACGCTTACTATCAACTTGCAATGACAATACCAAACACAAAAGCCATATTGTGACAAGGTATAGAAACCTTCGTTGGGGTTCTGCAAATTGGTGAAAATAAGAGAAGAGTAGTAATATGGAGCTGATAGAAATTGATTGTTAGTATTTGGTTTGCCATTGCGGAAGTGATAAATGCATCTGGTGGCCACAAATATAACATCATATTGTTAATAATTCTCTGTTATACTTTAAACAGCAAATATTTAGTGTGTACACATTTGTGAATCAGTTTTCGCATTCCATGTTCTCCAATTAAATCAAAGTATCCTTCCAATTTAAATGTGTTCCAATTAATGGCGAACTAATGCAGCAACGCTTTGTAATACTACTCGTATTTATTAGCAAACAACAAAAACCGTTTGGGCTTCATAAGTAAACAACACACGTATTTACATTTATTTAAAACACAAAATGAACAACTAGTGTTAATATTTGCTGCAACCTGTTACAGCGTTTTAATTTAAGTCAATGATATTTATACATTATAATCGGGAATTAAGGGAGCATACATTTATTTAATTAAAAAAAAAAAAATCTTTACTACGAATACAATAAATAATATGCGTATTTTTATATCTCAAAAACATGGTGATAACGAATAATTTTTTTAGTTTTTAAACCTGGTGAAACCTGTGTACCAATATATAACTCCGTTATTCCATCTGTAATTTCGACAATATTCATTCCCGACCCCATATTTTATAAAAGCTTATGAACAGGACAGCCGATTCAACCTGAAATCAACTTTAAGAAAGCTCCATATATTAAACTAACCTGTTGGTGGCATTAATCTTTTGGAAATATTCGGGAGTAAATCGATATCGAAACCCAACACAGTCGACTCAACCCCTTCTGATACATATATAGGAAAATAAACACGGTTGCCTCTGTATTTTCCCACAAAAATCAAAATTTTTCATCCCTAGTATATTTCAGATGCACTTTTGCGTCTTTTTGCATAAATGATATGCCTCTAGCGCTCTTCGTAAAATATTTTTGATAAATCGGTTGCTAACTTGGTTTGGTTTTCGTATTTTCGATGTTTTGCCTAAAATTTACAAAAGAATATCAATTTTTCAGGTTTTTGCAACATAGAAGACTGATATGTACGAAAAAAGGCGTGACTAGAAGAATTTAAATTTATATATGGCTGACCATATGGTTCACATTTAGTAATTTAAAATATATCCACCTCAACACCGTCATTACTGGTATCAAACGAAAGGTACAGTAGAATATAGTCAACTTTAAAAAAGTCTAAATTCAAAATGGCGCCCGAAGTAAAATGGCGGATATATTGGTCAAATATAGTAATTACAGCTTTGTCCTCATCACAATATTAGTATCAAATGAAAGGTCTTTGTCAGTAAAATATTTTAAGCTAAAGAAAGGTTAAAATTCAAGATGGCGCTCCAAAAAAAATTGTTTTTCTCAACCACATCATATGGCTACTAACTGAAAATACTTGACTAGTTTAATACACCTAATTATGTTAATGTTCAAAACAAAAGATGACGTCAGTAATAATTAGTTTTGCTTTATTATAACATCAAATTGTATAGTGAGTGTATGTGAGCGTAAACTGCGTCACTTTAAATCGACTTTCCTATTAATATAAAAAAATTTAATAAGGCTGTTACTAATTGGAAAGATTTAAGCAGAAATTACATGAAAAACTATACACATATTTTATAAATATATCAATTTCCTAAAGACCCAAAATAATTCTTGGTACTAAATGGCAAGTTGTAGTTTGCTTTCGAAACAAGTATCGAATAAATGGGCTGACAAGCAAAATACAGTAAACGATAAAGAATCTTAAATCAATGATGGCTGCCGATTTAATCACTTCAATATTGGTACCAAATGAAAGACATTGACTAGTCGAATACAAATACAGATTACAGATTTCAGACACACAAATCTTAGTTCACCAAATAATATTGAATTTTCTTTTAAACTTTCCTTTGTGCCTCGACAGATGCATTCAACTTGTGCAACTATTTTATCATGTGTGTTTGTGTGAATGTTTGTTTATGTACGAATCAGAAAAAAAAAGAAATTATGAAAGTTAATCTATATCTATATATATAAAAGTGAAACTCTGTGTGTGTGTGTGCGTGTTAGCTATAGACTCCGAAACTGTAAAACCGATCGGGCTCAAACTTTGGTAAGTTGTTGTACACATACCGGGGAGTGTTTATGGGTGGAAAAAAGTAGGCGGGGCCACGCCCATAAAACATTAGTTATCATTTGCACACATATCGAGCTGTCATGACTAAATAATTTCGTTATTAGAAAAGTGGGCGGGGCCACGCCCATAAAACATTAGTTATCATTTTAAGCTACTTGCACACGACCGATTTTTCTGAATTTTTGCACACATATCGAGCTTTTATAACTAAATAATTTCGTGATTAGAAAAGTGGGCAGTGCCACGCCCATAAAAAAGATATAGTTTTGCGGTACTTGCTTTGTCATGACTTTACAAATTCAGGATTAGAAAATTGGGCAGTGCCACGCCCATAAGAAATAAATTATCATTTTCAGCTACTTGAACTTCACCGATTTTTCTGATAGTTTGCACACATATTGAGCTGTCATGACTATACAGTTTCGTTATAAGAAAAGTGGGCAGGGAAACGCCCATTAAAAAAAGTTATAATTATTAGTTTTTTGCACTTGATATTAAATTTAAATTCAGAATGCATTTTTATTCATTAAGGGGCGTAGCAATGCGCGCCGGGCTTTTCTAGTCATAAATAAATCTAAAAACCATGATGGCATTCGAAATAAAATGGTTTACAAAATTCAATCTGAACTCTGGACTACACTACGATAAAGTCATTAGAAAATCTTAAATTGAGTTAATTTTATATGTATAGTAAATGTAAATAATAAATTGTTTCAAATTCGTTTAAAAAGAACTCTGTAGGGGCATGGCACCCCACAGAACTGTCAAGTTATGCCCTTGATAAAAACTAATCGTTTAATTAGCAAAATGGATCGATTGCTTTTCAACTTTTTTTTCAACATTTTAATTGCACTTGCATTTGGTTAAATAGTTAACGAATCATTTAAATCGCCCTTCGTTTTTGGTTCGATTCTTCTTAATTCTATTAGACTTATTTGGGAGGAATATATTATTACTTTTTTTTACCATTTCACAAAGCAATTTGTTGTTATTGACATAGTCCTTAATATAAAAAATATAAATGAAAACAGCAGTTGATATTATTCTTTTGTTGATATTTTTACTTGTTGTGTAGCTGCCTGATATGTGTTATTGTTTCTGTGGCTGTTGTGAAATATTTATGTCGAAGTAAAAGAGATTTTTATATAAAATACTATAATAGACACACACACACATGAAAGTTTTTCAACTTTTCTATTTGCTGTTGCCTTATATGTATCTGCAATTATTTATTATGTCATAACTGAATGAATGCAGTTACATACATATGTAAATAAATAAAATCTTTTCGAACAATTATACAAAAACAAAACTAAAAATTAAGGATATAAGTTAAAAATCATCAAACATAATATCTGTGGCAAAAATAAATAATGGCTTAAGTCTACAAGAGTAACTTTAGAGGAAGTTATAGCGTTAAATCTTTTGCCTACGTTATTTTAAAGCAAACTATTGTTTTTTGTTATATTGTTTGTACTAAAATTGCATCTTAATTAAAATCTTGTATGCCAATATTTTTTAAAACGTTATCGTTTTTAATTTCTTTTTTTTTTATTTTGATATGTCAAATACATTTTTTCGATAGGAAGAAGCAAAGCAGCTCACGTTTTCGAGTTTGTTAACGTTATCGAATGACAAATTTTTGAAAGAAAAACGACCCTGTTCTGTATCAGAAATGATATTTAATAAGAAATTTAAAAAAAAGTAAGTAAGAGTGCAATTTTCGGCAATTTATTTTCAGCCCATTGAGAGATTTTTCAGCTTCCTTTGGGTAAATTCAATTTGAGGCTAGTGAATAATTAAATTGTCATTATCATGCTCTCTGCCACTTTTTTTCAGAATTGTTGTTCCAGTCTTATACCGTGGAAAATACTGAAGTCAATAATACAAGCCTAAGAACACAGCGCTTAAAAAGTGTAGTGGCTGTTTGTTATAGATGTCCCGTTTTTGAATGTAGTTATTAGAGTCATCTTGATATAAAAGTAAATTTAAAATACTTTTCATCATCTGTATAAAATTTCTTGTGAAAATCGACTCAATGAAAAGTCTAAAATAATTTTATGTCCCAGACGCCCGATGTTCTTTCTCCAATGATAACACGTATGTTTTTCTGATCAAATACAAACCGGAGTCATCAGCATTATAAAGCTTATTTTTACAAGAACAGTGTTCCTCCATTTTTAGTATGAGCTTCTCTTAAAATGTGTGAACACTAAATCTCTACTTGAAATTTTTAATAAAGCGACCACTGGCATTAAAACCACGATCACTATATTTAATTTGTTGGTTAATTTCTAAAGTCTTAAGTTTAGCATCAGTCTGTTTACTGGCATTTTTTGTTTCGCATACTAAGGCACCATTTATAAAAAGTTTTTTTCAGAAGCACGCAATGTTTAACCATAATTATTTTATTATTTAAACGAGTTGTTAGTTCCCTTTTTTTTAACGGAACAAACTATTGATTACGCAATACCACATTTCTGTTGTAACAAAAACAAATAAGTGAACTTTAATTCAAAAATTTCTAAATTAAAAAAAATAAAAAATCAGTTTAAAAACAAAAGAAAAAAAGAATATGTTTAAGGTTTAGAGGTGTCAGCTTTGTTCACGTTTTAGAATAGTCTGTATAAAAATAAATGAGCTTACGTCTCTGAGACGTTCACCCTTTTGAGTGTTCACTAACTTCAGGTTAATTTTACAGTACGAAGAATATATTTTAATATTATTTAATTTGTAGCTTTATAATACCATAGACAGACGACAGCGTTAATTTGCATTAAAATCTCACTAATGCAAATTAAAATTTTGCTGTGACAGACGACTGTTTCTGTATTTAGTAAAAATTGTAAAAATTGTAAATGCACTAGCAATCACAAATCTGAACATGTTGCTACAAGTTGGGATGACAGAAGGACACTCTGAAATAAGAGAAAGGGAATTGGAGGTTATAATTCATACATATGTACATACATACAGACATATGTACATACATATGTATGTAGGTATGTGGTATTTTTTTAAAGGACCGTGACAGCACTTTTTGGGAGAGTGACGTGCTTACGATGGACAATACCAGTATTCAGGAAAACTTTCGCCTAAACAGAAAGGCATTCCAAAAAATATGTAAAAAATTTAAACATATCGAATCTATTTTTATTTTACGTTTTTGATTTTTTAGTTTTTTGATTGATTGCCAACCGTGTTGCCATATTGAAATTGCTAAATGCAGTATAAATTCAATATGATTTAGAGCATTTACGTGAAATCTAATACACATTGGAATGGGGATAATTCAATAGTTAATTTGAATTAAGACTTTAAATGCAAATTAACGCTGTCGTCTGTCTATGGTATAAGTAAACCCAATATAAAGTAAAGTTAATTAATATTTTATTTTTGTACAGCAAAAACTTTCAACGAACAAATATAATTGTGAATATATGTTGACAATTTTTCTATTTTGCCAAGTAAAGAAATAATAAATTCAGTGAACTGCATTATTTAATATTTTTTACAACCAAAACAACTTTTTGTGATTTAAATTAAGGAAAATCTGTGCTCTTACATTAGAACGGCTGAAGCGATTTGGCTGCTTTTTTTTTTAATTCGACTGGAAATTTTCAGGAGATGGTTTGGGGGGAAAAAAATTAAAAAATTCCTTATCAAACTCTGAAGATTTAAGTTTTTTAAAGACAAACGTTAAAAATTTAATATCTATCTGTTACATATATGTCAATATATATACATATATAAAATTTGCAATAAATTAAGCAAAATTTGTGTTATTTTTTCTTTGCACTGAAATTGTGTTTTAATTTTTAATTTTAGTAATTAGCTTCGGAGCAAAGCCGCGGCAATCAGCTAATCAAATATTTAAATAAATTTTGAGGAACCATGCAGTAAAAAAAAATTAATAAAAACATTTTAAAGAAGCGCGAAAGAAAAAAAACGATGGTTCACGAAAATGTTCACAAATATACAGAGTTTAATGGGCTTCAGTCACAATGAAATTGAATTTTAATAATAAGAGCTGCCGGTAATGTGGTGATAGCAGCAAAATTTTAACGCTTACAGTCACAAATAAAAGTAACTGATTTTCTCGACTTTCCGGCATCTCTTCCTTTTTCGAATGGTATTAAAATGTCATATGAGATAAAAAAAATACGTTTGCCCATTTTTATGATGAATCGGTATGTATTCACCAGATTCATATAAAATACAACGAGGAACATTTGCGTGCAATATTCTATGCTAATGGTTTTACACGTCCCTAAAATAAAACTCAGACGTAAAATTTCAAAAGGCATATTACATATGCACACATATTTTATTTGTCCTCTTCGCCAGTATAGTGAAATTTTCAAAGGATATTCCACATATCGAAAAATGCAAAATCTGGTAAGACATTTTTCACAATTAATTGTTTTTTATCTACTGCTTTAATTAAATGATAAAAATTAGTTTACTTCTTTAAACACTTACCTTGATATGGTTCAAAATTTCATTGAAAAATTCCTCAGCTTTGCTAAAATGCCAAAATAAATATATTTATTATTGTTATAAATTTTGTATTTAAATATTGTGAAAAATAAAATTAGATTGATGGTGCCCTTGATCAATACTAGCTGTTATTGAAGAAAAATGCTTTAAATGGTGACTGAGTTGGTTAATAATAGTTTTTTGATCTTGTGGTTATAAGAAAAACTTAAAATTGACGTGCGACTATAATATTGCACTGCAGTGTAAGAACACAGAACAAAAATTAAATTTCAGATTCATTGATGAAACTATAGAACATTAAATTGTAAATTTTAAATCGGTATTGAAAATCAGTCTATAAATAACTGAGAAATGAGAAAAAACCAAGACTATTTCGTTTTTTTTTTCAACACATTCATGAAAACGTGGTATACTGGTTAGAAAGAACTTGGTTTTGAATTCCGGCTGAGAATTTTTTTTTTATTTCCCTAAATATTAATACAAACATATGTACATACATACGTTAACCTATTTTATAATTTCACGATGGGATGTTTTTAGGCGAATAAGATCATTATAATGAATAATTCATATAATTCAGAAGGAAAATGTGTAAAATTTTAGTTTCCGTAATATCAGTATCAGTATGGCTTGACCAGTAAAATAGAGATAAACGGCGTCATAAACAATATGGCGGATATTTTTTTTTCTGAACACCATAAATATAAATAGGTATCAAATAAAAGAGCTTGACTAGTAAAATACAGGTAACAAAGTAAAAATTTAAAATTAAATATGGCGTCAGAAACAATAAACAAAAGAGCGTAAAATATGCGATCCAAAATCTAGGCTTAGCTACGATGTGGTCATTATACCCCAAAATAAAAAAAAAAAACAAACAGTTGCAATAGAAGTAAAACCTTTTCAATCGTCAATTTTTCTCTTCTGTTTGGTCGAAATGTAAAATTTTAACCCCCAAAAAGTTGCGTGACTTGAGACTAAGTCCCCTATTTACATAAATATGTACATGTTCTTTAATAAAGTGCTAATATTAAAATCATGAATATTTTCCCCTAAATTGAAACACTTAATTTTTAGTTGTACCCTTTCAAAATCAGTTATTCTTTACGCTTTTTCTTTTATTGGATACATAAAGTAATTTTATTCATTCAAAGAATGAATGGGTCGTTGAAGAACGACATCTTCTTTTTCTTTATATTCAATATCTTGTTTTATTTATCTTTTCTGTTTTTAATAATTTGGTAAAAAAAATTTATTTCTATTTTGTGTGTAAGTTTCCTGATTCTCCCAAGAAAAGACTCTTATTTGAGATATATGTATGTAGAAATAGAAACATTTAACCTATAAGCTGATAGAACATTTGAATATATATACCACACATACATACATACATATACACAGATAAATAAATAAATAAATATAACGATAACTAGACGTTTTTCTTATACATACATATGTACATATATTATTGTGATTCTTTTAAGATCTGTGTATACTGTTTCGTTTAGTTTTTGCAAAAAAAAAACTAAATATTTTTCACCATAATAACGACGCTATAAAGTCTCGTCTGAAGATAGAAATTTTTATTAGAAAATATACGTTTTTCCTTATCTTGTTATATGTTTTCATTCATCTCATCTTATTTTTTTCTTTTTTACTGTTTCTTTCTTTTTACGATTGAAGTTCTTTCCTTATGTTTTTTTAAGAGTGAAAATACCGTTGTTTTCAGTTATATGTATATAATGTATATACATACATATCGTTGGTCGCAAGTAAAAAAGCCCTAACTCGTATAGTTGTTACTTTATAGGAGAAGGTAAAAACGTAACAGAAACTTTGTTATCATAATGCAACTTCTTTTGTAAAATTGATTGAAAACTGTTTTTTTTTTGTGTGAAGTGTATTGGAATCACTGAAACACATAATTTCGTAAAAAATACGAGTTAGGGCCTTTCTACTTGTGACCACCGATATTTACATGCACACACTCATTCCCGTATATACTCACATTTACATACATACGATGTATGTACGTATACACCCAAATATGAGTATGTGAACATACAATTGTAAGAGAAAGTTGCAATTACCGATTTTGGAATTTATTTAAGAAAACTTTTTGCACTCACATACATACATACATACATGTATACATATATACAAATGTTGCAACTATAGCTCTTTTGCGATAGTTTTTTATCAAACACCGAAATATACATTTGTATACATAGTTAAATGTCAGTGACTTTAGACTAGAAAATAAAAATATGATAAAAATATTATTTAACAAAGTGAAAAATTATAAATGTCAAACTTATACATAAGCTTCTATTTTTACATAAGCTGTCTATAGCTTTGGTTATGTTTGCCGAGTTATATGCAATAAAACGTAGGGGGAAATAGATTCGTTGAGTTGATGTTCTTAATAACTCACATCATTTACTCAACATATACTTACAACGCGTACACACAAATACACAAAATCAAAACAAAGTGTTTCTGCGAGTACAGTGAAAACAAGTAAGATGGCTATATTCGCCTGTACCGAATCTTAAATTACCCTTCGCCAAGATTTGAGATTTCATTTTATACTTCATTTTGCTTTATTTTTTCTCTAACCATCCTTAATTTTGAATTTAAGAATAGACTTCATTTAAGAATTGTATTCATTTTGTACCATACATACATACATACATATTTTGGGGATTTGAATTTGTCCCTAATTCGTATATATTCGACCCATATATCCAAAATTTTATTTAGGACGCCAACTTGGATTTTTACTTTTCATATTATAAGAGTTTAGGGGGGAAACTATTTAATACTAGATTTGGTCCATACATAGATTTATTTTACGCCATTTTATAATGTATTTTTTATATTTTCCTCGTCAAGCCTTTTCGTTTGCAACCCATAATTATTCTCTCAGTTGTGCAAAAATTGAAAAAAAAATTTTTTTCTTTTGTATATGTTAGGACAAACACAGAAGCAGTGTTGTTTTGGGTGTTTTCAACCGATTTGCTGCTGTTTCTCAGATATTATTTGCGATACTTTGGCATGCGATTTGGCGTCCCTATATTGTTAGCAAATAATAACGAGTTTGTGCAACTTCATATGTTAAAAAAAATATATTTTTCCAATTTCTTTGTGCTAAAAACATTGACAACCAATTTGTTCAACATTTTTTTATGAATTATATCAGCAATAGAAACAAACATGACTATAAATTAAAATAATAATAAAATAAATTAAAATTAAAACATAGAAAAAAATATAGAAAAACAGAGGCAGTGTAGTGTTTATTTGGTGAAATATAAGAAAGCGATCCATCCAAATATATTTGTCTAACATGTGGGCGCTTCCAAAAGTTAATTTCAATGGACAAACCGACAATGCTCAATAAAATTTAATGGGATCGGAATTGAATATTGTAGAAATAACAAACGAAATGAGAGAGCTATATAGTATATCCTTGGCACCACACGTGAAGGGTACAAAAAAGTAGATGTTGCAGTTCTACTGCATAATTTGAAAACAGCAGGAGTTGAGTGACATGTCATATGACTAAAAAACGGATACGAGCTTTAAATGTTGGCACGTAAAAAACGAAGCTAAAGAAGAAAAAAAAAGAAACAATTTTGCGTCTGAATGATAAAGTTTTCTTGGCCCTTTGGCAACTAGTGTTGGCAAATTTTCCTACTTTTCATATTCAAAACATTTTATTTTGATTACCAGATATCTATCAATACTTTAGGTAATTTTTCTATTCAATATTTACTTTTTTTTTACAAATTCTTAATTGTCTTGTAAACTGTTAGTTTTTTCATTCTCGCAAATGAACTTATAAAATTTTTATGAAAAAGCTATTGAATTAACACATTTTTATAAGCTCGCAAATATACGCTGCTTTTTTATGCATTAGATGAATAAGCTATTTTTATACCCTTCACACAGTGAAAAGGGGTATATATAGGTTTGTCATTCCGTGTGAAATTTCTACAATTTTGATTTCCGACCCCATAAAGTATATATTTTCTGAAAGCTTATGAATAGGGGAGTCGATTAAGCCCTGTCAGTCTGTCCGTCTGTCCGTCTGACCGTCTGTCCGTGTGTATGTTGAAATCAACTTTTTGAAGCCCCCCGACATCGCTTGGACTCGGGTGAGGTATTAAAATACCAGAAATATTCGGGAGTAGATCGGTATTGAAAATCAGAAACATCGGTACATAAACAACTGAGATATGAGCAAAAACCCACGACCACCTCGATTTTTTTTCACAAAAACAACATTACAACAACAACATACATACATACAAACGTGTATACTGGTTAGAGAAAACGTGGCATTGAATCCCAGCTGAGCCAAAAAAATTTTTTTTTATTTTTTTTTTAATTTTTTTTTTTAATTTTTTTTTTATTTTTTTTTTATTTTTTAATTAATATATTATTTATATTTTTATTATTATTTTTTTTTTAATTTATTTTTAAATATTTTTTTTTTTATTTTTTTTTGTTTCATATTTATTATATATATTTTAATTATTTTTTAAAACTTTTTTTTTTTTAATTTTTTTTTTAATTTTTTTTTTAAATTTTTTTTTTAAAATTTTTTTTTTTAATTTTTTTTTATTTTTTTTTTTTAACATACATACGTAAATTTATAATTTTACAATGTGGATGTTTTTATATATGTATGGTTTTTATATGTTTGTACGTATATCATATGGAATGGTGATACAAACTACTGTTATTGCATGACTACACGGTGTGAAGGGTATATAAGATTCGGCACGGCCGAATATAGCGCTCTTACTTGTTAACATTAGTAAAGTTATGTGCACATTAGGCAAATATTTATCAAAACTTTGTAAACGTTTTTTATATAAAGTATTAAAACTTAAAAATATATAACAAATTGATGACTATTATAATTTAATTTTTTTTGTAAAAAAAAACTAATATCTTAAATTAAGTAATAAAAGTTGTAAATATAATTGAAATAAGGAATTAATTGATCTCTAATGTTTGCATTATTAAACATGAAAATAATTTCTGTCATAGGACCACCGTGACTGCGCCATATGCATGCCATCTTTGCGGTCCAATTATGCGGCACTTTTTCCAGCATTTCGCTTAGACAGGCGTCGGTCCTCTGTCAGATTTTTTTTTATTATTGTCAATTACTTCATCAATTTTTCTTTTATTTGCAAATTCAGTGAAATAATATTTAATTTGGTTCTATCAATTTATTTATTAAGTCAAACATTTATTTTTTGTCCTTGTGTTCGAGTTTTATATATGAAATATTATTTTATAATAGCGATTACCGACAGCTCGCTTTAAAACTTATAAGCTAATAAGAAAATCCTTAAAAATTTTCTTTTGAAAATTTTCATTTTAGATTTTTATTTGACGTAATCGCACGACTTTGTAGGATAGTCAGTCACGGCCTTAAGTGGTTATATTTTAAGTGTTAAATCTAAAAAAAGTATAGAGTCTCATTTATATGTTACTTGACTTCTGTTTTATGTTGTTATATAAATATGTATATATGTTCATATGTATGTGTAAATAAGATTTTGAGTATTGTTAATTAAAAAAAATCTAAGTTACATTGCACTACATTTTTCAAATTATTTCTTTTGGAAGCGCAAAAAACAATAGCAACTTAAAGATAGATATTCAGTTTTTATGATTTCTACTGATTCCTAGAAATTACAATTTTTGTATTTTGCAACAATGTCTTCATGAATGTCTTCAGAAAAAAAAAATCAGCAAAAGCGTTCGGGAAGCAAATATGTTTGAATATATTTGATGAACTCACAAAAAGTGCAATACTTATGTCGTATTGTCAAATTGCCATAATATCTAAACGTTGTAATATGAGTAAAAAGTATTAAATTGGTTATTGGAAAAACTTTTAAACTATTTTAAAATTAGAAAAATTAAGTCAATATTACAATACGACTGTTAGCACACCTAGTGATTTCACCAATCATATGTACATATATCGCATATGCAAAACATATATAAATCACACATAATAGTCAGGTGATCGAAAAATCATGCAATGCATGTTTATTTGTTAAAAGTCCACCTTAAACTAATTTTCATTTATTCACAGAATGTAAAATAAAAACAAAGTATTTGTGTGTGTGTGAGTGTAGTGTAAGTTTGTATGAATGTTAATTGCACTTTGACTTTGAATATGCATAACAGAGAACAGAATATAACCATTCGCGTTTGCTGCCTATTCACAAATTCATTGCTTTTCTTTTGCCTTTGATTGATAATAAAAAAATATGTATTGACCTTTGCACACTGATTTCTTTTTCTGCTTGCACTCTAAACAATATCTTTTTGTGGCGATGTCATATGAAAGAACCGAAAACATTCGCACCATTCGTTCAGTATTTGTTGACATTTGTGTGTCAAGTTTGTAAACAACCAGTTTTGCTTATGTACATATGCATAATGCTAAAAACAGTAAACTGAGAAATGTATAAAACATTTAATTTTTATTAATTATACAAATTGAAAACTTACATAATCCAAATATATGTGATAAAAAACATAAAGTTAAAGAAACACAAATATATTTGGCCACCTAAATAATTTCTCAAAATATTTCTATAGCTGTACTAATTGACGTAAGACGATAAGCGATTCGGTAATTTCATTTAATTTTTTTTCTAGCGCCAGAAATATATTAAGTAGGATTGTTGTATTTTGTTACAAGCTACATTTACAGAAATTTTTTCAATGAGCATTAAAACTACCATACCATACCATTCACTCAGTATTCGTTGCTTTTGCGACTGTTAGTTTACTTTTGTAGAAGACAAGCAATTTATGATTCGTTATTCGTTACACTCCCTTATTGTGAATCATGTCATGCATTAATTTACTAAATTGATGCATAATGTCAACAAAAGTCTCTCTTTTTGAGATTGTATTCAAAGACATAAAATAGACCAATCAAACCGTTCTCTGATGCATAAGTATAAAGAGTTGTAGAATATTATTTTTTACAATTACAATGCACTACTTGAAGTGGAGCCACATTCACACACATCACAGTCCGACTGTGTGCAATAAAAACAATAGTTTACTCTGCACTTAACTCGTATGTTCTTTTGGACAAGAATCGTAAATATTGTAATGACGTCATACCTAAGTAAGTTTCTAGCTAAGGAAAATTCAAAGCGAATGATGTGTATCTTTCTTAAGGAAACTGTAACTTTAACTAACAAATATTTTAAATATTTATTAGAATAGCGCTTAAGAAACTTTATTCAAGTGGAAAACAAAAAATGTTTTTTTATTTAAATTTTTTCTTGCAACTTTTTATATTTTTTAGTTCAAAGCAAACATTTTCTTGACAATAGAAAACTTGTAATAAATTATAACTCTTAGACGCAGTTTATAACGTGCATTTAAATGAAATTTTCAAAAGTGGTTGCTTACGAACAGAAGAGACATTTATAGTGAGAAAAAAACCGGAAAATGCAAACATGTCCTAAAGTCACCGAAGAAAAAAAAGGAGAAGTGAGAAAAAAACAAAAAATGTGTACCATTTGAATGGAAATTAATATTTACTGAATTATGTATGTATGAAAATTCTAGTGTAGGCTTAAGGAGGCTTTACAGATTTCCGGCTCACGTAATTTTTAATATGTACATATACATATGTACATACAAATACATAAGTGCTTACATACTCAAATACATCCTTGTTAATATTAAGTGCATGCATATGCATATGTGTTAATATGTCCAAAGAAATCGTTAAGACAACGTCGCCTACGACAACTACGTCAACTGTGTTTGTGTTTATGTGCATTTGTTTCTTACAAACATCTACATATTTCCTATGCATACCCCTATGAACACACCATATGAATATAAAATAGGAACTTAAATTTTTAAAAGTAAATACGGTGAAATCTCTTTATACTGAACAGATACGGTCGCTTGAAATTTGTTCATTATTGAGAGGTGTCCGCATATTAATGGTATAATAAAAACTTAATTTTTTTAATAGAAAAAATATGATCATTTAAAATTTTTTAATATATATACAAACAAATATACATATGTACATACAGGCATATATAATAAATTGAACGGCAATAGAATTTGCATTTTACAACAGTTTTCTGTTCCGAATTCGAGAATTCAAAACTTTAACCTTTTTGTAATACTAAACATTAGGCATATTCATAAGGTATATGCATCGCGGCAACAAACACAACAATTGAAAAACACAAGCATTTTGTTTTTGTGTATGAATATGTCTCTTTTTTCTTTAATTTTATTTATTTTTAAACAACTTTAAAGCTAAAACTTCTTATTTATAATTTTGTATTTTGTAAAACGTTTTAGACCAATTGAAACTGCTAATTTTTTATTGTAGAATAAAAATTAAACAAATTAAGTTTGACAGACAGCAAACATATTTAAAAAAAGGTTGGTACCGCTGATATATACGAATACCTTATTAATCTACCTTAATTGAACACTTGTGTTTTAAAGTCACTGTTGACCCAAAAGCCAATTTATTAAATTACAAAAAGAGTAAATTTCATGAATCTCCTATACAAAGCAGAGGTGATTTTGCAGGGGCACTAATGATTTTAACGAGTCCTTGGGAAGCATCTGTTTATATGAATATATAAATGAACTTTACTTCATTCTAATAGTTCATAGAACTCATGAATATCTCGTAAAAAGCAAACGATATTTCAGAACCAGATGATGTTTGTTTACATGAATTGTTTAAGATATTTTACATGACAGCACAGCATTTATGACAAATTGTTTCGCACTTGTGGAGTCATTTAAAAAGAATTCTTTTACACTGTTGATGACGAACTCTTGAAAATATAATTCACTTAGAACTACTTTAGATTATTTTTTTTCTGGGTACACATGTATGTAGTCGCACCAGAGTTGCCAAAAGAAAAATATTTAAAACGAAACAAAATATGAACAAGCGACAAAATTAAATTTGTAATTTTATGAAGGTGTCCATTAATGAAGTTTTCCAACCAAAATGTATACAAAATGTTTGTCCATATCCATATAAAGGAGTGTTCACTTTTATATGGTGCATTCACATAATAATTATTATTTAGTCTTTCATTTCAGAGCCTTTGTCAATTAAAGTGATGTGTAAGCTAAAGAAGGTGTCCAATATAAGGAGGTTTCTATGTACATATGTACATTAAAGATTTGCGTACTCAAATCTAAACTCAAAGTTAAATTACCTTATGTTTAAGTTTGCGTAAAGCTACTTCCGTATGCATAAGTATGCTAATACACTTAAAGACTACATTTTAAAAATATATATTTTGCTTAAATCAATTTAAAAATAATTTACCACCACGTCAGTTACTTTAAAAACCTCAAAGCTGTTTTTAAATATTATCCTCTTGTTTGGTAGCAAAGTCACTTACTGAAACCGTAAAACAAACAACAGAACTCATAAAATTGTTATCGCAAGTTCAGTTTTAAATTTGGTAAAATTCTTTGTTTTTATAATTACTAACAGTAATTTATCATTAAAGCAATTTTTCAAAAATACTTAAAAGGTTTCGGCAAAAGTATTAACTGTTGAGGAAAACCAGAAATGTTTAATTTTGTTATTATCAGTCTTCTGAGTGCTGACTCTCAATCTGACTAACATTGAAAAAAAATGTCCAACTAATATTTAAGAATAGTCATTAGGCAGATGAAAAATTGCTTAACACTGAAAATATTCCAAAATTGATTTTAAACTTTGATTCTATTTATTTATTTTAAATCAAGTGGATAAAGGCATCTTCTGTATGTATGCATGTGTGTAGGAACATGTGTAAAGTAGCTTAGATGACATTTTTTGTTTTTTCTCTACTGTTATAGCAAAAGTTTTAAAATGTAAATTTTGTTTTTCTTATCACAAATAAAACATTCTTTAAAAATAACCTTCTGGCAATTTATGTTTCATAAACAAAGAGTTCTAAATGTAAGTTATAAATAAATTCAAATTCTCAATACCTTAGATTTTATTCACCCTTTTCTCTTTTACAATTTACCAGCAATTCGTCCAGCATTTAAAAGAATTAAGGAAATAAGAAGATTTTAATTTTTGCCTATTATTTAAAATCATACTTTTTATTTGTTTGCCACAGTTTTACGAAACGTTTTTGCCTTCATTATAAGTGATGTTTTTCACTCGCGAACAAATATATTTTTTAAATTCTCAAAATTATGGGTGACTGAATCTTCTGTTTCAATAGATAAAAACAGTACCAGTTGAGCTCTGCATAGGTCTTTAATGTCACTATTTCTGCACACTTACAATATAATGTGACTTTTATTACGTTGCTTCTCTGGATATAGAGGGAGCATTCAACAATGTCAAACCACTTGTAATGAAATAATAGGCATCTCCGGACTGGGCCAGCTTTACTCTAAGGGTTGGATACGACGTTGGCGTAGCCGGAAATCCACCAACACTATAATTGATTACAAAATATTTTCAGTAGTGAAGTGCTAATCGAGTATGTGTGAACACATACTCAATTATTTGCCCTAATTTACATACATATTATTATGCTTGTAAGGATCAAGAATGAAATGCAATATTATAATTATTTATCAAAACTTTGACATACTAATTTTACCTGCACACACATACCGCTGCTTAATATAGAAGAACTCTCATTACTCTTTCTTATTTTGCAGAAGAAAAAAATAAAATCATTAAATAGTAATGTTTTGTATAATTAACGCAAAATTTTCATTCGTATGTCTTTATGTACAATAATCAAAATAGTTTTACAGTTAATTTAGGTTAATTGTTTAACTATTCTACTAAATTGTTGCTTCTTATTCTTATTCTATATTATGCTGTCGATAATTTAAATAAGAAAAAATTAAAACATCATTCGGTCGATGCACTGGTATATTATTTAACTTTTTGTTAAATGTGCCACGTTTTAGTTTGTTGGCCTCTCTGTATTTCTCTCACACACACGCGCACAAATTCAACTTCCACACAAATATTATTTTCAGAGAAGATAAAAATGTTTTTTATTTTTTTGTGAGTTGTTCCATGATTGCGCCTTTTGTAATAATTTTTAAATTGAATTATGTATTTATATTTTGAAAATACTAACAACTACTTATATACTAAGTGGATTCAAATTGTTTGGAAATGACATCGCAGTGTTAATGCTTACATATAAATAACAACAATGCTATGTCAATTCCGAATAATTTAATTCCACTTCAAACACAGCCTTTTTGAAAAACGTGTATTACATGTAGAAGTATAAAGCTGGAAAATTGATTTGAAACTGACTGAGATATAAGTATCAAAATAAACCTGCCCCGATTAATTTTCCAAAATGTACCAACAAAATGCTGTACGAAAAATATTTATATGGCTCAAATGTAGTAATACAAACCCCTCCGAAAAAAATGGCGTAAAACATGTTATCTGAGAATTAGGCTGTGCTGCGACGAGGTCATTATTGGAATTTTGGCATAAATATATAAATGATGGTGAGCGGTAAATAAAAAATAGAATTCGGAACGGTCGAGTAAAGCAGTCTTAATTGTTTATTTTTATGCTAGTAATTTTTAACAAACTTATCTAAATTTGAGCCACACACATTTCCTCATTGCTGTACTTGGCTAGAAAGTAAAACATTTTGAAAAAGTTTAACTTTAACGTTAAGATGATTTACAAATTGTTGTTAATGCAAAAGAAACATTTTATCAAATTTAAAATAAAAAGTTCATTAACAAATTTGATGGCATATTTCAAAGAATTGTCATCTACCTTCAAATAAGATTTTAAAATTAAAATTGTCTATTTATGTCTAATTCGCTTCAGACAGATAGACTTTAAAAATTATTGTTACATTTCAAAATATCAAAGCTCATTTGATTGTTTATTGTAACAACTTTTAATATTAAAATAGGAAGTTTCAATTGATTAGCTCATCATAGGCTGTTTCTATTCAAAAGTAAAAATTTTATAAATTTTCTTTCCTCTTCTCTTATTACAAATTGGCTGTCATAGAAAAATGTCTGCATAAGTGAAAATATAAAACCAAGGTGGATTGAATCGCAGTATTTTTAATACTCGTACGTTAACAAATTGTTGTTCATAAAAAATTTAAGTAAATTCATAATTGGTAACATTAGTTTGGCTTGGGGGCAATTGTTTTCATTATTAGTAAATTTATTTTTACTTTGTTTTACAATTCATCTAATTATATTGAATAAAGAATATAAAATTCTTATAAGAAACAAAGATATGTTTGATTGAACTTTCTTCAATACAACACGGCAACTGAACAAATCTGAAAGGAATTAAAAATGGCAGCATAAAACTTTTCACTGAATAGTTTTCACGTAGATAATTTAGAAAGTTTTAAGAAGATCTGACAAATTAATAAATAAATTAAATAAATAAGGGGCAATTTATATTGAGGATGTAAGTGGAGAGCTCACTGAGAGCATTGCTTTCCTTTACTGTCGTAATTTTCTAAATGCACATTATTTGATCATTTTTTTGCATAATTTTGCAATAAAACCGTTAAAGCTTGGTTAGCCGACTGTTGGTGGAATGTAACCGCACCGTTTACTTAACGAGCGACTTGAGTGAAGTTATAGAAATTTAAAAAACGTGCCATATGTTGAAGGTGTTGTCAACACGGTGCTTTAGAATTTATGGAAACGTCTTACGGCGATTTTTGTGAAATAGCTTAAGATATTTAAAAGCGCCTCTGTAGAGTTTCTTGAATAGTGTTTTATATATAAAACCTTTAAATATTTCGCAAAACAGCGTGCAAAAGGTTTTTTATAATTTTTTTGTGTCACGCGTGATTGTGATTATTAATCAATCAAGCATGAGTATTATTATGAGTGATTAAAAAATCTCGCAAAAATATTAAAAAGTTGTGCCTGAAAACAAAAGAAATTGGGTATATTTGTTTACCTATGTACGTCATAATCAAAGAAGTTCCGGCATATAATAATTTTTCATGAGCCCTCGAGAAAGCAGATAATGAGACAATATGCGCGATTAAAAAATGTTCTTCATGAGCGTGCGTGATTATAAGAAATTGAAAATATTTTCTATTTAAGTGACTTTAAGTATCAACAAGTTGACATCACTCTTAATAAATGTCACGTGGAAACGTAATGATTTTCCATTTTTAACAGGTTTAGACGTTACTGCTACATCACATTACATTACTATAACTTTTCGAACTATTTTACACATACTTAACATAAATGAACAGCTGTGCCATTCCACTATAGCAACGGCACAGTCGGCTAACCAAGCCTTTAAATTATAACTTATCGCTTATAAGAAGAATTTTTTGAAACTAAGAAAAAGTCAAACTGTAATACAGAATAAAAAAAATTAAGTGAAATTATTAGGAAAGCATTGAGAGACACTTAAAACATTATTACAATAACAATTTGAAAAAAAAGCTTGAACAAAATATTGGAGGTTTTTTTAAATGAAACTCTTGGTAGGAAACTTATGGGTCAAGTTGTTTAAAAATGCCAAGTTTAGTGTGAATTGCATTATTATAATTTTTTTTTCAATTAAAAAAAATTCAAGTTGATATTGTAACGCATGCTATAGTTACATTTTTATAAATTTTATTTTAGTGAAGGAAAATCGCAGCTTTGTTAATACGATCATATCTGTGAGTGGAGATCTTTTATCTATTTCTCTTTGGATTTTATATCACAAAAGTGTTTTAACGATCTATTTATTTAAAATCTTGATAAAAAAACACATTAATAAAATTATGTAAAAGCGTTTACTGAAGACAATGTACACATTTATGTCTGTCTGTCTGTCTGTATGTATGTATGTCAAAGGGCAAGTCAATTTTTCGTGTTTCAGAAGACATTTTTCATCAACATCAAATATAATTTATAACATTTATTTCTGTTTTCTCCTCGTACATTTGTTCGTTTATTGGCTTTTCAGTTTATTTTTTTCTTTTTGTTACTGTCAACAATTTGTCATTTAAAGAAAAATATTTTAATTGAAAACAATAGAGACAAACGTTATTTTTCCAAGAATCATTTTAATGTTGTGTCCATATGAAAATCGTAAATCATTTCCGATTTTTCTTTATTGTTTATGCATCAGTAAGTACACATTTAAACATACCTAATGTTCATGCACTCATACAAAAGTTATTACAAAATGTATGCGATATACATTCATGCAAGAGTACCCTGCCGAAAACTTGACAAGTCTTTATATTCATGTAAAGTATACTCCATAATGGACAAGAACTATTATTCCCAGCAAAACATTACATCGGAGTAGTCTCAAAACTACTCTTTGTCACTACTCAATTGAGTACCCAAACTATCGTTTTTGACAACACTAATTTAATCATTAAAACACAGACACTTGTCGCTTAAATTAACTTTCATGCCAACAAATTTATAAATATTAACAATTATTATTTTAGCTTAAGGTGGTTTTTATAATAAAGATATTGTTTTTAATTGTATTATTTGTCTTAATATTTCGCTACTCCATTGTTTAGATCTTAATAATATTTTTTGTGAGAAAATAAAATTATAATAACAAACTTTCGAAAAAATTTAACATATAAATTTCAATATTTTTTCATATGAATAAAATTTTTAAAAATGTTTTATTATTTTATAATTATTTATTATTTTATTTATACGTTCAATTTTATATTATAATAAAATAGTTTGGCAGAACCGCTAATAGGGCTGCCACAGCACAATAATAGCCGAACGAAATAAAACAAGGCAAAGAAGCTGTTAATGGCAAGGAAGAGAGAGATACATTTAGTGAGAAAGCACAGATAGAGCTACGCAAAGTGTGAATGATCTTACGGGCCTATGAATGTTATCTTCGGCATTTCCTACCCACAGGTTTTGAAGGGGATAAAGATACAACATGCATACTTGCTTTACTTTCTTTCTTCTCTTAGTACAGGTGATATCACTGTTATTAGAAGAGAGGCGAAAAGTAAAACTACATTAACACTACCCTCTGTTTATTAAATGTATGAAGCTAAAAATCCACCGGGCAGCTCAACCGAGTCTGGTGCAGAGACCCTAGAAATGCTTCTGGAAGCACACTTTCCAAGATGTGTGAATTTGGGGGATGTTCTATTGTCATAAGTAGAGACCGGGAGTCAGTTGAAGAGATAGCAATAATGAATAAAGTAGCATGGCAATCAATACGTTTGAGGCCTATAAACCCCTGGGTCCGCTTCCATTATCATGTACTTTGAGGTGGAAAATATTAGAAAATGATTGTTATAGTAGCTTCTTACAAAGGTCCACAGGTGTGATTTTCTTGGTGTCACTGGTTCAATTAGAAGTACACCTTAGGGTGCACTGAATTCTGCTCGTAACACTGTACCTTTAGAGTACAGGGAATGTGTGAAGGGAATGATGAATATGAGCTTAATTAGGCTAAGTCAGTTTGGGATGGGATATCTACAATACAAAAAAGTAAGAGCACTATATTCGACTGTGCTGAATTTTTTATACCCACCACCAATTTATAATTTATTATTTTGTTATTAACAGTAATCGCTATGGAATAGTCTCTTTATACTAAAATTTGTATCACTTTCTTTGTATAACTTCGATGTGCAGTAAAATGTTTTCATAAATTTAGTCTTTAGTGGGCGTTAAAGTAGGCGTGTCAATATAGTTTCTGCTAATAAATACAACTTATATATTTCAAAATAGTCCTTTTTTCTTCCAAAATCTTTGTCCATAGAGAAATTATATAAATTTGAGATAAAACGTTATATAGGAGGTGGGCGTAAAAGTGCGCGCTTGACCTTTATTTTCTAGAATAACAATGACATTGACTAGAAAGCTGTATGTACATAACTTCATCATCATATTTTGAATTTTGTCGGTTTTATGAGCTTTAAAAGTTTATTAACAGCAGATTACGTGAAAAGTGGACGTTATAGTAGGCGTGTCGAAATAGCTTTTGCCAATAAACTTAACTCAAATATTTCAATATAGAGTCCTTAATTCTTCCAAAATCTTTTTTGGTACAAGCCTTTGACAAAAAAACAATGTGTGCAAAATTTCTTCTATATTCGTATATGAATATGAATATATGAATATGAACATGTTGAATTATGAATTGTCATTTGATAGGTGAAATAAAATATTCAACAAAATATGAAAATTAATACTAAGATTCACTAATTCAAATTTCATTCAATTGTAACATAAATAGGAATTTTAAGTTACATAGTAGTATACCGATAAAGAGTGCTGATGATGAAATCGTAGCTGATTTCGAAAATGCATTCCACTCGGCTAATATCGGAAATAATTTTTAGAAAGAATATTCCTAAAAATGGTTACAATTTAATTTAATTTGAATTATAAAATTAAATAAAGAAACAAATGAACTTAAGCCAAAATAAAAAATGGTTCACATTAAAATTTAATATATAGAAAAAAGTTCGAATAAAAATATAAATATATAGTTAATTAACAACATTAACAAATTTTGTGAAACTTAGCAAAATAATAGATATAACTTCTGTCATTGTTAAAACTTTTTTAGTATAACTAAACGTTTGCAAAAAATGTCGTGAGTACGCACTATGCTTCGTCCCATAGACAAAAATCAAAAAAAATTTGTGTGTCCAATTGCGTTTAAATATAGATTTGTTGAAAGATAAGAAGGTATCTCAAATAAATATTTACAAAAATATTTTGTTTTTTTGCTTTTGCCGCCACGAGAGGGCGCCAAACTCAGAGAATATTATGCAAAAATGACTTAACAGAAATATGCTTTTTAGTTCTTTCACAAAAACTATTCTCAAAAATTCATTTTTTCAAAGACTGGTACGAAATTTTGTTTTCAAGTACTTTGATATATTTGTAATTAAACTAAAATAAAGGATTTAGTATATATTTACAAAATCACTTTTTTTTTATTGCATCGAAAAAATAATTTTTTTTGTTAAAAATCCAAAAATTGTTTAAGTTTAATGGAATATAAAAAAAAATATATATAAAAGTTTATACTCTTATCTAACAAAGTTTTTAAATTCATTTTTTTAAATGCCTAAATTCATGATTTTTACTTAAATATTAAGCAATTATTACGAGTCGTGTTTAATATCATTGTGCAACACGATTTAATATTTTAAATGGTTAAACAAATTAATGTATACCATTAAAAGACCAAAACCCCCGAAGGATTTTGAAAATTTTGCTCTAGTTTTTTTAAGGCCCACTGACGTATTACTCTATTAAAAAAAATATTACATACATATATCTATTTCTATGTTAATAAATGTGTTAATTCTTATACACAAGATTTGTTTGAAATTGAAAATTCAAAATATTGTCGTTCCACAAAATCCTTAATAAAAACTTTATTTTTTATCCGATTTTTTTCAAATTACGCTTAAAATGTTTGTAATTAAATAAGCTATTTGGTAAAAAAATAAAACATTCCAGATATTTACTATAACGTAGAAAAAAAACGAAGTAAAAATGAAAAATTTTGAAAAAAAACGTAAAAAATAGGCAAATTTTGAACTTTGAGGTGCCATAACTCAGCCATTTCTTATCAGATAGAAATTTTCAGCATATTGACGGAAAAGGCATTCAATTACCTTTCCAACGATATGCCACTTATCTCGATCAGACTTTTCGGTTGGGCTCCACAAGGGTTTGAGTGAGACCATACACCGAAAAACACAAAAGTACCGTTATCTAAAAAACGGTACTTAGAAAAAAAAATTACAACGTTTTTCGTGTTCAGGAGGTCCCAATTAACTTATCTAGGCATGTGGCGTTCTTGGTATTTTTTGGCTGTAAACCAGTGTTATTTATAAACTGTTAATGATAGTTAATGCGTCATAGTCATTAAAAAGTATATTGTTTAGAAATTACAAGTCATTATCTAAATTTTTCTGGGTGTATGTATATTATTTTACTTAATGGTTAAAGTACATATGTATATACTTACATAGATAAGTACATACGTACATGCTAAATAGATGTTGCATAATTGTATTAAAAAAGCATTTCGCTTTTATAACTGGATTAACTTTACGACTCGTTGTTTTGTTAAGGTGATATTTTTTGTCTTTGCTTCGAAATAATTTAATTGTTGCTACTGCACTCCAGCTCCAAGAGGGGTGCTGTTGAAACTTTAATTATTCAAAAATAATTTTAGTTGACAAACTTTAATTGAATAAACTTAACTAAATATGTGTAAAAACCAAAGTGTGTATCTCAATTTGATTTGTCTCAATTAAGATGTGCATATGTTTGAACGTAGAATTATTATATATAATCCCCAAGTTTTTGATCCAACACATTCTCAATTCTGATATTACGGGTTTTAACAAATTTTTGTGCAATAAGCTTTAAAATATATATGTATATTATGATAATTGTGTGTGTAATACTTAAAAAAAGGCACTGAACGGCAAGAGGCCGTTAATTAAATTTTTAGCTGAATGGGTCTTAATAGATAAGAAAGTACCAGAGGACGTTTAACCATTCAAAAATGACACAAATGGCTCAATTGCACAATATTTTGCATGACTAGTGTACAACTCATCTGAGTAATCGAAAATGTCATAAAATATATTGCCGACCTCTTTTAATTCAATGACAAAATTAATAACGTTGTAGCCCTCGTTGTCGATTTGCTCCAGATAACGGTTGTGTTCAACGATTTTGTATGGTCTTGAAATACATTTTAAAGACTGGGCTAACTGGGTAATAATAGCAACAATAATATTATAAATCACATATAATTATGTACATATGTGCATAATTCGCATACATAATTCGCAAGGGTGTACTACTTAAGGCATCATTTTCCAAAAATTTAAAAATTATTCAAAAGTTGTATACTGCCTAAAATAAATTTTTTAGATCTTTTTAAAGTTTTTTGAAATTACAACAAAACGACAATTGAAGCAAAGCCGCGAATAACGTTGTAAAAGACAAATTTTGCAAAACCTGTTTTTTTTGCAGATAAAGCTATAAACACAATCAAAGGCTACCGACCGTCGACTACCGACTACAAAAGTAGCTGGCTACAAAAATAGCCAAGTCGCCAGCTACTTAATTCTTTTAACGACTACCGACGACTAACTACAAAAAATAAACATCTGTTTTGACATACATATGTATTAAAGTTAACCAAAACAAAACAAAAATGCGCCAAATAAAAAGTAAATGTAAATGCCACTATAATAGTTTTTCGCGTTTTTAATAGCGATATTTAATGTATTGCGTTTTTAAAACCACCGTTTCATGCATTTATTGTATTGGCAGCACTAATCTGTTTTTTGTAGCCAAGAAAAATAGAAATTAGCCTAAGTTGGCTACGGGCTACAAAAGTAGCCGTGTAGTCGGTAGTCGTGTAGCGGCTAAAAGAATTATTCTCATAAGCACGCATGTATTCTATTTTTGACATCTTGTAGTCGATGGTCGGTGGACTTGATTGTGTTTATAGCATTACCGTTAAAATTACTCTCTTACATTTGTTCAAACACCAAAACATCAAAATTATGCATTTTATTACCGTCAAAACGCAATTACAATTACAGTCAGTGGAAGAACGTTGTAAGTTATAAGAAAAATGCTACGAACGGAATTGTCGAAAGTGATTAATAAGTGTAACTGAGATACAAAAAGAAAAGTATTTGTCGAAAATTTTAAAGACAATAAAAATAAAAGGTTCAGAAATAGTGAAAAATCATTGGTAACAAAAAAAAAGTTTTGGATATGAAACGATTTTCCACTAAAAAAAAATAAAAACAGTTAATTTATATGTTATTTGAAACTTGAATTTCTTGATTTTGTGCATTATTTATTTTATTTTTATTATTTTTGATAAACTAAAAAATAAAAAATGAGTTAATTAAACCTTTTAAATACGTTTTTTTGCTCTCCTGAAAAATTACTATTTTGTCATTTGCAACGTTATTCGCGGCGATCCTTCAAATGAATTAGCCAAATATGTATATGTACATGTTTGTATTTATTAAACTCACTGTGATAATTAAGTAAAAATTTTGTAAAAAGTTTCCCCACTTTTTACCTTTTTTTAATGATGAAAAAAAAACTTTTAACTTGGAGCTTAACTTATTCTTAAAAACAAAAGTACACACACATACCTTTATCACATTGCTAACAATGTTATACTTTAAAAAAGAATACTTTTTCTTAAATTAGTAACAAAAAA
Source organism: Phyto melanocephala (assembly GCA_941918925.1). Taxonomy (NCBI): domain Eukaryota; kingdom Metazoa; phylum Arthropoda; class Insecta; order Diptera; family Rhinophoridae; genus Phyto; species Phyto melanocephala. The sequence goes on along the minus strand of OW799234.1, from coordinate 136,939,721 downwards.
AAAAAAGAGTATAAATATAAAACATAAATTATAATGAAATTATGTGCATTCGAAATATTTATTAAAACAAAAAATTCTCTAATATTTGTCCTTCATCTTATTTAAAAGGAAGAAAACCAATGCTACATACTAAAAAAACGAAATATTAAAATTTTTGTAAAATTTTACAGTAACATCGCAACTATTTCAGTATTTCTGTTTGTAAAATATACAAACGAGAAGCATAAATCGTACGTTAGAATTTTGTTTCTTGACCGGTTCTACGGAAAATTCTACACTTTTTTATTTATTTTTTTAAGAAAGTTAAAGAAAAATGTTTGTTGTTTTCTTTTCTTATCGTACACACTCGCGCAACACACAGGCAATTTTTTTGCAGTACCTTTTTTTGGTTAAATTTTTCTTGTTTTTTAGACATTTTTTCCTTTCCACTCCTTCCTTTTTTCCATTTGTAATGAAAATTAATGGTTTTTCAAGTTTCCCGTCAAAAGTTAAAGTGGCAACATTGGTAGTTAACTAGTACTAACACAACAAAACGGGTGTTTCCTTGGCGAAAGGCATAATAGTTTGAAGAAAAAAAAAATAGTTTTTGGTATATATGTACATAAGGGTCGCACCTATTTTAAAAATTGCTGAATTTCGCTATTCGTTTTTCTACGAAATCCGATAGTCTTAAATATTTGGCGCACAAAGGTTAATATTCAAATTTTAGCAATTGACATAAAGAAAAAATGTTAAATAATGTCTTTATAGCTTAGTCGTTAATTTCCAATTATCTTTAACACTCTTTATATATCTACATCTTCAAGTCGCTATTAATAAGTAAATTTTTCCATTATATTATTGTACTTTTTTTCATTTATTTTTATATCCTCCACTAAGAAAGTCATTTTGTCATTTAAAACTTACATCAGCCATGTGAATAAAATAATACCAAAACTTTTATTAACAATATTAATTACTTGACTATTTCTAAACGTTATGAGTCAAATTCGATTGACAAATTCCTTAAAGTCACATTTTTGGAATATTGGAACAATCTAAAACAAAAGAAAGATGAAAAATTTTGTTTTAGAAATCCAATCAAATAGTTGGAAATATGTTGAATAAATACTGCCTCTGCTCCACATTATTAGTTATTTGTTTTCATTTTTGGGCACACACCTGGCCAAAATACATGTTTCCAGGTGGAGTTTATACCAAAAATAATACAACTATTCCCAAAAATTATTTATAGTCACATTATTAGTAAAATAAACAATTTCGTTCAACTGATCACCAAATACTTCCTTATGGCTAAGATCACTAATTTCTGGCTCATAGTTTTCTTGATAAATTTTATACTAAAACTTTTTAAATATGATAATATCAGGGCCTACGGTGTGAATTTCTTTATTACTTAGCCACCGAAAACATTGCTACTAATACTATGGTGACAATCCACAACAATATATGTCGCATCCAATTCTTTTTTCCATAAAAGATAAGAAATATAGTTTCTTTTTTATATTACAATATTAAAAAAAAAATAAATAAATAAAGAATTTTGAAGTGTGACCTCTGTGCGCCGGTGTTTAAAATTGTCTAATTTTGCTTAAATTTTTCCCATATATTTTTCAGACAAATACAAAGCGTAATTATCCAAATATGACAATTTTAATATTAAGTGCCTCCCTAATGTTCATATATATTTGTGTATAATTCTTTTAATGTAGTTTGTTGTTTGCAATCCCGTGGCGTGATGAACAATGGTCTTCATCATCATTTAAATTCATTTCGTTTTGCTTCTAGTTAAATTTCATGTTTTCCTTATATTTCTTAAGTTCCACATCCATACATATTCCTCAAATATAGTTTAAGCTTATGAATTGAATGAAAAAATTAAAATTTTTAAAGAAGTTGATGTGATTGTTTTTACGAAAGGGTTTTAAACTGAAAGAAAAGATCTCTGAAGAAAAATGTTCTCTAAATTTAAAAGTTTTCCCATTCAATCTCTCTTGATTTCAAATTATAATTTTATTGTAAATCATTTATTCCGACTCAAGTTCATTTTCATAAATGCTGATACTCTCTACAACATTTTTAGTTAAATTGTCAGCATTTAAAAATATCGAAAAATTATTCCGATATTAGCCGAGTGGAATGCATTCTCCAAATTAGCAACGATTTAGACATCAGCACTATTTCATCGCTTTAATCATCACAATAAAATTTAAAATAGTTCGAAAAAATATAAAAGTATAATTAAAGTTATAATTTTGTTTAGTTTAAAAAAATAATTCACAATTAAAGAGAAAAATATACATAAGTTTTAAATTTACATATATTAAGACATTGTTCTACATTATTTTAGTTATTACCACAATATCTACTTCTATACCCTTCACTCGAAGGTGTAAAAGGCCCAACACATACATATAACTTATATACACGTTTGCTATAGGGATGGACAAAAAAATCGGGTTTTAAGAGAAAAAAAATATCGATATATATCGCTGATATTTCAAAAACCGATATATCGATACATCAATTCTTATTTACGAGTATCGTTTTTAATATCTTTTTCGATATTTTTAGAGCTATAAATTTTAGACTTTTTCAACAATACTGGCTGCATAAAATTTTTTTTACCATCATTTTTAATGACGTCTAGCTTAGCTTATTTTGAATTTAGTCCGTCAAATAACGCATCAATCATCTCCTTCGTCCATTTGAAGGCTTCTTTTAAAAGACGTTTTTCTGAAAAAGGTTGAAGAAAATATTTGTCTTGCAATATCCACCACATTGGACCCAAGGTTCAAGCATATTCTTGTTACTTCTATAACAGCTGCATTAAATGCTAAATTAAAAACAAGTAAGAGCGCTATATTCGGCCGTGCCGAATCTTATATACCCTTCACAACGTGTAGTCATACAATAACAGTAGTTTGTATCACCATTCCCCAAATGAAATACGTATATACATATAAAAAACATACATATATAAAAACATTCCATTGTAAAATTATAAATTTACGTATGTATGTTAAAAAAATAAAAAAAAAATTTAACAAAAAATTAAAAAACAATTTAAAAAAAAAATTAAAAAAAAATAATTAAAAAAAATTAATTAAAATATATATAATAAATATAAAACAAAAAAAATAATAAAAAAATATTAAAAAAATAAAAAAAAACTAAAAAAAATATAATAAAAATATAAATAATATATTAAATAAAAAAAAAATTAAAAAAAAAAATATAAAACAAATAAAAAAATTTTTTTGGCTCAGCTGGGATTCGATGCCACGTTTTCTCTAACCAGTATACACGTTTGTATGTATGTATGTTGTTGTTGTAATGTTATTTTTGTGAAAAAAAATCGAGGTGGTCGTGGGTTTTTGCTCATATCTCAGTTGTTTATAAACCGATGTTTCTGATTTTCAATACCGATCTACTCCCGAATATTTCTGATATTTTAATACCTCATCCGGATCCATGCGATATCGGGGGGCTTTAAAAAGTTGATTTCAACATACACACGGACAGACGGACAGACTGACAGAGCTTAATCGACTTCCCTATTCATAAGCTTTCAGAAAATATATGAGGAGCCGCAGAACAAAAGGTGCTTTTTCGCATTTCGCGAAAAATTGGTTTTTTGGTATTTTTATAATATTTAGGTTGAAATCTTGTAGAAACAATCAAGTTTGCATTATTATTATTTTTTTTATACCCTTCACCTGTGGTGCACAAGGGTATATATAGCTTTGTCATTCCGTTTGTAATTTCTACAATTTTCATTTCCGACCCCATAAAGTATATATTTTCTGATAGCTTATGAATAGAGGAGTCGATTAAGCCCTGACCGTCTGTCCGTCTGTCCGTCTATCCGTCTGTCCGTCTGTCCGTCTGCCCGTCTGTCCGTGTGTTGGTTGAAATCAACTTTTAGAAGCAACTACATGTTCCTCAGATCTGTATATGGTATCAATCTCTTGGAAATATCCAGGAATGAATCGCTATTGAAATTCAGCACAATCGCCCCATTACTTTCTGAGATATGAGCAAAAAACCACGACCACCTCGTTTTTTTTCACAATTACAACAACAACATACATACATAAATACATGTAAAAAACATACCAAACAAAAAAAATTACAAAAAAAAAAATATTAAAAATAAGAAAAAAATAATAAAAAAAAACACAAAAAAAAAATTTTAAAAAAATTTAAAAAAAAATTTAAAAAAATTTTTTAAAAATTTTTCTAAAAAAATTTTTTAAAAAAATTTAAAAAAAATATAAAAAAATAATAAAATATAAATAATATATTAAATAAAATAAAATAAAATTTTTTTGGCTCAGCTGGGATTCGATGCCACATTTATTCTAACGTGTACGTATGCACGTATTTTATATGGGATGAATGGTGATACAAACAATTGTTATTGCATGACTACACGTTGTGAAGGGTATATAAGATTCGGCACGGCCGAATATAGCACTGTTACTTGTTACAAAGTAAATGGGTTCTAAAAAATGTATGCTTAACAAAAGGTACTTTTTTGATTATTTTTTATCAAAATGTGCTTTTTTGTTTATTTTTTAACAAGAGTTTCTTTTCCCATAATCTTTGTGTAGTTTCACTTTTTACTTTAATGATCAAACCAAACTAAAGTTAAAGTAAAATTAATCAGATGTTAAAGTATTTGTGGAAAGTCTTTTAATAAAACAGTTTGGTGAAGACTGGAGTGAAAATTAGTCATTACTTTGGTACAAGGACATTTTGTATAACCAGGATAAAGGTATGGAGGATTCAATAGACGAAAATGTTCTTGCCTAGAAGAAGATGTTGGAACAAGAGTTTAACTATTTAACAAATTTCATATGTATTTAATTTAAGGCTAATAAAGAGATGTTTAAGTTGCAATTTTATTCAATAAAACGACAAAAATAATATACTTATTTAGCTTAACATTTTTTATTATTTTTTTATTAGATCAGGTTTAACCACATTCAGTCAAAATTTTATCGTCATATATGTGTATTCGCATTACAAAATGTACTTTTTCCTTCTATTAACAAAACGTGTTTTTTTACTTTTTTTTAACGAAAGGTGTTTTTACTTTATTCCTAACAAAAGGTGCTTTTTTGCTTTCTTTTTTGCAAAAGGTGCTTTTTCCAAAATTAAAATGGAATTATATCAAACATCCTTAACATTTAATCGGGTGACTTACGAGAGTTAGATGCATCTGTAGATAAGTAAAAATCTTGTAAGCATTTTCATGTTCTTGCAGTTTTTTAAAGGGGCGAAAAAAACAAATCTCGATTTCCCAAAAATTTTAAATGAGCGAAAAAGCACCTTTTGTTCTGCGGCTCCTCATATACTTTATGGGGTCGGAAATGAAAATTGTAGAAATTTCACACGGAATGACAAACTTATATATACCCTTTTTCACTGTGTGAAGGGTATAATAAGCGATATTATTCGCTCAGAACAAAGAAAGAGGGAACAAGTTTCTCCCGCTTTCAGGTCTGCTAAAAGAAGCGGATTGACAGGGGTCAAATAAAGCAAAGAGTACTTCTGATGTCCATATCCGATGAGTACTGGTTTGAATAATATGTAGGCGTAAGGTGATGGTTTCGTAACTTATTTGATACCATTTAAAATTTATATATAGCTTTGTCATTCCGTTTGTAATTTCTACAATTTTCATTTCCGACCCCATAAAGTATATATTTTCTGAAAGCTTATGAATAGAGGAGTCGATTAAGCCCTGACCGTCTGTCCGTCTGCCCGTCTGTCCGTGTGTTGGTTGAAATCAACTTTTAGAAGCAACTATATGTTCCTCAGATCTGTATATGGTATCAATCTCTTGGAAATATCCAGGAATGAATCGCTATTGAAATTCAGCACAATCGCCCCATAACTTTCTGAGATATGAGCAAAAAACCACGACCACCTCGTTTTTTTCACAATTACAACAACAACATACATACATACATACATACATGTAAAAAACATACCAAACAAAAAAAAATTACAAAAAAAAAAAAAATATTAAAAATAAGAAAAAAATAATAAAAAAAACTACAAAAAAAAATTTTTAAAAAAATTTAAAAAAATTTTTCTAAAAAAATTTTTTAAAAAAATTTAAAAAAAATAATAAAAAAAATAATAAAATATAAATAATATATTAAATAAAATAAAATTTTTTTGGCTCAGCTGGGATTCGATGCCACGTGTACGTATGCACGTATTTTATATGGGATGAATGGTGATACAAACAATTGTTATTGCATGACTACACGTTGTGAAGGGTATATAAGATTCGGCACGGCCGAATATAGCACTGTTACTTGTTTGCTTTTCCTATTATTTTTTTTTTGATTTTTTTATTAAATTGTTTGTGGAAATAAATATTTAAAATCATATAATAAGTTTGTACATACTATGTATGAATTTTGTGTATTTAATTTTTAAACTTGGAATATTTTAACAACATTGTAAGGTAAGCACGTTTCGATACATCGATGTTTCGATTTCGATGTTTTTAAAAAATATAAATCGATACTGTTGAAAAAAAAAACGATGCGATATATATTGGTAAATTTTTTCTACTTGCCCATCACTACTTTGCTACTACAAATGTTTATAATATGTTTACAAATATAATACAAATAATTTTTTTTTATTTCTCAAGTTACTAAATGTTAGTTAATTTTTGGATAACGTATGCGGAATGAAATTTCAACAAATTTTGCAACGCTGGAAAAAAAAGAAGTGAAGCTATTGATTTTTTACCGTTATACTTGAATAACTACATGTTTTCTTATTTTGTTTTGACAATTTTGTCGATAGTTTGACCTTTTTTTTTTGTATAATGTCGACAAAAGAAGAACAACGTCGATAAACAATTTGTAATTTTTTCAATAGTCATACTAATTGGAAAACTTCGGATATCGTTTCTCATTTTGTAGAGCAAGGAGAAAATCAGTGTGTGGTATACAGAATACTGGCTAGGTACAAAACTAGAAAAACTACAAAGAGAAAGCGTGGCTCCGGAAGAAAGTGCAGTTTGGCCAACTCATCGAAGAGGTCTTAGCTCAGAAAAGTTAGTGAAGGTAAGATCGCTAAATCGTATAGAGAGCTTGGAAGAAAGTTTTATTGTGATGGAAAAACAATAAAAAAAGTATCTGAATGATATGGGAATACCGAAAAGGTCCAGGAAGAATAAGCCTACTGTTTCCGAAGCACAAGAAGTTACCCAACGAAAACGATTAAGAAGTTTAGTCAAAAATGTATTTTTCGCCAAGAACAACATAATTTGCATCATGGATGATGAGTCATATTTTATGCTAGATGGAAATGAATGGCAGGGAAAGTACTTTTTCGAAGGGAAGAAACATACTGATGATAAAACAAAATATTTGGAGCATTCAAAGTTCCATAAAAAAGTACTACTATGGCTTGCAATTAGTCCGCACGGAATGTCGGAACCAAAGTTTTTTGAATCTGGTTTGGCCGTCAATTCTGATTGATATATTGAGCACTGTTTGCCAAAAGTGAAGGGTTTAATAGAAAAGATGCATCGAGGCCTAAATGTGATCTTCTGGCTAGACTTAGCATCTAGCCATTACGCTCGAAAAACTGTAGAAGCTATGGACACACTTCATCTACCATATGTTCATAAAGAGGAAAAACCTCCAAATGTCCCTCAATTACGTCAAATCGACTAATCGGGCTAATTTAAAGCGAAGAGTTTATGCTGGTGGCTTTAGACCGAAAAATATAAAAATATAATCGATAAAATTAAAAAGGAACTTCTCAAAATGTCAACATCGATATTTTCAACAGCTATGGAAAAAATTCCCGAAAACTGCCGCAAAGCGGATCGGATGGGACCAAATTTTCTTTACATTAAATTAATATTATGTATTTTTTTTTAAGTGAAATAAAATTAACGTTAGTTTTAAAAAAGCTGTATTATATTTTGTTGCAATTTAATTCCGCATACGTTACACTAAACACACCGGTACACAAGCTATAGTCTCCCAAATTCTGGCTGAGAAAAACTGAAAAATTGGTTTAAAACTAACTAAGCTCAAACGGAAACTAATTCTTTCAGCTTTTGGACAGAATATAATACAATATAAAATAATTTAAAATTCATGATGACCGCCACTACAAAATGACGTTCAACAAATGGCCAAATCTAGTATTTAAAAATGGACCCACCTCCACCATTATTATTGGTATCAAATAAGGGGATTTGACTTGTAGAATACTGTTTAAAAACGTGAATGACCAAAATGCACATGCTGCCTCATAAAGCAATCAGTGCACATAACGATATCTTAGTTTTACTTGATTGTTCAAAAACTAAAAAATTTTTGTTTGTAATTTTTAGGAAAAATACCGAAGCAGTTGTATTTTAGTGCTTATATTTCAATCAGTTTCTAATCGTTTTGACTTGCGTTTTAGTGTCACCACTCTATATAAAAATTTAATATTTAATTTAATTTTATTTAAAGATTAGAGGTTTTATATCCTTAAGAAATATATTTTTATTTATTAATATTTTATTATTTTTTATTTTCATCACTAAACAAAGTATATGTCACAGCGCATAGAGAAAGGGACCTAAAGGTAAAAAAAAACAATTTTCACTTTTTTTTTTTTTTTTATGTGGACAACATCTGAGCATCGAATGAGACCGATCCCATGCCCCAAAAGTGTTCCCTCCCAGAGGAACGTGAAGTCGACGTTTCTAAGCGCAAACAAAAATGGACCTAACGGTAAAATTTATTTATTTTCATATTTTCCCCTACTAAATTAAGGAAATAGCTTGATTTTACGAAACTACAAAAAAATCATTTTTTTCCTTACGAACAATTTACAAAAATAGAAAAATCATTTAATCTTGAAAATGGCTCTCCTGAACAAAACCTGTTTTTACCCTTAGGTCCCTTTCTCTATGCGCTGTCACATTTATATATATATATACACAGTAAGGAACGTGTCAATAAATTGTCCAAGAGCTAAAAAATTCAATGTCAGTTTTAAAAAATAGTTAAAAACAGTGGCAGTCGTGCATTTTTGCTAATACTTTAGCAGATTTTAGACCGATTATGCTGGTTTCTAAAAGTTTGATACTACATTGTACTATATTTAGTATAGCAGATATTAGCGATATAGATTTTACCCGCTAATGGACCTATATATCCAAAGAGGAACCGCCTGTCCCCATACCTCATGTCTTAACCTTTTTGCGTTTGGGCAGTGCGATGATAAATCAGTCAATCATTTATTTAGTCAGTCGGTCACATTCCTCTATTTTCACTATTGATTAAAACTGTATCGATAAGACAGAAGCTTTGTTAATTTTTTTAAATTACTCTTTGTTATGAAAATACAAAACAAATATTGAACAGAAAATAAAATATTAAACACTTAAATGATATTTTCCAATGAATTATATATACAGAACAAGACTCTCAAATACAGTACTGCTATGTATATTACAGAACGAATGCTCACTGCAACCATATATGTGGCAACTTTATCCTTTAATAGGTTATTATAATGCTTAACAAACCAAAAGGAAAACGTTTTACCATTACCACTCTCCGGGTTAAATTTGCTCAAATGATTTAGAAAAACATTCAAGAATGTTTTACAAATTCAAAACAAACAACATAGAAAATAAAATTAAAAAAAAAAAAAACTTACAAATGTTTTATTCTATTGCATAACTTAGACATTTATTTTCCTTTAGCAACGATAAAAGTGAGATGTGTGGAATATACGTTTGTATGTACATATAGGAGACTTTTTACGGGTTTTTCTCATTTGAAAAAAAAAATATCAATAATCTCGCCAGATATAAAAAATTGAATAAATAATGATTTTGATGATAATAATAAAGAAAAAACCCCTTAGGAAAACCCCAAACGTTTTAAAAAGGAAATAAGAATTTGATTTCTTTATATTTTTTAAAGTTATTTTGCTTGTATCATTTTCTACACAGTTTAATACATACATTTCTATATATGTATGTATTTACTAGTGAAGTAACGAATATTCGCATTCGCATTCGCAAAATTTATGCGAATATCAACGCACAAAAAAAATTCATGTTGTAAATAGCACTACACAAATAAATATCTATTTCGAATAAAAATTGTGGCAATGACGTGCAAAAGAGGAATACAGTAAAAGCAGATGTTGGTGAATTTCGTACTAACTAATTGGTTTATGAACGAAATGAAATCAATTATAATAAATTATTATATTTTTATATTTTCAAAAAATACTGAGCTACATAGTTGATACTTACACACAACACTTGTAGTTCTAATCAAAAGAGTGCTGATGACGAAATCGTAGCTGCTTTCAAAAATGCATTCCATTTGTCTAGTTCGGATAACTATCCATACATTAATCATCCATACATTAAAGTTAAATAAGTGCTCGAAGAAGGCGGAGAATTTACTTTTTGATTTCAGATAAATTAAAAAAATGGTTTCAATTATTTAAAAAATAAATCAAATGTATTTTAAAAATTGTTTTTAAACTAATATTTAAATATTTATTTTTGTTCTCAAATATATATAAAACAAAACAAAACGAATTTTTACATAAAATTCGAAGTTAGGGTGACCATCTATGATTTTGCAATAAAAAAATAAGAATTTTTTTATTATGATCTATTGTATATAATACTAGCAGAACCGGTACGTGTTGCTGGCCCTAAGCAAACATTAGTGTTGTATTACCACACGATTTAAATTGAGCTTTTAACGAAAGTTACGGTCTTTAAATAAAAATCCATTGAATACCTATCATAAAGTTTTTTTACAGAATAACTTACATATGGTGTAGGTATGGGCTCAATAAAAAAAACGCATGTATTTAAGGCAAATTGGAAATTATATTTATTTATTACTTCATCTTAAGGCCAGCGGAGAGACCATGTTTTTTGTTTTTTTATTTGGTGTAAAAACGTATAAATTTTTTTGCGTTTTTTGGAGCAAGCCACATACAACACTGGCCGTGTGAAAAACATGAATTGGCTTTGTGCTTTGTTGATGGTAATAGCAAGAGCAAGATGCAAAGGGAATTGGAGCCGCTTGAATTGGAATGGTAAATCGTTGGAAATTACCGGAACTCGTGGAATAAGTACGTCTTCGTCTTTGAATCTGCCACCGATGATTGTTGCCTCGATTAAATGTGGTGAGCAGTTGTTGATGGTCAATCTGGCTCCGTTGCATAAATTTGGTGCGTTTAAATATGCAACTTAAAATAAAATTATTATAAACCCATTTTTCCATTTCCTTAAACATGTACTTAAATATGATCATGAACAACAAAAAAACAGTAAAAATTAAACAAATTATCATTTTTATCAATTGTAAACAATAGTTTTTATTTGATGCAAGGTTAGTTACTTATAATTGAAAGGAAAAATTAATAATAATCGATTTGCTTGAAGTTGTAGTGCGACTACAAGTCCTACCAGGAGGAGTAAGTCGTCAAACTTTGGAATATCCTGGGATTACGCTTGTATACCGATTGTAAACCGATATAAAACAAATCTTCAGGTTTATTTATGTATTAACTTTTGCTCCCGAAAATAATAAAATAATTTTCGTTTCTTTCAACAGCACCTTTTATGTTTCTTTTTTCATTCTTCACTTTCATTGTAGACTGAATGTAATAAAATAAATAAAATATGTTAAAATTGAGCTTAATGTACCGTTTTCGATTTTTTATATATTTTTTGATTTGCATCATAAAAATTAAAAAGATGTGGCCTATTAAATAAATATTGAAAATCATGTGGGCCAAATCAATTGAACTGTGCACAGATTTCAAAACCTCTTTACTTAAATCTAGTTTTATTTAAAACTCAAATAATCACCGAGACTAAAAAGAAACAAAAATATATATCTTCTTTAGAAAAAAATATATTAAAAAGTTGTTTTTTACTTCATTTACGACATGTTCATTATTTTTGTAAATATCTAATACAATAAATTTTTTTAATGTAAAAAAAAACGAGTAATTGCAAACGATTATAGAAGTGTGTGAGAATCACATGGAAATTTAGCTGTCAAAATCCCACCTTAAATACAGGGCTAAATTTCTAACTGAAAATTCGAATACTCATACGCATTTGAAAACATAAAACATTGATGTTTGTTACATCACTACTACATACATACATATGTAAACAGTTATGTAAACCTGAACATAAATACACAAATGTTTCCAAAGGACAAGCACAAACTTTTACTATGTATTATTTAATAACATATAATTTTAATGTTTATTACCCAACACTTATCATTATCGCCATCATGCAAAAAAAAATAACCAACAAGATGTAAATGCAACAACATAAACTAGTCTTAAACAAAACAGTAGCTGAGAGAATAAATAAAATACTAACAACAGCAACAACATTGAAGAAAAATACATGTTTAAACACAATTGACCATTTTTAGCACGTCAATGTTTTACTGGTAACAACGACGAAAGTATCAATACAAGCACATAATTCAAAATGTATACCTACGTATGCATATATGACAGTATTCGATTTAGTGGTTCATATACCGCCAATCTTTAATCTTTAGTGTAATTTTTTTGGTGAAAGGATTGCTGTTAAAATATCACTTTGTAGTAAATTTTAACTATTTTTACGCGTTCTTAATTATAAAACGACTAATACTCGTAATTGGCAAAATGATTTTAATCACCCAATAATAAATACTAACTTAAGTTAATTATATTTAATTGGCACTGACAGATATTATTCTTACCGAGATTTTTTAAGCCCTTCACAGTTAGTGTAAGGGTATATATATGTAGTTTTCTCATTCCGTGTAAAATTTTTACAATATTCAATTCCGGTCCCATAAAGTTTATATTATCTGAAAGCTTATGAGTAGGGGAGTCGATTGAGCCCGTGTATATGTTGATATCAAGCTTCTCGACATTGCCAAGACACGTATAAGGTAACAGAAATATTCGGGAGCAGATCGGTATTGAAAATCAACATAATCGCCCTTTAACCTTCTGCGATATGAGCAAATAAACTCGACTGCTTCCGTATTTTCGCTTATTTTTAAAACAAAAATTTAAATTTTCTATCCTAGAATAATTTATAAACACAGTTGTTACTAAGTATTTATAGATTTGATATGCCACTAGAGATATTCATAATTCATTTTGGATAAATTGGTCACTAATCGAAATTTAAATTTTTTTAAACTTCTAAATAATATTTCAGCACCCTTAAGATACCAGATTGTAAAACGTAACCTCAAAAATAATTTCTAAGAAATACTAGTAAATCGATATTAAACCAACTGAGATACAACTATCAAAGTACATCTACTTCAAAGTTTGTCTTTAAAATTTTTCAGTTTCTATACAACCAACAGAGCCAATATGGGGATCAAATGAAAGGGTTTAAATATTTAAATATAATTAACCATGAAAACAAAAAGATCCAAAATTAAATCCTAGATCAAATGGCGAATATATGAGTCAAATAAAAAGGGTCCGCCAAATAACTTTTTTTTTTTAAATTCTATAAAAAAAAGAAAGTGTAGCTTCGGCTGTGTGGCACGTAGCGCCGTCCTGTTGAAACCAAATGTTGCCAATATCCTCCTCTTAAATTTTTGGAAACAAAAATTCGTTCTACATGGCCCGATAACGATCGCCATTGACTACGGCCACTCCTTGCTTATTTTCGAAGAAAAATCGCCCAATTAAGCTTCTGGACCAAAATCCGCACCAAACAGTGACTCGTTTTGGGTGTATCAATGGATGCGCGCGTGTTTTCTGTGCCCCAAATGCGACAATTTTGCTTGTTTACATACCCTCCAAGATCAAAATGAGCTTCATCTGAAAATATGATTTTTTTTGGCAAATTCGGCCAAAGTATTGTCGCAATATTTCCCAGCGTTGTTCAAGCGCATACACAACCATATTCGTTCAGCGGAAGGATACAACTAATTTTCTGTCAAACCAGACACGAGCTTAGTCTTACCATTCACGAAATAAACACTTGTTGAAAAACAAAACGTTAGATGGCGGAGCCTTTAGTAGTTACGACTTTTTTCCCTTTAACCCCCACAATATTTGTATAAAAAAAGCGCTCGAGCAGTACAGTAGAATATAGTAACTATGTAAAAATTCAAAATCAAAGATGACGTCAGAAGTTATAAATAAAATAGCGTATTGCATGAAATGTAAAATCTAGGCTAAGTTACGATGTGGTCATTAACATATAAACATGACGGTGAAGGGCATTATCAGATTCGCCACGGCCGCATGTAGCGCTCTCACTTGTTTTTTAGGGCAGCGAGCTTTTTTAATATACATTAAAGTTCATTGTGCCATTATTAGATGTAAAATAATAATCATATAAAATTTTTCCAGGATGCATATTCCTTACTTACTAAGAGTGGGCTATAGCCTAATAGCGAAACGTATTTTCTTTTAAAAATAACAGAAAAGCTGGACATAAACTATGTAAAAAGTAGTAACATTTTGAAGTATGTTGTTATGAATTTTTATCATATGATTTTAATGACGTTTAAAATAATATATAAAGATTTTATTCGAACTTATTAAGTCTTAATTAAAAATGGAGGTTAACAGGTATCCACAGACCACATACTTTAGACAAAGCTCCTTCTTGGCCACGCTTTCCTGTCATATGTAATCCCACCGTGAAATATGGTAGATTTAATATGGTTATAAAGATCACCAATCATAGTATCATTAAGTAGTTCCATCACCATGAGAAGGATAAATCCCTAGTCTATCAACCTACTCTACGTACCGGGGAACAAATATACACTGAAAAATAGAGAAAGGTTATCCTGTGCGGGTAGTATTCGAGGCTTACTAAAGTTTATTATAAATCTTTAACTTAAAAAATAATATAAGAAACACATATACAAATGTAAAAGTTTGACGATTGGATAGCAATGGAAAGTAGGGTAGCAACATTAGCGCATTCTTCCATAAGTACTTAAACTGGTTTAAACGACAAAAAACGTATTGTTTATGTGTATGTGTGCCTTTGTATGTGTGAGAAAAAGTTAGAATATTTTTCGAATGATGTTGAAAGTTTCTAACTTAAATACAAAATAGTAAAACAGCACCTTTGGGAATACAGTTGTTTGTTTATGTAAGTGTGTGATTGTACGCTATAAGTGTACCATCAAAAGAACAAGTGACAACAAAATTTTCATACATTCATTCTTTTAAAATGAGTTAGTCAACAAGTGCTATATTAACATAGATACATACACACATGCATACGTACATACATATTTATATAATTTTACCTACAAAACTTTTTTGTTATTCTAACCAAGGACCAAGGACCTTTTACATTTCCTAATGCGGACATTTTTTAAAATCCTATTTTAATAAATTTTATGTGTAAAAAACAAAGTTCTTTTTTATATTTAATAACTTTTATTTGTTTTTTCTCCGAATTTATATTTTTAGAATAGTAAATCACAAAAATTAACGTACGCAATCGGTTAGATTCAAATAACCAAAAACGGATAGAACGGCCGTATGAAAATAAAAAACTTAGTACAGGCTTACAAAATACTGTCAAGCAAAAATGGTTATATTCAATAACTCAAAAGGTTTAACATAATCATAAAAATACTTTAAACCTACTCTAAGATGATATTTTATAATTTTCCCTGTTTTTACGTTTAGTAAAGTCAAATGTGGTGAAAACTATTGTTATGAAGAAGCAAAAAAATTGTGTTTATTTGTTAAACTAAAAATTAATGACAAATTTAGAAATCTTAAAAATGCAAAAATTAATGAATAATTAATAAATTTATGAACAAAAACTAAAATTAAATGTATTTTTTGTTGTTTGTTTTTAGTATAGTGCGTATCGTCAACAATAGAAAAGTAAAAGGAAGTGGTGGCATTGTCAGTTTAAAAATAAAAAAAAAATATTTAAATATTTAGCCTCACAATTTTTGTTTACTAGAATGCATTTAAAAGCTATATTTAGGATTTTTTAATCTCGGTTACAAGGTGTTGTGTTGTTAGAGAATAACTTTCCCTAAGCAAAAAATGTTACCATTGACCATTGTGATAATCACTATTGTCATACATATGTTTTACTCACAACCCTGAATTATATTTTGTATCGTCTTATAAAATACAGATGTTTGTTATACAGGGTGGACCATTTAAAAATTAAAATTTGAGTCGGCTTTAAAAAGTACTGATTTTTTTGTTAAATTTTTTATTGTTTATTGGAAAGGTTGAACTTTGTCCTTTAAGAATGAAACACTACCACAAGTCGTTCGACAGTAGAGAAGTGCGATAATTGTTCAGTTCCTGAGAACGATGACGAGTCGATGTTAATAGATGTTCTTGTACCTTGTCATATATTTTTTTTTTTGAAATTACTCAACTTTTTTTTCTTAATTGCCATCCTTTCTCGCTTACTAACCCTAACTACAAACAAAGCTTTAGAGATCAGAAATTTGCTCTTTTAACGAGGCAATTTTCTTTATAATTTTTGTACCAAACAAACTTTCGTATATGAGAATTTCAGTCTTGTGCAAAAATTTTAGCTAAAAAGTGCCAAAATATCTTAAAAAGTGTCATAACAAATATATACACATGTCTACATATTTAAAAAAAATAAATCCATTTATACAGTTTTATTATTACATAGAAAAAAATTTTCAGACTTCAATATTTAAAAAAATTTATACAGATTAATTATAAATAAATTTTATTATTTATTAAATATATACATAATGTTAAATAGTTATTCCAAAAAAGGGAAATACATATTTACAAAAATGTTATTCGCAATAGTTGTTTGGGTAATCATTTTTAAGACATCACTGTCAGAGCAACATTTTGAGTTGGATTTTAATAAATCCTTTGATTGAATTTTAAAATTGCATAATTTTATATACAGATGCAAGATATTCTAATAGCAAACATAGAAGATAGAAAACAAATTACAATTGAACTTCCGCCCTTGTTTTGAGATTTTATTTTATTTGCTCACAATTCCATATAAGAAATTTTGTTAACTAATTAAACACTTTGTTTTAAAATTAATCCAAATACGTATGATTATATGTATCTATGTATGCGGCAATCCCTCTCCTCCAATAACCAAGTTTACTTTAATTCGTGGTTTCGTTTGCAAATTATAGAAAACATTTTTTTAATTGCAAATGTTGTAAAACTTTTTGTTTGAATTTTTTGCCTTTAAAAAAATGTTTATTAAATCCTTTCATTTGTTCAAATGTGTGTATTGTGTTTATATAGTAGCACTACCTTTGTTGGTACGGTTGAATGTAATTATTTTTTTTTTATGGAAATGCGTTCCATCAGAGAGGTTTTCCACGATTTATTTGAATTTCGAAATAATTTGCTGCATTTAGTCAATGCCACCATTTGTAGTTCAGTGCATGTTTGAGTGTTAAAAGTTTTCTCTTTGTACAAGTGAATAAATGAATAGACCACAACAAGTTCATTTGTTAAATTCACAAACTCCATTGTATTTTGTATCGTCTAATAATCGGCTTTGTTACGATTTTAAAAAGAAAGTAAGTATCTGTTATACTCAAATATATTATTAAAACAATAGTTTTAATTTTTTTTAGGATACTTCTAAATAATAAATATTTGCATCAGAAATCGCACACTTTGTACAATTTACATAGAAAAATTTTTGATTAAAACTGTTTGTTTTAATTCTTTTTAATTAATTTTAATAATTTTTTAATTTTAATTAAAACTCTTTAAAAACGCAGAAATTTATGTTAAAGAAGCAAAAATCAAGATTCGATTTTGATTTTACCCTGTTAAATAAGGAGCTTAATAAAGCTTAATAAGTGACCAATTTGATATCAGAATGAGTTATGATAAGCACTATTCTTAGCTATAAATTTTTTTTCTAGAAAGTATTATAACAGCTTCAGCTTTAATACGGTAAGAAATATTGACCAAAAATATTGCAGCCAGATATATTCTGTTGGTCTCTCACCATAATAGTTAAGTAATTACTTGAATTAATATAAATTACACGATTTAAAATAAACCAAAATGGTTAGCACAAAATTTTGTACGGCAAAACGTTTTGGTTTAAAACTGATTCGGGCACGAACCTTAAATAAGAGAGCGAATATCGAATATTACAGTCCATGTGAACATGGTATATGCTAATTTAGTATATATCGAAGAGAGTTATAGCTTGAAATGCAAGAGCAGGTCATAAACGCAACAGCACAAAGGGGTAACATTTTTCAAGAATATTTCTTGAGTAAAAATATGTCTCTCTCAAAATTGCTCAACTCTATACATTAGGAAAGGAGTTATAGATCAAAATGTACGAAAACTTATACAGCACAGTGTCTTTTTCGGTCTTTTAAAAACTAAAAACATTATAAAGCTGACAAAATTAGACGTACGATTCTGAAATTTCGCAAGCATTGCTTTGTGATCAGTGGATTTGTAATAATAGAAAATCAGGGTGACACACCCACCTTCACCATACAATGTTTTATTTTAAATGCATATAATTTCTCTATGGACAAAGATTTTGAAAGTATAAAAGACTCTATATTAAGCTGACTTTATTAGCAAAAAGTACTTCGATACGCTTATTTTACTCCACATTCTCTTATATTCTACTATCCAGAATTTCGCATAAATAGCTTTCATGTTAATGTAATTATAACACCAGAAATTAAAGGTGACGCGCCCACGTTCCATATAACGCTTTATTATAAATTCACACATTTTCTCTATGGATAAAGATTTTGAAAGAACAAAGCTCTGTACATTTAACTTTAAAATTAGGTTCATTAGCAAAAATTACTTTGACGCGCCTACTGTACCGATCTCCATTATTAGCCTGTGCCCTCGACTTCGTCTGCGTACTTATCGGGCCTGTAAGAAGCCTCTTCATATAAAAATTTAGGTTGTTATTTATCAGTGCCTCAAATTTAATTTAAACTAGTTTAGTAAGGTTTTGGGTGATTGAGTAAAAATATCAAAAAATTTGAACATACAATCAATTATATTGGTTGAATAGGATTCAATACAAATATTTAAGAAAAAAATAAACTTTTTTAGGCGACGTTAGATGATTTAATTTTTTTCGCCAGCACTAAAATTTTTGACACTCGAAACCCCTAAACAACACATTAACTAAATACAATGAATATACATATTTTGCATATTTCAGCGAATTTGCTTAGTTACCAATTCAGCAAATGTATTAATCTAGGTTGTTGTCTATCTGTGGGCCAAATTTTATTTAGTTCCGTCCGTCCGTTTCTGCCTGATTTAGTAACAAACATCCAAACATACATACATTCACATTTATTATATTAGTAGGATAAATGAATCTGACAAAATTAGAAGAATGATAATGAAATTTATAAGGATTCATCTAAGTTGACTTCAAACATTATTTAATATATAAATATAAAAGAAGGAGGTGCCATGCCCACAGACAGCTAATTTTATTTTTTAACTTCTTCTAGCTACCAATTCATACTCTTCAATTTCGGTAAAAATACAATATTGCAGTAAAAAGTA
Source organism: Phyto melanocephala (assembly GCA_941918925.1). Classification (NCBI taxonomy): domain Eukaryota; kingdom Metazoa; phylum Arthropoda; class Insecta; order Diptera; family Rhinophoridae; genus Phyto; species Phyto melanocephala. The sequence goes on along the minus strand of OW799234.1, from coordinate 136,920,110 downwards.
GTGAGTAGTATTACTTCTTATCTTGTCATTGTAAGAAAAAATAAAAAAAATAAAAATAAATTAAATAAATTAATAGCAAATCGATGTTACAAAGAGAAAGTAATACATATTTTAATTGAGATTATTCCATAGCGATTAATTTTAATAATTAAATAATAAACGGTTTTTATTTCCAATTATCGTTATCTTCGAATTTTTAATTTCTTCTATTTTTCGGGAATTCGCGCACAGAATTTACAGAATTAGACAATTTGAAATATTGCGAAATTACCGTTTAAAAGTCTAAATCCAACATGTCATAAACATGAGATGAAATAGTATAATTTTACAAAACCATTTATTAAAAATTACCAACAATAAACAGACATACTTTAAACTAATAAATAAAAATAGTTCCAACAGTAAATTACAAGAGAGCTATGAATTGAGCAATTTTGTATTACCAATAGAAAAATGTTTTATTTAAACGTTCAAGTAAATTTTAATTAAGAAATTCTTTTGCATGCAGCAAATAATGAAATAATGTTAATTTACTTTTTTATGGCGAGAATTTCGTTTACATTTTCTCAACCCCAGCAAAAAGAAATACATGTGTACGTACATATGCATCGACACTAACGTCAATGTTCAAAACTCACATTCAATAATAACTAATATTATTAAGAAACGTTTCGCTTAAAGACAAAAATATTTCAGATAAATTTCTGTTATTTAAGTAAATTTTGTGATAAGAAATAATACCGAAATGATTATTTTAAAACAACAAGTTTTATTTATACGCTCCAGGCGTATGCGTATTATGTTATAAAGAAGTTAATATTATTTCGAAGAATTTTAGTCGAAGAATTTCTTATTACAAAGAATATTATTTTTTCCCTTCCCATGGATCCGCGCTTACATACGTATGTTACGTCTAGAAGGCTGCTATTGGAAGAGTTATTTGGGTCTTAGTTACTCAATTGTACAAAGACAGCTTAACGCAACATGAATTAACACATACATATAATAAACCTTTAATGATGTGGCTATTTTATTTTTCTAATTTTGTTTGTTTGTTTTTACTTTAATTTCAAATCTATACTTATAAATTAAAGAGGAAATGTGTGTGTGTGTTTCTTTGTTATGAGTTTTCTTCGAAGCTACTTATTCAAATTCTAAAATTTGTTCCGAAGGGACATAAAAAACTTAACATATTTTATGACATACTTTGAGAAATGTATCAGCTATTCCCTTCAAACTTTGTACGAGTTACTTTGATAGGAATTTCATTATTTGAGAAAAGAAATGGATAGGATCGGAAATAAACTACAAAGGTCATCAAAAGAATATTTAGAGAGTTATTTTATATATGAGGAGATTTTCTTCTTTGCATCATTATAACTTTAGTTACAAAAAATGGTATCTTTCTTGATAATGCACTGCATATGTTATATGCACATAATATAATCCCTTAATATATAATTAAGACTTAAAAAACCCTTTAACTGCAATTTTATCAGCTTAATGTACATATGCATAGTATTTTTGCAAGGCAATTTCGAAAAAAAGTCTACTTATATTTTAATTTAAATTAAATTGTGGTAATGAAAAAGTTACTGAAGACCAAAACATCGGTATATAGGGTACGTTCGTAAATGCAACAGTTGCGCATCACTGCAGCATCGTAAAAGTAAAACGTTCATTAACGCAACCTTTGGCAGCACCTTTAAGCGTCAAAAGTTCTTTTTTGCAGACAGTTGGCAGTGCTGCCGCAAATTTCCGCAAATATGACAACAGTTAAGTTTCTGATGCAATAGTGATTGAGTGTATATACGAAAGAGAAATAAGTAGCATTAAACAACAATTAATTCTTTAAATTAAATTCGCTTATATTTTGTTAGTTTTTTACTATATTTTTTTTTAGTTCTTCTAATCAGAAGTCGTTTCATATTGTTTCTAATTATTTTTTTATTATAATTAAAAAAAAAGTTGTAGCTTTTAACATCAACATTTTCAATAATATTTGCTATTACTATTTTGGATATCATTTTATATTTTTTGCAGAACGTCCAAAAAAGAAAACTCTGCGTAGTTGTTAAGCAGTTGCAATGCATCTGCAACAGCTGATCGCGCATCAGCAACTACATTTGGCATTACTGCCGCAGTGATGCAAAAATTTGCAGCATTCACGAACGTAATATTTAGCATATAGTGTAACGAAAAACGGGTTTGGACTTAAGAGTGGATTCTGGTACCTAAAAGGGTGTAGTATAAGATTAAATGAGTTAGATTTCTGATAAAAATTTATTTACCCCATAAAAACGTTGTTGCGTTGTTGAGTCGGTCACTGGTTGCGGCTTAAGAATCAAGTATCGAGATCATAACAAACGCAGCAAAGGTATTGTCACACTTAAAGCGAAAAAAAATACGTCACCACATAGGCCATACCAAATCGCATATCCCAACTGAAGGTGTTTTCACAGTGATAATGCGTTATGAAACTTTAAATGCGTTTTTCTCAAAACTCTATTTTCACACACTAAGTCCCTTTTCTCGGGGAAGGTCTCATATACATACATGTTATAGAACAGATTCTTAACTGTTCTTGTGATGATTTTCTGATTTTCAGACGTAAGAAAAAAATAAAAAACATTATACAGTTATTTTGCTCGGCTTCTCATGTATGGATGTACATATATTTATGGGCGTACGTACGCACGCACGAATATTGATTGGTGCATGGGCGGATTCAAAGGGGGAAATACGAATATTGAACCCTCCTCCCTTCCAAACCATTTTTTTTTTGATAATAGATTAAGCAGCCGTCAAACAAACAATACAGATATGGGCATTTAAATAACATCGTACGTGACATTTGAACTCCTATAAAGTGGAGTAATTTTTGAAATTAAGACTAACTAAACCAAATTAGATCTTTATGAACCATTCAAAGGGTACTTTATTTAATAAAAAAAAAAAAAAAAAAAAAATATATTCGAAGCCCTGTTGTCTAAAATATCCAGTAAAATAAGAATATATCGTACGCGACATAAAGCAGATGTGATTTTGAGGTATATATGGAAATATGAAAAAATCTGCGAATCTTGGGAGGTATTTTTTTCTTTTTTAATTTCTTACACTAAACCAAATATTTTTCTTTTAAAATCCATCGTGCTTAATTGAAAACAATCTTTAAATGATTTTATTATAAATTCAATTAACTATCGTTCGTGACATATCGTACGTGACAGATTTTTCTTTAATAGTATTCTTATGTAATACAATTTATATTATGTTAAGAAAAAAAAAAGTTAAATTATAAATTAGGTACTCTTGCGACTGTTCAAATACGAATGACGGAGACAAATAATGTGTTTGCACTACATACGTGACACTAAAATAACATCCAAGGGAAATTAAAGGAAATACCGCTAATTGGACTCTATATTTTCCCTTTTCTTATGGATCTTGTTAATTGTAGTTATTACCTTTATTTTAAAGCATATTTACAATTACAATTTATTTGTACAGTTTAGTCGCTAAAAAAAATTGATTGCAATTCTTTAAACTAAGTCAAAGAGATAATCAGATTAAACTCTTATTATTGCTCTTAAAATAATTTAAGAAGCTCTTAATAACTGGGCATATATTGATAAAATCTTTTGAAAGCGTCTAGGCTGAGTCCGCGCTTAATTGAGTAGGAATTTATTTATTCGAAATTAAAATATTAAATAAACTTATATAAATAAATAAAAGTTAGAGTACTAAATTTAGATATGACAAATTTTTGAAACCCTATTTTTTTGTTAAAAATTCTAACCACTACAGATAACTGTCCTTTTATTGAAGTATGTATTACTTTCTTTGTGTAACTTCGACACGTATGAGCAACTCTCGCATTACAAGCTATAACCATAGCTGCCAGATAAAATAGGGGAAAAATCGTCTAATTTGGGAGAAAAAATCGTCAAAATCGTCAAATAGTTTACTCAAATCGTCATAAAAACGTCAAAATAAAGAAACGCATTAAAAAAAAAACATTTTTTATTTAATGCATAACATAACAAACTTTTTAAATCCAGAGAGATCAATGGTTTTATTAGACCCTTTTAAGTTAAGAACATGACAATAAATATAATACAATTTAGAATTAATTTCGAAAAATAAATATTAATATGTATATAAATACAAAAAATAATAAATAATGAATTGGCTGCATCTAATTCAGACTAATTGACAAATAATTATAATCATTTCTTTCTAAAGCTTCTACCGATTAAGGTAGCTTTAGGCAAGCGTTAGACGAGCACAACGCCAAAATAAACTACATCGTTTCGCTTTTTAGCCCATAAATTTATTTCTGGGTCTGCAAACTAGTCTTCCTTAATTTTCTTCTTCTTGTTGGTTACCTGTGAAAAACTTCATTAAAATTTCATTTTATCTACTACAAAGTTTTGTATAAAAAATGGATGAAATTTCTACTTACAGAGGAAGAGCTGCTAGAATTTTCATCATCTTGGTTTTCTATTGAAAATATAATGTTTGATTTTTAAGGTTTTAATGTATAATTAAAAAGAACTTACCATTTTTTTGAAGTATTTAAGCATATTAATTTGTCACTTAAATAATTTAAATAAATTTACTTAAAAAACTAAAATTGTTTAAAACGCATTTCCAAATTTATATTTGTTCGTGTTGTAGGTATCAGTTGATAATATGTGGGATATACTATTTTAAAAATGTACAAAGTGGAAAAATTACCCACACAAACACATTAAATAATGATCGATATATCTCTTTCACTCTGTTTTATTATTAATAACATAAAAAACCGTTACAAATTATTTTTATTTAGTTTAAGGTTGATATAAAAGTAATGAAAAATGTTGCAAACTTGAATTCTTGAAAATCGTCAAAAACATAGCATAAATCGTCAAATCGTCCACACCTAATTTTAGCACGTAAAATCGTCAAAATTACGATTAATCGTCAAATCTGGCAGCTATGGCTATAACTCTTTTCCTAATATTCCGATCTAAACAATTTTTAATACCAAACATTTCTGATGTACTAGAAATGTTCTCGCAAAAATTGATTCCCCTAACATTTTCTGTTTGAGCTCTATCGTGATTTCAACAGATGGACAGAGCTAAATCGTTCTAAAATGAAACCAGAACTTAGAAAATATGTATTTTATGGGCTCTGAAATTAATATTTAGATGTGTTCCAAACGGAATGACAAAATGATCAACATCATTTATGTTGGTGGCGGGTGGATAGAGGCATCATAAAGTTTATGTTTTTACATATAATTCGTATATAGTATATACTCGTTGTACATATATGTACATTATACAGCGCTTTAATTTTTCCTCACCAAATTAACAACAATGTATACGAGTACATGAGAGTGTATGAGTATGTACACACATATGTATGTACGTATTCATGTATTGTATGTATTTGAATTAACGAAATAACATTTTTTCTCTCACTAAATTTTTATACGTAGAAACATGTGTACGTGTATGTACGTACAGCTTGTGCATAGTTAACATGTACAATGCATAATTGGTAATTTCAGTGCAGACAGAAGCATAAAGTGACACGAAACCATATACATAAACTAAAGAACACATTTTCTTGTTTAATAGAAAAAAAAGAAAGTTTAATTTTCCATTATATAAGCGTCTGGGGGTGAAGAACGTGATGATTGCCTCGATGATTTTCTTCGTTTTTAAGAGGCCCCTAAGAAATTGAAGCAGAGCATCATTAGTTTGAACGTTGTGGGGCCGAAGTATTCTTTTTTGTTCAAACTTTTCATGTTAAGGCATAGAGATGGCTTTTTGTCTGTATTAACAGAATATAAAAAACCAGTCAATGCTTATTAGATAAAAAGCTAAAATAAGTGCAAGCAACGAGTAAATCTATGTTGTGTCAATGAGCTTTTTTTAGACCATGAACGAAATACGAGTACTTAAGTGAAATAAAATCGATGAACTTTGTATGGGTTACTACAACTGATTTCTTTTTCAAACGACAGAAGAAATAATAAATAAAAAAGAACAAAAACACAAAAGTAGTCTGCAGTAGATTGTTATTAAAGACAAAAAAAAAACGTCAGCAAAACCAAAACAACGACAACAAATATGAATTAGTGCAGAATGCTCTGCAATGAAAATGGGAATGTGTCAAGAAGCCATAAAACATATGATTATTACGAAAATCTGTCTTGCACTACGAGTATGTAAAAACAAAACACAATGCAAATTATGTAAGTTACAACAGATCATCTACATTCAAAGATATCGACAAAACCCAAAGTAGAGTAAAAGACTAGATTAAAGCATTTTGTGTTTTTTCATAGATTTGATAATACTTTGCATTGACTAATTTGTTAAAATTGTTTATAAATACTTTTGCAGAGACACCTTTTAATAATATTTTAATGTAAACTTATACGTAGACTTATTGCAGTAAATAAAAGATATTAAAATTGTATAACTTACCGTTCATACGTCGGATCGCTTACATAAAACCTGTACGTTTTAGTGCTATCGGATGGGAAAATTGTATCTGCAACGACAAAATTTTTCATTTAGTTTTAATTTGTTCGCAATATTTACATATAGGTAGGGCTACAGTATGAAATAAAAAATAATTTTTGTATTTTAACAAACAAAAAAATTAGTAACGTTAAACGATTAACTCACAGAAACGTTTGTTCATCAAGACTTCTTTTTGTAAACGCGTATGAATCCTCGGAAACAAAAACTAACTAACCGTTTATACACAAATATAAATATGTAGTAATTGCAAAGACTCTTTAACATGTATACTGAGGATGCAAATCCTGAAATCCCGATTTACAAGTCCCGAATCCAGGGATCTGTTTAAAAAATCTCGGAAAATCGTGTTTTTTAAGTACGTAGTATTTGTACAATAATATATTAAATATTTATTATTCTGGCAGTGATTTTCATTAAACTTTTAAAGAAATGCTCAGGGGAATTTGGTGTATCACTGTCTAGTGAAATAGTGGGCTTCACAACAGATGGAGCTTCTACAATGCTGAAAATCGGAAAAATTATTGCACGCAAGCAGAAACTATCTTTTTTTCAACTCTTTTTGTTCTGCAAGTGAAAATGAAATTGAAATGATGATAATATTGAAGAAGAACATGGCTTCAATATTGAGTTTGGTTTATTGCAACTTATTGCGATCTCACTGATAATCTTCACATTCAACTACTTACTGAAGGAGCCATAAAAACTTCATAAATATTTCTAAAGCCTCCAACAAAAATAAGGTTTTGAAAAAATATGTTACAGTAGAAAAAGAAAAAAAAGAACTGAAACTTGTTTTCGATTGCCAAACAAGATTGAACAAACTTTTGGATATGTGCTAACAATGATATGATATGTTTACAAAGGAAATCGATATTTTTATTTCTGGGACAAGAGAGGAGTACTTCTGAAGGTATTTTATACATTAATTACATTACCTACAAGCGTTGAGTGCAAACTTTGTTTTTCAACAACTACAAATAAAATTTCAAATGCATTAATTTTACTAAAAAACTTTTCACACATTTGACCCGTTCATTTTGAAAGTGTATCATATTCTAAACTTATACATGATAACGTTGACAAAGGTTAAAGGCTTATATTTAGAACTTTAAAATATTCTTAAATAAATGTGAATGTACTCACACCATTTTATAAATGAATAACTCATATATTTAATATTTTTTTTTTTTTTATAAGAATACCATAAAATTTCTCCAGTTTTGATCCTTTAACTGTGAATTGTAGTAATTGTTTGCCTTTTTATTACATTTTAATTTAATAATGTCTATGAAATAATTATGTTTATGAATTACTTTACTTAAATTTTATTAGGTTTTTTTTAATTTAATTTTGTTATTTTATTAATAAAATGAATTTAAAATAATTTCAACACATTGTGTTTTTAATACATTCATATAAATTATAAAACCCGAACTCCCTATAAATCCTGCATAAAATTCACAAAATTTATCTCGTTCGGCATTACTACTCCAGATTGGTTTGAAGCATTACGCTCATATATTTCACATTCCTGGACACATTGATTTCGGTCCAAAAAAGATTTAAATCAAATTTTCCAACATTACAGATTAAACCCTCTTCGCAACACTTTGCTTCAGTTACCCTGAGTGCCTGTCTAATAAAAACATGATGTATCTTCACTGCCAATCAACTGTCTTTTGAGAAGGCCGTCAACGCTTATGGTCCTCAACAAAAGTGATAAAACCTCTCTCTGCGGACAATCTCGTATTCTGGTGCAGCCAATGTTAAGATTTATTGTCATACATATCTGCATGAAGGTAATCCATTTTACCACAATGAAATAAACTAATTGCTTATTAAAGGCATTTTCCACCATATCGATAAATACGAAAAAAGTAACATTGTTTCTTTTTTTTAATCTCTCTTTACGAAACCCATACTAGTTTGTACAGTGCAATTTCAGTAGATATGTTTGATATCACCTATACAGGGCTGGAATATGTTCATGTTGCCATGATTGTGTGTATTGTCATATACTTAAAAATGTTTCATTTTAGAGTCGAATATTTGCGGCCAAAAATACAAAGTGTGTACAATTGTAGGTTACAATCTTTCTAATAGGGTAACTCTGACTGAATATATAAGTAAAAATAAACAACTCATCAAAGAAACCTTAATTCCGCACTATAAAAGTTAATTAAATTGTCTAAACTTTAAATCAATTACTAGCTAACCAATAAATTTTTATACAAATTTAATGGATGTCAAACTAAATTTTAGCCAACATTTTTTTTTTGGGAATGTAAACCCAGTTGGTGTTGCGATTTATCTGCATGTGGATTTTTAACTTAAGTTTTTACTTTTGTTGTTTTATTCTTTTTTTTGTCACATCGTAAATTGTATTTGTACTAAAGAATGCAGATAAAATTATTTGTTTAAGTTAATTTACAAATTGTTATTCTGTCTATAATACATTATCGCAATATTCGTGTAAGATCCCATCAAGCAAATACTTTCTAAATATTCTGTAATATTCTAAAACGATCTTGCAATGTCCCTGCATCTAAGTATCTTAAGTATCGTCTGTTTAAAGCACAATTTAAATAAAATGGGTAAAAGGAAGAGGCTTGGGTAAAACAGTTCTAATACAGATGTTTGGGATGAGGTGGTATGAAAGTAGTATTAGTTCACCTTTGTGTCTACAACCGAAAATTTTCTATTAAAAATACAACCATCACATCTAGGTAAGTAGTGTTGTCTGGTAGTAAATTTGTTTTAATAATCTTTTTATTGCTTTTTTAGTTTTTATCGGTAAATCAAATAATTTGGAGCCTATATTATGAAAACAAACATTTCTGCTATTGTTGTAGTGGCTACGTTCTCTTACATGTTATAGTAAAGGGAAGTGACCGACTGTTATTTAACTTCCTAAAACATTTTCTAAATAAAATTTTAAGAATATTTAAAAAATTAATCCGATGTCAGGAGAGTGGAATGCATTTTTGAAACCAACCACGATTTCATCATCACCACTCTTTATCGGTATACTCAAATGTAATTTGAACTAGTATTTCTGTTAATGGGAAAAGAAAAAAGACAAATTTAAAAATAAATACTATGATTCCTTAAGTCCAACTTGATTAAATTAAAAAAAAAAATTAGATGACACTTAACATTTCTTTTGGCACCATATTAGATTAAATATATCGATTCTATAAATTCATGTCCCGTTTCCTGTTTTTTGTAACCTAAAATTGCAGTTAGTAGCTAAACTGCTATCTTGTTGCATGTTTCGTTGCAATGGTAGCGGTTCATTTCCGTTTAGTTTTACTCTATATCAATTGATAAGACCTTAGTCGGTGAATTTTTTAACTGAGTCACTTCTCAAAATTAATATTTTAAATTTTCAACAACTTATTAAAATTGTATTTCGGTATGCATCTAACAACATCATACACAAAAAGTTAAAAAAAGTATTTTATGTAAAATAATATAGCGATAGTTACTCGTAAAAATAAAATAATTTTTGCATCTTGCAGAGAATTCAAATAGTTAATGATACTTAAAATATTAAAAATGTTTACAGTTTTAGTTTAAGTTGTCCATTGCACACAATTAAAAAAAAAGAGCAAAAAAAAATTAACAAAAACAATTGGAAAAGAGAAGTTGCCATATCAGATAGTACGTAAGATTCATGATTAAAAATCATTTTTCATAATTTAATATTTAATTTAAACATACATATATTGAATACGCTGCCTGGTATATTTTTTAGGTATAAATCTAAAAGCTTTAATCAACGCCTACTTGTAATCATTAAAAAAAAGATATTTATGCTCACGGTAAACAATACGAGTAAGTAATAAGGTCCAACAACATCATTTTACTTTGAAGTAATCATTTAAGTATACATCTGAGCAAAAAGCAACGAATCAGCACTATAACTGTCAAATATTTTGTTTACACTTGCTTTGAGGGAATTCTAAAAAAAAGCTTTTTTGGTATAGTTAACATATCAAATTTATGTGTGCCAAAAATGTATTTAGTGGGTTAAAAAGAAGAAGGTCCACCTATCCTAAAGCTCACATTTAACTGGCAAAAAAACCAAGTCCCGGACCAACTCGTGTGTTATAATAAATAACTCAATTCTACAATTGCACTTAATTTAGGTTCAGTGTAATCATATGCGTGAATGGAAAAAGAAAGATATAAAGGATCAAAAGAAATCGCTTCCATTTTATACTATCATACAACTGTAGTTGGGCGTTAATTTATTCCTTTTGATAAAACGTTAGGGTGGATTAAAATAAAAAATTAGGAAAAAAATAGGAAAATAAAGCCGAGTAATTATTTGGATTTCTTAAGAAAAGTAGTTCATTTCAAATTTTTAATAACTGCTGAGGTTTTAATCAAGAATGACATAACTTTTGAGAATTAAAACTATTGAACTAATTTTGTTAATTTATTTAGTCGCAACAAGTTTTTTGATCTTTCCCAAAAATAAAAAAGAAAGTTATGAAACACTATTGCAATTATATTTCCATAAGTATTTGCTTGTACAATTTCCTCTTATCCTGTTCAACCATAAAAAAAAAAACAATAATAACATTAAGCGCAATTTGAACTTAATAAAAAAGCAGCAAGGCGTCATACTTATTTTTGTTTTTTTTTTATAAGACATTTTAGTGTCATTATATATCTGTGGCTTGGAGCTAAAAGGGCCAATGTCAAAATATTTACTTTTGAGAAAATTGGAATTGAACTCAAACTTTTATAGATGCTTTCATAGTGACATTGGCCAGCATTTTATTTATGAAGCTGTTCTGGGATAAGTATGACTTAAGCTGTTTTACCATAATGAAATAGAGCAAAAAAAACAAATGTAATGCAATGATTAACTCAAAAGAGCAAAAAAGTGATATTGGCCCTTATTGCTTATTGCAATTTTTGGTGCATCCTAGAAAAAGATAAAAAGTATTTGTTTTCTACTAACCATTTAATAAGTATTGCTCAATATTTTTGCATCTTTGTATTTTTTATAAATATATTTACATCTTTATTTTATTTTATTATATTTTTTTCTCTTGAAATGAACAAAATTTCATCTATTTCTTTTTTCGCTTACCCTTAGAAAGAGAAATGAAAAGCTAGAAACACAACTGGGACGAATGATGAATTTTTCGTTGCGAATATTTGTGATCGAAAAAAAAACACATTTGTGCGATGACCAAAACTCGTCATGCATAACAGTTGCTCCTTTTTTATTTATAGAATACAAATTAACTGACGTATTCATAAAAATATTTTAGGTTTATCAAAGACTTATTTGCCAGATGTTGTACAGAAATTTGTCAAATGGGCCCTCAATAAACCTAAATTATTTTTTTTATGAATACGGCAGAAAAGGTCGAATTCATAAATTAGATTAATAGGATTTAGAAAATCAGTTACATTAACTTTTCAAAAGCCTTTAGTAAGTATAAGTACGTTACTAAGTTATTTTATGTATAAGTATACAAATATTTAATTAGGATTTTATTAATATGACTATACAAATATTTTGGTTAGAAATATTATCACTCTATCAGCAAACAAAAATTATATAACAAATAAATCTTTTATTGTTTTGTCGAAGAAGTTGAAACAATTTGTCTATAATTTAACATCCAAAAACTATAAAAACATCAATATTGATTTATATTCCTTAAATTTGTTCACCAAACCCCAAACAATTTTATATAACATTTAAAGTTGTTTTCGTCATGTGTTTTATTTGACGACTTTCCGCAACAAATTTTTACGGATTAGTTCGTTCTGTTGTGCAAAATTCGTCGTTCGTCTTAGTTGTGTTTATAGCATAAGGCTAGAAACAGAGCATAGAAGACAAGTAGCAAAATTAAAAGTTTTGAATCATTTGTTTATCTTTTGACAACACATTTGCTCGCCTTCAACATCATCTGCGGTTTTTTTTTCACTGTTTATGTTTGTCTCCTCCCATTTTTCCTGCTGTTACTGGTATTTTAATAATTTTAAATAAACTACGTAAATGCTTTTTGTACTCACGTACATGTATGGGTGTGTATGTATGTATGTACGTATGCGTTTGCATGTAGCTATTGTAAATGTGCGTATTTAAGTTTTTGTGTATTTAGGAGTTCAACATTAGCATATAGCATAAATATCTCATGAACAAAACAGAAGCAAAAAAAAAAAATTATAATACATAATAGTAATAAAAAAGAAATAAACCAAGATCGTATTTTATAGACAAGCACATTAACGTGGCAACAGCAAAAAATAAAATGTTCTGATAAAATAACAAAAATTATGTGCTTAAATGAGAATATTATAAATCGGTGTGTAGTAACTGTCTTTAACGTGACCAAAAAAATTTTTGGGTACCCTAAAAATCAAAAAACTTAATTCCTAAAAAACCATTTATTAACCGGAATAGTGCAATTCTTTATTTAATATGGATTTCGTATTTTTTTTTTAATATCATGTCTCCCTGCAGTAGACGAATGTGTTGTTTTTAGAACCCGAAGATAGACCGATTTTATACCGAAGATAGAAAGTTTTCATGTGTTTTTACTGTAACAAAAACAAATCACAAGCAAAACTTCCACTTGAAACAACACATAAAACTTAAATAATTCTTTTAATTTATATCAGAGAAAAAATTTGCTCAAAAGATCGTAATTTTAGAATTCCTATAAGAAATTTCATACCAAAAGCTTAGAACACTCTAAAGTACGAGTAAAGTAACGATAGCCTTTGTATGTCGTAAATTGCTCATAGAATACAGAAATCCTTAAAAAGTATGTAAATTAATTATATATCCAAATGTTTATTTCTTTTTTACAATATGATAATAAAATGCTTTAAATGAATGTACTTGTGAACTTTTGACAAAGCTCCGAATGTTGAAATTAGAAAATTTTAAATTTTTAAAATAAACCGATAAAAGTGTTATCCCCTGTTTGTTTTTGTCTTTTTGCTTTTGTAAACAAATTTAAAATTTAATTAAAATTATTTTTTTAAACTTCATAGATAACAAAATTCTGATTCACCTTTACCGAACTGTATTTTTCTAAATGGTATACTACAACTCGCTAATGTTATAACAGCAAAAACAATCAACCGAAATTAATATCTTTCTAGATTTGTTATACATATATAATGTTTTTATCTGCTTAAGAACACCCTATCGTAAAATAATAAAATAAGTCAATGTATGTATGTATTAAAAGCTAGAAAAAAAGTAAAAACATTACTTGCCTCAGCCGGGATTTTTAATCAGGTTCGCTCTAACCAGTTTACCACGTTTGTATAGATGTGTTGTAAAAAAACAATTAACTTTTTTTTAGTCATAAGTCATAAGAAAATATATGTATACATATGTATGTATGTATGTACTTTATGGGATCGTAAACAAATATTGTACAAATTTTACACGGAATGAAAAATCTAATAATAAATACAAACATAAATATGAAAATAAAAATAAATAAAGAGTGGGATACAAAAAACGACATGTCTGGTCATGTTAGGAATATTCCTTGCAAATACATACATAAGTATATATGTAAATACATGTATGTATCTATTTTTATGTATACGAGTATTTACATATTTTTATACGTGTAAATTAAAACATACACATATTTGAATGTGTATGTACTAAAACGTGTATATTAACTTTTGCAGTTACAATCACATTCCGCTATAGCGAACTAAGTAGTAGCTGTTTAAGCACAACTTTAATAGTTCTATTTTTATACGTATGTATATGTTTTTATATGTCAGCCAAAGAAAGGAATAAGTGAAAAGAAATCAATGTAGGAAAAGAATTAATAAATTAACTACTAACTCAATCCGCATCGTTATAACTGAACTTAACTGTAGGCAGGTACGGAGTTTTCATGTGTTTACGTTTAGACATTGGTGCTCATACTTTCCTAATTTCATAAGTTAACGACGGCACACCATTTGTCTTTAGATTTTTTATTGTTTTAGATGTTGGTAAAACTTTGTCACCAAATCGCGTAAATGAAAACTTTGTGTTTCTATTTATTAAAAAAGGGGATTTTTTTTTACATTTAGCGTTTTCTTTTCATTAAATTCTCTATAAAAAAAAAACTTGTGACAATTCTGTTGAATTCTAATGACACAAAATGTTGTATTGTTTTAAAAGATATTGTTGATGTTAATGTTGTTGCTTTTGTTTTAAATTCAGTTCTAGAATTAATTATGCATGAAAAAATTGTATTTGAACTAAAAAAATTAAACATGAGAATTGGGAAAATATTGTTTTATTTTTCTTTCTTCTTCGAAAGTTAAATTTTGTCTACAAGTGTATTTGTACACACTTAATGTAAAATTTTGCATTAAATTTATTTTATTTGTACCCTGCAGTTCTAGCCAATAAATACTCTCTTTCCTGAAAATTTCCCATTGATTTGGTATTTTAGGAGTTATAAGCGTTTAAAGTTGCTTCTAACGTATGCGCAAAACATATTTGTAACAACACAAAAACTTAGAAAGCATGTTGAATCAACATTGTTCATATAAATTGTCTTTGCATAGAGCTTCTTGTGCATAGCCAAGTGTTCTGTTTCAGTTTGTATTTAGAGCAACTTTTGTTATTCCACACGAAGAATTTAACATACAAAAATAATTTTTAAATCGAGCAAACAAAAAAAAAAAAAATGATCAACTCTTGCTTTGAATTTCGTATGAAATAACTATTGTTCATATTATTTAATTCGAAATAAAATATGAAATATGAAAGCAATACAGATTATAGTCACATTTACAACTAGATTACGATCAGTAAGGTCGACTGCAGAACATGCTAGTGTGTTTTAAGGTTTTCATTAAATAAAAATATATTCAATAAAAAAATTACATATATTGTATACTTACTAGCCTGTGCCCGCGACTTTGTCTTCGTAGTTGTTTATTTCTGTGTGGCAAATTTTATTTAATTCCGTTGAGTAATAGTAATTTATCGCATGATTGAGTAAAAATATTAAAATATTTGAACATACGAACATTTATATGCAAAATTTGAACACTCGAAATCTTTGAGCAACCGACTAACTAAATGCAAAAGAATGTTAACATATGTTCGTAAATTCACTTGATAATTGTGATAAAAGGTAGCCTATGTATTAGTCTAGATTGTTGTCTATCTGTGTGCTAAATTTCATTTAATTCCGTTCAGCCGGTTTTGCGATATTGAGTAACAAACA
The DNA here is from genome assembly GCA_941918925.1 of Phyto melanocephala. Classification (NCBI taxonomy): domain Eukaryota; kingdom Metazoa; phylum Arthropoda; class Insecta; order Diptera; family Rhinophoridae; genus Phyto; species Phyto melanocephala. Next base: position 136,904,326 of record OW799234.1, on the reverse strand, counting down.
TCCAAACAAACATCCACATTTATTATATTAGTAAGATTAATGGGATCCACTATGCCCGCCACCACAAAATGGCGTACAACAAGGTGAGAGCTATTACTATCAAGCGACATTATCTCCTTAAAGTCGATAAGAATTCGCTAGTGAATCTCGATCATATTGTCAGATAGGACTTACTACGCCTACGGGCCTAGAAAACTCAGCATCAGCGTTTGTCTCGATGAGTTATGATGACGTTTGCCACCGGGCATACGCAACATAGTTATGTCTGTGTTTCTTGTGTGTGTGTGTGTGCATGTACCCTGTAGATAATACTGGACTAAGTAGTCTATTATAGCTAAAATGGACTACTTACAATATGGTCCTATGTAATGCAGTCATGGAACATATCAAAAAAGAAAAATATATGTATAATCGGTTAATTCACAAGCTGTCCAAGTGTATATTGGGTCGATTAAAATTAATTAAAATTAAAAAAAAAAAAATTAATTGAACTGAAATTTTGTCAATGACTACCGGAATTTGTGTTACACACACAGAGAAAACATTATTAAATGTGACTAACAGATTTATTGTCAACCGTAGAATTTAGTTATGTTTGTAAAATTGTATTCTTGTATCTACAAAATTTCGATTTGAAATATCATTGTATAGTCAGCATTAAGAAATTTTCATTCTTGCTTGATGTGTGTCTCTTGATGTATGTCCCCTTCAGATTGATATTGTTTAGCGTTAAAAGTCGCATGATTCAGAAAAAGCTTTGTGAATTTCTTCGCAATCTATCGAATTTTCGCTATTCATCCAGTTTGTATTGGTGTGAAAAGTCGAGGTGGTCTAGGTTTTTTCATCATATCTCAGTTGTTTATAAAGTGATTCTCTGATGTTCAATACCGATCTGTTCCCGAATATTTCTGATATTTTGGTACCGGACATGGCTCTTAAAAATGTCTGAGAGCTACACACGGACAGGCAAATAGACGAACAGACTGACAGACTGACAATGCTTAATTGACTCCCATATTCACAAGCTTTCAGAAAATATATACTTTATGGGGTCCAAAATGAAAACTGTAAAAATTTCACACGGAATGACAAAGCTATATATGTACGTACACTCACTGTGAAGGGAATAAAACTAAAGTTTTTTTACAGACTAATAAATTTCTACAAAATAATATATGACAAATGAGTGAATTTACCATAAGAGTCAAATTGAGTTTTCTGTGCGATTTCGAAATGAAATATTTTGCTTATCGTACCTCTTACTGTACAAAAGTTTTTCATCGAATAGTTACACAAAAACACAAGTTGACTCTTAAAGTAAATTCACCAACAAACAAAATTTTTGCCCAGATAAAATGTTTTTCATATGGAGTTTGACGTCATTGTTTTTGAGGAAGTGAAATGATTTTGTCCAAACAACTCTCCGCAGGAATTGGGTTATTTTTCTTTTTGTCCGGAAAAATGAGTTGCCGTATTATTTATTGTTTGCATAGTAAAGTTGTAAAATCGTTAATTTGTAAAATTTAAACGTCTTGTTTAAAAATGTCAATTATATGATGGCTTTGATTTTCCGAACAAATTTTCCAAAATGAATAAATGGTGCCGCAGAAGATGCTCAGTAAAAAAATTTTGTTCGCAACAAATAAACCATATTCATTTAATAAAACAAAAAATAAACAAAGTAATGCGTGTTGATACAAATTGGTTTTGTAAAGATTGCTTTACGTGTATGGAACAAAATCAAGCAACCCTTTCTCTTATATGATTTTCTTGCTAATGCTGAAGGCAGAAAGCTATTCTAAATTCCTAAACAATAGTCAGCCATTATGTGGGGGAAATAGTTGAAGTGATTGTGAAGAGAGTGTAACTTGACCCATTATACCCATTGTAAATTTAAGAGAAAACATTTTAGACTACGCTTTAATGAGTCTATAATTCAACGCTACTCACTAGAAACGTAATTTCTATGTCCCATTGCAGCCATTAAGCCAGGCACATCTTAACAAAATATGAAATCATTTCTTTAGAAATAACTTTGAGGTGATTGAGCTTAGAATCCAAAATTTCTGAAGCAGCCTTTAAAAAGCCCAGGTTAATCTTGTTTGAAAAGTTTTGGTGATTTTAGGTCACACTCAAAGTCACTATCATTATTGTCAATTTTCGCCTTAAAATGAATAGGCTCCTCCTGTGAAGCATGAGCTTATAATTGATTTTATAGGACATTAAACACGTCTATGTGCTGACCGTATGGAAGTATATTCCCATTTGGATCGAATTTTTCGGTTATGCAACACACTTGTTGCATAGCTTTTTCGGAATCCAAGGGTTGCCTTTAATTTTCAGTGTGTTTTTGAAAGCCTCAATCACGAAGGCCGTCGCATTTAAACGGTATCCTTTAAAAATATTCTCTACGCAAATGAAACAAAAATTATTTGGATCACTCACAAAAACTCTTCTTGATGTTGCCGTATCTAATTATATTAAGAAAACCGATTATTTGGTTGACTACAGGCAAATTAACACACTAACACTGCGATTTTTTCTTAAATCATTCATCTCGCAAACATGAGCTGTTAAAGAAAAACTGAGGGTATATTTGAAATCAGCAACTTTAAACCAGTAACCATCATTTACTACCATATAGGGTAACTTTAAGTCTATATATATCCTCAAAATGAGTAACTCAACAGTTTAAAATGACACTCAATAATTTAAGTAACATAAAGCAATTGTTATTTGTAATATAGAATTAACAACAAATAATAACATTTTTGTAGTTTAAGAATCTCGTTATTTAGGTATAAAAACCGCAAATTTGTAAATAAACGATTAAGTAATTAACTAGCCTTGAAAATTGGGTGACAACTTATATCCTAGGCATACAATCTGCCAATCTGCGTTGATTAGCACAACTAGTATAAATGAAATTTGATTTTTAAACGATAATCGTATAGTCAAATCTTTATGGCAAGTTAATAATTTTTTGCCGAAACTTTTTTCAGGGTATCTTTTAATAGTACCTCACATACAAAATTACAACATTTTCTTACACATATGGGGAACTCTAATCGCCATTAGATTAAACTTTCTATTAGCCACTTTAGTAACTATTTCATTAACATTTCAAGTTAGTGTGGTATCATACATTCAATTGATATATTTTCTAAAAAATTGTAATCGGTATTTGCTTTGAACTTTGTTAAGCATTTGAAATATATAATTTGTAATAAGAACGTATATGTATATGGCGAAATTATCGCAGGCAATATTGTCTTAATCGATGTCTTTAAGATATTTTTTAATTTGTCACAGATTGTAGCCTTTGCTCAAAGTTTGATTGAAAATAAACAAACTTCGCAATCTTGCATCAGTTTCTAAGCAAAAAACAAATAAAAATTTTTATATTTATTTTTCCAGTATGTCGTAAGAGGGAGAGTGTACAAATCATCGGACTAAATAAGCGACATTATCATTTTTGTCGTCTTAGTCCAATTGCTTAATTGTTTGAAAATAAAATTTTTAAATTTATATGTGCTCCGAAAGAGACTTAATTTCGACGCAGTACTAGAAGTGAATAAGTCAATGTAAAATTGTACAAATTATTCAATTACATGTAAAACCATCCGTCTCTCACTACAAAGCAGTATTTTTTTGCTGACTTTTTGGAACTATTGGAAACGATTTTGTATCGTCTTGTATTAATTTTTAAAAGGACATCGTAAAAAAAATATTAACCAAAATTGTGTTAACGATTGAACTATGTAGGTCATTTAGTTTAATCAACTGAATCGTTCAATTTAACTAGGTCGTTCATAATACGAAAAAAATATATATGTTTGTATGTATGTATGTATGTATGTATGTATGTATGTATGTATGTATGTATGTATGTATGTATGTATGTATGTATGTATGTATGTATGTATGTATGTATGTATGTATGCATTGTATCACTGTAGTTATAAATCAATTAAAAATTAATTACTGCTAATTAGTTTTTGTTCATTATTTATTTAAATTTGCAATTTTATTGGATCAGACAAAAAGTAAAAATATCAAGTCATTTTTACTATTAATCGCAATACGAACATACATACCAACACTAACGTAAATACATTATTGACCAGTAAAACTTTACCATGACAAACGAAAACCTTTTTGTCTCTGTTTGCTAGTATTTTTGTTATTGCTTTTCGGATAATTTTTCCTGAATAAACTTTTCCTTTATCACTGTACATACTAATGTATATGTATTTGTATATGTTTGTATGTACATACATGCATATTTTTATTATCTTTTTGCTGGTTATTTTGTCTTATTCTCTTTATCACTTTATTTTGCATACAAATTTTGAAACTTCAACAAAAACTACAACAGCAGCAAAAACTAAATAAACAGCAAAACAAAAACAAACAAGAAAAAAATTTATAATCGGCCAAGTCCGTCCATATATGCTTTAAGCCACAAGCAAAATATATTTTTTTTGCTGAATATTCATTATTATATCGAAATTAGTCGGCTACAGCTTTGATGTATTAATTTTTTAAGAGTAAATGAATCTTTTATGGGATTTAAAATTATAAGTGGCATCGCTGGGAAAGATAGCATTCTCTCAGACATTAACAGATATCATTTGTATATATTACATATGTATGTATGCACATGTCTATGATTGCATGTTTGTATATACGTATTATATATACATACGTATATACAAACATGTGTGTATTTGAAAACCTGAAAATTTGTTTGCGAATTTTCGTTATTCAAATAAAACAAGAAATAACAACAAAAATGTTATAGCCATTTGTGGGACCACATTAATATCATTTAATAGCAGGATTAACACTGTAGTTTTGTACATTCGTATATAACCCGACACTCTCTAAGCGAAATGCTTAGTATTTATTCATTTTTGCTTTTAATTCCAATTTGGTTCAATGATCTTTAATTTCAAAATTCTACATTCATAAACTTAGAATATATTAAAGTTCAATAAAAATTCAAAAAGGACTTAATGGATGCTCAATATCAATTAGGTATGAATTTGCAAAGTTCTTTCTATGCAACAAATACTTTTTAATACGAGTACTGTGTGTAGCTTCCCAACAAAATCCTTTTGAAATTATTTCTCACAATACAGAGTAATGAGGGGCAGTTACCAACATCATTATTTTTAAATATAAAATAATAACCTGTTGGTAATGGTCTAAGTAAATACTTTATTTATTATTAGTTTAACCAATGAATTAGTTTCTTCTTTTAAAATGAAATATCGTATTAAAATATTATTTATAACATATTTTTTGTAACACACCAGTATAAAAAAATAATTGTACATAAAATTTGTGTTTTCTATTGGTAAGTAAGTGTATGCATCTTTTAAACAAAAATATGTATGTAGTTGTTCTGTCAAATCAATATTTTATTTTCCAAATTACTCTAGGTAAGTGAGGATTTTATTGGGTCTCTTTAAACTACAGCATACACTTCTTAATTGTTCATTGTTTTCTGCATTTAGTCGCATATTTTTTACGTGAATAATTAAAACATTGAACCAAAACAGCAATGAAATTCACATTCGTTTACTGTGTAATACCTAAGTGCTACCAGTCTATGTGTAGCGTTCCACAAATTTCAATTTTTTTGGCCATCTTCTCAAGATTATTTTTCTAAAATTTAAAAATTATTTTAAATATGACACTATATAGCGTCATATGTGTAGCATTCCAAAAATGGCCATTTTTTCCACTGAACTTTCAAAGTATTTCCATAAATGTTTAACCCAGTTTTCTAAAATTCCACATTTATTTTAAAAATGACACTTATCCAGTGTCGTTAAGGACTCCTTGAGCTATCATTCCTAACTAGTTTGGTATATTTACTTAGGTCCATGGATAAAATATTGATCATAATAATTTACTATATATGAAGTATTAGCACTGTTCAATGTCTAACATTGCTCGGTTATCTGTAAAATGAGCTCTGTTACAAAATGTGGATCTTGTCTTTGCTAGTTAAATACGAATTTAACTTCACACACATGAGATTTTTTAATGTAATTGGTGTGGGTTACAAATTTTGTGTTGAAAGTCTGGGATTTGTTTGAGAATATATTGTTAAAAATAAAACAAATATACTAGTTTATTATAAATAATTATCACTTATAATAGCCAACTGATGTCACAATGAATGCAATGATGCCAACCAAATCTTTGTCAAAAATTACAATCAGTATGTAATGATTCAACTAATTAAAACTTTGTCTTACCAAGTTAAGTACAAATAAAAAGTCTTTGTTTAGTCGCAGCACAGTGGCATCCCTGAATGCTAGAACACATAACTGTAACGAATGGCGAATTTCTTGCTGCAAATATTCGTCTCAAAAAATAAAACTTATAGCCTGTTTAATGATGTCGAAAGAAAACCTAAGCGAAAGAAAGCTAGTCATTTACTTTCGAATAAATTTAGGTTTATCAAATAGATCAAATAGATGTTTACATTCGCTTGTATTTACGTATATCAATTTCCTATTATGTACTTTTCCTATTATGTACTTGTTAAAAGAAAAAAAATCTAAAATTTTCTGGCTATTTTTTTTAAAGTGGTATAAAAACCACTAAATTTTTGATACAAAAGTGCAACCCTTTCATGTAGTGATCCCCTGTATATAAAAAGTGCAAAACACAAAAAAAAACGAATTAAAAGTTTAAGGTTTTTTAAAAAAATTTTAAATAGAGTAGGAGTATTGAAAAATAATAGTCTAAAAAAATTTAAATTTAATTTTAAGTGTGTTTTGTTTGTTTTAAAATAACAAGACATCGACCTGCCAATTACTATTAATATGGAAGATGTATGTGATTGTCAACCGAGCATTTACCATAGATGAATCAAATTTTTTATGAAAATTCTACGTTTTTATACCCGCCACCAAAAAAATGGTGGGGGTATATTCATTTTGTCATTCCGTTTGTAACACATCGAAATATCCATTTTAGACCCCATAAAGTATATATATTCTGAATCAGGGTTTGATTTGATGACGATCTAGCTATGTCCGTCCGTCTGTCCGTCTGTCCGTCTGTCCGTCTGTTGAAAGCACGATAGAGGTCGCACCGAAAAAGCTAGGGGGCTCAAATTTTGCCAGAATCTTTCTTATAGATAAGGTTTGTTTGGTATTGAAAATGGGCTAAATCGGAATATTAGGAAGAGAGTTATAGCTCGAAAAGCAAGAGTAGGTCGAAAAAACCGTGTCCTTCAAACATCGAATAAAATGGAATTGTGTCCAAACGCATTAACGTAGACTCATGAAACTTCGAATATATATTTCTCGAGTAAAAACAATATTTTTCCCCAAAAATTATCTAAATCTATGCATTAGGAGAGGAGTTATCGATCAAAATGTACGAAAATTTATACCGCACAGTGTATTTTTCGGTATATTTAAAAACAAAAACGTCATAAAAGCAACAAAATTGGATGTACGACTCTAAAATTTTGCACACTTTGCTTTTTGGTGAGCCGCTTTTTTGTAACGGAAAATCAATGTGCCACGCCCACTTTTACGCCCACCTCCCATATAACGTTTTACTCAAAATTCATATAATTTCTCTATTAATAAAGATTTTGGAATTATAAAGGGCTATATTGAAACTCCTAAGTTGTACTCATTCGCAAAAATAACTTTGACACGCCTACTATAACGCCCACTTTTCACGTTATCTACCGTTAATGAAATTTAAAAGCTTATAAAACCGCCAAAATTAGAGGTATGATGACAAAATTTGCTACGTATATCCCCCTGGGTATTGTCATTACTGTGCCAGAAAATTAAGGTGCCACGCCCACTTTTACGCCCACCTCCGATATAACGTTTTACTCAAAATTCATATAATTTTTCTATTAATAAAGATTTTGGAATAACAAAGGGCTATATTGAAACTCCTAAGTTGTACTCATTCGCAAAAATAACTTTGACACGCCTACTATAACGCCCACTTTTCACGTTATTTACCGTTAATGAAGTTCAAAAGCTCATAAAACCGCCAAAATTAGAGGTATTATGATAAAATTTGCTACGTATATCCCCCTAGGCAATGTCATTACTGTGGTAGAAAATTAAGTTGCCACGTCCACTTTTACGCCCACCTCTCATATAACGTTTTACCTAAAATTCATATAATTTCTCTACTACTAATGACTTTGGAATAATAAAGGGTTATATTGAAACACCTAAGTTGTACTCATTCGCAAAAATAACTTTGACACGCCTACTATAACGCCCACTTTTCACGTAATCTACCGTTAATGAAATTTAAAAGCTCATAAAACCGCCAAAATTAGAGGTATGATGATCAAATGTGCTACGTTTTTCCTTCTAATCAATTTTATTGTTGTGCCAAAAAGTTTAGGTGACACGCCCACTTTAACGCCTACCTCCCATATAACGGTTTATCTTAAATTCATGTAATTTCTCTATTTACAAAGTTTTTGGGAAAATAAAGGACTATATTGAAATATTTAACTTTAATTTGTTAGCAGAAACTTTATTGACACGCCTATTTTACGCCCACTTTCATTGAAAAACTACATTTATAAAAGCATTTCAGTAGCATATCGAAGTTATAAAGGGTGGTTAAATTTTAAGGACCGATGTTGACAAATTATTTAGGATATTATTAGTATTTCTTTTTGCAATTATAATATTCGTATGGTTCAATTATGTATTTAACAAAATATCGGCCAATTGGCCCCCCCATCTTTGGCGCCACTCCTCTATCTGATGCTCCAAATTTTCAATGACAATGTTGATGCTCAATTGTTGCGCATGATGATTAGGCGAGGTTGACTGCTATTTTGCCACACTATCGCAAAAACCAGCAGTGGTTCCCATTCAACGAACTAAGAAGGCATTCACAGATTTTCTAACATTTTATACAGACCTGTTTTGCAGAAATTTAAATATTTTTTACCAATCTCCCGATTGTGGACGAATTTAAACGATTATGTTGATCAAAACAATTACGAAGTGCACAAAATGCATTTTGATTTGAACGCCCATTTTTATAAAAAACCTGAATAACTTTAAAGCGTTGCTCATTTGCGTATCTTTCCGCGGATCAAATTGAATAAGTTTGAGATTGAGAAATGTCAAATGAAATGCAGAAAAGAAATTTAAAGATTAGGTGTAGTTCACTTTCAACATGGGCCCTTAAAATTTAACCACCCTCTACAAAGAAAGTGATACATATTTTATTATAAAGAGATTATTCCATAGCGATTAACAAAATAATAATTATTGTGCTTTTAATGTACACAAAATTGGTGGTGGGTATAAAAGATTCGGCACAGCCGAATATAGTGCTCTTACTTGTTTTTTTATCAGTTTTCTTTTGCTTAGAATGCAAAAGAATTTATTCTTTCGCCATCGTTATGAAAATGTCATGTCTCAATTGTACATACGGAATTCCCGCGCATTCAATGTCAATATCAAAAAACATTTACTTTTAATAAAGAAAAAATTTGTAAGAACTCTTTATTTTTGAACTCAAAATAATAATGTTCTAGCAAAAACTATTAAAAATGCAAACAAACCAACCATGCTACTAAGTTATGAACAAATTAAAAATCGGACCAAAGTCTCATTCCGGTGCAGGAAAAACGATGAACCGGTGAGTGTGAAATACATATATAACTTATTTTGTTCTATTGGCAACAACAACTTAAAATTATGCATAAAATAATTTGAAATAGAAATAATAGTACTGACAGGCAACCACTTTGAATTGAGCTATGACTTGTACTCCGATTACAAAGACGGCATAGCGTATTGTTTTGTTTGGTATGTATGTATGTACTCTCAGTCGTTCGATATGCAGACAGACATAAATAAGGGTTGGCGTGGGATTATTTGTTGTTTTTGCATTCGAAATATCAATATAAATTAACAATGAATACACTTATCATCCCTGATGGTATAGGTTAAACAAATATTGCAAAAACTCAACTTGTAAATGCGAAATGCTCAAAGAGACCACAAAATAAATGTTTGTCAATAGTTGTGACATTGCAGTTGTCATTGTTGTTTTGTGGTTTTCATAAAAATTGAATCGTAATGTGTTCATATCAACACCATCATTCTTACAATCGTTCATGTATATCATGCAAAAATATGTCCATATTAGCCTGGCCAATTTTGTGTCATTAGACCCATTAAAATTTCTTTTAAAATTTTGTAAGCTGTGCAGACTTTATTCCCTTACCCAAATGCTAATATTGTTTGCATATGAAACCGCGGTTCTGGTAGGGATGTATGAACTAAAAATAGACCTACAAAATGGGACAACGGATATAAAACCATAACTTCTAGAAACGCTCTTAGAACATGAACTAAGCTTTTTCTTCTTCTTCATCGTGTGTAAAAATTCAATAGCATATCCAAATTTTCAGCACCGTTGACATGTGATTTATGTTTCTAACGTCAATCTGACTTTTTCGATGGTGGAAAGAAAATTAATATTATCAAACTGCTTCGAAATCCTTCAAAATTTATTTATTTTTAATGATGCATCAGAGTATGTAATTTATGAAAGATTATAGTAGAATTTTAACACGCGATAAAGAAAAGGATCAGTTTATAATGCAAGTTCTTGACTATCATTCACATACAAAAACATCACTAATTGAACAATCCTGAACTCTATATATTTCGTACTTGAACTATAATGTTAAATTTACAATGATTTATTAAAAAAAATAGAAATTTCAAAATAGAATCTCTTTTGTTCGGCAGATATAAGGTTCAAACTGTTCATTCCGAGCAATTTTGTGAATTCCCAAAAATTTTAAAATTTCTGCTTTTCAAACAAAGTATGACAGTATTATGCATGACAAAACAAAAAAACTAACCAAAAAAAGCAGCATCACTTTGATATTTTGTTTAAAAACAGAAGTGGTTTGCACAAAAAAAATGTGTCAGTACTTTGATTGAAAGACACTTCAGTTTGTTTTATTTTTCTCAACTAAAATGTTTATGTATTAATGTTAACTGAATGCTTTACAAATCATTGTTATCATCAAACATACCTTTTGATATTAAATTTTTACATTGTTAACTTTCGGAATTGAAAACTTTTTCGATCGGAATTGCGTTCTGTTACATGGCTGTTAATGTACCTTTTTTATATTCTTAATAAATCTAAATGAAAATAGTATTGAGTAAAAAAAATATATATTTTAGTACAATTAAGGTCAAAAAAGTACAATATTTCAAGCTATTTGGTACAATTTTAAATTTCCTGATTTCATCTCTGGTTCAGCTGCCAAATCGTAAATAGTAATAGTACAAATAGTGAACTGTTTTTAGTACATTCAACTCATTATTTTGTATTGAAAGTTTTTGCTGGACGAATATGTTTGTTTTAGACAATAAAGAAACTCTTTGCCCAATTGATATAAAGTTTTCCAACAAATCGCGGCCACCCTAGTATACATATATGTACTTATTTTGTACATTAATATGTATGTATATATGTAGGTACTTAGATAAAAATTTTCCAGGTTAACAACGCAGAGCTGGAAATTTCATTTTAAACATAGCTAATGTATAGCGTTTTATTGGATCGAAAATGTATTCATGGTATTAGCGTTCTGCTTCCGTATTGTCTTCCATCCCTCCCACCCACTACATATTTTTATAACTTGTAACTCATATTACTACACAATTTAAATAAATACACTCCATATGTGTATTCCTAAATTGTTGACAATATATTCTCTGTTCCAAAAAAAGTGTCGACAACATCAGAAATGACTAGAATATATTGTTGAAATTTTTAAGGTTGCGTTTTTAAAAAAAGTTTAAATTTTTTCAATGCAAAGTAACATGCATTCAGGAATATACCCCATCTCTGCTGTATGTCTAATTTAGTTGCACATATAAAATGCAATAACGTTCATGTATGTATGTTTGTGTATATTTATACAAGTGTCTTCATTATCAAACAATTATAAGCTTTTATTTAAAATTAGTTGTTTATCAAAAATTACCCAAATTACATTTTAATCTAACTTAATACTGGTTGCTTAAAACCGCACAAACAAAATTAAAAAAAAATAAACAAAATATGTATGTATGTACCCAGTAAAAATATATGACAAGAAAGTAATTTTGCAGGGGCTCCACAGCTAATGAAGTGAATAAATTTAGGTGAAAACACTAATGACTTTAACATTAGAGTTCATGTGTTTATATGAATATTTAAATGAACTGCACTACATTCTAATTAGTGCATTGATTTAATGTAATACTCTCAAGTTAATGATGTTTGTTTATATAAATTGTTTAAGTTATTCTGCAATAATTTCGAAGTGTATCATTTATGAGAATTTCGCAATTATGTAGGTATTCAGTAATGCATTTTTAAGGAAACTTCATATAAAAAATTGTTTTCGCAAAATTCTCTGCGAACTGCAATCTATATATATAAAAGAGTAACGTGACTGACTGACTGATTCATCATCATTCATCAGAGACATGAAATTTGGACAATCGGTTCCTATTTCGATGTATAGCTCCACTAAGAAGTGATTTTTGGAAATTCGTACTTTAAGGGGGTAAAAAAGGTAAAAACGGGTAAAATCGGTAATCTTATATCTGCTAAACTAAAAACGATACAAATAAAATTGAAAAAGAATTGTAATTTACATAAAAAATAAGCTGACAGGTGTCTGGCCTTTTTTTGCCCCTTTTTTTGGTACTTTTTTAAAAAGAAACTTTCCTAATTAGACGGCCAATTTTCACAAAATTTTTAATTTGGATTTCACCAGACATACAAAATTATGTAATTTAATAAAAATTTAAACACATTTATAACAGGGTAGAAGAAGGAAAAATCGGGAAAAGAGTTTGGAACTTTTTAGAACATAATTACTTTTTTGCAAAAAAGAGTAGGTTTACTGACTTTAAATCTTGTCTATTAAAATATTTTGTTGCATAGATATTTGAACATTTTGAACTTGGAATTTGGAACTTCGACCAAAAATGTACTTTTTCGCCTTTCTATGGTACTTTTTGTATTTTCTACGTTTATAAAGGTACAATTGTAAAATAAAAGACTATTGATACAAGGTGAGACTGAAAAAGGTAAAGTCGGCCAAAAAGGTACTTTTTTTAATTTTTATGGTACTTTTTGTATTTTCTACGTTTATTAGGGTGGGATTGTACCATCAAGGACTTTTGATTCTAGGTGAGACTAAAAATGTTATGAGCGGCCAAAAAGGTACTTTTTAGAATTTCTATGGTACTTTCTGTATTTTCAACGTTTGCGCAGCCAGAATTTTGAAATTAGTGAGTATTGATACAAGGTGAGACTGAAAAAGTTATAGTCGGCCAAAAAGATACTTTTTTGAATTTTTATGGTACTTTGGTTTTTTCTACGTTTTTGAAGGTAGGAATGTAGAATCAAGGACTGGCAACCATACACCGAATAAATATTGAAAATACATAAAAAACGTATAATAGTCTGTTGTGCAATCGTCACATAACAAATACACTTACAGTTAAACAAACAATAATATTCAAAAATAATTGTTATGGTTGTACTAAATCAAATACATGTTTATTCATCAATTAACCGTAGTGCGAAAATAAAAATTATATTAATATTTTTTTAATATTAAGTTTGACATTTGTTTTATTTATGAACCTTGACAACTAAAAATTGAAACAAGTCAAGAAAAGAAAATCAGCCGACGAATTAAGACTACCTGATGAATAAAGACATATGTATGCCTTCGGTTGTTATTTTTTTTTTTTTTTTTGTAATTTTTACTGCTACGTATTGTTTCAATAATAGTAGATGAGTTTGATAAAGTCAAAGATTTTTGAAAAAGCTGACATATGAAACTAGAATAACCTACAAAAATCTTATGTTTTCAACTAAATGTCTCGTCGTAGTTTTGGATATTATTGCAACGTATGAGAAAGTAATTTAAAGTATTTTATAAAATATTGTTTCCTTATGAGAACTTTCTTCCTTCCTGCAAAATATTGTTGATCCTAATGGAAACTACTACTCGTGTTATTTATTTCGAGACATAGAAATATATTTATTTTCTTAAAAGATAGACAGGGAACTCTATTGATTATGAGGGAAAGATTTTTCATATTATCTAATACAAAGTAAATAGGAATAACTTAATTAAAATTCATTTCCAGTTAAATTTGTTAAGCCTATATTGATTTGAGATATTTATTAATTTAATTTTGAAATAAGATTTGCAAAAATTTGTATGACTGTACTGTATCTCTTGATGCTACTATAAACCTTACATAATTTTGGTTATTAAATTTTGGATGACAATGTGCGGCCTACAAAAATGTTTTTATGAAAAAGCAAATGTAGCGTGAAAAGTACTAATATGACAACGCTGGCTTATTTGACAGATGTTATACAGAAATTTGTCAAATATGCATTTAGTAAACCTAAAACATTTTTTATGAATACGGCAGTACAGCTGTAAACAGTAAATTTCACTCTCAATTGCAATAATTTTATTCATGATTACCAGTGTTACCATTTTGATGCATTGCAAGTGTTTTACGCACCTTTTTTTATCTCGTTACCCTTTTATGATGTTCGATTTCCAAAAATGCTTTCTTTAATTCTTGTAGCGCTTTTGAACGCAATATTTTTTTAGTTTTTGTTCGTTTCTTAACTTTTGTGTTTTTAAGTATTTCTTAAATATGTTTTCGAGTTTAAAAAAATAAAGTAAATAAGCACTGAAAAAACCATATGAAGTAAGAAAGCTAAATTCGTCCGTACCGTGACTATAGCATAGCGTGGCTTTGATTTCAGATTTAATGCTATGCGCCATTTTGTTTTATTATTTCCGACGCCATATTTGATCTTGATTTTTACATAGTTAACTGTATTCTTCTTAATTGTTTATTTATTAGATTACATTTGCTCCTCTGTGTTGTCCAGAAGCTAAATAAAAATTGATTTCGGTTAGTAAATTTTAGCAAAGATACCAAAGCATTTGTATTTTTTGTTCTTATATCTCAGTTAGTTTCAATCCAGCAAAAATTTTCGGGTCAACGGTTTATATTGTGGTGTATTTAACGTGCCAAACAATCAATTAATAGATTTAATAATTTGATATTTAAAAAAAAAATATTTTTGTCCATAACTTTGCCGATTAGTTACCGATTAAAGATTTTTTAACAAATAGCTCTAGATCCACATTATATCAACAAATAGTAGCAAACATGTCTATAAATTATACTAGAACTGCAAAAAATATGGGAAATTCCAGAGGCAATCGTCTTTATTCGATACCACATAAAGGTCTGTAGGAAAAACTAGTCAATTAATAAACATTTAAAGAAATACATTGATTTACAATTTAATTAATGGTTATTTTATAAATAAAATCTCTAAAAAGTATTCTTTTTACTTCTCACGTTTATTTTTTTTTTTTTTTTCTAATAAAAGAAATATGCAAGAACTTATATCTTATTCCATATGAACAGATAAATATGCTTTAAATTTAATTAATAACGATTAAAAAGTTTTAGATGAGTAAAAATTATAACCCACTGGCTGGTCTTAATTTGTGAAGATCATATGTCTTCTTCTAAATGAAGGGACAGTATGTGTCCCCTTACGTCCTCCTGATTATAATTTTAAAAATGTAGTTAACATAGGTTACTTTCTAGATCTGTTTTGAACGTTTTTTTTTCCGTTATTATATCGGTCTGCTGAACCTTGTTTTAAGTAGAACAAAAATAATATTAAAATAATTTAATTTTTGCACTTTTTACCCCTTTTTGAATGACTATTTTACTTTTTTCAACATGATTTAACATTTGACACTTTTGTTAATATCTAAAATGGCAACACTGATGATTATACCAGGGTTCCCAGTTGTTTTTCATCCTCTTAATGCCACAGTTTGTTTCGTCATCCCCAAAGATCACTAAAAAACTCAGTTATTATTATTTTTTTTATTTATATTGAATTATTATTGAACAAAACAAATGTATTTTTAATTCTTATATGTATTTTTTAAGGTTAATTGGATTTGTGCTTATAACCCCCCGACCACACGAGCAATATGTTGGACAATTGTTGCTACAGCAATTGTCAAATTCTATTGCGAACACAAGATATTAACGTACGGACCGCATGAATATGTATTAAAACACATATTTAGCAATAAATGTTTTAATACATTGCTGAGCAATAATCATTTAACACAAGCAGTCAAATTCAATTCCAAAGAAATAAAATGCAACAACAACACTAAAATATAAGAGTACGACGCAGAAAAAATTGGATAAAATATAAAAATTGACATTGTAATATTAAAAAAAAATGTAAGTTTTTATATGTATTTAAATATATAATATCTATTTAAAATAATACTAAAAGAATCGTTTTTATTGTATAGTGGCTTTGGTGAACTGTATTTACATATATTTTTTGTAAAAATTTCAACTAAAGAACAATCTCCAGCAAAATTTTCAATTTAATGTTTTAAGATATTAACGTGTTTACCACCTAGAGATAAAAGCTTAAACATTGGTAATTTGATGCCGTTATTCTGCCGGCGTTATTGCTTATATTAAGACATAAGCAATCCCTCGTGTGGTCGGGGGGTAAGAAGGAAACGTTAATTTTATATATGTGCATATTTATGTATAATAAAAGTAAATTCATGTACATAGTAATATTTATCACATTAAAAACTACAGATTGTGTAAGAAAGCTTTAATAATCCAGCGAATAAATTCAATTTCTCACAGCAATATTATATTCGAATATTATTTTCGCATTTTCAATTATTCAAGGAAGATTAAACTAACAAAAATAAAAAATTAACGCATCTCAAAAAACTAATTTGAATCCTACATCGCAAAGATGAATCCCCCAGTTTGGTGCTAAATCTATTGAACTGGCAACACTGAATAACACCTACTGATAACGAAATAAAAAAAACTAATAAAATCGTATAATAAGCAATTTGTTTGCTTAAAAATTTAGTTGCTTTGTAAAGTCTTAATCTGTGCATACAAACAATACACTGCGGTTTACATTTGCTTATAAATATATTATTAATTTTTGTTTCCTTAAAGTTTTTCAATATAAAATAAAAAAAAGATTTGAAAATATGGTGCGCGTCACTGAGGATTTATTTGGAACAGCGATTAACCCAATGACAAAACATGCGGAGGATATAAAACGATTTACGTTGCAAAATATGATGGAAATGAAAGTACAAGTAAGCTAATATTAATGCCATCTACAACCTCATACTAACAACAAGTTATTAAAATGTATATGGTTACTTTTACGCACAAAGAAGCTAAAAAAAAGTCCAATTTAATAAAGTCAGCCAAAGAACTTTATGTTTTAAACTAGTCAATGCAGTCAGTCTACTTTCACATATTATTGGAAAACAGCAACCAAAAACAAATTTTGTTGATTTTTTTTCCGAGACAATGTATTTTTTAACTCTATTGCCTTGCATCAAAAACTGAATTTTCTAAAAAATGCCAACTTAGTTCCATTATGTTTTTAAACTCACTGGTGATTGATTCTAATTTTACTTTTCCTAAATAGATTTCAAAAAAAATATACAAAAAAAAAAACAGAAAGAGTGCTATATTCGGCCGTGCCGAATATAATATACGCTCCACCATCATGTGGTTATGTCAAACACAACATCATCGCAAGATTTCAGATTTACAAAACTTAAGATACACCACTTTCACATATTAATGGGGTTAAGACAAGTAATATATCCGCCAGCTTTTAATTTATACTGTATTTTTGTGCTAATTTACTGCATTCTACTGCATTCTTTTGCATTTATACTCTACTCCAGTAGTCAAGCTCAGGCACATTATATGTTAAACTTGTGTAACGGTGTTTTTATAGAGGTATAGAACTTTTAATTGGCGGCCATTTTGTCAGCTGTTAAGTGATTTATGTTTAGTTTGGTTTGGCATTTTAACGTGAATAGACGACGCCTGAACAACGCTTCCAAATTGTGCAAATTTATTTTGAAAATCTATATCCCTCTATAAAAACACCCTTTATTTGTTCTTGATGTAATGTTCGATTTTCAAGAAAAAACAATTTTGTCGAATGTTCGCCTTTCAAAGTTGTGTTAGTCCTTATCAAAAATATTCTCATTTGTTTCCTTTATAATGTTAAATAACAAACAGTAATTCTCTTACTACCAAAAACGATTGAGGTCTTTTGAGTGTCGTTTTTAGAGTTATGCTCCAATTCGTTATAAAGAAAATTCGATAAAATATGTAAAAGCCTTGGCTTCCCGCCGCTTTAACTAGTATTATTTGGAAAGAGTATTCTACAATACATTCCATCGATATAAGTATTCAGCTGTTGGGTAGGTAGGAAAATGGTTACCAGAACCAAGAGAGACTTTTAACACCCAAACTCAGAGACCAATGTGGTCCATTGTGCTCGCCTTGATCAAAGAAAAACCAAAAATAAATAAATAAAAAATCAATTATTAAAGATTACCCTATCTGAGGAAAGAAGTAGTGTAGTAGAAAAAAAATTAAAAACCTGTGAAAAACAGTCCTTAGCAGACCATCATTCTCTATCCACTAACCACCTGACCCACATGATGAATCTAATGATATTTTCTATTTGCACTCCGCTACATCACTCGACTCGTCGCGGAATCGCTTAACTAACCACTTAACTGTATGACTTTGACTCTGCAGTTCCTTCTGCTTCTCGCTACCATATCAGTCCCCTCCGATATCGATGTCCAAAAGAGTGCTCAGTCCAACGATCGACATAAAGAGAAACCTCCCCACACTTCGGAACACTTCAAAAATCATTTGGAAAATATTTGCTCACATAAGCTTGGCTGGCCATTTATTTGATTAAATCAGGAAATAAACATTTATTTATTACGGGAGATGTAAATTTATTTTAGTAATTACGTATATTTCACCAAAATTTTGTTCGATGTGAGCTTACCTTAAGACAGCATAATTTATTTGGTTATTTTACATTAAAAAACTACGTAAATCATAAAAAAATAATTATAAAGGAAGATATATTCTTTGTTGTTTAGCGACGAGGCATCTACTTCTTTATTTGTACAAGTTTTAAGCCTTAGAGTAAACATATGAAGATCACGATTTGATTAAGTTTTAATGAATCCAACGGTACATTTATCCAAATATGTGACATAATTATTTCAATGGTAAGAGCATGCAACGATCGAAAATGATTTCACCGTGTACACGGTTTAAAAATAAGTTTATTAATGGTTAACAATCCAACTTTTTTGCCAAACACCTAAATATATACTAAATTGTATATTTTTATATAATTAAGAAATATACATATGTACATACACACATATATAAACACTTACATATTAACTACAAAAACAAAGAAATCAATTACTACAACTTTATTTCAAATAGAACAATATTATAATTGGAATATGATACAATTTAAGAACTGCACTCGTGCTTTTAAGCACAATTGATGTTTCCATTTAAATTTTATTTCATCCATCAATATGGACAGTATTTAACAGATTTTCGAAAAACAGAAAATAAATGGATAATGAACAAAAAACAAATGTTGAAAAGAAAAACATTCGTCAAAAAAGAATGCGACATTTTTAAAATTATTCTTGGGTTGAGATTAATTGTTATGGCACACTTAAATTTTTACCGACAATAAAAATCCTAAAAAAAACTCGTTGTAAGAAATTCTTTTAAATATTCGAAACATTCAACTAAGTGTAAAGTAGTGTAAGGGATAATCCAATGAAATATTTTCAATAGCATATAAAGATTGTTTGAAGAACAAGACTACATTTCTTCAAACAGTGTATTTTAAAGTTGGTTTTTTTCGTATGTGATTTAATTATGTTGTAGAATTTAGCTATTCTGTATATTCATTTTTATTTACTAAAAAAATATTAAGAATTTTAATAAGTGACTTTATACGAAAAGGTTTTGCTCCTTTTTCTCGTTTGTTTGATTAAAATTAGTTCAACTGCTTCCAATCGTAATAATTTGTTTTTTAGACAATAATTCAGAAAAATTCATATTTTGTTAATTTTTTCCTAACTTTATCAAATGTATATTATACGTATGTATGTCTATTGAACATTCTTAATTTTCACTATTTTGTTTTAGAAAAACTTGAGAAAATTTGCAAATATTTTACAAGTCTTACCTGAAATTATACTTTCTACCTTGTGTCATTTTTGTAATCGCTATATATTATTATCATTTTTTTATACACAGTGAGTTGAAAAGGGTTTATATAGGTTTGTCGTTCAGTGTAAAACTTCTAGAATATTAATTTCTGACCCCATAAAGTATAAATTTACTGAAAGCCTTTGAATAGGGGAGTTGAATACCCATTATCCATATGTCCTTCTTAACTTTTGAATGTTTAAATCAACTTTTTGAAGTCCCTCGACATTGCTAAGACCCATGGAGGGCCTCAAAATATCAAAAATATTTGGAAGCAGATTGGTATTGGAAATCAGCATATTCGCCTTATAACATTCTGAGATTTGAGAAAGTAAACACGACTGCCTCGGCTTTTTGCTTGTTTTTACCATAAAAATTAAAATTTTTCAGCCCTAGGATAATTTATAGACACGATTGTTACTATTTATAAATTTGGTATGCCTCTGGAGGTACTCGTGAAAAATTTTGGACAAATAAGTCACTAATCGGCAAAGTTATAGGAAAAATTATTTGGAAAAAAATATATTTTTAAATATATATGTCAAATTTTTTTAAACTCCTAAATAATTTTTGAACACGCATAAGATACCAAATTATAAGCCGTAATCTCAGAAATTATTTCTAAGAAAATCTAACAAATAGGAATGAAACCAATTGAGATATAAGTACCAAAGTACAACTGATTCGGTGTTTTTCCTAAGCTTTGCAAATGGAAAGCGATATTTTTCAGTTCCTATACAACCGAGAGAGCCAATATGGGGATCTAATAAAAAGGCTTGAGTATGAAAATATATTTAGCTATGAAAAGAAAAAATCCAAGATGGCGTCCTAGATTAAATGGCGAATATATGAATCAACAATAGAAGTAACGACTTTATCCCCTTTAACCCCCACAAAATTAAAATCAAATAAAAAGGCTTGCTCGTTGCATTAAGAAAGTTAAAAATACAGAAGGGCGTTCAAAACAAAATGGCGGAACAAATTTTTTTAACCACAACAATATGGGTATCAAATGGAAAGGATTGACTAGTCGAATACAGTTAACTATGTAAAAATTTCAAATCAAAGATGGCGTCGGAAATAATAAAGAAAATGGCTTATTACATGAAATCTAAAATCTGGGCCTAGCTACGATGTGATATTTATACCCTTGTGCACAACAATGAAACGTATTATCTGATTCGGCACGGTCGAATATAGCGCTCTTACTTGTTTTTTTTTAAATTGTGAATAAAATTAAATTTATTATTTCAAATGTTGGTTTGGTACAAGGCAAATCATATGACATGAACAACAAAGTAAGTAATAACATTTGTAGTATGAATTAAAAGTCTAGAGTTCACCTTTATAAAAATGATACAAATGTTAGCCCTTAGCTCCCAATAAATAATACATAGAAATAAAGTTAAAGTTAAGTTAAATGGTATTATTGAAAATCAAGATATTAATGATGCAGGTAATGTCCTAAAAGCAAACAAAATATAATTATTTCAATATCTTATATAAATATTTTATTTGAACTTTATATATCAAATTCACTGTAAATCATTTTTATTTTGGCTTAAGTTCATTTGTTCTAACAAAAACGTAAAACGGATATAAAAAAATATGAACACGTAGAAAAATAACATTTTATAGGAGAGAAAAAATTTTTTTTTTAAATTTACTATGATTCCCTGATTCTAATTTTATTAAATTGTAGCAAAAATAGTAATTTCAAATTACATATGAGTGTACCGATAAAGAGTGCTGATGATGAAATCGTAGCTGGTTTCGAAAAAGCATTCCACTCGGCTGACATTGAAAAAGTTTTTTTAATAAAAAAAATTAAATTAAAATTATTACAATTTAATTTAATTTAGAAAATGTTTTAGAAAATTAAATAATATAATAAATGAGGTTAAATCAAAATAAAAATGATTTATAGTAGATTATTACAATATTAAATATTGAGGGAGAAAAAAAATATATTTTACTGTAACACTAAATAAATACATTTTATGAAGTGACTAAAGCAATTTTAGAGAACTAAACTGCAAACGGAAAATGAACGAATTTAAGAACATATTTTAACAATAAGAATAAAAAAATATTTCAAATATCGGCAAAAACTTAAAAGTTTAACGCATTAAAATTTTGAGTAAAGTTATTAAGTTTAACTTATAAAATATTAATTATAAACAAGTAACAGTGCTATATTCGGCCGTGCCGAATCTTATATACCCTTCACAACGTGTAGTCATGCAATAACAATTGTTTGTATCACCATTCATCCCATATAAAATACGTGCATACGTACACGTTAGAATAAATGTGGCATCGAATCCCAGCTGAGCCAAAAAAATTTTATTTTATTTAATATATTATTTATATTTTATTATTTTTTTTTTATATTTTTTTTAAATTTTTTTAAAAAATTTTTTTAGAAAAATTTTTAAAAAATTTTTATAAAAGTTTTTTTTACATTTTTTTTTAATTTTTTTTTTGTAGTTTCTTTTATTATTTTTTTCTTATTTTTAATATTTTTTTTTTTTGTAATTTTTTTTTGTTTGGTATGTTTTTCACATGTATGTATATATGTATGTTGTTGTTGTAATTGTGAAAAAAAACGAGGTGGTCGTGGTTTTTTGCGCATATCTCAGAAAGTTATGGGGCGATTGTGCTGAATTTCAATAGCGATTCATTCCTGGATATTTACAAGAGATTGATACCATATACAGATCTGAGGAACATATAGTTGCTTCTAAAAGTTGATTTCAACCAACACACGGACAGACGGGCAGACGGACAGACGGACAGACGGACAGACGGTCAGGGCTTAATAGACTCCTCTATTCATAAGCTTTCAGAAAATATATACTTTATGGGGTCGGAAATGAAAATTGTAGAAATTACAAACGGAATGACAAAGCTATATATACCCTTGTACACCACAGGTGAAGGGTATAAAAAAATTATAAAAAAATGTGTGATTTGAATAGGTTTTAGATCTAAATTTGTTCTTCTAAAATAAAACAACCAATTTCATCATTCAAATGCAGTACTTTAGTTTAAAATATTGGAGTTAGATTTTTCAATTTTTTTCCAAAGTCATAAATCTTTTTCTTTTTTCCCAGAAGACAAACAAATTAATTGTGAAGCTAAAATCTAGGTAAACCAAACAGCACAGCCAACATTTGAAGTTTTTACCCGTACATTTCCTGTTGCAGTTTAATTTATATATTTTTTTCCTCTTTACTTTTAGTTTCTTTTTGTTTATATTGTATCTTCTAGACTGTCTTTCCATCTGTTGTTCATTGTAAACCTGGTGGAATATTTGAAAGATTTTTTTCTATTTATTCTTAACTAACTCTACACTTGGCGTCTTAAAAACTTTCTAATTTGTTTCACACCTCTTTCAACTTCTTTTATTTATTTTTTTACATAAAATGTGGCAATAAATAAAATAAAAACCAACGATGTGGTTGCATATTCATTCACATTATTTCTTGGAATGTGGCAAATATTACCAAATTATGCGGGTGATAACGATTGCAACTGTGATAACAATACACGTATTTATGCTGGTGTTGACGACGGCGATGCTGTAAATGTTTTTGCTTCTTCGTTAAACCTCACACATCAACGCTTAAACTTTTAACCATTTAAATATTTGCATGCAACATAAATGTAAACAACAACAAAAACTAGATCATTACTTTGGGTGCCACCATAACTAGTATCCAAGTGCCGGATGTAAATGGCCATATAGATGACATCGCTCTAGGTTATGATGATATTGCAGGTTAGTACAACTGTCTCCATTTCTATTTAAGATTTACGTTTGTTGCTTAGAAGGTGAAAAATATGAAAAAATTGTTGCGTTACAATTTGTTTTATATATTAGAAAAAAATGTTGATTTAGAGAACACAATGAAAATCTAATTAAAGACACAACAATTCATACTCGTAGAGGTATAAATATGCATACATACATTATGTGTTTTCAAACTACACTAAAGTTGTACACATTTGTTTTAATAATTATCCCATTAATATTTTTTACATTACATACAACAGATCATAGAGATCATAGGAGATTATAGAATGTCGTCATCAGAGATTTAGAAGATATTATTTTTATCTTTTATACGATAAAGAAAACTTTTTACAATTTACATACATCTCTTACGATATGTTGGGAATTGGAAAGTTGTAAATTTTTGGCGACATCAGACTGAAAACAAACAAGTAAGAGTGCTTTAGTCGGCCGTGCCGAATCTTATATACCCTTCACAACGTGTAGTCATGCAATAACAATAGTTTGTATCACCAATCATCTCATATGAAATAAAAAACATACATATATAAAAACATCCCATTGCAAAATTATAAATTGAGTTTACGTATGTATGTTTCACAAAAAAATAATAAAAAAATATTAAAAACAAAAACCACAATAAAAAATATTAAAAACAACAATAAAAAAAAATTACAAAAAAAAAAAAAAAAAAAAATTTTTAAATTTAAAAAATTTTTTAAAAAATTTAAAAAAAATATATAAAAAATAATAAAAATTTTTGGCTCAGCTGGGATTCGATGCCAGGTTTACTTTAACCAGTATACATATGTATATGTATGTTGTTGTTGTAATTGTGAAAAAAACGAGGTGGTCGTGGTTTTTTGCTCATATCTCAGAAAGTTATAGGGCGATTGTGCGGAATTTCAATAGCGATTCATTCCCAAATTTTCCAAAAGATTGATACCATACACAGATCTGAGGAACATATAGTTGCTTCTAAAAGTTGATTTCAACCAACACACGGACCGACGGTCAGGGCTTAGTATACTCCTCTATTCATAAGCTTTCAGAAAATATATACTTTATGGGGTCGGAAATGAAAATTGCAGAACTTACAAACGGAATGACAAAGCTATGTATATATACCCTTGTACACCACAGGTAAAGGGTATAAAAATAGATTTTAAAAATATTGAAAATTATACAATGAATTTAGACTATAACAAATAGATAACATGTTTACTTCAACATATTGGGAAACGACGTCAAAAATTCAATGCAAAACAAAAATGTGAAATTAAAATGGAGAAAGTAGCTTCTATTCGTCCAACAACATTTCCAACTGATTAGGAAATTTTATAAAGAATGTTTTTTAGAAGAAAAAATTTAGTTTTAAAACCTGTTCAAATCACACATTTTTTTATAATTAATATTTTATAAGTTAAAATTAATAACTTTGCTAAAAATTTAAGTCCCCTAAATTATTTTTATATCAATTTGGATCAATGATCCCTAATTTAAAATTTATTAAATATACATATAGATGAAAGATAATCGCAAGTATAGGAAAAGTGTTGCTATTGTTAAATACCCAAAATCATTTATACTACTTAGTCACTGATCAAAGAGTGGTAATGATGAAACCGTAGCTGGTATTAAAAGTGCATGACTCGGCCAGTGTCGGCCAAAATATAATTTTCAAAGTATTTTTTTTATTATCACAATTAATAAAATAAAAAAAAAAAAGCAAAATAAAAATGAACTGAAGAAGGAATATCAGAATCGGCAAAAGTACTATAAAGTCTCCCTTTATTAAATTAGATTAAATATTAT
Source organism: Phyto melanocephala (assembly GCA_941918925.1). Lineage (NCBI taxonomy): Eukaryota > Metazoa > Arthropoda > Insecta > Diptera > Rhinophoridae > Phyto > Phyto melanocephala. The sequence continues at coordinate 136,878,442 of OW799234.1, read as the reverse complement.
CAATTAAACATTTTTAGGTTATAGGTTTACCATAGAAAACAGCAGAAGAAGTTTGGTGTTCTCCCATATGTTTTTTGAAACTAAACTCAGAACAGTAATCCCTAATTTCATATTTCTAGATTTTAAAATCAGGCATGTAATGGAAAATTATCTTTTTGAAGAGGTGTGGTAAATTTGAGAATCATTTTTAAACCAATCTCAAACCATGACTTCTTAAAAGCATACTAGAAGATAAATTATCAAAGCAGATTCATACAGGTATATGAAAAAGCAAATTGTAATCAAGCAACATTTCAATGGAGAGGCGAATTCGTTTATCAGGAATGGAAAAATTGTAAGAATCTGTTTCATAAAAAAATTATTGAAATATATATCGTTTTTTTGCGAAACCCATTATAAAGGCAGTTAAAACAAGAAATATAAATTTAATTCAATACATTTGTCATTAAAAAATGTAAAGTAAATTATTTAATACCAAAACGAAAATCTCATTCTTAATCCAAGCATATAAACAAATAAATTTCAAAGCGAATTTAACAAATTTTGACATTATGTTTCCTGCTAAGCTGTTGCGACGAGATTACCTGCATGAATATTCCTTGATAAAATATAAACGAAATTTTTAAAAAACGATTAAAAAACAGTTTTGAAAATTATTGACCAAACGATTATAGCAAACACATCACACCTTTCGGCGTTTAAGTCTTAAGCGTTTTTCATCACATACCTGATTGAATATTTAAAAAATAAAATAAAACAAATTCAATGAAATGTCCAAAATGTTGCATTTATTTGCCTACAAATTTTATAGCATTTATTTTTTAAACACAATTTCTGGCACATGGCCTCAGCGACTGTGTCTTATTAACGCTATTCTGTCGGTCGTATTTTGCATCACTTTTAAAGCATACCGTTATTTCTTCAAAAGAGAGTCAAACGTAATCGTTGCTGGTTTAAAAGCATAAATCAGACATTTGACGTATCCCCATAAAAAGTAGTCCAAAGGTGTCAATTGCACAACGCCGTGGCCAATTCGCTGGTCCATGGTCTTGAATTTATTTGGTAACCAAAGTGAGTTTCATGTGATGTATGGGATGCTACGCCGTCATGACATATTTTTCGCTCTAATTGATAAATAAAAAATTAGAAATTATTTGCCTATAGCATTTTGCATTCGCGGTTATGTGGATTTTCAACCCATTCACAAAATACACGACGTAATTAATGGTCCGCTGGCTTTAATTTTTGCACAAGTTGGATCCTATATCGATTTAGGCCAATAAGTAGAGCTGAGAAAGTCGTCAGATCGATAACGATCAACAATTATTGCGCACCGTTAACTTGACGAAATACTCTATAAGTTTGGAGAACAGAGCACGAATTACGACAAAAAATTTTTGCTCTAGAGTAAGTGTTTTGCCAAAGTATACTGAAAAGATCTGATCGCAATGTTATACGCCATTTTTTATTATTTCCGCTCCCATTTTTGATATCAAATAATAACGTAGTTAACTGTAGTCTGCTGGTCAAGCCCTGTCATTTGATATTGATATTGAAAAAATTTTGTGTCATCTTGGATTGAGATGGTTGAAGGTAGTAAATTTTGAATACTAGATTTGACCCATAAAAGAATTCATTGTACGCCAATTAGTCGCGCCAACAATCATGGATTTTATTTTTTTATAGTCTATAAAATTTTGCGAGTCAAGCTCTTATATTTGATACCCATTTTGACCTTCTCGGTTGTCAAGCTCAAAAAAATTGATTTTATTTTATAACTAAAAAAAAACTAACGAAGCACTTGTATTTGGGCGCTTATATTTATTTCAGTTAGTTTTAAACTGTTTTATTAGTTTTTCTCAGGAATTATTTTCGAGGCTACGGCTTGCCAATAAGTCTGCGTTTATATATAAGTCTGCCAATAAGTCTGCGTTTATATACAATTAAATTTTTGGTGTTTTGTTTAAGATATATATGAATTAAAAATAATAACTAAGAGCACTATGTTCGGATGTGCCGAGTTTAAGACACCCACCACCAATATTGGTGGTACTTTTTTATCACAAAATTTGTTTTTTTGTTGTTTACATCTCTAATCACTATAGAATATTCATTTTATGTCTAAATATGTATTACTTTCTTTGTGTAATTTCGATTTGCTTTAAATTAATTTTTTTTAAGTTCAGTCTTACAATGGAATCTAAAGTACTTCCACAATAGGAATGATACTTTCAATTTTTTTTTTACCAAAATATTGTATTTCCACGGAAACTACATGCTACGACTCGGTAGCTAGAGGCGGAAATAATTAATATCAATTGTGTGTGGGTATGGCACTTGAACTTAAAGGTGGGCATTAAAAAAGGGTTATCATAGTAATTTCTGCTAATGGATTCATCTTAGAAAATGACATATGGAGAGTCCGTTATTTTACCGAAATTTTTTCTTTGCAAATTTTATTTTAATATTTTAATTATAGAGTCGTGTCTGGATATAGTGAACTAATTTTTGCAAGGCTTGTTCATAGTATCCAGGTTGTTCTCTATATCCAGGTTGAAATTTTTGTTCAAAAACTCGTTTTATTTACTAAAAATACATACATGTAAATGCAATAGCTGATTAGAAACAATTTGTACAAAAAAGGAAACATGTGTACATATGTATTTAAGTTTAATAAAAGAATTGTTGTTGAAGTTGTTTTCAAAATTTTGTTCACTATTTAGAGTACTTCATGCAAAAATTTGGTGTTCACTATATGGAGGTGTTCACTATATCGGGTGTTCACTATATCCAGACACGACTGTATGAATTTGGAAATCCGTAGTAAAGGAGATTGGCGTATCATCTTTACTTTCTGACATAATAATAATAATAATAATAATAATAATAATAATAATAATAATAATAATTACTAAAAGGTTACTTTCACGAAATTTCAGCATCGTACATTTATAGAGTTGTTTCTATTAGCTTCTAAATATCATTAATAGTAGATTATGTGAGAAATGGGCGGTAAAGTTGGTGTGTGAAAGATATTTCTAAGAATAATTTCTACATAAATATTAAAACACAAAGACCTATTTTCTTCCAAACTCTTTGTCCATAGAGACATTTTATGAATCTAAGATAAAGGGGAAGGACGTTAAAGTGGGTTTGTCCCTTTAATTTTCCGTTATTCCAATAACGTTATTGAAGGCTATATTTTATAAATTTTATCTTTGTGCACCTAATTTGTAAATTTTATGTCGTTTAAAATGTTTAATTTTGTCATATGATTTCAAAAAAGTCAAAGTTACACTTTACAGGAAAAGCGAAAAACTGTCCAATATGAAACATTTTGTAAAAGCCATTTTTCTATGACCTACTCTTGCATTAAAAACTATAACTCTCTTCTAAATGATTTTGCCAATTTTCAATTTCAAACATTTCTGGTCTACTGGAAATATTCTGGAAAAATGTCATCCCCTAGCTTCTTATGTTCGACCTCTGTCGTGCTTTCTACAGCCGCACAGACGAACGAACATAGCTAGATCGTTCTAAAATTAAACCAGGACTCGTAAGAAATATAAATACTTTATGGGCTATGTCATGAATATTTCGATGTGTTACAAAGAGAATGACAAAATTAATATTACTCCACACCAGTTTTTCCTGGTGGCTTTAAAAATCGCAATTGTTACAATTAAGTAAATTTGTGTGCATATTTATTTAACAAAACTAGAACTACACTAATCACGTATTCCATTACTAACGAATTCTCAAATATCCCTCTGTTTGTTTTTTTTAAGCTTCAAATTCTTGAATAATTTTTTACGACTTTCGTATTAATACTTTTGAACGTTTAAAAACTTCGATACGAAATTCTATGATTGATTAGTGTTTTTATTTTATTACTTTATTTTATTTACACTGTTTGTGACTAATAAAAAATGTTTCAGCATTTAAAAAACGTAAATACTTTTAATAGACTAACATTAACTGAGTGAAAAAAATCAATGTATAGACAGACTTTTTAAGTAAAAAACCGAGCTTACAAAAAATTAACGCGAGTAATAAAATAATTATTTAAATTTTAATCATCTATACAACTGAGCGATCCGACTGTGCTTAAGGGCGCTCTGACTGGTAAACAATGAAATAGGTGTATTAAACATTGACTGATATGCATGTGCAGTTGGCATCAAAAATCATCTATTTATATATGTACATATTTGCCTTTTAAATTTTTTAATGTCTTTTTGTAACTAAGTAAAAAGTCGATTGTTCGATTATGCGAAAGTTTATTTATTAATAAAACTCTAACCCTACAAACTATTAAATGTTACATAAATAAAGTTTAAAGAATAAAGAAAAAACAACTAAAACTTTTGTTACAATTTGTTATGAAAAGTTTTACTACCATTACTTTTAGTCGCTTAGTCACGAAATATGCTGTAAAGAATGATTATAGTTTTTTTTACTCCTTTTTTTTGTTATAATGGCCCCTTTTCTACTTGTCCCGTTGAGTTGGGTTCGCTTCTTTTTTTCTTAAACTTTTTTTTTGATGAACAGTCATATTTTTTCTTGTCAAACAACTAGTTTTTTATTTTACGACTAAAAGTTTTTTTGGATTTTTTAGTTGTTGTTCGTTCGTTTGGTGTGCCTGATGTAAAATGATGTTTCACTGCGATACGAATATATGGAGCACAAAGAGTTTGCTGTTGCTACAAATTATTTGGGTTTAAATGATGATACAAAAATATTATTGATTTACATACAGCAGCATAAAATAACTAGTATCGCTACTTACATACAGACGTATGAATGTATGTGTGTAAGTATAAGACGAGTCATACAGTAGAGATTGTACAGGGATTTAAACATAAACAATATTTATGTACAAAACGTTGTAGAATACTAGAGTACTTATGTATGTACACGCAAAGAAAAAACATGGCTGTGCTAATCATATTCTAAGAGAAACATACTAAATAAAATTGAATTGTATGATCGTAGTAAAAACATATAACGGTTGCAATTTATCACTATTATGTTTAATTAAAGTATCAAAGTGGTGCCCTAAGATATACACAGCTTTGACTTTCCGTTTGTAGGGGAATAAAACTTAAAGAATCAACCGCATGTTGCACAGACCTGATATCAATCTTTTAGAAATATCCAAGCATTAATCGCTATTGAAATCCAGCATATTTTTAACAAAAAAATTAAAATTTGTTAGCCCTAATATAATTAATGACACTTCTGTTACTGATTGTAAAAAATTTTCGACAAATCGGTGTCTAAACGGTAAAGTTTAGGCAAAAATGTTTTGGAAAAATATATCCCTAAAATGAAAATCGATATTTTTGCAAGGAGCTGACTAGCGCAAATTAAAAAAAAATTAAAATCCTATATGACCACCACTACAAAATGGCCGACATTAAATTTATATATGGGTCAAATCTGGTATTTCAAAATATAATTCCGTGAACCCCCTCAATATTGGTATTTACTAAAAGGAATTGACCCCTAATACAGTTAATTATGAAAAAGTTAGAATCCAATATGGCGTCCTTTATAAAATTGTCGCTATGTCCCCTTCAACCCACAGAGTATTGGCATCTAATGAAAGGGCTTGACCAGTAGAATACATTTAACTATGTAAGAATTCAAAATCCAAGATGGCATCTTAAATAATAAAGAAAAATGGGGTATAACATTAAATCTAGGCTAATATAATATAATATAATATATAATTACTTATTCACATGTAAAACTTTTAAGAAAATAATAAAAAAAAATTCAGCAAGAAGAAGACCCGTTAAAGACATTTCATTCACTGTAATTGCGTTCTATACACTTATTAGAAAAAATTGAATTTTAATAATATATTCTTATAAACACATGCTCTCCAATGAAACGTTAATGTTGAAAACATGCTTGTTTCATCCAAATTCAACCACTTCATCATGGGTGGAACTCATGAATTCACAATTATTTTGCATGTCTTTTTTGCTGGATTGTTTTCGATAACTTAATATTGTTATAGATAACATATAATGACTGTCGTAACCATGATTTTTCTCTGCGTGTATGTACATACATGTGAATATATATATATATGGTGTTTATGTAAGTCTGAATGTTTGTATATACACATTTACATGTATTAGTAAAAGGGAAACTTTTATAGACACACCCAAAGTTGCACTGAAACTAAGTCAAATGTTATACTTTTAATAACAAATCTTGTGAAATTCGCATAAATATTTTTAATGTAATTTCTTTTAAATTTAAACAAGTAAGAGTGCTATATTCCGTCGTGCCGAATATGATAATACCCTTCACCATCATGTACATAGGTATAATTCCACATCGTAGCTTAACCTATATTTCATGTTATACGCTATTTTTCCTTATTATTTCCGACGCCACCCTTGATTTTGAACTTTTACGTAGTTAACTGTATTATACTAGTCAAACCCTTTAATTTGATACCCAAATTGATGGGTTTCTTAATAATTTACTGTATTCTACTGGTCAAGCCCTTTCATTTCATAGCAATATTGGGGGGGTTCAAGAAGTTACATTTAAAAAAACGTGATTTGACTTACATATAAATTTATTGTCCGCCATTTTATAGTGGCGGAACATATAGTTGCTTCTAAAAGTTGATTTCAACCAACACACGGACCGACGGTCAGGGCTTAGTATAATCCTCTATTCATAAGCTTTCAGAAAATATATATTTTATGGGGTTGGAAATGAAAATTATATAAATTACAAACGGAACGACAAAGCTATGTATATATACCCTTGTACAATCTAAAATAAACCGCGATGCAGTCTTTAGTCCACTATCAAACTCATTAAGAATTCATTTCCATAAGGTTACAAATACTTTTGCCACCAACACCAAAAAATGTTAAATACTTTAAAATTAATTATGCTTTCACCATTCATGGCAATACGAGTAATAAAAAAAGTTTTTTTTTTTTGGTTTTCTTTTTTTTGTTGATGTTTTGATTTTCTTTTAGCCAATTTTCTTCTCTTGAGCTAATCTTATCAAATTTACATTTTGATTCCCCTTTAGCATCATTTTTCCGCCATCAAAAAACTGCAAAAATAAAAAAAATTTCCAACGAAAATATGTAATAAGAAGAGAAGGAACAAAAGTAACAGTGCTGGGTTACACACAACTTAACTCATCTTTTTAACAAATCTTTCCGACAAATACTTCAACCAGCAATTTTTTTGCTTATAACCCCCGGAAAATATATCTGTGCCATCCATTAAACCATAGACATCCATATATTCTTATGTATGTATGGATGTACGTATGTATGATGGTATGTCCATTTATATGAATATGAGTATAGTTATTTGTAGTAATAATTTCTGTTCAGTGTACGCATACTTTCTTTCCTTTCTACCCTCTCTGTGATTATCATACTTGCTCTTTTTACAATCAGTTTTCCAACACAACAAACAAGAATAAAGAATGAATAAAAAGTATGGCAAGACTAATTTGCACTGTTTATATCCATGCACTTCCTAGATTTTACAAAAACAATTTTTTTATGCGATATTGTGTGCGTGTGTGTGTATTTGTTGTGCAGTGTGTAGAAAGAATGAATAGAAGAGAATGTAACAGAAGAGGTGGATGAGTGGAAGGAGGAATATGAGGTTACAGCAAATGTAAAAGTACACTTGAGGGATAAACATAAAGTGTCACTTTGTAAGTGAAATAGCAGCAATGAAAACATCCTCGCCAGCTATCTGAAAATGTCTGATGATGACGATGAACATAATGTCAAAGAGTCAAGTTTTGGCTTTTACCACTTGTTGGTTGGACAGGGGACAGAAAAACATAATAGAGATGGACAGAATGAAACATAAATTTCCGACACAAACTCAAACAATCACAAGTAAGAGATTCAAGTCGTTCGTTTGGTTGCATGTTTCTGGATTTGTTACAATTCTTTTTTATATTTTTTTTTTGTTGCATAAATGTCTGTCTGTACGGCAAGATGAACAGTAAAATTGTTTTTATGACAAAGAAGTTTACAAAATCATACTAAATCCTGCCAAATGACTAGTGGCTGCCAATCTTGAAACTAAAAAAATTTGTTTTTTTTTTATTCGAATCATTACCATAGCCACTTCCACTACCATCCACCATCATCACCGCTAAGTTTTACAATGACCACTTCCGTTGCAATACAGCTAAAAGTTGTGGTTTCTCCAGCACGCAGCTTATATTTTATAACAACTTGTTTTGTTGCCTTTTGAAATTTTACAATAAAACAATAAAAGTATTAAATGCGAACACCAAACAAAAACACAAGAAGTTTTTATTAATAAAAAGAAGAAACATGTTGCGTTTAATAACTTTTGTTCGAAAAAATTTAAGGTTCGCTTAAAAGGAATTTGTTTTCTTGATCTTCTGTATGAAATTTTATTTAGTGTAATTTTATCAGGGCAAAGCAAATGCGGTTTGAGGACCCCTAGACTTTTTTTAACTTGTATTCATAATGTTACAACATGATTTTGCTGTGAAAAAGAGAAACCTGTTTTATCTATTTCGAGAATGATTTGCAAATTTGTACAAAGGCTTGTAATATTGTAAGTTTTAACGCTAAAAGTTTGATAGGATTGAAGAAAGACTAAGAGTCTGCATATTATTTGTTGGTTATTCCTCATTCGGAACCTACATAAACGAAATTGAGTTTAGTTTAACTTATCGTAAGGTGGCCGAATCCTCTAAAGGTTTTTATTACAATTGATTTAAAAAAACGCTAACGCATTTAATATATAACTGTATACATACTCAGAGACAAGTTGTTTCGAAAAATTACTTTTTTTTATTATTTGACATAAACAATTGAAGGATCGCCGCGAATAACGTTGCAAATGACAAAATAACAATTGTTCAGGAGAGTAAAAAAACGTGTTTAAAGGGTTTGATTATCTCTTTTTTTTAAATACTTTTCCTTTTGTACCTCTGTTACACTTATTAATCACTTTCGACAATTCCGTTCGTAGACTTTTTCTTCTAACTTACAACGTTCTTCTACTGACTGACTCATTGTAATTGCGTTTTGACGGTGATAAAATGCATAATTTTGATGTTTTGGTGTTTGAGCAAATGGAAGTGAGTAATTTTAACGGTAATATGCAAAAAAACAGGTTTTGCAAAATTTGTCTTTTACAACGTTATTCGCGGCTTTGCTTCAATTATTTACAACGTTATTCGCGGCTTTGCTTCAATTACACTGGTTTACAGCCAAAAAATACCAAGAACGCCACATGCCTAGATAAGTTAATTGGGACCTCCTGAACACGAAAAACGTTGTAATTTTTTTTTTCTAAGTACCGTTTTTTAGATAACGGTACTTTTGTGTTTTTCGGTGTATGGTCTCACTCAAACCCTTGTGGAGCCCAACCGAAAAGTCTGATCGAGATAAGTGGCATATCGTTAGAAAGGTAATTAAATTCCTTTTCCGTCGATATGCTGAAAATTTCTATCTGATTAGAAATGGCTGAGTTATGGCACCTCAAAGTTCAAAATTTGCCTATTTTTTACGTTTTTTTCAAAATTTTTCATTTTTACTTCGGTTTTTTTCTTCGTTATAGTAAAGATCTGGAATGTTTTATTTTTTTACCAAATAGCTTATTTAATTATAAACATTTTAAGCGTAATTTGAAAAAAATCGGATAAAAAATAAAGTTTTTATTAAGGATTTTGTGGAACGACAATATTTTCATCTTCATTGCTTCATTTGCCTATTTTTAACGTTTTGTTTCAAAATTTTTCATATTTACTTCGTTTTTTTTTTCTACGTTATAGTAAAGATCTGGAATGTTTTATTTTTTTACCAAATAGCTTATTTAATTACCAACATTTTAAGCGTAATTTGAAAAAAATCGGATGAAAAATAAAGTTTTTATAAAGGATTTTGTGGAACGACAATATTTTCATCTTTATTGCTCAAAAAATAAAAAAAATTGTATAGATATTGCAGGAAAAAAAAAATAATTATGTAAAGGGTGGCTAAAATTGAAGGGCCGATGTTGATTTTGAATAAAACACAAATTATTTAGGAAATTATTGTCATTTATTTTTATTATAATAATACTGGTATGGTTTAATTATGTATGGAACAAAATATCGGCCTCCATCCGATGGTCGATGACGCTCAGGGATAATTGAGGTTCTAAATATGCCATTAATGTGACGAATTATCTCATCTGTTAACTCTTGAATTGTTGCTGGCTTATCGACGTACACCTTTTCTTTCGAATAACCACAAAGATGGAAAACTAACTGTTTCAAATCAAATGATCTTGGCGGCCAATTGACATCGCCACCACCTGAGATAACACGGCCATTGAATTTGTCGTGAAAAAGAGCCATTGTTTCGTTAGCTGTGTGGCAAGTGACACCGTCCTGTTGAAGCTACATATTGCAAGTCTTTATGCATTATGTTCATTAACAACGAGCGTGAGAGGTGTAATTGTTGGGAACGACTACGAGTTGAGGTGGACGGCTCTTCAGCCACACTATCGCGAACAACACCAATATGTTTTGTAGTACGATCTGTATGAGCATGCACTGGTATTTTTACATCTCCTACAGACCCGGTTTGCTCAAATTTTTGCTCGATTTTTCCGACTGTACGCACATTTGGACGATTAAATTGACCGAAAAAATCACGAAGTGCACGAAAATCATTTTAATTTGAACGCCCATTTTCATAATATCGCGTTGCTCGATTGTGTATATTTCCATGATTCAAATTATTCTATTATAAATTATTATTATTATTATATGATTAGTCTGAAATTGAGAAATGGCAAATGAAATGCAGAAAAAAACTTTAAATTTAAGTGAGGTTTACATTCAACAACGGCCCTTAAAATTTAACTACCCTGTATATACATACTAGCCAAGCGCGTTGCTACGCCCCTTTATGAATAAAATCGCATTCTGAATTTTAATTTAATATCAAGTGCAAGAAGCTAAATATTATAACTTTTTTTATGAGCGTGGCACTGCCCACTTTTCTAATCACGAAATTGTATAGTCATTACAGTTCAATATGTGTGCAAAGTTTCAGAAAATCGGTCAAGTGCAAGTAGCTAAAAATGATAACTTATTTCTTATGGGGGTAGCCCCGCCCACTTTTTACCAGCTATAAACACTCCCTGAAATGTGTACAACAACTTGCCAAAGTTTAAGTCGGATCGGCTTTATGGTTTCGGAGACTATAGCTAACACACACACACATACACAGAGGGTGGACAAAATATCACAATGGGGAAAACATTTTTTTATTTTTAAATAAGGCTAATAAACAAGGTTTTTAAGCCCCATGATGATTTTTTTGAGTACCCCTTACATAACTATACAAGGTTAGGTTGTTGTTGCAGCTGTTGTGCAGCTCACTTGGGTCCATTATATTGATCCCTTTGTAATACCTGAATAGAATAGAAAGAATAGAAAAAAAGGAAAGAGAAGCAGAACAGTCCAGAGTCTCTTCCGGGAATCGAACCCGCAACCCCCAGACTAGAAGACCAGCACACTACTGACTAGTCCACCGGGGCACCCTACATAATTATACATGCTTACACATATATACATACATACGAATGTACGTAATGCAGACTTTGTCAGACGTAGTTTTTAAGAAGTTTTTCGTTTATTCACTGTATCTACGTCGCACAAACAAACAAATGTGTATGTACTTGATATGAATTAACAACAGCAACGATTAAGCAAGTGTAAACAAGAGACAGATATAGGAAAGTCTGTTTCACAAACAACTTATATATGTTTATAATTGCATATATACGCTCTTGTGAAGGGTTTATAAGATTCGGCACTATTTTAGCTGTTTTCAGGTCAATCTAACGATCTTATCGCTGTCTTTACAACTATTAAATTGGTGTAAAAAAACAATAAGTTAACATTACTGTTTGTTACACAACGTTGCCGCTCTTGTTTAGGTTTGGCTTTGACCAGCGTTTATTTCACTATACAACAAAACAATATTCTATAAAATATGTACGTAATATGTTTGTTATCAGTTCTTATAATTATGTTTCTATGTTTTAAGGTTATCAAACTACAAGTAATCCATATTTTGGTGCAACTGTGGGTCGAGTTTGTAATCGCATTGCCAACGGTCGGTTCCTGCTTAAAGGTCAAGAGATACAGGTTTCTCGTAATTTCAAAAATAAACACCAATTACATGGTGGTTTTATTGGTTTTGACAAGGTCCACTGGGAGGTGGAAGGCGTACACCAAGATGGCATAACACTTAAGCACTTTTCACCGGATGGTCATGAAGGATATCCAGGCAGGTTGACCGCAACGGTGAAGTTCTCATTAACCGAGGACAATTGTCTGCATGTAGAAATGCAAGCAGAAACATCTAAAACTACGACTGTCAATATGACAAATCACACATATTTCAATTTAGCCGGACATGTAAGTATTAACATTTTATTATCATTACAACTTTATTTTTACAATTTTTTTCTGTTTTTAATTGATGCAAAATGCAACATCTGTTCTTTTTATATTTCCTGGAGTAACAATTGCCCCATATATTAAGCTCAGCTTTTAACTCAGTTTAGTTAAGTTTCACAAACATTAATTAATTGTGTAGTTAATTTTGTCTTGTTGTTTGCTACACAGTAAAATGTTGTACAAAGGGAATAGAAAATAGAAAATTTTTATGATATTACAATTTTAATTTTAATGTTTTCTATAAAAAAACTTTTGTTAAATAAAAAAAAAACTAAACTAAACTAAACTAAACTAAAGATAACGCTGAAAGAAATTTATATATAATATAATTGAATAATATTCTAAATAATGGAAAAAATATACTTAATTATGGAAAAAATATACAAACGAAATTTTAATATTTTTAAAAAATTAGTTTCTGACAACATACATCTTGTTCTGTAGCTAAATAAAACTAGATTTTCGCATAGAAAATCAATAGATATTTTTATGGGTATTCAGCTCATCTTTATCTATGTACATACACATTAACATACAAAAATTATTATTATTATTATTATTATTATTATTATTATTATTATTATTATTATTAGTATGAAGACGAAATAATTCTCGAAATAAAATGTCCCATGTATGTTAACGGAAACATTTTATATGATTTTCAAAGTGATAAACGTATAGATACAGTAGGCAACATTATTTCGTAAGTGCATATGTATGTATGTATGTATGTATGTATGTGTGTATGTATGTATGTATGTATATGTAATTATTTAATATAAACTTTTTTATATAGAAATTTCAAATTTTTGTATATTTTGTAAACACGTTTTATTGTTGATATTTTCTTAACTAAAAAGAATGCCGGGCAAGAAGGCATTTTTGAACATTCAATTGTTATCAAGGCCGACAAAATAACTGAAACTGATGGAGAGTCCATACCAACTGGCAACTTGAAAAATGTCGAAGGCACTTTATACGATTTGCGAACAATTAAAAATATTGGCGAACAAATTAATCAACTTTTACCTGCCACCAATGGTTACGATGACAACTATTGTGTCGAAACACACACTGATGGCTCAAGTGTCAACTTGATTGCCAAGTAAGTATGAAAACTATTATAGGATTTAATAATTGATGAAACAATACAACTGAACAATAAAATTAAATTCAATAGAGCTTATCATCCAAAAACCGGAAGATGGTTAGAAATAGCCAGTAATCAACCAGGCGTGCAATTTTATACTGCAAATTATATGCCCGACACAGCCAAAGGAGAGGTAAGTGTTAATTTTTACATAACATGCGCTAAACGAGTAGAAGGTACAATTAAGTCTATCGATCATAAACTCAATTATTTATCCAAGTGTGTGATTATAATTAAAAGTATCCCAGCTAACCATGCACTATTAGAAAAGTATTGCCTGGAGGTAAAAACATGATTGCGACAATAATAAAATACAGCTTCCGTTGGCGCACACTAACCATCACAGTAAGCTTGACCGTTAACGGGAGGTGTCCATTTACGGGTTATTTGGTTTTAAATCGTCAGGATTTATCTGTTATTATGTAAACATAAATAAAATAATAAAAGTTGAGATAATTATTCGGGATAGAAATATAACCTAACAAAAAAAAAACAGCTAACAAGCTTATAAAGGGTGGTTACCTTTTAGGGGCCGATGTCGATTTTGAATATAACACAAATTATTTAGGAAATTATTGTCATTTCTTTTGCTTTTTTATAATTTTTTGTGCATTTTTCAAAACCGGATTTCAAACAAGTTATTGCTTAATTGGCAATGTAGGCAAATTATTTCTTTTGGCAATAAGAAACCAGTCAAAACATATCTTGTCAACCTCTAAACCTGTTGTAGAAAGTCGAGACATTATCATAAAATAAGATTTTTTATAATTCGATTTTAACAGAATTTTTATTAAAAATTTGCTTTACAATCAGTTGTTCAGTTAAGGCTCTTAGTTACGTACACTTTGTGTTAACGTTGGCAAAGAAGGACAATGACAAAATATATACAGTGTTGTTGTTGCTCTAGTTTAGCAGGAAGGAATGAGTTTTTCTTGTATCATATGCTTTTTTGCTAAAATTTTTTTTCATCTACTGGAGGTGTTTCATAGGAAAAATTGAAATTGTTCTGAAATCATTAGAAAAACAAAATTCAATAGAGATGACTGCCTTTGGGAGCTGTTCGTTTTTTAAAGTTTTTACTGTATATGCATATATTGTATAGGTATGTATATGTAATGTAATCCACATATTGGTGTGTCCACAGGAAAAAGTTATTGCTTTACATTTATGTAGTAATAAGCTTTTTGATTTGTTTTCAAATTTTAATAATATTTTATACTTAATTTTATTATAGATTTTAATTGATAAATTTGTATGTCGAATACGACGATTCGCCAACTGGGTATACACTTATTTTAAAAAAACACACATGTATGTGCATACATAAACAAATAAAAAGTTGGGTAAATAAAACAAAGTTTGTTTCAAACTCAGCTACAGCAATAACAATAATAACAACAACAATAAAGTTAAAGAGAAATAGCAAAGTTGCAGAAAAAGAAAATTATGTTTTAATTCATGCATACTTCTGTAAGTGCAATTTATTGACCAATGATGCCTGAATGCCATTAACTTTCGTTCTCTTCCTAACCCCCACTTTTTATTTTTTCCTTGTGCGTTTTAGACTCCCATTTTATTTTTGTTGTAAATCATTTATTTATGTCTTTATATAGAATCGCCTTTTTGACACGTTCTGGTGTTAAGTCAGTGATTTCATTGGACCAGCCAGCCAAACAAGAGTTTTGCTTGTGCTTGTGCTTGTGCTTGTTTTTTGGTTGTTAAGTTCGTTGAATAGCACTCTGGGGCAAAATGTAGAAAATGGCGCTTTCTGCAAAATAGTAAAATAAAACGAAAAGTATATCAATATCCGAATACCTGCACAAACTGATTGAATGCCCTGTTGAAAAAGAACCTGTGTACTCATCATTTTATACGTTAAATGCTCTATAAAAAATACTCTATATAAAATACGGATGTATAGATTTGTAACTTAGATATACAAAAACTAATCCTCTGTCATTTTTACTTAAGTAAGTGTTTGACCAGCATAACTTTAAACATGTACTGTGTTTTGTACTAGAAATATATGAATACCCTTGAATATTAAAAATTAAACGAAACCTGGAACAACATGAATTTGCCTAAATTTCCTTCTTCTTCACTTTACGAATTAAAGCAACTGACTATTACAAGGTTAGAAAATGTTAACTTTAACGTTTCACAGTTTAGCAAAAGTTTTTATAATTCTTACCCAGTGTGAATCGTTTAATTAAAAACTTCGGTGCCTTTATGTTTTTGCTGTTGTTGTTCATCTTCTTCTACATGATTTTACTTTTAAAAGAGCATAAATGATATTTACACACGGTTTAGTAAGTCTTCAAACTGTTAACGTTTTTATTGACGAGCGTTTATACAACCAGCAGCATTAAATTTTGTAAGTTTGTTGTAAAACAGAAGGCGCTTAAATACGATTTTATGGTTAATTAGCGATTCTCTTAATTGCTGTTTTTGTTGGTTTTTATACCCAGATACATTTTTATAAGTGCGAATCCATTAGAATATTTGTATCTATTAAATCGAGCATATAAGTGTATGCGAGCTCATTGAGATAAATTTCCAAATAAAGGGTCCGCCAAATAGCTTTTTTTTTTGAAAATGCTATAAAAAACACTACTGAATATTTTCTCAAATTTCTTTTCTTATTTGAAAGTACAATCCTTCCGGTTAATAATGGAAAATAACTTCATTCAAATGGCTGCCTTGATTGGCCATGCAGTAGCCTACACGATCGGTCCAATTTTTAAGCACATTATCGGTTTTGTGCAGCTGTATTTCACCAATGGCCTCACGAATATTATCCTTTAAAGCGTCAATTGTCTCTGGCTTGTTGCCGTAACACTTATCTTTGACGGCAACCCACAAAAAATAGTCCAACGGTGTCAAATCGCAGCTCCGAGGTGGCCAAACGACATCAGTTCTGCGGCTGATAATGCGATCTTCAAAAACAGAGCGCAAAACATCAAGTGTTGCTTCGGCTGTGTGACACGTAGCGCCGTCCTGTTGAAACCCAATGTTGCCAATATCCTCCTCTTCAATTTTTGTAAACAAAAATTCGTTCAACATGGCCTGATAACGATCGCCATTGACTACGGCCACTCCTTGCTTTCGAAGAAAAATGGCCCAATTATGCCTCTGGACCAAAATCCGTACCAAACAGTGACTCGTTTTGGGTGTATCGGCTTTTCAATGTATGCGTGCGGGTTTTTCTGTGCCCCAAATGCGACAATTTTGCTTGTTTACATACCCGCCAAGATCAAAATGAGCTTCATCTGAAAAGATGATTTCTTTGGCAAAATCGGCATCTTCTGTAAATCGATCGCAGGCCCGTTGTTCAAGCGTATACACAACCATATTCATTCAGCGGAAGGATAAGACTAATTATCTGTCAAATCAGACATGAGCTAAGTGTTACCATTCACGAAATAAGCACTAGTTGAAAAAAAAACGTTAGATGGCAGACCCTTTAAATATTTGAAAACAAAAAATATATATGTTTGACTTTTGGCTAAAGAGTTTTCATTTTTAAAAGAAAGAGCTGTTATTGGTTTCTGCTTAAAAACTTCTAAATTTCTGTATTTGAGAATATTAGATTATTTTTATGAGGCCGAGCACTATAGTGTAATTTTAAAGGGTGATAGCAATTCGGAAAAGATTTTTCGATAGACTTTTTTCATATTAAGTTTTACAATTGTTAATTACAGAAAAAGAGAGAGCGAATGTATGAAACTTTGAAATAAGGCTAACTAGCTTAATATACCTTGCCGAGCACTTTAATGTTGATACATTTTATATACGTATTTAGAAATATATGTAAGTATGTAAATAAGATTTACATACATAATTTATATGTATGTGTATGTATGTATGTACACAAAATAAAAAAAAAATAACAGAGAAACTTAATTGCAGCCCAAGCTACACAGGCAGAACAGAATAGACTGTTGTTGTGTAGACTCAAATGTTATTACTATCTCTTCCTTTTTACTCCTTGTACAGCAAAAAGCCTCAAGAAGTTTATTTAATACAATTTAAGTATAAATTATTTTCTCCCACATACGTAGAGCTAGCCTTAAAAGTGCGATGATTTCTAGAAGAATTTACTTTCCTTTTTGTTTTATATTCATGTTTTTGGTTTGACTCACCAAGGTTTCTGCTATGCTATAAGTACAAAGAAAAGCTCAGTGAAACCTTGCACTTTTTGTTCGGCTCACTGATTTTATTTTGAACAGGTATTCAGTAAAGAACTGAACCAATTTTCACTTTGAGGAAAATTAAACAAAAAATTTATTTTCAAGAGAGGGAATGAAGGTTATTAACATTGTTAATAAAAAAACTTACTGTGGACATTGCTACGAAAACGTCCTTATCTCTCATTTATCAATGAAATAAAATCAAATATGGTAAAAATAGATCAAATAAAATGACATGGTAATTTTCAAATTATTTATTTCAATTAACCAATCATATTTGTATAAATACATATCATTTTAAACAAACTCGACGGATAATTCAGGTAGTGAATTTATTTTCTCACTTTTAACACGCTCACATTGCGTTTGAAATTTAAGTGTTTCTAATACTTATTCAAATGTTATCTAAACAATCAAAATCAAATTGTTCGAAAATCAGAATGTCATATAGACATACTCGTTTCCACTTGTGATATCATAATTAAATGGCAACATATGTTTTTTATTACTCAGCCGCATTACGAAGGTAGCGTTAGAAGCCACAAGGTATAACTTTTGTGTTAACTTTAATGACATTTTTTGTTAGAAAAAAATTATAAATATTACACGTACGTAAAACAAAAATCTCAATAATGATTGTATGTTAAAAAGAATATAAACAAAATCATATAAAAAATTGGTGCAAACATATAAATGTTGTGCAAGGAAATTAAATTATTCATAAGTTATTTGTGCTGACTACGAAGAGAGTACAACAAAAACTGCAAAAAAAAAACACAATGAACTCAATTGAACAGAACAGAAACCAGCAAAATTGCAATGGTACATATAACACATGCAGTCATTCATGCATACGTACATACATATTTTAAAAGCACACATTCGCACACATAATATTAGAAGAAACACTCGTGCAAAACATTACGTATGAGTGTTTAACAATTTTTTAAATCAATTGTAATAAAATCACTCATACGACGGTTATGGCCATAAGTGCAATGTTTATGTGAACAGAACGTACCATACCCAGCAAAAAAATCTATGACAAACAAGTAAGAGTGCCGAATCTAATATACCCTTCCCAACGTGTAGTCATGCAATAACAATTGTTTGTATCACCATTCATATAAATTCCGTACATACATAAAAAAACATACATACATACATACATACATACATACATACATACATACATACATACATACATACATACATACATACATACATACATACATACGTACATACATACATACATACATACATACATACATACATACATACATACATACATACATACATACATATATACATACATACATACATACATACATACATACATACATACATACATACATACATACATACATACATACATACATACATACATACATACATACATACATACATACACACACACACATACATACATACATACATACATACATACATACATACATACATACATACATACATACATACATACATACATACATACATACATACATACATACATACATACATACATACATACATACATACATACATACATACATACATACATACATACATACATACATACATACATACATACATACATACATACATACATACATACATACATACATACATACATATATAAAAATATCTCATTGTATTATTATAAATTGAGTTTTCATATGTATGTTAAAAAAATAAATAAAAAAAAATAATAAAACTAAAAATGTAAATATAAACAATATATCCCAGCAAAAAAAATTGGAAGTAGTGCAAAGCGAATTACATTTACAAGACTTCTAAATCAATTGTGTAAAAGCTTTAATTCTAAATGACTTCTTAACAGCAAAATAATTTGTCATAAATGATGTGCTTAAAAATTAATGCAACATCATGCAAAATATCTTAAAGAATTCATGTAAACAAACAAATTTAACGCATGAAATATCCGATAATTGTCACCAAATATGCGTGAGTTCCATGCACTTATTAGAATAAAGTGCAGTTCATGAAAATATTCATGTAAACATATGATCTCCAATGACACGCTAATGTTAAAATCATAAGTGTTTTCACCTAAATTTAATCATTTCGTCACCAGTTGAACCCCTGCAAAATCACTTTTTTGTCATAGATTTTTTTGCTGGGATAAAATAAAAATAAAAAAAAATTTGTTTTGGCTCAGCTGGGATTCGATGCCACGTTCACTCTGGCCAGTATACCACGTTTGTCACGCGGGTCCAGACGATGTCGGGGGGCTTAAAAAAGTTGATTTCAACATACACACGATCAGACGGACAGACAGACAGACGGACAGACGAACAGCCTGATACAGCTTAATCGACTCTCGTATTCATAAACTTTCAGAAAATATATACTTTATGGGTTCGGAAATGAAAATTGTAGATATTTCACACGGAATGACCCTTTTCACTGTGTAAAGGGTATAGAAAGTAAATTTGCAGCGGATCAATTGATGACGAAGAAATTAAAATTGGGTGAATAAACTAATGATTTTAACATTAGCGTGTCATTGGAGATCATGTGATTACATGAATATTTTATTGAACTGCACTCTATTTTAACAAGTGCACAGAACTCATGCATATATTGTGAAAGGCATCTGCTGTTACATGAGTTATTTTTATTTGTTTAGATGAATTGTATAAGATATTTTGAATGATGTTGCATTCATTTTTAAGGGCATCATTTATGACAAATTGCTTCGCATTTAGGGAGTCATTTGGAATTTAGATTTTACATAATTAATTTATTTCTATTTTTTTTTTGCTGGGTATGTATGAACGTATATCGAAATTTTTTATAATTTTATATTTGACAGTTCGAACTCTTTTACACAAACCGAAACGCCTGTTCATGTTATATGGGTGTTATATTGTGTTGTAGTACTTGGTAAGTTTCATACATCTTGAATAACATGGTTTTAGATAATATTTTCTAATTTATATTAAATAAATACAGAACTTGCAATAGTTTATATTTATTATAAATAAATAATAGAATTCCTAAAAATTCTTATCACATATGCCTGTTCGTACAAAACATGATGTTTATCTTTGAATAAACAATTTTCACCATATTTTACGATGATAAAAAAATAACAATTCAACGAATTAAATTGTATATCTATTAGTTTCGTATTTTCATTGTTTCCCCTTTTACTTGAAATCTTTTCGAATTGTTTTCTTTTTCAATAGTATTGCGCAGAATGGTGTACACAGCTCACGTAAATGTGTAAAATACATTTGTTATTTTCTAAATGGGATTGGCAGTGTCATCAGTGATTGCAGTGCAACATGTAGAAATCTGTACCAAATTTATTTGCAATTGTCTCTTCTTTGCTTCTTTATCATACGGCTATTGTCATTTGAGTTTTCAATAACACTGGAAAATACTTTAATCCAATTAAAACATATACATATATGAATGTTTGTATGTATGTATGATAAGATTACATTAAATTTCCAAAAAATCTTTGTTCATATCTGTAATCAGTTATTAAAAAAATTACTACTCAACTACTGAAATTGTTTACCATTTTGTTTTCTTGAGAATTTATTCGAGACATCCACCAAAGATTTCTTTTATTACTGTGGTAATAAGGACAAACTGTTTATGTCTGCATAATAATTCTTCAAATGTAATTTAAGCAGTGTTAAGATCTTCAAATGTGTAATTTAAGCAGTGTTAAGAATATACATACAAGTTATCTGATCCGTCAAAAAAGTAAGTTAGATAGCTAAAACCCTATAGTGTAAACATATTTAGATTGATACAAACAATAAATTTATCATTTATCATTTTATGAAATTATCAACTTTGTTGTCGTTTTATTAAACAATATTATTATAGGATTCAAAACAACCATTAATTTTCTGATTATGTTATACAACGAAGTAGTGAAATATTGAACAATTTAATAAAACTTAAATAAAATTATTTTTATTAAAAGATCCAAAGCTTAAAAAGTTTGTGTATATGTATACAGAGTGAGTGGTCTAACCAAAACGCAAGATGGTAAATATAAAAAAAGGACATCCAAAAATTATCTTTATACGACAATTATGCGTGGAATGCTCGCCAGGGCTTCGGTGGCATACTTTCATCTGATGGTCCAAGCTCTTTTCTTTTTCAATATTTCCAAAGAAAGAAGTCAAATGGTTGAGATAACAAAGCCATTAAATTTATTGTGCTAAAGAGCCATTGTTTAGTTGGTTGTGTGGCAAGTAGCACAATCTTCTTGCAACCACATAACGTTCAGGTCCATATTCTCAATTTTTGGCAACAAAAAGTCTGTAATTAGTTAGCGATAGCGATAGCTTTTAAACAAATGCAGCAAGGTGAATGTCTGACTTTGGCGTATAGACGGCACCTGCAATGGTCAGCAGGCCGCAGCTTTGTAAGCGTATAAATTCAAAATTTTATACAAAAGTCAATGATGTTCATAAGATGTTCCATTGTTGGATGTTGCAGATAATATTCTTTAATCACTTGCCTAATTAAAAATATGTACTTGAAAGTATTGTAAAAATTCAACAGATAATTATATAAGAAATTATTATAAAATTTGTAAATTACAAATAATTATCATTAATAAATACTAAATTTCGATTAAATAGAAACAATTACATTTAAAGATTATTATATTTTATAACATATTGAAATATATTTGAAATATATTTGACCGATGACAGATAGAATTTTAAAAGATTATTGTCTTCATATTCTATATGAATCTTTCAAATACATACATACATACATACATACATACATACATACATACATACATACATACATACATACATACATACATACATACATACATACATACATGCATACATGACTAAAACATGTTTATTTATATTTGATTTGTTTCGTTTTTCAGACACCCATACAAGGCAAAAATCATTCTCAGTATGTTAAGCAAGGTGCCTTTTGTTTGGAGACACAAAAATATCCCGATGCTGTTAATCACGTAAGTATTCAGTATCATTGTCTTTTATACATAAGAAGCATAAAAGAAAAAATCAAGAGACCGATTAAGCAAACTAGTATCTGACATAAAGTCAACAAGAGAAAATAAAAATAAGATCCCATCAAAAAACTTCATTAACAAATGAAATTCCTGAATAGCTTACTAAGTGCTTATCTGAGCGCTTGCAGAAGGCATGATTTTTATATGCGATATTCCACTTTGTAGATATCTTTCTTGAAAATAATAAGCGCTTGTTTCATCGCTACCAGGAACAGCATTAATCTCTAAAGCACTGCTGAAAAAGGTAGAAGCAAGCAAAGCAGAAACATAAAAAAAATACTATTTCTCTCCTTTCTTTCAGCTTCTGAATGAATAAGCCGAACAAAAGAAATACTTTTGTTGCTTGCGTATGTAGACAATTTTAGCATTTCGAAAATTTGTATTAGTGGGATAAGATCGAAATAAAAATAAATTAAAAGCTTCCGAAATATATAAACGTAAAAGAGCAACATGATTGACTGACTGAAGACTAACTGATTGATCATCGATCGCACAGCCAAAACGCAAAAAGCTAGAGATACGACAATTAACCAGTGGGTTCCTCTTATGATATACTAACATTTAACCTGCTACTTCGATAGCGCAGTTCTTACTATTTATTGAATACTCAAGTTCTATTTATAATTTTTAAATATTTTTGGTTCAATTTATGAAAATTTGTATTTCTGATTCAATTTACTTAGAAAAATTAAAAGTAGAGTAAAGGCATATATTTCCTAACTAAAAGCAAGATCAATGCTACTGAGTTTCGAAAATTCCGCCTTATTGTCATTGGCGTTTTCGTGTCGTTTTTGTGTTGAAACGACAACGACAAGGTCTCATTCATTTTACATTGTCGTAAATATTACACGGTACCAAAAAATACGACAACGCCAATGACAATAAGGCTGATTAAGATTCATAATTTGCAAAAATGACCCTAAAAATAATTAAAGTAACAAGTAACATTGTGTCTCGAATGTCATTTTAATTCTCAACTTAAAACAACAATCCTTTATTTCACAGTTTTAGCTTTATAAACGTAGAAAATACAAAAAGTCCCATAAAAATTCAAAAAGTACCTTTGTGTTTGCCCATAACATTTTCAGTTTCACCTGGAATCAAAAGTCCTTGATTGTACATTAATTTTCAGTCTCACCATAAAAATTCAAAAAAGTACCTTTTTGGTCGCCCATAACATTTTTAGTCTCACCTGGAATCAAAAGTCGTTGATTGTACAATCCTACCTTCATACAAAAAGTACCACAAAAATACAAAAAAGTACCTTTTTGGTCGACAATAACATTTTCAGTCTTACCTTCATTTTCAGTCTCACCTTCTAGGTTCGCAAACGTTGAAAATACAAAAAAAGTACCTTTTTTGTCGCCTATAACATTTTTAGTTTCCCCAGAATCAAAAGTCCTTGATTGTACAATCATATCTTCATAAACGTAGAAAATACAAAGTACCATAATAATTCAAAAAAGTACCTGTTTGGTCGCCCATAACATTTTTGTCTCACCTGGAATCAATAGTCCTTTATTATGTTGTAAAAAGTCCCAAACTCTTTTCCTGATTTTTCTCCTTTCTACCCTGTTATGATGTGTTTCATTTTTTACTAAATTACATATTTTTAATTTCTCGTGAAATCCTAATAAAAAATTTTGTGAGAATTGGCCGTCCAATTAGGAATTACATACATTTTCCGTAACTTTCCCCTTTTTGGTACCTTTTTTGACCTCAAAAAACTTTTCAAAAATTTCACCTTAATAATTGTCAATATTCTATTAGGCAATAGTAGTTATCAAATTTTGTCCCATTGAATAATATTAGAAAAGCTTTTTTAAAAAAGTACCAAAAAAATGGACAATTTTTACCCCTTATACATGTGAATTTGAACAAAGTGCCGAATATCTATTAGTATTTTTTCGCGGATTACTTAAAACAGTTTAAACCTTTTTCCTAGCTTTATGTGTTTAGAAATTACTCGGGGTACCAAGAAAGTACCAAATTATAGTTTTTACCCGTTTTTTCCGCTCAGGGTTTAAAATTCAAAAAAAGGCCAAATTACAATACTTTTTGAATTTAATTTGTATCATTTTTAGTTTAGCAGATATAAGATTACCGATTTTACCCGTTTTTACCTTTTTTTACACCCCTAAAGAACGAATTTCCAAAAACCCCTTCTTAGTGGAGCTATACCTTAAAAAAGGAACCGATTGTCCAAATTTCATGTCTCCAGCTCTTTGCGTTTGGGCTGTGCGATGATGAATCAGTCAGTCAGTCAGTCACGTTACAATTTTATATATATATATAGATAGAACTGTGAAGAATGGATTATTAGAAATTCGAACGCTAAATAGAAAAAGCGGGTAAAATTAGAAGCCTTGTGAAGTCATCGTAATTTACTCATAAAAATAAGCTAATAGTTGTCTGGCTCTTTTTGGTACTTTTTAATACCCTATGCAGCATCCAAACAAATAAACATCGAGATAAAATTTAAATTGAATTATTTACTGTGAGAAAAGATATGAATACACTTTTATCAAATTCACATGTATAAGTTGGTGCATTTAGAATATTGAAAATAGGAACTTTTGATTCAAGTTGAGTTTGAAAATGGTGTAATTAACACAAAAAGAACTTTTCGCCCTTTCGTAAAACTTTTGCTTTTTTTCTTGAAAAAGTTTACAATGTTTTAAATTTTTTTTTTCAAATTCTCATTTATAAAATGAGAATTCAAAAAAATTACAAAAAACTATAAAAACCCAAACAACATTACTTGCAGCAATCAAATAATATATTGAAATATAGTTGGGAGCATATCCTGAATAATTTAGTATTAAAAAAAAAAAATATAAAAACAAAAATTCCCGACTTTTTTAAAAAAATTTGTTTTTTATCTATCAATATGTGGTAGAGAAATATCGGAATAAAAAAGTGATCTTTAATTATTTTCAAACGTTTTATATTTGTCCAATCGTACTCAATTTGAGTTCAAAAACCGTGTTTGCTGGGTATACAAAGAATAGAGCAACAAAAATAAAAACAACAATACTGAGGTGCTAAAGTCTATTTGAGCTAACAAACACTGACTTATTATCTGACAGGATGTAAATCTTGTAATTGTTTGTTGTTGATATTCCTAAGCAGTAAAGTATACAAATACACATGGATACATTAATTTTCTTTAAGAAAAAATATACTTGTACATACATGCATACAAATGTATGTGTACACAATGGCTGAAGCCGATGCTACTACTATCTATCACTTGTAAATGACATTGTCTATATGTACATGCATTCCTTATCTCTTCAGTACATGGTAGTAACATACATACACACTTTCTGGTTTTACAAATTTGTATTTATTATTAACAGAAAGTAATACCACTAAGACTCAATCAACAACTACAAAATACATATGTACAAATAAGTATTACACAAATACATACATACATACATACATACATACATACATACATACATACATACATACATACATACATACATACATACATGCATGCATACATACGTACATACATACATACATACATACATACATACATACATACATACATACATACATACATACATACATACATACGCACAGGTATTAAGCAATTAATTTAATAACTTTTTTCTATGTCTCATTTTAGCCCAATTTTCCATCGATCATTTTAAATCCAGGCGAGTGCTATAACCATAAAGTAATTTACAAATTTGGCATATGTCGTAATGGTGGCTGTAAACATTGATAAAAATAAATGTGTAAATAAATAAGAAAGTAAGACTCAAAAAATTGGAAACAAAATCAACAACGATGCGCATAAATGTCATTTGCCATCTCAAAAAAAATTTAACCCCAAAAATGAGATCTTATTTAAATTAAACTGTATTGAAAGACAATAAAGAGCTATAAATAAATCTTTCAATTTAAATAAAAAATCTTAACACGTTTTTTTCTCGGTCGGAAAAAATTATATTAAGGGGGGTTGTCTGTTGGTTGGCAAAATCCTAAACAGTATCAATTTTATAAGTGTATTAAATTTTAATGGTTATTTTTTTTTTTAAATTTGTTGTGGCAAAAACAATTCTGGGGGAGGGAGGCATCACAAAAATAACAAAAAAAGTTAATTTAGCCAATTTTTGAAAGTGACGTCGTGAAATTGTTATACACTTGATTCAAACGATGATTTAAAAATATAATAGCTGATGATAACCGAGCTAAATTATTCAAAATATAAATACAATCATTTTGAAAGTAGGATAAACTCCGGCAATATTGATGGCGGTTTAATTGTTTTTTTGAAAAGTGTAAAAAAAAGCAATTGTATGTGGTTTTAAATCGAATTAGTGTCATCAGCATCAACCAGTAATTATTAAAAAAATATTTTTTTCGTCTCTTTTTATTTAAATAAAAACTTGAAATCGTGTTTCAGTTAAGAAACCTACTACATCAAAGATTGATTTTAACATAGAAAAAAAGTTATTTTAAAGATGTTTTCAAACAAACTTGTACTCAAAATTAACTTTACTTTCTATAAATGTTTTTTTGTTTTTATACCCTTAACAAGACAGTGTAAAAGGGTATATATAGGTTTGTCATTCCGTGTGAAATTTCTACAATATTCATTTCCGGTGCTATTTTGTGAAAGCTTATGAATATGGGAGTCGATTAGGCATTATCTGTCTGTCCGTACGTATGTTGAAATCAACTTCATGAAGTCCCCTGACGTTGCCAGACCCGTTAAGTTATAAAAGTATCAGAAATATTCGGGAGCAGATTGGCAGTGGAAATGCTCTGGTTTTTCGCTTATTTTTACCACAAAAATTAAAATTTTCAAACTCTAGGATAATGTATAGACACGTTTTTTACTATTTATAAATTTGTTCTGCCTCTGGAGATACTCATTTTGGACAAATTGGTCACTAATCGGCAAAGTTATAAGCAAAAATTATTTAAAAGATATATAAATTGAATTTTTATTTTCGTTGAACTTTTCTGTTTAAACTAATATTTTTAAATTTTTAATCAGGCTTGAGTTCATATTCAATATTCTGTATTTTTACAAATAACTTTTTTAATTGTGATAAATGAAAGAATAAATCTTGAAAAATTATATTTTTTACCGACACTAGCCGAGTGGAATGCATTTTCGAAACCAGCTACGATTTCATCATCAGCACTCTCTGATCGGTGGTTACATATTGGTTGTAAATATCATCTATTTAACTCACGGGACTTAAGTTAATTGAATTGCAGGACAAAAATAGTGATATAAATGAAAGATAATAACAAACAAAAGTAAAAGGGTTGCTGTTTGGTTAAAAATTTCAATCAAAGTCATTGTGGTAAAAATATATGAAAAAGGAAAAACTAAAGTAGTTACCGAATTCAATTAACTTAAGTCCTGGGAGTTAAATAGATGAAATTTACAACCAACATGTAACCACCGATCAGAGAGTGCTGATGATGAAATCGTAGCTGGTTTTGAAAATGCATTCCACTCGGCTAGTGTCGGTAAAAAATATAATTTTTCAAGATTTATTCTTTCATTTATCACAATTAAAAAAAATCTTTGTAAAAATAAAGAATATTAAATATGAACTCAAGCCTGATTAAAAATTTAAAAATATTAGTTTAAAAGATATATATTTTTTTAAATATATCATAATTTTTTAAAATCCTAAATAATTTTTGAACACGCTTAAGATACAAAACTATAATCCGTAATCTTAGAAAGTATTTCTAAGAAAAACTATCAAATCAATTTAAAACCAACTGAGATAAAAGCACCAAAGTACAACTGCTTCGGTGCTTTTCCTAAAATTAACAAACGAAAATAGATATATAGATAGTATTAAAATATAGTTAGATATAAAAAAATCAAGATGGCGTCCTAGATTAAATGGCGAATATATGAGTCAAATATAGTAGTTACAACTTTTTCCCCTTTAAGCCTCGCAATATTAGTATAAGAAAAGCGCTCGAACAGTACAATAGAATATAGTAACTATGTAAAATAATCATTAAATGAAAATCAGTACTTAAAATGGGATATATATAAGGCATATTCAAGGCGAGTTCATACAGGTGAAATTATCAGCACAGCTGATAGGAAGCATAATGTCAAAATTTGTTGAACTCGCCTTGGTTTAAATTATTAATGCAGGGATGGTATATTAGATTTTGCTAACGGTATTAAACAATTTACTTGAGAGTACTTTTATGATAACAAATGTACCAAATTTATGTATTTTTGTTTATTTTGCACCATTTATAATGAGTTTTACATATACATATGTTCCTTTTTTACTCAAATTTTTTTTAAATTAAACATATCATCACGACATTTCCATCCCTGATATACGAATTTGCCTTGACATATTCATACAGATATATGCAATGGCTAATTGCTATAACGAAGCTGCTTTTTAATAGATGTTTTCTGTCAAGGCGAATTGTATATCAGATATGGAAAAGTTGTTATTTTCAGTTAAGTTTAAAATAATTTGAATAAAAAAAGGATACATACATATTTTTGTAACCAATGATAAAGGATATAAAAACAACAAATATGAATAAATTTAGTGTATTTGTTATTAAAAAAAATAATCTTAAATTAATTGCTTAATACAAACTCGAAAATCTCATTTCTCATCTATTCATGAATAAATGAAGTCATTGCAAATTTAACCAATTTTGACATTCAGTTGACAATATTACCCTGTGAATGTACCTTGCCAATTTAAAAGTCAGTAATTGCGTTAATGACAATTGTTTACCGTATATTTACATTTTATAAAAAAATATATATAAATGCTTTGTGAGATTAAAATTTCGGTAATAAATTGTATTTTATCAGGAGTTTCAAATTGACGATTATTCAAATGTCAATACCAAACATTGTAAAATTATTAAATCAGAAAATATTTTCGCCATGAATGTATTTGTAAACATGTATTTGGTATTTATACCCATTGGAAATAAAATGTCCGCGTGCTACTTTTTTTAATTCACGTTATTTTTAAAAAATGTCGGTTACGTACTAACCAAAAAGTTTTATTTTACAAACGGAATGACAATACCGTTGGCACCTTATGTGAAGGGTATATATTTTTTATTTTGGGATCAAACCAAATACAAAAAAAAAATATATTTTCTGGATTCTGAAAATAAAAACATTTAAATTTCCATCCCTGTAGGAATCCAATAGAACACATTAAAACGTATATGCTCAATTTACAAGCTGTCGTAGGACTTGTACGTCATAGTTGTTGTACACGTTTTGTTAATAATTTCTACATACAAATTTTGTACATCGTTTACATCACTTACAACAATTTTACCTGTCTTTGTATAAAGCCGTACAAATACATCATAGCTAGAAAAGTATTTAGTATCGCCGTTTTTGTTCAATGTGGAGAAGTAAATTTCTTGAAACCTACAACTCCTACTATAGGTTGTGAATTAAGCAACAGAATGACATTGTATAGCAAAACAAAATGTGTTGATAGAAACTACCAACAACAAGCCTGCAATACTGTAAACACATACGAAAATAGTACATTTAAATGTGGATTGTGTATTGAACAACAATAATTTATATGGAAATTGAAAAAAAAAAATTTATAACCATTTGCAAAATGTTATTTGTTGTATGTTATTGTTATTATTATTTTTGTTTTACTTTTTTTTTTTTGATGAAATTAAGTTGTAATGAAAATTGACACACATTGAATTTGATGGTATATTCATTCATATTCTTTTTACTGACCCATATTTGCCATCAACCAAACTGTTTGGGTAAAACAGTTCATTTCCTGATATCAATATAGTTAATTAAATTAAACTAAACTTACTCTAAATAATATAATTTTTGTTGTTGTTGTTGTTGATGTTGTTTTTATTTATGTTATTTAATGAAGTATATGTTTTTAACTTTTTCAAAAGTTTAGTTCATCATAATTCTACAGCAAACAAAAAATGAACAACATCTAAACAAGAAAAGTTTGGACAAAATAACTCAAACAGACAACACATAAACTCACATACACGCATATGTATTTATCCATTCACTAACATATGTTACTGAGTATAAAATAAACATGACATATAAAAAAGTTTAATTTAAGTTAGCTCACAGTGAAAGTGATTTAACAAAAAAATAGTAAAAATTTAAATTAATGTGATTTGTTTTTGTAAACTTTAGCACTGTTACTAGTTTAATCGAAGTAGTGGCTTTTGTTTCACTGCTATACATAATTAAACTACCTCATACATACCTCTTTTGGTTATGGGCAACACTGTGCGACAAAAAAATACCTAAGAAGTGATGCTATATTTCTGATAGGTATTGAGGAGTATTACAACACTCTTGTGCTTTGAAGGAAAAAATAAAATAAAAATAATTTTAAAATTACACTGGTTACTTTAAAGATATACTGATTATGTTGAATTCAAAAAAACGTTCAAGCAAGCATTTTTGGTTGGAACCGCTTAAAACTATATTTTCGTAAAAAATTTGTTTTAGTAAAATATTTAATAATTCAGCCACTTTCAAAAGAAACCTGTGTTTTACTCACTACCAATTTAAGTTTTTTTACACAAAATAATAAAAAGAACGGTTTAAGTATAAAAATACTGTGTAATAACGTCTTCAGAAATTTAAAATTAAAAAAAAACTGAATAGTTAACACATATGTATGTCTAAAATTTACTCAGTTAAAAAAATATATTGAATCATTAAACTAAACAGTTGTCCGTATGTTTAGTAAAAAAACCTTAAAATTTCGACATAAAAAGCTCTACGTTCGATAAAAAAAATATATGTAGATATTTCTATATAAAGCTTCCTTAGTAAAATTAAGCCATAAGATATATTTTGTGAATTTTTTATAAATGAAAAAAGTCAAATGGTCTAAAGAGTAAAAAAAAAATATTAAATTCATGGAAAGGAGAGCGCAAATTTCATGTCACGCCTGCGAGTAAAACTTAACAACCTTTTTGATTATTAAATGCCAATTGGAAAAGTTTAATTCTACCAATTTGATTCGTTGCATGGCAAAACGATTCCATGAATAAAATCTGAAAAAATAATATACACCCTGTAGATATGTAAAAAACTTTAAAAAACTATTCATAATAATTATCATTATTTGTGTATGTGGGGGTATGTGGGGGCATTAAATATTTATCATGCGAACAAGGCATAACATAACCGTAGAGTTTAATGTTTGTTCAATTTGATGTTTAAATGTTATGTTGCGTTTTGATTACTCTTTTGGGAAATATCTGCTTTCGATATTTGAAAACAAAACTTTTCATTTTTTCAAGTATTTTATCATATGTTTTCATATCAAAAGACATGCAAGTAAATATAATTGTTTGTGTGTTTTTGTGTGTTAATATAATCGAATAATTGCTTAGTAATTGACAACATATCAATACTACACTAGGCTACAACACAGCATATATTTTTTAAATTATAGTTTGAATTTGCAACAAATATTTTGCCCGCCTTTTAACAAAAATATTATTGACTATAGAAATTTTGACGCGCTAAATTCAAATCCGTTTTATTTTATTTTTTCTATCGGGCCCAGATTTGTTTATAGACTTGCTTGCTTGGAAAAAATTGTATCACTACTTATTTCTGAATAACTCCTAAACACTTGAAAATATAAAAAAAAAACGTTATTGAGCTGTCTTAAAGAAAATTTTATTAAATCGGACTAACAGTTCTGAATTTATCATAAAATGTATCAGCATAACAGACTTGTTTTGGGCGAAATATTAGGCATACCCATAAAAAAGGCTAAACCCGATAGAAAAAAACTGAAAACAAATTTGAATTAAGCGCGACAAAGTCTCTATAGTCCACATATTTTTATTCAAAGGCGATTTTTACTTCAGACCAGTGTTTAGAGCACTGTGAAAAGTCTTTTTAAATCGACAAAAAAAAATTTATTTAATTTGTTTTTTCAGTAAAACAGTTTCATGTATTTTAAAAAAATCTGTTGCTTAGTATTTGCACTTGATTAAGTAATCATTTAAAGATTTGTTATATTTTCGATTCTTTCTTTTTTTAGGTTCTTTTTAATAACTCCCAGCAGAAGCTAGGTAATGACTTGCTCTTACTAAAAAACATACTTTATTATTACATATCGTCTGTCTTACTAAGAAGTATTTTAGTAATGACTTGATTTATAATGTGATACGTAAGTACTTATTTTCAGACATTTGCTTAGATACACTTACAATACAATTTCTTATTGCGAAATTTGCTAGAAGCCATTCAAATACATAACTTTTTATACATAATTCTCATTTAGTTTAATACGCTTAGGGTATAAGTAATAACGATTTTGACAATAGAAGCAAAGCATTTCATTAGCAAAGTGGTGACTGATAGATTTTCACTTATTGTTAAATTGTTAATTTAACGTATCGCAGAAAAATCTAACCGAATTTTCCTCTTTACAAGAACCGAACAACTTCTGTAAGTCCATAATAGTAATTGGTTATTTAGGTTTCTTAAATCAAGTACTTATATATTGCCATTAAAGTAAGTACTTATCACAAATTTAAATGCGACCGTAATAAGCACTTATACGAGTACCTATTTCGAAGCGAGCGTCGTAAGTACTTATTTAAGTTCCTATTGTTAAGCGAGCGTAGTAAGTACTTGCCTCCAATGCATAGCTGCCAGATTTGACGATTTATCGTCATTTTGACGATTTTACGTGCTAAAATTAAGTGTTGACGATTTGACGATTTATGCTATGTTTTTGACGATTTTCAAGAATTCAAGTTTGCAACATTTTTCATTACTTTTATATCAACCTTAAACTAAATAAAAATAATTTGTAACGGTTTTTTATGTTATTAATAATAGAACAGAGTGAAAGAGATACATCGATCATTATTTAATGTGTTTGTGTGGGTAATTTTTCCACTTTGTACATTTTTAACATAGTATATGCCACATATTATCAACTGATACCTACACGAACAAATATAAATTTGGAAATGCGTTTAAAACAATTATTTTTTTAGTAAATTTATTTAAAAATAAGTAACAAGTTAATATGCTTAAATACTTAAAAAACGGTTAGTTTTTTTTAATTATACATTAACTGCCTGTTCAACGATGTCGAAAGAAAACACAAGCGAACTTTCATTCGTACAAATACGTTGAAAACAAAAACAAATTTTTAGTTTTTGTTGTTGTTTTCAATATATTTGTACGAATGAAAGTTCGCTTGTGTTTTCTTTCGACATCGTTGAACAGGCAGTAAAACTTTAAAAATCAAACGTTATATTTTCAATAGAAAACCAAGATGATGAAAATTCTAGCAGCTCTTCCTCTGTAAGTAGAAATTTCATTCATTTTTTATACAAAACTTTGTAGTAGCTAAAATGAAATTTTAATGGTGTTTTTCACAGGTAACCAACAAGAAGAAGAAAATTAAGGAAGACTGGTTGGCAGATCCAGAAATAAATTTATGGGCTAAAAAGCGAAATGATGTAGTTTATTTTGGCGTTGTGCTCGTCTTACGCTTGCCTAAAGCAACCTTAATCGGTAGAAACTTTAGAAAAAAATGATTATAATTATTTGTCAATTAGTCTGAATTAGATGCAGCCAATTCATTATTTATTATTTTTTGTATTTATATACATATTAATATTTATTTTTCGAAATTAATTCTAAATTGTATTATATTTATTGTCATGTTCTTAACTTAAAAGGGTCTAATAAAACCATTGATCTCTCTGGATTTAAAAAGTTTGTTATGTTATGCATTAAATAAAAAATGTTTTGTTTTGAAAAATGCGTTTTTTTATTTTGACGTTTTTATGACGATTTGAGTAAACTATTTGACGATTTTGACGATTTTTTTCCCCAAATTAGACGATTTTGTCCCTATTTTATCTGGCAGCTATGCTCCAATGAAATCCCCGTGTTTAAATAATGCTTTTAAATGCCAAATTGTAAGTAGTGAAGAACTGTTTTATAGTACTTTTAACTCATTATTTTGTAATGTATTATTTTGCTGGATGTATTTGGGTCATCACTACAATATATATCGTCACTGCCCCTGCATTATAGTGAAAATTTGTTAACCTGTTTTTATTTCTCCATTTCAAACCTAATTACCAAAGCGTTTAAGGTTATCTCAATTTGTTAAAAAATTAACAACAGTAGGTATTTATAGGTGTAATATTGCAAAGTAACAAACTTTCTGAAAAAAACTGAATTTGTTAGAGGAACGCCTATACAATACAATGTTTTTTCCAATGTACTGACTTGTACTTGTCGGCTAAAATAAAAAAATTAGGCAGACGTTTTCTACGGAAAATCGTAATAATTATACAATAAAATTTTTATATGATGTGTATATTATTAAACTAAAAGGTTATTAGGGTATTATTTAAAACGAAAAGGTCAAATAAAGGATACGTAAAAAATTTAAAAAGATTTTTTAATGTCGCCGTCAAGTGTCGAAGCGGTTTAATGGAATATTTCCCAAAACAGTCGATATAGACAAGCACTTAACATAATGCTAAATTTAACATTTATGTACATTAGACCATTAGACCGTATTGCCTTGCAAGGAAAAACGGTTTCGCGGTACACTACCATATATAAAGTATTGTTGCTTTAATTGCTTCAACTATACTGTTCTAGTATTTACCCATCAGATCTCAGTTCCTACCACTCTAATATCAGAAAAGTGAAACTCGCAAAAAACCATTAAACCTTTTGCAAAGGAAGTATTTCGATAATTCCAGCAGAACTATTAAAAATGTTACTACTCTCTTATTTGGCTTTGCTATTCGTTTTATTAAAGAGTGACTGTCAAGAAAACAAAAAACTATTTACTCTATTTGGCATTTAGTTTACTAGTCATATCAAGGTCCTTATGTCCACAAAGCATTGTGGCACGGTGAAATGATAGAATACTACATATAAAACTTTACTGTACAGTTAAAGTTCGGCTTTCCTTTATCAAAGTGATAAAAAATAAATCAAAATCACTTACAGCGATTAAGATTACTTTGATTTCAATTTCAAATATTTTATTATATATCATTTATAAATTTCTGAAATTTGACTTTGAGTGTTGTAAATGAACAACTGTGCACGCGTGGATAACTAAACGGCACTTTGTTAAAGCAAATATTCACTACTTTATCGTTCCCTTCAAATTGATTAGTTTCAAATTATTAAATTAAATTGTTAATACAAAAGTATTGATTTAAAAAATATAAAAATACAGAAACATAAAATACAGGATACGTCCTCGTTATTTTTTACGAATGAAATCAGTTCCTTCGGATTTTTCATAGCATTGTTGATATGAACAACAACACTGCAATAATAAATCAGAAAGAATTAATTTCTCTCGGAATATAAAACAATAAAAATAAAAATAAAAAACTACGTTGAACGGAACCAATTAAGATTTCTTGATAGTCGAATGAGGTTACGTGTTTTTAAAAAGACAAATTCAATCTATATATATAAAAGTGAAACTCTGTGTGTGTGTGTGTGTGTTAGCTATAGACTCCGAAACTGTAAAACCGATCGGACTCAAACTTTGGCAAGTTGTTGTACACATACCAGGGAGTGCTTATGGGTGAAAAAAAGTGGGCGGAGCCACGCCCATAAAAATTAGTTATCAGTTTTAGCTACTTGCACTTGACCGATTTTTCTGAAACTTTGCACACATATCGAGCTGTCATGACTAAATAATTTCGTGATAAAAAAAGTGGGCGGGGCCACGCCCCTAAAAAAGTTTTAAGTTTGAGGTACTTGCACTGGACCGATTTTTCTGAAACTTTGCACACATATTGAGCTGTCATGGCTTTATAATTTCGTGATTGAAAAAGTGGGCGGGCCGCGCCCATAAAAAATTAGTTATCAGTTTTAGCTACTTGCACTGGACCGAATTTTCTGAAACTTTGCAAACATACTGAGCTTTCATGACTTTACACTTTCGTCATTCGAAAAGTGGGCAGTGCCACGCCCATTAAAAAAAAGGTATCATTTTGAGGTGCTTGCACTGGACCGATTTTTCTGAAACTTTGCACACATATTGAGTTGTCATGACTATACAGTTTCGTATTTAGAAAAGTGGGCAGTGCAACGCCCATAAGAAAAGGTATCATTTTGAGGTACTT
Source organism: Phyto melanocephala (assembly GCA_941918925.1). Lineage (NCBI taxonomy): Eukaryota > Metazoa > Arthropoda > Insecta > Diptera > Rhinophoridae > Phyto > Phyto melanocephala. The sequence continues at coordinate 136,841,366 of OW799234.1, read as the reverse complement.
ACACTGGACCGATTTTTCTGAAACTTTGCACACTTATTGAGCTGTCATGACTATACAGTTTCGCAATTAGAAAAGTGGGCAGTGCCACGCTCATATAAAAAAAGTTATAGTTTTTAGCCTTGCACTTGATATTCGATTAAAATTTAGAATGCTATTAAAATTCATGAAGGGGCGTAGCAACGCGCGCCGGGATTGGCTAGTATTAAAATAGAAAAAAGTTCAGTTGAACATTTCACATTAACTATTTAATTATTTATTTTGCTAATAGTCGTTTCTGTTATTGTTTATGAATAAATATATTTTATTACATTTATTGCTTATTTTTATTCATATTTAAAGGAAACAAGTAAGAGCCGCTGTGCTATGCCGAATTTGTTATACCCACTACCAATGTAATGTATTTTTGTAGCACAAAATTTATTATTATGCTATTAACTGCAATCGCTATGAAACAATCTCTTTATACTAAAATATGTATCACTTTCTTTGTATAACTTCGATATGCTAGTAATATATTTTCGTAAATTTAGTAGTAAATTTAGATAATTCAATATAGTCCTTTATTCTTCCAAAAACTTTGTCCATAAAGAAATTATATGAATTCAAGATAAAGCGTTATATGGAAAGTAGGCTTAAAGTGGGCATTTCACCTTCATTTTCTGGCATAACAATGACATTGACTAGAAAGTGGGCACTAGAGTAGTCGTTTCGAAGTAGTTTATACTAATAAATTCAATATAGATATTTTAATAAAGAGTCTTTTATTCTTCCAAAATCTTTATTTATAGAGAAATTTTATGAATTTGAGTTAAAGCGGGAGGTGGGCGTTTCACATTAATTTTCCGTTAGTGCAAAGCCTTTAACCAACAAGCATTGTTTGCAAAATTTCAGAATCAGACATCTAATTTTGTCAGTTTTGTTACGTTTTAAATTTAAGAAAGACCAAAAAAATCATTGTGCGGTAAAAATGTTCGTACATTTTAATCTATTACTCTTTTCCTAATGCATAGATTTAAACAATTTTCGGATGTACAGATGGAAAGATGGACAGACATAGATAGATCGTCATAAAATTAAGCCAGTACTCAGAAAATATATACCTTATGGGGTCTAAAATATATATTTCGATGTGTTTTAAGCGGAATGACAAAATGAATATACCCCCACCATTTTTTGGTAGTGGGTATAAAAATACAAGCATGTAACGGAAACTGACTGGCTGTTCTCAAAGAAATAAATTAAAATTGTATTTCAATACACAACACAAAAGGGGTTGTGAATTGAATAAATGCATTGTTACTGACTGTCATCTGGTGGCAATAAATTTACGTCGAGGTATTGAACGAATGTTAAAAAAGCTTTCACAACAAATATATAAGGAAAACTTTATGCATACAAAATCATATAATTTATTTGCGAACTGTAAAAGAAAAAGAAGCTTTCATAAACGTGTTAATTGTTGCTCTATCGTGGACAAAGAAGAAAAGCAAGCTGACAAAAGCTTTTAGAAAAGTTTTCCATGTCTATTAAACTGTAATATATTAGCTTCAATTGGATCATATATTTAGAACATTTAATTTTAATTTATTTTCGTTAAACATTAAAATATTTTTCAGAAATCATTTTAAAAAAATCTCCTTTTTCTAGAATTTTTGTTTCTTAAGTAATGACACTGTTAATTTTAATTAAAGATTTACATGTTAATCCAAACAAAAAATCAAACAATAAATCTTACAACTAAGTTCATAGGCAAAACAAAACAAACAACTTTTGCTAAGTCAACACTACGGTATAATTTTATAGACGCACGTCAATTTTAAGTACTTCTTACATTAGCACAAAGATTAAAAAATATCTGTGTATGTTTTTATACCATCTAAAAAACGTCGCAAATTAACAACTAAAGCAACAAACATCTTAAATTATTCATTTATTATAGACGTTGCATAAAAAATCATGGTACGCAAAATCAGTACGAGAAATAAGCAACATGGGAATATAATTTAAACACGATGAAGGAGTTTTTTTTACCCAGAACTGCGCCAAAGACGTATCAGTTTCAAGCAAGAAAAGTCCCATAGAAATTAACATTCAGAAACTTTTATTTCCGCTGGTCCCCAAAATTAACTGACCTGACTGCATCAGAGTCCTATGAGACGATCAAGATAAGAATAATAATAATTTTCTGACAAGGTGTAGCATATGCGTGAATAACAATGAAGGTCATTTACGGCATATCATTTTCAAAAATAATAAGTTATCTAAAATTAAACTCACATTTTTATACAATAAAAAAATAAATAAAACACATTTGATTAAGAAAAGTTATTTCAAATTACTTATTGTAGCACAATTGGTGTGTCACCCTGTACTTCTACGTTTTTTTAAGGAAAATAACAAGGCATATTTATTCATCAGTTACTCTTGATTCGTCCGCTGATTATTTTTTTCATCACAATTTTCTATCTTTTCTAATTTATTTCAAATGTTAAACTATAAAAAAAATATTAGCAAAAAATTCTCTCCGAACTGCCGATGAATAAATATGAATTGGAAAAGAAAAACTTGAGGGTGGCACAGGGTGTCAATGTTTATAAATAATGTTTCGCAAATGCGTGTATGTATTTGTATGTATGTATGTATGTATGTATATGTCCTATTTGTTGTAGAATTAGGGAGAAAACTAACGAACGAATTTTTTTCTTACTCGGCTTTTGTATTATTGCGAACATTTAGCAAAAATACACGACATGCATTTTGTGGTTTGACTATGACCAGTTAACACTGTTGAGACTCATAACGGAAAATCGAAAAATAAAAAATAAAATAATTTCAAATAAATATTGTAATAGATTGTACACTAAACTAAACGTTACAACTTAAATTGAAAAAAGAAAAAACAAACTTATTTATATAAATAGTTTAATTATTAAAAAATATATATAAAAACAAATATTAAATCAGTGACAAAATAAAAAAATATTCGTTTTAGGTACAAACCACAATATAAATAAATATTTTTACAAACAAAAAATTTCATTGCTTTATAAAAATTTTAATTAACCAAAAAAAAAAATAGTAATAATTATTAAGTTTTATTTATTGTATCAACAACATACAGTGGTTGAAATAATATTTTTGTGTCACTATATTAAAACAGTTACAGATTAAGATCATTTGAGAAAAACAGAAGAACAAACTACAACTTGTTGGCGTGCAACACGTTCATTATAACAAAAAAAAAACACACACACACAAATAAAAAAATTAACTACTAAAAAGCGTATGAATTTTATTTAAAAGCAACTAAAAATAAAAAAAAGTATTAATTTAAAATTTGCATAATACACTAATTCCAACGGCATTTAATAATAATATTTACACTTTACCCATCTCTATACACACAGTCAAACACATTCATACCAACGCAAGCTTTGATTGATGTTAATTTTATTTTCGATTTGGTAAGTATTTAATAATTTAATTATGAACATATTTTTATCTGTATCTATGTACGTACTAAACAATTATAATTCACACCTACACATTGAAAATAGAAAAAGCAATAGTTAGTGCAGATAATATGAAATATATTTTATTGTTGGTTGTATTTATAAAATATCGATAAGGCTTAAATCATTTTCAAATATTTTAGTTCAGAAAAGAAGATGACTAAGGAAATCGAGATATTAATAAGTAGGTACATATCGTGTCTTATTTATTGAATTCTATTGCAATTTAGTTAATTAATAACATTTAGCACTAAACAATTAATATACTTTTTAACATTAATATGTATGTATGTATAATAAGCAATTTCAATTTTCGGAGAATTATGTGTCTGTGTATTAAGATATATGTATGTATGTATGTGTGTTGGTTTTAATGAATTGTGCGTTAATTATTAGATGTTTAACTTAAAAATTTTCTGTAATTTTTATTAAAGACAATCGTACAAAAAGTCGAAACATATAAATAACATTATATTTTTATAGTAAACTAAATATCTTGAAGAAATTCAAAACAAAAACAAAAATGTCTGTGATTTGGAATTTGTTCGTGGTGTGTTATATTCTATTAGTCAAGCTCTTTTATTTTATACAAATATTAAATTTGTCAATTGGCTTAAATCTGAAAAAAATTATTTTCATTTGTAAATTAAAAAAATGAGCCGAAACAGCGGCATTTTTGTGCTCATTTCGCATATACTTATGTTTATAATAACGAACATGTCTGTAAATTTTCCTAGAGCTGAAATATATTAATTTTTTGTGTAAAATAATCATTGTGCAACTTATTAATGAAATTACAAATCTATATCAATCTTGAGTGAAGATAAAACAAGATACAACTTTTCTGCAAATATGGTTAAAAGTGTTGAAATCGGTTCAGTTTTGCGGGAGCTCTTCTTAAAGTAAAAATATTTTTCTATCCCATACGCACACACAGAAATGCATAATGCCGCAAAATAATAAAGCAAATTAATACGAGTATTATATTCCAAATTCGTGAATTTCCACGACAAATTATTGACTCATAAGTTTTTTATAGTAATCTATATATATAAAAGTGAAACTCTGTGTGTGTGTGTGTGTGTGTGTGTGTGTTAGCTATAGACTCTGAAACTGTAAAACCGATCGGGCTCAAACTTTGGTAAGTTGTTGTACACATACCGGGGAGTGTTTATGGATGAAAAAAAGTGGGCGGGGCCACGCCCATAAATAATTAGTTATCAGTTTTAGCTACTTGCACTTGACCGATTTTTATGAAACTTTGTACACATATCGAACTGTCATGACTAAATAATTTCGTGATAAGAAAAGTGGGCGGGGCCACGCCCCTAAAAACGTTTTAATTTTGAGGCACTTGCACTAAACCGATTTTTCTGAAACTGTGCACACATATTAAGCTGTCGTGACTTTATAATTTTGTGACTAAAAAAGTGGGCGGGGCCACGCCCATAAAAAAAGGCTATAATTTTGAGGTATTTGCACCAGACTGATTTTTCTGAAACTTTGCACACATATTGAGCTGTCATGACTAAATAATTTCGTGATTAGAAAAGTGGGCAGTGCCACGCCCATAAAAAAAGGTATCATTTTGAAGTACTTGCACTTGACCGATTATTCTGAAACTTTGCACACATATTGAGCTGTTATGACTTTACAATTTTGTGACTAGAAAAGTGGGCAATGCCACGCCCATAAAAAAATAAAATTTTAGGTTTTTTCACTTGATATTCAATTAAAATTCAGAATGCATTTCGATTCATTAAGGGGCGTAGCAACGCGCGCCGGGCTTGGCTAGTCTATATATATAAAAGTGAAACTCTGTGTGTGTGTGTGTTAGCTATAGACTCCGAAACTGTAAAACCGATCGGACTCAAACTTTGGCAAGTTGTTGTACACATACCAGGGAGTGTTTGTGGGTGAAAAAAAGTGGGCGGGGCCACGCCCATAAAAATTAGTTATCATTTTTACCTACTTGCACTTCACCGATTTTTCTGAAACTTTGCATACATATTGAGCTGTCATGACTACAAAATTTCGTGATAGGAAAAGTGGGCGGGGCCACGCCCATAAAAAAATTAAAATTTTGAGGTACTTGCACTGGTCCGATTCTTCTGAAACTTTGCACACATATTGAGTTGTTATGACTTTACAATTTCGTGATTATAAAAGTGGGCGATGCCACGCCCATAAAAAATATGTATCATTTTGAAGTACTTGCACTGGACAGATTATTCTGAAACTTTGCACACATATTGAGCTGTTATGACTTTACAATTTCGTGATTAGAAAAGTGGGCGATGCCACGCCCATAAAAAATTATAATATTTAGGTTTTTGCACTTGATATTCAATTAAAATTCAGAATGCATTTCGATTCATTAAGGGGCGTAGCAAAGCGCGCTGGGTTTGGCTAGTTTATTTATAAGCAAAAAAAAAAGTTCATCGAAAGTATTTTTTTATTTTTCGTTCCGAAAATATTTTACAAAGAAGATCAAAATTTTGATTTACAACTCTAAATGCTCGCAAGATATCACTAATTACACTGCTAATTACTAAATAATTACTGGCTGTAAATACCAAAGATATGATTTTTCTTTTTTGAAAGCTAACAGAGTACTTTTTTCGCCGTACGGTCAATAGATAAGTGTATTCGTTCTACATTAAAGCAAAATCTTCGTGAGGTATAGAAAAAATTAATACAAGTTCTAATATAAATTCGTGCGGAATTATTTTACAGTTTAATTTGAAATAATATTTTCAGTTTCTTTATTTTGTTCTTATTTTATTTACTTGGCGGAAATTACTTTAATGTTGAATGTGTAAATTTATTGATAGAAAAATTCGGCCAGTATCGGCAAAAAGATACCTTATCAGATTATTCTCAAAATATTACAATTAAATTCCTTTATAAACGAAAAATTTTAAAAATATAAACTCAAGCCTGAATAAAAAAAAAATAATAGAAATACTAAATACTCTACAACAAAAATTAAATAGGCAACCATAATTAAGTTACTTACTAAAACAAAAACTTAAAACTTTAAAGAACACGCATTTCTATTGTCAATGAATTTTTATTAATTTCTAATGCCAAGAGCGCTAGCTTCTTAGGCTTGAGAGGAGCATACAAATTCCATGCCTCAAATTATATTCTGTAGTTGGTTTCTTTTTGATTCCACATACAAAAAAAAAAAAGTACAATAGATATCTATCAAATAGATACAGCTAATCTCATAGTGCTAGTCTCAGTAATTCAACAGCTATCATACAATGTTTTCGTTCTACAGAAATTGTACCTTTTGTCATTTATCTGAATTATTTATTTATTCAACAAACATAAGTGAAATATTGTTACGTTTTACCTTAACAAAAAATATGGAAAATGAAATACATAAATCGAAATGAAAATGTAATGCATTTGAAAAATATAACGCGCACGGACTAGCAATAGAACAATAAATAGAAAGAGGTGTGTTCTCTGCTGTTGTATATGAATGATTGGACATTAAAGAAATATGTGTGTGTTTGAATGTTTGATTTTCTGCTATGCCGGGTTAGTAATAAGCTGCCTTAAAGCTTTAACAGGAAACTTTTAATTAAATTAATTTAGTCACAAAGACACAATCACAAATGATTGTCTGTCTGTATGTCAGACTTTCTGACTGGTTTTTCTTCTGTGAGATTATACGTACATATGCATGTATGTCTGTCTGTGTCACCTGTTTTCTCTATTAGATTAATCACATATGTCAGAGAAGAAAACTAAAACTAAAAATCGCTAAAGTCGCTGACACAGCAAGAGATTGAAATGCAGAAAAGCAATACGTAAAGTCTTAGGTGACATCTTTGCATTCTTCTAGTTTCTGACTTTGACTTTGTGCAAACCATGTTGTCAGAATAACGCAAAAAGTCAGTAACTCATTTTCAACTGTCAAATTAAGTTAAACATACTTTAGAGTCTTAGTAATGTGTTAGTACCAATACCACAACGAGATGACAGTACTTCCATGTACGCAAAAAATTTGAAAAATTAAATGATTTTCCCGATAAACAAACGAATTCCCACAAGATATCAAATTAGATTGATTATTTTGCAATTGTTCTTTTAATTCATATATAATATAGAATAATGTTTATTCAATGCAGATAGTTATAAAAACTATTAAATATAAACCAAAAAAATAAATTCATAAATATAAAGCTAACACCCAACTTTTCCTCATTTTGCAAGTTGTTATAGCAAATCATCATGAAATGTGATCATAAGAAGTAGAGCTTTAAGACTTTGAGTGAATTTTTGAAGACTTTAAGATTATAATCGATATTAAATATATTCATTAAACTACAGCATTGTTCGTTAACTAAAGATTGTGGCAACAAAATGTTTTGTCATTAACCAATAAGCTCATACTTAGTTGATGAAATCCCTGTATTTGTTTTTATACCCTTCACACAGTGAAAAAGGGTATATATAGGTTTGTCATTCCGTGTGAAATTTCTACAATTTTCATTTCCGACCCCATAAAGTATATATTTTCTGAAAGCTTATGAATAGGGGAGGCGATTAAGCTCTGTCAGTCTGTCCGTCTCACCGTATGTCCGTGTGTATGTTGAAGCCCCCCGACATAGGTTGGCCCCGGGTAAGGTATTAAAATATCAGAAATATTCGGGAGTAGATCGGTATTGAAAATCAGAAAAATCGGTACATAAACAACTGAGATATGATCAAAAACCCACGACCACGTCGATTTTTTTTTTTCACAAAAACAACATTACAACAACAACATACATACATACAAACGTGTATACTGATTAGAGAAAACGTGGCATCGAATCCCAGCTGAGCCAAAAAAAATTTTTTTTTTAATTTTTTTATAATTTTTTTAACATTTTTTTTCATTTTTTTTTTTATTTAATATATTATTTATATTTTTATTATTATTTTTTTTTTTATTTTTTTTATTTTCTTTTTGTTTATATATATTATATATATAATAATTTTTTTTTTAAATTTTTTTTTTAAATTTTTTTTTAAATTTTTTTTTTTTTTTGTTTTTTTAACATACTTACGTGAATTTATAATTTTACAATGGGATGTTTTTATATATGTATGTTTTTATGTGTATGTACGTATTTCATATGGGATGAATGGTGACACAAACTACTGTTATTGTATGACTACACGTTGTGAAGGGTATATAAGATTCGGCACGGCCGAATATAGCGGTCTTACTTGTTCTCTTTCGACTTGCATAGTGACTTTTTATAATTTTTTTGTTTGTATTTTTTTTTTCCTGCAAACGAGTCCTGAATTCTAAATTGTTAAGTACTAAATATACATTTAAAGTTTCAACTTATTTGCGGCGCCCAACTTTACTTTTATCTTTGTTGAACATTTTGAACCGTGATTTCCTAGTTTAATTGGTAGTTTTTCCTGGCACCAAATCTAGCATTGCTTCCATTGCTTGCGTTGGTGTGCTATGCATCTTACCACATATGCTTAAGCACGCAATCCTTTGAAGACCATCAACAAAGCGTTAGGAATCCAACCTTTATAATTTTTCTTATGCATTTAAAGAGAGTATCATCTTATTTTCTAGCATTTATGTATGAGCCTGTCTCAGACAAACTAGAATGGTCTCCATGATTTTATGATCAACCAATTCTGCTCACAACCTTTTATCAACACACTCCTTGTGTATCCCTTCCTGAAATCCACAGTCAAATTGATGGAGAACGTTTTCAGTAAATCTATCAGCGTAATCTCCTCCAGAAAATCCACCAACACCCTTTCCTTTGCCTTTAATAGAAAAGATGCTAGGCTGACTGGCCTGGCGTATAACGTTAAATCTAGGCCATTATACTTATGTGCGTTATAGTGATGAGTACTTCAGATTCGGCACAGTCGATTATAGCACTCGTTTTTATTTTTTAATATTTAAGGTTTTTAGAGAAATTAAATGGAAAAGTTTTTCGGAAACCAAAAACTTCTTCATGTTTCGTATGTACAAATTTTAATATAGAACCACTACTACTACAACATTTAATATTTACGTTTGGACCGGATATGTGATTCGGGTTCTCATTGACGAACTTTTTATTCAACCCACGCGTTTCCAATTATTTTTTGTGGCGAGGTTCCAAATTCTTTTTTCTTTCTTATAATTTTTGCTCTTTCCCGTTAACTTTTTAGCTTAATATAACTGCGTATAATCAGAAAGTTATTATCAATTACGCGATTCACTTCTTTCCTATATAAAATTGACGCAAGAAGTTGAAGTTTTTGTTGTTTTATTTCCATTCTTAAACATCATCCATGTAGGAGGAAAAGCGGCCATTGACTCAAAGCTGTAATTACTAGAACAGCTACTACTAGTTTAAACGGTATTTGAGTTTTTATTGAAAAATACTAGTGCTAATGAGTACTAGTACTTGAAGAAGGGCAAGGGCATCACTTGCATATTGATAGAATATTTCTGTAACGAAACAACGAGACGTGTATTTGAGTTGTAATACAGCTTTTGTATCTAAGATTTTTGGACACCCAATCAGTTCCAAGTGTACTAGTACTAGTAACTTAAGTTTTAACAAATTTGACTTAAGTGTCAAAATTCTTATATAAAAATGTTAAAAGTTCAGTTTAATTACATTTTCGTTACATTTTTAATTTTATTACAAAGTTTAGAATAAGGATACTAGTATGCGCCTAAAACCAATAGTTTTATTGATTCACCAAGTACGCTGAATGCTAATTGTAGCATCAATATAGTAAAGGACTGATATAGTTAGAAATCAGTGTGTTCTGCTGTCTGACATTAAATGTGACATTAATTTAAGTGTAATAACATAACATAAAGATAATTAATGATGAATTGAAGGCGGGACTTCTTGTTCTGTGAAATAAAAAGATTTTATACAGTCAAAGGACTGGATCTGTAAGATCTTTTTATTTTTTACAGTTTATTGAAACGAGAACTAAAACTCTATCGTATAAATGATGCAATTTTATTTGAAAATTCCGCCAACGAAATCGCCATATCGCCAAACTCAAAATTCAAAAGCCAAAATCACTAAACAAAAGTCGCCACGTTTGGCAAGAAATCGTCACAGCTGACAGCTTTAGTCACAATATTTAAATCACAGACGATAAATGATACATACGGAGCGAAGCTGAATACAAAAATCAAAAATAAGAAAAAATAGTTGTTGTAAAACGTTGACTGAATATCGTAAAGTTATTTAGCGCCTAATTTATCTAATTGAATGATAATTGTATCACAATAAGTTACTTAGAATACATTTTAGTAAATAAAAAATATCGAAGAATTAAAAAACAAATAAATCAGTAATTTTCATATTATTTAGCACATTAAATAACCTTTTGAAAATAAGAAGAAAAAAAGATAAACGAAAACAGAAATTAAATTTGTTTATGTTAAAATAAACGATAAAAGATAAAAGTTTTTTTTTATAAAAATGAGGTGCCATTGATTTTGAAAAACAAGTTGCCACTGTACTCATAAATATATAAGTATTCATATAATTAACAAAAGTTTTACAAATATAAACAACAACAACAACGTCCAAAGCGGGCCTTATCAATATACGAAAATATATCCATTTATACGTATTTCAATTTATTTGATGATGTCAAATTGAGATTTGATTGGTGAATTTACAAAAAGTCTTAAGTATAGTGCTGTCTGGGTAGAGTGAACCCCGATGCTATGAATACCTCGTTAGAGTGAACACCAGAAAGTTTACATTGACTACTCTGTAAAGTGAACTCTCATGAACCTCTATAGAGTGAACATACTTTAAAGTGAGTTTTTAGGTTTGGCGAAGGAGAAAAAAAAAGAAAGAGAGTAAAAAATTAAAGAGAACATAAAATAACGGTAAAGCAACGATTCTTTTAGAGTAAGTTGACAAGTTACTCTCACAAATACGCATTCTATGAATTGTTAATTTATTTAAGTCTGTGCGCATGTTCCATTAAGGTCGTATCTCAAAGTTAATTTTTCATTTTTTCAAGTAAAAAATTAAACTTTAGTATTACGTAGAAATAAATAAAATTTATAACCTATAAATGTATTTAAAATAAAAAAAATCAGTTTTTCAAATAAATAAAAATTCAACCTTAATTTAGTGAACAACCTAGGTATAGTAAAATCGCTCTGCAAAAATTGGTCACTCTACCCAGACAGCAGATGTGTATCGAAATTTCAAAAATTTCATAACTAATAAGATAATTTTTAATCTTTTTGAAATTTTACTTACGATACCTTGTGAATTCACCAATTACGATTCAAATCAAAAACATGGGTGTACTAAATCAAAAAAAAAATATTTTCAATTCATATGTGCAAGATTGTTAGCAGATTCCAACTACTTTTCACACGGAGTGTAATTGATACTTCAGGTGTATATGTTAGAAATGCAAATTAAAAAGAAAAATATTATATTTTTTCATACGTAAATGTTCATTAAATTATTAAATAAATAATCAATCATTTTACTTTGGCAAACAAATAAATAAATATGTATTTCTTGCTTTAGATATAATTTTTAATAATGTTTTTGAGTAAAACACTTGCTTTTTTTCTGTATATAAATAGACATTATAACAGATACGCTTAACCACAATGAAAATTGCTCTTCTAATTTTTTACCGAACCGTCGATTTGAAAATGTGTTTGTAATATTTTTTTATCGATTGTTATGTTAATTAGTTTTTATATAATTAGGCTAAAGTTTCTTTTATTTTTGTGCACAAATTTTACACTGTGCACATTAAAAATGAAGCTTCTAAACACTAACACCACCTGCGTTATAATGAAACTATTGCAACAGACAGGTAGACAGATCAATAACGCTGATTTTACAAAGAAAACAATTCAAATTGAAAATGAAAAAAAAACTGTCCTTCTTTCTTTCCATTACAATTAAGAGAAAAACGTGTGCAAATCTTTTAAAAATCCTTTTAATATCTTTATACTAGCATAGTGTAATCGTAGACGAACTAATGAACAGTGTTGCTCTAATTAAATATTTTACGACACCTTTAAGCTGAACCGACTTAATTTAGTAAATTTCTAATAAATTAAGTGTTATAGATATTAGCTAACTTCAAAGGCAAGTCACACTGTCACCAATTAATCGTTTAACATACAAGCTTAGCCACAACACGAGAAGTACCTTCACTCTATCAATATTAACTAGATACTTGCCTCTAAACAGATCCCCTAGGAAATTTCTTATAAAATAAAATGAAATTAAAAAAAAACTAACTGAATTGTGTATGCATGTATTTCTACAAGAAAAGGAAAATAACGATAAAGTGTGTAAGCGACGAAAACGTTAGGAATGTAAATACTGTGTAAATATTTAGTATTTTAGAATTCATGGCATCAACATTAATGTAGTTCATTGACTTGTAACTTTCTAATAACATGGACAATTCTAAAAATTGTCAAAAATATTTAAATAAGATTAAACAACCAAATACAAAATTGTATTATATTTTTATATTAGGCTATAAGTTCTATGTGATAATGACAGAATATCTAGGAAAAGTTAGTCATCCGATACTAGCTGAGTGGAATGCATTTTCGAAACCAGCTACGGTTTCATCATCAGCACTCTTTTGATCAGAGCTACAAATGTTGTGTGTAAATATCAACTATTTAACTCAGTATTTATTGAAATTTGAAACATAGAATTATTTGTTCTAATTGATTTATGTATTTCATATAACATTGAGTTAGTACGAAATCTACCAACATCTGTTTTTCCTGTATTCTTTTTGCACGTCATTACCACAGGTAATTAATGGTTGCCTTTCGCTACAGATCCACAGATGTCGCTAAAGCAATTTTTTGCAATTATGCAGTTTCATTATATGTCACATGTGTTCTAAACAAGATGGTATTAGTTGAACAATGTTTTTAAAATTGTTTTAAAAATTCGTTTAAAGAAATAAATTATTCTTTTTATATTTGTTTTTATGACAAATCTTTGCATGTATGTCTATTATTGGATCGCAATTTTAACCGGTAATAAAAGGCCCGAGTTTTTATTGGCCATGAAACCGGTTTAGTTTTTTTCCTACTTTTATTCGACATATTTTAGTTACAAGAAACTGTAACTAACTAGCTGCTATCTTTCCCTTAGGGAAGTTCACCTCTTAAATGGTTAGTAGCTATTTTGTAAAATGTAGGGAAACCCTGAGCTGACCAAAGTGGTTGTCATCAATGCATTTTAAATTAATTTAAATTGCAAATTTACGCTTGCCTGTTTTAAATCTATTCTTAAATTGAAAAACGCAGAAAATCTCAAAAAGAATAATATAAATTAACGAAAACCCGTCAAGATTAAGCGATAGTTGTCAAATTGGTCTTGTTATTGTGAACGCCTTTTTGAGGTTTGTAAATGTGTACACACAATGTTACATACATACGAAATGCAACTTTTTTCACTATTATCGCTCCTTCGATACATAAATGTTGTATAATTAAAAATAAATATTCTTTTAGCAAAAAACAACAATTAATTTTCTTGCGATACGCCCTAATGTATGTACGTGTGAGTATCATAAGTTTTTGCTTATTACTTGATTGCAGATTACCAGTATATTACCAGTATTTGGATTAAAATAAGCAGTTTATCAAAGGTATTTAAGTTAAAACAAACAAGATAATCATTAACAAACATAGATAATTAAAAATAGTTCTATTAAATATTTACAATATTAGAAACATATTCCCATTAACTTGTGGGTCTTGTGAGTAGACATAAAAAAATTAATATTAACATTAAAAATGAAGAGTGGGAATGAGGCGGCAGACGAACTTGCGAAAGGGGGAGCTGCTGTGGCATTCAGCGGACCGGAACTTAGAGTTGCTCTTGGGGATGGGATGGTGCTGGCGAAGGCCCTACAATGGGTGGAAGGTATGAACCTGAGAAGAAGGATGATTTCTGCAGAATGTGCTTTAAGACTACTGAGACAGCTGGCAATAGACTTAGTACCACTGGCAGGCACATGTTGAATGTGACTGCTATTGGGAAAATTAATCTGGTGCAGATGCTGACGATTACAAAGAACTCTGTGAAGAGGATTGTAGATAATTACCAGTCTGCAATGTGAAGTCACAAAAGTCTAGAGCAAACGCTTGGGACGGCACGGGATTCAGTGAGATCGGGGTAATCTTGTAATCTCAGGGTAACGATCCCCGAAAATGGACCCGTTTATGGAAGAGGTCTGCTATGATATCCCCCTTCATGTATATATCAAAATGGAAAGTTAAAATTTTGATTCAGTAACATTAAAAAACTTATTACAAATGTTTAAACTACTACTAGTGCAGAAAAGGAAAACCTTGCAGGCACATACATACATGACAACAGTAATTGTTCAATTCACAACCCGTTATTGCATTTTAATTCGATTATTGAAATACAATTTTGGTTTATTTATTTATGGACTCAATACTTTTTGTATCGGATGTATGTTGTGCTATTAAACGGTAAATTATAAATCAGCAATGGGTAAGTTTATCAAACCTTTCTTCTGCAGAGTTACAAACATTTTTTTTAAAACCAATTTCAAATACAAATTTTTAGCAAAGTTAAATAAAATAAAATCAGTAAAACAATTCTGCAATAAGTTTTCATTTTTAATCTCTGCACGAATCCAATACAACACTTAAAAACATATAAAATGGCATACAATACTGTAACTACATACAAAATTAGCACCAATAGTATATTACAACTTGGGTTGTGAATTGAATTAGTAAATAAAGGACCCAACAGTTTGCTTCACTTTATGAAATTAACAAAAATTCAAAATCAGTACAAACATTTCAGCAGGTGAAAACTTTAGTGTTAAATATTTTTTTTTTAAATTTTGATGACAGTCAAAAGTCAAAGTTGATAAAGTCAATATACCATAGGGTAATCGTACCTGGACGATTTTGTCAAAAACATATTTGTTCAGTTTTATTTTAACAGTTGGAAGAGATTTTTTGTTTTTTTTTTTTGTTTATGTTTTTGATATACATATGAAATTTGACATTTGAAATAAATGAGAGAAGAAAGAATATTGTTTTTTATCTAAGGACTTTGACAACTAAATTTAAAATAAGTTTAAAAAAATAATCAGCTGGTGAATCAAAACCATCTTAAGAATAAATTTGCCTTCGTTTTATCATTAGCATTCTTTAATCAGAACATGATCATGTTTGATGATTGTTGGAGGTTTGCGCAGTACAAAAAATACTTTTTTCGGAACAATTGGTACTTATTTTCTATTATCAGAAGGAAACTTTGAAGGATTTTATAGCAAAAATTTTTCATGGAGCAGATTCGAAGAAGATAATCAAATTCGAATTATTATTATATTTTTTTTTTTCTATTTTGTGCAACTGGCATTTTACAATTGAAAATTTTAATTAAATTTCAATTTTGAAAGCGTAATTTGAAGTCACGTTGCGATTTAGAAGACACTGAGATATACTAAACAAGATTGAATTGTTGGAACTACTTTGCCACTGAAGAAAAAAATTATAAACAAAAATAGATTGATTAAAAAGTACGAAGCATTCAGGATAGGACTTTTTTTCCAATACAGATAATTAATAACAAAATCTGAAAACTGTTTTTTTTAAACTTTAACTTCCGATTAACGACTAAGCAGAAAAGGTTTTTTTTGGTTTAACTTGAAACTACATGTTTATGCGGCCATTTAATAAGAAGGGTTAATCAATAATTTTACTTAATTGTTAAAAAATTGTTCAGTATGCATGTAAAGGGTGATTTTTAGCTATTATCATCGACGAAGCTCATTTTTGGCTCAATGGATACGTTAATAAGCAGAATTGTCGATTTTGAAGTGAAGATCAGCCAGAAGCATTTCTAGAGTTATCAATGTCCAAAAGCTACCAAATCCAGAAAAAGTCACAGTTTGGTGCGGTTTATGGGCTGGTGGCATCATTGGACCGTACTTCTTCAAAGATGATACGAATCGTAACGTAACTGTGAATGGTGAGCGCTACCGTGAGATGATATCCAACTTTTTTTTGCCCAAAATGCAAGAGCTTGACTTGCATGACATGTGGTTTCAACAAGACGGTGCCACATGCCACACAGCACGCATAGCAATGGACTTATTGAGAGGCGAGTTTAGACTATTTTCGTGGGGCTATGTTAAAGCTCATGTCTATACACACATGCCCGCTTCAATTGACACGTTGGAAGACAGCATTGAAGCATTTATTCATGAGATACCGGCCGAAATGTTGGAAAGAGTATGCCAAAATTGGACTAAGCGGATGGACCATTTGAGGCGCAGTCACGGTCAACATTAGCATGAAATAATCTTCAAACATTAAATTATATGGACCGTACTATCGATTCAAATAAAGATTTCATGAATTTTTCTGAATTTTATAGGTTTTTTTTAATTTTCCTATAGCTCTTAAAAGATCACGTTTTATTAAGCTAAACCCGACCCGCACTGCCGACCCTACAATATTTTCGTATTTTATGCATTTTAAGATAAATTCTGATAGTTTATTGCTTTTATTATAATTTTATTATTATTTCCCCTTCATTTTTTGTTTCCATTAGGGAAATAACATTTTTTAGACTTTTTTGCCAGTTCAAAATTCATCTAAGCAAAATCGATAAAGTAAAAAAATAAACAGTTGTATTTTATCCAACTTAAATGCCAAAAGTACTGTCAAAATTATATTTTCCATTTTTTTCGGTTTGCTCTATACAAATTGTACGCGCATGAGAATTGTTTGCAGCTAAAAAACGCTTGCCGCTCATGTGTAGGTTTGACTGTAAGGTTTTTTTATTTATTTTTTTTTGTGGCTTTATATTACGGAATTGGAATAAATAAATAAATAATTATAAAATAATTTTGGCCATTACGTGATTCCATGTTTTAAATTTGGTTGTCGTCTTAACCCAGCAAAAAATAAAAACTATGTCAAAGAAGTGATTTCGAAGGGGGTTCAACTGATGATGAAGTCATTTAATTTAGGTGGAAACAATAATGATTTAAACATTAGCGTGTCATTGGAGATCATGCACTGATTTTATTTTTTACATTAATTGTTTAAGTTATTGTATTATGCATTATTGCATTCTTTTTAAAGCATCTTTTTTACGATACATAAATTATTAAGCATTTCGAGAGGTTTTATTCTAATTTATTTATCCTTTTGCACTTTTGATTTATAAGTCTTTAAAATGTAATTCACTTTACAATACTTGCAATTTAGTCGTATGATTAATAATAATTAATATAAAAAAATTATACGCTCAGCAGTACAAGCATAATTAAATAAATTTGGTTGAATTAAAAAAATTCATAAAGGGAACAAGGAGTTAATTGAACGAATGTATGCATATCGTTACCTTCAATCGTAAAAGAGCAAAGTTCATATTTTTTTTTTAATTCAGTTTAAGATGCAGGAAAAAAGAGTAAATAAAAATGCATCGTTGTATTTAAGTTGTAATTTATTTAATTAGACTTGGCTTCTTTTCGAGTGAAGGTAACGATATGTACGTACAATATTCATATGTATGTATATGTAACTATATATCGCACACTTAATATAATAACATCACAACTCCAAATCCTCAAATTTTCAAGAGAGGCAAACAACTGTACAAGTGTAATGTACTGTATAGAAACAATGCAATAAATAAAAAAACGGTATTTTTCCAGGCAGAAAAAATGTGAAGAGAAAGAAATGTTTGGAGTAGTCCAAAGTGTGTATTTTTAATACAAATTATGGAAAAATTTAATTTTGGAAAATTTTTAGTTGTGACATTATTGTATTTAGTTTGTGTATATACTATGTATGTATGTATGTATGTATGTATGTATGTATGTATGTATGTATGTATGTATGTATGTATGTATGTACAAACATATGTACATACATACATACTCTATACGTTATGACGTATAGACCAAAAATTGTTTTATGCTTTCTTTAAATAAAACATAAACATTAAGCTATGCTCGCATTAGCTTAATATTTGTCAAAATAAGCGTTACCACTATATGAATAAACAGCTATTTAGTTTTTTTTTTTAGTATTTTCACACCAAATTAAGTCATTAAAAGAATTGCATGTGAAATAAAGTGAAAAAAATGAGTTAAATTTAAAAAAGATCTTTATTAACAAAACATTTATTTTTAAAACAAAAATTTATACATTTCGCCATATATTTTCCTAATGTGCACACATCTTTAATTAAATTTGTTATCTAATAACCAGTCATTCTGATTTTTATGAATTTTCTAAAATGCCCCTTTACTTATGCAATAAATACATGCAGCTATACGCATCAATTGTGTTTTAATGACGTTTATTTTTAGACCGACTTTTTTTGCGTTACGGTATAGACAGGTTAGTTCATGTTCGATTTCCTTAAAGGGATGTATAAGTAGGCAAATATCGTTTTTTAAGTCGATATCGTGAAGTTGTTCATGAAGATTCTATTGTAGGCATTTGTTACATCGGCGTTAGTTTACTCCATAAGCAAATCGAGTAAAATGAGGAAAAATCAGGTTCTCTTTACCGTGGAACTTTACTTTACATTAATCGATACTGTATTGATTTGACAAAATATACATATTAAAAAATAAAGTCTAATACACTTCATTAGTATCACAGCGAGTTTAATAGTTATCCTTGTCAAAAGTTCTATACGTAAGAAAAACACCCTTTAGTTTTTATACTAAATATCTGCTTATAACACATTTTAAAACAAATATGTATGTCTTCAAACCTGTACCATACTAAATTTTTAATACATAGTATGTTCTGCATAAGAACTAAATTTAACAGATCATTTAAATGAGCACTTTTTCAGCACAGTTTTTCAAAAAGTTTACGGTGCAAGTTTTCGTTTTGTGATGACACCGTATATTATGGCGATAAATTTGTTAATTTTATTGTCAAATTATAGTTTTAATTTAATTTAAAATAATTCTTTGCAAAAGAAAATAAATTTCTTCTTAATTAAATTAAAAATTACGAAAATTTAAATATTTTTTTTTTTTTTTTTGGAAAACGTTTGCTTGAAACCATTTTTACAACAATTTATTCTATTTAAGTTTACGATCCAGAACAGCTACTTATTTCTCACTTCGTTGGAGTTTTTTCTTAATTTCTGCTTGGATTATTAAAGCCAAATCTATTTTATTTCTTCTTATTTGTTGTATAATCTTAACACTTTAAAAAAAAAACATTTTCAGCCAAGTGTAAAGATAGAATTACAATATTATTATATTCATCGCATTTGATTTAAATATCCTTTCAACTGACTCATATATAAAGAAGCAATTTAATTATGACGCCATTGTATGGTTCTAATTTCTTACTTAACCGTAACTTGATAATTCTATGAAAAAAATTATTTTAAACGACCGCAACAATGAAATAAAAAATAACTCTTCTCGTACACACACACTTAAGTAAGTGTATATGTATATGCATACATTAATGTAAAAATGTTTCTTTATAGAAATGTTACTGGGCATGGGGTTAGAATAAAATACGTAGGACTGGTGTATTCGGCGTACCAAATCTAATACTACTCTTCACCATTATGTACGTATGTAGTTATAATGACCACATCGTAGCATGGCCTAGATTAAATGTTATACGCCATTTTGCATTATTATTATCGACGCCATATTTGATTTTGATTGTGAATTGCATTCTCCTGGTCAAGCCGCTTTATTTGATAATAATATTGTTGGATAATGGGTACAAAGCTGAAATTCCTAAATTTGACCCATATATCCGTCATTTTATTTAGGACCCTATCTCAGATTTCAACTTTTTCATAGTTAAATTATGTTCTTCTGATCTAACTGTTTCATTTGATACCCATATTAATGATATTCATATAGCTCTTCTCAGTTTTCCAGAAGCTGAAAAAATCGATTTTCATTTGTGAATTTTAGGAAAAATACGAAAGCGTTTTTATTTTTATGCTTATACCTCCAACTGGTTTGTCAGTTTTTCTAAGCAATAGTTTTCGAGACTACGGCTTGTATTTTTGTGTCTTTAGCATGCTCAACAATTAGTTAGAAGATTTAGTTACGAATAGCCCTAAAGGCATATCATATTGACAAGTAGAAATAAACGTGTTTATAAATTATTTTATAGATGAAAAATTTTCATTTTTATAATAAAAATATGGGAAAAACAGAAACATCCAATGATACCAAATCCGATCTGTACAACATGCAGAAGCTTTTAGTTGTTTAATTTCAACCAACACGCGGACAAACGGAAATTGTGTAATATTGTAAATGACTATTTTAGAAATTACAAAAGGAATGACAAAGCTTTATATGTATATTCGAGTACCCTGGGTACCACAGGTGAAGGGTATAAGGAGGAAACAAAATCAAAAATTTTAATTTTTACTACCGAATGCAACAATATTTAATTGATTTGTTCAACAGCTGCAGCCTCTCCAGTCTAATATTATAAATTAGTATATTAGATATTTCCTTTAATACAATTATGCCATAAAGTTAAAAATCAATAAAGATTTACATATAAAGTTCAAAGTAAATGAAGAAACAATAAGCAGCTGACAAATCTAAAACACCTGATTAACAAATATGCCATGTCTTAGCCTTTATAGGAATTATGTCAATTTAAAAATACCCCCAATATGGAAAGACGGCGTAAAAGTAGGCAAAACACATTAATTTTGTATTTTTTATGCTGGAAACACAACTCAGACAAACGACGATTTTTTTTCCATCACGACAAATTTGCCGGTAAAAATTGTATCTGAAAAATCGATGAACAAATAACAAAAAACGGAACCAAGGAATTTTAATTTTTGTGAAAATCATAAAAGTAACAAGTACTTTTTATAAATGGAGTCGCTGGTACGTCCAATAAACATTATGTAGAATTTTGTTTTCGTATAACAGCTAATAGTGTGACCATATTAGAAAGAACACAACATACAATTTGTACAGTTACATATATATTTTGTACATTTAAATGCTATGAGATAAAAGTTAAACAATTATTAAAGTAAAACGTAACAGTTGTTTTTTTGTTGAGCTTGAAATCACTTTCTTTTATAAAAATAGTTTTAATTTTATTTTCCGATATTTCGCTATCTTCTACCACAGGTGGTAGAAAATTTGTTTTTTGAACAATTCAAATTTTTTAATTGTTAAAAATTGTAAAAACTTTTCCTGAAGAAGCTACCCAATGTGGTAGCGAAATATCGGAAAATAATATTAAAACTATTTTTATAAAAGAAAGTGATCTCAAGCTCAACAAAAAAACAACTGCTTATATAAATTAAAAAGATCGAAAAAAGTCATTTACTAAGTAAAACGTAACTTTATTTGCTAAAAGGCATGAAAACTAAAACCAAATATGGGCACACTTGTGCTCCTGGCTTTAGACTGCTTAAAGCGGTTGATATTTTTCGAAGCTGTACATGTAAATTAAAAACATTTGGTTTTGTTTTCACCCGTTTAAAATTCATATTTATTGAACTGTTTTTTTATTGAAGCTATTTTTCTTACGTTTATTGTTTTCTTTCATACAACATAAAACAGTCAGAGATAAGTTGGCTGTTGCTCAACTTTTTTGTTGCACCATTTGAAATATCATTGACCAAAAAACCAAATTGAATAAATTGCATTTCCGTACACGAACAAAGTTATTTCTTAAGATTGTTTAATTAATTGCCTATTTAATTTGTTTTTAATTTGATTTATATTTTTAATTTATTTTAATTGTTTTTTAATTGAAAATGTTTGTTAAGAACAAAGAAATTTTGTGTTAGTTGGAAAAAAATAGAAAATTAACAAGTAAGAGCACTATATTCGGCAGTGCCGAATTTTTTATACCCACCACCAATTTTGCGTACTTCTATAGCACGAAATTTATTTTAGCTAATTTTTTTAAATAATATTAGTTTTGTGTAGGCATGGTACCACCTACTTTTAAAAGTTTATAATTAATAATTTACTAGATTATTCGGGATATTGTCCCAAGGATTAGAAACATAAAATAAATTAAAATTAAAAAAAATGTTGGTTGGGTTTTTGAAAAAGTTTCTTATAGTTTTTTGTTTTATTTTGTTAATGAGAATTTGAAAATATAACTTATAACATTTTAAACTTTTTCAAGAATTTGGGTAAAAGGTTTACTGATGATCTGGCTTAAGCACCAGTGAAATGCATATAAACCAGCTTAAACCCAACATCCAAATAAATATCGTTTATAATTAATGTTTGAATTAAACTTAAATATTCCATTAGAGATTTATTTTTTTTTTTTTTTTCTAAAATGTTTGTATGTATAGAAATTATATGAATTTAATATAAAGAGTTAATGGAGGGTGGGCGTTAAAGTGCGCTTGTTTTCATTATCATAATTCTAATTATTTCGCTTTTGTGAGCTATTAAATTATATTACTAACAATTTATGTAAAAATTAGGCGTGTAATCTCTAGTAATGAACTTAACTAATATATTTTGATATAATGTTCTTTGTTCTTCCACAAATTTTATGAATTTAAGGCAACACGTTATATGGGAGGTGTGCGCTTAGTGGTCGTGTAACCTTTATTTTCTCGCGTTTCAATAACATTGAACCGGAAAAAAATTTAATCACATATCTTATCTGTCGCTTTAATGAGCTTTTAAATTTCATTAACAATAGATTATATGAGAAGTGGGCGTTAAAGTAGGCGTGTGAACGTGGTTTCTGCTAATAAATTCAACTTGGACTCATTTCTTCCAAAATCTTTGTTCATAGGGAAATATGAGTTTGAAATAAAGCATTATATGGTATGTGAGCGTAAAAATGGACATCTACCTTAATTTTCTGTTATTGCAAATCTAGTGGCCAAAAATCAATGTCTCCAAAATTTCAGATTCGTAGATCTAATTTTGTTAGTTTTATTACGTTTAAAATTTTAAATGGACCGAAAAAGAAACTGTGTTTGTCATAAAGAATTCATGGAAATAAACAAAATCAACTCAAGAGACATTAACCTAATATGCATGAGTTCCATGCACTTATTGGAATTGATTGATTTATATAAATAGGCACTGGTTGCACTTTTTTCGGGTAGGTTTGTCCCGCTCTTTTTCTACAACTTTGCTTTAGACACAAAAGAAATATTCCGTACAATATATTGAGATATAACGGTGCTAAAATTTAGAAAATACAGTGCTGTCTGGGTAGAGCGAACTCCCGATGCTATGCATACCTCGTTAGAGTGTACACCAGAATGTTAACATTGATTTCTCTGTAGAGTGAACACTTATGAACCTCTTTAGAGTGAACATACTTTATAGTGAGTTTTTTGGTTTGGCGAAGGAGAAGAACAATGAAAAAGAGTATAAAAATTAAAGAGTACATAAAATAACGTTAAAGTAACGATTCTCTTAAAGTACGTTGACAAGTTACTCTTACAAATACGCATTCAATGAAGTGTTAATTTATTTAATCTGCGCGCATGTTTCATTAATGTCGTGTCTCAAAGTCAATTTCTGAATAATTGGTGTTATATAAATCTATATATATAAAAGTGAAACTCTGTGTGTGTGTGTGTGTGTGTGTGTGTGTGTGTGTGTGTGTGTGTGTGTGTGTGTGTGTGTGTGTTAGCTATAGACTCCGAAACTGTAAAACCGATCGGGCTCAAACTTTGGTAAGTTGTTGTACACATACCAGGGAGTGTTTATGGGTGGAAAAAAGTGGGCGGGGCCACGCCCATAAAAAATTAGTTATCAGTTTTAGCTACTTGCACTTGACCGATTTTTCTGAAACTTTGCACACATATCGAGCTGTCATGACTTAATAATTTCGTGATAAGAAAAGTGGGCGGGGCCACGCCCCTAAAAAAGTTTTAATTTTGAGGTACTTGCACTGGTCCGATTTTTCTGAAACTTTGCACACATATTGAGCTGTCATGACTTTATAATTTCGTGGTATAAAAAGTGGGCGGGGCCACGCCCATAAAAAATTAGTTATCAGTTTTAGCTACTTGCACTGGACCGAATTTTCTGAAACTTTGCAGACATACTGAGCTGTCATGACTTTAGACTTTCGTCATTAAAAAAGTGGGCAGTGCCACGCCCATTAAAAAAAAGGTATCATTTTGAGGTACCTGCACTGGACCGATTTTTCTGAAACTTTGCACACATATTGAGTTGTCATAACTATACAGTTTCGTATTTAGAAAAGTGGGCAGTGTCACGCCCATAAAAAAATGTATCATTTTGAGGTACTTGCACTGGACCGATTCTTCTGAAACTTTGTACACATATTGAACTGTTATGACTTTACAATTTCGTGATTAGAAAAGTTGGCAGTGCTACGCCCATAAAAAAAATTATAATTTTTAGGTTTTTGCACTTGATATTCAACTAAAATTCAGAATGCATTTTGATTCATTAAGGGGCGTAGCAACGCGCGCCGGGCTTTTCTAGTATGTTATAAAATATAATAATCTTTAAATGTAATTGTTTCTATTTAATCGAAATTTAGTATTTATTAATGATAATTATTTGTAATTTGCAAATTTTATAATAATTTCTTATATAATTATCTGTTGAATTTTTACAATACTTTCAAGTACATATTTTTAATTAGGCAAGTGATTAAAGAATATTATCTGCAACATCCAACAATGAACATCTTACATCATTGACTTTTGTATAAAATTTTGAATTTATACGCTTACAAAGCTGCGGCCTGCTGACCATTGCAGGCGTCGTCTATATGCCAAAGTCACACATTCACCTTGCTGCATTTGTTTAAAAGCTATCGCTATCGCTAACTAATTACAGACTTTTTGTTGCCAAAAATTGAGAATATGGACCTGAACGTTATGTGGTTGCAAGAAGATTGTGCTACTTGCCACACAACCAACTAAACAATGGCTCTTTAGTACAATAAATTTAATGGCTTTGTTATCTCAACCATTTGACTTCTTTCTTTGGAAATATTGAAAAAGAAAAGAGCTTGGACCATCAGATGAAAGTATGCCACCGAAGCCCTGGCGAGCATTCCACGCATAATTGTCGTATAAAGATAATTTTTGGATGTCCTTTTTTTACATTTACCATCTTGCGTTTTGGTTAGACCACTCACTCTGTATACATATACACAAACTTTTTAAGCTTTGGATCTTTTAATAAAAATAATTTTATTTAAGTTTTATTAAATTGTTCAATATTTCACTACTTCGTTGTATAACATAATCAGAAAATTAATGGTTGTTTTGAATCCTATAATAATATTGTTTAATAAAACGACAACAAAGTTGATAATTTCATAAAATGATAAATGATAAATTTATTGTTTGTATCAATCTAAATATGTTTACACTATAGGGTTTTAGCTATCTAACTTACTTTCTTGACGGATCAGATGACTTGTGTCACATAAAAATGGATTCGAAAAAAAGAAAGCATTTATTCTTAAAACAAAAAAGCGACATTATAAAATAAATTGAAAAAGGTGCTAGTCTTACTTCTTTGGTACAGCGTTATAGCGTTGCAAAATCGACAATTTCTGGCATAAATAAAAAGAAAATCGGAGTAATAAAGCTTATTGGTAACTATACATTTGGAACCCAAAGAAGAAAGACGATTAAAAAAGGAAAGTTTCTATGCATGGAAAAAGCTTTGTACAACTGGTTTGTGAGACAACGTCAGAACAATTTTCCTGTCAGTGGCGATACGATTAAAGAAAAGGCAAAGGCATTACATGGGACATTCAAGAAAAGGAAGGCGGCTTCAATGCCAGTTCTGGATAGTTGAAAGCATTTAAGTCACGCTTTAATATTACATGGAAATAAATAACCTATAAATGCATTTAAAATAAATAAATTAGTTTTTCAAATAAAAAATTCAACCTTGATTTAGTGAACAACGTGGGTATAGTGCAAAAATTAGTTCACTCTACCCAGACAGCACCGTGGAATAAAAATCAACCATATCAAGCATAAACAATCGTGAGACTGTTAAATTATTAATGCAGTCAACTTGACAAACCGAATGATGCAGAAGTGCTTATTTTTGGAGAAATTTTCAATTGCAATTCTCAGAATTGATTCCGAAGTTAATGAGCTGAAAAATGTTGTACTGCGTAAGTGAACAACGGTCATTCAATATTTTTTCTCATATATTTGTACTGCTTCTTAATTTATTAATTCTAAAATTAAAACATCTTGAATATAGATACATTTTATTTTCCATTTATTTCGACAAGTGCTTTAAATTACTCAATTATTTTAACTAACAAACTTAAATGGGAAATCCTCGTTAGAAAATATAACAAAAACACGCCGCAGAAAAAAGGAAAAAAATTAAAATTAACATTCTAATATATAAACAAATTAAGTATTTAATTAATTAAGTGGCTTTGGTGAAATTTATACATATTTTATTTTTATGAAATTTTTAATTACAGAACACGAGACAGGAAAATAAGAAAAATCATTTTCGCAGGAATAATATTTCTTTCTATCTGTACCAATCTATGCCAATATAATAAAGAGGATATGAAATGTGTATTTGTATGTTATAAGTTTTCTTCGAAACTACTTATTCAATTTCTAAAATTTGTTCACCAATGCTCCAGATCTATTTTCCGAATGGACATAGGCTACATTTTTGCTTTATATTTTAGATGGGCGTGTTACCTCCCATACAAATTGAACACATTTTATGACATATTTTGAGAACTATAGCAGCCATTTCCTTGTACGATTTAATTTTATAACAATTTCCTTTTTCGAGAAAAAATGATAAGGATCGGAGCTTGGGGTATGGTATTCCCCCACAAATAAAATACTTTCTGTCACAATCATATAAAACCTAAATAATGGTGATAGCAATTAATAAAACTTGTAATTGGTGATTTGCTATTAAAAAAAACTTTCCATGAATGAAATTTTATTTGTTAACTTTTTAATTTAAGGAAAAAAAACGAATGAGAAAGGAAACGATCAAAGCAGATAATATTGGACTACGTCTATTGAAGTTGAAATTTAATGCAGTAATGAACTAAGTCATTTCCAAACAATAGTTCGTAGTTGAACGATAAGTCTTCGTGTTGTTAAGAACTGTATAATAGTCATTTAAGTACTTCATCTAGTAGTAACAAAGAGTAGTTTTGAGACTTTCCCGATTTAATGCAAAGCTGAATTATATGGTCCAGCCCTAGGACAACACAATGATAAATCGACCATATTTTTTTCTATAGATTTATGTAAATGCAATTTTCTTTTGCTCTTCTCATTCTTATTTGTATCTCATAAACCATTTCGTATCCTAAAATAAAGCTTACAAGAATAGAAGACAAGACGTTGCTCTTTGACATATATTTTAAAAATAAAAACCAAAATAAAAGCAGTCTTAGCTGGTTTCATTGTCTTTAATTTGACACACAAATTTTGTAAGCCCATTGTGAAATAATTTTATTAAATTTCCTCTAACTCTTCAAACTTTTTTGACTGGCTTGGGCAATCTTTTTCTACCGTATCGAAATCCCCACAAAACCACACAAACCATCTCTCGCACGTTAAAACCGATAAAACACATTAACCATAAGCTTTGGTGCGTTACCAGCGGATTTTTTCAAACGATTGAAGTATTAAAAACACTTTTTTGACACAAAATTTAACACTTTCAAAGCGAAAAAAAACTTTGTTGCTTACGCTATAATTTTCAATAACTAAGTGAGAATAAATGACAGATAGGTATATAAGTTGACAATGACATACATGTTATTAAAGACATAAACCGCATCTGAGATGCGTCAAATGTTGTGAACCCCACATTAAGAATAAATACGAGGATTTAAATAACACTAGCCTTAAAAAAAATAATTCCCTGAACATAAATATGTGGAATATAGTGATCTCAACTCGTTTAAGACAAATCCGCTTTCAGATTTCGCGTATCAAGTACAGATTTTTTTATGGTCTTGGCCAATGGCACGCTAATTTATTTCAATATAACAGCTTGTTCGAATGGATAATTGAAACACTAAAAGATGCGAGATAAAATTACCTTTATGTCAACTTTACATAGTTTTCTTTTCATTCATCAACTGTTTCGAAGTTATTCAGAAATTGGTAGCAAAAAAAATATTTTTAAAGAAAAAATATTTCTTTTAATGAAAAAATGTTTTTTTTTGTCTTCAAAAACTCGTAAAAAAACTTAAAACGGCAAATATTTAACATTTTACATCATTTTTCCGAGAGTTAGTTATACTGAGAATAAAATTAGTCATAAATAATGAAAATACATGCACAAATGTTCATTTTACTCACAATTAAGTGCAGGTACCGACTTTTACAAACATTACGTAACACATTTATACCCAACATACTTTCATTTTGCGGTTCAGATACAAAACCACAACGCACATACATATATTGCTCAATTTCTTCGAACCAGATTACTTGGAACGTGTGTATTTATTTTTCATGGTTGGGAAAACCAAATAGATGTTCACACTTGCATTGTATAAATAAAAAATAAAACACCTGAAAAGTATATTTTCACGCCTTAGTGAGGCCCAATTGAAGGAAGGCTTATTTGTAGGTCCGCAAACAAGAGAACTCTTTAAAGACCAATTTTTTAAATCTGAAAGATTGATCAAGAAAGGAGAGCATGGGAAGCTTTCGAAAATATATGCCACAACTTTCTTGAAAATAGAAGAGTTGCAAATTACACAGAACTTTTGCAAAAGCTTCTCTTTTCATATCACCAACTCGGATGCAACATGTCATTAAAAATACATTGTTTAGGTTCGCATTTAGGTTTTTTCTTAGAAAATCTTGGTTTTACCAAGATTTTGCACACATGGAAAAAAGATGTAACGACAAGTGCTCCCCAGAAATGTTAGCTGATTTCTGCTGAGAAATCAATCGAGAATAGATAACACTTATAAAAGAAAGCGATCTGCCAAATAATAATTAATTGTAATTAATTAATCTAAGATTTTAGTTTACACAATAGAAGTCATTTAGGTGTAAGATTATTTCCTTTTTTTATAATAAATAAGTATTTGATGTTCCGATATAAGTATTTTATTGAATTAAAAATTTTAAAAAACTAGACGCGATAGAAAAAATCTGTGGCCAGATTTGGATTCATAACACGAAATTCCATTGAAATCACAACAGCAAGGTTCGAGCTCCCAACAAATATTCCTTAAAGTGAAAAACTAATCTACGAATAAATTATTGAGATAAATTTTAAAATTTTTTCAGAAAAGTAATATGCATATTGTTGTTTCTTTTTGCATAAATTTAAAGATTAACTGTCATATGATATACATAATCAACGGTTTTTTTTCCTTACAAAATTCTCGATAAACCTTTGATAATTTTTATGCATACGGCAGTAAATCTTGACTGAATAAATCTCGTCATTGATGTATCAACATACAAAATGAATAATATGGCTATAGGCACCTACCTGTTGGGTGTGTTTTAGAAAATATGTATCGAATCTAGTATTGTCCTAACAAAAACAAGTAAGAGTACTATATTCGGCTGTGCCGAATCTTTTATACCCACCACCAATTTTCCGTATTTTTATAGTTAGGTTGTTTTTCCGCAATGCGAGCTTTACTTTTTTAATTTCCCGGGATCCCGCAGCAAAACAAATAAAAATTAAATTTATTTTTAATTAATAAAAAACTTTCTATTAAAAAGCATAAAATAGTTTATAATGTTAAAGAAACATTTCAAACTATAAAAAATAATAAATAAACTTGAATTTAAATTTTAAATTGAGTAAAAATATTTTTGATTGAAAAAAATATTATTCTCTAGATACAAAATCAAATATAAGCACAAAAAACAAAAATACAGATACTTCAGGTATGAGATCAAAAGTAAAATCATTAGAATTCAATTTCAAAAACGTGTAAATACAAAACATGTATATAAAATATAACGTTAACATTTTTAACGACTTAGAAAATAATCTTTTAATATGCTCAAAGTCTATTTCTGATTTTATTAACAAATTGCCCTGTTACAGAAAACACTCGTTCACTTTATATCGATGTTAGACGAATAGTTAAAAGTGCATTTAACAAATATACAATATTTTGAGTTATTTGACCACTTCCCTCAAAAAATTTTAACTCTTTCTTTATAGAAATTTTGAAGTATTGGTAACGTGGGCTGAGTTTTTTTTTTAATTTTTTAACACATTACCTCAAAAAGTATATTAAATTATTTGTAAAAATATTTTTAAATGTAAAGTTGAAAAAAACCTTGAAGAAAAAATTTTTATGAAAAAGAAATGTTACAATATAAACATCTGCTTTCGAGTCGTAGCCACGGGAAGATTAAATAACTCAAATTCCCTGGAAAATCTCTTTATACTAAAATATGTATCACTTTCTTTGTATAACTTCGATATGCTAGAAAAATGTTTTCATAAATTAAGTCTTTCAATAAAAGTGGGCGTAAGAGTAGGCGTGTCAATATAGTTTCTGCTAATAAATAAAACTGATATTTATTCTTCTAAAAACTTTGTCCATAGAGAAATTATATGAATTTTTTATATGGTAGGTAGCTGTTAAAGTGGGCGTGTCACCTAAATTTTAAATGACATTGACTAGGAAAATACATGTGCTCTCAAATTTCATTAACAGTGGATAACGTCAAAAGTGGGCGTTATAGTAGGCGTGTCGAAGTTGTTTCTGCTAATAAGTACAACGTTATATGGGTAGTGGGCGTAAAAGTAAGCGTGTCACCTAAATTTGACTAGGAAAATATATGTAGCAAATTTCATCATCATACCTCTAATGTTGTTAAACGTCAGTCAAATGCATTTGTTAGAATTTTTAACAAAAGGTTCTTAAAGTCAATAGTTATAAACATATACATATATGAAATATGAGTCGATTTTGAATTGGCCGCTTTTGTTTAATAAAACACTTTTATACCACTATCTCTTTTGTTTATCCTCCTCTTAGATTGCATTCGACAAACATGAAAAATAATTTAGTTGCAACAGAATAATAATAATAAAAAAAAAACAAAAAAATGTATGCAGTTGGGCATATAAAAATAATGTTCGAAGCAGGCACACACACGCATAGATCTAACATCAGCCCAATACATCAATGGCCAATCAGCTGCTATTAAAAAATAAACAATCATCTAACATGTGCACAAGATGTAGAAGAAGCGACAATTAATTTGCTTAGAAGGTCAGCGTAATCCTTATAAAACATAAACAACAAAAGCAATTACAAAAAAAAAACAGATTTTCGAAACGTGTTAATAAACATTTCAATTGTGTATGTCGTACACTTGGACTCTACACAAAACAAACATTGAACACACTGAAAAGAAGGATTAAAATTTGAAAAAACATTTCACTTCTCCCCTGCTTTGGAGGCCAACTTTTCACACGAAAAATAAAAGCATTAATGTGTGTAAGTAAGAGTCTGCTTTTTTCAAAAGGTTTTATTCATATTTATTTATTTATTTATTTATTTATTTTGCAGAATATAACATGCAAACGTATTGCCACACGACGCTGAAGTAAAAAAAAAAAAATAGTCGGACTTTAAATAAAAATGTCAGAGTTTCGTTTTTTTTCATTTACGGATTACGAATATAACAACAATCGCTCGCTGAGCTTTTTTCAGTTGCCCATTGCACCATTTCAACCCACCAGAAAAACCACTGCCGATGAAATATCTCACGAACTTAATGTTCCGTACACAGTATTTGAAATTTTAGTGGCAATTTGTGCAATTGTTGGCAATATTATGGTAATAATTGTTTTTCAACGTGAACGTAAGTTGAGACGACGCACCAACTACTACATCGTCTCCTTAGCTATTGCCGACTTTCTAGTGGGTTCCCTCGGTGTACCATTCGCCATTTTGGCATCAATTGGTTTACCAACAAATTTGCATGCCTGCCTCTTTACGGTTTCCCTGCTGGTTGTCTTATGCACCATATCGATATTTTGTCTAGTCGCCGTATCGGTGGATCGTTACTGGGCCATCTTGTATCCCATGGCTTATTCAAGAAATGTTCGCACTAAAACAGCTATAGGTAAGTTTATGTGGGTGATATTTTTTTAAAAAAGTATTGGCTATTTTGTACACGACATCTGCACAGAATACAATATTGTCTTAATCTATTTCATAAATTGACAATTTAATATCGTCGTTACTTTAACAAATTCAGTTAAGTTTTTTCTTACTGAGTTTTCAGGAGAGCCAAAAAAGCATTTTAGTTTGTTACTTTCTAATATTACATCTACAAATTCCTACACGTAAAGAAAAACCATGGTTACGACATGATCACGGTCATCATTGTCGAAAACAAGTAATCGTTAGTTTTGTTTCATTTCATCATATATTTTGTCACGATAATCAAGCATTTGTTTGAATTGTATCATTTAATGTTTACATTTCAAAATGGTTATCATTTAAAAATTGTATGATTTAAAAAAAATAATTTGAAAAAAATAACATTATATTCGAAAAGCATTAAAAATTACAAATAACCATTAAATAATAGGTGAGACAACAGTATGATTACAAATTAATCAAGCTATGATTTTTTATTTTTTTTAATAATAATTTGATTTCAACTGTTCTTCTTCTTGCTGAATACATTTTTATTATTTTAAAAGTCTGGGATGTCAAAAAAATTAACAAAAATTTTGAAAAATTAAAAAAAAATAAGAAAATGTAAAAAAATATTGGTATAAAAATTGCAATTAAAAAGGTAAGTACAATCAATATGTGTATGTTACAGCAAAAGACAATAATTTGCCGAAAAAAAGCAAAGATTGTCGATTTCAACTGTAGTCATATATATGATTATTGAATGATACTTTAATTAAACATAATAATGATAACTGGTAACCATTATATGGTTTAACGATAATCATACATTTCAATCATAGTATGTTGCTTTTCAATTACGGTTACCACAACCATATTTTTTCTTTGCGTGTACTATTGAATCAGCCAAGATATTTTCAAACAATTTGGTTTAAGGTTTTAAATGGAACAATAAAAAAATTGTTTATAAAAATTTACATAACCGATTACGTTAGAGCACTGACGATATGTAAATTCCAATTACGATTTATTCGATTTTGCTTCAATTATTTAAATAACATTAACGATTTTATTTAAAAAATATTTAGAAAATATCACAATCAGACAGTATCTATTAGTAACCGTTCCACTTTTAAATTTTTTTATTAAACGTACATACCAGCACACGTACCACAAGTAGAAAGGGCCGTATTTTTTACGAAATTAAGTTTATCAATTACTCCAATACATTTCACACAAATACGCCTCGACATAAAAATTTAACGCAATATCATCAAAAATAACAGTTTTACAAAAAAAGTTGCATTATGATAGTACAGTTTCTGTTACGTTTTTACCTTCTCCTGTAAAGTTACACTTATTTAAGTTAGGGCCTTTCTACTTGCGACCATCGATACATATGTAAATTCATACAAACACACATACCCTAAAGGAAGCCTGGGGTCATGTGAATCAAGTCCATCACTTTTGTCGAGTAATTTGGTGACTTCTTTGTGACATTGTCAACAAAACGTCTACACTTTTTCATCTTTATTCTTATAAACAGAACTAAATGCAAATTAATATTTCAAATTAATGGAGTAAAAAGTACCAAAAGTGTAGAACAGATTTACTAAAACGAACTAGTAAATACCTGGTTCCAATGTCACCACATGGTTCCATAAGAATTACCTCGTCAATAGTTCTAAATTTTCAATGACAAGCACACGTTAAATAACATTGTCTGGGGTTTAACTGGGGTTTGAACTAACAGAGTATAATTGTTTAATTTTATTTATATTAAGAATTTTATCATATAAATTTGTTACGTCAGTTTACTTACGAGTTAGACTCCATTCAAAAAAGTTTATATAAGAAACAAGGGTGCATTATTCGGCTGTACCGATTCTTATAGGCTAGGCTAGGTCGACTGTTCTATCTTCGTAAAAATCTGTAGATTTCTATCTCGTAGAAAGTTACGATACATTTTTAATAAACAGTAAGAAGCATTGTTTAAGCAACAGATCTTTCCGCTGAGTCGTACCAACAAGCTCCCAGTAAACGATTCAAGACAGCGCTTCTTGGTAATGAACTTAGTAATGAAGTTTCCTTAATATATGGAATTACACAGGAAATATTCATTTTATTGATTGACTTGTTTGGATTGTTGAATTTCTAACAGCTGATTAAGAATCAAAATAGTACACTTACTTAGCTGTGAGGGCTTGCTTACAACAGTCGTATTTTCTCATATTTGAATGTATAACATTTGAATTTAGGACAATTGTGAATTCGCCTTTTGTTGAAAAACTAAAGAAACAAAAAGTTTTCACTAGTTTTTTTTTATTGAACGCACGATTTAAATAAATTTACAGCTTTTTTGTTTTTATTGCTTTGCTGTATAGTGTACAAAGTAAAAAGGCAATCATGTTTAAAGGAATAATATTGGTAAACAACAAACAAATGTTAGTTATTTTAATTAATTTTCGTTAAACATAACATTTACAATTTCGCCCACAAAATGTAGAATCTAGAGGTTTCTTGTCTCGGCATTCGACGGGTATTGAACTTTTACTTGAACAAAGACATTTTAGAATGGAATTTTTAAAACATTTTTTCTTTAATAAACCATATAATTGAAACATACAAAAATTTCCTCATAAATTGTCACAATTTTTAGTAGGCAAAGTCACAAATATTTTTTTCGGAGCTTTAAAACTTGGAAATTTTTTTATTGCTTTTCTTCGCGATTCCAACTTACCATGTGGAATTTATTCATGATAACCGTGAATATGTGTACGTGCTTGGGATAAGTTGTGAAAATATGTGACAATATTTGACAAAAACATACCAAAAGTGTAGAAAATAATTATTAAAATTCTCTAGTGAATCGATGGTTCTAAAATCTCTAGTGCATTCACAATATTGTCAAAAGAAAATTTTTTTGATTTCCGCCTTTTCATATAAATTGTACTGAAAGTCTTTTGTATTGGAAATTTGTATACTCACCACCATAGAAGAATAGTATTAGGGTATTCAGTTTATCTTAAGGCAATCTAGCTATGTCCATCCGTCCATCCGTCCGTATGCTGAAAGCACGATAGAGCTTGAACCGAAAAAATTAGGGGGATCAAATTGTGCCAGAATATTTCTTATACATAAAGAATACTCGGTATTGAAAATGGGCTAAATCAGTATATTAGGTAGACAGTTATAGGTCGTAATTCAAGAGTAGGTCAAAAAAACAATGTTCTTCTTACATTGACTAAAATGCGATTGTGTCTAAACGCATTGACGTAGCGCGATAAAATTTCATAAATATATTTCCTGAGTAAAAAAAAATATCTTTCTGTGAAAATTGCTCAAATCTATACATTAGGAAAGGAGTTATAGATCAAAATGTACGAAAATGTATACCGCACAGCAACTTTTCCGGTCTATCTAAAATTTAAAACGTAATAAAACTGACAAAATTAAATGTACGATTCTGAAATTTCGCAAACCATGCTTTTTGATCAAAAGGCATGTACTAACGAAAAATTAGGGTGACACGCCCAACTCCCATGTAACATTTCATTTTGAATTCATATAATTTCACTAGGGACAAAGATTTTGAAATATCCAACTTCTCACATAATTTACTGTTAGTGAAATTTAAAAGCTCATAAAATCGACAGAATTAAATGTATTAGATGATGAAATTTCCCATATATAGCTTTCTGATAAACTTTATAATGCCAAATTAAAAAAAGATAAAAAGAAATTTGTAATGGACTATTTAAGTTAAATTTGTTGCTGTAAAAAAAAAAATCAGTAGTATTATTTCTAATCTAGAAATCTAGAA
The DNA here is from genome assembly GCA_941918925.1 of Phyto melanocephala. Classification (NCBI taxonomy): domain Eukaryota; kingdom Metazoa; phylum Arthropoda; class Insecta; order Diptera; family Rhinophoridae; genus Phyto; species Phyto melanocephala. The sequence continues at coordinate 136,804,879 of OW799234.1, read as the reverse complement.
TAAATTTAGGAAATTAAATTAATCACAAATCAAAGTTACACAAAGAAAGTAATACATATTGTAGTATAAACGGATTATTGTTAATAACAAATTAGTAAATTTTTTGCTATAAAAGTACACAAACTTGGTGGTGGGTATATTAAATTTGGCACAGCCGTTTGTTGTACTTCAAACGTTTGAGAAATTTCTTAATTAACGACTATTGAACTGAGGTGAGACGGGTAATATTATGGACAATCAAAAAGTACTATTTTTAAATTAGGGACTATGGATCCAAGTTGATATTGATCATCTTTTCAGATGAAGCTCATTTTGATCTTGGCGGGGATGTAAACAAGCAAAATTGTCGCATTTGGGGCACAGAACACCCGCACGCATACATTGAAAAGCCGATACACCCATAACGAGTCACTGTTTGGTGCGGATTTTGGTCCAGAGGCATAATTGGACCATTTTTCTTCGAAAATGAGCAAGGAGCGGCCGTAGTCAATGGCGATCGTTATCGGGCCATGTTGAACGAATTTTTGTTCACAAAAATTGAAGAGGATGATATTGGCAACATTTGGTTTCAACAATTCGGCGCTACGTGCCACACAGCCGAAGCTACACTTTTTTTTATAGCATTTGCAAAAAAAAAAGTTATTTGGCGGACCCTTTATAATTTTATTTTAACAAAAAAATTTTGATTTTGTGTCCGGCCAAATGTATTTTCAACAAAACGAAATGAAACAATAGCTGCAATAACCATAAACCTTCGATCATTTTTGTGAATAGCACTGTGAAAATATAATTTGTTAGCTTTTAAAAATTTCGCTATCCATTAAAGGCAGGGCAAAAGTATGCACTCTTTGTTGACAATGTCACCAAAATAATAGACAAGAGCGTTGCCTTGAAGGAACTTTACCCCTGGCTTTCTACAGGAATATGAAATACATACACATACATACATACTAAAATGCGTACATACATAAACACATGCATACATATATAAAATATAAAAAAACAAGACACATTATTAAGAAATTGCTCGATACTAAAACCAGTTTTTTTTCTCATAAATAATATTATAAGGTTTATTGAAGCCAAAGCCCTTAATAAAACTAAACTATTTTTTATGTATATGGCAGTGAATAATTATTGAATTTGACATTTTTTAGTGATAATTTCATTGTGTTGGGTTGCTGGTACCGTTGTCGGATTTCTTCCGCTGTTTGGCTGGCATGCGGCTGTTGATGATAATCAGGCCTGTCTATTTGTCGAAGTCATGGACTATAATTATTTAGTTTTTCTATATTTTGCCACTATAATAACGCCAGCCTTATTAATGTTGGCCTTTTATGCTCACATTTACAAAGTAATCGTAAATCAAGTGCGACAGATTGTTACAATGAACCCTGTGAGCGATGGAAGTCGTCGATCATCTATAGCACAGATTACGCATCCTGGTAGATTTTGTCATGGCGGCACTATGTTAAGAGTATTAGGTGCTGCCAGAAAGCGAGATGTCAAGGCCACTCAAAATCTCTCAGTTATCGTGTTATTCTTTATGATATGTTGGATACCGCTCTACACCATAAATTGTATAAAAGCCTTTTGCCCTTCGTGCTCCATACATCCCAAATTGACGTTATTCTGTATTATTCTCTCTCATCTTAACTCTGCAGTTAATCCAGTATTATATGCTTATCATTTAAAAGACTTTAGATTGGCCTTAAAAAACTTTATACTTAAAATGATGGGTGTAGAAATCGATCAAACAATAGAAGCACAACACCGTTATTCACTTGCATCACAGTATCGTTTGCAATCGATGGATGTTGGTACGAGGAATCCCATGCAAAGAAGGATCTATATAGGTAATATATATCTGATACTATTCCAATGTTAAACTTGCATATGAAGTTTTTTATAATTTGTTTTCAGATTCTCCCATTTGGCTGCGTCAACAGCAACTACAATTACTGAAAAATACCCAACTATCGCCGACATGTGGAACAGTTAGTCCATGCCTAGATAATATAAATCAAACTGTAGCTGCCGTCGCTTCTGTTACTACCGACACTGAGAGAGAAATGTGGAATGAAATAGAAACATCTGGTGGAGCCGGGTTGGGAAAAGTCAGCTATGTTTGTCCAGACCATAAGAATTCAGCTACACCAAATCCTCCACCTAGACTTCGTCGTAACATAAAAAACAAAGCAAAAACTTGTGAAAGTGCAGTCTCCTATAACAAATGCACATATGAACCAAGTCCGATTGATAATGATTTCGAAGAAGTCCTTCTACCTAGTCGTCAGCAAGGGATAGGAATAGATCATGATGCCCTTAACCAATATTTAATTGCTTGTGCAATTCGTGACAAATTACGGTCAGATACAGATGATCATTCTCCCAGTTTGCCATTTTCACAAAGCGATTACGAAATACTTAACAATGAGAACTCAAAATCTAACTCACCTAATTGTAAACTTAATACACAAACTAACACCCCACCTTTACTGCTAAAACATTTGCAAGAATTCTGCTCCAGAGAAAATGAAAATCATACCCAAATCTCTAGCTTAAATGGCTGCTTAAGCAATGCTCCCATATTTATTATAGACACAAAATCAACTACACTGTCACCGGGTCACAAGCCAAAGTTTCGAAAATTCCCTCAAGCCACGAACCCGTTAAACTTAAAATCGAAATCATTAACGCGTTCCTTTTCCTGTACCAATGACACATTGTCCTCTACATTGCCACAGAGAGATTTTAAGCACTCAATACATTCCAGACTCACAAGCAACAACATCATGCCGTCGAGTACTCATCTAACGGATTCTGATCAAAATTTGTCTATCACTTCAGAAAGGTTTCCAAATAGTTACAATAGTGACACTTTAAATTATTTTACGTTCCACCATCCAACATCCTACTACCAAAGAACGCAGCATCATCACCAAAAGTTCACTCCACTAAAAGTAATGAGTAATTTATTCGTCCCTCCAATCGCCAAACATTCCAGTCTGTTACATTTGTTCTATCCCGCAACTTCAAAAACCATTCAATCTACGGCCAAGGTCGCAAACCCAACTCAAACGACCGATAGCCAAAAAGACAATGCAACAACAAGTCTAGAGGCAAATGATTCTATTTAAAGTCATGTACTGTTTTGGTTTGCAGATAAATGATCCATCATTAATTGTGAGATCGGCTATGAACATAGCATTAGACAGTTGAGTCAATTTAAAAGAGTTTATAATAAAAATAAAAAGAAAAACATAATAATTATAAAATAATATTTTTTCGAATTGGAATAATTTGAATAATTTAAGACTACTATTTATGTTACAATTTATTGAAATTAGAATTAGGGAAGTAAAGCATTATTTTCTAAAATTGTGTATTTTTATTTTCTTGTCATTAATAAGAGAATTGATAAGAAACAAGTTAATTAAAGCCAGAATAAATGATTTACAATAATAATAATAATAATAAACATAAGATTTAGGTGATAAATATGCTGAAATATAAACATAGTGAAAGTGAAAAAATGTGCATGCAAACATGCATACATATGTATATACTCGTATTGTTTTTATTACTTCAAATAAAATAGATTGTTAATAGGAAAAAGATGTGTCCCAAAATTAATAACGCTAGATTTTTATTTGTCGTCATTTTCATATAAAAAAAAAACATACACACAGTTCGACAGCTGATAGTTTAGGGTTAGTTTAGGTTGAAATGGAGCGTTTCACAATTGAACAACGTGTCTTCATTATTGAACAAAAAATATGGTTATAGATAGTGTTTTCACTTCATCAACTATGAAGAGAAACAGACTGGTCATCCAAAAACAAGCCGTTCAAGTGTCATTATCGAAACAGTGCGTAAGATTGTCGGTGACAATGCAGGAAATTTTGAAAAGCTCTTTACAGCGCATACTCAATAAAGATTTCGATGTATTTGTGTTAAAATGGCATCGTTTAAAATTATCGGTAATTCCAGCCAAAGCGACGGATTGGTTTGTTTTCCGTATTCTTTGTTTTCGTTTCCCTTTAAAAACCTTATTTAATGTAAATGAAAAAGGTTTTTATTTAATTTCTTTTCAGCCCTCATGTTTCAAGTGCTACCCGTCCCCAACTTAAAGATGTTATGTTATTAAGATTTTATAAAAAACTAATAAATAGATTTCATAAACATTACATAAAAGAGTTATTTTCCATCCCATTTGATATACCCCGTTTGAACATAGCTTTTAAACACAAACAATAATAATAATCAATACAATGAATTGTCGATCAGAACCATTATTCAACGCTTCATTGCTATTTTTAAAAATTAACGTTTAAAAAATACTGACCCAATAAAATTGTTTAAACCTTAATTTAGAAGATATATGTATTTTGGTTTTGTTTTTTTTTTAAATGTCAAGTTTCTCAAGATCATACAAAAAAATTTTGACGCGCTAGAACACGAAATTGAAAACTATAGCTTCGAAAATTATTCCTGAGAAAAACTAACAAATCAGTTTTAAACTAACTGATCTTTAAGTACGAAAATAAATACAAGTTCTTCTGTGTTTTTCCTAAAATCTATAAACGAAAATTAAATTTGTTCAGCTTCTAGAGAACCAAGATTGTCGATATGGGTATAAAATTAAAGTCCGTGACTGATAAAAAAAATGATGAAAAAGTTAAAATCCAAAATGTTGGAATCGCATGAAAAAAATTGTAAAAAGAAAACACTCAACTTTTTTAAAAAAAACTTTTTCTAGTTTTAGGAAAGCAATAATTTGGATAATATTCGCAAAAAAAGACTTGCCAAAAAAAGATATTGGGTGTTTTTTTTTTGAAACCCCAAAATATTGAATTTGTAAAAAATAACAAAAAAAAAAAGAAAAGTACATTTTAACCAAATCTATTTTTCGAAATCAACTTATCGCCAAATTTTTATTTCAATCAATTGCTGGTTATGGCCGTCGTATGGCACTTAGCGCCATCCTGTTGAAACCACATCTCCCTCGGATCAATGCCATCCATATTTTCAAATAAAATATAATTTATCATTAGGCAGTAAACGATACCTATTGATCATAACGCGAGCTCCCCCTTGATAGTTGAAGAAATGTGGTCCGATGATGCTACCAGCGTTAAACCGTACCCAACGATGAATTTTTCTGGATGTAGTAGAGTGTGTATGTATGAGCGGCAATTTTTTATTAATCCAAAAATAATCTCGCTGCTGAACATAATTTTGCGAATATATGACTGATTTGCGAAATTAATTTTGATAATTTGGTGGCGTTTTCCAGCGTAAACCTATCCATGATAATTTTCCAAAGTACACTGATTATAAATGTAAACTAGTACGACAGTTCGTTTGACAGTTAAACCTTTCAAAAGAACTCTGGGATTTTTAGTTTCAATATTGCATAAAATATTAAAAAAGGAAGCTGCTTGTACTCTTTTAGGTGTTTATTATCTGTATATTTTTTAGTTTGCCAGCATATTTAAGAACTACTTTAAAAAATCCCTGTTGAGTTAACTGTTTCAGCCACAGTTTATACCGCTTTATTCGTATAGGTAATTGATGGCGCAGAGATGGAGCTTTTAGAACCTGATCTCGAATTTTTCACCTGAGCTGGTGCTAAGATTTCATGGTAAACATGTCTTCGAAACTCTTTTGAACTTATCTGATCTAGTTCTGGATGGTAGCTTTTTGACGTTCTTTATATAGAATAAAGGAGTTTATGACAGCGCAGTCTAGAAAGTGAAAAATAATTCCGGGACAGCATTTGCGGGACTTTCGATCAATAGTATAAGTGCTTTTCAGCTAGTCAAATTTGTTAATATAATTCGTACAACTTTTATATTGTCTAACAGCTTCAGGACAAGCATTCGTATTGTTTTCTCCATTACGTTCTCTGCGAGTAACAATACCAGCCTTGGATCTATGGATCTATGGTTGGATCTATGTAGTTGGTAAGAAAAAAAACTGACCTTTAATCTTTCCATTTAAGAAAAGAATTTTTTTCGTCACTGATTGCCCTCTTTTAAGATATTCGCCTTCTTTTGCTGTGGTAGATATTTACCTCACCCATTTATTAGTTTTTAGTAAATCGAACATAGATCTAATCTTATACAGTTTGTCATAATTAGAATCGGGTTTTTAAGCATTAGGATATTGTTATTCAAATGCAAATTATTAAGAAGCCAGCCAAAGGGGTTAAGTGTCATAAAAGATAGGAAGTATGGCTTCTTTATGTCAGGGGCAGAAGACTAGTAATCCTTATAGCTAAGCATTTTTATCCCCATTATTAAAGTTAAGGCAAGAAATACTTCTATAAAAAAGGTGCCCCTTTCTGTGTAGCGTAAAGATTTGTTGGAAAGCTAATTATTTCCACTAAATTCTCTGACCAAAATAAACGGAATAGCTTTCAAGGTATAATAGGTATACCTCCACCTGCTGTGTACTCATCCGGCTTTTTCCATTCTAAATTTTTTTTTTCACTAAAGCTGCACGATGGCAATTTGAGTCGCTAAAAAACTCGTAGTAGGTAAGAGACTAACAGAAATACTACACAAATTTGATAAAGGTATGTCGTCATCTGAGTCGAAATCATCATCAATTATTGGATACTGCCCTGAAGATATATCGTCAGTACCATCACATCAGCGTGATCATTGTGTTAATTGTCAGATTCAAGACTGCAGATACTTTCACCATCAGGTATATCTTCAAACAAAACTATTTTATATCACTTTAAAAACTATCTAACTATCTAACTAACTGAAACTATCCCCACAATATTGGTCCTAAATTAAAGGCTTGACCTTTAAAAACGTAAAATTTAAAATAAACAATGGTACTAGGTCTGAAAACTCAAAAAAAAAATAATTATTATACATGTAAAATTAACTGAGTTTAAGATTCAGCCCTTTTCTAAGCTTTTGCCACCCCCAAGAAAATTTTTTGGTACGCCAATGTAAGCGTGTAAGAAATTCACCATTAACCCTTAAAAGCCATATTTTTCAAATGAAATTTAAAATTTTATCAATATGTTTATTTTATTTACCAGATAAAGGGAAAAAAAATAAAAACGTGATTGCAAAAATAAAGCTAGTATTAATTTTGATACTTTAGGCATTGGGGCATTTTTTTTTTTTTTTTTTTTTTGTTATTGCATAACTATATACTTATACATATATATTGTACATAACATTTTTTTCAAACACAAGAGGTTAGCTTCCTAAAATTCTTATAATAACATTTATTACGCGATTCCATAAACTCTTTTTCGTGCCCAATTCGATCTGGTATTATCATTCATGTGAAAAATTTGTCTAAATTTATTAAATCTATTTCGAGTCTTAGTTTGTGCTATTAGATCAAATTTTATATTATATGATCAGTAAGACGGAAAAGATAATGGAAAACACTAGTAAAAGAAAGAAATCCAAGAAATTTACGTATTGTATTTTCGACACAGAGATAAGTTCTGAAGAGTTAAGCTTCTTTTTAAAAAATTACTTGTTTGACTAATCCAACAGAAATTTTAATATTTCTTCATCTAAGAAATAGGAAAATAACTGAAAAGGTGTTTCCAATTGAAGAATTTTAGGCGGATATCTAGTATATCCCTCAAACTTAAAAATCATTTTGTACGATATCTATATTTATTAGTCTCCATAATGTCTATATTCCAAAGGTTGTAGTCAGAGTTTGTCGCTAAATGGTCTGAGTTTCATTCTGCAGACTCTAAATGTTAATTCTCTGGAAATTTTTGTTTAAGAAGTTGAGTTACATCAATGACGTAACTAGACCATTCTGGAGGTGCAATGGCAAAAGTTCGTGCGACTTCATTCTTAATATTTTTTTAAACAAATATACTATATACTAGAAATGTCTGCCAAAAATTAGAAAACAAAAAAGTAGATTTCTCACATCCTCTAATAACTGAAGTATTAAATTGATAATTGTAAAAGCAACTGATTTTCATTTTATTGCAATAAAACAATGCAATGGTATTATACATATACAGTCAAATATGGGCATTTCCTAAGGTCACGAACGTACGTTCGTACGCTTTTGATGTACAAATAATTTATAAAACAAAACTTTTCCTAGCTTTTTTTATTACTATTCGATAGCATTTTGGCAGGACTATGTTAAGTGCAAAAGATGGATTTCATCGAGTTTAAGTTTTCATAGTTATAAACATGTGATCACGAACGTACGCAAAATAAAGTAAAAATCTGCGAAATTTAACGGAATATTCAAAAGTTATAAATTTATTTTAAGATCGTATTAATGTAGGTATCTATTAAAGGCCTGCAACTGTTGCACTATACAACATAGCAACATGTGTCACATAATGCAACTGCTAATTCATGCAATGCCGAAAATGCATGTTTGACAAAGACATATAAAGACAGTGTATAATTGGTTTAATTAAATCTGTACATAGTTCTAACAGTGATATTGCATACATGAGCATAGAAAATGAGAAAGTCAACACATGCGATACGTGTGACATATGCAGCACATGTTTTTTATAGTGCATTTTAATCATTGCAATAGAACATTATATGCAATAAAATCAGAAATTTATTTAATATAATTGTAATTACATACTTTAAGGAAATTTCTTTTAAGGATTTATTTAGAAAATATATAAATAAAGTCAATTTGTTTTGTGTCGGGTTTGGCTGTTTTTTTTTTGGGTTTTGGGTTTGCCTTTATTTTCCGCAAAATATAACGCTCGTCCTGCTCATTAAATATTTTATTCGGTGCCTTCCTGCCTTTGTTATGAACCCGATTTTCATGTATGAAACGCTCAATAATTTTTTGAACCGTAGAAGAATTCATGTTAACCATTTCAGCTATTTTTCGCTGAGTGCCATTTTTGAAATGGTTTTAAACCAATTCTCTTTGATCTAAAGTAGTACGCGGACTAATTTGAATTTTTGTAAATTGACACTCCAAGGAACGAATCTAAACTAACAATTCAACAAAAAACATTGCTAGAATTAAAAAATACGAAAATACAATTTTCAAAGTTGTGAAATCTTGTTTATTTCTATTATTTGAATTCAAAGAAAGACATGGTATTAAACACAACAGCGTACAACAGCTTGCCTAAGTTGCAATGACATGCTAAGACAGTATGTTTGAGTTGGCATGTTATAACACCTTGTTAAAATTCGCATGGCATAGCAAAGCATGAAATCTTTGAAAATTACATTTTTACAGAAAATGTCGTATTGTGAAGGAGTCTAGTATCTATTCAGTATTTACACAATTTCTTCAAATTTCCTAAACAATAAGCTTAATACTCAATTTATAGTTTGTAGCAACACTTATAACAAGAAATTATACTATTTTATTTAATACTAGCTTGTGCCCGCGACTTCGCCTTAGTATTAACAACAATAATAAAAATATTTACAACACAAACAACCCGTTTAGGATGTGTGATGATGAGTTTGCTAACGACTTCGCGTTTTTATCGCGATAAAAAGAAGCCTATGTGTTAATCTTGGTTGTTATCTATCTATGTGCCGAATTTCATTTAGTTCCGTTCAGCCGTTTTTGCGTGATTAAGTAACAAATATCCAAACATACAAACAATCACATTTTTTATATTAATTTATTATTATATTAATATATATATATAGTAGGATGAAATAATGAATTTTTAAAAAATTGTATGATATTTTTGTTTTTATTGAATAGATGTTTTTATTAATATTTATTTATTTAAAGATTTAGAATATTCATGAATGTATAAAACTAAATTAGGTATATATAGCTATAGCAACGGGGCCTTAAGCTAATTTTATTAATATATAGAGCTGTGCTTAATTTAAAGTAGTCACAAAAAATCGAAATTCAATTTTGTATTGACAGCAACTTCCGTCCGAGAAAATCGATATGTTTTGGAATTTGCTATGTTGGTTTTTAATTTCTTCAACAATCTTCGTTATAAAAAGGTACACATCGATTTTGCTGTGTCTTAAATTATCGCTTATTATACCCTTCACACAGTGAAAAAGGGTATATATACATAGGTTTGTCATTCCGTGTGAAATTTCTACAATTTTCATTTCCGACCCCATAAAGTATATATTTTCTGAAAGCTTATGAATAGCGGAGTCGATTAAGCTCTGTCAGTCTGTCAGTCTGTCCGTCTGACCGTCTGTCCGTGTGTATGTTGAAATCAACTTTTTGAAGCCCCCCGATATCGCTTGGACCCGGGTGAGATATTAAAATATCAGAAATATTCGGGAGTAGAACGGTATTGAAAATCAGAAACATCGGTACATAAACAACTGAGATATGAGCAAAAACCCACGACTACCTCGATTTTTTATTCACAAAAACAACATTACAACAACAACATACATACATACAAACGTGTATACTGGTTAGAGAAAACGTGGCATCGAACCCCAGCTGGGCCAAAAAAAATTTTTTTTTTAATTTTTTTAAAATTTTTTCTTTTAAATTTTTTTTTAATATTTTTTTATTTAATATATTATTTATATTTTTATTATTTTTTTTTATTTTTTTTTTTTACATTTTTTTTTATTTTTGTTTTATTTATATTACATATATAATAATTTTTTTTTAAATTTTTTTTTTACATTTTTTTTTAATTTTTTTTTTTATTTATTTTTTTTATTTATTTTTTTTTTTTTAACATACATACGTGAATTTATAATTTTACAATGGGATGTTTTTAGATATGTATGTTTTTATATGTATGTACGTATTTCATATGGGATGAATGGTGTCACAAACTACTGTTATTGCACGTTGTGAAGGGTATATAAGATTCGGCACGGCCGAATATAGCGCTCTTACTTGTTTTTATGTAGCAAATTTCATCATTATACCTCTAATTTTGTCGGTTTTATGAGCTTTTAAATTTCGTTAACAGTATATAACGTTAAAAGTGGGCGTTATAGTAGGCGTGTCGAAGTTGTTTCTCCTAATAAATACAACTTAGATATTTCAATATAGTCCTTTAATCTTCCAAAATCTTTATTCATAGAGAAAATAAATAAATTTGATAAAAAGAGTTTAATGGGACGTGAGCGTGTCATATTTATTTTCCTAAGTACAAATCCTTTGACCAAAAAGCAATGTATGCAAAATTTCAGAATCGCACATCTAATTTTGTCAGTTTTATTAGGTTTTAAATTTAAAATATACCGAAAAATACAATATGAGGTATAAATTTGGGTACATTTTGATCTATAACTCCTTTCCTAATGCATATTTTCAAGCAATTTTCAAGGAAAAATATTGTTTTTATTCAGGAAATATATATTCAAAGTTTCATGGCTCTACGTCAATGCGTTTGGACACAATTGCCTTTTATATGATGTTGGAAGGACACGGTTTTTTCGACCTACTCTTGCATTACGAGCTATAACTCTCTACCAAACAAACCTTGTGTATAAGAAATATTTTGGCAAAATTTGAGCGCCCAAGCTTCTTGGGTCCGACCTCTATCGTGCTTTCAACAGACGGGTAGACGGACATAGCTATATCGTCATAAAATGAAACCCCGATTCAGAATATACATAATTTATGGGGTCTTAAATGGGTATTTCGATGTGTTACAAACGGAATGGCACCACCCCCAATTTTTTTGGTGGTAGGTATTAAAAATTTTAGTTACGGTCGTGAACGTACGAAATTTTGCAAATAAATAAAAATTAGTGACACCGAATTAAATTAAAATCTGTAATTTCTGGCACCTGTTGACGTTTAATGCAAAGTTATTACAATAAAATTATGTTTTCGGTCGCAAACGTACGATTAATGCAAGGCGAATTCATACAGGTGAAATTATCAGCCCAGCTGATTGTGAAACATTTTGTCAAAATTGGTTGAATTCGCTTTGATTTCATTTATTAATGCAGGGATAGGAAATGTGATTTTGGTTTCGGTATTAAACAATTAACTTGAGTGTACTTTTTTGATAATAAATGTGCTTAATTTATGTATATTTTTTGCTTTTGCGTCATTAATAATGTGTTTAAAAAATTTATATTCTGTTTTTAATCAAATTTTATTATATTTAATATGTAAAAACAACTTTTCCATCCCTGATATACGAATTGGCCTTGACATAAAACATCCCATGAAAAGTTGCTTTGTTGTATCAATTCGCCGTTGCATATACCTTATGGATATGCCTTGGATTAATGTATATATAAGAAATAATGTAAAAAATTACCTGTTAATCGAACTTTTTTTGTTCTTACACTTTTCTCTTCTTAATTGATTGTAATAAAGAAATTTTGAAGAAGGATTGCAAACATAATAAATTATTTTCATGTAAGATACTTAAAAATAAAAAAATAAAATATAAAATTGTCCAGTTTCCAGCCCAATTTCCTCAAGTATAACAGCTAAGATAAGCTATGACACCATTCTATTACAAAAACATAGACTTTTTTCTAACTATGTAATATATTATAATTAGCCTTTATGGCTTTATATTACGGAATTGAAATAAATAAATAAATAATTATAAAAAGTAAAACACGTTGATAATCAAAATTTTATTTTTCAGTCCTGGTTGATCATTCGGAGGAAATGCCCATATGTATTAACAAATGTAAAAACTGCAAGTGTACCATTCAACACAAAGTTTGGAGTCAAATTTGACACTTTATTTAAGGTCATTTAAGGGTTAGAAGTTTTACAACAAATGTTCCATAATGAGGATGTCGACTGAAGCAAATATAAGGTTCGTTCAAGAACTCACAAATTTGTACGAGTTTGTACAAATTTTTACTGCATTTTACGAAATTGCGTTCGTTTACACAAAAATGTAGTAAATGAGAGCACAAATAGAGAGCGAAAAGTGACAGTTCTTGACTGAGTATTTGCAAATTTTTACTACAGAAATTTCTTGCAGTAAGATTTAGCAAAACCAAAAAACATATGATTCAAAAGGTAAACAAACAAAAGTAAGCAAACAAAAAGTATACAATTTGTGAAAAAAATATTAAAAAACATGTAAGAGTGCTATATTCGGCCATGCCGAATCTTATATACCCTTCACAACGTGTAGTCATGCAATAACAGTAGTTTGTATCACCATTTATCTCATATGAAATACGTACATACATATAAAAAACATACATATATAAAAACATCCCATTGTAAAATTATAAATTTACGTATGTATATTTAAAAAAAATAATAAAAATATATATAATATATTAAATAAAAAATAAAAATAAATTTTTTTGGCTCAGCTGGGATTCGATCCCACGTTTACTTTAACCAATATACAAGTTTGTATGTATGTATGTTGTTGTTGTAATGTTGTTTTTGTGAAAAAAATCGAGGTGGTCGTGGGTTTTTGCTCATATCTCAGTTGTTTATGAACCGATGTTTCTGATTTTCAATACCGATCTACTGCCGAATATTTCTGATATTTTAATACCTCACCCGAGTCCAAGCGATTTCGGGGGGCTTCAAAAAGTTGATTTCAACATACACACGGACAGACGGTCAGACGGACAGACTGACAGAGCTTAATCGACTCCCCTATTCATAAGCTTTCAGAAAATATATACTTTATGGGGTCGGAAATGAAAATTGTAGAAATTTCACACGGAATGACAAACCTATATATACCCTTTTTCACTGTGTGAAGGGTATAAAAAGGAAAATCCAAACAAAAGTGCAAAATATTATTAAATTTAAATTGTTTATGAAATAAAGTTAGTTAACAATGTCTACAGATGAAAGAATGGAACTGCCTGAATCTGGAGCAGGTGTACATACTTAAATACATATTTGCACATATGTATGTACATAGTTCCCATTAAACAACACAATATTTATTTTCCATCAGCTGTTGCTCAATCTTACGAATTTTTACAAATGTCGGTTAGAGTACTTTTTTGGACAAATTCTCTTTTTGAGAGTAAAATTTTCAATATACTAAATAATTACTCATTTACTACAAAGTGCAGTAAAAGTACTCGAACGAACCTATAATAGGCATTTATTACTTGTAGAAAGAATGAAGCACGAAAAAAAAATGGTTTAATTTTACTTAAAATTTTAATTTTACATATGTACTTACAAGATAATTTTTCACGCATATAGGTATGTACCAAAGTTTTTTTAATTTATTACATACATTTTTTACAAAACACTGTTTTTTGAAGCAATAATAAACAAGCCAATAAGGCAAACACAACACTCATTTTGTATTTGTAAAATAACCGTTGAAACATCAAACAGTAAAAAATATTGTTTTATTATGATTAAATAATATAATTATACATTTTTAAATAATTATCTATCTCACAAAAACTAGTAGGTATTTTTTTTACAAATTAAAACAATTAAGATAAACACAACAGGCATTTTGCATTTTCTGAAGTAAACATTACATATTTTGTTTATTTTAATAAGAACTTGTATTTTCTTTTAATAATAAGGCATTGCACATTGCATTTTTTACATTTTTTCACAATTTTTTTATGATTTTACAAATTTTTCAACCAACGCACGTTAAAATTAATTAAAATGTAAACAAATTTTGAGATTGTGCCGTTCAAAATAAAACGAGCAAAAAACGTTCAGTTGGCTTTGTAACAGGGTACACTTATACAGGTGGCAGTGCCATCCCAGGTAATTATTGTTTTGTGTGCTATTGTTTGTCAAACTCCATATATAAAATAGAGATTAGACATTAACTAATGTATGTGCAAATAAGTGCTCTACCGTAAATGTAGTGCTCCGTTTCGGATTGACATGATAAATTTTGATTTTCTTTACATAGTAGGCGAATTCACATCAGGTGATGTCAAAGAACCAGTTATCGTTCGTTTAAGTCAAGGCAATATATATTTATCAGGTAATTACAGCTCAAAGAGAATTTTCGTTTATATATATTATGTATGTAGTTTTACATTTGAAATAAATGAGAGAAGAGAAAGAGTTGTTTCTTATCTATGGACTTTGACAGCTGAAATATAAAAAAAGTGAATAAAAATATAACCAGCTGACGAATTAATGAATTGGTGTTAGTTTAAGCGGCGGAATATCAAATTTTATAAATGTTTTTTTTTTTACAATTGCTGTTTTAAAACGCTAGTTGCAAGTCCATGTCATCAAGGTGAATTATTAGTCCAGCTGATTTTGTATATATGAGTAGGATTTGACAGAGACATCACAGCCAATTCGCAGTTGCATGTACCTGTATCAATATGCCTTGGCGCGTTGCTTACAGAGTTTGGAATATCTAATACAAAATTTATATATTTCATACTAGTCCTTTTGCAATAATAAATCATTAATAAACTAAAATAAAAATTTTTTAAATTAAACAAAATAATTAATGTTTTTATTTCTCCAAAACCAAAATACCTGTCATTTTTTTATATTATCATATTGATGCAGTATTAATTACGCGATCATTCTGAATAAAACTTAATTTTTAGAAATATTATCAGTCAGATATTAAAAAAAAAAAATTTTTCGTCGGAAAAATGATATTAAATCCAGACATTCGTGTCTCACATACTCTATCTTCAATTTTGTTTCCCTCTTTCACTTTTTCATGTAAAAGCAGATTATACAACATTTTAACAAACTATTCCTTAAATTTTAAACAATAATTATTATTAAGCGATTAATCGCTAAAATTTGAATTAGAAAATAGTCTGGCTGTTTTCTATTGCGAGATTTGTTAAAAAGAATTTCCATCTCTGGTACTCGCCTTAAGTGTTATTATTTTAAAGTGATTGAACTATTTGTCAAACGTGGGAATAAACTGTCAAACAATATTCACGTGTATTACAAATATTTATTAAAACTAACTAAAAAAAAATTTGTATAAAAAGTGTAAAAAGCCAGTTTATAGAGATAGTTAAATTGAACTAATTAACATGTCTTCGTCGTTCTTCTTGAAAAAACAAATAAACAAAAAGCGAAAGGTTACTAATTGAACCACTATCACGTATATGTAGTTGACTTATTTTTTTTTTATTTAGTTACAACTAAGCCGATCTACTGGAGGTGGCATCAAGGGTAAAAATCAAAGAAAATCCAATGATTATCCGGCTAAGGAAATACCTCAAATGGATGAAGAAATTGCTAGCGACGAAGAATTCGAAAGTGTAGTAGAGGATAATGGGGCAACAAATTTAGTTTTTTCCTCCGATGAAGCAGAGGAAGAAACACCACAAGATAAAAGAATTCGTTTAGCTAAGCAATACTTGGAAGAAATCGAAAAGCAAGAGGCTGATAAAGCAGAAGAACGTAAACTACATGATCAGGTCTCTCACAGACTCCAAACAGAATATTTAGACAGTGTTGGTAAACTTCGTAGAAATATAGCGTTCTCGATAGAAGGATACGATTCAGAAAATATAGTGAAGCTGAAACATAAAAAACAGCATTTATCTGTGTGTTCACTTGCTTTGTCCTCAGATGGTGATTATTTATTTACAGGTGCCAAAACAC
Organism: Phyto melanocephala; assembly: GCA_941918925.1. NCBI lineage: Eukaryota > Metazoa > Arthropoda > Insecta > Diptera > Rhinophoridae > Phyto > Phyto melanocephala. The sequence goes on along the minus strand of OW799234.1, from coordinate 136,788,382 downwards.
AATTTGTTTTAAAGTGGAATTTAAAAACAAACTGTATTGAAGGATCATTTGACGTTCAAGTTCACAATGAGGATGCGAACAAAGGCATTAAACGAAGATCTCACGTTATAGCTCTTTGCATATCAAATGATTTTCGTTATTTAGCTTTAGCTGAAGGTGGTAGTAGCATACAAATTTGGTGTCCTAAAGAATTAAAGCATTTAAAGACTTTTCACGGTCATAGGGATATTGTAACATCTATTGTGTTTCGTAAAGATACGCATGAACTGTATTCGGCGTCTAGAGATAGATCGGTTAAGATTTGGTCTTTGGACGAAATGGCATATATAGAAACATTGTAAGTATGCGAGTTGTATATAATTCTTTATCAAAACATTTTATATATTTCAGATTTGGTCACCAATCTGCAATCACTGGTATTGACGCTTTATCCCGCGAACGTGCTATAACCGCAGGAGGATCTGATTGTACGTTGAGAATATGGAAGATTACCGAAGAGTCTCAGTTGATTTACAACGGACATCGCGATAGCATAGAAAATGTTAGATTTATTAATGATGAGAACTTTATATCTTCGGGAGTTGATGGGTAAGCTTGTTTAAACAGACGACACATGTTAAAATACTGTTATACTATAAATTATGTTTGCACACTGAAGTTTGCACACGTATGTATGTAAATATTTTCTCACGTCATAATTTGTATATAAATAATTGCTTAAAAATAGTTTAAATAACAGAAAGGTATAAAAATAAACATTTTATAAAAAGATCAAATAATAAAAAAATTGCCAAATCGGATCACTTCTAGTAGTAAATTGCTAATTTTTTAATGTTTATTTCTCATTTTAGCTCATTATGCCTGTGGACTGCTTTAAAGAAAAAACCCCTATATTCTGAACCACTTACACATGGATTACAATCTAATGGAGAAGCAAATTGGATTATGGCAATTGCTTGTATTGTTAACACAGATTTAATAGCATCTGGTACAAATTATAAAACAAAAATATTTATATTGTAATTCGATGATATATTCTTTATTTTCTAAGGTTCTTGTGATGGTTTCATTCGGCTATGGCAGTGTGCCGAAAATTATCGTAAACTTAAATTAGTTTTAAAAATACCAGTTCAAGGTTTTGTTAATAGTTTAGCTTTTAATTCAAATGGAACTAAACTTTACGCGGCTCTTGGCCAAGAGCACAAATGGGGTCGCTGGTGGCGCGTACCTCAAGCAAAGAATCAAATCATTGTTATAGATTTAATAAAATCCTCTAGCTCTAGTGAAAACAAACATAAAAATTCATAATAAAAAATATTTTAAAACTCTATAAGCCTACATAGACAACAATTTATTCAAATAAATTATAAATAGTCCTGGATTAGTCAATAATATGCTAAAACGGCCACACATAAGTTTTAAACTCTTGAGTTTGTACGTAAGAAGTGGAGAGAACAGAGAGCGAATACAGACTCAAAAGATTGCAAACTTTAATTTGAAAGTGTAAGAGCTGTGTTGTAAAATATGTATACAAATATCGATCGTCACAAACATGTAGAAATGCCCTAAATCGTACTTTTTACGAAATTGAGTTTTTCAGTGATTTAAAAAATGTCACACAAATACACCTCGACACAAAAATGTAACGCAAAAGTATCAAAAATAACAGTATTTCATTACGATAGTACAGTTTCAGTTACGTTTTTAACTTCTCCTGCAAAATTACAATTATTTGAGTCAGGGCCTTTCTACTTGTGACCAACTATATAGGTGCATAAAATAATTTTATTACAGCACCATGTGAAGGTTAAAAATGTTAAAATTTGTTCTTTAATGTAAGTGGCTTATTTTGGCTATAAATACATACAATTTTGTTAATAATTAATTTAGACCAGTCATTTAAAAGTTTTAAGCATCTGAGTAAACCGCTATCAATTTTTCTATTTATAGACCAAGTCCATCCACATTGCCGTATTGCATTAATTTGAAGAAAAACTCTGATACCGATGAAGGAAAAACTAATAGTTTAATATTTTTATTTTATAGTAGTTTCGTAATATTTCTCCTTTTGTTTTTTTTTTTTTATCGAAAACGACAGAAACACAAAAAATCTCATTCAAGATCATACAATATGATTATAAGATTTTTTAGAATGATTATTCAATTTAAAATTTCTTTTTAAATAACAAAAATTCATGGTTTTTATACATTTGTTAAAACTTAAAGTAGTTTATTTTTATTTTTTCGCATGAACATTAATAAATAAATTATAATTTTGCTTCTTAATATTAAAATATGTCGTCACCTATTACATCGGCAATGGTAGCCACTAAACGTCTAGAATGTTCAACGGCACATGTGGCCGTGACTAGGGCCAAATGTACACAATACAATTCGTAACATTTTATTTTATTCGCTGGTGTCTTCGGAAAGCACACTCCTGTTAATAGATTATAATAATCTCCAGCCAATAAACCAGGTTCAAAATTTGGCTTGAAAGCATTGACGGAATGCTGTGAGGCATTGAAATGTTTTTGCAGATCTATTGATTTTGAAGAACCCGTCGTTTGATCTTCAAACCATAGAAAGTAGGCATAATTAAACGACTTGTCCTTCCAAATAACAGACGAGTGTCCTTTTTTTAAATGCAAACGTGAAAATTCCAGCATTTCATTTAGTTTTTCACACGGGATAAGGGGTTTTGTGGTTCTTATATCGGGTGAAATCATAACTCCAGAAGATCGGTTTATATATATGAAGTGTATTAGTCCAGGAAAATCTTCTAAATACGCTTCGATAGATATATTTCTTTCTGCCTTGACGACCAGAAATTCGGAAAATTCCAAGAGCTTACCCTCCACTACAGATGCCACTTCAGGCAATTGCTGGAAATTAATAGCGGAAGAATCGCAGCAGGACAGTGTGAACAACTGTTTGAGATCTTCTTGGAATGAAGGAATATTCGATTCTATACGAACAATTAAATCCCTTTCAAATGTTTTTAAAAATTCATTGTACATCTTTCTTAAGTTTTCCCACTTAGAAGAAAATTTTTTTAGACAACTTTCTAAGTCATCACTCTTAAGTTTGGCTTTTTTTATGGCATCGGTCGACTGTCGAACGAAAGATTCTAATGACTCGTAAGTAGGTTTCAAGGCCTCAGCGTCACCTTGCATTTGAATAGAAATAATCTTTTGCAATACATACAGCGTATCATACAAACTAGAAGCTACTGGTTGATTTGCATATTCAACAAGCTGTATGAGAACCACACCCTTGCTTAGTTTATTTAAATGTGCGATACAGGGAACACATCCGAAATGGGGATCCTGCGTAAAACCTTGAAGAAAAATCGCAACAGTCTTATTTAGGCCCTGCGCATCCTTTTGCAGTGACCGTATTAGCAATGCGAGAAAGAGTAAATCTGAAGGGCTTAATCGCATGGCAGTTTTAGTAGAATTTATTGCCACAAATTTTATACCAACAAACAGTAATACATGACATCTTGTATGCCCACTGTCCCTAAGGCAATCTAAAGCTCTATCTAAGCTCCCTTTTACTGCTCTTCTTAACTCAGTGTTTATTATAAGTCTCGGTAAGGCTTCCACCTGTAAAATCAAATCCAAATCGCAAATCTCTTTCTCGTAACACTCCATGCATCTGGTAAATAATTCTTCTTGTACATCACTTGCAAACAAATTAGGACCATGTAAATGTTTTGCTAAAGACATCAGCACTCCCATTTGACGCTGTAGGTTTTCCAACCTGCCTTGGGAAATTTTTAAAAATTGAAATCCAAGTACTTCTCCAAATACAAGATTAAGGTCATGTTCGCATTGTATGGATGCGTAGCAGTTATCAAACTGACAATGCATTATTTTTTGCGAATTAATAAGAGGACTAAATAATTGCAGCAAAACATTGGCGTCAAAGTTGCGCTGTTGAGATACTGAAGCATCTTTAATTATATCTTCCGGTAACAGACCCTGACAAACAGCCTTTTCATATATATGGCCTTGCAACTTTAAGTTAAGTTTCTGATACACTACATCGTTAGCACTATTAAATACAATTAATCCATTCATTTTTTCGCGTTAAAATTGTTTTACCAACATGAAAAGCTTCCTTTTAATAAGAATTTTATAACGAATAGAGAAAATTTTCGCTTTTTTTCATTTGCAGGACAGATAAACTTTTTACATTTACAGCGCAGATAAACAACAAAAAAAGAGTAAAATAGTGCATTTAGAATATATTTTTATTCTCTCATTTTTCTAACGTTAACCCATGGTGTAAACCATGGTAGTAACAAATTTAAAAAGAACACATTTTTTTGTAGTATTAAGTTATTATTAATTTTTTATTGGATTATGTATTATTGTATTTCTTTTTTAGTTTGTAATAGAACTTAAAGGCATTTGTTTTATCTGTAATATAAGTTACTTGCCCTTGTAGGCTCTTTATATTACGATGAAGTTGAATAAATAAATAAATAAGTGATATAAACTAGCACAAATTTATGTAATAAATTAAAAATACTTATTTATTTTAAAACTTTTCGCGTAAATTTATACAAATAAAATTTTAATTAAAAATAAACAAAAAATTCCCTTTTTTGTGTTTTGACATTCTTTGTGCCTTTTTGTGTTTGTTGCATAGATGTCATCACCTGAAATGAATTCACCTTGTGTGACAGCTTAAAATTAGTGAATACAAAAATTATCAGCTGACGAATCAAGACTACTTGATGAATAAATAGACCTTGGTATATCCCATGTAAACGAATAATACATTTTCAGGAAAATAGTCTATTTCGTTTAAATTTTTAATACGTATACACAATTTTTAAGAGAGTAATTTCATGTGTAAATGCTAGGCAATTGTAGCAATTCCGTCAAAGTGGTGTTAAAGCAAAGTGTATTTTATAGTCATGAATGAAGATTCTTTTGAATTGGCTTTGGCCACGATGGAATTACCAACAGCAGAAAAGGTACCAAGGAAATATTTGCAAAATTCCAATTCAGCAACAAATCCGTCAGAAATATTTAATGCTACCACCTCGTCAGCGAAAAATAAGGCCACTATTCCTCATTGCATTTTAGTTCATCCGAAGCAGAGAGGAAATCCCATATTAAAATCCATACAAAATGTGCCTTTGGAATTTCGGGAGGACATCATACCTGATTATGTTGTAGGAAGAACTACTTGTATTTTATATTTGTCGTTAAAATATCACAATTTGAATCCTGATTACATATGTCAACGTCTAAAAGAATTGGGAAAACAATTCGAATTAAGGGTTCTGTTAGTGCAGGTGGATACACCGGAACCTCATAATGCCCTCAAAAGTCTCACTAGAATAAGTTTACTTGCAGATTTGACATTAATGTTGGCTTGGAATGCCGAAGAGGCTGGTAAAATTATTGAAACATATAAGCTATTTGAGAAACGAGGTCCAGATTTAATAATGGAACGCGTAGAATCAAATCCTCATCAGAAAGTATAAATACTTAATTAAAAACTATAATATAAACATCTCTAAGCAAATCCATTTTTTTTTAGTTGGTTTCTGCCTTAACAAATATAAAGCCCGTAAACAAAACTGATGCTGTAACACTTTTACAAAATTTTGGCAACTTGGAAAATCTTATCAATACAAGTGAAGATCGTTTATGTCAAGTTATTGGCTTAGGACCCCGCAAAGCCAAAAAGTTATATACAACGCTACAAGAACCTTTCCTGGGAAAATGAATTAATTATATTCTTTTTAAAACATTTATTATAAAAATAAGTTTTTGTGTACCTAGGTTTATTTAATAATGCTGTTTTATTTCATTACATCTACGTTCTCGTTATATTTCCAAATTTTAATAGTACCATCATCACTACATGAAAGCAACTGGGAAGTATGAATTGGATTCCATGAAACTTTGTTGACGTCTTGCAAATGTGCCTTGTCCTGTGATGAGACTAAGACAAATACAGGTTCATTTTTTGTAGATGTTTCCACATCTTCCTTAAAAATTCTTAAAGAGTCATCACCACAAGCTGTTGCAATGAGGCCAGTCAACTTACACCATGACACATCATATATCGTGCGCGAATGCTCTCCTGCAACCGTACAGACACATTTCCATACGGGTTCATTATCCGGTGTGGCCACACCCTCCGGATTTCCAGGGGCGTATACACGCCAAATTTTCATGGTACGGTCATCACTTACTGATACAACTCTTTCGCCTGCAGCATCAAAATCTATTGCCCAAACTGTACTTGAATGGCCAGTCAATGTTGCAGTGCAATACCAGTCATTATCTAATGCATTTTCAGCATAAATTTTTATTGTGTTGTCGTAAGAACAAGAAGCTAGAATTTCCTTTGTCGGATGCCAAATAACACGTTTCACATCTTGATTGTGTGCATTTAACACAGCCGCACATTCAAATTCATCATCGCCTGTTACCTCCCAAATCCAAACAGATTTATCGCGTGAACATGTAGCCAACAAAGATCCTGAATTAGACCAACTTGCACTTTTTACCTCATTTTCATGGCCTTCTAATGTTGCATTGCACTCAAACTCACCTAATAATTAACTAATTAATTTTTGATTAAAAATTCAAGATGCATATACTTAACCTGATGATTTTGACCATATAGCAGTGGTGGCGTCAAAACTTGCTGAAGCTAAATACTGGCCACATTTGGACCATGAAACTTCTCTTATTGTTCTTTTATGGCCGTCCGAGAGAATAGTTTTTGTTGACCAACTGTTGCCGGACATTGACCAAATTCTTATGGTTTTATCTTCTCCACATGAAGCAAATGCATTACCCTTTGGATGCCACGATACACACCAAATGCGTCCCTTGTGACCTTGAAGTATATGCTCACACTGTAAATTAGACATTTTTGTTAATAAATATTTTGCAAACACAATTTATTTCAAAGGTATACAATCAGCTGATTGAATACGAGTACCTTATTTATTTGCCTTAAAAATTATAATCTAAAATTTTGTTCTGTGTTACCAGTAGTGAAAAATTGTTAAATTCCCAAATTTATGTGCTAAAATGTTCCGTCATAAAAAAAAGTTCTTAATTATACGTAAAGAAAAAAGGAAATACTTTTTTAATCTGTTTAATTCCTTGGATTCTTATGGTTTTTGGAAAGTTATTAAGGGATCTGGTTGTATTGGGAGGGATGATAATGCTTTTGGATTTGACGCTAATACTATAAATGGATATTTTGTTGGCCCTGATATTTCCACTCCTGATAGCTTTAATTTTGATATTATTGATAACTCTGCTGAATTATTTTCTTTTTCTTGCATAACACAGTACAACACATGATTTGCCAACTCAATTCTGTTAACTGTATGTGAAATTAGACCCAAAAAGAAGAATTTCTGCATCATTCGTTTTGTCTTCTTACCTGCGATTTGAAGTTAGTATCGATTTGAAGTTGGTACTATCGTATAGGGGAATTTATCACGTTTTAGGCCCTGTTGTTTGACATAGCTCGACAACCACTAGCCCAATTTAGTTGAAATAAATTTTAAAAAATTAAGAATTACAATTCCCTTAATCTGTTCATATATTGTTTTCCTATACAAGTAACACTTTCGAAGTTAAAAATGAATGTATGAAGGGAAAAAATTATTTTTTGCCTAAAAATTTAAATTTTTTTTTTTTTTTAAATACATAAAAAATCCAAAATGGAAAAAAGTTTCAAGTCTAGTTATTTTTTCGCAAAGTCACATAACCTATGAGCAAAATGAGACAAAGATCATAAAAATCGATGCACGCGTTTCGCTTTTATTCGCAATTGAGTAAATGTATGAATTTCAAAAATCAGTTATAGCCACCACCCTTAAAATAAAAATAAAAATATAAATTAAAAAATTATCATGAAAAAAGAACGTTATTTATAAAAACTTAATGAAAATAAAATAATATGAAATTAATACGCAATTATAATATGAATAACAACAATATTTAGAACATTTATTCAATTATTGGCAATATCCATCCTTGTAAAAGTTGACGCTTGTGGTTCTGATGATCTTGTTTTCTTCGTAGGTTGTTCATATTCAGTTCATCAAACTGTGCAAAACTTTCAAAATAATGACCACCCTTAAATGTCGGTGCAATTTCTGTAAAAAAATCATATAGGTAGCCACCGGAAAAAACAAAATAATAAAAAGGTCCACTTTCCGTTTAATTGTCCACGTACATTTATTACCGCAATCATAAAAATCAAATAACCTTTTGTTTATTCCTTTTTTTTAATTCTCAGAATCATGAAAAAGGTGTCAATGTTTTCTCCAAATAATGTTGTGCATATCTCGAGAAAATTTTTGAAATTCATACATTTACTCAATTGCGAATAAAAGCGAAACGCGTGCATCGATTTTTATGATCTTTGTCTCATTTTGCTCACAGGTTATGTGACTTTGCGAAAAAATAACTAGACTTGAAACTTTTTTCCATTTTGGATTTTTTATGTATTTAAAAAAAAAAAAATTTTAATTTTTAGGCAAAAAATAATTTTTTCCCTTCATACATTCATTTTTAACTTCGAAAGTGTTACTTGTATAGGAAAACAATATATGAACAGATTAAGGGAATTGTAATTCTTAATTTTTTAAAATTTATTTCAACGAAATTGGGCTAGTGGTTGTCGAGCTATGTCAAACAACAGGGCCTAAAACGTGATAAATTCCCCTATACGATAGTACTAACTTCAAGTCGATACTCACTTCAAATCGCAGGTAAGAAGACAAAACGAATGATGCAGAAATTCTTCTTTTTGGGTCTTATTTCACATACAGTTAACAGAATTGAGTTGGCAATCAATTAACTGAAAAATGTTGTACTGTGTAAGTGAAGTAGAATTATTTGATGCCTTGAATAAAGTTAAATCTAAGTCAGTTGGTGTAGATGGAGTTTCTATTAAATTTTTAAAAATTGTTCTACCTTTTATTTCTGATATTATTCTACATTTAATTAACTCTATTTTAACTACATCCAAATTTCCGTCAGCTTGGAAGATTTCTCGTATTGTTCCTATTCCTAAGTCTAAGGTAGTTCATAGTCCTGATGATCTAAGGCCTATTTCTATACTTCCTGCAATTTCCAAAGTTGTTGAGCATATTTTAAAGGATCAAATTGTTACCTCTGTATCTGATATGATCTCTGAGTCTCAATGTGCCTTTCGTAACGGCTTGAATACTACCTGCCTTCTTTTGAGTCTAACTGACTTAATAAGAAAAAATATCAATGATGGCAAGTTGAGTGTTTTAATATCTATGGATTTGTCTAAGGCATTTAATTCTATTAACTTTTGTAAAATGATTTCTAAACTTTCAAGTGAATTTAAATTTTCTAGAACTGCTTGTCGACTTATTATGTCCTATTTATCTGGCAGATCTCAATTTGTGGTCAGCAATACTGAGATTTCTGAAAGACTTAATCTCCACTCTGGGGTTCCCCAGGGTTCTGTTTTAGGTCCGCTTTTGTTTATTTTATATATTAATGATCTCTCTAACGTTGTAAATTCCTTTCAATGTACCCCTTTCCTTTTCGCTGATGATGTGTTTCTCCTATTTAGAGGAAATAGAAGATTTAATGAAATATTTGAGAGCAACATAAACTCATGCTTAGAATGCATTAAGCTGTGGACTATTGACAATTTTTTGGCCATTAATACATCAAAGACAAAGGCTTTGATGTTTGGTCCTACTTCTCGTTTTTTTACTACTCTAGATATTTTTCTTGGTGATGATGTGGTTCAGTTTGTTGATCACCACAAATGTTTAGGAGTTGTTATAGATAGGAAACTTTCTTTTAGTAATCATATTGATTTATTATCTGGTAGAGTTTGGGGTTTGCTGCGGAAAATCTACTGCTCTAATATTCTCTTGCCTCTTTATGCGAGGAAAAGATTAGCTTATGCAGTTTTAATGTCTCAAATTTTTTATGGTTTTGAAGTTATCTCTGGCACTGTTGGTTTTCTTCTTGCTAGACTTAAATGCTTGATTAATGCTATTGTTAGATTTGTCTATAATGTTCGTCGACGGGAGCATATTTCTGGTTTCGTTAGAGAGTTTTTAGGATGTTCTTTTAATAAATTTGTATGCTTTCGTAATTTGTACTTGTTTTATAAGATTATAAAATATGGTAAACCTTTATCACTACGTAATGCGTTTTCTTTTTCTCCTCGTCGTAGGAATCCGCACCTAATTTTCCCTAGAATTCTTAGATCTATATACGCTAGGTCCTTTCTTGTTAGAATTATTAAGAACTGGAATTGCTTGCCATTGGAATTACGTATTTTTACTCATTCTAATAATGTTTTCAAATTAAAACTTATGAGACATTTTGCTGCTGTCTAATTTTTCTTTTTTTTTTCTTTTCTTTTTTTTGAACTGTGGTGATGAGCCTCCCTAACTGGACTATTTTTTTTTTTTTTTTTGTATTACTTTTTATATTATTACCTTAATATATGACCTAATGTTTTTATGCTTGGGGAGCAAATAAATGAGACTGTTTGTTATTGAAGTTGTAAAATAATGTATATAATGTATAGTATATTATATTTTTATTATAAGGCTATGCTTAGGCGTTTTCTTACTATGTAATATATTATAATTGGCCTTTGTGGCTTTATATTACGGAATTGGAATAAATAAATAAATAAATAAATAAATAATTTATTTTAAGTGTACTTCACTGAAGAACCGAATTTTTTGAACACCTTTAGACTCAAAGTCTGTAAATAAGTACATGATCACTACTATTATCATTTGATGATGGATAAGCATGATGTAATCACATAAGGTGATAGCGTCATGAGAGATTATCCCTTTATATATGGTTTGACAATTGTTGGGACTGAAATCCCTTTTTAATATATGGAGTATGACAAACATTGGCACACAAAAGAATAATCAGATGGGCTAATTCCGCTACCTGCATAAGTGTACCCTGGCTTAGTAAGCACACTGCCTAAGTCAAATTTTAATGAAATAAAGATTTTCATGCAGAAGGAAGTACATAACTACAAAAAAAAATGTCGTAATTCTAACCTGGAGTTTTGTTATGGTATACAAATGTGCTAAGTCCCTAAAAAACAAATAAAAACAAAAACATATGCTAATTCTAGTTATAAATAATAAATTTATTATACCACTTTCGTTTTGTCGCACAAGGGTATATAGCTTTGTCATTCCCTTTGTAATTTTTACAATTTTCATTTCCGACCCCATAAAGTATATGTTTTCTGAAAGCTTATGAATAGTGGAGTCGATAAAGCCATGTCCGTCTGCCCGTGTGTTGGTTGAAGTCAACTTTTAGAAGCAACCATATGTTCCTCAGATCTGTGTATGCTAAAAATCTTTTGGAAATATCCGGGAATGAATCCCTATTGAAATTTAGCATAATCGCCGTATAACTTTCTAAGATATGAGCAAATAAACACGACTGTTTTTTCCCATATTTTTACCACTAAAATTAAAATTTTTCAGACATATAATTTATAAGTACCTTTGCTACTATTTATAAATATTATATGTCTCTAGAGATTTTCGTGAACAATTTTGGATAAATCGGGCTCTAATCGGTAAAGTTATGGGCAAAATTGTTTTGATATATATTCCAAAAATTTACAAACGAAAATAAATTTTTATACCCTTCACCTGTGGTGCACAAGGGTATATATAGCTTTGTCATTCCGTTTGTAATTTCTACAATTTTCATTTCCGACCCCATAAAGTATATATTTTCTGAAAGCTTATGAATAGAGGAGTCGATTAAGCCCTGACCGTCTGTCCGTCTGCCCGTCTGTCCGTGTGTTGGTTGAAATCAACTTTTAGAAGCAACTATATGTTCCTCAGATCTGTATATGGTATCAATCTCTTGGAAATATCCAGGAATGAATCGCTATTGAAATTCAGCACAATCGCCCCATAACTTTCTGAGATATGAGCAAAAAACCACGACCACCTCGTTTTTTTTCACAATTACAACAACAACATACATACATACATACATGTAAAAGACATACCAAACAAAAAAAATTACAAAAAAAAAAAATATTAAAAATAAGAAAAAAATAATAAAAAAAACTACAAAAAAAAATTTTAAAAAAATTTAAAAAAAATTTTTTAAAAATTTTTCTAAAAAAATTTTTTAAAAAAATTAAAAAAAAATATAAAAAAAAACAAGTAACAGTGCTATATTCGGCCGTGCCGAATCTTATATACCCTTCACAACGTGTAGTCATGCAATAACAATTGTTTGTATCACCATTCATCCCATATAAAATACGTGCATACGTACACGTTAGAATAAATGTGGCATCGAATCCCAGCTGAGCCAAAAAAATTTTATTTTATTTAATATATTATTTATATTTTCTTATTTTTTTTATATTTTTTTTAAATTTTTTTAAAAAAATTTTTTAGAAAAATTTTTAAAAAATTTTTTAAAATTTTTTTTTCAATTTTTTTAAAATTTTTTTTTTGTAATTTTTTTTTATTATTTTTTTCTAATTTTTAATATTTTTTTTTTTTTGTAATTTTTTTTGTTTGGTATGTTTTTTACACGTATGTATGTACGTATGTTGTTGTTGTAATTGTGAAAAAAAAAGAGGTGGTCGTGGTTTTTTGCTCATATCTCAGAAAGTTATGGGGCGATTGTGCTGAATTTCAATAGCGATTCATTCCTGGATATTTCCAAGAGATTGATACCATATACAGATCTGAGGAACATATAGTTGCTTCTAAAAGTTGATTTCAACCAACACACGGACAGACGGGCAGACGGACAGACGGACAGACGGATAGACGGACAGACGGACAGACGGACAGACGGTCAGGGCTTAATCGACTCCTCTATTCATAAGCTTTCAGAAAATATATACTTTATGGGGTCGGAAATGAAAATTGTAGAAATTACAAACGGAATGACAAAGCTATATACACCCTTGTGCACCACAGGTGAAGGGTATAACAAGTAAGAGAGCTATATTCGGCCGTGCCGAATCTTATATACCCTTCACACCGTGTAGTCATGCAATAACAGTAGTTTGTATCACCATTCCATATGATATACGTACAAACATATAAAAACCATACATATATAAAAACATCCACATTGTAAAATTATAAATTTACGTATGTATGTTAAAAAAAATAAAAAAAAAATTTAAAAAAAAATTAAAAAAAACAAGTAAAAGCGCTAGAATCGGCCGTGCCGATTCTTATATACCCTTCACAACGTGTAGTCATGCAATAACAGTAAATTCACGTATGTATGTTAAAAAAAACAAAAAAAAAATAAAAAATAAAAAAAAAATTTAAAAAAAAAAAATTTAAAAAAAAAATTATTATATACATATATAATATATATAAAACAAAAAAAAATAAAAAAAAAAATTAAAAAAAAAAAAATAAAAAAAATAATAATAAAAATATATATAATATATTAAATAAAAAATAAAAAAAAAAATAAAAAAAAAAATTAAAAAAAAAAATTTTAAAAAAATTTAAAAAAAAATTTTTTTGCCTCAGCTGGGATTCGATGCCACGTTTTCTCTAACCAGTATACACGTTTGTATGTATGTATGTTGTTGTTGTAATGTTGTTTTTATGAAAAGAAAATCGAGGTGGTCGTGGGTTTTTGCTCATATCTCAGTTGTTTATGTACCGATGTTTCTGATTTTCAATACCGATCTACTCCCGAATATTTCTGATATTTTAATACCTTACCCGGGTCCAACCTATGTCGGGGGGCTTCAAAAAGTTGATTTCAACATACACACGGACAGACGGTCAGACGGACAGACGGTCAGGGCTTAATCGACTCCTCTATTCATAAGCTTTCAGAAAATATATACTTTATGGGGTCGGAAATGAAAATTGTAGAAATTTCACACGGAATGACAAACCTATATATACCCTTTTTCACTGTGTGAAGGGTATAAAAAATTAAAAAAAAAATTAAAAAAAAAATTTAAAAAAAAAATTAAAAAAAAAATTTTAAAAAATAATTAAAATATATATAATAAATATGAAACAAAAAAAAATAAAAAAAAAAAATATTTAAAAAAAATAATAATAAAAATATAAATAATATATTAATTAAAAAATAAAAAAAAATAAAAAAAAAATTAAAAAAAAAAAATTAAAAAAAAAATAAAAAAAATTTTTTTTTGGCTCAGCCACGTTTTCTCTAAGCAGTATACACGTTTGTATGTTGTTGTTGTAATGTTGTTTTTGTGAAAAAAAAATCGAGGTGGTCGTGGGTTTTTGCTCATATCTCAGTTGTTTATGTACCGATGTTTCTGATTTTCAATACCGATCTACTCCCGAATATTTCTGATATTTTAATACCTCACCCGAGTCCAAGCGATGTCGGGGGGCTTCAAAAAGTTGATTTCAACATACACACGGACAGACGGTCAGACGGACAGACGGTCAGACGGACAGACGGTCAGACGGTCAGACGGACAGACTGACAGGGCTTAATCGACTCCCCTATTCATAAGCTTTCAGAAAATATATACTTTATGGGGTCGGAAATCAAAATTGTAGAAATTTCACACGGAATGACAAACCTATATATACCCTTTTTCACTGTGTGAAGGGTATAATAATAAAATATAAATAATATATTAAATAAAATTTTTTTGGCTCAGCTGGGATTCGATGCCACATTTATTCTAACGTGTACGTATGCACATATTTTATATGGGATGAATGGTGATACAAACAATTGTTATTGCATGACTACACGTTGTGAAGGGTATATAAGATTCGGCACGGCCGAATATAGCACTGTTACTTGTTTCAGCTTCTAGACAACTGAGAGAGTCAATATTGGTGTCATCTTAAAGGACTTGCCTTGAACAATAAAAGCACTATTTAAAAAAATTAAAATTCATGTTGGCCGCCATTACAAAATGGCGGAAAATAAATTTATATGTGGGTCAAATCTGGTATTTTAAAATGTAACTTCTTGAACCCCCACAATATTGGTATCAAATGAAAGGGCTTGACCATTGAAATACAGTAAATTATTAAAAAATGTAAAATCCAAATTGGCGTCTAAAACAAAACAGCGGAACAAATTTGTTTAACCCCATAAATATGGGTTAAATGAAGGATGGCGTCGGAAATAATAAGGAAAAAATGCGTATAACATGAAATATAGGTTAAGCAGCGATGTGGGATTATACCCATGTACATGATGGTAAAGGGTGTTATCAGATTCGACACGACCGAATATAGCACTCTTACTTGTTCACTGTGTGAAGGGGTATAAAAACGTTAAAAAAATTAGTTTAAACATATTCTTCACTTATTTCACTTCAGCTGTCAAAGTTCATAGATAAAAAACAATTCTCTCTCGTCTCTCATTTATTTCAAATGTCAAACTACATATGTACATAAAAAACATAAACAAAAAAAATCCCTCCGAGCTGCGATAACCTGATGAATAAATATGCCTTAAGTAATTTATAGGCAATTCCATTCCTCGTTATTTGTATGCCCTTCACACAAAAGTGAAAATAAAATCGCTTGTAAAATTGTTATTTTTGATACTATTGCATTAAATTTTTGTATCGAGATGTATTTGTGTGAAATGTATTAAAATCACTGAAAAACTCAATTTCGTAAAAAGTACGAGTTAGGGCCTTTCTACACGAGACCGACAATATATAGGTTTGTCATTTCGAGTAAAATTTCTACAATTTTCATTTCCGACCCCATAAAGTATATATTTTCTGAATAAGGAAGTCGGTTAAGCTCTGTCAGGCTGTTCGTCTGTCCGTGTGTATGCTGAAATCAACTTTTTGGAGCCCCCCGCCATCGCCTGGACCCGCGTGAGGTATCAAAATATGAGAAATATTCAGGAGTAGATCGATAGTGAAAATCAAAAAAATCGGTATGTACATAAAAAACTGAGATATTAAGAAAAAAACCACGACGACATACATATATACATACATAAACTCAATTTATATCATACAATGCGATGTTTTTATATATGTATGTTTTTATATGTATTTACGTATTTCGTATTAGATGAATGGTGATACAAACAATTGTTATTGCATGACTACACGTTGTGTGTAGTGTATATAAAATACGGCACTGCCGAATATAGCACTCTCTCTTTCTTGTTTATTTACATATCGTTGTTCACAAGTAGAAAGACTCTAACTCAAATATTTGTAACTATACAAGAGAAGGTAAAAACGTTATCGAAACTTTATAAACATAATGTAACATCTTTTAAAAAATTGCTTATAAAATTAAAATTTTTGAAACTCAATTTCGTAAGGCCGTTTGTTCTTGTGACCATCGATATTAATTTCGATTTGTTTCACAAACATTTTGTATTTACTATTATAACGTCTCTACGATCAAACTTAACTGAGAGTTTTAAATAAAAATTTGTTACGAACTGAATATTCAGTTATTTAAAAGCTTTAGAGCAAGTTAGACGTTTTTTTTATAACTTTATAACGGTTGTATATATTTTGTCGATAAAGCAGGTGCTTTCACTGCTTAAAGTAAAAAAAATAAAATAAATAAGTTATACATTTACATTTCTATCAAAAGTAGTGTATATATGTATTTTGCAATAGTTTTTTGTTGGTTGCAATAAAAGTAACTTGAATGCACATGTATGTAAATACACATGTTTGCGTATGTATGTACATTTTAAAAGTAAATTAAAACACATGAAATTAGGAACTCAAATTTTAAAGAAAAAACAACAAATTTTAAAAATGCACTCATATAAAAATAATAGAATTAACAACAGTTTTTATGTCATCATTATTATTTTCGTTTTAATATCCAATTATGTTCTGTCAACTCCCACGTCATATAAACGAAATCCAGATGCAAAATACGAAAGAGGTAAATACGTTTTTTCATTAATAGTTGATTAGCTATTTTATCATTATATATGTATGTATGTAAATCTTGTATGAATGTGTAAAATGAACAAGGTACAAAAGTTTATTCTTTGAAGAAGTGTGATATTAGTAGTTTCTTCATTTAATTAATCAGATGTTAATTGTTGTGATACTATATAAATAAATTTTCATAACTTTTTTGTTTATAAATATTGGTAAAAAAAGATAAGTTTTTTAAATACCTACATGAAAAATCCTAAAATCTGTTTTAAGATTAAAAAATATACATATGTACATACATATGTAGGTATGTATGTATGTTTATGTATGTGTGTATGTACCTATATGTACTTAATTGTTCAACAAAAACATAAATCATAAAAAAAGTTTTAATATAGTAATCTTTAACCAAGACTATAAATATATAAAGATTTTGCACTCCCACACATTGTACTGTGCCAAATTTGTGGATGTGGCCAATAACGATAGTTATAAAGATTACGTCATGTGCATGATTTTCCGTTAGAATACATATTTGGATAACGTAAAGGGTTGCCAAGTTAAAATTGCACGATAAATAATTTTTTTTAATATAATTTAATTATTATTGTATTTTGCAAAAAATTTTAATCCTAAAATGTAAAATATATCTTATTATAATAAGTTTCATAAAAAATACTTATTATCTCGTCCTTTTTTGTTTTACATAAATTGTTACCGTTATTTACTTAGTCGACTTAGTCTGCATTATGAAAATTTGTGTTTGCAAAATTTTTAAGTTTGCTAACAGGAATGAGAAAGGATACACTGTTTTATTCACATGCAATTCTCTTTGATTCTTCTCACTTGCTATAATTTTGCTATATAAAGATATGTAGTTTCGTAGGCCGAGTGAGTCTCACTGTATGGTAGTGTGTAGGAATGCAAATTTTTAAAAAATTTTTGCAACAAATGTTTTAGGATATGGGCGAGGACTTAACTGATAAATTCATGATAACATAGTGTCTTTTGCGGCATATTTAAAATTTAAAACATCATAAAACCTACAAAATCAGATGTACAACGCCTACTTTAACGGCCACCTCCCATATAACGCTTTATCCTAAATTCATATAATTTATCTATGAACAAAGATTTTGGAATTATAAAGGACTCTATATTGAAATATTTAAGTTAAATTTATTGGCAGAAACTATTTTGACATGCCCATTTTAACGCCCACCTCCCATATAACGCTTTATTTTAAATTCATATAATTCCTATATAGACAAAAACTAAAAAAAAAAGAAAACAAATCTGTAATTGCTAATCTAAGATGAATTAAAACATTATTTATATATCTTTAAAACTAGTAAGCCTCTGGGTACCAAATTATACTCTTCAGTTTTCGTAAAAATACAATATTGTAGTAAAAGAGTCAGAAGTATCAGTTTTAATGTAGAAATACTTAAGGTTTCATTGCAAGAACAAATTGAAGATAATAAATGAATCGCAAATCAAAGTTACACACAAAAAGCAATACATATTTTAGTATAAAGGGATTACTGTTAATAACGAAATAATAAATTTTCTGCTATAAAAGTACATAAAATTGGTGGTGAGTATCAAAAATTCGACACAGCCGAATATAGTGCTCTTACATATTTTATATTGAGAAGTATTGTTTTCTTTTGTTTCTTAATTGTACCAATTTTTTTCCTCATGTACTTTTTTTTTGTTAATTTCATAACTGCAACCCAAAGCGCAATCCTCTCCAAAATGTTTCATCAGTAGGCTCCCTATTAACTTTTGCAAATTTTACAGAAACTCCTACATTGAACAAATCAAAATTCAATGTGTTTCTAAGATATACCTCTTTTCAAAAATATTGCTGTAATTTTTATACCCTTCACCTGTGGTGCACAAGGGTATATATAGCTTTGTCATTCCGTTTGTAATTTCTACAATTTTCATTTCCGACCCCATAAAGTATATATTTTCTGAAAGCTTATGAATAGAGGAGTCGATTAAGCCCTGACCGTCTGTCCGTCTGTCCGTCTGCCCGTCTGTCCGTGTGTTGGTTGAAATCAACTTTTAAAAGCAACTATATGCTCCTCAGATCTCTATATGGTATCAATCTCTTGGAAATATTCAGGAATGAATCGCTATTGAAATTCAGCACAATCGCCCAATAACTTTCTGAGATATGAGCAAAAAACCACGACCACCTCGTTTTTTTACACAATTACAACAACAACATACATACATAAATATATGTAAAAACCATACAAAAAAAGAAAAAATTACAAAAAGAAAAAATATTAAAAATAAAAAAAATAATAATAAAAAAAATTACAAAAAAAAATTTTTTAAATAATTTAAAAAAAATTTTAAAAAATTTTTTAAAAATTTTTTCAAAAAAATTTTTTTTAAAAATTAAAAAAAAAAAATAATAATAACAAAATATAAATAATATATTAAATAAAATAAAATTTTTTTTGGTCAGCTCGGAATCGATGCCACATTTATTCTAACCAGTATATACATATGTACGTATTTGATATGAGATGAATGGTGATACAAACAATTGTTATTGCATGACTACACGTTGTGAAGGGTATATAAGATTCGGCACGGCTGAATATAGCACTGTTACTTGTTTTTACTACTTTTGCCCTTCAATGAGAAAAATTACTTTTTACTTTTTAATCAATATGCTAAAGTTTATATTTAATTTATAGTTATTTGAAAGTGACTTGCACAGAATTTCTATTTATTTTTATTTTTTTTTTTAATTAAGCGGAGTTTGCTAGTGGACTTCTTAAGTAAATATTAGTATAACATGTTGTTGGGTTTTTATGATTAGTTGCATTTTTTCTATAAAATAGTAAGTTTACTATTCACTTTACAATTGCAGTGAACAAGAATTGACACCCAGTTAAAATAGAAAGCAGCAAGTATATTTAAATTTGAATATTTTAATATTTTAATGGTTTTTAAGAATATTGTTTTAAATAAAAAAACACAGTAAAAAAATTAGTAATAAATCCTTTCAAATAAATCGCTTCGAGAAGAAAATCATTCTAAATTGTATACATTTTAAATACATATCGTTGGTTACAAGTAGAAAGGCCCTAAATCGTAACTTCGCAGGAGAGGGTAAAAACGTTATATTATTATTTATATTATTTTGTTAAATTGCTTGTAAAACTGTTATTTTTAATACAATAAAGTGAAAAACTAAATTTCGTAAAAAATACGAGTTATGGCCTTTCTACTTGTGACCATCGATATGTATATTATAGTTGGAAATTGTTATTAATTAAAAAAAAAAATATTTCAGATTTGGTGGCAGTATCTTCTACCGTCGTACCTTTGACCGTTCTTGAAGTCAGTTATGGTTTGGGTGGCCAACCAAGCGAAGAATACAAAGAAGCCTACCTAAAAAAACTGCGTAAAAAAGTACGAAATGAATCGAATAAAGATGAAACTGATGAACAACCGGATACTTTAATAACTAGTAAGTATCTCAATTATTAATTTAATAATGTCGTAAACTGTACACGAAATTTTCGGAAACTACGTACATATGTATGTGTCGCGCTATTTTGAACCTTTATTGGTCAAACATCTTTTTACTAAACCATTTAAGGATATCGTGATTGGTCCAAAAATAAACAATAGTCGATATGTGTAAGTTTAATACTATGGAGTAACAAAATAAAAATGTTTTTTTTTGCTCTCCTGAAAACTTGTTAAAAAAACACAAAAATACTCAAAATATTTTATTAAGTTTTTGCAATAAGGGTTTAATTTAATGAAGGGGTTTGAAAATGATATGGGCAACACAAAAGGTACTTTATTGAATTTCTATGGTACTTTTTCTACTTTATACGTTTGTGAAGCTATAATTTAAGGATTGTAGACTATTGATCCGAGGTGAGACTGAAAATGTCATGGCGACCGGAAATGTAATTT
The DNA here is from genome assembly GCA_941918925.1 of Phyto melanocephala. Taxonomy (NCBI): domain Eukaryota; kingdom Metazoa; phylum Arthropoda; class Insecta; order Diptera; family Rhinophoridae; genus Phyto; species Phyto melanocephala. The sequence continues at coordinate 136,767,493 of OW799234.1, read as the reverse complement.
TTCGCAATTGTAATCATCTGCATTTTCTACGTTTATAAAGTTAAAATTTTGATATAAGGGACTATTGATTCAAATTGTGAGTGAATATGATACAGGTACTTTTCTGACTTTTTTGTACTTTTCGTTTTTCAAAATTAGAGATGAGACTGAAAATGTTTTGGGCGACATTTAGTAATTAAAAAAAGAACTTGAGTATTGAATAAATAATAAGAACTGCACTAGTGTAGTATATATGAGGGAAGGACATACTGCTCGTAGCCTAAAATTTTGAGCAACATTAGCTGAATCTGTTCTATAATTAATCCTTTGTGTAGATGGTGCTTATGTAATCTGTAGCACTTCTAATATATATTTATAGGTATATGCGTTATATATCTTACTGTCATACATTTTATAGTTTTCCAAGTTTTTAGATAAATTATACTTTTAATAAAAGTTTTGCGTCAAAAATGGTCTGTTTCTTATACGGTTCCATCGATCTACATATTAACTGTATCTTATCTATATTTTCTTATAAAATACTTTATTACTTGTCTTCGAAACTCTCTCAATTAGATAAGATTTGAATTGCGTTCCTTTTTAATAGTAAATTTTATACCATCATGAAATGAATTGAAATTTATTAAAGAGTTACACCGTGTTACAAAAACGAGCTTTTGTTTTGTCCTATGAACTATATGGGCTAATCCGAAAATTTTTAAACCAAAGGCAGATATTTAAAGTTGCCCAAAATCTAAATGTTTATTAATGGAATAATAGGATACATATTTAAGCTTTAAAATATATAAGCAATAAGGTTTTTCAGTGGTTTGTTTGTCCTTGACAGAGGCTAACTTAAACGTACCTCTTGCTTTCATTTATTTTTATAAAAAAAGGGTATTTTTCATTGTTAAAAAAGTGGGCAAAACAGTCGTTTCAGTATTTAGCGTTTAGCAAAACTTTAATTTGCTTAATTTTCTTTTATTTGCGATACAAATCATATTTGTAAGTTATCTAATATATAGCAAAAAGTTTGGCAACTAGTAAAAGCCCAAAATCTCATCTTAAAAAACGATCGAGATTTTCACAAATTAGCAAAAAAAATATAAAAATGGCTTTTTCCTAATTTACGTTAATAAAAATTATGTCAAAACTATATCTGACGAAATATCAAAAACATGGATAAATGTAAAAAATATCTAGCTCTTAAAGCATATCATTATTTTTCGGGCTTTTCCAATGACAATACTACAAAAGTAGCTCGAACAGCTGGGTCTATTAAGCATGAGATACAATGTTAAACAGTAAAATAAACAAATAAATAAATTAATAAAAGCTAATATAAGAGTAATGAAATATTTTATCATTTTTGTGTAACTAATAAATAAATAATTACAAAGTTGAAAAGATTTTTAAATATATGAATGGTTTTTATATACACAACTTGGTTTAATGGAAAAAGTGTAACGTCCGTAACGTAACGTCCGTAAAAGACAAAAATTAATATTTTTGTTTAACGGGACTACTTAGACTTCCTTTCTAAGCAGGATTGATATCGTCAAATATTCCACTTAATTTTTTGTATATGGATTTTTTTGTTTATTATGCAAAATTAGCTGAAAAATGTGCAAGCCTCAAAATCGACTTCCATTTTTTGTAACGTCCGTAACGGAACTTTAAGCTAGCATAACTTTTTTTCAAAAACAGTTAAGCTTTAAGTTTAAAAAAGGTTTTAAAGCACTCCCAAAGAACTGCATTTTGCAAAAAAATTCATGAAAATATTTTAATGTGAACGCTAGCTGTGCCAATCTTAAGAAGCAAATTTGCGTGCGAATGTAACGTCCGTAACGCAGGATTAGCCCATATATACTTTTTCGGAAAAGGGAGAACAAATATATAGACGTGAGAAATTTTTTTATGTAGTCTCCTTCTGTCCGCCTGTGTGAAAGATTTTGATTCGATTTTTAACCCTTTTTCCGTGAATAGATTTTTATTAATTCTCAGATTTTCCTGCATTTTTTTTTTGTAATGGTTTCACTTCGTTAAAAAACCGAATTTTTTTATTAATTTTGTTATATTAAAATAAAAAATTGTTACATTTAAAATTTCAATGCTTTTAAAGAAACTTAGGCCTTTTATTTTTGCGTTTGTAAGCATTTGTGTCAGTATCGCGACAAATAGACCAACAGTAATCGCCAATCATATGCGTAATGTCTTGTCCTTTAAAGTGCTTTTCAATAGCCGCAATGTTCTGATAGAACCTTTAGCCATGCTCATCGCTACAACCTCCTAAATCATCAGGGAAAAATTTAAGTGAATGTAAAGGAAATGGATTTTAAGCGACATTAATATACCCATTTCGCCATATGCCGAAATCATTTCTGCGACAATTTTTTTATAATTGGCAGCTCGTTTGTTACCAAGAAACTGCTCAATAACGGCAACTGTGCTTTTCCATGCACGTTGTTCGATAGCATTCAATTTTGATGAAAATTTATAACTTTCAACTATTTTTTTTATCTGCGGACCATTGAAAACACCTTAAATCATACACATCATTAAAAAAAAAATAAAGCTACTGTAGATTACCTATACTTTCTACGCATACTTTGTTGCATGTTTGCGGCTTCCACTTAAATACAGTGTAATGCTGATCTCTTTTGCGACCTTCCCACGTACATAAAAAGCACTGGTGGGTTGGAAATCCACGCTTAACACCCATGAGTAATCCGACCACTTCAGATCGCAGCATATTTTCCAATTATGCTCTTGGTACTTTCTTAGCTGTAATATTATTTCCATGCCTTCGTATGTTTCTTTGAGGCTTGTGGCATATGCGATCGGGACAGATGGCTGTTTGTTACCGATGTGAAGCAGCACGACTTTAAAGCTGTTGACCGATGCATCCATGAAATGTAGCCACTCCTCTGAAATATGAGGGTAACCAATTTTTGCAAACATCAAATCAATATCATAACAATAAGCCAGTTTTTTCCAGATCTTCGTGCAATTTAAAAAATTGGTCATATGCTTCTTCGATCACGAGCGGCTGTTATGTTGAAATCAGCCGCCACTATATTCCACTGCTTAAAGCGTGATGCAAAGAGTTCCGCTGCTCTCCTCAACAAATTTCCGTCTCGTACAAGGTCATTGAAGTCGGCTTGCGTTACTAAATGCAGCACTGCAGTCCCAAGTTCACTGGGTGTTGGTACAAATTCCGATACTTCTAGACTCTCGCATTCGATGCAAGAAATTTTGATAGCATTGTTGGAACTACTGTTGGTCCTCCATCGCTTATTTCGGGAACATCATTAAAAATCTCCACTTTAGCCGCTATACGTTCTTCTGGTGAGTACAGAACCGCTGGAATAACCGATTCTACATTAGCGTAGCGAATTTTGTTGCGGCAAAAGTATTGGTACCCTGTAGTTTGAGTAAAAGTTACGCAAAAGTAGCACAATTCATTGTAGTGCTCCGTACGTAGTAGCTAAATTCTGGGTACATTCTACTTTATTGTTTACCTTTCATCAGTAAACTTGCATAAATTTCTATAGCAATAGTCGCACACGACTTCCTGAGTATACCACAAGTAAGGAACATAAGCAGCCTTGAATATTATCTGAAACGAACTAACCACTGTTTTCGTAATATTTTTTAAATTTTTACTTGGTGAGAATAAGCCACAAACGTAACAAAAGTTATTTAGAGTCCAAGTTATGCTGAAAAAAGTGAAAACAAAATATATAAAAAAAAATAAAAAAAATCAGAAAAATCTGAGAATTGATACAAATCTATTTTTGAAAAAATGCTACAGACCTTTCCACGAGTCTGCCTGAAAAAATTCAGCTCGATTGAATCACGGAAAAAGAGTTAAAAATCGATCCAAAATCTTTTACACCGGCGGACAGACGGACACCACATAAAAAAAATTCTGACGTGTACATAAAAATCCCCAAAACACGCGTATTTTTATTTTGTCTCCCCTTTCCGAAAAAGTATATTTGGTTCATACGACAGAATGTGTGTGACGCGGTGTTATTAATAAATTGTTTAGAAATACAAAAAACAAAACAAATCATCAACATCATCTTTGGTTATATTCTCCGTAGCAATATCAGCTTTATTTGGCGATGGCATACAAAGTCCTTTTTGTTATAAATATACCTTATTTGAAATATTTGAAATATATATTGTATATACATATGTAAGTATTAAAACAACATTATAATTTGTAAATTTTTAATGTATATTAAAAATCAAATGAAATAAATAAATTGAAATAGAATGTATTAATGTAGTAGTTTGTAATTTTTGAAGTATTAAAAATTTTTCCTTTTAGGCCATTTTCAATAGATTTTAGCTAAGCTAAGAAAACAAAATTATTGATTTAATATATCAATATATGTATGTATGTTATATTATGAACTGATTTTTATTGAATACCCATTTGCTAAAATATCGCCATTCCACTCCATTTAAGAAAGTAAGAAAATTCTTCTAGTGTTTTATTAATTTGTCTTCTTCCTTTTAATTTTTCTTTTTACGGCTAACTTTAAGCATCATCTTAAAATTTACATAAATTCAGAAAGGCATGTTACTTACTGGACTCATTTATTTTATATATAGATTTGACCCAAAAAAGGGTACAAATGTACTTGTTGGTTTTGTAATACAATTCATAACTTATTGCAAGAGTTGATATCACTTTACCATATAAAAAAAAAAGCGTTAATAATAACTTTTAAAAATATATAATATTCTAAAAGTATGGGTATAATTGCTGTATGTATGTATGTATGTATGTATTTTATTGAAAATTTTGATAATTAGGTAGCGTTGTTCAATCGTAAATTTATCCATGACGGTTCGGCAGAGTATATACAAAGTATACGGAATGTCAAAAGGTAAGCACAATATAACAGCTCGTTTGATAGCTAACCCCTTGGAAAATTATATCGGGCATAAAAAAAACACCCGACATTTATTCGTATTGTATATAAGCTATGTAGCAATTCACCGACGGCATTTGTGAAAAAACTAAAAACAAAAATTCTTCTGCGTAGTTATCGGTACGAAAGACCTCTTTATAAAATAATTCAGGTTGATATCTAATTTGATTGAGTAAAAACATTTATATCTATTACATAAGTGGATAGGATTTAATGAAAATATTTAATTGAAAATACTTCTGTAGACGACGTTGGATGATTTAATTTTTTTTTTTGCCAGTACGTGTAAATTTGAACGCTCGAAATCCTTGAACAATCGACTAACTTAACACGAAAAATATATTTATTGCATATTTCTGCGAATTTGCTTGATTATCGTAACAAAGAGTAGCTTTTGTGTTAAACTATATTGTTGTCTATCTGTGTGCCAAATTTCATTTAGTGCTGTTGAGCCGATTTTGCGTTATATGAGTAGTAACAAACATCCAAACATTTACATTTACTATATGTGATCTTCTCCGAGAAAAGGGACCTAGTGTGTGAAAATGAAGTTTTGAGAAAAACGCATTCAAAGTTTCATAACGCATTACCATTGTGAACACACCTTCAGTTGGGAGATACAATTTGGAAGATTAGTTATGATTGTGTGCCGACTTTAGTGACGTCATCCCTATGTGGTGACGTATTTTTTCGCTTTTAGTGTGACAATACCTTTGCTATTGTTGCTGCTCTGTTTGTTATGGTCTCAATACTTAATTCTTAAGCCGCAACCAGTGACCGACGCAACAACGTTTTTATGGGGTAAATAAATTTTAATCAGAAATCTAACTCATTTTTTTTTATTCTACACCCTTTAAGGTACCAGAATCCACTCTTAAGTCCAAACCCGTTTTTCGACACACTAAATTCCTTTTCTCGGAGAAGGTCACATATCTGCACATATCGCTGCTTTAACAATTTCAGTTTGATTTTTTCAGAAGACTTACACATACCTACGATTGCACATTTTTGAACCAAGAGTCAATATGTCCTTGAACTGTTTGGTGGATATACATATGTTTGACCAATAAACGTTCAAAATTGAGCAATAAAATTTTTTCATAAATAGTCACATTACAGATCAGGTCGATATACACATATGTATGTATATAATTTTTTTTAATATATATTCTTGCTTGGTTAAGGTTTAAGTTATTTATCATATTTTTTAATTTTCTTATTTTAATTTTAGTTAAAAAGAAACATTACGACGCCAGTGATAAATCCAAAGTGGCTTCATAAGATCTTTTTGAATCCAAATTAAATGATTATAAAAATTTGAATAAAATAAAAACAATTTTTTATTTTTCAAGGCATTAATAACGGATTTGTTTTATTTTGTTGTTGTTTTGTGTTAACGAAAATGTGTATAAATAGGTTAGCATTATCATATTATCATACTATTTTAGTATTTCGGTGTGCCCACTATATGTTTTGTAGAAATATGTATGTATATGCATACATATATATACTTACAAACATATATAGTGTTTTCAGTAATAATATAAAAAGCGATTCAAAATAAAAATTAACCACAACCTATAGCCAAATACATAAGTAAGTATATTGTTAATAAATGTAACACAGTTGGCCAATTCGATGTAGACTCTCATATTTTACTCTGTCGTATATTTCATATTTATATGACGAAAACATCAATGCGTACATATAGTCTTACTGTCTTATACATAAAAATAGAAAAAATGTTAATAAAACTTATTTTTTATGAAAATTTGATTTATAAACCTCTTATAGAGAAGTTTTAATTTGTGTGAATTAGACCGCTATTATTTATTTGTTTGAAAATTACCAACAACAAAATTAGGCTTTTATTGATATGAAATCACTTTTAATTGGCCTATTGTCCTTATGCAGTTTCCGTTGCATATTTACATATATTTTGCACTTTGTATAATTTCTTTTCTAATTGTATGTTCTTTTCTTAATACTCAGATTTTAATCTTTTAATGCAATTTTTTTTTTGCCAATTCCAAGATATCAGATCATTTTAAAACTTTGAAAAGGTATTGGGAGCCAGTGACGCATACAAAATAGCTACTTGATATCTTATAAATTATGCAAGATATTAACTGTATTCATATATCATATTGTCATAATGTTATAGAATTTCATAATAGTTTTAAAAAATTTTTTGTTGCTTTTCAAGTAAAAACTGTCCTAAAATAATACTACTGTGTATGGTATGTTTATTATGCTGTCATAACTATCCAGATATCTTCGGCGATCAGCTAAGAATCTGCTGGTCCGAGCCGTCTATAATATTTGTAAGCCGAACTTTTGATCTCCGTTAAAAAGATCTGTTTTTAAAAATGTAGCCAATTCGGCGATTTAAATTTGATATGTCACACTTGGTTATAAAGGGTCGTTCACAGCAGTCATATTTTTTATGTTAATATAATTCAGGGCACCTTGTAAATACAGTAAATAAGAAACTAGCAACTAACTTAATTTTCTTTATACCCTTCACCTGTGGTGCTCAAGAGTATATATGGAGCTATGTCATTCCGTTTGTAATTTCTACAATTTTCATTTCCGACCCCATAAAGTATATATTTTCTGAAAGCTTATGAATAAAGGAGTCGATTAAGCTCTGGCCGTCTGCCCGTGTGTTGGTTGAAATCAACTTTTAGAAGCAACTATATGTTCCTTAGATCTGTGTATGGTATCAATCTTTTGGAAATATCCGGGAATGAATCGCTATTGAAATTCAGCACAATCGCCCCATAACTTTCTGAGATATGTGCAAAAAACCACAACCACTTTGTTTTTTTCACAATTACAACAACAACATACATATGTATATACTAGTTAGAGTAAACATGGCATCGAATCCCAGATGAGCCAAAAACTTTTTTTTTTATTTTATATATTACATATTTATATTTTTAATTATTTTTTAAAAAATTTTTTTTTAATTTTTTGTAATTTTTTTTATTGTTTTTAATAAATTTTTTTATAATTTTTTTTTTTTTGGTAACATACGTACGTAAACTCTATAATTTTGCAATGGGATGTTTTTAAATACATTTTTAGTTTTTTTATATGTATGTAAGTACAAACAATTGTTATTGCATGACTACACGTTTTGAAGGGTATATTAGATTCGGAACGGCTGAATGTAGCACTCTTATTTGTTTCCCATATTTTTAACACCAAAATTAAAATTTGTCAGCCATAAAATAATTTATACGTACCTTTGTTACTATTTATAGATATAATATTCCTCTAGAGATATTCGAGGAAAATTTTGGATAAAAAGTGCTCTAATCGGTAAAGTTATAAGAACAAATTTTTTTCAAAAATATATTATCCAAAAATTTTTCAGCTTCTAGACAACCGGGAGAGTCAATATTGATATCATCTGAAAGGACTTGACAAGCGCAACATAAGCAATATAAAAAAATTTAAATTTTTGTTGGCCGCCACTACAAAATGGCGGACAATAAATTTATATATGGGTCAAATCTGGTATTTTAAAATGTAACTTCTTGAACCCCCTCAATATTGGTATCAAATGAAAGGGCTTGACTAGTAGACTACAGATAACTACGTAAAAATTCAAAGCCAAGGGTGGCGTCGGAAATAATAAAGAAAAATGGCGTATAACATGAAATATAGGTTAAGCAGCGATGTGGGATTATACCCATGTACATGATGGTAAAGGGTGTTATCAGATTCGACACGACCGAATATAGCACTCTTACTTGTTAAAAATGCATTATAGGTCAAAACCGTAAAAAGCTAATGACAATTATAGTTTTCTGATTTTATCGTATTTTACTTTTTTCTGATATTTAAAATCAATTTAGTATAAGCCAAATAAGTACATTTAATTTACTCGTTTAAAATTTTTTTGAATTTCAAAGTGGGTGTTAATGTTGTTTGTTTAAAAAAAGTGACATCATCATTAACACAAAAGTCATGTTTAAAAAAAAAATTTTTTTCACTCACAATGCATTTGTTTTATTTTTTTTAGTAAGAGAGATATTGTCATAACATACACAAAATCATGTTAAATTTACACCCAATTCAGACGATGATTTAGGCTCAAATAAGACGTGCCAGTCATAGCCATACCAGACCAAAAATCAATTTCTAAGGCATTATGGCAAGTCAAGTCAAGTCACCTATAATCAAAAACATTGTTGTTCATAAGTTTGGTTCAAACAGCTGTCTTGTATGGTTATGGTTATGTCACGTCTAATTTGAGCTTAAAAACAGTGGATGTTTTTTATTTTCTTTTAAAGAATCAATCACAATCTCTTTTCATTTATATGATAATTTGCTTTGGATGATTTTTTTTTTTATTTTTTTTATTTATAATCGGTTAATCTTCTATACTTGCTCGCTCGTATTTAGAAAAATTTAAAAATTTTGAATACAAATATAAATATTTTTAATACAAAATATTTTTCAATTAAATCTATTATTTTTATAAAAAAATTAACATTTTTTTATTTTTTTGAGTAGATTTATTTTTTTTTTTAATTTTTTAAGTAGAAAAAAATCATGGAGTTTTAAATCGTTGTGTAGATCGAGTGTTACTTGTTTATAAAAGTTTTTCCCCTATATAAAATAAAATAAAATTTAAAATTAATTTAAAATTTTTTTATACAAAATAGATTTTACTTTCTTATGAATATAGGCCTTTACAAGGCGAATTCAATAAGGTGAACTCGTCGCTAAAAACAACTACAAAGTTAAAAAATGCAAACGTGTATTTTGTTAGTGTAAAACAAAACGATATGTCAAAAATACACAAAAATTTGACAAGTGGTCCCTAGAAGTAGTCAACAGCTGATAATCAGCTGATCTAATAAGTTCACCTTATTGAATTCGCCTTGGGCCTTTATTTTCATACATATGTTTAACATTTGTGGCCGTATATCCGCGTTATTGCGGCTAACGTTGTCCTGCAAATGGTCAATCGTTTTAGCTTTATCGGCGTAGTAGTAGCAACTTCACATATCGGCGTAGACTAGCAACTTCACACACCGCCACAGAAAATAGTTTAACAACGTTTTGGAGGCCAATTCACGGGTCCAAAACGCTTTCAATAAAGCAATTGTGGCACGAGCTGTGTGCTGTTGAAAGCACAGCTCGTGCACATCATGGTTGTTCAATTGCTAAAAGAAAAAGTCAGTAGTCATGACTGTAGCGGTCACCATTGACGTTCTGACTAGCATTGGTTTTAAAGAAGAACGCGCCAATGGTTCCATCAGATCGTAAAGCACTCAAAAGTCAGTTTTTTTTAATTTAACGGTGTCTTAACATATACTTGATGATGATTTTCTCTCCAAATACGGCTGTTTTGTTTATTGACGTATCCATTCAAGCAAAAGTCAGCTTTATCATGCAATACGCACTGTTTCTTTGCTAGTTTGGGAGCGTTGTTTAGGCACCAGTCTATTCATATTGAAATGCCAAACTAAACATAAATCACTTGACAGCTGACAAAATGGCCGCCAGTTAAAAAAAGTTTTGCCAGCTTAAAGTTATATACCTCCATAAAAAATACCCTGTATAAAAACTCTTTTTCCCAGCGGTTTACACCCAATTTACATGATCAATTTTGGACGTCATTTTTTGTTTAGGAGCAAGCGGTAGAAAGAGGGGTAGAAAAATAGACATGATTTCTGTTTTCATGTTTTTTTGACACTTCGCTTTACACTTTTTTCTGTTCTTTCTGTTACGTTTTATTTTTATATTCTCATCAACTGGATTGTGCTTTTGACTGATAAAAAAAAACTATTAAACAGTAATTAGTTTTTTCGACATTAAAAATAAAAAAAATAAAAAATATTAAAAATATAAATTTAATTGTCTACAATACAAATTAGAAATTAGACGTCCAAAAAAAAACCATCGTATGAATTTGAGTAGTTTTTGGTAGCAACTTCAAAAGGGAATTAAGAAAATTGGACGTCATAAAAATCATCATGTAAATTGGGTGTTATAAATTCAAGCACTGCACGTGCTTTGTTAACGGTAACAGAGATATGTTTAATAAAATTAAGTTTAGGACCCAATAAAATTCCAAGAAACGGTGTTAAGTCTGTCTAGAGTAAGACCGTTTAAGACATTATTCACGCTTGTATTACATCTACGAAAGAAACACATGTATTTGCACTTTTCAAAATTCAGCTCCATTAAGTTAAAATAACATCAAAAACTAAATTCATCTAGTCCTTTTGCAAGAGGAACATAGAAATGGATCTAGAGACTTCGCTGTGGGGCACCAGAAATAACCGCAATTGTTTTTTTTAAACGAACGTTTTGCCATCAATTCGTTCATACAAGTATGAATGAATCTATTAAAGATAGTTTTTCGTAAAATACTTAACCAGTTTTACTAGGATATAAATTCTGCATATCTACAAGAAAATTCCTTTTAAATGGTATGTTTTCTTAACTAAGTTCGGTAATATTTATGTAAGTACTAGCCAATCCCGGCGCGCGTTGCTACGCCCCTTCATGAATTTTAATCGCATTTTAAATTTTAATCGAATATCAAGTGCAAGGCTAAAAACTATAACTTTTTCTTTATGAGCGTGGCACTGCCCACTTTTCTAATTCCGAAACTGTATAGTCATGACAGCTCAATAAGTGTGCAAAGTTTCAGAAAAATCGGTCCAGAGTAAGTACCTCAAAATGATACCTTTTTTTACGGGCGTGGCACTGCCCACTTTTCTAAATACGAAACTGTATTGTCATGACAACTCAATATGTGTGCAAAGTTTCAGAAAAATCGGTCCAGTGCAAGTACCTCAAAATTATACCTTTTTTTTAATGGGCGTGACACTGCCCACTTTTCTAATGACGAAAGTGTAAAGTCATGACAGCTCAGTATGTTTGCAAAGTTTCAGAAAATTCGGTCCAGTGCAAGTAGCTAAAACTGATACCTTTTTTGAATGGGCGTTGCACTGCCCACTTTTCTAATGACGAAAGTGTAAAGTCATGACAGCTCAGTATGTTTGCAAAGTTTCAGAAAATTCGGTCCAGTGCAAGTAGCTAAAACTAATAACTAATTTTTTATGGGCGTGGCCCCGCCCACTTTTTCAATCACGAAATTATTAAGCCATGACAGCTCAATATGTGTGCAAAGTTTTAGAAAAATCGGTCCAGTGCAAGTACCTCAAAATTAAAACTTTTTTAGGGGCGTGGCCCCGCCCACTTTTCTTATCACGAAATTATTTAGTCATGACAGCTCGATATGTGTGCAAAGTTTCAGAAAAATCGGTCAAGTGCAAGTAGCTAAAACTGATAACTAATTTTTTATGGGCGTGGCTCCGCCCACTTTTTTTCACCCATAAACACTCCCTGGTATGTGTACAACAACTTACCAAAGTTTGAGCCCGATCGGTTTTACAGTTTCGGAGTCTATAGCTAACACACACACACACACACACACAGAGTTTCACTTTTATATATATAGATATTGTGAGAGTAAGCTTTATTACCATAAATCGACTTGCATATCAATATATGTAACAGCGCATAGAAAAAGGGGCCTAAGGGTAAAAAAAAACACTGTGAGCTGCCAGATGTGCGAGAATAATTAAATCTTGGGATTCCTTATCTAAATTCATGAAAGACGTACGAAAATCCACAGCCATCTTCTTAGGGATCACTTCATTGCATTGATTTGAACAACACGGAGGTATTTTTGAACCTTTTCTTCGCGTAAATCAAGATCAGATTTATCAAGGTACAAATTATCGGTATCGGTATGCTCTTACTTATTTGCTTAAAAAAAGTAAAATTTCGCGCCACAAAGCGTTACCGAATCTTATGGAGAATGTTTTTATATACATATTTATATATTTTTTAATACACAATAAAAAAAGGCATGGCGTGTGTCATGCGTATTAAAGTTGTTGACATTGTTGTTACTTTGTTGTTGTTTATGCAAGCAATAATTATAAAATTCACTTTTTTTATATTTTAGAGTACGCACTGCTTGTTTTGTACACCCTTACCTGTGGTACCAATGGCCATCTTATTCCGCTTGTTATTCCTTCAATATTCCGTTCCAACCTAATAAAGTATTTATTTTCTGAAAGCTTATGAATAGGAGAGTCGATTGAGCCATGCCCGTGTGTTAGTTTAAATTACCTTCTGTATATGATATCAATCTTTTGAAAATACTTCTGAATAAATTGCTAATGAAATTTAACACAATCGCCACATAACTTGCTGAGATATGAGCAAATAAGCATGACCGTCTCTGTTTTTATACCCTTCACCTGTGGTGCACAAGGGTATATATCGCTTTGTCATTCCGTTTGTACTTTCTACAATTTTCATTTCCGACCCCATAAAGTATATATTTTCTGCCGTATAGGCAAAAACTTTTTTTTAAAAATATATATTCCAAAAATTAGCAAACGAAAATAAAAGTTTTTCCAGCTCCTAGACAACCACGAAAGTCAATATTGGTATCATCAATTTTTTTTAACCCCATCATATAGGTATCAAATGAAAGGACTTGACTAGTAGACTACAGATGGCGTCCGAAATAATAAAGAAAAATGGCGTATAACATGAAATATAGGTTAAGCTACGATGTGGGCTTATTCCTATGTATATGACGGTGAAGAGTATTATTAGACTCGGCACGGCCGAATATAAAAATGTTACTTGTTATTTCTCGATTTGACACAGACTCTAGAATAGGATTTCTAATGTTCACTCGTATACGTAATTCAAGTGTTTGTTTAGCTGTATATTTTAAAAATTTTAATTATGATTTCTTTTTGTATATTGGGAAACATCAAAGACATTCAATCATTAGTGTAGTGAAATATCTTATTTAGCCTTTCACTGGATCCGCACTAATATGTGTTTTTTCAACAGCAGTTGATATTTTTGTTTGTTTTCACAAGGACGGGACATACATTTCATAGTTAGAGTCATTATTTTCTGAAGTTTTGATCGAGCGACGACGAATCATTGTCATATACATACATACAGACAAGTATAAAAGATTATTTGAGATATAAGAGATATAAGTATGAGACAAGAAAATTAGCAGGGCAGTAATCTTTTTCACTTGTAACAAAGTAAAACATCATTGGTTTTATATTAATTACACTGCTCTGCAAAAAAACATTTTTTGTCTTCCCATTTAATAAAACTATGTGGACTATATGGATTTTGACGCGCTGAACTCAAATCCGTTGTCGGTTTTTTTCCATCAGATCGGGATTTTTTTTTATGGGCGTGGCAAATTTTTCCCCCTAAATTAGTCAGGTACGGACACATATTTAATCCTAACTCGAGAACCAGTCATCCGATTTTCAAAAATAAAACACCAAAAAATGTATTATAAATTTTTTTTTATTTCATTGAAACACAATTTTTCTCTATCTCTTATCGTTTTGGAGTTATTTAGAAATTATTGGAGAAAAAAAATTTTTTTCGTGCAAAATTCGTAATGTTTTTCAATTTAAAAATGGAATTAAAAAAAATATAAGGCAAATATTCCACATTTTAAACTTTTTTCTGAGAACTACTTATCTTAAAAATAAAAAAAGCCATAAACCATAAAAATTGGTTAAAAAATGTAGATTTTATTGTCAATTTATCGCAGGTACCCAATATTGACCAAATATGTGTAATGCAGCAAACAACGTCAGAGTGGGCGCACTAAAGCGCCTTGTAGCAACAATGAATGGCAACTTTTTACTTCTGTCTATTTTTGTACAACAAAAACAAATACAAGCAAAAAAATTTGTCAGATTGTAATTTTGTAACAACGCCTCGCTTAAAGCACCCTCCCTATCGTCACCCGTAAATAACTTCAAATTACAATAAAAAATTAAAATATTTACAGCCTCTAAATTTTTTTATTTTAAATAACACAAATTTTTTGTTAATAATTATTAATTTTTATTTAGAAAACATTGTTAAAATAAAAAAGTAGCTTAAGCTGTTCCGTTGTATGCGGAGATTCAACTTTAGTTTTCTTTAATTAATATTTATTTTTTTTATTAATATTATCAGTTTGAGATTCTTGCCAAATTGACCAACAAAAATCTGCAAGCATTCCTTCCGATGGGTTTCCATTATAGCGCTTCTCTATATGTAACATATCTTGATGGAACCTTTTACCATGTTCGTCTGATACAGCACCAAGATTATCCGGAAAAAAATCTAGATGCGAGTCTAAAAAATGAATTTTAAGGGACATATTACACTTTAGAGCCTTGTAGGCAGAAAGTAGTTCTTCGATGATTTCATGGTAGTTTTCAGCTTTTCTGTTTCCCAAAAAATTGTGGCATATATTCACAAAAGCTGTCCATGCTCTTTCTTCCACATTATTCAATTTCATTCTAAAGACCTCGTCCTTCATAAGCTGTCGTATTTGTGGACCTACAAATATGCCTTCTTTTACTTTAGCATCGCTGATTCTAGGAAATTTGCTTTTGATGTATAGAAATCCTTCACCGTCCTTGTTCATTGCCTTGTGAAGAGGAGGCAGAATAATTTTTTCTTTTTGTATTAAAGGCTCTTCTGCTACACTTTTTTCTCCTGGAATAAAATTTACTCTTTTCGGTCAAATTTTAACATTGTAGTGTTTTTCTTTCGCGCGGCTATCCCATTCACATAAGAAGCAACAAAACTTGGTATATCCACTTTGCAATCCATTTAACATTGCTACGACTTTCAAATCTGCACATACGTTCCATGAGTAATGTGAATATTTAATTTTTTGTAGTATCATCTTCATGCTACAATAGTTTTCTTTCATATTTCTTGCATACGCGAGTGGGACCGATGGCAATTTGTTGCCATTATGAAGTAAAACGGCTTTCAAACTTGTCTTGGATGAATCAATAAAAAGCCGCCAATCCTCAGAATTATGGCTGAAACACAGTTGTCGCAAAAGTCCATCAGCATTATCACAAAATACCAAACCTTCTTCTCTGCTGAAATAACTCAAAAAAGGTTGTTCTCTATTTCGAAAGTACGAGACATTAACGTCCTTTTGCACCAAATTCCATTCTTTTAATTGGGATGCAAAAAGCTCAGACTTGTTTTTTGAGAGCCCTAATTTACGAACTAAGTTGTTCATATCAGTTTGATTCGGAAAATAAGGTTTACTCGTTGGACTTCCAAATGAATTCGAAGAAACACCCATGCTGGCGTAAGTGAATTCAGTTTCTGAAGAAACCCTATCTTCTTCATCGTCTGTAGGAGGCAATGGAGGTAAAAATTTACTTGTAAACTGGTAAACTGGTCATTTGACGCATGTAGTATTTGGATATATAACTTTATTTTTTGTTTTTTTTGTAAACCCACGTGTTTTGGTAAGGCAAAAGTAGCAATCATTTTGATGATTTTGTGGTTCACTCCAAATCGCTGGCTTCATAAACGGCAAAGACTTATAACTTCCTTTTACCCAACATCTTAAAGACTTACCACAGCTACTACAACATATTTTCGGCAGCCAATTTTTATCTCTATCATCGATAGGAAACCCAAAATAAAGGCGATAAGCATCCTTAATCTTGGAAGATATTGTCTCCCGTTGAGAACTTAAAGTTAGATTGCCACAAACGTAACAAAATAAATTTGGAGATTTGTTACAAATCCTTGACATTTTGTAATATGAAAGCGTTTGTGGATTCTTTAATTGCTTTATTTTTTTACACAATAACAAAGTACACTATAAGATCTATTTACTGTTGCCGATTTTAACCGCACGATATTCAAATTAAAAGTGACTAACTTATGGCCCATTAGCTTCTATATATACAATAAATACCAGAATATACCCTAATTTTCTTAATTTGAAATCACAGGTAATTGAAAAATACTATGTTATAAATATTAATTCCAAGAACCATGCAAAATATCGTTGTACTTCAGTTCTATTACCTGCTCACTTAACGAGATGTTACATATATCATATGTAAGGCTGGTTGTATTACAATATTGGGTACCTGCGGTAAATTGACAATAAAATCTACATTTTTTAACCAATTTTTATGGTTTATGGCTTTTTTTATTTTTAAGATAAGTAGTTCTCAGAAAAAAGTTTAAAAGGTGGAATATTTCCCTTATATTTTTTTTAATTCCATTTTTAAATTGAAAAATATTACGAATTTTGCACGAAAAAAAAATTTTTTCTCCAATAATTTCTAAATAACTCCAAAACGATAAGAGATAGAGAAAAATTGTATTTCAATGAAATAAAAAAAAATTTATAACACATTTTTTGGTGTTTTATTTTTGAAAATCGGATGACTGGTTCTCGAGTTAGGATTAAATATGTGTCCGTACCTGACTAAGTTAGGGGGAAAAATTTGCCACGCCCATAAAAAAAAATCCCGATCTGATGGAAAAAAACCGACAACGGATTTGAGTTCAGCGCGTCAAAATCCATATAGTCCATATAGTTTTATTAAATGGAGGATTTTGCTGCAGAGCAGTGTTATTTAAATTACGATTAAATAGTAAATATAAGTAATTAGAACATTTATTTCTCAGATAATTTGAATTTTCACAAGACTTTCGTACATACTTAAGTACATACTAATGTCATTATTGATTCATTTTAATTAAGAAAAAGTCTTAAAAATGTAAATGCATAAATTATAAATAAAAACAAGTAAGAGCACTATATTCGGCTGTGCCGAATCTTTTATACCCACCACCAATTTTGTGTACATTTAAAGCACAATAATTATTATTTTGTTAATGGCTTTCTTTGTAGAGGGTGGTTAAATTTTAAATTTAAAACAGAGGCCTAATTACGGCACTCGAACGTGATCGAAATTTGAAAACTCTTATTAGAATGTATATACCTAAAGCATACTCGATCGTTCGAGTAAAATTTCGATCGATATCGAATGCCGTAATTCGGCCCCAGGTCTGTATAAAATGTTAGAACATCTATGAATGCCTTCTAAATTCGTTAAATGAGAAGCATTGCTGTTTATCGCGATAGTGTGGCAAAAAAACAGTCAACTTCGACTCATCATCGTGCCAAACAATTGAGCATCAGCAATGTTATTTAAAATTTGAACTATCTGATCGAGGTGTGCCGTTGAGGTCGCGGGGCCATTTGGCCGATATTTTGTTCCATACATAATTGAACCATACAAATATTATCATTAAAAAAGAAATGATAATAATTTCCTAAATAATTGGTGTTTTATTCAAAATCAACATCGGCCCTTAAAATTTAACCACCTTTTATAACTTGGATATGCTGGTAAAATGTTTTCGTAAATTAAGTGTTTCAGTGAAAATGGGCGTTAAAGTACGCGTGTCAATAAAATTTCTGCTAATAAATACAACTTAGATATTTCAATATAGTCCGTAATTCTTCCAAAATATTTATTCATTGAGATATTATATGAATTTGAAATAAAGCGTGTAACCTAAATTTTCTGGCATAACAATAACATTGACTAGAAGGATTTCCGTAGCAAATTTTATCATCATACCTCCAATTTTGTCGGTTTTATAAATTTAAATTTCATTAACAGTAAATAACGTGGAAAGTGAGCGTTATAGTAGGTGTGTCGAAGTTATTTATGCTAATAAATACAACTTAGATATTTCAATAAAGTCCTTTATTATTCGATTTATAGAGAAATTATAAGAATTTAAGAGAAAACGTTGTATGGGAGGTTGGCGTGTCACATTTATTTTCCGTCAGAAGAAAGCCTTTGACCAAAAAGCAATTCCTGCAAAATTTCAGAATCGTAGATCTAAATTTGTCACTCTTATTAGGTTTAAAATTTTTAACATATTGGAAAATACACTGCGCGGTATAAATTTTCGTACATTTTGATCTCTAACTCCCTTCCTAATGCATGCATTTAGGCAATTTTTCTTTCTTCCTTATACTCCGATTTAGCCAATTTTCTATTCCAAACAAACCTTGTGTATAAGACATATTCTGGCAAAATTTGAGCCCACTAGCTTTTTCGATGGGACCTCTATCGTGATTTTAACAGACGGACATACGGACGGACATAGCTAGATCGTCGTCAAATAAAACCCCGATTAAGAATATACATACCATTTTTTTGGAGGCGGATATAAAAACTCAAATACTTCAAAAAAACACATTACAAAAAAATTTAGCTCTTTTACTAAAATTTTGCAAAAAATATTTGACCTTGTGTCACAAAAATTGGTCTGCTGATCACGGTCGGATCGTTCTGGGTATACAATGGGGTATAGGGGTATAGAGGAGAGTTTTATCTACTAAATGGTGCTAATTTCTTTTTGTTATCTTATGTTTTCTAGAAGTTATGGTGTATAAAAAAAAGGAATTTAGGAAAATTTAGACCTAAAGATAAAAAAAAATTATTTCTAAACATTACAAACAATTTATTTTCATGTACTAATGGCTAACAAATTTTAAAATTATACAAAACTTATTTCGTTTGAAAATCTTTTAAAAGCAAAATGTTATAGAACTTTAAAAATCAAAATCTTACTAATAAATTTCCTGTTTTAGCAAAATGCTGAGCATGTCTATTTTGAATCACCCTGTGGCCCTTAAAATTTAACCACCCTTTACAAAAGAATAGATAGATAAAAAAAAAAATTTGTTAAAATATGTATTTTAAATATTCAAATACTTAATTTAAATCTACTGATGCACATTTTTTTTAAATATTTTTAAATCTTAAACCTCATAAGACTGTGTGTACAACTAACTATATGTAAAGTTGGGCACAAATCATTACTCTAGTTAATTTTTGTCAACAAACTTCGGTCATTTTCGTTTTCACAAACCCCTATAAAATTCCTTTGTAGTTTGTGCAAAAAAATGTTACTAGAGTCATCTAGTGTTCTACGTGATGTTTAGCAAAGACATCATCCTCAGTGTTTGCAAAATGTAGTGGCGCCTTCAACAGATGTCGCCATCTGCAATGAATAAATGCTAATGAATATGACTAATATATTTTTATAAAAATTTAAAAAAAAAGTGGGCGTGGCACATTTATTTTCCGTTATAACGAAGACTTTGACCAAAAAACCATGTTTGCAAAATTTCAGAACCGTACATATAGTTTTGTCAGTTTTATTACGTTTTAAACTTCAAATATACACTGAGCGGTATAAATTTTCGTACATTTTGACCTATAACTCCTTTTCTAATGCATAGATTTAAGCAATTTTTGGGGAGAAATATTCTTTTGACTCGAGAAATATATATTCGAAGTTTCATGACTCTACGTTTATGCGTTTGGACACAATTCCTTTTTTTTCGATGTTTGAAGGACACGGTTTTTTCGACCTATTCTTGCTTTACGAGCTATAACTCTCTTTCTAATATTCCGATTTAGCCCATTTTCAATACCAAACAAACCTTGTCTATAAGAAAGATTCTGGCAAAATTTGAGCCCTTTAGCTTTTTCGGTGCGACCTCTATCGTGCTTTCAACAGACGGACAGACGGACAGACGGACAGACGGACGGACATAGCTAGATCGTCATCAAATCAAACCCCGATTCAGAATATATATACTTTATGGGGTCTAAAATGGATATTTCGATGTGTTACAAACGGAATGACAAAATGAATATACCCCCACCATTTTTTTGGTGGCGGGTATAATAATAAAAGGTTAATTAATTAATCAGGTTATTATTTTAGTTGTTTAGGAAAAAAAAGAGAGAAGGTCTCTCCTAAGAAGATTTAAAATGATCCTGCACAATGAAGTAAATTGTGAGTAATTCTTCCAAATGGTTTAAATTTTCCTTTTTAAATAGGCCATTGCTTTTAATTCAATAATTTTTTTATTAAAATAAAAAATAAATTAAAGAGCATGTATGAACATATTAAACCAATTAGATAATTTGTTATTCTTAATTCTCTTCCGTACAAATATATATTTTGTTACTTAAATGTTTAAAGTATTTCTTGCTCATTCTTATCTTTCATGAATAAATTTAAGGATGAATCCTGTTTGCTCACGAAAGTGTTATGAAAATGAAATCAGTGTGTAATAGTTTCTTTTAACGGACGGTCGCAAAAATATCGTTCAAATCGCAAAAAAGTAAAGTTGAAACTAAATAACTTTTTTTTTACATTTATCGTCAGCACAGATACTACATTCATTCAAACATATAATGAATATGTATGTATGTACATAGTAAAGGATATAAATATTTACATATGTATGTATGTACATAGATATAATATAAAAATATACATAAATACATACATATGTACATATGTACATACATACAAAAACCAAGCCTAGCCACACCAATTTAGTAGAAACAACAAACCGTAAGAACGGAAAACTCTCTGTTATCTTTAGTCAAACACGTCAAAACACGAGAGGATATGAAATGAGCAAAATAATAAAATCAAAAGGAAATATGTTTTAAAACGAAGTAAGAAGAAAGCACGTCTGGGTGTGTGTATTTTGGGGAAAAAATATAATTTTTTGTTTGTATGTATGTATGTATAAAATGACGACACGCGCCTAGCCTACCAGCTGTAAATTGTTAATAATGTATTGATGCTGATGATTCCGACTAATATTAGGCAAGACGGCGACGAATGATGCTGTGCGAATATTCAGTTTATTCTGCACATTTAAAGCGTTAACATCCCGTATTGAAAAAAAAAACATAATGTAAACCATAAACGACTAAAGATAAACATAATTATAAAACTTACAGATTTTATTAGAATACTGCTGAAGGGGATACAGGAGCACAAAAAGTTACAAATGAAAAATTTAAACGAAAATATAAAAACGTAGAAAAAAACGACAACAAATTGGGTGTGGACTTTTACTTAAAACAGTTCTACTGAGTTTTTTATTTAAATAGTTTTCTCTTCAACGCGTAAAAGAAAACATAAACTTTTTAATTATTTGATTAAAATAACTACAGAAGCTTTAATTAAAACAAAAATATTATAAATTAAAAGTAATAAAATAGTACTTCAAATAATAAAATAATTTATCTATATTTTGTGTATGTGTAGTACAATTTAAGTCCTTGAAATATTTTACACATGTATGAGTATATGGGAGTGTTCGTATATGTATGTGACATTCATGTGTTATAAAATGTTAGACAACAAAGAGATATTCAATTCAATTCAATTCTTAGAAGAAAACTTATGTATGTGAAAATGCCTTAACTAACTTATCAAATCTCTCTTTAGAAAGCATTATATTGAAATCCTTCTAACACTGCACAATGTAAATAAAAACAAAGTCCATGGAAATCGAGTAGAAAGCAGTGTTGATACAATTAAAAATGTTTTGATAATGTAAATGACATTGAATGTGTTAAAAGAAAATTACAAACGATCCAAATACTATACGTATGTGTGTATATGTCTATGTCATTATGTCATCATCATTGCCATCATTACAAATATTACCAACACCCTCAACATCATTAACGTAACTAAGAAACAAGAGACGAGCTCGTTTCCTTTGTATCAGTATTAAAGTTGAAGAAAATTACTTACTTACATACATATCTATAAAAAAACTTGAGGCAATTTAAATATGTATTTTTATATATTTATTTGACCTCTTTTGTAATGACACTTAGTAAAAGGAATACAATAATAGTAATAAAAAAAGGAAAACAAAATAAATAATAATTATTTTCTACAAGCACTCAATAACATTCAATTTCATTCATCGATTGCTACCCACTAACAGTGATTAAGCAAATTTGAGTGCCTACATACTTACACACACACATATACATATACTCTAAATATGTCAACTCGATTTTTAATCGAAATATGTTTTCTATAGCATTTTATAAAAATTTCAAAGCAAAACAAGATGCCTTTTGGAAAGATGTGTGACTTAATTTTGTTGTCACTTAAAAATGTTTTCGAACTATTTTATTTGTATAAAATAGGGTGTGTTAAACCAAAATAAAAATAGTCAAAATAGAAAAGGAGAATGGAAAACTCTGAAGAAATAAGTATCCATTCATTGCAAGTTTATCTAATATATAAAATTTTCGTGTCGTGGTGTTTGTGACTAAACTCCTCCGGATTAGCTCGACCGATTTTCATTAAATTTTTTGTGCATATCAAAACTGGTTTATTTACAGCGATTTATTTACGTACATACGTACGGAATATCTTGCTAAAATGTTTCTAAAGAACACATGTAATTAAAAAAATGACTAGAAAATATATAAAATTGGCTGGAAATGAATAAATGAAAATTTTTCTAAGCTAAGCGTGTTCTAAAACGACTTAATTGGCTATAAAGCTTAGGATTGTAAAAAAGGAGCACAAAATACATACATACTCCCCGAGTCCATTGAGCGTATAATTAATATTAATTTTTTATGCTGGACATCTATACGTATGATGTGGTTAAATGCAATTGTGTGGAAATTCTGACATAATGCAAAACCAACCTTGTTTTTTTAGTGTTTCTTCTAGTCTGAGACAATCAATCAGTTATTTGAATAGAAAAACGGATAACTGGGCATCCCTTTCTATAAATATTTTTTTCTTGTAAATGATTCAATAATGCGTCCGCTCTAATCATCAACCATTTATAGTTCACAAAAAAATCTAAATTATAAAATAGAATTCTTATGTTTCACAGATAATCTAAACAAAATTTGAAATATTCTTTCCTCTTTAGACGACTTCTTTTTTTTTCTCGACTTTATTACTAACCAGGCAAACAAACCCACCCAAAATTACCGAAATTTTTATAGCAAAAAATTGAAACAAAAACAAAATAAAATATTTAAAACAAATGCACACAAAACGCAGAATCTTAAGCAACAATTACAAAAAAGAAGAGCCTCAGCATATGCAAAAAGGAACAAAACAAAAAGCAAATGTATAAATAAAAGAAACAAGCAAATTTAAAACGACCGTCCATAACTTCACAAAACATCAAATAAAAATAAAAAAAAAAATAACAAAAGAACAAAAGAACTAAACAAATATGTACATACATATGTGTGTAAAGAAATGACTTCGTCACAAATTTATAAATAAAGTTAAGATTACATACTACATGCCAGCGGGATAAAAAGTTGATCAGTTTGCTAGTCTTTCATCAGCCAATCGGTCAATCAAAAGCCAACAAGCAAAACTTTTTAAACGGAGTTAGTTTTATAAAAGTGTCTGTTCTTTCTATGCATAATTTTGTTTTATTAAATTTCTTTATTCTTCGACGTCATTCTAATTGTCTTGTCCTCGTAAGACATACAAGTTCTTGTATGAAAAATTGTATATGTAAATGTTTTATTTTTTCTAAACTC
Organism: Phyto melanocephala; assembly: GCA_941918925.1. Classification (NCBI taxonomy): domain Eukaryota; kingdom Metazoa; phylum Arthropoda; class Insecta; order Diptera; family Rhinophoridae; genus Phyto; species Phyto melanocephala. Next base: position 136,743,252 of record OW799234.1, on the reverse strand, counting down.
GAAAGATGTACATAAGTAGTACATACAATAAAGTGTACAAAGATCAACAACAGCAACAACAATTGTAACAGTTATAAAACATACTTCTTCTTCTTCTTCGATATATGTATCTTCATTTGCAAATCGGGTATATACAAATGCTAAAAAGGTAAATAAATGGACTATGTATACAACTATAAACATACATATGTACGTGTATATGTGTGTATATCATACGTACATATATTTTACAACAATAACAATATCACAGCAACAACATGTAATAATTGCGTTAAAATAGTCAGAGATAAATGCATTCAATAAACTGATGCATGAACCATTTTCCCACAATGTAACGAGATCAATGAAAATGCAAGTTTATTTAATAATTACTATGTAGCATTTTACACGCTTCTTCGAAAGCGTAGATCTAACTTTATATTGAATACTTATCTTATTATACCCTTCACCTGTGTTGCACAAGGGTATATGTATATAGCTTTGTCATTCCGTTTGTAATTTCTACAATTTTCATTTCCGACCACATAAAGTATATATTTTCTGAATGCTTATGAATAGAGGAGTCGATTAAGCCCTGACCGTCTGTCCGTGTGTTGGTTGAAATCAACTTTACAAAACAACATATGTATGTTCCTCAGATCTATGTATGGTATCAATCTTTTGGAAATATCCGGGAATGAATCGCTATTGAAATTCAGCACAATCGCCCGATAACTTTCTGAGATATTAGCAAATAAGCACGACTGCCTCTGTTTTTTCCTATATTTTTACCACCAAAATTCAAATTGTTCAGCCATACAGTAATTTATAGGTACCTTTGCTACTATTTGTAGATATAACATGCCTCTAGAGATATTCGTGTAAAATTTTATGTAAATCGGGCTCTTATCGGTAAAGTTATAGGCAAAAAAAAATTTTTTAAATATATGTTCTAAAAATTTACAAACGAAAATCAAATTTAAGTAATTTAAATAAAAGAAGGTAAAGCTGAAAGTCCACACCATGCTTTCTACGCATTTTCGCGTCGTACGCCTCTCTCAAACAAGTTGAATCAATGTAATTATATGTTGTAAGTTACAGAGCACAAAGCGTAGGACGCTCTCACGCATACTTACAACCATGGTGTAATTACATAAGGTGATAGCGTAAAGGAGAGCAATTTTTGTCTCTCTTTTTTTATGTATGGAGTTTGACAATTTCCGAAGTTGAAATAATTTTTTTAAGTATGTATTTTGACATTCTCCAGAACACAAAAAAATAGTCAGCTGGGCTTGCACCGCCACCTTGTATAAGTGTACCCTGCTTACAACGCAAAAAGTAGGCTTACTTTCTACTTTTTTAAGTGTCATAAGGGGCGAGAGAACAACTCAACTGAGTATAAATGCCAGAGATGACTAATTACATTTAATTTTTAATTTTATCGATAGTAACTATCGATAACTGTTATGTTTGTAGTGTGTATTTATTTTCTTATATTTTTATGAAGAAACAAATTTTAAAATAAAGAAATGATTTCGTAATAAAATTAAAGATTATTGGCAAGAATAAAATATATGTAATTATTTAAAAAAACTGCTATGTTAACATAGCATATTTTTTTTGCAGACGATTGCTATTAATTTATTTTCTAAAACTTACATAGTCATATTATGAAACCTTAAGTATTTCTACATTAGGAGTAATAAAACCCACTACTACTTCTACTACTACAATCACATATTTTTATTTTAGTTTAGTAGCCAGAGATAGTTAAAAAATAATTAGCTTTGTGTGGGCATGGCACTTAAAATTTTGAATTAATACAATTAATATTTTAATTCTAAATTATATGAATTAAAGATAGAGCGTTATTGGAAGGTGGGCGTTAAAGTGCGCTTCTCACCTTTATTTACTATAATTTTTATTTATTATAATAAAATTTACCTTAAGGCTACATATGCAAAATTTCATCATCATACCTCTAATGATGTAGCTTTTAGATTTCATTAACAATAGATTATGTGAGCAGTGACCGTAAAAATAGGGTTGTCATAGTGATTTCTGCTAAAACATTCAATTTAGATAATTTAATATAGAGTCTTTTATTCTTCAAAAACCTTTGTCCATAGAGATATTAAATGAATTTAACGAAAAATCCTATATACGAAGTTGGTGTTAAAGTGGGCGTGTCACCTTCATTTTCTGGGATTACAATTACATTGACCAGAGAGCTATACATGCGAAAATTCATCATATCTTTAAGTCGATCGGTTTTATGATTGTTCAAATTACATCGTTAGTTAAATATGTGAGAAGTGAATGTTAAGGTAGGTGTATCGACGTATTTTTTGCTAATGAATTAAACTTAGATATTTCAAAATAGGGTCCTTAATGCTTCCAATATCTATGTCCATAGATAAATTATATAAATTAAAAATATAACGTTGAAATAAATTTTCGTTTGGAGGTAGGCGAGTCTTAAAAAATTCAAATTTTAAGAAGACCGAAAAATACACTGTGTGGCATAAGTTTTGGTACATTTTGGTCTATAACTCCTTTCCTAATGTATAGAGTTGAGCAATTTAACTCTGTTCCTAATATTCTGATTTAGCCCATTTTCAATACCAAACAAACCTTGTGTATAAGAAATTTTCTGGCAAAATTTTATTTAGTAAGATATAAGAGTTAGGGTTTTTCTACTTGTTACCATCGATATATACTCACATGTACACAAAGAAGTAATTGCCTGTATTATATGTAGTATGTATGAAAGTTATCTCTATTGAACTAATCAAATTCTAACCACATCTTATCGTTACAGAGCAAAAAGTGAATTAATTACACCAGTCATAAGGAATCTGAAAGTTGCGAGGAAAGCGAAACTAAGTAAACATCTTGAAGTCAACCGCCGAAATTTATAAACTAAAAAATATATTTTTCTTAAGCAGGCGAATTAACAAAAATGAAAACGCAAAAGTTGTAAACGTAATACCCTGCTGGTTTATATAACAAGAAACTAGTCGGAGTCGTCGGAGGAGAAAAAGCAGAGTTCCATTAATTTAATTTAATTTGACGTAACATCAGTACATAAAAATAAGAAAAAAAATTAATGTTAGCAAAATAATAAATTTTAGGCTTCCAGTAAATTTTTACTTGAGAATAATGCAGAACCGATACGCCAAAGGAGCAAATGAGAATAAAAAAAATTGACAATTTTTTTTTACATGCAATAATAACAAGACTTTAAAATGACAATTGTACCAAAATACTAAGACAAAATATTTGTCGTGGCAAATTAAACCTTTAAACATGAAAGAATTCAATAATATTTTGTACAGAAGGCAGAAATCAAAAAACTGCGGGAGTCCTAAACAATATAGTCTAAAATATAGACTAAAGAGTGAGATAAACATTAAGAAAACAATACCAATAAATTCGGAAATTAAAATTCAATTAGATGCGAAAAAACAAAAATTTTCTTTGGATATGAAGCACCCCTACGAGAGATGGAAATTTGCTGGTAAAGAGAAAGCAACAACAAGTTGTACATATTACACCAAAAGCACTGCCGATTTAAAATGCACAAGAGATGCAACAATTAGGACCATCTGTACACATATTTATTGTAATCACATTGATAACCCAAATTGCGGCAACACCAACCTCTCGTGTATAAAAAATTTTAAACGAGAAGGCCATAAGAATGCAGCGATTAGTATTATGAACACAAACGCTAACACCATTTCCACCACCTACAGTTATAATAACAACAAGAGCAACAATTTTTATGGCGCAGGTAAATACGTAAGCCCTCAAAAAAAACAATCTTTTAATTTAGATGAAGCAAAAAAAACAACAGCAATAGCCACAATCTGGGCCTCAAATTTATCACCAGCGAAATCTGCCTTAGTAACAACTTCTATAGACAACAACGATTTAACCTCCAATTTGTACACATCCTCCTCCTGTCACATAAGTCGACAAGAAAAGAACTATATAACGAAATCGACTAGAACTACCGCTACCACCAATCCACATCGCCTAACACAGGTCTCAAAATTTTATGTTCTCTTACTTACCGGTCTGTTCTTAATTTATTCATGTCCCTCTATTAAGGCCATTCGCTTGGCAAATGGTCTAACAAAATCTTCATTGGCGAATAAAGAGCAATTGTACATCGGTTTAATAGCGCCACATACAAATTTTGGCAAACGCGAATATTTACGTGCCATCCATACTGCCGTATCGGGTCTGAACAGAACGCGTGGCGCCAAATTAACATTTTTCAAAGACTATCAATTCGAACCAAGAAATATTCGATTCGATATGATGTCCCTAACGCCAAGTCCTACGGGTAAGTTTTTACAAAGTCTCGCTTTTATTTAACATACTCCTTACTTTATTTAAATTTAACAGTCCTTTTTATTGCAAAATTATAAGCCATCTATAAAATGGCAATTTTGATAGACATTCGCAATAACATATGGATCGCAAAAATGACAAGTCATTTGTAAAATACATCCTGTCTGAAGATACCTTAAGTGACCATTTTCGGGTTAATTAATATAAATACTTACTAAGAAAAAAAATAAATAAGAAATACGTAATTCAATAATAAAAATGGGATATTCTTTTCATAGACATATAAATACTATGTTTACATGTATGTATGTATGTACATAGGCTTATTGCAATAAATAATATGTGACAATTAAAAAACTCATCGTTTATTCGCACAGATTGCTTACAGATTGCTTTAACTGTAAGTGCTGCCGGATTATTTTTTTATTTACGTATCAATTCAAGTTTTTTAGCTTTCTGAATAATATTAACACATTAATAATTTTTTTTTTTGTTGTTAATCAAGACTTCTTTCTTTCTAAGTTCTAAAACAGAAACTAACTCACCGTTTATACTAAAAAATCTTACTGCAGTAACTCTTATTTGCAAATAAGACGTACGTACAAGTGGGAAAATAATAATAATTGTGCGTCGTCTTCCAGCGACGTCCGCTGGACTGAACATATTTTTCTCGTGTCGATGGAAGCATTCAAGTGTCTCGGCTTTTTAAGACGGTGTTGAAAATACTTCACGCCATCCGATCTCCTTGTTATTTATACCACCTACATCCGACCGAAAATGGAATAAAACTCTCACGTATGGGCCGGTGCTTCAAAGTCTATTTTGGAGTTACTCGACCGCGTACAGGAGAGGGCGAAGGTGCTTATTAACGACAGTAGGGTAACCAACTCTATTGACTCTCTTAAACATAGTCGCAATGTGGGTTGTGTTTCACTGTTCTATCGATATTACAATGGAATATGCTCCGATGAGATAAGGGAACTTGTTCCCGGAAACCGAAATTTTGCACGTAATAGTCGTTTTTCCAGAAAAGCACACCCATATGTGGTCGATTGGCCAGTGGATCGAACTACACACTACAGGGAAAGTTCGTTCTTTAGTCGTACTGTTCGTATGTGGAACAGACATATTTTCCTGATACCGTCATTAGAAAATATAGTTTTAGTTTTTGGCAGCTGAAGTTGAAAATAAGTAAAGAAAAATTTAATCAGCTAGCGAATAAAGACTACCTGATGAATAAATATGCCTGTAGTCGCAACAATAAAATTAATTTCATAACATTTTAATGCAAAACCAAATGATACCTGGTGAATTAATCATGTCCAAACCATGCCTGTAGTCGCAACAATAAAATTAATTTCATAACATTTTAATGCAAAACCAAATGATACCTGGTGAATTAATCATGTCCAAAACTTAAAAACTTACTGCCTGTTCATCGATGTCGAAAGAAAACCCAGGCGAAATTTCATTCGTACAAATACGTTGAAAACAAAAACAAATTTTTAGTTTTTGTTGTTGTTTTCAATATATTTTTACGAATGAAATTTCGCTTGGGTTTTCTTTCGACATCGTTGAACAGGCATTTAATTGATTTATTAAAAAAGGGTTTTCTTTTTGTTAGAAATTATTTTAACTTATTTGTTTGCTGAGCCTTGGCCGAAAGTTTCATAATTTTTATGAATAAATAATGAGTAAGAAATTTAGAAAAATTACATTCATGTTTATTTGTTTACATCATGAATTTCTTTAATGGCATAACAACGTAACTTCTAAAAGCGTTCAGCACTAACGCAGTATGTTGACTTACATATGCTTAATGACAAATTATTTCATTTTTTAGAAAAAAGCTCAAACACATACGTTGTTATTTATCTGCACACACTTTTAGTCTTCGTACCACTATGTTTATTTTGGTATTCGCTATGATCTAATTTTTAAATGATATTTGACTGAAATTTTTATAAGATAATTTTAAGATCTTTATTGGCATGAATGGTAAAAAAAAGTTTAAAAAGTTCAATATTAACCCGTTGTCTTATATAAAACGGTTTTGTGGCTCTCCTGACAAATTTGATTTTTGGTTGCCCATGAAAACCACAGATTTAATGTTATTTATTACAGTATGTTGTTATTGTGACCCTATTAGTATGCGAGAGCGGTCAGTACTTAGAATAATGAGTAGAAATGCCAAAGAGTTAGTTGTGATGATATTGTATTTCAGCATTTTAAACAATTGGTTTGTAAAGAAAGTTTAATATGGTTTTGAAATTGATTTTGTCATAATTTAGGCTTTCATTCATTCAACAAAAATATCTATATCTATATATATAAAAATCAATGTGTGTTTGTATGTTTGTATGTTTATATGTTTGTATGTTTGTATGTTTGTTTGTGCTTTATAGACGGTTAAACGGCTGGACCGATTTCCTTGAAATTTTTACAGAATCTTCCTGTATGTCTGGAAGGAACTATAGGCTATACTTTGGCTTGAAATTGTAAGTGGGCGGGGTCCCACGCCCTATTAAAGAATAAGTATTAAATATTATATATCACGAAAGTTAATGCAGCTAGAGTCTTTAAATTAAGTACGGTAAACTTTGACATCCACACAAATATTTGGGTAAAAAATGGGCGGACTTGCAATAGTAGGCGTGGCCACATGAATTAAATACTAAAATTCATATATTTGGAAAACGATATCGAATATAGTAGTAAAATTTTGCAAGAGCAACTTTGACACACAAATGAACATTTAGGCAAGAAATGGGTGCATTATCAATAGTGGGCGTGGCACCTACCATATGAATTAAATACTAAAATTCGTATATCTGGAAAACGATATCGATTAGAGTACTAAAATTTTGCAAAAGCAACTTTGATATTCAAATAAACATTTATGGAAAAAATGGGTGCATTAACAATAGTGGGCGTGGCACCTGCCATATGATTTAAATACTAAAATTTGGGGTGGCGAAGCGCACCGGGTATTAGCTAGTATGTATATAAAAATCAATGTGTGTTTGTATGTTTGTATGTTTATATGTTTATATGTTTGTATGTTTGTATGTTTGTTTGTGTTTTATAGATGGTTAAACGGCTGGACCGATTTCCTTGAAATTTTCACAGAATCTTCCTGTATGTCTAGAAGGAACTATAGGCTATACTTTGGTTTGAAATTGTAAGTGGGCGGGATGCCATGCCCTATTAAAAAATAAGTATTAAATATTATATATCACGAAAGTTAATGCAGCTAGAGTCTTCAAATTAAGTACGGTAAACTTTGACATCCACACGAACATTTGGGTAAAAAATGGGCGGACTTGCAATAGTAGGCGTGGCCACATGAATTAAATACTAAAATTCGTATATTTGGAAGACGATATCGATTAGAGTAGTAAATTTTTGCAAGAGCAACTTTGACACCCAAATGAACATTTAGGCAAGAAATAGGTGCATTATCAATAGTGAGCGTGGCACCTACCATATAAATTAAATACTAAAATTCGTATATTTGGAAAACGATATCGATTAGAGTAGTAAAATTTTGCAAAAGCAACTTTGATATTCAAATAAAAATTTATGGAAAAAATGGGTGCATTAACAATAGTGGGTGTGGCACCTGCCATATGAATTAAATACTAAAATTTGGGGTGGCGTAGCACACCGGGTATTAGCTAGTAATAAATACAAAAATACTTATGCATGTAGTACATACATACATACAAACATACATATACATATGTATCTAGTAATAAATATAGTTTTCTGTTTAAAATTAATATTTTTCTTGTTCTGTTTGTTTTGTTTTTCTAATTCCATGAATATTTAGCAATATTGAGTACATTGTGTAAAGAATTTCTACAGTTCAATGTTTCCGCCATTTTGTACATGATGAATAATGAACAGTTTGGTCATAGCACTGCGTCGGCACAGTATTTTTTACAACTTGCTGGTTATTTGGGTATACCGGTGATATCGTGGAATGCGGACAACTCTGGTCTGGAAAGACGTGCTTCACAATCGACACTTCAACTTCAGTTAGCTCCAAGTATAGAACATCAAAGTGCTGCTATGTTGAGCATATTAGAACGTTACAAATGGCACCAGTTTTCGGTAGTCACCTCCCAGATAGCCGGTCATGATGATTTTGTTCAAGCTGTAAGGGAGCGTGTAGCTGAAATGCAAGATCATTTTAAGTTCACCATCCTCAATTCAATTGTTGTAACGCGTACTAGTGACTTGATGGAACTTGTTAATAGCGAGGCAAGAGTAATGCTCCTCTATGCCACGCAAAGTGAAGCAATCACTATTCTTAGAGCTGCTGAAGATCTGAAGCTAACTGGCGAAAACTATGTGTGGGTTGTCAGTCAATCGGTCATCGAAAAGAAGGATGCTCATTCCCAATTCCCAGTGGGAATGCTGGGTGTACATTTCGATACCAGCAGTGCGGCTTTGATGAACGAAATATCAAATGCCATTAAAATCTATGGCTACGGTGTAGAGGCATACGTGTCAGATGCGGCAAATCATGGAAAGAAGTTAAACACACAGTCGCTGTCATGTGAAGATGACGGCAGGGGACGATGGGATAATGGAGAACAGTGAGTATTATTGATTAAAGAAAAGGACAATTAGTTAACGTTTGATTTTTAAAGGTTTTTCAAATATTTGCGAAATGTATCAATAGATGGAGACTTAAACAAACCAAATATTGAGTTTACGGCCGACGGTGATCTTAAGTCCGCTGAATTGAAAATAATGAATCTTCGTCCTGGTGCCAATAATAAAAATTTAGTATGGGAGGAGGTGAGACTATACGATTAACTGAATTATCCATTAATGTTGTTCGTGTATGTATGTGTGATATTTATTTTACTCAGATCGGTGTATGGAAGTCGTGGGAAACACAAAAGCTTGATATTCGTGATATTGCGTGGCCAGGTAATTCACATGCTCCACCACAGGGTGTTCCGGAAAAATTCCATTTAAAAATTACATTCCTCGAAGAAGCACCCTATATCAATCTCTCGCCTGCGGACCCAGTTAGTGGCAAATGTCTAATGGATCGTGGTGTCTTATGTCGAGTGGCAGCTGATCATGAGATGGCTGACATAGATGTTGGACAGGCTCATCGAAACGAATCCTTCTACCAGTGCTGTAGTGGTTTTTGTATTGATCTTTTAGAAAAATTTGCCGAAGAGCTGGGATTCACATACGAACTAGTTCGTGTCGAAGATGGTAAATGGGGTACACTTGAGAATGGTAAATGGAATGGTTTGATAGCCGAATTGGTAAATCGTAAAACCGACATGGTATTGACCTCCCTAATGATCAATACCGAACGTGAAGCTGTGGTGGATTTCAGCGAACCGTTTATGGAAACTGGTATTGCTATTGTTGTAGCTAAACGCACCGGTATCATATCACCCACTGCATTCTTAGAACCTTTCGATACGGCCTCCTGGATGTTGGTTGGCATTGTAGCCATACAAGCTGCTACTTTTATGATCTTTCTTTTCGAATGGCTCTCACCCAGTGGCTACGACATGAAACTCTACCTGCAGAACACAAATGTTACTCCGTACCGATTCTCCTTATTTCGCACATACTGGCTGGTTTGGGCAGTTCTCTTTCAGGCTGCCGTACACGTAGACTCACCCAGAGGTTTCACCTCACGTTTCATGACCAATGTTTGGGCTCTATTTGCCGTCGTCTTTCTTGCCATATACACTGCCAACCTCGCTGCCTTCATGATAACGAGGTATTTGCTATTATTATTATTATTATTATTATTTATATTAAGTGAATTGCATATTTCGCTAATCTCCTTTTTGTTTGCTTTTTTAAGGGAAGAATTTCATGAATTCAGTGGTTTAAATGACAGCCGTTTGGTTCACCCATACTCGCACAAGCCAACATTTAAATTTGGCACAATTCCCTACAGTCACACAGACTCTACAATCAATAAATACTATAAAGAAATGCATTACTATATGAGACAGTAGGTTATCATTTATGTCATTTGTTTTCTTCTTTTTATTTTATTTTATTTTATTTTTACACATTTACATTTTAAGTGGATATTTTTTATTCGCATACAATACAAGTACTGTACTGTAAATACATACATACATATGTATATATCATTTGTGCATAGTCAATAACTAACATAAATTTCATAATTTTGGCCGGATCGTAATAATTATTATTTTATTTAGATACAACAAAACAAGCGTCACGGATGGTGTTGCTGCTGTATTAAATGGTAATTTGGATTCATTTATATATGACGGCACTGTTTTGGATTATCTAGTGGCACAGGATGAAGACTGCCGTTTGATGACTGTTGGCAGTTGGTATGCCATGACAGGTAATGATTTGGATCATTTTATATACATATGTATGTAAATATTTATAAATTGATTTGTTTATTTTTACGTTTCTGGCTAAAAATGCGGCATCTGTAGGATATGGTTTGGCTTTTAGTCGCAATTCAAAATATGTTCAGATGTTCAATAAACGCCTGCTAGAGTTTCGTGCAAATGGAGACTTGGAACGATTGCGTCGTTACTGGATGACTGGTACATGTAGGCCAGGCAAACAGGAGCACAAATCCTCTGATCCTCTTGCTCTAGAGCAGTTCTTATCAGCATTTTTGCTTTTGATGGCTGGTATTTTGTTGGCGGCACTATTACTTCTTCTTGAACATATCTACTTTAAGTACATACGAAAACGTATTGCAAAAAAAGATGGAGGCCATTGTTGTGCGCTCATCTCACTCTCAATGGGCAAATCATTAACTTTTCGTGGTGCGGTCTATGAGGCCACAGAAATTCTAAAAAAACACCGTTGCAATGATCCTATTTGCGACACACATTTGTGGAAAGTCAAACACGAACTGGATATGACACGATTAAGAGTTCGACAGTTGGAGAATACAATGAATAAACATGGTATTAAAGCTCCTCAATTAAGGTAGAGTCGATAAGAATTTCTATTCAATATAAACACATGCGTGTAAGAAACTAATATAAATTTGAAATTTAATGTTTTCACAGACTTGCATCATCATCGGACTTATTAAATCATCAACATCTCAAAGAACGACCTCCTCTGATGGGAAATTTAAGTTTGGCAGCGAGCGCACAAGACTTATACAGGTGGTAAGTTTTTCTATTATTCAACCTCTTCATGCATGTTATCATCACTGCCTACTTCCACCTTTAAACATACATAGAAATACAGTATATTAAGTCCCAGCATGTTTGCTTACAATCCAACGACAGCAAAACGTAACAACGTAACTGTAAAATAATATTATTTATCCTTAGCACAACTGTAGCGTAACTATAATACCTTAAATTTCCTTTTCATTATTTTTATTGCCATTTAAGGTCAACAACTGATTCAAGCCTAGGCATTAATTTTTTATTTTTAATTAGAATGACTTCTCGCAAATACGTACCGGCGACTTTATATAAAAAAGGCGTATCTCGATTTTTAACGAAATCGCGTTTTTTAACGTTTCTGATAGTCCACTTACAAACACACCTAAAAACCTTTGTGAGCTATGGTTGAGAACAACAGCCACATACGCCCTTTTTATATTTAGTAAGCCATCGATACATATCTATATTTAAGTCAATTAAGCAAACGATGAGAGATTTCCTTTAAGCCTTTGCCACCCCCTAATAACAAATTGTAGCTACGCCAACTCGTAATATTAAACGTAAAAATTGTATACTAACCAATCCGGTGCACTTCGCTGTACCCACTAGGATATTTTATGTTTTTTTTTATATTTATACGCAATTGTTTTATATACATACATTTGTATATGTAATTTTCATTTTTTTATTATAATTTAAAACGACTTTTTAATACTTATTTCTGTTAGATTTTCAGCATTCAGTCTTATTAACATTTTTAAAACTCTCCTACATTACGTGGATAATGAAAAAAAAAATGATATTTAATAAATGAGTCCATAATGTTTTAAATTTTTTCTCTCGTTTTTTTTCGAGAATTTTTTTCGTAAGGTTTTTTTTTATTTTTATAAATATTTTTCAGAATTTTTTGTAGTTTGCATTATAGTTGAAATAAATTAATAACCGATTTAACAAATTAACTCCGTGATTTTAGAAATCTTTCCTATATAATTAAAGTTCATTAAAGTAAAGTCATCAAAAAAAAAAGTGTTTTCAACATCTCTGACTATTTTTTAAAGCAATTTTGTAATTCACTAACGGCTAGTGGTTCGTTAAATACAATGTTTTTATTTTTTTGTAACAAAATAAACCGGTTTTCCCGATTTGCAACTCCTGAAAAGCCAACATAGAGTTGACCATGTGAAAAACACGCTTTACGAAGGTGGACTCCAACCAAAAAAAAAAGATTTTTTCTGAATTGAGTATTTTTTTTTTTTGGCGGTCTTTATAAAAGAATTTTACTAATTTAAGCTCATATCTACCAACTGCTAAATATTTTTTCTACTTTGAGTTTCATTTGCTATTTATTGTATATAATATAATGCATAGTGGTGTGTATGCATGTGTATTCTACTTTTTAATAGTTTTTCTACTATCATAGATTTCATCCATTTATTTTAAAGCTTTTTAACGAAATTTAAGCATTTTTGCTATCACCATTCGTTAGGTATTTAGTTTTGACAGAAAGAATTTCATTCGTAGGGGGATAACACTACCATTTTTGGTCGTTTGTGGTCTTCTATATATGACACCAATATTTTTTTTTTATACCATACCCTTTGCTCCGATTCTATCAATTTTTTTTTCTCAAATAAGGAAATTTCTATCAAAGTTACTCGTACAAAACTTAAAGGGAATAGCTGTTGCTACAGTTCTCAAAATATGTTTAATTTGTATCAAGTGTACCACGCTAATCTAAAAAATAAAACAAAAATATAGCCTAGAGAATTGGTGTAAAAATTTTAGAAATTAAACAAGTGGTTTCGAAGAAAACTCATAACTTACAAGCCAGGGTTCAAAAATTTTCATGTATAAGCTTAATATTTCTCATGTATGAGATTTCTAAAATTTTTTATTTTTTTTTTACAATTTTTTTTACTAATAAATGTGTGTACGTATGTTTTTTTTTTTGCACATAACATGAACGAGAAAAATAAAAAAGAATAGAATTTAAATGTGTATGAGATGAAAATAATTTGCTTTTGATTATTAATGATTTCTCATTCAAATATTGTTTTTCATGTTTGTCATTTCATTATATAGCATAAAGAGCGTCAGTTATTTTTTGTTTTTTCTTTTCTTCTTTGTTTTTGCTTTTTGAATTCTGGTTTCAAAAACAGTGTTCTCTTTCTTTTAACACTAAAAATCAGTGAGGAGATATTTTTTCTGAAGCAAAAATCTGATTGTAATAAGAGCGGCATATTTGAAATTGTTGGTAATTTTTGATTTTTGCAATCTTAATTGTTCTTCATGCTCCACTGTGTGTCGTCTATGGAAGTATTTGACCCTAAATATTTGCATCAAATCCTATGCCACTAATAAATGTTTTTATGCTAAAAACGCTGAATAAAATAAAATTTGACGCTCAAAGAAAATAACCTGAATTAACACATCTTCTTCAGATGAATATCGCTCAATCGACTTCCGTATCGAGTATGTCAGAAATTATACAGATTTTCAAAGCAATATATAGTACATATGTACATACATACCACCTGAGGTGAAGGATATAAAAGTTAATTATACACTTGCAAATGTTTGCTAAATTAGAGTTTTTTTAGTCTACATAAAGTTTAGTTTGTGTTGGTTATTTGTATGATACGTTTCTAAAGCTGAAAGCTGATTATCCCATTTAGCTTTTACTTATTCGAGCTTCAGCTGTCAAACTATTTTCGAACTACATATTTCAGAAATCTCTCATAAATTTTTAGAAACACAAATTTTTTTGACAAATTGAACATGTTCTCCAATAACACGCTAATGTTTCAATAATACCTGTTTCATCTTAATCAAACTCGTCGTTATTTTTTACTGTTTTTTTAAGTTTTTTATATAAAATATACTAATTCTGCTAAAACAATTGGCTAATTCACAAGGTATTCTAAGGGTCGTATTGTCATAATTATAAAAAAGGTTAAAAAGATGTGAACATTTTACAATAAACAATAACAAAAAAACTTTTGAATCGTAAATAATTATGACTGACAATATGACACCTAGGACACCCTTGTGAATTAGCCAAATATATTTGTTAATTGAAATAAACATTGTTCCTTCATAGTACCAATCAGATTTGTTTCAGTGTATATGTTAATATGTATGAATGTTTATATAAGTGTTTATCGTAAACTATTAAGTAAATGGATTTGCACAAGACAAATTAATTCATCAGATAGTCTTGATTCGTCAGTTGATTTTAAACTTCAGCTGTCAAAGCCCATATATGTATAAAAAACATAAACCAAAAAATTCTCTCCGAACTGCTGATTACCTGATGAATACATATGTCTTGGCTTTGTGTATATATTTATGTATTATTATGTAGTGTGTGTATATAAATACTTTGTGTATATTTAACATAACATAATTATTTCTGTGGTATTAGGGAAAAACTGCTTATATCTGTTTTTATGTTTATTCAGCAAATTTGCAAAGACTTTTATAAGAATTACCTCCAGCATTTATTAAATAGCACATCGGTTTTTGTATATTTGACTTAGTTATAAGTAAAAAATTATTTTTTCAAATGATATTGTTGAAAAAATACAAAAAGTTTTACGCCATAACTTCCTGTACGAGTAAACTTGTCCAAAATAGTTAAAAACTCACCTCAGGGTAGTTTTAAATCGCGGGATCGCAGTAATATTATTTTAATTTAATCTTATGTCGACTTCAGCAGTTATTCCTTTTTGCTACAGATTCATTAAACATACTTATTATTACAGTAATAATAATTAATAAATTTTATCTTAATTACCAATTTCGGCACACTCCCACACACAAATGCCTGTCAATTCACTTGTTCGTTGTTTTAAGCCAGGCCACCAAAAATATCCAAGCAAGTATATATAGTACATATGAAAAAAAATATTTTTTTTGTATTTTTTTTATTTATTTAAGTTCATGTAGCAAATTGTATTGTATGTATTTTGGAAATGAAAACGTACCGTTACATGTATCGGTATGAAAACAAATGTGCGAAACATATAAGGTGATAAATTAAAAACTTTCATTTATCAAATTATTATTATAATATTATTGAATAGTTGAAACAATCTGTTTTATCACTTCTTTATCTGATTTATATCTCATTAAATTGATATTCTTTGTATGGAACTTTGTATGACACGTCTCCTTACTCAATACCATTTATTTCAGACTTACTTGATACCAAGTTTGAAAACTACTACACAAGACCTATAATGCCTTAAACTAGAATGTCATTAAACTAACGCATTAAAAAGTTGAAATTTAACTAAAACACAGTCAAACATACAGTGGGCCTAACTTAATCTACTCCTATCTCTAGTATAAGGATTCATAATTACACTCAGTGTGAACTACCAAAATGTCAAAAAATACGTTCATACTAGGGTGACCGACTCAGTTTTACAACCTGTGGAAAACCCGGTTTAATGCTCGTTTATGTACATATATCTTTGTAACCAATCGTACCAAAGATTTTTAAAATGATGTTGTACAATTTCATAATTTCCCTAGCCTATAAATTGTATTTCAAATTAAAGAAATCATTTTGAACATAATGCGTTAATTCATATCAATTTAAACAAGTAAGAGCGCTATATTCGGCCGTGCCGAATCTTATATACCCTTCACAACGTCTAGTCATGCAATAACAGTGGTTTGTGTCACCATTTATCCCATATGAAATACGTACATACATATAAAAACATACATATATAAAAACGTCCCATTGTAAAATTATAAATTCACGTATGTATGTTAAAAAAACAAAAAAAAAATTAAAAAAAAAAAATTTAAAAACAAATTAAAAAAAAAAATTTTAAAAAAAATTATTAATATATATAAAACAAAAAAAAAATAAGAAAAAAATTAAAAAAAAATAATAAAAATATAAATAATATATTAAATAAAAAATAAAAAAAAATTAAAAAAAAATAAAAAAAAAATTTTTTTGGCTCAGCTGGGATTCGATGCCACGTTTTCTCTAACCAGTATACACGTTTGTATGTATGTATGTTGTTGTTGTAATGTTGTTTTTGTGAAAAAAAAAATCGAGGTGGTCGTGGGTTTTTGCTCATATCTCAGTTGTTTATGCCCCGATGTTTCTGATTTTCAATACCGATCTACTCCCAAATATTTCTGATATTTTACTACCTTACCGGGGTCCAACATATGTCGGGGGGCTTCAAAAAGTTGATTTCAACATACACACGGACAGACGGACAGACTGACAGAGCTTAATCGACTCCCCTATTCATAAGCTTTCAGAAAATATATACTTTATGGGTCGGAAATGAAAATTGTAGAAATTTCACACGGAATGACAAACCTATATATACCCTTTTTCACTGTGTGAAGGGTATAAAAACATATCTAACATTTTAAAAAATATACAGGAGGAGATACAAAAATTTATAATAGTCATGTTTTTTATTTATTTTACTTGTAATAAGTACCCTGAGTCTAAGTCATATTTATTCAAAAATTGTCTCTACTATCTTTTTTATTTCAAAGCTCTAAATTCATTAATAAAATTATAGACAAAAATAATCTTTTCAAAATATTCAAATAATTAAAAACCAAGCAAGGCGAATTCAATAAGGCGAACTTATTAGATCAGCTCAAGGCGAATTTAAACAGGTGAAATTATCAGCCCAGCTGATAGGGAACACTACTGTCAAATTCCATGTATAAAAAGTTATTGCTTGTTTTTTATAAGTGGTATTTGACAGAGAACATCCCAGCGAATTCGCCGTTGCATATACCTGTATGAATATGCCTTGGATCAGCTGATCATCAGCTGTTGACTACTTCTAGGGACCACTTGTCAAATTTTTGTGTTTCTGTGTGTTTTTTTATTGTTAACATTTGTGAGCGGTGTTTTATTTCAAATTACAAAAATTTTAAAAAATTGTGAAAAACTGTAAAAAATCGTAAACAATTTGTAAGCAAATAGTGAAAAAAGTGAAAAGTTGTAAAAAAGATTAAAAAAATTGTGAGCAAATTGTGTTGTTAACTTTTTAATTGTTAAAAATTTGTAAACAAACGTTGTTTTTCTTTATAAGTATTTGTGAATTTGTCAACAACTTTTTGACATATCGTTTTGTTTTACACTAACAAAATACACGTTGTATTTTTTTACTTTGTAGTTGTTTTAGCGACGAGTTCACCTTATTGAATTCGCCTTGAAACCAAACAAGTGAACTGTTTTCATGTCAGTTATTGCGTTTTGGAATTGCGCAGCCAAACGTATATAATCTGTTAAAAGCTCATATTTAGTTATCATTTTTATTAAATAATTTTTTTTAATTTTTTTAGTTTTTTCATTAAGGACATCTATTTTATGTATTCGAAACGTTTTTTTTTCTCAATTTCCAAAAATGCAATCAAATTCTAAATTTCAAACTATTTGAAAACTGCGCTTTGAAAATAGTCGAATAATTTAATAATTCATTATATTACACAATATAGTGTAAAAATACGTATATATTTTCATTTCACCACCCCCATTGTATTTTTATTTATTTCCTTTAAATAAGCCAAGGTTCGTTTTGTTGCAAAAAAAAAAAATTAACGCAACAGATTGAATTATTACGGTAAAAGTTACGTTTTATTTGCGTTTACATAGAAAAGTGACTTATGAGTCACTACTATCCAAAATTATACTTCCATTTGCTGGCAGAGATATACATTCATAAATACGTAAATACATATATACATACAGCCATAAAAGGTTTTTTTCTCTTACTTTTCGGTGAGCGGATCTCCTCTCATACAAAGTAAAAGGCTTATCTATCTACATATGCATACATACATATATAAAAACAAAATATTTCTGCACATCTAACTGTGTCCGTTATAGGCCGATGGGCCCAAAACTGGCTAAATAAAATTAAACAGTGCCACGCCCATACAAATTTATATATTTTCTGAATAATCGATTTTTACCAAACATACCACACACAGTGGTGAAAACATTTTTAAGGTTAAAAAAGTGGTCCGTTCCATTCCCACCGATTATCGACTTTTTCAATGCAAAAAATTTATCATAATTTTTTTATTTTTTATAAACAGTTGTATGTACATATGTACATATTTAATGTATGTATTAGGTTTTTCTATTGTACTAACTTCCACTATATCTAAATATCATTATTAATATCAGATATATTTTTTTCACTCCAAGCATTAACTTTATTGAATGGTTCGAGTGTTTGGTTAAGCTTTTGTTACGCTGTTCTGATCTTGATTACTATCTTTAACTTCGTTACCTTTAACTTCTGAGCCTTTTCCGTAAGAGTTGCACGTCACTCAATAACACGTTAAACCGATTGAAGGGATTAACAACTAATGCTGTATAAAAACAAATTTAATTCTGGTGACAATAACCACTAAATTATGTTACATAATCTATTTTTAATTTTTTCAGAATAATGTCTTCACAGTTTAAAATAAAATTTTGCAACAAACAATATACATACATACATACATACATACATACATACATACATACATACATACATACATACATACATACATACATACATACATACATACATACATACATACAAACATTCATATCTAATAATTATTCATATGAATATTTAAATAAAATTAAATAAAATATTTTTTTCTTTTTCTTTCGCTGTATTTCAAATAACAAACAAATTGTAGGTCCTATAAAACGGAAATAGCGGAAATGGAAACAGTTCTATAAAGAATATGTACATACATGCTACATACAAAACCCTAAATGCCGACAAATGTCAACGGTGCATTCGTACACAAATGCACTTTCAAACAGTTAATAATATTCCACACAGGAGTAGAAAAAAAGGGAAAAGAGAACAAAGAAGGTTTCAGTTTTTGAATGATACAAAAATTTAAACACCATATTTGCTGTGCCGTACTTACACTTACTTACATAGCACATACATATGTATGAGTAAGCTAACAATGAACACGAAATTTAACAATAAATAAAATACAAAATAAGACATCGTAAGTAATTTACAAAAGATAAAAGAAATGTTCAAGGACGAAAAAACAAATTTTTGCGAGTACCGACAAATTATTTGGAGATATAATTGGTCTATTGATATTTGAGTCGAATTTAAATTACAGATTTTAAAAATTGTTTACTTTTACCAAATACCATTTTATTTATATTTTATACATATTTTCTTGCTCTCTTTATAGTTCAATTTTATTGTTTGTTTTTTATTTGTTATTTAATAGACGTCTCATATGAAGAAAACTTTATTTATTAAAGAAATAAATGATGCTCCCCGTATTTGATTAGCATTAAGTTGTAAGTTAAATACTAGGGTGCTAAAGGCATAACTGTAGCTAGTTTCGAACTTGCATTAATTATCACACTCAGCTAGTATCGAACTCTTGAATGCTTGCAACCAATTGAATTTTTTTTTTTTTTGGAAGTACATATACAAATTTATAAAAAAGGGCCTTAAAGCAGAATGTAAGATTACATAGAAACTTATGCAAAAAAATAAACTTTTATTTAATTTCTATTATAATAGAAAAATAAATTGAAATGAATATATTTGTTAGTTCTTCTCTACTCTCTACCATTCTACATTTGTATTTTAAAAAATTCTGATTGCATTTCCGGAATTTCCATCTATTGTATTTTATAACAAGAAATTGAATTTGTAATGTACATACATATCTGTGTAAAAAAAACAATTAAGAAAATTATGTTTTTACCGTTATTAATTTACATTTAAACTCATGTTGCTTGTATATCAGGGTACATTAAATTATATTATACGCAGTGACGAATTAATTCGCTTTCTTCTCAAATGTTTAATTTTATAAAAAAAAAAAAAAAATATTGAAAAGTGAATTCATAGTTTTTCCTATAAAGTTTGACATTTAGAAAAAAGACGAATTCACTTAAATTCGTTAAATAACTAAAACAAATACAAAAGTTAAAAAAAATTCTAAGTTGCAAATAGGAATTTCTCAAATACAATATGAAAATTTTGAAATACAAATAAGAAATAAAAATAAGTCAATGAACCAATTGCCACTACTGGATTCTTAATGACAAACAAGCATATGATAAATCTATTTCAATTCATTGAAACAGTTGTTTTTAACACTTTGAAAGCGATAAATTTTCGTGAAAGTGAAATATTAAATGAATAAACAATACTTGAGTGATTAACCTTCTACGAGCAAAAAAAAATGCAATATTTGCAATCGATTATATGATAAATTTACTCAGTACAAATCTGCACAGGTTGAACCAAGTTACATATACCAATACATATGTATGTTAAGGCATCACAACGGACCGTATTGGTCTCTGGGTGAGGGTGTGAAGGTTACTTCACACCGGCCTTACTTACCTGCCTACCTACCTACATACGTATGTATAAATAGGTTATGCATATGTACATACATACATATATACATATGTATATTTTTTTCTGTTTTTCGGTTTTTTTTTAAATTTGTTTTTGAAACAAACCGAATTGGTTTATTTTTGCTTTATTTTATCTCATAAACCTAATTTTTTAAATAAAATCTATTGTAGGGGAAATAAAAACTAAAAGCAAATAATAAATCCCGATTTCCCGGGAAAAGAAAAACTCTGATTATATAGTACATATGTACATATGTACTTATTATACACTTGCATCTAAATTTATTAAAATCTTTGAAGTATTTTTTCCAAAAACATGAATTTTATAGTTAAAAACAAATCACTCCAAGATACATAGATATTAAGAAATCTGAGGCTTTGCAAATGTTCTCAACAAAAATACTATAAAGATCTTTATGAGAAAGTTATTTTAAATTAATGATTTAGCTGTTAAAAATGTAAATTGATTGTTGTTATTAATTTTTAAAAAAGTGCATATACATACATATATTGTGATCATTACTAAAGATTCACCTAAAAAAAAAATACGAAAAAAATATAATTCTTAACTTTAAAAATAATATGTTTTCCGCTTAATAAATAAATAAACAAATAAATGCTTCATAGATATATTTTTAAGTGTAATAATATCTCTCTACGTGCAAATATTTTGTTAATTATAATTTCTTATACAAAATTAAAATGTCATTACTTGGAGCATCGACTCCAATGCGAGTAGTAGATATCTTTTTCAAAAGATATTTTCTGCGTTCCATTGTTTTACTTAAACAAAAAACAAAACAAAAAGGGTGTGTGGTTTTCAGAATAAAAGCAAGCGCTTACATTTAAGCTTTTATTGTGACAATAACAAAACACAGGCAAATCTTTTACTCAATGTGCTCGTTTGTATTCTTTAAACTATACGCTAGCATTTAAGAGCAAACTATAAAAAAATACTACAAAAACTTAGCAGGTTTGCATGTACTATTTGTTAAATTATAATCAAAACAAAAACTATAACATTTAGATTTAGAAAACTTAAGTTGTACCTACAACAACATTTATTTTTTGATACATCGAGGGATTTTTAGTTGTTTTAATAATGAAAAGCCAAACAAACAAGTATTGAATTTGTAAATAAATAATATTTTTATTGCTTTTGTTAGTGTGCCATAAACATACATACATGTATGAATGTATGTATTTATTTTAATACTATACAACATACATACATACATACATACAGCTGTGTCTTTGTATATGTTTGTTTTATAAATCATAAGGTCTATGTTAGCAATGTTTTTATGTTTTTTTTTTTTTAAATACATATGTATGTACATAGGTACATAATATTTATATGTACATACATAAGTACATATATTTAAAATATTTAATTAAGAAAACAAGTTAAAATTTTATTTACAAATGACTTATTTAATGAAATAAAAAGTCACAAATTAAAAAATAAGGAAAACAAAAAAAATCCATATACACGAGTTCATACATATGTACATACATACAAACATACATGCATACATACTAATTAAAGGAAAGAATTTACATGTATGTGCATATGTATGTGTGTATGTACATAGTATGTGTAGTTAGGCAGGTCCAAATCTAAATGACAATGAAGATAATTGAAGACCAAACCAAAGTTTAGACCAAATTCTGTGGTTGTTGTTCTTTTGATTGTTTTAACTATACAAACTTTTAACTTCCGTAACACTTTCTTATTTTCATTCTTTGCTAGAATCTTTAAGCAAAAATCTATAAACTTAACTTTTTATAACTTCTATTCACATGACTGTTGAAGAAAAAGTACAGCTTAACCCCTCTACGTCTATTATTCAAGCAAACCACAGGATTCAATAACATTAGGCACCAATTAAAAAAAAAATAAAAATTATTGCCGAAAAGCGCTTCTTGAATTGCTTACCTTCCGACTAGAGTTTTCGTAGAAGGCATGAGTTTTATATGTTATGTCCCACTTCTTTGGTATTTTGTCTCACTATAGAAAATAGCTACACTCATAACTCATTCATTCTTCAACGAATTTTGAATAACAACTCTATTCACAAAATTTAAAATTTAGTTATGAATATGAATTGCAATTTTATATGCCAGCATCTTTAGCATTTTCATGTATGCCCATAGCGTAAGCGAATGAAGAAGGCACTGCTTATGAAGTCTAAGAAATTTATTGGTTGGTTTTCATACCCAAATACTGCAAGAGATCCTTACAATGTCAAACACTATTTGGACCTTTTATATTTCAACCAGCGAAAAATGGTTGGTTGTGCATGCAATGCATTCCAAAACATACACTGAGGTTAACATTTTACATTACCTTATTTTTAAAAAGAAAAACAAAATATATTACATTAATAAATATTGAGCTCTTTATAACTAAATAATTTACATACACATATACATACACACTCATACAAATATGTATGCATAAAATTATTTATCGTTTTTTTTTATTTCATCAAACATTTTTAATATAATTTTTGTAAATACTTTTTATTCATAAATATTGCTGTCTGTGGACTTTTGTCAAGTTTTTGTATCATTAAATTAAAACCTTCCAGACGCTTTATTTTCACTTCTCACTTACTGGTGTCCTGGTAAGGACACAAGGTGTCCTAACATGTCATATTGACATAATGTTTTAGGATTTTGCAATAGTTAAAAACATTTTTGTTGCTTTTCCCGTAAAAATTTTCCTAAAATAATACTACTGTATACAGTATGATTATTGTGCTGTCATAACTATTCATTAATTCAGTCATTCATTTGCTATTTCATCACTATTCTGTAATATTTATAACCATTGAAAAGATTTGTTATCGGTGATTTAAATTTGATATTTTACACTTGGTTGTGAAGGGTCGTTCACAACAGTCATATTTTTTATGTTATTATTTAAATTAAGGGCACCTTGCGAATACAGTATGTGTCTCTTTCTAAATATACTACTTTAGGAGATATCACGTTAGAAAGGAAATAATTAATTAATTAATAATTTTTTTAATATCCTTTTAGATTAATTTAAGAATTGATTTTATTTTCATATCCGTAGTCAGCAAATTTTGATTCAATTGATATTAATCTACATTTTGCTACGAACTTTGAGATAACTCCTTAAGAAAAATTTAAATTGAAATGAAATTGTTGATGTGATTTGTTGTTTGTTTTATATTGCTCTCCTAAAATATTTGAAAATTCGAAATAGTTTGTTTTTTCAAAAGTCCACAGATATGTACATATTTACATATTGGTCAGTCTAAAGAATATACAAAAAAATTGAAATTTGATAGAGAATGAATAATTTTTATTAGTTTCGTTTATAATTTTTTACTTACGATCATGATTGTAAAAAAAGCCCTATTAATTTCTTAACTTATTAAAGTTTTACTAAAGCCCAATTCTTTTAAATCGCTTTTTTTATGAAAGTCCTTATGTCACTTTTTATACCCATAAACTTTTATTACGAAAATCGATGGTTAACATAATTTAGTCACTTGAATTCTATGCTAACTTGTAAAAGTCTTAAGGTTGATTTGCAACAGGAGGCAATTATTAAATGACCGATTCTTTTATGAAACAATAACATTTTTTGTTAATGTTGCTAAAGTTTTACTTCTTTAAAGATAAAAATCAAAGCCTTATTTATTTAAATATTATGTAGTTAATTGATATTATGAAGGAACAAATTTCAAACGTACTTATATTTTTACACGTACCCAACGTAAATGAAGTAGATTTACCTTTTTGAACAATATTTATGTATGTATTTGTCAGCCGTTTAAATGTGATAAACAAAACAAAACATTAGTTATTTCAGTATAATTTTGTATTTATTTGTTTTTATGTTTGTTATATACACATATGTACTTATATACAGAGACGAAACATTTGCCGAATTCACAGCCTATCGTAGAATTTATATGTTGAAGGAAATTAACTAACATATTAAGGAACAATTTCGATAATGTCTAATAGCTTTTCCATCTCTGAAATTGTTGTACATATCGATCGATTTCTTATAACCGAGTTATCATAATTAAAAACATTACACCGTTTGAAAGAATTTTTCTTGCAAATGTGAATGATCTCGATCGCATGTAATGTATTTTATGAGTTTTAAGCGTTTAAAGTCGCTAACACAAAGGCAAACCACATATGTATGTATGAAGCAAGACATACAATAATGCACGTCCAGGGTATCAATTCTCGTTCTATGAAACTATGAAATGAAAAGTTTTTGTTATACCCTTTGCTATACAAAAACTTTTTCATTTCACAGTTTCACAGAACGAGAATTGAGCCCCAGGGTACAGTTGGCGGTGCCAGCCCTTGCAATTTCACATTTATGTAATTACACCATGTGCACGTCAGAACAAATTTGTTTTTGGATGTGTAGGGTATAAAAAGCCGGGAGAGTGTTATAACTCAAGCTCTTGCTTCAAAGATGTTTTTTTTGTTTTTATGTGGAATTTGCAGTTTATTAGGCATAAGACTTTGTGGGGTCCAGCAAAGGGGTTCGGGTTTAAGTAGTACAGATTAATAGAGAAACTATCAACTATTGCCAAATACGACGAAAAACAACTTCAACGACAGGTTGCGAAATTGGCAAATGAGTTTGATTTAAGGTGAATTCACCCATTTGTTCCAAACAAAATTTTTAGTGGCACTACAGACTTGTTAATTTTGAAAAATTAGTTTGGAAACTTAAAGCTACCAATTGTAAATAAGGCGTTTAAATTTAGGTTTTTTTGTTTTTAATTTATTTGGCTGCATATTTTGCATATATTGATAGGAGGCTGGAAATCCCCAATCACTTTTAATATCAAAAGTTTGATCCTAGTCAGTATTTCTTCAAAGTAGACCTATGTACAGCTACATATCGATGGATTTATATAAAAAGCAAAAAAACAGCAACAATCTAAACTGTAAGGATGAAATGAGAGAGGACCAAAAAGGTCTTATATCCATAAATTTGTTATTTTCGACCAGAGCTCACTTAATTTTTTACGGTTGATGTGTTTGTTTGATGCGATTTTGTTAAAAATCGATAAGCCATGTATATGCATTTTTTCTTCCAATATAGGTATTTTGTTAACGTTTATACTCTTCGAGTTTATATGTTATTTTTGTCTTCGACATCCATTTTATTGGCATTCAGCCATGTTACTACGTTCCAATTATGAAAAAACAAATCGAATGCATATGACTAAATACAGCACACGTACATACGCTGAACAGTTGCACGATCGTTACATGAAAACATTGCAAATACGAGCAGCGAAATTCTCGAGAACCAGAGAACTAATTGCCTTTACAGATTAATGAAAACAACGCAATAGATATTTATTTGACAGGAGCTAAATTGTGACTGAATTATAGAAATTAACGATTCTACTATGCAAACATTACACAATATGATAACTCATTTCAATTTTTTTTTCAATTAAATCAATTCAAGTCTCTCTTAAAAAGAATGAGGTCGTCAAAATGCGTACATATGAAAAAAATTCATATTTTTCGCAACACATGGGTGAATCCAGCTTTAAACGAGTAGAAATTACAAAAATTCGTACCGCTTCTGTAAGTATTTCAATTGGAGTCAAATTGTTCGGAATTGTCATTGAAGTGGTGTTGTTAATGTAAACATGATATGATAATTCCAAACAATTAAATTTAAATAATTTTTTTCATTTTTTTATTCAAGCCATTACCAATATTCGTACATACATACATACATACATAAAAAGAACAAATTAATTGAATTGTAAAATGAAGCAAGAGCTAAAGAAAATAAAAGCAAAACAAGTTAACATTACATGATATAAGTAGTTAGTAATTTTAAAAATTAATACATACATATGTATAATTAAATGCAAACATAAATACAGTTTAAAAACATCCAACAAATGTGAAAACTATTATTATTATTATTATTTAATTTTAAAATGTAAAACAGTCAACAAAATGTAAATTAAAAATATACATAAACACAAAAATTTATTTTAATAAATGTGTTCCGTATAAACAAGTATACAAAAGTACATACATATATATATGTACATATTATTAAATAATCAAGAAATACAATAATTAAATCAATGTACTGAGGGTTAATTCTGTGGTCTTAATGGGCAACCACGTCCGTCTTAAAATCAAATTTTTCAGGAGAGCCACAAAACCGTTTTACATAAAACAACGGGTTAGGTATTGAATTTTTTAACTTTTTTCTACCATTCATGTTAATAAAGATCTTAAAATTTTCTTATAAAAATTTCAGACAAATATCATTTAAAAATTAGATCATAGCGAATACCAAAATAAACAAAGTGGTACGAAGACTAAAAGTGTGTGCAGATAAAGCAGCGTTTGTCAACATACGTTGTACACAAGTTATAATTATAATTCTAGTAAACTGAAAAGTTATCAGAAAATAACTTTCAAATGTATTCAGAAATAACAACGTATGTGGTTGATTGAGTGTTTTTCTAAAAAATTAAATAATTTGCCATTAAGCATACGTAAGTCAACATACTGCGTTAGTGCTGAACGCTTTTGGAAGAGAAGTTACGTTGTTATGCCATTAAAGAAATCGGAAACCAAGTAAAGGGCGCTTAAAACCAACTAATATGGCGTTATTTACTCTAAATCATAATATACGCGGTTGCCCATTAAAACCACAGAACTTGATATCCCTAAAATACAAGAATGTTTTGAGTACACAATGGTTACATACACATAAGTAATACATACTTCATACATACTTACATACATATGTACATACATACATATAATTACTTATAATTCAGAAGCATTTAGAAAAATATCTGTCTCCATTGTCATATTTATTGCTTTTCAAAATTAAACATTGCCAATTGTCGGTCATATTTCACATTCAGCCTTATTGTCATTGGCGTTGTCGTATTTTTTGGTACCGTGTAATATTTACGACAATGTAAAATGAATGAGACCTTGTCGTATTTCTGTCGTTTTCGACACAAAAACGACACGACAACGCCAATGACAATAAGGCCGATTCAATCGTTAAATTCCTTTTAAATATTTAAATACAATTATACTTGTGTACATAGGTAAATATGTATGTATGTATGTATGTATGTTTGTACGTTTATACTTGTACATTGATTATAATTGAGTTGTTATAAATAAAAATAAAATTAAAAACAACAAGCCAAATATGTTCATATTGCCAACATGGAATTCTTAACAAATATTAAAACTTTCATGGACATGAATTAATATTCTTTATGTTCAAAAGAAAAAAAAACCTCATTAAAATTTTAAAATACAACAAATTTAAAATGCAACATTTAAATAAATTAATATAAATCAAAAATAAAATTTAAATGTATATCATTGTTCCAAAGCATTAATAAAAAATTTCACTTTTAATAAAAAAAAATCAAACATAAATACGAACAAAATAAATGAAATATTGATGGTAAATAAAATTTAAAAAAAAACAATAATAAATTTAAAAAAAATTAATAATATAAAAATTGTTGTGGTAGATACTGAAGCAAAAATAAAAATGCATAAATGTATACAGAAATATTTTTAAATGTGTTTTAATTGATAC
Organism: Phyto melanocephala; assembly: GCA_941918925.1. Classification (NCBI taxonomy): domain Eukaryota; kingdom Metazoa; phylum Arthropoda; class Insecta; order Diptera; family Rhinophoridae; genus Phyto; species Phyto melanocephala. Next base: position 136,714,694 of record OW799234.1, on the reverse strand, counting down.
TTTATAAAAACTTCTCAGTTGGAAAAAAACTTTTAAAAAATGTTTTGCCACGCCTTAAAATACAGCTGATTTAGTTTTTTCTATATATTACGTCGCCATTGTTATCCTGACCGAAATATATTTACGGTTATTATGATTAATATTCCACATAGAAATAGTTTTACAACAGTTAAAGAAACTACTTATATATGTTTATCACAATTTTAAAATCAAGTTCAAGTTTGATGGCAGTCAGTTCCCTTGCAAATAAAATTAACGTTTTGAAGTCAAAGTTTCTATGTAGAAGATAAGTGGGATATATAAATGGTAGATTGTGTATTATTTTCAAAATTTTGAACCCTTAAAATTTATTTATAGGATTTTCTTATTCCAACAACTCATTTACACACAAACTTAAATAATATTTAATTTCAAAAAAAGATATAAATAATAGATTCCGAAACAGAAAGTCAGATAAACTTACCTAAATTTTGTTAAACAACTTATATGTCATGTACGACAACGTTTTCTTAAAAAATTTTTTATCTTTGAAAAAGATAAACAACCCCTTTTCCGTGGAAAATAGTCTAAGACAAACAAAAGACAAATATTTAATCTACAAAAGTGAAACTCTGTGTGTGTGTTAGCTATAGACTCCGAAACTGTAAAACTGATCGGACTCAAACTTTGGTAAGTTGTTGTACACATTCCAGGGAGTGTTTATGGGTGGCAAAAAGTGGGCGGGCCCAAATTGGTTATCATTTTTAGCGACTTACACTTGACCGATTTTTCTGAAATTTTGCACACATATTGACCTGTCATGACTATATAATTTCGTGATTAGAAAAGTGGGGGGGGCCACGCCCATAAAAACGTTAAAATTTTGAGGTACTTGCACTGGACCGGTTTTTCTGAAACTTTGCACACATATTGAGCTGTCATGGCTATACAGTTTCGTGATTAGAAAAGTGGGCACTGCCGCGCCCATTAAAGAATTGATATTCAACTAACATTCAGAATGCATTTTTATTCATTAAGGGGCGTAGCAACGCGCGCCGGGCTTTTCTAGTTTATAATAAAAGTAAAATATTTTCGCAAATGATATTTATAAGATGTGTAAAATTGTTTAGTAAAAGAAATAACTCTTTCGGAATTACAATGGCAAAAATTAAATAGCTGTACAAAAAAAAAGATAACTTCAGAATATTAGATTAATATTATTGAGTACAAACAAGTAAGAGGACTATGTTCGGCTAAGCCGAAATGTATTACATATTTTGTAATTAACAGTAATCGCTACGGAATAATATCTTTATACTAAAATATGTATCACTTTCATCGCTAAAGTTTGATATGCTAGTAAATTTTTTTTCGCAAATTTAGTCTTTAAATAAAAGTAGGTGTGTCAATATAGTTTCTGCTATTAAATACAACTTAGATATTAGATTAATAAAAAAGCTTTTTCATTAGAAACCATCACACTTCTTCCTGACACCGATGATGCAGCTAATAAGGATATACATACGACATATTAATTATTAAGGAATTTTGATTTGTTTAACTTTCCCATTAGTATTAAATAATATAAAATAAATATAATAAAGCCTTTTTTCATAAAAAAAATACTGTTTTATAAATGCCTTACAATTTTCAAACAATTTTTTTTTTTTTTTTTAATTAGACCGTAAATCATATGTATGCATGTACATACAGTCTGGCAAGAATGAGTTCAAACCTTTAAAATCAACACTTGTTAATTTAGTTTGAGTAAGTGGCTTTTGGAAAAATCTTAAAAATTTAAACATTTTGGTTCTTTAATTTTTTTTATTGCATTTTGAAAACAAAATATTTTACGAATTTAAAAGGAAATTTTGTTTGCCATTAAATTTTTAATTACTCCGAAATAGTACTAGATAGAAAAGAAATGTGTTCGGTAAGTTTAAGCAGAATTTTTCGGTCCATCTTCTGATCGTCCTGCTATTAAAATCGGAGAACGCGTTTTCAAGTTATGACAAAATATATGAGGCAACCCAACGATTTAGGGGGTGAAATATGCCACGCCTTTAAAAGAAAATCCTTACGTACTAGGGAAAAACGGAAAACATATTTGAATTAAGGACATCAAAATCCATATAATCCACATACTTTTATTTCTAGGGTAGACAAAATTTTTTTTGCTGCGCAGTGTACTTTTGTTGGGCAGTGTAATTTTTTCAAAATCTGCCACTAGACTTTTTATATCATACTACACCTAAAACTATCAAAAAACTAAAACTTTTAATTCAATAAGCACGTTTAATAATTTTGGCCAGCTTTTTAGTCCAAATACTCCTCTGTGCGTCCGTACACACAGTGTAATTTTTTCAAAATCTGCCACTAGACTTTTTATATCATACTACACATAAAACTATCAAAAAACTAAAACTTTTAATTCAATAAGCACGTTTAATAATTTTGGCCAGCTTTTTAGTCCAAATACTCCTCTGTGCGTCCGTAACAGACAAAAATAAAATTTTTGTTTAACGGAACTACTTAGACTTCTTTTCTAAGCAGGATTGATATCGTCATATATATATAAAAAATTTGCAATTGCACATAAGCCTCAAAATCGACTTCCATTTTTTGTAACGTCCGTAACGGAACTTTAAGCTAGCATAACTTTTTTTCAAAAACAGTTAAGCTTTAAGTTTAAAACAAGTTTTAAAGTACTCCCAAAGAACTGCATTTTGCAAAAAATTTCATGAATATATTCCAATGTAAACGCCAGCTGTGTCAATCTTAACAAGCAAATTTGCGTACGAATGTAACGTTCGTAACGCAGGATTAGCCCATATGCATATTATATACATTAAATAATGACGGTTATAGTTTCTAGATTTCAGCAAAAAAAAGTATTTAGTGTTTGTTTAAATTACACTATGAAACAAAATTAAAATTTTATCGTGATTTTTGACGATTTACCTATTTTTCTCTTCTTTTAGTGCGTAACGGTCCTCTAGGTACTAACTTGGTCTTTTGTAATATGAGATGTTCAAATTTTTGCACATACATATGTATGTATATGCGTTGATATAGGGAACAATAATGCAGTGGCCGAATTACGGCATTCGAAGGTATTCGAAATTTGAAAATTCTTATTAGAATATCTATTTAAGCACAGCGAACTCGATAAATCGAGTGAAATTTCGATCGATATCGAATGCCGTAATTCAGCCCTAGATAGGTTATTAGGTCTTTAAGATGACGATATAAGATTCGGCACAGCCGGAAATAGCACTCTACTTCTTTTATCTCTATTTTAAACGCAAATTATCTTCAATTATTTTAAAATCTGTCACGCTGAGCGGCACTAGAGTTGCGAAGTTAATTAACGACCAAGTTCAATTGAATGAATTTATTTATTTATTAGTTGATTAAACTGACAATTCAATCATTTACTTTAATTTTTTAACTATAATATGTACATATATGTATGTGATTTAGGATACGAATTTAACTAGTAGCTCGTGTCTTTTCTCTTCTTTTTACTGTTTTTAACGAAGTGCTGCCATTAAATTTATTTATGGTTTCTTTTATTAAAAATTGGTATCTCATCTTTGCGGTTTTGCTAAAAATACATACATTTGTTTTCTAAATTTGTATTTTTTAGTCGCATATAGGTACCTTTCATACGTATTTTTTATTGTGCTCTGTTTTAAATTGTTTATTTTTGTTCTGATTATTGTTTTCTTTTATTGAACGATTACTAAATTTAAAAATAAACTTATTCTTTTTTCTTGTTTGATAAACATATAATGTGAAAGTTAATTAAAAACCAAATAAACTGCAATATAATTTACAAGAAACCCCTAACACAAATATTTATGTCTTTCTACAACTTATGCTTAACTAGGTAGTTCAAAATAAACGAGCATTTAAAATGAATTTTTTACCGGACACTAAAATAACAAAAGGCTTTAGTCGCTTCTCCCAGCACTATAGAATACCTAGTTTATTATGTCATCAGAAAAGATAATAATCATAGTTTTCATTTCATACTGTTCTGTCTAATAGTTCCGATAACAATAGAACCAAGGTTATTGGTTTACACGGTAGCCAAAAAATACAATCACTACACTAGTGTAAATTTTCAACAAGTAAAAAACAAATTGGAATTAAGATGTATGGAAATTAACGTTTTTATTTCTGTCATTGCATGTAATGTTAAGAAATTTCTTAGAAATTGGCATCATTACCCCATGAGGATTTGACAGTATCGTCATTCCAATCTTCATTGCCGCCAACAGCTTCGGCAGCAACTTCTTCAGCCCAATTGGTAGCTTCTTCAACAGGATGTTCAACAACTTCGTCGATTTTGGGAGCAGGCATGAGTTCCTTAGCGGCAGCTTCTTCCTTCTCTGCTTCCTCGGGATCACGATAAAAGAACAAATCAACAACAACTGGCCATTCAACACTACGGGAGATTGTGCCACGTAGACGAAGAACTTCACGAGACAACAACCACCACATCAATCCAATGGAATGAGGAGATTTGTTGTTGCAAGGGACAGCAATATCAATATAACGCAGAGGTGAATCGGTATTGGTAAAAGCAATTACGGGAATATTAACATATGAAGCTTCCATAATCGGTTGATGATCGGTCAAAGGATCGGTAACAACTAACAAACGCGGTTCGCGAAAAGCAGATTGTATTTGATTGGTGAAAGCACCAGGAGTAAAACGTCCGGCAATAGGGGTAGTGTCGGTGTATTTTGCGAACTTTAAAACAGCACGCTGCCCAATGGGACGAGACGAGATGACAAAAACCTGCAAGATTTTTTTCCAAAAATATTTAGTTTTGGCTTTTGATTCTAAAAATGTTTGTTAAATAAATTCAAGTTATCAGATTTAATGTTAGCTTCATTCAATTTCAGACCCGAAAGATTAGTATCATATTCATCATTTTTTAATAATTTGCCAGAACATTACTTGTTTTTTACTTACATCTTGAGGATGTTCGATTGCTGCAATAGCACGGGCAGCCAATACCAATTTTTCCCACGTCTTTCCCAAGTTGATAATGTTGACACCATCAGGGCGGCGCTTGTAAACGTATTGCTCCATTTGAAAATTGACATTCTCAGAGCCTAAATGGGTGGTGGCAACTAACATCTTGGTGATGTCTTCTTCTTTAAGAGACAAAATATCTAAGCCTCCCGACATTTTAACGTGTTAAGGAGTTACGGAACCTATGAAACGATCACAAAACATTATTAGAACATAACCTTAAAAAAAGTAACACGTGACACAATTTTTTCCAACATATATAAAACATTTCACTAAATTCTATTTTTTAAATATAATATAAACTACCAGTTAGTTATTACATGTTTTAGATGTATAAATTTTTTATCATATTTAATTTCCTTAGCAAAAAAAAACTTACGTTGTGGATGCCACTGGGAGCTATAACAAAATGGACGAGACGAGTTGACATTTCTAGCAGTGATGGCAATTTTGTACTTCCTGTCAAATCTAGCGATTTATTTAGATAATTTGAAGAAAATACATTTTGCAAAAATTGAGAAATCTAGCGATTTTAATTACTCTGAACTACCGCCGACCACCCAAGCAATATAACGCTGGGTCTCCACGTAGCAATTTTCATTGCTAAGCTTAAGCAAAAACATCGGCAGAATAACGGCACTTTATTGCTAAGGTATGATTATTTTCACTGGGTGGAGAACACGACACAAATAATTTATTTTTATAATTTAATATTTTTGTTTTAACTTTTATGAGTTTTTTTAAAATACTTTACTTTTAATTATTATCAGGTAAAATTATTTTAATTTTCCTTTGTTTCTGCAAAGAAAAACATAAAATTCAAAGAAAATTAAACGATTTTGACAGCTAATTGCGGCAATAATTGCTCAAGCAATCAGCAGAGCAATGATTGCGCAACAAATTGCTACATATGGCAATTTGAGGTCTACACCTTGCAATTTCTATGGACGCAATCAAATTTGACAACTGCGGTAATAAATATTGCTACGTGGAGACCCCGGGTAATTATTGCCACAGCAACTGTCATATTCAATTACCAACGTAAGATATGAACGTGTAGACCGTATAAATATGTCTAAGAACACAAATTTAGCAATAAATGTTGCAATACATTGCTGAGCAATAATCATTTAACACAAGCAGTCAAATTCAATTGCAAAGAGATAATATGTAACAACAACACTAATGTATAAGAGAACGCCGCAGAATAAAAGAAAAAATATTAAAATTAACATTGTAACAAGTAACAGTGCTATATTCGGCCGTGCCGAATCTTATATACACTTTACAACGTGTAGTCATGCAATAACAATTGTTTGTATCACCATTCATCCCATATAAAATACGTGCATACGTACACGTTAGAATAAATGTGGCATCGAATCCCAGCTGTGCCAAAAAAATTTTATTTTATTTAATATATTATTTATATTTTATTATTTTTTTATATTTTTTTTAAATTTTTTTAAAAATTTTTTTTAGAAAAATTTTTAAAAAATTTTTTTACATTTTTTTTTTAAATTTTTTTAAATTTTTTTTTGTAGTTTTTTTATTTTTTTCTTATTTTTAATATTTTTTTTTGTAATTTTTTTTGTTTGGTATGTTTTTTACATGTATCTATGTATGTATGTTGTTGTTGTAATTGTGAAAAAAAACGAGGTGGTCGTGGTTTTTTGCTCATATCTCAGAAAGTTATGGGGCGATTGTGCTGAATTTCAATAGCGATTCATTCCTGGATATTTTCAAGAGATTGATACCATATACAGATCTGAGGAACATATAGTTGCTTCTAAAAGTTGATTTCAACCAACACACGGACAGACGGGCAGACGGATAGACGGACAGACGGTCAGGGCTTAATCGACTCTTCTATTCATAAGCTTTCAGAAAATATATACTTTATGGGGTCGGAAATGAAAATTGTAGAAATTACAAACGGAATGACAAAGCTATATATACCCTTGTGCACCACAGGTGAAGGGTATAATTATCAACAAGTAAAAGCGCTATATTCGGCCGTGCCGAATCTTATATACCCTTCACAACGTGTAGTCATGCAATAACAGTAGTTTGTATCACCATCCCATATGAAATACGTACATACATATAAAAAACATACATATATAAAAACATCCCATTGTAAAATTATAAACTTACGTATGTATGTTAAAAAAAAATTAAAAAAAGTAATTTAAAAAAAAATTTAAAAAAAAAATTAAAAATAAAAAAAATTTTTTTTAAATAATTAAAATATATATAATAAATATAAAACAAAAAAAAATATTTAAAAAAAAAATTAAAAAAATATAAATAATATATTAAATAAAAAATAAAAAAAAATATAAAAAAAATTAAAAAAAAAATATAAAAAAAATAAAAAAAAAATGTTTGCCTCAGCTGGGATTCGATGCCACGTTTTCTCTAACCAGTATACACGTTTGTATGTATGTATGTTGTTGTTGTAATGTTGTTTTTGTGAAAAAAAATCGAGGTGGTCGTGGGTTTTTGCTCATATCTCAGTTGTTTATGTACCGATGTTTCTGATTTTCAATACCGATATACTCCCGAATATTTCTGATATTATAATACCTCACCCGAGTCCAAGCGATGTCGGGGGGCTTCAAAAAGTTGATTTCAACATACACACGGACAGACGAACAGACTGACAGGGCTTAATCGACTCCCCTATTTATAAGCTTTCAGAAAATATATACTTTATGGGGTCGGAAATCAAAATTGTAGAAATTTCACACGGAATGACAAACCTATATTTACCCTTTTTCACTGTGTGAAGGGTATAAAAAAGATTTTACTAATACACCCACATATTTCGCAATGGAAGCTAAATTTGCAAGTGAGTATAAATTTAACAATTGCATGCCAATAAATGACAAAACGATAAACAATGTTACCCGACATGTCAAAATTTCGTGTAGAATGAACAAAGTAGAATAGTGTAAAAGCAAATTGTAATCAGTAGTAGAAAACATTAAAAAATACAGATGAAAATTTGACAAGCGGACGGTATTTTTTCATTTTATAAATCGTTTTAACCCCGGGTCTCCACGTAGCAATATTTATTACCGTAATTGTCAAATTTGATTGCGTCCATAGAGATTGCGACGTGTAGACCGCAAATTGCTATATGTAGCAATTCATTGCGCAATCATTGCTCTGCTGATTGCTTAAGCAATTATTGCCGCAATTAGCTGTCAAAATCGTTTAATTTTCCTTGAGTTTTTTGTTTTTCTTTGCAGAAACAAAGCGAAATTAAAATAATTTTAGCTGGTAATAATTTAGAGTGAGGTATTCCAAGAAAACCCATAAAAGTTACAACAAAAATATTTAATTTTAAAAATAAATTACTTGTGTCGTGTTCTCCACCCAATGAAAATAAACACACTTTAGCAATAAAGTGCGGTTATTCTGCCGACGTTTTTGCTTATGCTTAAGGCCATGACTGACTATCCTACAAAGTCGTGCGATTATGTGGAGACGTGGAGACGTAGCGTAAAAAATAGAGCATTTTATTAGATCAGAGGTGTATTTTTATGTAGTCATTGACAGACACTAGCAATTCTACAAAATCTAATTGAAGTCATACGACTTGTATTATAGTCTAAACTGGCCTTAAACAACACTTGCATGTGTACATACAAGGTAAGTGTCAAAGCATATTAACTCATGAGGTAATTGCAGTTTGGAGAGAATATTTTTAATTATATTTTTATACCCTTCACCAGGGTTGCAAAAGTTGGTATAATTGTACTTTTTGTGGTACAATTTAAACCTCAAAAGTACAATGGTACACCAATTACCCATTTGGTACAATTTACTAACTTTCTCAGTTTATGTTTTTTATAGAATTTCCCTAGTTATCGTCTTGATTCATTTACGATGGCAACTCATTTTTCTATCATTTCCTTGTGATTAATTGTTTGCATTCACCCAAGGCGAATTTATTTATCAGGTGGTGGTAATTCTACAACAAATACAACATTAAAAAAACATGTTTTTTTATTGTTGCTTTCGACTGTCGATGTGGCAAAAACTACATGGTTTTTGTGTTTTTTTGCGCGGGAAGGAGTAATCTATGTAAACATAAATAATATTTGACAATGCAATCATCATTTTTGCAAAAAAAGAACTAGATCAGCTGCGTTGTCAAAACCAATTGATAAATTAATTCGCCTTGCATTCACCTGTTTATTTTAAAACAACTTTATATGCAAGGCGAATTTAATATCAGGTGATATCATCCCTGCCAAGGCATATCCATAAGGTATATGCAACGGCGAATTGATACAACAAAGCAACTTTTCATGTGATGTTTTATGTCAAGGCCAATTCGTATATCAGGGATGGAAAAGGTGTTTTTACATATTAAATATAATAAAATTTGATTAAAAAAAGGATATAATTGTTTGAAACACATTATTAATGACGCAAAAGCTACAAATATACATAAATTTAGCACATTTTTTTATCAAAAATGTACATGTAAGTTAATTGTTTAATACAGAATTAAAAATCACATTTCCCTTCCCTGCATTAATAAGGCAAATTCAACCAATTTTGACAAAATGTTTCACAATCAGCTGGGCTGATAATTTCACCTGTATGAATTCGCCTTGATCCCTGCAACAAACACAAAAAGGCCAAGAGAATGTCAAAACACAAAAAAACAAATTTTTTGTTTACTTTTAATTAAAATTTTATTTTTATAAATTTACGCGAAAAGTTTTAAAATAAATAAGTATTTTTAATTTATTACCTTAATTTGTGCCAGTTTATATCACATATTTGTGTTTTATATCACATTTTTTACAATTTTCAGAACTTTAAATCATTTGGACAAACACAACGGAAATTTTGCATTTTTTGAATTAAAAACATTACAAATGTTGTTTATTCAACTTATAAAATGTGTTGTTACTTATTTTCCAATAAGTTATTGCACAAATATTAGTATTTTTTATATTTTTTTCCACAAATTTTAACACTTTTATAAAAATTTTCAATCAACGCACATAAAAATTAATTTAAATGTAAACAAACTTTGACATTGTGCCGTAAAAATAAAACGAGCAAAAAACAATCAGCTGGCTTCTTAGCATCACCTCAAGGCGAATTCATACAGGTGAAATTATCAGCCCAGCTGATGGGGAGACTTTATGTCAAAATTGGTTGAATTTGCCTTATTAATGCAGGGAAGGGAAATGTGATTTTAAAATCTGTATTAAACAATTAACTTACGTGTACTTTTTTGATAATAAATGTGCTAAATTTATATATATTTGTTGCTTTTGCGTCATTAATAATGTGTTTTAAACAATTATAACCTTTTTTTAATCAAATTTTATTATTTTTAATATGTAAAAACAATTTTTCCAACCCTGATATACGAATTGGCCTTGACATAAAACATCTCATGAAAAGTTGCTTTGTTGTATCAATTCGCCGTTGCATATACCTTATGGATATGCCCAAGGCGAATTCATACAGGTGATATTATCAGCCCAGCTGATGGGGAATGCTACAGTCAAACTCCATGTATAAAAAATTATTGTGTATTTTTTATATGTGGCTTCTGACAGCGAACATCACAACGAATTCGCCGTTGCATATACCTATATGAATATGCCTTGGATATGCCTTGCATCACCTAATGTTGAATTCGCCTTGTTTATATGTAATTAATCAAGGCGAATTTAATATCAGGTGATATCATCCCTGCAACAAACACAAAAAGGCCAAGAGAATGTCAAAACACAAAAAGACAAATTTTTTGTTTACTTTAAATTAAAATTTTATTTTTATAAATTTACGCGAAAAGTTTTAAAATAAATAAGTATTTTTAATTTATTACCTTTATTTGTGCCAGTTTATATCACATATTTGTGTTTTATATCACATTTTTCACAATCTTCAGAACTTTAAATCACTTGGACAAACACAACGGAAATTTTGCATTTTTTGAATTAAAAACATTACAAATGTTGTTTATTCAACTTATAAAATGTGTTTTACTTATTTTCCAATAAGTTATTGCACAAATATTAGTATTTTTTATATTTTTTCCACAAATTTTAACACTTTTATAAAAATTTCCAATCAACGCACATAAAATTAATTTAAATGTAAACAAACTTTGACATTGTGCCGTAAAAATAAAACGAGCAAAAAACAATCAGCTGGCTTCTTAACATCACCTAATGTTGAATTCGCCTTGTAATTAATGCTATTCGCACAATTGGGACGAACGACGAATTTTTCGTCGCGAATATTCGTCAACAAAAATAAAACACATTTGTATATATGAGAATGCATACAACTGTGGCGTCAGTCGAAGTTCGCTATACGCGGCGAACTCTGCATTAGATTTATTTCTATTTCTTACGCCGGCGAACGACGAACAAATTGATGCAAGGTGACTATTTTTTATTAAATTTGGGTTTACTTCTCAACTTTTTAAGAAAATAAAGTTAGTTTTTACTTTAATAATTGTTTTATTTTTTATTTTAAAACATTTAAAATAAGTATAAAAAAGTTAAGTACAAAAATTTGTTTTTATTTGTGTTTTTGCAAATGTTTAAGTTTATTCAGTGATCTTTTTTCATATGGTCACACTATTAGCTGTTATACACAAACAAAATTTTTATTATTGTTTAATGTATATTATCAAAAGTAACTATCAAATAAATAAATTCATTTGCTTATATTATTTATCATTTATTGTTATATGTATATATTTTCTGTCTTATCGGATGGCGTATTCTACGTTAAACTCTCTGACACAACCTGCAGGGACAGTCCGTGGCCAAAGGCTTCGGACAACTGTCTGCTGTTTTTTTTATTTTGTTTTAAATTTTTTTATATATTTTTTTTAACTCACATACGTAATTTTATAATTTTACAATGGGATGTTTTTATATATGTATGTTTTTTATATGTATGTACGTATTTCATACGAGATGAATGGTGGTACAAACTATTGTTATTAGGCTACACGTTGTAAAGGGTATATAAGATTCTGCATGACCAAATATAGCACACTTACTTGTTTATATATTAAGGGCCGTATCAGGGTACACTTATACAACTTATTTCAACTTCGGAAATTGTCAAACTCCATACATAAAAAAAGAGAGACAAAAATTGCTCTCCTTTACGCTATCACCCATGGTACAATCATCAGGTAGCCGCAGTTCTGCAACAACAAAATCCTAAATGTATTTTGTTGCTGAAAACGACGACTTAAATGTCAAAAAGCAAATGTGTGTGCGTGTTTTTTTGGCGGTAGAATATATACGTACACAAAATATACACATACATACACAAAATTTGACATCTAAGTTAAACTTTAAGGTAGAGAAAAAAATAATCAGCTGTTTTAGTGAGGCTACCTGATAATTTTACCATGCTATCACCTTATGTAATTACACCATGGGCCGTATTCATAAAAAATATTTTAGGTTTATTTGACAAATTTCTCTACAACATCTGTCAAATAAACCTTTAATAAAAATTTAAAATTTCATTCGTGATTCAGCTCTTGCCGGGTCAAGAGCTCGCGTGTCATTCCATTATCTCTTAAGGGTTATCAGGCCGTCTTTTTCATCCGTCTTCGAGAGTTTCACGTCTTACTCTCGCATGCATGGCGTCGGTTAGCTGTACCGAGATACAATTGCCTAGAGTCTCAATTGACCACATGCAAAATTTTACTAAGAAGATAATTATTTTTGCGTTCAGCTCCGACTTCCTATATGAAGGTATAGGTCGACTTACGGATACTGAACGATCGTGGGATAACCTGGCATTTTGTGAGTTTTTTAACTCCGCCAACAAAACTTTAGAATCAAAAAAAAAAAAACAAAAGTTTGAATAAATGAGAGAGGAGAGAAAATTGTTTTTTATCTATAGACTTTGACATCTGAAATTAAAAAAAAGAGAAGAAAAATATAATCAACTGAGGCCCATTTCTGGCTCAATGTGTATGTAAACAAACAAAATGGTCGCATTTGGGACGAAGAGCAACCTGAAAAGATTCAAGAACTGCCACTTCATCCAGAAAAAACAACGGTTTAATGTGGTTTGGGGGTCGGTGGAATCATCGGTCCATTTTTCTTTAAAAATGATGCCGGTGCGAACGTAACAATCAATGGCGACCGTTATCGTGCAGCTCGTGATCTCGGCGACACACAAATGAGTATTTGGCCTGAAAAACTGGCCAAAATTATTAAACGTGTTTTTTGAATTAAAAGTTTTGGTTTTTCACTAGTTTTAGGTGTAGTATGATATAAAAGGTCGGCAGATTTTGAAAAAATTGCACTGCGCAACAAAAGTACACTGCGCAACAAAAGAAATTTTTGTATGTGGACTATATGGATTTTGATGTCCTTAATTCAAATCTGTTTTCCGTTTTTCTCTAGTACGTGAGGATTTTCTTTTAAAGGCGTGGCATATTTCACCCCCTAAATCGTTGGGTTGCCTAATATATTTTGTCATAACTTGAAAACGGGTTTACCGATTTTAATAGCAGGAATATCAGAAGATTCACCGGAAAATTCTGCCTAAACTAACTAAACACATTGCTTTTCTATCTATTACTGTTTCGGAGTTATTAAAAATTTAATGGCGAAAAACAAAATTTGTTCCTGCAAAATTCGTCAAATTTTTTGTTTTCAAAATGAAATAAAACAAGTAAAAGTGCTATATTCGGCCGTACCGAATCTTATATACCCTTCACAACGTGTAGTCATGCAATAAGAATTGTTAATATCACCAACATCCCAATGCAAAATTATAAATTTACGTATGTGAGTTTAAAAAAAATATATAAAAAAAATTTAAAACAAAATAAAAAAAAAACAGCAGACAGTTGTCCGAGGCCTTCGGCCACGGACTGTCCCTGCAGGTTGTGTCAGAGACACGGCCATTAAGTTTAACGTAGAATACGCCATCCGATAAGACAGAAAACATATATAACAATAAATGATAAATAATATAAACAAATGAATTTATTTATTTGATAGTTACTTTTGATAATATACATGTTAAATTCAAATTCACATTTTGTTTCACTGAAATACATAAGTAAATAACGAAATTTAAATATTTCATCAATCAAAACAACAACCGAAAGTTTGTGTCCACACTGAAACTGCAGCATAGTTTGCGTTCACGCTACAAACTCAAACACTCAACCAAACACCACACATATGTTTGAGTGTATGTGTTTAAAAAATTTTCATTTGAGAAATTTAAATATTAGGAACTCAACCAATATGAAATGTATATCAAACGAAAGATAACATCTTTATTTACCTACAAAAAATTTTTAAAAAAAGTTAGCTCGCCGTTTCCTCATAATCAATGAAATAAAGATTACAACAATAACAATCTGACATGACTCCCTATACCGTAAGGTAAGACGTATTCTATGCCAAAAAAAAAAGAGATAATCTCATTTAAAGTTTTGTGGTTAGTGAATTTTTATAGCAAAAAACATTTTGTTTTAATTAATCTAATTGTAATAAGTAATAATAAAAACATTTGAAGATTTTAAAAATACAATGATTTTTTTCATATAAAAAAGTCCTAATGTTTAAAGGGGTTTGGTCGTGCCTTGAATGATGCAGCTTTTCTCAACTCCTTAATGCGCTCTTTTTCAAGTCTTTTACGTTCTTCTTCATCCTAAAAAAAAATTAAAAAAATAACAATTTATAAAAAAAAAATAATTAAAAAGTAAATTTATAAATGCTAAAAAATGCAGTATACATATGTACATTAGATAATCATGAATTTATTTATTTATTTAAAGTTTTGGTAACATAGCCTCTAGGTCATAATCGGTCACAAACTTCTACAAAAAAAAAAATTACAATGCTTTTTACCTAAAATCTATATTTATATAGGTAGGTAGGTAGGAAAGGGGGATGCAGAAAGCATTATCTGCCTCCTACACCCACACTCGGAGAACAATAAGGTCCATTGCGTTACCCTTTATGTATTAAGGATAGAAGAGAGAGAGAGAGAGAAAGTTTCCAAAGACATATATTTATATACATACATATATAAAAGTAAAACTCTGTGTGTGTTTGTGTGTAAGCTATAGACTAGGGTGATCGATTCGATTTTAAAACCGGTGGAAAACCCTGTTTTTTTTACTTTTTCAGCTGGCGGTTTTTTCTAAATGTTAATTTTTCGAATGTCGAATACACCGGTTTTTTTTGTTCACAGAAGCCGGTTTTTTTAATTTTTAGTTTTATGTTCATTTATCTTTGTAACCAAACGTACAATACAATATTTATTACTAAAAAAATTTCCAATTATTATTGGTTTCTTTGACCTTTTATAATAATATATGTTTAATAGTTTTTTAAGCTTAAGGTCCTTTTAATAATAAAAAATCTTTTTGTTTTGTTTTATATTATTTGATCAATATTTCGCTACTTCTTTGTGTAGCATCATCAGGATAAACGTTTTTTATTATATACTAGCCAAACCCGGCGCGCGTTGCTACGCCCCTTCATGAATTTTAATCGCATTCTAAATTTTAATCGAATATCAAGTGAAAGGCTAAAAACTTCTTCTTTATGAGCGTGGCAATGCCCACTTTTCTAATTACGAAACTGTATAGTCATGACAGCTCAATAAGTGTGCAAAGTTGCAGAAAAATCGGTCTAGTGTAAGTACCTCAAAATGATACCTTTTTTTTATGGGCGTGGCACTGCCCACTTTTCTAAATGCGAAACTGTATAGTCATGACAACTCAATATGTGTGCAAAGTTTCAAAAAAATCGGTCCAGTGAAAGTACCTCAAAATGAGACCTGTTTTTTAATGGGCGTGGCACTGCCCACTTTTTAATGACGAAAGTGTAGTCATGACAGCTCAGTATGTTTGCAAAGTTTCAGAAAATTCGGTCCAGTGCAAGTAGCCAAATCTGATAACTAATTTTTTATGGGCGTGGTCCCGCCCACTTTTTCAATCACGAAATTATAAAGTCATGACAGCTCAATATGTGTGCAAAGTTTCAGAAAAATCGGTCCAGTGCAAGTACCTCAAAATGAAAACTTTTTTAGGGGCGTAGCCCCGCCCACTTTTCTTATCACGAAATTATTTAGTCATGACAGCTCGATATGTGTGCAAAGTTTCAGAAAAAAATAAAAATCAAAAAATAACTTTTATTTTTGCTCGAAAAAATAAAAATCAAAAAAATAACTTTAATTTTTGCTCGAAAAAATAAAAATCAAAAAATAACTTTTATTTTTGCTCGAAAAAATAAAAATCAAAAAATAACTTTTATTTTTGCTCGAAAAAATAAAAATCAAAATTTTAAAAAGCAACATATTTTATGATAGACTAATGCATAAGGATCAATATGGTATACTTGAATCCGTTTTACGACTTTTACTTCTAAATGCATTTTTGGCTTTAAAATTCCAAAATAACTGTTATTTTCGGTCCCTGTTACATAGTAATTACAATTTTACTTAAACTACATCAATAACCAAAATAAAAATGGGAAAAAATATATACATAAATATATAAATTATATTTGATTTTTATTTAAGCTTGAGATCACTTTTTTGTTTTTTTATAAAAAATTGTTTATTAACCAATATTTCGCTACCAAACAATGGGTAGCTTCTTCAGGGTTAACTTATGTCCCTCTTTTATCTGAAAAATTGAAAAACTCAAAAATTTACGACTATGAAAAATATATAACAGCCCACAAAACATAACACGTTAGGTAGACTATTTAGTAAGACAAAGGATAAAATAGATAAATTTGAGATGTCTAATTTAGTTTATAAAATACCATGTAAAGGTAATGATACTGAGAGTTGTGACAAGGTTTATGTAGGAACGACGAAAAACAAACTAAAAACTAGAATACCATTTTTCATAAAGCCAAATTCCTGAATTCCAAAAATTGTTTAAATGAACTGATTTACATATTCCGAAATATGTTGCCGCATACTTAAGTTGCAAACAAAACGAATAATAATGTTAACAATTTGTTTAAGTTTTAATAAATTGTAGAACTAGTACCAGAAACAACCTCTAGCCCATATAAGACAATAGACATTAATAATGCATGAGCTAATTTCTCTCTCTCTCTCTCTAATATACATATACAGGTAAAAACACATTAGTAGAGTACAATCTACGTACAATACCAAATACTTTTTCCTGCATACTATCAAAACGAGAAGAAAATGCTAATCTATTATCAATAACACCTAAAAATCTAAATTTTTCAACAAATTCAATGGAATATTCATCCAACCTTATATTAAAACCATTAATAAATTGACTAAAAGCACCAAACATTATAGCCTTTGTTTTAGAAATATTTAGAAGAAGTAAATTAGACAATGTCCATTGTTTAACACGGTTCAAACAGAAATTTATATTATTCTCCAAAACACAAAAATTCATAAAAAAAATTACCCTTTACATATGAGTAGGTGAGATGCAAAACTCGTTCGTTACAAAATTAAAAAAAACTCTTTTCGCTTCAAACTTTAATTCATTATTCTTTTATATTCCCTCAATTTTCGATTTTTCAAATGTCAAATATTTAACTAAGAATGTCATGTTATTTTAGGGTCAAAATCGATCCCCTAAATTGCTCCATTACGCCAGCAGCACCTTGATTATGTGCGCTTTTAAAATTTTGTTTAAAATGTAACCAACGAGTTTTGCATCTCACCTACTCATATGTAACACAATGTTAAAACTGCACTTTGGATATGGATCAACAATTTTATTTACATGATGCTCAGACCAACAGATAAGTAAAAAACTATAAAATAAATCTATGCGTACAATCTTAAAATGCAATCGTTTCACTTCAATATACAACAAATGCTGCATTTTAATACATTATTTGAATATCCAGAAAATGAAAATGGGAAATCCACCTGATTTCTCGATAAGATATGTTGGGGAAGTTCAGCCGTATAACCTCAGATGTGCCTTGGATTTAAGACCACAGAAAGAAGATACAAATGCAATGCAAAAATCATTATTTAACAAAGGATTGAACCTATACATGATGCCCAATGATGCAAAGAATGAATCAAATATTAATAGTTTTAGAAAAAAATAAACTGTAAATTTTATTATATTTATTTGGTTGTTGGGTTTAAGCTGGGGCCGAATTACGGCATTCGATATCGAACGAAATTTTACTCGAACGATCGAGTTCGCTGTGCTTTAGGTATAGAGATTCTAATAAGAATTTTCAAATTTCGATCACGTTCGAATGCCGTAATTTGGCCCCTGGTTTATATGCATTTCACTGGTGCTTATGCCAGATCATCAGTAAATATAATTAAATATAATTGAAAAATTATGGGAGCATATCCCAAAAAATTTAGTAAATTAACTAATAAAAGATTTTATTTTTCGGTTGCCCTTATAAGCATTTAGTGTTAACCTAACCGTTGGTTAAAGGGATTAGAAAAATAAAATAAATTCAAAATTAAAAAAATTGTTGGTTGGGTTTTTGAAAAAGTTTTTTGTTTTATTTTTGAGTTCTCATTTTGTTAATGAGAATTTAAAAATATAACTTATAAAAATTTTAAACTTTTTCAAGAATTTGG
Source organism: Phyto melanocephala (assembly GCA_941918925.1). Lineage (NCBI taxonomy): Eukaryota > Metazoa > Arthropoda > Insecta > Diptera > Rhinophoridae > Phyto > Phyto melanocephala. Next base: position 136,696,049 of record OW799234.1, on the reverse strand, counting down.
GTAAAGGTTTACTGATGATCTGGCATAAGCACCAGTGAAATGCATATAAACCAGCTTAAACCCAACAACCAAATAAATATAATTGAAAAATTATGGGAGCATATCCCAAAAAATTTAGTAAATTAATTGTAAATTTTATAAAAAAAAAACTTTTAATTGAATGACATATTTGCCAAATTTAATTAAAATGTATTTCAAAAGTATTACAAATACTAATAAAACTAATAATAAAAAAGCTACAATTTTGAAATTAGGTACTATTGAATTATATAAAGGTTCTTTTGATATTTTTTACGTTATGATTTATGATAATTATCGGCGAACTCTAAAAGAGGCGAACAATGAAGCCTTGCAAAGGTGGAAAAGTTATTCTCAGAGTTAACTTCGATTAGGTTCAGGCAACGTAGAGATCGAAATGATATACATATGTACATACATATGTAGAATATGAAGTCTCGCAAGAAGTGAAGAGGTTAAAATCTAAAAAAATACTCTAATGGGTAGACAGGTGATTGTGGATGACATAAATGCATCTGATCTAAATGGGTCTGTTAAGATAACAGGAAAATTGAATGAATGTCAATGAATCTGTTGATTCAGCGATGATGATGTGATGCTTTATTGAGAATAGATTAGATCCTAGCAAAAAAATCTGACAATAGTGATTTTGCAGGGGTTAAACTAATGACGAAGTGATTAAATTTAGGTGAAAACATTAATGATTTTAACATTAGCGTGTCATTGGAGATCATGTATTTACATGAATATTTTAATGAACTGCACTCCATTCTAATAAGTGCATGGAACTCGTGCATATTTGGTGACAATTATCGGATATTTCATGTGTTAAATTTGTTTGTTTACATGAATTCTTTAAGATATTTTGCATGATGTTGCATTAATTTTTAAGCACATCATTTATGACAAATTATTTTGCAGTTAAGAAGTCATTTAGAATTAATGCTTTTACACAATTGATTTAAGTCTTGTAAATGTAATTCGCTTTGCACTACTTCAAATATTTTTTGCTGGGATATAGCGTTGCTACAGGAACCATGGCTGGTAAACAATAACATTATCGGCCTTTCTCGTCAGACTGCCGATCTATTGAACTAACAGACGGACGAAAGTTTGAGAACATGTATTGTGGAGCGTCATAATGTAAGGACTGTGCAGATGACTCATATCTACTCGCTAGATCTTAAGAAACGCTTAGCACTTTTTGATTGGTATCTTAGTATTGGTTGTAAATATTATATACTTAACTCACAAAACGATTGCGTTTAAACGATGATTTTGGAATGGTGTTATAAATTCCGTTATATGTACATATTTTGAAATGCATTTTTAAATCATTGACTTTAATAAAGATATGCATATTTATTTATTTATTTCAAAAAAGATTACCGCAAGCCCAAAGGGCCAAATTGGTAAGTCTACAATACAATATGTATTAAAATTAATTAGTATTACACTATAAATATAATAAATTTTAATTTAATGTTAAATAAATGGAATATATAAAAATAAAGAATAAAAACTAACACCAGCCTGAATTTTGCACACACAAAATAAATAATTTCACTAGTATAAGCAAAAAATAAAGCCATTGAAATGGAACATTTTAGACAAAATTTCAAAACTATAATAAACGTGTATTAAGTATAACATTATCGAAGAAAATGAATATCAACATATGAATAAGCCATTTTACGAAATTTTATTTGTATATGTAAATGTTTGGTGAAACAAAGAAATATATATTGTAAAGATAAAAAAAAATAATATATTGACTGGATGTATACAAATTGGACCAAAAAATTTCAATAAATGCTCTTAGGAATGAGTTAATCTGCGCTCATTTTAAGGTATTATAGTATTCCACAGTCTAAAAATCTTTAAATGATAAGATTGTGCCATAAGCAAAGATAAATATCTCGGACAAAGTAGTGAATATGTTCTGTTGGACGTTCCAAATCTAAATCTATTTCAGTCATCTATTAGATGATAATTTTGAAAAATTATTATTGCTGAAAGTGAACGATGCATTCTAATTCAATGTAATTAGCATTTATTTTATAATTAAAATAATAGCAAAATTAGTTGATGTTTATATATGCTACTATATTGTCCAGATATTGTAATTTTTCGTAATTTAGTGTTTATTTGTAAAATATAATATAATTTTATTAAATAAATATTACATAAGTATTACTAAAGTGTTTGTCATTGATGACTGAAATATGACTGAACTGTTTATTTGAATTAATTCAAATGAATTGCAATTCATTTTCTAACTCATTTGAATTAATTCATTTTTAATTCAAATAAATTGGAAATGAATTGCAATTCATTTTTTCTAACTCATTTGAATTAATTCAAAGTCAAAATTGAATTAAAAATGAATTGCTATTCATGTTTGATAAATTTAAATGAATTGATTCAAATTTCATTCAATTCGTTTTTTGACGAAAAGAATTAATTCAAAATTTTACCAATTCAGTGCATGAATGATTCGTTTACATGTCTGGAATATATACATACATCAATAAAACAAAAAAAAAACAAAAAATTAAAAAAACTATAATTTTATATATGTAAATATTTTTGCGATTTGCTAATGTTAAAATCATTTGTATTTTCACCTTAATTTACTCACTTCATTATTAGTTGAACCCCTGCAAATTCATTATTTAAAGTATTGTATTTTAAAATTAATCTTCAACATATACACATGCAAAGGGTGGTAAATTTTAAGGGCCGATGTTGATTTTGAATAAAACACAAATTATTTATGATAATATTGGTATGGTTCAATTATGCCAAATGGCCGCCGCGACTTCGGCATACCAAATTTTCAATGACAATGTTGATGTTCAATTGTTTGGGCACGATGATGAGTCTTGACTGCTCTTTTGTCACACTATTCCGAAAAACAGCAATGTTTTCCGTTCAACGAACTAAAAAGGCATTCACAAATGTTTTCACATTTCATACAAACTTGTTTTGCTGAAATTTAAATGTTTTTCACAATTCTCCTGATTGTGGACAAATTCAAACGATTATTTTAATCAAAAGAATCACGAAGTGCTCCAAATGCATTTTGATTTGAACGTCTATTTTCATAATCAGCCTGAATAACTTAAAGGCGTTGCTCGATTGTATATCTTTCATTGTTCAAATTGAGCTAGCCTGAAATTGAGAAATGTCAAATAAAATGCAGAAAAGAAACTTGTCGTTTAGGTGTGGTTCAAAGTCAACATGGGCCCTTAAATTTTAACCACCCTTTTGGTATTGCATAGATTTGTACATATAGAGTTTAAACATTTTAAGATAGGTAGATTTGAAGTAAATTTTGGGTAAGACTCATTTCTGTCTTTATTTATGTGTAAATTAATTAGCTGCATCAATATTTGTTAACAATTATAACAATTGTTAATCAATTGTTAACATAATTATACACTTCTAAAAAAAACGGTCTGTAAAATAATTATCTTAGTAATTATAAATTAGCAAGTTTTCGGTTTTTTGTACATATATTCGAATACAAAACTTGTCAACCAGTCAGTCCAAACTGAAATTCACGAGCATAAGTTAAAAAAAAGTTTTGCAATTTAAAAAAAAAAATTCTTATGTTTGAATATTCTACTCCAGAGAATATTATTTTATTACTGCGAAAATATCTAACGAAAAGTAAATATATACTTACATATAATTTCTTTAGAAAATAAAAATGAGAATTTTCGGTTTCTCTTACTAAAGTCATCGCCATCTAACAGGTATGTGTTTTTAATGATATAAAGTTAAAAAAATTTATATATATATGTAGATATTTACTGCATTAATAACAACTTTTTTTTAATAACGTCTTAATATTGATCCTTTTTCATTTCGTTTTCTTTACCACCCACACCCAACCTCTTTCCAATGTATACAAATATCAGTTACTGGGTGTGTGACTAGAATTCTGCTGAATTGTTTCATTCTTTATAGAATCATTGGATGATAAGATGCTAGTATCACCATAAAATTTCGGCTGATCATGTTGTTCGGTGCCAGCACCGTTCGTTTCTTCATCGGAATCGTCATCGCCCGACGATTCGGCAGCATTAGCGTGTGAGTCATTGTGTGATTGATTGTTAACAGCAGAGTGAATTTTAGAAGATTCCTGTTTAACAGCTTTGCTAAGACGTTCATAGCAAGAGGTGCAAACACGTTGCGGTTTTGAGCTTTGTTGTGGCAACAAAAACTTTTTGGACGAGCATGGACCACACACCACAGCTCCACAATTGCGACAGTGATGACGTCGTACTATCATAGTGAATTGCGTTTTTTTTGCAATGCATGCAAACTGATGCCTCTGCATCTGGTACCCAAACGGCTGCATGGTTTTCTACTGGCTTCTTACCAGACTTGCGAAGTAGATCCTCTACACACTTGTTGATATGAGCCATCCATTCCTGTTTTTCTGTTGCCGTTGCGGCACACACTACAAATGACTTTGTTGTTGTACGAATTAGCCAACCGTTGCGATATTGCACACAATCGTCAATGTTCTCCAAAGACACTTCCTCTAACGGCATTATATGCTGTTTGTTGTATTTCTTCTTTCCTATGACAATATTACCATACACTAAAATGTCATTAAAAAGAAAAAACTGTCTAGACTTTGGACGTTTACGGCACATTTTTGTTAGTACTCCTTCGCCCACTAATACCCTTCCTGGTACGGCTAAAGGCACACCTGAACTACCGAAACAATTTTCCACCATTGCTATACGCCTAGAATTGGCTTCTGAATTAACTAAACGATCAACCATTTTATTTAATCGAATGTCTTATTTTAGCAGTAGTTTAATTACTTTTTGTTGCTTTTATAGCTATTTATTATTTTCAGTTCGATTCACTAATTTTTGTAGGCGTTTTTTTAAAGATCATCAGCAACCAAAGCAAACTATGTCGTATTTATATTATTAATAATGCATAAAAAAGAAAATGATTTCACGTACTTTTGTTTCTGTTCTCTTTTGTGCTATCTTTCTTTTGAACGGAAGTAATTTTTTTTCCCTTTTTATCACTTGTTTTATTACAAACTTCTTTTACACATTAAAAATAAGTATTATTCAGATTCTCAGTAAACTTATTAACAACAATATGAATATTTTTTAATCGTTTTCTGCAATTTAACAAAAAAAAAAAGAAAAAAGAAAATTACTCAAAACTAGGGAGAGTCTGTTGATTGTCAAATCGTTGCTGTAATATTTCAGTGTTGGCAAGCGTAAAAGCCAAAGGTAAACATGTCAGTTTAAGCAGAAAAATTATACAGGGTGTTATTTCTCATAACATGAATATATGAAACGTTTTTGTGTGTGTGTAAATATGTCGTCACCATAAATTTTACTGTAATTTTAATTTTAGTTTAACAACTCATTTTTGTTGCTCTATATGTTGCGACCAATGTTAAAACATGGCACCCAGCAAAAAAAATCTATGACAAAAAAGTGATTTTGCAGGGGTTCAACTGATGATGAAGTACTTTAATTTATGTGAAAACACTAGTGATTTTAACATTAGCGTGTCATTGGAGATCATGTGTTTACATGAATATTTTAATGAACTGCACTCCATTCTAATAAGTGCATGGAACTCATGCATATTTGGTGACAAGAATCGGATATTTAGTCTGTAATTTGTTTGTTTACATGAATTCTTTAATATATTTTGCATGATGTTGCATTCATTTTTAAGCACATCATTTATGACAAATTATTTTGCAGTTAAGAAGTCATTTGAATTAATGCTTTTACACAATTGATTTAGAAGTCTTGTAAATGTAATTCGCTTTGCACTACTTCCAATATTTTTTGCTGGGTAGTGATAAAGTTAGGTATTTTGGCAACAGATACTACAACCTACTAATAATCTTAGCAACTACTTTTTGTAAAAAAAAACACATTTTTAGTAAACATGTATGTATGTTGGGGGAATATTTATGTATCCCCATCATTTTGATTTTCGCAGTTCATAGTTCCGGCATAAAATTGTAAAGTTCAATAAATGTAGCATCGATTTTTTGTTATCTATTTTTTACAAATAAAATTTAACACAATGCTATTTTGTAGTCTAATTAGCCTATGGTGTCGCCATAAGTTTAATCGCACAAAAACTTTTCATTTCATAGATAAATGCCTGGCCCATGCAAAGTAAAAATTATATATCAACTACTTTTAATAAACCATCAATTTATAAAACTGCACAAAAATAAACGACCATGGCAATAAAATTTAATAAGTTAGAAAATTCGGCAGTTTTCTCCAAAACTTATTTTATTTTATTTATTTATTTCATTTGAAGTAAGTATTATCCGATATACAAAATTTTAAAATTTTTTAAATGTAGCTTCTGATTTTACATATGATGCTATATATCGACCCCTGCGCGAAATTATCGTATGTTACAAAAACAAAATTTTACAGGAGAACGTTTTTATTACTTTTAAATAAAAAAAACGGAAATAACACTGCTACATACGATAAAATGTACACAGTGTTATCTCCATAACCAAAACTGTTATCGCTATATTTTATCAGCAGATGGATTAATGGATGTAGAATCAATTTGCATAAAAAAGTAGATTTCTAAAAAAACGTAACATACGATAATTTCGCGCACAGGGGTCGATATGTAATATTATAGAAGCACGTCATTTTTTGGCACTTCATTAAAACAATAATTAGTAAATAGTTATTGAAACCATCTGAAAGAACATTAAAAATTAATAACTAAAGCAACAAAAATATTTATTAGTTTATTTTTCACCGTTATAACACCTAATTTGATTTTAAGGTGGTTCATTATTAAAGCCGCAGCATTAAGTCATGTGTTTTACTAACTGTTTTTTCCCTCCGTTTTTTTTTTTTTTTTTTTTTTTGTAATTATCAGTACATTGCATATTAGTCAAACTTTTGAAATGCCATGCGTTAATTTGTATGACATAAAACAAGGTAAAATTATTGCTAGGTGAAATTAAATATTCAACAAAAAAAGAAAATTAATATTAAGATTCACTAATTCAAATTTCACTGAATTGTAACATAAATAGGAATTTTAAGTCACATAGTAGTATACCGATAAAGAGTGCTGATGATGAAATCGTAGCTGATTTCGAAAATGCATTCCACTCGGCTAATATCGGAAATAATTTTAGAAAGAATATTCCTAAAAATGGTTACAATTTAATTAAATTTGAATTATAAAATTAAAAATGAAAGAATAAATGAACTTAAGCCAAAATAAAAAATGGTTCACATTGAAAATTTAATATTTATATTTCATTATTTTTTTTTATAATTTTTTTAAAAAAATTTTTAAACAATTTTTTAAAATTTTTTTTATTTTTTTTTTTTTGTAATCTTTTTTATTATTATTTTTTTAATATATTTTTTTTTGTAATATTTTTTTTTTTTGGTATGTTTTTACATGTACAGACATACGTATTTTATATGAGACTAGCCAATCCCGGCGCGCGTTGTTACGCCCCTTCATGAATTTTAATCGCATTCTAAATTTTAATCGAATATCAAGTGCAAGGCTAAAAACTATAACTTTTTCTTTATGAGCGTGGCACTGCCCACTTTTCTAATTACGAAACTGTATAGTCATGATAGCTCAATAAGTGTGCAAAGTTTCAGAAAAATCGGTCCAGTGTAAGTACCTCGAAATGATACCTTTTTTTATGGGCGTGGCACTGCCCACTTTTCTAAATACGAAACTGTATAGTCATGACAACTCAATATGTGTGCAAAGTTTTAGAAAAATCGGGCCAGTGCAAGTACCTCAAAATGATACCTTTTTTTTAATGGGCGTGGCACTGCCCACTTTTCTAATGACGAAAGTGTAAAGTCATGACAGCTCAGTATGTTTGCAAAGTTTCAGAAAATTCGGTCCAGTGCAAGTAGCTAAAACTGATAACTAATTTTTATGGGCATGGCCCCGCCCATTTTTTCAATCACGAAATTATAGTCATGACAGCTCAATATGTGTGCAAAGTTTCTGAAAAATCGGTCCAGTGCAAGTACCTCAAAATTAAAACTTTTTTAGGGGCGTGGCCCCGCCCACTTTTCTTATAACGAAATTATTTAGTCATGACAGCTCGATATGTGTGCAAAGTTTCAGAAAAATCGGTCAAGTGCAAGTAGCTAAAACTGATAACTAATTTTTTATGGGCGTGGCTCCGCCCATTTTTTTCACCCATAAACACTCCCTGGTATGTGTACAACAACTTACCAAAGTTTGAGTCCGATCGGTTTTACAGTTTCGGAGTCTATAGCTAACACACACACACACACACACAGAGTTTCACTTTTATATATATAGATAGATGAATGGTGATACAAACAATTGTTATTGCATGAATACACGTTGTGAAGGGTATATAAGATTCGGCACGGCCGAATATAGCGCTTTTACTTGTCTGAACAGCATTTATCTTTGAGAGGGATAGCAAAAGGAAAAAAGTAAAAACGTAGTTTTACTCTCCTTAAAACAATCTATAATGCATTTTTGTACTTTTTCGAAATTTTGGAATTTGGGGGGAAAAGGGCTAAAACGGGTAAAATCGGTAATTTTGTATCTTTGGACCTAATGCATGTAGTTTTTTTTTATTATTTCACTTGATACGTAGCGAAGCACGTACCGAGCGGCTAGTATATATATATAAAAAAAAATATACAGTGATGTGAAAAATAATAGAGCCACCTACTGTTCTAAAAATTGAACGTTTTTTTTACCATTGTACACAATTTTTTTAGAACATATTCTTTATGCGTTATTGCTCAGTCTCTTTCTTATTGTAATCCCGTTATTTTTTTTTGTAATTGAAACAATATTTCTTAATTTTTAAATGTTTGTATGTTAGTAAAAGAAAAAATAAGTGTGATATAAAATAGAGCCAACTTTAAAATTTCAAAAAAAAATATTAAAGTAAAACGCAACTTAAAATATTTTTTTATGAAAAAGTGAGTATAAAAGCAGACAATCTTATTTCTATTATAATTAAAAAAAAAATATTAAAAAATTTGTTAACAGAATGGGCAGAGGAAATTACTGTAGCGTGCAGAGCCGAACAATCATGAAAAAGCTACATCAAGCAGGTAATTCTCAAAGAAAAATAGCTGAAACTATTGGATGTTCATAAAAATGGTCGAGAATGCTAAAAATATGAAGATAAAAAAGAAATAAGAGGAAAAAACCCAAAATATCTGAGACTTTAAAACGAAAAATACTGCGTTACGTGAAACGGGACCCATTTGTGACGTCATCCGCCCTTAAAAAGCAATACCAACTTGATAAGGATACTTCTATAATACAACTTATGCTCCTTAAAAATGATTTACAGGTCAAAAGTGCCTTTTTAATCAAAGCGCAACATTAAACAAAGACTTGAGTTCGCAAAGCAACACATAAGTTGGTCCGTATCTAAATGGCGTAATATTTTGTGGTCGGATGAGACCAAAGTAAATTTGTTTAACTCGGATCGAAGTTCTCTTCAAGTTCGGAGACCCAAAAATAAAGAATTAAGTCCCCAATATACCATTAAAACCGTCAAACATGGAGGGGATAATATAATGGTATGGGGATGTTTTTCTTATTATTGTGTTGGACCCTTATATCACATACAGGACGTAATGGATGCAAAATTGTATTCAAATATTTTAAGTGAAGTCATGATGCCTTATGCTGAGTGGGAAATGCCGCTTCAATGAACATTCCAATAGGACAATGATCCAAAACACTCATCGAAGTTGGCAAAGACATGGTTCGGTGACAACCATGTGAAAGTTTTGGGATGGCCTTCACAGTCACCAGACCTAAATCTTATCGAAAACTTGTGGGGCGAAGTTAAAAGATGTCTAACAGGAAAATGGTTGAGACTGTATGGAAGAACATTCCTGTTACGATTTGTCAAAAGCTTGTCGCAGTTATAAAAAATAAAGGTGGCCCTACAAAGTACTGAGGTAGTTTTAGTAGTTATATAAGTTATAATTATGTTATTAAACATATTATTTACTTAATTCTTTTTAATAATTTCTACAGGTTTGGTTACATGCCTCTATTTTTTTCACAGAGAAAATAAATGTATATGACGAATTTTTATGTTTGAATTTCTGAAGTTAAGAATTCAAATGTTTAATTTATGTTTTTTTTATATTACAATAATACCTTATAAAAAACAACAAAAAAGTTTTAAACAAAATTATTACTTGTGTAAATTTTTTAGTATTAAAATTGAGGTTTGGGGTGGCTCTATTATTTTTCACACCACTGTATATATATATACAAAGATATACATATACAAAAATATACATATACAAAAATATATATATACAAAAATATATATATACAAAAATATATATATACAAAAATATATACCTTTGTAATACATTTTATGGATTTATTGCACGCATACACATAATTACAACAATTATAAGTTAAAACCTGTACTTAAAAATGTTGTAAAATGTTAATTTGCTTACAAATTCTACCTGTTTTTGTTTTTCTTCCAAAGCCTTCTGTTTAGCTTCATCATAATGTTTGCGTTCTTGAAGACGTTTTTCTACATGTAGCTTAAAAGGGCATGTTTGAACTACCATCAGCTTTTTTTCGGGAATAAACGGTTTCTCTCTTAAAACTGACGGAGAACGCGGTTCGAATTTTGGCTGCAGATTCTTTTGTTTCCATTCTTCTAACTAAAGGAGTAAGCACGTTATTAATAGACTTGTACTAAATATTCTAAAGTTTATAATTGAATTACTCTTTTTCGGCGTTTCTCTTCAGCTTCACGAGAGTTTTTCAGAACTTGCGGCGTTTTAGCAACTGTAATTGCATGAATGGGTTTTCGTTGCTCCAACAATTCATGGTAATGTTTGAAGTCGGGTGCCGGACGGGAATGAAATTCTCTCAACTTGCGTTCTTCCTCTGCTCTTCGACGTTCCGCTTCTACGCGCTTGCGTTGATAAATATCTTTAACTAGATACGCTTGCGGTGGGGGCAAGGATTTTGACACCACACCTTTAGATGTCAAAACAGCGGTTTTCTTTAATGACCATTCGCATGCTAAATTTGCATCCACTTTAGGACATGACTCCGGTCTCTTATTTTGTTCTTTTTTTGCATCTACCCTTAACGTAGATATTACGTTTGGCGATAGCTGAAAATGCCGCGTTGTTCTTCCCTGTTCTTTCTTGTTTTCATCTACCGGAGATCTGCAATTAGCTTCATTTTTAATATCGATAGCCTTTTTGTTTACATCAACCGGTGATGCTGAGCAGTGTTCATTCGACTTAGTCCCGATGTTTTGTTCATCTACCTGCGATGTGCAATTAGCTTTCACGTTTTCTTTATTATCAAAAAATAACCCTTTTTCGACACCTTCGTTTAACGCCGTCTTTTCTAATATTTATAAATATTGTAAATTAGAAATCAATATATAAAGTTATTATCAATTTCTTACCCATTTTTATCTGCAAAAACTCTACTTCGTCTAATCGTTCATGTTCGTAATGTTTTTTTGCTTTAAATGATATGACCAACAAAAAAAAATGATTCCAATTAACGGTTCACAAAAAATTATTTTTTTTATAAAATAAACCTAAAGTGCATATGGAGGATTCGGCTTGAAACTACTTTATTACTTACAAAAAAAATTTTGGGAATTGTCTAGCTGATTATTGCCTACATTAATATCATCCCAGTCAAATTTATGTATTTGGCCTTGTTGAGCTTTACCATTTTCAAATGCCATTTTTAACTTAATAACTTTATATATATTTTAAACAAGTTGCAAAAAATAAATTAAAAAACAGGAAAAAAAACATGGAAGAATCAAGCGCGGTAGTTTTAAAAATTTAGGTAAAAACAAAAAGCTAGATGAAACATAAATACTTAATAGACAATTTATACCTTGTATTAGTAAGTTGAAAAGAGATAGATATATAAATCTTATTAGATATTAAATGGTGTTGCCATCATAAAAAAATTTAATAAAAAAATAAATGTTACCAAGACAAAAAAATTATACAAAATTTGTAAAAATGTGTTATGCTATTCACAGTGTATATATAGGTTTGTCATTCCGTGTGAAATTTCTACAATTTTTATTTCTGACCCCATAAAGTATATATATTGTCTGAGCGCTTATGAATAGGGGAGTCGATTAAGCTCTATCAGTCTGTCCGTCTGTCCGTGTGTATGTTGAAATCAACTTTTTAAAGCCCTCCGATATCGCATGGACCCGGGTGAGGTATTTAAATATCAGAAATATTCGGGAGTAGATCGGTATTGAAAATCAGAAACATCGATTCATAAACAACTGAGATATGAGCAAAAACCCACGACCACCCCGATTTTTTTCACAAAAACAACATTACAACAACAACATACGTACATACAAACAAGGCGAATTTATTTATCAGGTGGTGGTAATTCTACAACAAATACAACATTAAAAAAACAACATGGTTTTTTATTGTTGCTTTCGACTGTCGATATGTCAAAAACTACACGGTTTTTGTTTGTGTTTTTTGCGCGGGAAGGAGTAATCTATGTAAACATAAATAATATTTGACAATGCAATCATCATTTTTGCAAATAAAAAAGTAGATCAGCTGCGTTGTCAACACCACCTGATAAATAAATTCGCCTTGCATACAAACGTGTATACTGGTTAGAGAAAACGTGGCATCGAATCCCAGCTGAGGCAAAAAAAAAATTTTTTATATAGTTTTTTTTATTTTTTTTTCTATTTTTTATTTAATATATTATTTAATTTTTATTATTTTTTTTTAATTTTTTATTTATTTTTAAAAAAATTTTTTTTATTATTTTTTTTTGTTTTATATTTATTATATATATTAATTATATCTTAAAAAAAATTTTTTTTTTAAATTTTTTTTTAAAATTTTTTTTTTTTGTATATTTTTTTTATTTTTTTTTTAACATACATACGTAAATTTATAATTTTACAATGGGATGTTTTTATATATGTATGTTTTTTATATGTATGTACGTATTTCATATGGGGAATGGTGATACAAACTACTGTTATTACATGACTACACGTTGTGAAGGGTATATAAGATTCGGCATGGCCGAATATAGCGCTCTTACTTGTTTTTTAACTGACTAGCCTAAAACAAAAAATTTTTTTAACTAAAGAGATAAAAATATTGAAAAATAGTTGTTACGTTTAATATTAAAATTTGAAGTGTAATACAGATTTCTCGCATATTAAATTTTAATAAAACTGTTTTTAAGAACATTTATATGTAAATAAATATTTATAATAACACTTTATTTTAAATTTTTTTTGAACTTTTAACTGAAAATATTCATATTCTAAAAAAAATCTTAAGAGATTAATCAAACTAGCCAACTAAGCTACCAACTTGTGTTCAAAAACTAAAAAAATTCCAATTTTAATCGTATCAAAGTGACATCCCTGCTCAAGGTATGTGTACAAATATTCAAGCTGTTAAGAAATCGTTGCTATATTGGTAATATTTAAAAAATAATTAAATAACATTAAAAATAATAGTGTGTTAATAAAACTGTGAAAAAGAAACTTAATATATAAAGCATATATTCAAAATTTTGTAATAATTAAGAAAACTATTTTAACCTGAAATAGTACATGGCTTAAAAAATATTTTAAAGAACCTTAACGGTTTTAAAAACCTATACCTATAATACAATTTCATAAATATTATCAACATATTTTAATATTTTCTGGTTGTTAGTTTATGTCGTTGTTTATTATTATTTTTTTTTAAACCGCAAACTGTGGACATGTGTAAAAAAAAAAAAATTAATGAGCTGAACAAAAAAAAAAAATTAAACGGAGATTGGTTAAATAAGCTTGGCTAAATTTTAGTAATCTATACAAAAAAAAATGTACAAGCACGCTCATTTTAAAAAATGTGTTTATTCCGCGATGTTTTTGAATGAATACAATGAAAATAAATAATGTTGCATTTATTGTTGAGTTGTTAGTTGCAGTGTGTGTATCAAAAAATGCAACATGAAAGATTAACGTGTTGCAAAGTGTGTACCTACCATTAAATACAGATTGTTAAACTCCTTGCCGCTATTGTTGTTACGATGGTATGTTATTGATGTTAATTGCCGCATTACCGATATTTTATAATACAGGGTTGCCCATATTCGACGGACCCATCTGGCAACGCCATAACTTTTGACAGAGATGTCAGATCGCTTAATGACATACCGCGTTTGAAGCGTCAGTCCAAGCAGATTTTTACCATGCAACAATACACGAGACGCGAGCGCTCTGAAATAGTTGAAATTTACGTTCAACAGAACAAGTCAATTGTGAAAACTCAACGTGCTTTTAAAATATTAAAAAATGTGAGAAGTGCGCCTTCTAAGAACACCATTAAGCGTTTATACGAAAAATTTTCGACTGGTGAGGCTCTTTCTAATCCGAAGAGGCCAAATAAAAGTCGACCAAGGCGATCGGCCGAGAATATCGCTGCCGTACGAGCCAGTGTTGAGAGGTCCCCAAGAACATCCCAAAAACGCCGTTCTCAGCAGTTGGGCATGGCTCGGTCCACTTTACAACGGATTATTCGCGTTGATTTGAAGAAAATTAGAAGAAAGAAAAATGCTGAAGTAGTGGACACCAAAGCAATACAGAAAAGAGCTAAACCCGTCAATAGACCTATTCTCAGTCTTGTGTCACGAAGTCAGGTCATTCCCATTACGAATACTATCAAATTCTCGAGTCTACAGCCTAAGACATTCCTCGACGCCTATGAATCTACTACCAAGAAGTAAATCTGAAGCAGACTAACTAATCAGTGGCCGCAACGTCCTTGATACTCTGTAGTCTGTTCGGTTACTCTAGACCCGATTAGTCTCACTTAGAACCCATTCCCTGATCATACCGAAATAGAATCCCAATGGAGGCCTTACCACCTCCACCCCATCAGCATCGACCATTTATTTATTCAACTACATAGTAATACAAGTAACAGTGCTATATTCGGCCGTGCCGAATCTTATATACCCTTCACAACGTGTAGTCATGCAATAACAATTGTTTGTATCACCATTCATCTCATATAAAATACGTACATATGAATATACCGTTTAAAATAAATGGGCATCGAATCCCAGCTGAGCCAAAAAAATTTTATTTTATTTAATACATTATTTATAAAAACAGTTTCTTCTATTGAGCTTGAGATCACTTTTCTTAATAAAAAATAGTTTCAATTTTATTTTTTCAATAAAATTTTATAAAAAAATTTTTAAAAAATAAGAAGTGAATAGTAAGCAATATATTAAAAACTTAAATTTTCCGAGTTGTATTAGGAATTTTCATTTTTTTTACAAACTATCTCTTAAAAATTTTTAATAGAATAAAAATAAAAGCAGCCTATTATTTAGTTCTTTTCAATTGTTATTGCTATTAATACTTTTTATTTATTTAACAGTAACATAGATGTATGTTCTTATCCTTGTTACAGTTTCATTTTCATGCACTCGCTAATGTTTAACGGTTATGCAGTGCATATTTACATATTTATATTAGTACCATGTTCAGCACGTGGAACTTAAAAGGAATAAAGAATTTAAAACTTGTACTTTTTTTATTTTTTAGTCTGAAATGAAAGGAATGCCTTTAGCAATTTTTGCTAAATACAATAAATTTTAACGGGTAGTAGTAAAATTTTGTTTGCATTAACAGTAAGTTTTTACTGATTACCGAAAAAATTGAAGTTATCAGTAAGATGTCACAGGTAATTTTAATAAGAGCATAAACGGAAATCTGTGTTTTGTTATATTAATAATTGGTCGATTATGGATAGCAACCGAACCTCAGTTACGTTGCCAGTTGCCAAAAAAGGCATTAAAGATGGCAACTAACAACTGTCAATTTCATATATAAATTTGGCAACCGAAAAATTGTAGTTGCTAGCTTGCAACTCAACTAAAGTTCAGTTGCTATCCATAATCGACCCATAAATTTCACTTCGTTGACAAAATATTTTATGCAAAGAAACAGCTTAATTAGTTTTATTTTTATTATAAGTAAAGGATTATATTTATTTATAAAAATGTTTATATGTATAATGTTTAAGAATAATTTTTTCATTCTATTTTGTGGTCTATAATTTTTTAATAAAATATAATTAAAAATATTCGAGAGTACCGAATGGATAATTTTTATATTCATAATACAAAAATTTGTAAATAATATTGTATACATACATACATATTTTTCAAAGGCACTTTTCGTGTTTGAGTTATACATAAATTAGGTATTTTGTGAGCAAATCAAACAAAATAAAAATATTTCATATATAAATGGACGGATATTAACTTAAATTAGATATTCATTGTAAAGTAAAAAAATGGAATGTTTTTTTGTTCTGTGAAAAAAAGTTTTTATATGTAACCATGTAAACTTCTCGATTGACTGTGATGATGTCTTGGTGGTTGATATCCCGGTTCTTGCATTTCCATTTGCATGACCAAATTCTTTTGTTCACCTCTCATTTCGTAAGCTTCCCGGGATTCGCGATGTAATATTAAAGCGGCGAAACCCAAGAGTATAAATGTGACCACTGCTAAGGCATATGACCAACCCAAAACATTAAATTTGGGATACATTAACCAATCACGACGATAAGCACAGCCTCCGAATATACAAACGGCCAAAAACATTAAAAGGGCTACAAAAAATTAAAGAATGTCACACCTATCGTAAATAAGAAGTGACATTTTTGTTTTCATGAAATTTTATCCCCCTCGAAGTGATAATTGGTATTATGAATTTTCGATCCCTTCTTTTAACAGCCACTTAATACAATGTAGGCTAAATAAGAAAAATTTGCGAAAACATGTTTGGAGAACACATTTATTTATTTGGTATTTAAGGAAATGGAAAAATATTTCGAGGGCAGAAAATTTCATGAAAGGGTGATGTGTTTTTAACTTACAAGAAAATGCAGTGCATAAGTAAGAAATACGAACAAGCAGCCACTCATATTGTAAAACAGCTTTTAAGGGCAATCGAATAATAGTCAAGGCCAAAATCACCAAAACGATAAAAATAAGTATAAATGACAATGTAACGAAGGCCTGAACACACATTAACCAACCAGGTAAAAGCCACTCTCGTATAACATAGTATTCCTGAAATTAAAATGAAATATTTATTTAAAAATTTGACTTACTCTTGTCTTTGCACATTTTTTACATAAAAATCGGAAAACACTTAATTTGGCAGTTTCAATCAGCTGTTCTTTTTAAAATGTTAAAATTTCATAAATTTTCTCTATACTAAAAAACTTTCAAATAATACCAATATTGCCCAAATATGTTTAAAATTTAGTAAAATAAATCGCAAATATTTATGAAAACTTCAGAGGTCTATATAATAAATAATATAACTCGAAAAATAAGCGTTTACGAGACTTCAACCATTTTAAATGCAAAATGTAATAATGTTTTTATTTAAAATGTATTTGAATCACTGAAAAACTCAATTTCGTAAAAAATATGATTTAGGCCTTCCTTCTTATAACCACTATCAAACTAAATAGAGATAGACTTACATAACTAAAAATATTGTGACATCCTGTAAATTTGCGATGTAACTGATAATTAGGATAGATAAAATCCTTAAAACAGTATTGCCATAACCCCATGTTTTTAAAGCTGCTACGTGTTTCTTCGTACGACTCAATCCAATATGGGGAGCAAAAGGACATCATCATAAAGAAATAACTTACAAAAGTTATAACGGCTCCAAATACAACTCCATCTAAAAATTAAAGATTTTGATAATTTTAAATATAATATATAAATACATTATATACAGATATGTATACTTAAACATGTTAAATGCCAGCGGAGCAATAAGTTGTGTACATGAGTAGGTGTTGTCACACTTTGTTTTAATAAAATGTTTAATACTCACTTGTGGCACGGGGATAATCATTTTTTTCGGTGCCATTGTCGGTGTTATCGGCCGATGGATGCTTTCGAAAATTATGCATTTGATTTGATTTGTCTTTTCAATATTTGCTTTGTAATACAATAATATAAATTAAACTGAATAGATAAATAATTCTAAGCTATATTTAAAGTTAGCGACCAAATCGAGTCAATAAACGTCAAATAAAAATAAAAACAACACCCAATGCAGTGCTGCCAAACTCTACACAATTTAAAGTGCTGATAAACTAGTGATTTTAAATAGTAAAAGTTTCATTATATATACTAAAACAACCCTGTAAAGTATGTACACAATTTCTCATAGCTGATAGGACAAAGTTGAATATAGTTAATGATTCATATATGTGTCATTATACTTTTGACCATACAAAAAACTTAAATTCTTAGTTTTGCACAAGGCAAATTAAAATAGAAAAAAAAAATATCATCGACTTCAGTAAACGAGAGTTTACTCCCGGCCACGGTGAAGTTACTTGTTTGTTCACAGAATGAGATTATTATAGATAGAAAAAAGGATGAAATAAAAAATAATTAAAATAAATTGATCCCCATATGCACTTAAGAAATTATGCAAGGTATGGGAAAATATCTTTAATCTAGAAAACCCCGGCGCGCGTTGCTACGCCCCTTAATAAATAAAAGTGCATTTTGAATTTTAATTGAATATCAAGTGCAAAAAGCTAAAAATTATAATTTTTTTTTAACGGGCGTGACTGCCCACTTTTCTAATCAAGAAATTGTATAGTCATGACAACTCAATATGTGTGCAAAGTTTCAGAAAAATCGATCTAATGCAAGTAGCTAAAAGTGATAACTTATTTCTTATGGGCGTGGCACTGCCCACTTTTCTAATCACGAAATTGTATAATCATGAGAGGTGTGTGTGTGCAAAGTTTCAGAAAAATCGGTCAAGTGCAAGAAGTTAGAAATCATAACTTTTTGTTATGGGCGTGGCACTGCCCACTTTTCTTATTACGAAACTGTATAGTTATAACAGCTCAATATGTGTGCAAAGTTTTAGAAAAATCGGTCCAGTGCAAGTACCTCAAAATCATAACTTTTTTTATGGGCGTTGCCCTTCCCAATTTTCTAATCACAAAATTATATAGTTATGACAGCTCAGTTTTAGAAAAATCGGTGCAGTGCAAATACCTCAAAATTATAACTTTTTATGGGCGTGACCCCGCCCACTTTTCTAATCACTAAATTGTATAATCATGAGAGTTCAATATGTGTGCAAAGTTTCGGAAAAATCGGTCAAGTGCAAGTAGCTACAAATGATAACTAATTCTTTATGGGCGTAACCCGTCCACTTTTTACCACCCATAAACATTCCCTGGAATGTGAACAACAACTTGCCGAAGTTTAAGTCCGATCGGTTTTACAGTTTCGGAGTCTATAGCTAACACACACACAGACAGACAGAGTTTCACTTTTATATATACATAAAGATAATTAATATTTAATATCTTCTGCATTAGGTATAAGAAATTAACCAAATATTGGGAACAACTTGATTTAATTAAGTCTGGATAGAAAATATATAATTATTCCCGTCACGAGTGTCGTTCTGTATTTAAAGTAAGTATCTATAAATACTAAAATGAAGTTGACAAAATAACAGTGCTTGTGTAATTTTGTCCAATATGGACTTTAAATTTACTTCAGAAGATCACTAAGGAAGGAATATGAATAAAATGTTAGTTAACGTTTGCCAAATTTGAAAAGTGAAAAGAATATTTTTTGTATATGTATGTTTGCAGTTAGATTTTTGTGATGCATGGGAGGTTTTATGGTGAGCTGCAAACTAAAGTAATAAAATTTTAATTAATATTGTTACGTTTATACCTTTTATAAACGTTGGATTATTTCCTTTAAATACACCTTGAGTTCTTTTATTGTAATCAAAAACAGTTGAAATTCGTTATAAAATTAAGAGCACTTTATTTACTTAAACACACTCAAAGATTGTTTTAATATCACTTTACTTATTACACTTATGGTTATACACTTTTATTATCAAACACACTTTGATACGCACCTTACAAGCTCTACTGTAATACTGATTATGTTAGCTGAGTTGTTCGACTATTTATTGCAACATAATGGTGTTCGGTAACATTCGACAAAGTTCTCGTATGTACATTCTAGTACATTCAAAAACCGTTACATTTAAATTAAGACGTTAAGTAATATGCACGAATAATAGAAGAGCCTAAAAGTATGCTACACATAATAACAAACATCATTTTCGAACAACCAGCGAAATAAACTAATACAAATAAAACTACAGTAACTTAAACTACTACAACTAAAATAAATTATAATGTAAATTAAGCTACTTAAAAATAAATCTGTAACAATATATTGAACAATATTTTCCCAGCTTCATCAGTTACTTGTTGCTGTGGTATCCATACTATCATACTTTTGCTTTTGATGATATATTTAAAATATAATACTTACTCCGAAATTTTTTCAGTGTCGTGACAGTTGTTAGTATATTTTCCAAAAAATCGGCATTAGTAATATTCTTCGTCCAGCTGTTAATTTAAATTGATTGCTGTGATGTAGGCTACACGCAATTTTTAAGCAATTTTATTTTTTTTTTCACAAACATTATTAATTATATTTAATTTAAATTGCGGCAGAATATTTGTAAAACACAAAACTGTAGCATATAACGTTCATTATTAAGCTAAAACGGTTTTAAAATCGACTACTTGTAGCGTTAGCATGCAAGTGTATCCGGCTTCTGTCTCGTCGGCAATCGGTGGAGTTCGGGGCTACGTAACGTCGATACATTAGCATATCTACACAGTAAATTATTTTAATTTTGCATGCATATATATATATAGGGTATAAGAAAAAAATTAAAAGAGACGAAGATAGTAACAGGAAACGGAAATTAAAAGACCCAAGAATGTTTTTGTTAGTTTAGTTTGCTGACTATGTATGTACGTGTGTAGCTGTATACACGTACTAATTCCCCACCCAACCATGATCATGCTATGAAGAGCTGAGAAATTGTGCATGATCCCATATTTTCTCTTGCTTTTCGGCTACCAGTCAGTAGTCAATGAAAAAAAACTTAGAATTTCATTTCGGTTATGACATTAATTAATATACAATTTTTATTAGCAAGATTAATTTCATATAAATAAATGATTAAATTCAATAATCTAATAATATCAAAAAAAACAATTTACTATATTTAAATTTTTAAAATTTAATAAAACTTCATTTAAAAAAATATTTACATATATAAATAAAAAAAATGCAAAAATAAATATTTAACTTTCAAAATTCTAATTTATGTAATTTCATTTAATTACATGTTTTAAAATATAAGAAAGAAATAATATGTATAAACAAAAGATAAGAACAAAAATTCTACCAATCACTGTGGCTTACACAGGGACCGAACCCGGGACGTAAGGTTTATTAGCACCCGACCCTAGCTTTATGCTACACCCAAGTTATTACAGATTAATAAAATTAGGCTACTATATGTTGTGGGTGTAATGAATAAACAAATTGTAATTTTAAATATTTACGTTCTACATATATACATACATAATTACATATGGAAATATAAAAATAGAAATGAAGAAAACAAAATTATGTAAATATACATATATATATATGTAAATATGTAATTATGTATATATAAAAAAAAGAAATATAAATTCAAAACAAAACTGATTAAGTAAATTAAGCAAAAATTAATAAAAAAAACAACAAAAACTTTATTTTAAAAAGAATTAAGAAAAACTAAATAACAATTTAAACAAAAATGTAATCTTAAAATAAAATTACATATGTAACCGAAAGACTAAAGAATTTTACATATTTATAAAATTACATATGTATTAAAAGACTAACAAAACGTTATGGCAAAACACGGAATCGAACTCGCGACGCTACAGTTGTCAGGTTCAATTGCTCGCTCTGCACCACCGACAACTTTACGAAGACTTGTAATAAAGATAAGATCAGTAATCCAAGTACATGAAGTTCGAGTACCAATGAATAATCAGTAAATTATTCATGACTCCAACAATTTTAGGTTAGGTGTCTTAAAATGGTACCCAACCTCATGGAATCAAACGCCTGATCTACCCGTGATGCACTTTCTTTTTACTTCTTATTGGTGACATACAATCATCAATTTTTGGTTTTAAATATTAATTTTAGGAAAAGTTTAGGAATTCATTACCAAAGTTAGAACAAAAATTGATGATGTTTTGCAACCAATAAGAAAATGTTTATGATACTAAATAAAGACTTACATTTCTTCTGGAAATCCCTCGTCGAAAGATCTTTCGCTGGGCCTCCTCTTGTTGCTGGTGGTGGTGATAAAACTTGATTTATTTGATGTTTTAAATTATTATATATTTTAGAAAACTTAAAAATTGGTTTTTTTTCTTATGTTCTTATTTACACATGTAACTAAACGTATGTTTTTATTTCTTTTGTTTGTTTCTTTTTTTTTTAATATTTATTTTTGCAATTTAACACTGTTTTTTTTTTTATTGTTTCTTATTTTTAAGTAAATTATTTAAAAATATAAAAAAATGTGTATTTGACTACAACAAAAAAAAAATGTAATTAATTACATATTAAGATTTAAACTTTTTACTTTCACACAACAAAGAACATTCTATTTAATAAATAGAATTTTTGTCTTTAAACAAAAACAAATTTTTGTCTTTTAATTTGTGGACTATTTCTTTTTTTATACACAACACTATGATTTTTTTCTTTGTGTAGTTTATAAATTTTTGCAGCAAAGTGGTGATAAAATGATGTTTTTTTTTCTTTCTTCACTATTTTTCCTCCAAAAAGAAACTCCTGTGACCAGGAAGAAAAATAAAAGCGAGGTTTTTTTTTTCCAAATATTTCAAGACTATGACAAAACCTGTTACAATAAATAAAAATCCTAATAACAAAAAAAATCAAATAAAGTAAAAAAAAATCTGCAAAAATCTTACCACTGACTTAAGCTCCTTGTTAAAATAAATTTCAACCATCAATATCCTTGTTCCTCTTTAAAATTTGGGCAGAAAATCCAGGATACAAAAAAAATTAATTTTTCGAAGTATTTTTTTTTCTCTAATTTACAAAAAGAATGGCGACTAAATAATGAAATTTCTGGAGAAATTCTACTATTTATAAGCCGAAAATTTTGGAAATTATACGCTATTTCAGCAAAAAGAATTTATTTTCTGTTATTTCTGTACATAAAAACCTCTATTTAGTACAAATGTAAATACATTTACCACACTTAAACATACGCAGATAAGCTGCGCTTCACTGCCTTATCTCAGTGTTGCATTTAAAACAAACATAAAAATTTGGTCGTTAGCAAAAATTTAAATTTAAAAAAAAAATAAAAAAAATAAAAGGTTGACACAAGCGCCTCTACAAAACCCCCCTGCCAAAATCAGGTTTTAGACTCTCAAAGTCTTAAAGCTGATACCGATTGTGGCAACATAAGGAAAAATTCAACTTCAACTCTATTGTCTTAAGTCTTTTGCATGGTACACACCGATATAGCGGCCATTTAAATCCTCTATTTCGTAATAAAAGTTTCCAGTTTTCTTTCGAATACGTGCCTTTAAAAAGGGTGGAGCCAATTTAGCATTAAAACCTTTTGCAAAATTGCTCTGGCAAAAATTACGTCTAAAAACCTCTTGTCCTACCGCATAACTGACTACACGAGATCGTAGATTGTATGATCTTTCATTCCTGGTGTGTTGTTTTTCAATGTTTCTTAAAGCCCTATTCCTTATGATATCAAAAGAATCTTCCCTATCAAATTTCACAGCTCTATCCTCTAGCATATCCAAATTACGTAGCAACGCGTATGTTTTGCCATTAGTAATCATATGTTGTCCAAAAGCCATGTAATAGGGTGAAGTGCCTATGGAAGTATGAAGTGATGATCGTAATGAACAACTGATACTACTAAGGTACTCATCCCAATTACTTTGGTCAATTTTTATATACGCCCTGATTGCAGATAGTACCGAACGATTAACTCGTTCTGATGCATTTGCTTGTGGCGAATGTACAGCTGTATAAACGTGATTTATTCCATAATTTTGCAATAATTTGTCAAATTGTGTTGATCTAAATTGTGAGCCATTATCGGATACTATTACCTCTGGAGTACCAAATGTATGGAAAAGCTCCTCCTCAAGATATTTCACAACTATGTCGGTTGTAAACTTTTTAACTGGCTTCAAAAAACAAAATTTAGAAAAATGATCCACAACTATAAATATGCCTATATTACCTGCCTTAGAACGAGGATATGGACCTAGAAAATCTATAAAAAGTTTTTGGAAAAACCTAAAAGTTTCGGAAGTTTTACCCATCGGTGGTCGCATGACAAAATTAGGGTGTTTTGTACTTTTGCATATCTCACAAGCATTTATATAATCCCTTACGTCATTTACTAAATTGGGCCAAAAATAAAATCGACGAATACGTTCTAATGTTTTATTAACTCCACTATGAGCAGATAGATGACAATCATGAGCCTTATGAAGAATATCTTTTATGAGTTCTTTGGGTATCCAAAGTTTCCATGCGAGATCGTCCTGCACTTTATCTCCTGAGCAGTGCTCCGTTCTTCTGTACAAATAACCGTCAATAATTTTCAAGTCGGGAGTTTTATCTATGTTTTTCCTAACACGTTCTAAAAGTTCAGTATAGTCTGTCCCTTGAAAATGTGTAGAATTTAAATCTACGAAAACCCCTGTCTCTTCTAAAACGGACAATTCTAAATTAAGAATCTCGGATAAATCTTCAGTGTTAGCCCTTGAAAGAGTATCAGGAACTACATTTCGACTGCCTTTGCGGTGTTCTATTTTAAAGTTGAAGCCTTGTAGTTTTAAAGCCCATCTTGCCAACCGAGAGCTTAAATCCGTTTGAGACATGAGCCATTTCAACGAAGCGTGATCGGTGATTACCGTAAACTCATGTCCCTCAACGTATGCTCTGAACTTTTTAATGCTCAGCATTGCTGCTAAACACTCTTGTTCGGTTACAGAGTAATTACGTTGGGCTTGGTTGAGTTTCTTCGACATGAAGGCGATTGGAACCTCTTCACCCTCCGCATTTTTTTGAACCAATACACTTCCTATCCCCGTATTACTAGCATCACAGTGTATGTAAAAAGGCTGTGAAAAATCTGGACCATGCAATACTGGTGTGGTTGTCAAGATGTGCTTCAACTCATTAAAAGCTTGTTGAGCCATTTCACTCCAAACGAATTTACGTTTACCTTTTAGCAAATCTGTTAAAGGCGCAGTAACAGAGGCGTAGTTCCTAATAAACTTTCGGTACCAACCGGACATCCCCAAAAATCTACGAAGCTGTTTTACAGATCTTGGTTCAGGAAAATCTACAATGGCCGAAATTTTATCAGGATCTGTACGAATTACACCGTCTCCAACTATATGGCCAAGATAACGGACCTCACGTACACAAAATTTCGATTTTTCCACATTTAAGGTAAGTCCTGTGGCACGAAATTGTCGAGCCACTACTCGCAACACTTGCAAATGCCTCTCGAAGGTGTCAGACACAATCAACAAATCATCCAGATAAACAAACACTTCCGATCTCAAATCCGCAGGTACCACTTTGTCCATTAACCTTGACATAGTTTGCGGCGCATTGCATAGGCCAAAAGGCATGACCTTGTAATGATACAAAGGGCGTCCAGGAACGGTAAATGCTGTCTTATCTTTCGATGATTTGTCGAGAGGTATTTGCCAAAAGGCATCCTTCAAATCAAGACTCGTGATAAATTCTGCTTTAGGTAACCTTGAAAGTATACCATCAATAATAGGTAAGGGATACGCATCCTTGACAGTAACAGAATTGACTTTACGACTGTCTAAACACAATCTAATTTTTCCGGGCTTGCGAACTAAAACAATAGGTGACGACCAAGCGCTATCAGATTCTTCAATCACATCCATCTCTAGCATGCGATCTATTTCCGCGTAAATAAGTTTTTCAATAGCAGGAGATACAGGAAAATGACGCTGCTTGATAGGTGGTGAATGACCTACGTCTATTTTATGTGAAATCACATTTGTTCTGCCTAATCCTTCTTTAGAAAACGACGGAAAAGAATTAATTACTAGTTGTAATTGTTGTTGTTGTAAGGTGGAAAGATGTTTACGTTCAAGATTTTCCTGTATTGCGTCTAACGAAAAATTTTTACTAAGCCTAGATAATAAATTATCTGGTAAAAGATCAAAAAGCTTCCAGAAATCAATACCTAAATAAAGATTCTGTGCCAAATTAGGAATTATATATAAATTTATTTCCTTCGTAAGTCCTCGAAAGGTTATATTGGTTTTCACAACACCAAAAACATCCTGATTTCTACCATCAGCAGTTTTCACTATAGACCTAATTTTCTTATAACTATTTTCATCTAAAAATTGTTTGGCAGCCTGTGCACCTAAACAGCTAACCGAAGCACCTGTGTCTAACAAGCCACAAAAAGTTTTACCAAATAACTCTACATCTGCATAAGGTCTGATGTCATTCGGTTTGTCGTAAATAGTACTTAACAGACTACGTCGAGTATGGTTAACTTTTGACCAAAAATTACGTATACGCTCAGTAGAACGTTTCTGTTTTACATTAGGGATTCGTTCATTAAAAATTTTCTTACGTTTAGCATTATATTCTGCCAGCCTTATGTGAAATGGTTTGTATAACGACTGTGACCTTGTTAGAATCGCATTCGTTTCTTCGAGACTTTTATTATTAGAGTCTGAGGACAAATTTAAAAATTCAAATTTAGAGGATTCATTATTAGACGTTGGTTTTTGTAGGATTCTAATTTTGTTGTCAAAAGATACTGTAGAAGTATTTTCGTTAGAGTTTTCTAAGAAATTTTCAGAAGATTGATCTCCTAATCGGTATTGGTTGATTTGGTCTGTTTGTGTGCACTTTTCTGTGCACTCGGCTGGAAGTTTTTTGAAACAGTCTTGCAAACATTTTTACATTGCCTACAATTCGGTTTATAAACATTGGCTAAGCCACAACCATAACAAAATACCTGCCTATCTTCCACGCAATCTTGATATCGGTGACCAGTTCTACGACAATTCCAACAGACGAGTGAAATAGCTGAAATATCTTCTTCAATAGGTGGAGAATCTTCTTCTATCTCGTTTATTTGCTTCTTAGAAAATGACAAAGTCCTTGGTACAAAAT
The DNA here is from genome assembly GCA_941918925.1 of Phyto melanocephala. Classification (NCBI taxonomy): domain Eukaryota; kingdom Metazoa; phylum Arthropoda; class Insecta; order Diptera; family Rhinophoridae; genus Phyto; species Phyto melanocephala. The sequence continues at coordinate 136,668,752 of OW799234.1, read as the reverse complement.
TTTTCCTTCCGATGTCCTGTAAAAAGAACTCTCTACGACGACAAATATCACGAAGCTCAGAAATAGTAGTAATTTTCAAATTTAAAATCTCATGCTGTATTTCAGGTAATAAATTCCTACGCAAAATTTCGACTAAAATTCTTTCAGTTAGAGGTTCGGCTAATCTATCAGCAATTTCAATTACGGCTTCATAAAATGCATCAAAGCCTTCATTATGTTTTTGTTTCCGATCTCTAATCATTTCGCGCAAATCAATGTCAGTCCGAGAATCTTTATATTGTTTACGTAAAGCTGCGCACAACTGTGGCCATCTAATTGATTGTACAGATTGATGGTATCTCCAGAACCAGTCGTTTGCCTTTGCATCGAATAAAGTTGAAATATGGTCACATAAAATCTCAAAATTTCCATTGAGAGTCTGGTTTGTCAAAGCTTCAACACGATATAGAAAACTGTCTACTGACATACCCCGCGAGTCGCCTGAAAATCTTATTTTCCAATTGTGTATAATATGACCTATTTTATCGGGTCTTATTGAGGATATATTCGAGTCGTTGTGGGCTTCGTGTGCTCTATTGTTATTCAAATTTGCAGAAGCTGCTGGTAAACCGAGTAATCTATCAATGCTCTGCTCACCTAAAGACAAGGAGGGGTTAGCAATTGCCGAATCCTGTGCCTCTCGAGAAAAGTTTTCATGAGAAGATAAGGCATTTATTCGTAGCCTACGAAAACCTGATTCGATATTTGTTTCGATTAATTGCGTCAATGTCTGGCTTAAAGTTGTAAGCATTTCTGCTTGTTGCGCTCCCACAGCCGCTGTGACAAGATTCCGAATATGATCCCGCTGACCTTGTGGTGAACTTTCAGATATGGACATACGTTGATGGGGATTTTGAACACTAAGAGAATTACCTGGTGGAGATGATATACTACCTGCTCTGCCAATATTAAAATCTACTGTCCTTTGAGCTTGTGATCTAGTTATCATTGGTGGAGGTATATTTTTTTTCCCAGATGGAGTTGTTGATGAAAATGGATTACCACAGATTGGACAACTAGATTTGGTTTTTAAATTTTTATGGTAGCATGACTTGTGAAGGGGGTGACCACATGGACTTTTATATAAATAAATTGAATCACTTATAACGTGGTTGCAAATAGCACAGCTTGGTAAGGTTATAGCTGCATCCACAGAAATTGAATCACTGGATTGATTGGTAGCCATTATATATATCAAAAAAAAAAATTTATATGTGTTATCCACTATTTTGTATAGAGAATTCAAATTGTTTTACACTTTATTAAAATCCTAGTAAAATGGTAAAAAAAAACTAATTATATTGCAAAATCCTAAGTGTTGCGTAATTATATGGGGTAAGTTAATTAAAAAAAACAAACTAAATCTATTTTTTTCCCTTCAATATGTATAAATAGAAGAAAAATTTAAAAAAAACGAAAAAATTTTTGTATAAAAAATATTATTTAAGAAAATCAAGTTTACTGCTGTCTACGCTCAAAATCGCATACAGGGCAAGTTCTACATAATTCAAAATAAGTATCGATGCAAGATAAATGAAAAACATGACGGCAAATCCATAAAGTTAAAATTTCTTGATGAGGCAATATAAAGAAATTACAAACTCTACAAATGCGATCTGACCTAACTTCTATTCGGCTTCCCATGGTCACGTTTAAAATATTAAATAAAAAAAACTATAATTCGCAAACTAAATACTAGCTAGAAGTAAAAAAAAAAAATTTTATCCACAAAAGAAAAGAAACAAAAATTTTGATTTTGTTAAAAAAAAAATAAATTAAAACAAAATGAAATTTCCAAGTAATTTATTTATATAATTATGTATAAAATTAAATATTAAAAAAAATAACACTGATATCGGTAAAAGAAAATAGTAATTACATATCTGACTTCTGACAGGGTTGCCGAAAAGCAAAAAAAACGTCAGCAAAATTAAGTAAAAAAAACAAATCTTGAGAAAGTGAAAGAAAGAAATTAACACTAAAAAAAAATTGGAGACAAATATTTTATGAAGATTAGTATTAACTGGTAGGTAGTTATTAGAACTACTCCAAAAACTCATTTCCATACCAATTATATATAACAAAAAAAAAAAAAAAAAAAAAAAAAAAAGAAGAAATGAAACTAAATCTTGCATTAACGGTCTGATTCTAGTTAATTTTCCCAGAAATCAGCAATTCCAGAATAATGAAGAAATAGTAGAATTAAAATTTTAGATGTACGATCAATATGAATGTTGGTTAATAACATTTACTTAAAAAAATTTATTACAATTCCGAACATTATACCAAATCATACGAGAAAAAAACTAACAGATAAATTGCGTTAAAAAAAAAGTATTTAAAGAGACAGAAAAGTTAAAGATATGGAAGATATGTTTGGGATCACACCGAAATTTGAATAAAATTATTCAAAGATGACTTTAAAATTAATAATGTTCACTGGTGTGCCCCATGTTGGGCACCAAAAATAATTCTCGTGCCCCACGTTGGGCGCCAAAAATAATACTTCTGTAGCATATAACGTTCATTATTAAGCTAAAACGGTTTTAAAATCGACTACTTGTAGCGTTAGCATGCAAGTGTATCCGGCTTCTGTCTCGTCGGCAATCGGTGGAGTTCGGGGCTACGTAACGTCGATACATTAGCATATCTACACAGTAAATTATTTTAATTTTGCATGCATATATATATATAGGGTATAAGAAAAAAATTAAAAGAGACGAAGATAGTAACAGGAAACGGAAATTAAAAGACCCAAGAATGTTTTTGTTAGTTTAGTTTGCTGACTATGTATGTACGTGTGTAGCTGTATACACGTACTAATTCCCCACCCAACCATGATCATGCTATGAAGAGCTGAGAAATTGTGCATGATCCCATATTTTCTCTTGCTTTTCGGCTACCAGTCAGTAGTCAATGAAAAAAAACTTAGAATTTCATTTCGGTTATGACATTAATTAATATACAATTTTTATTAGCAAGATTAATTTCATATAAATAAATGATTAAATTCAATAATCTAATAATATCAAAAAAAACAATTTACTATATTTAAATTTTTAAAATTTAATAAAACTTCATTTAAAAAAATATTTACATATATAAATAAAAAAAATGCAAAAATAAATATTTAACTTTCAAAATTCTAATTTATGTAATTTCATTTAATTACATGTTTTAAAATATAAGAAAGAAATAATATGTATAAACAAAAGATAAGAACAAAAATTCTACCAATCACTGTGGCTTACACAGGGACCGAACCCGGGACGTAAGGTTTATTAGCACCCGACCCTAGCTTTATGCTACACCCAAGTTATTACAGATTAATAAAATTAGGCTACTATATGTTGTGGGTGTAATGAATAAACAAATTGTAATTTTAAATATTTACGTTCTACATATATACATACATAATTACATATGGAAATATAAAAATAGAAATGAAGAAAACAAAATTATGTAAATATACATATATATATATGTAAATATGTAATTATGTATATATAAAAAAAAGAAATATAAATTCAAAACAAAACTGATTAAGTAAATTAAGCAAAAATTAATAAAAAAAACAACAAAAACTTTATTTTAAAAAGAATTAAGAAAAACTAAATAACAATTTAAACAAAAATGTAATCTTAAAATAAAATTACATATGTAACCGAAAGACTAAAGAATTTTACATATTTATAAAATTACATATGTATTAAAAGACTAACAAAACGTTATGGCAAAACACGGAATCGAACTCGCGACGCTACAGTTGTCAGGTTCAATTGCTCGCTCTGCACCACCGACAACTTTACGAAGACTTGTAATAAAGATAAGATCAGTAATCCAAGTACATGAAGTTCGAGTACCAATGAATAATCAGTAAATTATTCATGACTCCAACAATTTTAGGTTAGGTGTCTTAAAATGGTACCCAACCTCATGGAATCAAACGCCTGATCTACCCGTGATGCACTTTCTTTTTACTTCTTATTGGTGACATACAATCATCAATTTTTGGTTTTAAATATTAATTTTAGGAAAAGTTTAGGAATTCATTACCAAAGTTAGAACAAAAATTGATGATGTTTTGCAACCAATAAGAAAATGTTTATGATACTAAATAAAGACTTACATTTCTTCTGGAAATCCCTCGTCGAAAGATCTTTCGCTGGGCCTCCTCTTGTTGCTGGTGGTGGTGATAAAACTTGATTTATTTGATGTTTTAAATTATTATATATTTTAGAAAACTTAAAAATTGGTTTTTTTCTTATGTTCTTATTTACACATGTAACTAAACGTATGTTTTTATTTCTTTTGTTTGTTTCTTTTTTTTTTTAATATTTATTTTTGCAATTTAACACTGTTTTTTTTTTTATTGTTTCTTATTTTTAAGTAAATTATTTAAAAATATAAAAAAATGTGTATTTGACTACAACAAAAAAAAATGTAATTAATTACATATTAAGATTTAAACTTTTTACTTTCACACAACAAAGAACATTCTATTTAATAAATAGAATTTTTGTCTTTAAACAAAAACAAATTTTTGTCTTTTAATTTGTGGACTATTTCTTTTTTTATACACAACACTATGATTTTTTTCTTTGTGTAGTTTATAAATTTTTGCAGCAAAGTGGTGATAAAATGATGTTTTTTTTTCTTTCTTCACTATTTTTCCTCCAAAAAGAAACTCCTGTGACCAGGAAGAAAAATAAAAGCGAGGTTTTTTTTTTCCAAATATTTCAAGACTATGACAAAACCTGTTACAATAAATAAAAATCCTAATAACAAAAAAAATCAAATAAAGTAAAAAAAAATCTGCAAAAATCTTACCACTGACTTAAGCTCCTTGTTAAAATAAATTTCAACCATCAATATCCTTGTTCCTCTTTAAAATTTGGGCAGAAAATCCAGGATACAAAAAAAATTAATTTTTCGAAGTATTTTTTTTTCTCTAATTTACAAAAAGAATGGCGACTAAATAATGAAATTTCTGGAGAAATTCTACTATTTATAAGCCGAAAATTTTGGAAATTATACGCTATTTCAGCAAAAAGAATTTATTTTCTGTTATTTCTGTACATAAAAACCTCTATTTAGTACAAATGTAAATACATTTACCACACTTAAACATACGCAGATAAGCTGCGCTTCACTGCCTTATCTCAGTGTTGCATTTAAAACAAACATAAAAATTTGGTCGTTAGCAAAAATTTAAATTTAAAAAAAAAATAAAAAAAATAAAAGGTTGACACAAGCGCCTCTACAAAACCAAGGCATATTTATTCATCAGGTACTCTTGATTCGTCAGCTGATTATTTTTTTTATTACTTATTTTTAATTTCAGCTGTCATAATACATAAATAAAAAACAATTTCCTCTCTTTTCTAATTAATTTCAAATGTCAAACTTCATATATAAAAAATATAAACAAAAAAATTGTCTCCGAACTGCAATTACCTGATCAAGGCATATCCATAAGGTATATGCAACGGCGAATTGATACAACAAAGCAACTTTTCATGTGATGTTTTATGTCAAAGCCAATTCGTATATCAGGGATGGAAAAGGTGTTTTTACATATTAAATATAATAAAATTTGATTAAAAAAAGGATATAATTGTTTGAAACAGATTATTAATGACGCAAAAGCTACAAATATACATAAATTTAGCACATTTTTTTTTATCAAAAATGTACATGTAAGTTAATTGTTTAATACAGAATTTAAAATCACATTTCCCTTCCCTGCATTAATAAGGCAAATTCAACAAATTTTGACATAAAGTCTTCCCATCAGCTGGGCTGATAATTTCACCTGTATGAATTCGCCTTGTACCTGATGAATAAATATGCCTTGACACAAAACAAAAAATAAGTAAGAGTGCTATATTCGGCCATGCCGAATCTTATATACCCTTCACAACGTGTAGTCACGCAATAACAATAGTTTGTACCACCATTCATATCGTATGAAATACGTACATACATATAAAAAACATACATATATAAAAACATCCCATTGTAAAATTAGAAAATTACGTATGTGTTAAAAAAAAATATAAAAAAAATTTACAAAAAAATATAAATCTATATATATAAAAATCAATGTGTGTTTGTAAGTTTGTATGTTTGTGTTTTATAGACGGTTAAACGGCTGGACCGATTTCCTTGAAAATTTCACATAATCTTTCTGTATGTCTGGAAGGAACTATAGGCTATACTTTGGTTTGAAATTGTAAGTGGGCGGGGTGCCACGCCCTACTAAAGAAAAAGTATTAAATATTATATATCATGAAAGTTAATGCAGCTAGAGTCTTCAAATTCAGTACGGTAAACTTTGACATCTACACGAACATTTGGGTAAAAAATGGGCGGATTTGCAATAGTAGGCGTGGCCACATAAATTAAATACTAAAATTCGTATATCTGGAAAACGATATCGATTAGAGACTAAAATTTTGCAAAAGCAAATTTGATATTCAAATAAACATTTATGGAAAAAATGGGTGCATTAGCAATAGTGGGCGTGGCACCTTCCATATGAATTAAATACTAAAATTCGTATATCTGGAAAACGATATCGATTAGAATACTAAAATTTTGCAAAAGCAACTTTGATATTCAAATAAACATTTATGGAAAAAATGGGTACATTAACAATAGTGGGCGTGGCACCTACCATATGAATTAAATACTAAAATTCGTATATTTGGAAAACGATATCGATTAGAGACTAAAATTTTGCAAAAGCAAATTTGATATTCAAATAAACATTTATGGAAAAAATGGGTGCATTAGCAGTAGTGGGCGTGGCACCTTCCATATGAATTAAATACTAAAATTCGTATATCTGGAAAACGATATCGATTAGAATACTAAAATTTTGCAAAAGCAACTTTGATATTCAAATAAACATTTATGAAAAAATGGGTGCATTAACAATAGTGGGCGTGGCACCTACCATATGAATTAAATACTAAAATTCGTATATTTGGAAAACGATATCGATTAGAGACTAAAATTTTGCAAAAGCAAATTTGATATTCAAATAAACATTTATGGAAAAAATGGGTGCATTAGCAGTAGTGGGCGTGGCACCTTCCATATGAATTAAATACTAAAATTCGTATATCTGGAAAACGATATCGATTAGAATACTAAAATTTTGCAAAAGCAACTTTGATATTCAAATAAACATTTATGGAAAAAATGGGTACATTAACAATAATGGGCGTGGCACCTGCCATTAAATACTAAAATTTGGGGTGGCGAATCACACCGGGTCTTAGCTAGTAATATATAAAATAAAACAAAATTTTTTTTTGGGCTCAGCTGGGGTTCGATGCCACGTTTACTCTAACCAGTATACCACGTTTGTATGTATGTATGTTGTTGTTGTATGTTGTTTTTGTGTTAAAAAAAACGAGGTGGCCGTAGGTTTTTGCTCATATCTCAGTTGTTGTTGTACCTATATTTCTGATTTTCTGATATTTTAATATCTCAACCGGGTCCAGGCGATGTCGGGGGCTTTAAGAAGTTGATTTCAACATACACACAGACAGACGGTCAGACTGACAGAGCTTAATCGACTCCCCTATTCATAAGCTTTCAGAAAATATATACTTTATGGGGTCGGAAATGAAAATTGTAGGAATTACAAACGGAATGACAAAGCTCTATATATACTCTTGAGCACCACAGGTAAAGGGTATAAAAATATGTAATTCAAGACGAATTTAATTATCAGTTGGTGTTGAAAATGCAGCAGATCTATTTTTTTCTTTGCATAAATGTTGGATGAATTGTCAAAATTTAATTATGGTTACATATCTTGCTTTTTCTGGCGTAAGTTTTCTGAAAAACACAAACAAAAACTATAATGTTTTTAACACATCGGAAAACTTAATTAACAATAAAAAACCATGTTTTTGTTTTTCCATATAATATAATTGAATTCTTCTTTTTATAATTAATCAATTTGACAAATCAAAATTAATGCGAATTCTTTTGAATATACTTTATTAGCGTATCTTGGATACACCTTGATTGAGTGCAGGGTAAACTTAACAAGGTACCCATAACTTTGATCAGCTGCTCTTTTTGTCTTTTTAATATCGATGTCAAACTCCATATAAAAAATATGAATTCGCTTTAAATACTTTTTATATGAAGTTTGACATTGATATGTGACAGCGAATTTTGTCGAAAAAAAAATAATAAAAAAAAAAATTCAATTTTTATTAACATAACAAAATGTTTACATTGAAATTTGATTTTTTGCAAACAAATAAATCTAAAGCTGAAATAAAACTAATACGCTGTTTTCATTTTATGTTGAGAACATTTTTTAAGTAAAATGTTAATTTTTAATACAAAATAAATTATGATTTAAAAATTAAAATATGTATATGAACATTAATTTGAAACAAATTTTTAACATACTCATAAACCTACTCACAAATCATTATCACGTAATATCTGCGGCTAAAAGGATTCTTGTATTCTTCAAATAACACAACACGGATCGCATATAATATTTTTTATTTTAACGGAAATCAATTTATAAAAATTAGCTCAACATTTAAAAAGTGCTTTCCTGAAAAGCCATAAAATCAGACATAAGCACTTTTTCCTTTCTATTTTTTGCATTACTGAATATACAAATTATGATTTAAAAATTAAAATACACATTTATTGGAAACAAATCCTTAACATACTTAACGTACCTACAATAGATTATGTATGTATGTATGCATGTAAGTACAATATTCGAAAATAATATTTTAAACGTTAAACAATCATAACTAAATCACTTTTTTTTTCATTACCGAATAATTGATTTCATCTTCAATTTCATGATGTTCTAAATGTTTCATATATGCCAAAAAACAAGTCCACAATAAGCTACATACACTTATAAAAGGAACACGATTTCGTTCGGGTATTACAGCAAAATTAATAGTTGCCACAATCGGCCATATAGACGCTCCAATCTATTAAAAACAAATAAACTATTAGTTCTGAAAAGTAATATTTTACAGTGCTATTCTCGAATGTATGGCAACCGTGTTAATTGTTAATAATACATTTTAATAACCTTTTCCTTAATACCTGCATTAGGATAGCAGGTTTCTCTAAGGTATAAATAAATATTAATAAAAATTTGTTCAAAATATTAATATATACATACATACATACTATATGTAATACGAAATGTTGGCACGAAAACTGATCGTGTGACGTAAAGTGAATTTATTTGATTCTTGGTCGAGAATAGCACTGTTGTCCGATTGTGTTATCAGACTTACCTTGTATGTGGGCAAAAACTTTTTTCTTACTTCAGCTGCAGCTTCTTTGGTTGTCTTTAATTCTAAAAGGCTCATAAAGAAATAAAAGCACGCCATGGCAGCAGGCGTATATGATATTGTCTCAACAGCTGCCTTTACAACAGCGGTTTTCAAGGATGTCTGTGGCCACATTGCAGAAGAAATCTAAGAATTTTTATTGTGAGAAAAATCATTTTTTAAATATAAAAGACGAACTTCATTTTATTTTTTTCTTCTAAAGTAACTATCGATATATCAAAACATCAATATTAAAAACATGTAAGAGTGCATTACTCGGCCGTGACGAATGTGATAATATCATTCAAAATAAAGTACATATCGATGGCTTAATGTAAAAAGGGCGTAACTTAATTATTTATTATTATTTTACAGAAGAAGGATAAAACCGAATAAAATTGAAAATAATGAAATGAGTTGGAGCTTTTTTATATGGCTGTAAATCCGTTATTTTTAACCATAACACCCTAAATTTTTTAGAGGTGATGTGTTTATATGTGGATTACCAGAAAACGTTATAAACGCGATTTCGTTAAAAATCGAGATACGCCCTTAGTATATTATAAAGCATCGATATAAGTATACATAGGTATATTTACCACATCGTAGCCTAGATTTAATGTATTACGCCATTATTATTTCCGAAGTCTACTTTGATTTTGAATGTAAAAAATTTTTAACCGTATTCTGCTAGTCAAGCCCTTTCATTTTATACTCATACCATGATGTATTTGCAATTTGGATTCGGATGTCATCTTGAATTTTACATTTTTTCATAGTTGAGTGTATGCGTACGGTCAAGCTCTTTCATTTGATGCCCATATTATAGCGGTTAAATGACTGAGTACATTATACCCATATATCTATCATTTTGTATATACATACATACATTTTGTTGAGTTTTACAAAAATTTTAATTCTTATTCCATTACTTTTCTTCTTTCTTTGCACAAATATTGTGTTTTATACGAGGAATTTACTAGGCGAATTTTAACCGATAAATTCGTTGTGTTGGGCGAAATTCATTGTTTGTACCAGTTGTGCGCTTAGCATAAGTCGATCGCCGATCATGCTAGTTTAAATAAAAAGCTAACACTTAATCATAAATATAAAAAAATTAATGCCACCATTAGTTATATTGACGCTTTTAAATGATCAATTTGACAGAAAGAAAAAACTTTAAACTGCATCACTGCTCTATACTATTTTTATACCCTTCACACAGTGAACAAGTAACAGTGCTATATTCGGCCGTGCCGAATCTTATATACCCTTCACAACGTGTAGTCATGCAATAACAATTGTTTGTATCACCATTCATCCCATATAAAATACGTGCATAAGTACACGTTAGAATAAATGTGGCATCGAATCCCAGCTGAGCCAAAAAAATTTTATTTTATTTTATTTAATATATTATTTATATTTTATTATTTTTTTTATATTTTTTTTAAAATTTTTTTAAAAATTTTTTTTTGTAGTTTTTTTTTATTATTTTTTTCTTAATTTTAATATTTTTTTTTTGTAATTTTTTTTGTTTGGTATGTTTTTTACATGTATGTATGTATGCATGTTGTTGTTGTAATTGTGAAAAAAAACGAGGTGGTCGTGGTTTTTTGCTCATATCTCAGAAAGTTATGGGGCGATTGTGCTGAATTTCAATAGCGATTCATTCCTGGATATTTCCAAGAGATTGATACCATATATAGATCTAAGGAACATATAGTTGCTTCTAAAAGCTGATTTCAACCAACACACGGACAGACGGTCAGGGCTTAATCGACTCCTCTATTCATAAGCTTTCAGAAAATATATACTTTATGGGGTCGGAAATGAAAATTGTAGAAATTACAGACGGAATGACAAAGCTATATATACCCTTGTACACCACAGGTGAAGGGTATAAAAACAAAATACATACAACAACAAAATACATACATACAAACGTATACCTAGTAGTGACATAAATACTGTTACTAATATGTTGGGCTATAAAACAAAAACTAAGGAATGGTTTTGGAACAAATTTTGTTTATACATTTATTGATATGTATTGTATACAAAAATCTTAGTTTTATTCAAAATGTTCGCCCTTGGCCTTTACACACGCCTTAAGTCGCACTGGCCAGTCATCAATAGCTGCACGCACCTTATCCATTGGAAAATTGGCTACAGCACGAACCAGAGCTGTGTTTAGAGATTCAATGTTACGGTATCTTTTGTGGCAGACCATATCCTCTAAAACCGTCCACAATTTGTAATCCAAAGGATTCAAATCAGGGCTGCCAGATGGCCAATCTTCAGAGCATATAAAAGCTGGCAAATTGTTTCGAAGCCGGGTCTGTGTTGTTTTAGCTTTATGAGCTGGTGCAGAATCTTGTTGGAAAGTCCAAAGCTGGTTTTGGAACAGGGAATTGTTAAGCGGTTTCACAACTGTTTCCAAAAGGGTTTCTTTGTAAACTATGGCCGATGTTTTGACCCCTTGTTCACAGAAATGCAAGTCAGTCACCCCATCGTAAGAGACACCCCACCAAACCATGACTGCAGCTGGATGATGACCCTTTTCTACCCGTGGAATGAGTTCTGATGCTTCTTTAGATGACCGGGCATAAACCCTATCATTTTGTTTGTTAAACTTTTCCTGTACGGTAAAAATTTTTTCATCCGTAAACAAGATTTTTCTGTAGAAGTTATCAGCGTACTTCACCAAAAGGCGTTTGGATTTTTCTATCCTATTTTTATTTTTAAAGCTGCAGTCAACAAATGTCCTGTACGCCGTTTGAAAGCTCCAAGACCCAAGTCTTTTTTAATAATACGACTCATGGACTTTTGTGTGATTTTCATCTCACGGGCCATGGTTTTCTGTTTCCGAAGAGGATTTCGTTGGATTCTTGCTTTGACGGCTTTGATAACTTGCTGTGTCCGAACGATATTTAAGCTCAATTATTTTTCTTATTTTACAGTTCTTTTTTAAACAACAAATAAATTTGTTACAACGTTATGGAAGAATATTTAATAGTTTTTATTTTCTGATTTTTGGAAACTTTTCGCGTACTAATTATACTAATGGTACGATTGGTTACAAAGATATATGAAAATAAACTTAAAAATAAAAAAAAACGGCTTCGAATAATCAACATTTAGAAAAAACCGACAGCTGAAAGAGGAAAAAAAACCGGGTTTTCCACCGGTTGTAAAACCGAGTCGATCACCCTAGTACTTACTTATTTAAAACACAATTGCCACTTTTTGTAAGAGCATTACTTGAACATGGCTTAACCGATTTTGCTGATTCTTTTTCTGTTATATTGGCAATTGTCAAGACAAGGTTTGTAGGGGAAAAAATTACAAAAGTGGGCGTGGTATATTAAATAAAAAGAGAATACTTTTAATATACAATTGCTGCATGTATGTAGAATATCACTTAAGAACGGCACGAACGATTTCACTGATATAGGAAACTATATTTATAAATGCATTTAAGAATATTGAATTATAACAAACACACATGACACGGTCTTTACGACATTCAGGAATTCATTGTACGATGTCTATCATCTTGGTAAATTTATAAATGAAAAATAAAAATACAACTTTGCTTTTCATACTGCCAGCCGAAGGATGGATATAGAAAGCAAAACAAAAATGTATTTAGAATATGAGAGAATATGAACATTACGAAAAATGTCATTTGATAGGAAAGAAAAAGATAAATTTTAAAATGAATCTTATGCTTCCTTAATTCTAATTTCATTAAGTTGTAACATAAAAAGGAGTTGAAAAATTACATATGAGTATACCGATAAAGAATGTTGATGACAAAATCGTAGCTGGTGTCGAAAATGCATTTAACTCGGCTAATATCGGAATAGTTATTATTTTTGAATGATTAAAACTTAATTTAATTATGTTTTTAGGAAGTTTTATAATAGAAAAATGAACTTAGGCCATAATATAAAAGATTTATAACAAATCTACGAAATTTACACAGTCAAACTTGTAATTTTTACTTTGTGGTTGGGTTGACAATTTTTCCATTTTTATGACACTTTTTGTATTTTCTATGTTTATGAATTTAAATTTCTTTTTTATTTACTTAAGCTAAGATTGCTAATGATGTAGAGGAACCCAAAAGTACTTTTACTCTTTTTATGGTATTTTTTGTTGATGAATATATAATTTTTATGTTGGGGACTATTAATCTACATAAGTTAAAATTTGGAAAATCAGGAAATCGAGAAGTAAGAAGATTTGATCTTGGTTGAGGTAGAAGATGATATACATGATGGAATTAAAAAATACTTTTATTTAAATTATTAGAAACATTTATAAAATTAAGGTAAATAAAAAATGACTTAACAGTTTTCTGTATATTTTTACATTTTCCAAAATAGAATTTAAGATAAAGATTTGAAAAAAAAAAAAATATTTTCTATTTGGAAAAAGAACTTGAATAAATACATATTGAACAAATAGTTAACGAAGTAGCGGATATATTGTTAGTTAGTATAGTTTTGGAATGTTTAGAAAAAAAATTAATTCATTTTAGGCTAAAAAGCCAAATTTGTTGATTCAATAGCATTGTTGTTATTTTGGCTGCCTAAGTTCAAGACACAGCAACTGATTTGGCTTTAAATTTTTAAAATTAAATTGATTAAGCAAAGGTACGTATTTTCTGGATTTTTATACAATCCTACTAATATAAGGTGTGTTCATTTACTTTCGCAGTAAATACTTGCAACGAGAGTGTTATTACTAATCCGGGGTATAGATGTGTTATTACCATTGTCATAGGAGAATCCTGGACCTTGTACAAAAAAAAGTTTTGGGGGGACTTAGATGCCAATGGATAACATGAGTCGGGTAATGGTGGTCGTCGGGCTGTATCGCCCGTTTACCTCAATACATTTATAGATTTCAATGCAATATTAAACATTATAAGGAATATCCAAATTTAATGTGTCAACAGGATTGTGTCACTTGCCACTTTTTGAGAAAATAGCATTTTTGCTCGTAGAGAATAAGTGAATTGGCCACCAAAATCGTGCGATTTGACACTTTTAGACTATTTTTTATGTGCGGTTTTCAAAATCGAAATGGGGCCTTTTGATCAACATAATTTTTAATTTTTAACAGGAACCTGCTTACAATAAACTGAAATAAAAATACTTTAATAAATAGCTTAAAAAATGTTTTTATTAAAACATTGGGACTAGGGTGATCGATTATTCGACATTTTTAAGAAACCGGTTTTCAAATACTTGGAAATTTAGAATTAAAGAAAAAACCGGTTGCGCTTTTGAAAATTTAGAAAAAACTGGTTAACCGGTCGAATACATAAAGTATAATTCTTTCTTGTACCCATGACAGAGATACATATATGGGTACAAACTAGTTTGTTTTATGGTTTAATTGCATTTTAAGTTGACATTATTATAAAATGCCGTTATTTGAAATAAAAAAATCTTTGTTACAAGGAGGTTGTAATAATGAAAAATATTAAAAAGTCACTTCACTGCTCACTGTAGTCAAATTTACCTTATACTAACATTAACTTTGTAGGCAAGTTGTAATAATGACCAAACTATTTTAGTATACAAGACATACATATGTTATCAGAGATATTAGTTAAGCTATGGGGAGTCTTAAGTACAAGTTGATTTCGTAGAAGCAAAATATTATGAAATTCGAAAATGAGATCAAAAAGTATTGCAAAGTACAATAATTTGGTCAAACTTTGGTTAACTGAACAGCTGATTATCACAGCAAATTAAAAGCGCAACAACGTATAAAATACCTGCTCTCCATTTTAAACAAATAATATTTAACCTAATTATTTTTCTTATTTTACATTTGCTTCTGAATCAACAAATAAATTTCTTACAATATTATGGAAGAGTATTTAATAAATTTTCTGATTTTTGGAAATTTTTTTAGTAATAAATATTGTATTGTACGTTTGGTTACAAAGATAAATGAACATAAAACTAAAAATGAAAAAAACCGGCTTCTGTGAGCAAAAAAACCGGTGTATTCGACATTCGAAAAATTAACATTTGGAAAAAACCGCCAGCTGAAACAGTAAAAAACCGGGTTTTCCACCGGTTTTAAAACCGCGTCAATCACCCTAATTGGGACACACTTAATTTATCTTTTATATTATAAGTACGATAAGGAAAATTGGTATTTTTATTTCTGCCTATTTAACTACTAAACGCATTAAGAGAAAATCACTTTTACCTGTGCTTAATTCACAAAATTACCCATGAGGGACTTAAAAAATAATAGGTTTTCAAATAAAAAAATGTTTATGAAAATCAAAGTAAAATAAAATTTTAGGACAATTAGAATCAACAATTATTATTAAAGTGCAAATAGATTTGGTAACTCATCATTAGGTTTGATTTTTAATAGACTTTTTTCGCATGATTTCTATCAAATTGTTTTGTCATTTTTGTTCAGTATCGTTAAGCAAGTCATAATGGAAAGACTCACAGGCTACTTAAATTAGCGTCTTATATTCAGCGAATGTTCTCTGGAAAAACTTAATGAAAATCCGGTGTTTTATTATAAAATTTTGTTTAAATCGCACGATCTTGGAGGGCAATTTGTATGTCAATTTCTCGAACCTATCGCGAAAATTTGATTTTTATAATTCGTTGGTTGCGGTCGCCGTATGCTATGTAGCGTCATCTTGTTGAAGCCATTTCTCGACCCGACCAATGTCAACCATATTAAAAACAACGTGTATTCATGCAATAACAAGTGTTTGTTTCACCATTAATCTCATATGAAATACGTACATACATACATACATACATCTTCTTCTATATATATAAAAGTGAAACTCTGTGTGTGTGTGTGTGTGTTAGCTATAGACTCTGAAACTGCAAAACCGATTGGGCTCAAACTTTGGTAAGTTGTTGTACACATACCGGGGAGTGTTTATGGATGAAAAAAAGTGGGCGGGGCCACGCCCATAAAAAATTAGTTATCAGTTTTAGCTACTTGCACTTGACCGATTTTTCTGAAACTTTGCACACATATCGAGTTGTCATGACTAAATAATTTCGTGATAAGAAAAGTGGGCGGGGCCACGCCCCTAAAAAAGTTTTAATTTTGAGGTACTTGCACTGGACCGATTTTCCTGAAACTTTGCACACATATTAAACTGTCGTGACTTTATAATTTTGTAATTAAAAAAGTGGGCGGGGCCACGCCCATAAAAAAAGGCTAAAATTTTGAGGTACTTGCACCAGACCGATTTTTCTGAAACTTTGCACACATATTGAGCTGTAATGACTTAATAATTTCGTGATTAGAAAAGTGGGCAGTGCCACGCCTATAAAAAAAAGGTATCATTTTGAGGTACTTGCACTTGACCGATTATTCTGAAACTTTGCACACATATTGAGCTGTTATGACTTTACAATTTCGTGATTAGAAAAGTGGGCAGGGCCACGCCCATAAACAAAATTTTAATTTTGAGGTACTTGCACTGGTCCGATTCTTCTGAAACTTTGCACACATATTGAGCTGTTATGACTTTACAATTTCGTGACTAGAAAAGTGGGCAATGCCACGCCCATAAAAAAATTATAATTTTTAGGTTTTTGCAATTAAAATTCAGAATGCATTTCGATTCATTAAGGGGCGTAGCAACGCGCGCCGGGTTTGGCTAGTACATATAAAAAACATACAAATGTATATAAAAACATCCCATTGTAAAATTATAAATTGAGTTTATGTATGTATTAAAAAAAAAGAATAATAATAAAAAAAAAAAATAAAAATAAAAAATTTGTTATCTTAACTGGGATTCGTTTATCTAGTTTGTATTGGTGTGAAAAGACGATGTGGTCTAGGTTTCTTCATTATATCTCAGTTGTTTGTAGAGCGATTTTTACGATTTTCAATACCGATCTGCTCCAGAACATTTTGGTACCTAACACGGGTCTTGAAAATTTTTGGGGGGTGTAAACCTTGATTTCAACATACACACGAACAGCCTGACAGACGGACAGGGCTTAATTGACTCCCCTATTAATAAGCTTTCAGAAAATATATACATAGTTTATGGGGACGGAAATGAAAATTGTAGAAATTTCACACCGAATGACAAACATATACATATATACCCTATACCCTGTTTCACTTTTGTGTGAAGGGTATAAAAATCGTTGATCATGGTGCGGAGATCGTTACCATTGATCGCGACGCGAGCTCCGTCTTCATTTTTAAAAAAACTAAAGTCGGATGATGCCGCTAGCGTATACACCGCACCTAAGTTTGTTGTTGTTTGGTCTCACTCTATATTCGGTAAATTGCAAATGCAATAATAAATCCGTTAAGCCAAAAATTAGCCTCGTCTCAAAGTCGTCGTAAATTGCGTGAATCGGTGTAAATGTGAATAATTTCGTAGCGTTGATCAAGCATCAATCTATGATGATTTGCCAGAGAACAGTCCGGCGGTTAACCTTTCGTAAGTTTTATTGGTCTTAAAAACACCCTATACATACATATTTAAGTAATCCAAATCAGAAACAACTTTTAAAGACTAATTAATCAATATTTCATTCCTTTAAGTGTAAGTGAAAGGAAATGAAAGGATATAGTATTGGAGCAGGGCTAATTTTACACTATTGTATTCTTTAAACTTGGTGTTGGTTTTGATAATTAAATATATTATTAGACCCTAGAAATGATTTATGACGTAAAAGTTTTCAAAAGAGTTTCACTGCTCTCCTCCTTAGTAGTACCTACTGAATATCGTAACGAAGCAACAGCTAACAATTTTGTAATATATGGTTGTTAAGGTTAATTACCTTAAACCATCCATAAATTGTGGGCGCCACAAAAAAGCCACCATAAAGACTAAAACGTAGAACACGCCACCAGTCGTAAGATTCTGAAATAATGCTATGCTGAAGATTATTAAGAGAAGAAAATCATTAAAACTTACCCCAACGTTTTCCTTCGAACGTTTGTTGTATTAAACTACTCGTTGGCCATATAAGACTGTAGGAACACATGCCTCTTACTATTGGATATTTGGTAATAAATATCCTAAATTTCCTGAAGATCATAGACATTTTATCTATTACTTTAACGATGCTCTAAAACAAGAATTTTTTTTATTGTTGTTGATTTGTGAATAAAACCATTTATAAGGGTTTTAATTAAACCACACACGTATGAGCGATATCAAACATTGACCTTGATTAGAAGTTATAATAAAATGGGCGGCTATAGTAGAACAGAGTACATATGTATGTACATGTTATCGAAACCTTCCGTGAAAAAAGTATCTATCGTATGTAGAACGAACTACAAATGTACGTACATATGTACATATTGGTTTAAATTTAAATTCAATAAAGCAAGCAACTGCTTTTTTTTTGTTATAAAAACGATTAAAGTGTAACAATTTATCATTGCGGTAGTTTATGTGTAGTGGAAAACATGGTGAAACATATATCCGGCTTGTTGTGGGTGCTTATTTTCTGTGTAGCTATGCCATATTCCTTTCAATTAGATAATAAAATTGTAAATGGTTCTATGGCTTTGTCGGGTGAATTTCCTTTCATGGTAAGACTGTTTTTTTATTTTTGTCTTCTAATAAAACAAGTTAAAGGTCTCCCTGAGGCGGTCATCGTCGGGTCGTCATTCCTGTGGTGCTTCGCTCTTAAATCGCGTTTGGGCTTTAACGGCAGCCCACTGCGTTGCGAAAGCAAAACCGAGTCAAATCAATGTTCAATACGGTAGCATCAAATTAGATGAAAATACTACGAATGTGGCCAATGTATCGCAAATATTTGTACATCAGGGCTATCAGCCAGCTAAGCAATACATACATGATATTGCTTTGTTGAGACTTGACAAGCCGGTTAATCTAGATCAAGAATTTCTCGGCATTAGATTACCCAAAGCAAATACAACGCCTGAGAATAAAACACCAGTCACTTTGATCGGCTGGGGCCTAAATGCGGTAAGTGAATGTCTGAGTCGTAAACGATTGTTATTCATAAATTGAATTATAGACTGGCGGTGTAGTACAGAAATTTCTTCAAAAAGTTGATCTAGAAATATTCGACGATGTCGAATGTAGCAGCAGGCATGGTATACAAATGTATTCATCAACTATCTGTGCCGGCGTTCCTGACGGCGGAAAAGGACAGTGCAGTGGTGATTCTGGTGGTCCTTTAATTTTGAACGGTACTCAGGTTGGGATAGTTTCATGGTCTCGCAAACCATGCACAAGACCTCCGTATCCAGGCGTATTTACTGAGGTATCTGCTTATATTGGATGGATTTTGAAAACAATACTCGACGCTGAAGACAAGAAACATAAGCAAATGTCGAGTAAAAATTTAATAATTGTTCGAGCAAGAAATCATTTAAATGTGTTACATCTAAAATAAATGATTGAGTTGTAGTACAAGTATTACTAAACTGTGTTTGATTTTAAACTATGTACAGTCGAACTTCCATAACTCGAATCACCATTATCCAAAAAAAAAAACTTCGACTTACGGAGACTTCGAGTTACAGAATTTTTTGTTAAAATAGAATAAAAGGTTTTTTATTATGTTTTTTTATTTCAAATAGCCTCGAATGGAAAACTACATACTTAAGAATATAAAAGAACAAGCATATGTAATTAAAAAATTCCAGTGAAGTAAAATATTCGGAAAAAAATGACTGACATTTTACTTTTTTTGTTATTTTCCGTAAAAAATAACTCCAATGTACTTTAAGCTTTGTGTGCTCATCACTTGTGCGTCATTTGTCTGTAAATAATTATTTAATGTTGGGAAAGAACTTTCTTCATCGTTTCTTGTTGGCTTTTGAGTAGTTTTTCATACCTGTTTTGGCTTCTAGTTGCTAAAAACCAAAAACTAGTTGCTTTGTCGACTTTTTTGAATTTTGGGGTCCTAACTCTTTTACTACATAAACGAAATCCAGATTCAAATGAGTTGATAATTGATTCCTTATTTTTGAAAATTGTTGAGACCTTGATTGCCGGGATACCATATTTATCAGCCGCTTCCTTTTTCTTTAATCCTTCTTCGACGTCTTTTATAAGTTTATACTTTTTTTCAATTGACATTCAACATTTATCATCTAGCCCGAATTATGCATAGAACTGATACTTACGCAAACAAAAAGAAACAAACTTGTAATTCCCCGAAAAAAAAATAAATAAAAATAGCACGTAAAATAGACAAACCAGCTCAAAAAACAAACAAGAGTAAAACAAACAACCGATAACTATAACAAAAACCCATTTAAACAAGCAAAATTCTTCGAGTTATAGAGTTCATGTGTATGTTTTTTGTTCGAGTTATGGAGAACTTCGACTTATGGAAGTTCGAGTTACGGAAGCAAAGTTGTGTGTGATTTGTTCTTTAAACGCTACTGCCAACCAAATTAGTTCGAGTTAGAGAAAATTCGAGTTATGGAAGTTCGACTGTATATGTATTTAACACATACAAATATATGTACGATTAGTTATTGTATGGTTATCAGATGCATTACAGAATGCAACTTGGATCGTGTAGAAATTATTTTTTCATAAACATTACAAAATCGGAAAGACTTGTCAAAAATTCTTTCATATATAGTATTTTTTTTTTTACTTTTAATACGCACATACATATGTATGTATGTGTCTACGTATGTATGCAAGTCGCCTTTGTATTGTAATATATGTAGCAATGCAAAATTAAATTCTTGCAATAAATCAAATAAATGCCATCACTTTAATTCAACAATTCTCAATAAAAAAATAATAATAATTTAATAATTACTTTTCATATATTTATATTTACATGTATTTACATACATATGTATTTATGTACTCGTACACATACACATATGTATGTACGTATATTACAAGCTAAAATTGTTCTAACTTATATAATTCGGAATTTTTCGATTCAATTGCACCTAGAGAAGACAGTATCGGTTGTGAGTACCGCAATTGTTGCCAAACGATGGTAGAATTTTACGGTTGTTTGTATCTACAGAATTTCGTTTCGGAATATAAATATGTAGTCAGCACTAATAAATTATGATTCTTGCAGTAGAAATTTTATAATCACAAATAAAAAGTACGATTGCAGGAACTGAACCATTCGATTGGCAACGAATGTGATTTTCTGTTTTCTAGGTGTAGTTCCCCGGCGCTAGTTGTGATCATCAATTAGTTCCTTTCGTTTCATATAAGCCAAAAATGTGGTCCACAGTAAACTGCAAATGCTTACAAACACAACACGATTTTTTTCCGGTACCATCGAAAAATTAATTGTCTGTAGGATAGGCCATATGCATATACCGACCTTAAAATAAATAAATTATACATTCACATGTACAAACATAAGTACGTAAACGAAACAATGTTATTTGCTTACTTTGTATGTGGGGAGAAATTTGTTTTTTGTTTCTTCAATAGAGTCGGAAAAAGATTTCCCTTCCAGTAAAGACATTCCCATGAAAAAGCTGGTACAAGCAAAAGGTCCATATGACATTTGCTCAACGGCGGCCTAGAAAAGTATGTTTTCATATAATTAGGCAATTAGAGAATACGTAAAAACAAAATTAGTATGTATTTGATTTTACCTTGATGAGGCCAAACTTCAGATTCATTTGTGGCCACATAGCTGATGATAATCTTACCCAACAGTGCAATGTAGGTGCTACGATCATAGACCCATACAAACTAAATCTTAACATGCGCATGTAGTCATAGGTTTCTTAAATTTAAAAAATAAAATTATAAAAAAGGTTAATAGTTTTTTTTTTTTTGATTTTGTTATCACTGCGTGCATGCATGCGTATGTGCCGGGTGATTTCTTTGCAAGTTAGTTTTTTGTGTTAAAAAAAAGATTCGTGAAATGTGACAATGCTAAAAATGCTTAGTAGTTAGGTTTGCCATTTCACCATTAAGACGTAGACTAACAAACGAACAACGCTTACAAATCATTGAGTTTTATTGTCAAAAATTCGTGCTGTATAAGAAATGTGTTTCGTGAATTACGCCCAATTAATGGTCGTCATACCGAACATGCTTGTAAATAATAATTTTGAAATTTTATTTATTTGTTCTTGCGAAGAGCGGCTGAAACGCTCCCATGTTGTGTTGTGCAAAAATTCCTTCCTTTGTTAAAAGTCTTCGATTTTTAAACATAATTATTGCTTACTTACCCCCATACCTAAACAAGAGCGTTGGAGTTTTACATGTGTTTTGTTTTTGTTACAATAACAAAATACATGCAAAATTGCAACGCTTGACGCTCAACGCTCTTGTTTAGGTATGGGCCTTAGGTATTTTGGTTACAGTGGAAAGTGTAGCATTATCACTTATTTTACTTATAATTGAAACAAGATACCGTCCAGTGCTCAAAGTATTGCCTGTATGTCGATGCCAACAGTGGAACCATTAACATAGCAACTACACTTAACTAATGTAAAAGACATTAGTTCTTTGTTTCATATATCGAGCACTGTCTGTTTTATCGCTGTGTGTAATATGATATTATTTTATATTCAGCGCAGCAAAATATTCACTTGTATTAGAGTGCATTAAACTTATGTATATTTATTTGTTTATATTAACATACGTTCTTGGCGCACAATACAATATTTGTTTGTTTGTGTCTTTGTTTATTTGCTATGACGCCTGCCATATGCATACGCTATGAAATACACCGCGACATGTATACACTACATGCTATTCAAGCTGTTGGGAATAAATTTCGCACCAATCTCACTTTATATAATAATGAGCCGACGGTACTTCTTCAAGATCGATAAAAATCGCAACGTTACAGTCAATGGAGCAAGAAATCATGCAATGATTACCGACTTTGTTTGCCCGCAATGAAAGAATTGGTTTTGAAAACTTTAGCAGATAATGGATAAAAAAGGTGTAGAACGAAATGGAATATCAATCAAGAAATCAGAGCATACATATCCTCTTATAAAGAACAAACGTGACATTTAGCACAGTTCTTTGACTATTAGCGTTGACAGCTTTATAAGAACAAGTCTACTAGTATAAGATGACAGTTGTAATGGATTCCACTGTAGGCCTTGAACACAAATTTTGTAGACACTGTACGTTGGAACCCAAATTATTAAATCATACTCTTAAATGATCTGACCAGGGAAGTATTCAATCGATTTGTTACATAAGAGACAGCAAACTCCTTCGCCTGCGATTTGACACCACTACACTATTTTTTGTGCAGATTCGTGCGGTTTGACACCACTACACTATTTTTTGTGCGGATACGTGAGATCTCTCATGTACAGAGACAAGCTAGTCACAATTCCTGCCCTAGAATACAACATTACAGCTGCCATTGGTGAGGTGCCGGCTAAAATGTTGGAAAATGTATGCTCATTGTATATCATCTACTATACATATGTACTCCAATTTTGTTTATGCTTGTTTTGTTTTTCAGAAATGTTTATCTAAAAATATTGAAATAAAAACGATGTCTTCTGAAATGTATTTGGAAGCCTGGTAAACATAATATATTTAGAAGTCATAAAATATAGTTGCAAAATTCTGAAATATGTGTAAGAGGGGGTTTTTATAAAATTTTGTGTTAAAAAGTTTTAATAGGAATGTTTGCTCTTTTCTAATTATTATTTTCTTGTGGCTGTTGCGTAGGCATGAGTTTTCTTTAAGATTATGACAAGATTGATTAAAAACAAAAAGATCGAGGTATGTTAATAAAGAAAATGTCTAACAAACAATTTAATTTGAGAACGATTATGTCAATTATTAGTGTATGTATACTTACCGTAGTTTTTACCCTCTAGGGTTTGTTGTATAAAACTTCCGGTGGGCCATAATATCGCATACGATATCGAACCTCTGATTAATGGGTGTGCGGTGACAAATGCACGCCATTGTTTCCTTATAAAGTTAATTTTAAAAGACGCCATTTATATTTTAATATTCTATTATTAATACAGAAAAATCTATTTTAGTCAATTGCGATTTAATCAACGAGTGCAAATAAAAAATCTTTTTATTGCGATATAATCTTTAAGCTTCGCTGTAAACTAACGCGTTTAACAAATTCTTCCGAACGCAACCCTTAAATTTTTGACAATGTATTATTCTGTTCCAAATGAGTGTAATACAGAATCAGAATATTTCTATTTTTAAAATTTAAAAGTTTGCGTTTTTGAACAACTTTATTTCTATTTTTTCTTTATTTCTAGCTGCAGAGCAACATGCGTTTGGGAATACACCCATACTCACACAATTTTAGTAAGTCCTTTTGAGATTTGCTATATAATTTATATGTACATACATACATACATACATGCATACATACAAAGAATCATAATATACATATATTTATTACTACTTACGTTTATAATCATGTCTTCTTCGAAATCGTAAATAAATTGTAAATTAAACAAACTCACGAATACAATTACTCATAAAATTAGCTGCCGTATGCATAAAGCATTGAGCAATGTCAATCTGTCCGTGCTTTAGAAGGACCTACATGTTGCACAGATCTGTATGGGGTATCAATCTTTTGGAAATAATCAGAAATAAATCCAACACAATCGTTCCATACACATGACTGCCCTAGGATAATTTATAGAAACGTTAGTTCGTATCTATAAGTATGTATATGTTCCTAGGGTTATTCGTAACAAAAATTTTACAAAGTACCAAAAAACGGCTGCCTTCGTGTTTTTTTCCAAAAATTTACAAACAAAAATAGATTTTTTTCAACTAAATATAATTATTTTCAATTGGGTTGACTAATTTCGCTCCGCTGTTCGATGTTTCGAACAGTTAAAATCGTCTTTTTTCAAAGAAATATTTATGTATGAAAAAGGTCAAATCGCATGTAAATCTTGATATTAGTGTTAAGTCTTAAATCTTAGCAAATAAAAAACTGTATATCCTTATAACCAACTCCTCCCTCCCTGATGCTAGGAGTAAATTTCCGTAACCCATATTTTTAGGCACCTTTTTAATTAATTTTTAAAAATATAAAAAAAAAATAAAATGAAAAAATAATGATAAGGAATTACTGCCATTATATGTAGGTATTTTATAAACTATAAAACAAACGTGTTGCATTCATAGTTTGACTCGATTTATGTATGTGTAAACTTGACTGTTCGAAATTTCGAACGCTGGCGCTTATCCTATTGCTACTGACTAACGATGTTACGTGACTGACACTTCTTATTATTTCTGTATTATATGACGCCCATTAGATATAAATAAACAGATGCCTCTTGGTTATATTCTTGGTTTGTCGATTATTCTAACTTTTTATAATAAATTTTTTGTATGAAAAGGTAAATATTTTATGTGTTATGTACTAAATAATAGTGATTTTCGAGTGTTTTGTGGGTTTCATGTAGTGTTTTTTTATGCCTTGCATTGTTAAGTATGAGTACACGTGAAAGGGTTTTGTCTATGAAGGAGTTGGATCAAATAATAGCCAATTGGAGTGATGATGACGGGGATATTAATTGTGTTTGAATATACTTCCTCCTGATCGAGTCGACGAATGTTTAGATGAAGAAACAATTAATGATGATGAAATAGCCTTGAATATAAGTCCGAATTCTTTGAACAAGGTTGATTATTCATTTAATGTCACACAAAAAATCTTGATATGCAGATGGCAAGACAATAAAGAGGTCACCATGGCGAAAAATTATGATCAAGTGTTGCCTTTACACAATGTCGACATCAAAAACCCACTCCGAAGCTGGTAAATATGTTATGTATGGGTACGGTGACCATCCGTCCTGTATTTTACAGGACAGTCCTGTTTTTTAACATGCTGTCCCTTGAGATTTTTTTGTAAATACAGGACAGTACAATGTCCCTTATTTCCTAATTTGATATGCAAATGTCCTCTTTTTAGCATATACATTGCACGAACATTAATATAAAATTATCATAAAAATCCAACTGTATACTTTCCCTACATTTCTAAAAGTGAAAAATTTGTTTATTGTGAATTGTCAGCTTGAAATTGAATTGTCAATGTCAACTTGTTAAAATAACAATGTGAATGATTTGTGGTTAGTAATTTATTTATTTATTTAAATTAACATTTAAAATAGCATTCATTTTATTAGAGATATGGCTCCAACAAAAAGAAAATGTAATTTCAATGATGACTTAAAAAGCGAGTTTCCATTTATTAAAACAACAAGTAGCTCCAATGAGGTGAGATGTGAAAAATGCTTGGCACATTTTTCTATAGCAAATATTTAGTGGACGTACTGATTTTAAACAGCATTTGCAAACACAAAAGCATAAAAGAGCAGATTTAGCCAAATCATCAAGTAAAGTTTTAA
This sequence comes from Phyto melanocephala, assembly GCA_941918925.1. Taxonomy (NCBI): domain Eukaryota; kingdom Metazoa; phylum Arthropoda; class Insecta; order Diptera; family Rhinophoridae; genus Phyto; species Phyto melanocephala. The sequence continues at coordinate 136,642,005 of OW799234.1, read as the reverse complement.
CGAATTTTTTAAGCAGTAATACATTCAATGATAAAGAAAAGGACCTGGCTATTGTAGAAGGTACTTGGACATTTCACAGTGTTCAGCACAATTTTTCATTTAGGTCTAACGATTGCACATCAAAACTGATCAAATCGTGTTTCAATGAAAAATATTCTTGTGCTAGAACAAAATGTGAATCCATTGTTAACAATATTTTTACACCAATGTCATTAAATACAATCAAAGCAGATTTGTCAAACGTTCAATATATGTATTTTAAAATGTATTCTTTTTTTTATATTTATACAGTTAGAATTGAAAATTTCAAAGAAATATGTGAAGATATTGAAATAGAATATAAAAAGTTACTAGCATAAAAAGTTACTAGACATAGCAAAACTCGATGGTTAACTTTAATGCCTGCTTTGGAAAGAATCATAAGACTATTTGAAGCTTTAAAATTATATTTTATGTCTCAACCAAAATGTCCGACAATATTACGACATTTTTTTATGAATCCTTGTGCTGACTTATGGTTATCTTTTGCATATAGCCAAGCTTCAACATTAAAAAAAAATATTTTAAAAGATTTAAAATTTAAATTGGTCGAACGGAAAAAGGAACTGTTTTTACCCCTTACCGTCAAAAATATTATTCTCGAATTACAGAAAAGTAATGATTTTGATGAAACAATAACCAAAGAACATATAACAAATTTTTACCAAACATGCATTGATTACCTTTTAGAGATGCAGAAATTTTTGACTGGATATTGTTACGAAATATGTCATCTTGGGACAAGATTGAAAAAACTTTATCCTATCTAAATGAATTTAGAAATGATTTAAAAATAAATAATGAAGATGTATTTGATGAAGTGAGCTGCGTGAAAAATTTTACAAATATGAAAAAAAAGAAGACTGGAGGGTAAAAAATAAATCAGTAGATGAAAGATGGATTGAAATTTTTAATCACTTTAAGACAAATGTGGTTGCATATAAAAATATATTGATACTTGTTGAATTTTGTCTATGTCTACTAGCTTCAAATGCTGCTACCGAGAGAGTGTTTTCAATAATGAATAATATTTGGACCACCGAAAAATCGCAATTAAAAGTGACTACTTTAAGATCATTATTAATTACAAAATGCAATTTTAAAATGAATTGCTCAGAATTTAAAAGATTTAAAAAAAAAATCCATTCTGTGGAAAAATATCAAACTTCATAACTAAATTTAACATTTATGTAGTTTTTTTCTATTTTTGTTTTTGTTAGCCTTAGTCAAGAAGACTGTTTATAAAAGCAAATTTATTTTTTTAAATTATAATATTATAAAAACTTTTTATTCTAGTCAAGAAGACTTGTTTTTGTTGTTACATAATTTTATAATAATAATTATAAATATATTATATGATTATTTTTTCTGTTTTTCTTGTCATTTTTAACATAACTTTGTATTTGTCCTGTATTTTCCTTTCCCAAAAATGGCCACCGTATGTATGGGCAACCAGCAATGTTACACAATTATAACAAGGGCATGGGAGGTGTGGACTTACACGACAATGCAGTCCAGAACTACAGAATATATATATGTACGTGGAATAAAATGGTATTGGCCTTTGTGGTGCAGTACTTTAAACTCAGCAGTTGTAAATGCTTGAAATTACATTATTTGATTGCAAAATGTGAGAAACCGATGAGTCAAAAAGAATTCAAAATCTTTGTGACGGAAGCTTCTCTTTTGACTGAGAGGAAAAAAATTACCGATGATGATGTTGACAATAAGGAATATTGACCAGCAAATCTTTTTAAATAATAAAATTAAAAATATTATTTTCTGCTTAATTTAACCACCTTTGACCATTTGATTTGGAGCAAATAAAATAACTTAATTAAGCAGCAAATAAATCCAAACGTTTCACTTGTATACAAAGCTGACATACATACAGACTAAGCGCCAGTGTTCGAAATTTCAAACAGTCTTTTCTGGAAAATAGAAAATGGGAAAATTTTTTTGACCAGATTTTTGAAATCAACAACTTCCTTTTATAATAAATAAATAAAAATTTTATTTCGGAGTGAAATGGGTTAACTTCATATAAACAAATTTCTAAAAAATTTTCACCGAAATGTGTCTCATAAATAAACTGCATCATAGGTTTGACTAGCAAAATATGTATAAAAAAATAAAATCCACGATGACTGCGACTACAAAACGGCGTAAAATGAATTAATATATGTGTCGAATGTAATATTTCAAAATGTATCCCCTTTACACTCTTCAGTATTAATGTCAAATGAAATGGCTTGATCAGTAGGGAATTATTGAAAAGTTATTGTCCAAAATGAAGTTTTTAAAAAAATGGCGGATATATGGGTCGAATATAATAACTACGGTTTTGTCCCCTCAACCCCCGCAATATTGACATCAAGTGAAATGGCTTGACCTGTAAAAAACAGTAAAGCGCCCAAAACAAAACGTATATATTTTTGTCCTAACCCCATTAATTGTAATCTACTAACTTTTATTGATTGACCTCAAAAATAAAAAATTAAAAATGTCGAAATTTTTTTTAATAAAATTTGAAACTTTTACATTTTAGGTGCAAAACACTCACGAACCAAAAGAAATTTTGTAAACGAGTCTTAACATTTAGCAATAAATATTAACAATAATTATATCAGCTTAAGGTAGTTTTTTTTAATGAAAATATTGTTTTTAATTTTTTTATCATCATCAGGAAATTAAATTAAAGTTTAGATTTGAATAATATTTTTGTGTGAGAAAATAAATATTATTAAAATCTAAACATTTATTTAATTACCTGATGATGCTACACAAAGGCCAAATATTCGGATAAATAATAAAATTAAAAACGCTATATTTTTATTATAAAAAAGACCTTAAGCTGAAATAATTATTGTTAATATTTAAAGAAATAATGTCAAACAAAAAAAAAAAAAAAAGAAAAACGAAATAAATAACATTTAGAAATATAAAATCATTTTCTCTAAAAAAGGAAATACATTTTTTTAAGGAGGTAGTAAAAAACTGAAAGATTGTATGATGTTATTTTGACTATTATCCCTGCTACATCTTTCAACACAAGTAGTTCACACCAATTAACATTATTTCCAAAAAATACTAAAAATATGTACTAAAACCAAAGTATAAATTAATTTTATAATTGTTAAGTTAATGCAGATAAGTACCTGTAGTGCCTTATTCATACAAAACAAATTATTGTATTAAAGGTCTATAAAGGCGTTATAAAACGATTTTTTATAAAAATTTGATTTATAAACCTCTAACAAATCTGTCATAATTTTTATGAATTTGACTGTTGAAATGCAAGTAAATTACCTTATAAAAATATTTTAAATTGCTAAGCTGGAATTTTCTTGGTCTACCCATACTGTCACCATTTTAAAATATCATTTTAAACAATTTGTAAGTGCACATACATACATACATACATACATACACACATACGTTCATATGTACTACACAATTTTACACAATTTATAAAAAGTGCGAAATAAACGATAGAGACTTTTCATGTTCAAGGCCTTTAGTTTTTAGATTAAACAAGGTCAATGTTTGGTATAATACCTGAATTGAATATTATGTTCATATACACATTATTTTACCTTTTTAATTACATATGTACGTACGTACGTATAATTGCTATATATTTATTTTTGGTTCCACATGCAAACTTTTATTTTAATGCACAAATATAACTAGTTATTACACTTTTTGAAAAAAACAGTTGTTACATACATAGGCACATAAGTATGCATGTATGTTTCTATTAAATTTTATTTTTTTTTATTTCACTGATCTAAATCATAGAAGAGTTTTTGGTGCACTAAATTGCATTTGAACAAAAATATTTTATTCTCAGATATGTATGAATGTATGTACAAGAACGAATCCAATGTAATGATGGGGCATACAACAGCGTCATCGAATTAAAAAAAAAATATATAGAAACAAAATTAATGAAAAAAGTATTCATATACAAATTAACATAAGCAACGAATTTATTTACATGTACACTAGCAGTATATCCGCTACTTCGCTAGCTAGTTCGCTAGTTCTTACCTTTTATTCAATACTCAAAGCCTTGTTCTGCAATTACTAAATAATTTTGTTATACAAATTTACGAAAACTTGTTTCTCTAACTAATTTCATTCAGAAAAAAAAAAAATAAAAGGCACTGTGAGGACATAGCTAAGAACTATTAACTGCTATTCATACATCTATTTAAAAATTATTAATTTTTTAAATAAAAAAACTGATCTCAATTTCAAACTGATCGAATCTATACACCAAAAGGGGAACATACCACGCTTTCTCGAATCAGCTGATTCTACGCGTTCTATACCTCATACGCTTTCTGCTTTTCAAGTTACATACCACGCTTTTTTCGCATCAAATAACACAAGTTGAGAGATGGCACTGATTAAATAAATGGCATCGATAACCAAAATCCAAATTGTGTTAATAAACAAATTTTTTAAAAAATAATATTTTTTCTTGCCAAAAATTTGAAACTTTATTACGAAATCATTTCCTTATTTATTACACAAAAATATAAGACAATAAATACACACTACAAACATAACTATCGATAAAATTAAAAATAAAATATAATTGGTCATTCCTGGCATTAAAACTACGTTGAGTAGTTCTCTCGCTGCTCATGACACTTAAAAAAGTAGAAAGTAAACCTATTTTTTTTTTGGGGCATAGGAGAATCCTGGACTGGAATCCTGGTTAGGGAGGCTCAGATGCCGATGGAGCGCATGAGTCCGGTGAAAGTGGTCGAAAGGCTACATCACACGCTCATAGTGGATGGATTCATGCACGATGAGTGCATGGAGAATGACATCAGTATCTTTACTGATGGGTCCTTTATGGACGGAAGGGCTGGTGCTGGTGTGTACTCATCTGAGTTGAACTTATCCTGCACCCTGAATCTGGGGGAGAACGTGTCAGTCTATCAGGCAGAAATGCTTGGTTTGTTGCACGCGTTGGACCACCTGTTGGAATGTCGAATGTATGGGAAGAGAATTCTTATTGCACTTGACAACCAGTCGGTTATAAAACGTATGCAGCGGATAGATGTGAACTCCTCTTTGGTGCTTGAGTGTGTTCTAAAGCTCAATAGGTGTGCCTCTACAAATGAGGTAACGCTGATGTGGGTTAAGGGACACGTGGGAATAGCTGGGAATGAGGCTGCTGACGAACTTGCGAAGAAGGGGTCTGAGGCTGCATTCTGCGGACCAGAACCCAGAACTGCTCTGGGTAATGGGTTAGTGCGGGCGAGGATCTTTTAATGGGTGAACTCTATGAACTTGCGAAGGTGGATGGAGGGAACCACGTGTAGACAGGCCCGTATGGTGCTCAGGGAGCCACTTGGCAGGGGCGCAGTGAAGATACTCGGTTTTGATCGGAGTATGATGAGCTGGATCACTGCGTTGATTACAGGACATGGTAACTTCAAATATCATCTGATGCAGATCGTGGATGATGATATTTGTAGAATGTGTCTGGAGGATGCCGAGACGGCAGCGCATGTAGTATGCGAGTGTCCGGCATTGCCGAGCGGAAGATTAAGGATCACAGGCAAGCACACTTTAAGTGTGAGTGCATGGGGGACCTTAGTCTTTGGGATATGCTGGCGATTACAAAGGACTGTGCGATGAAGATTGTCGACAATCACAGTCGAAAGTGTGAAATCGTTTTCCTAGTCCAGAGCAAACGCCGGTTGTGGCGCGGGAAGGTATACTGATCGGTGGAAACGAAATCACTAAGGAGCGAAGGGGGTCAAAAAAGGAACCCGTGATAGCAGTGGTCTGCTTCGATATTCCCCCTACATGTGTATATAAAAAACCTATTTTTTGCATTGTAAGCGTCAGAGCATCCTTTGTGCTCTGTAATTTACAACTGGCTGTGCCAAATTTGCCCAATTTGTCGTATGAAGCAAAATAACATCTATTATAGTTGATAATATTCGCGGCGAAAAATTCGTCGTTCGTCCCAGTTGTGCACTTAGCATTACTCGTCGAATATTATGAGAGCGGTTGTAGTGGTTGTTGTATATGTTTTTGCAATATTGCGCATTTCATTCAATCAAAATTAGGATCTTGCAATTTGTGTCAACTACGGTCTGCTATTAAAAAAATTACACATATAAATGATAGTTTTAATATGTTATAATATATCTCGGTCTGAAATTTAGTTTAAATCGTGCAGAGTATAAAAAATAATTAAATAAATTTTCAGTCAGTCACCTTCTGTGTATGATTTATTAGTAAGAAAAATGTTTAATTCAGTTAACATGTCGGTAGTGTTACGTTAAAGTTAAAGTGTAAATGAAAGTGAGTGCATTATTTATTGGGAAAAGGTACGTAGGTATACCGACAAGGTTTGGAGAAATTTGCAAAAAAAAATGCGAATAAAAAGCAAGAGGTGTTTAAACTTCGTGGGCAAGATTTTATAAAAAAACTTAAGCAATTTGCTTAATATTACACATGCCGATACAATGCAAATAATGAAGGTGGTTCAGTTAAATTTTCCTACAACAGCAGGCAGAGAGCCGAAAAGAGGAAAATGCACACCTTTGAACAATTTAATTCCTTTAACGTCATCTCAGGAAGCACTTCAACATATTTCGTTTTCAGAGTCGGAAATATCTAGTTCAGTAGAATGTATGCCAATTGTAACGAAAAATACTTAGCCTAGTGTAAGTAAAACTTTTGAGACGTAAGAATACAATATTGATGAATTTCCCATAAGTAAATCAACAATTCAAATAATTCGAAAAGAAGATAGAAAAAATCCTGCAGAATCCATTAAGGCTAATTTTCAAAACAAAGTTTTGAATATTGTAACTGTCCATTGGGATGGAAAAATGTTACCAGCATAAATAAAAAGGGAGACAATTAACTCTGTCTGCCTACCTTATCACCTTAAGTAATTTCACCATGCTGGCAACATAACACTGATTTACACCTTTACTCTTCACCTTTTGTATCAAGGGTATAAAACGCTTTGACATTCCGTTTTTAATTTCGTGCCCCATAAAGTAACGAGTGGGGAAAAAGTCCCGCTACCATTTTGATTGCCTATAACTTGCCTTAAAGAAAATACAAGTAAGTTTGGTTTTCAAAAAAAGTTTATTTGGTCTTTACATTTTTATACCCGCCACCAAAAAATAGTGGGGGTATATTCATTTTGTCATTCCGTTTGTAACGTCTGTTCATCTAGCTACGTCCGTCCGTCTGTCCGCCTGTTGACAGCACGAAAGATTAAGACCTCTTTCGGAAAAAGCAGGGGGCTCAAATTGAAAATGGGCTAAATCGGAATATTAGGAAAACAGTTATAGTTCCTAATGCAAGAGTAGGTCAAAAAACCATGTCTTTCCAACATCGAATGAAATGTAATTGTGTCCAAAAGAACTAACGTAGAGTCATAAAACTATATTCGAATATATAATTCCTGAGTAAAAAAATATTTTTCTTCAAAAATTGCCAAAATCTATGAATTAGGAAAAAAGTTATAGATCAAAACGTACGAAAAAAAATTAATAAAACTGGCAAAATTAGATGTATGATAATGAAATTTTGAAGGCATTGCTTTTTGGTCAAAGGCTTGTACTAACGGAAAATAAATGTTACACGCCCATCTACCATATAACGCTTTATCTCAAATTCATACAATTTCTATATGAATAAAGTTTATGGAAGAATAAAGGACTATATTGAAATATCCTAGTTTTATTTATTAGCAGAAACAATGTTGACACTCCTACTTTAACGCCCACTTTCATTGAAAGACTTAAATTACGAAAACATTTTACTAGCATATCGAAGTTATACAAAGAAAATAATATTTATTTTAGTATAAAGATATACATAATTCCATAGCGATTACTGTTAATAACAAAATAATAAATTCTGTGCTATAAAAGTGGTGGGTATAAAAGAATCGGCACAGCCGAATATAGTGCTCTTACTGGTTTTTCGTTATGATTGGGCTAAAAGTTACATAACCAAGATGGCGCGCATTCAAGATGGTAGCGGGACTTTTGCGCTATCCGATATATATATATATATTTTGAAAGCTTAATAATAGGGAAGTCGTGTTGGCAATGTCTGTCTGTGTGTCCTTGTGTTAGTTGTTGCTCAGAGCTGTATGTTGTGTCAATATTTAGGAATAAATCGCTATTTAAATCGTTCCATAACTTATATGATATATTTTATATATTTTTTACGTATTTTTATCACAAAAATGAATAATTTTCAGATTTCCGATAATTAATAGATACTCTAGGGCTATTTGTAAATTTTTTTTAAAAAATCCGTCACTTATCGGCAGAGTTATAGGCAAAAATATTTTAAAAGTAAATATATTTTAAATATATAAATTATAGAGCTCCTTATAATCAACCAAAATGGCTGGACCTTTAGAATATAGTAATCTTTAAAAAATTCCAAAATAGCGGATAATTTTTCTTTTTAATCCCATCAATATGGGTCTCAAATGAAAAGGCTTGACTAGAAGAATACTGTTAACCATGTAAAAACTTTAAATCTAATATAACATCTGAAACAAAATGACGAGCACATTGTTTTTTAAAACCCCATAAATATTTGTATTAAAAACAGAGACGACTGTACATGGTAGTGAGAGGTATATTGATTCGACACGGTCGAATATAGCACTCTTACTTGTTTTAAGTTAGTGTTGTTTATTTTTTGTCTGTGATGAACACGAAAATAATATTTTTTTAGTTTCAGTACCTAATAGCATGTTTCCACGGCAACGATATTTGTAATTCGATGTCTTGTTGTCTTATGCAAAATTTTCAAAGCAAATTACTTATTTTTGTTGGTAATTCAATTAGAATTACCATCCGATTTATAATAAAATCAGTGTCTTCTCTAATTTTTATCGGTAGTTTATCATATCCAGCTGTCAAAATACTCAAAGCAAAGCGAAAAGCTAATAGAAAAAAGTAAAATTTCATATATAAAAAATAAAACGAAAGCAAAAAAGAAAATTTTAAAGAAAGTGGTTATGTCTAGAAGCCTATGGGCCACATCAAAATTATTGGATGAGACGAAATTGTGTTTAGAGGGTTTGCTGGCTGCACTGGTCCTAGTTTCTTGCACATTTTCTATTTTCTGATTAAAAAAATAATGATATTATTTGCATACATTTCTTATAAATTTACAATATTATTACTTACTTTTTCTATATTTAAATTTTTATATTTCTTAATGTTCACCGCCAAAAAACAAAACGATAATTAAAATAAAAAAAGCAAGAAGAAGAACTGTCAAATCAAATTAACAATTGTCGTGGAAACAGGGTAATTCACATAAGTAATTTAAAGAGCGAATCTAGTAATTGAATGTGTCGTGGAAGCATGCTATAATCCTATATATTTTTTACAGAAGCTAATTCGCTAATTAATCGGATTTAAAAATGTTTAATTCTACTAGTTGTTTTAAAGCTGAAGAAAATTAAATTTCGTTTTAATTGAAAAATTTAATTGAAGTCTGATGTCATTTTCTTTTTGATGAAAAACGAGTGTCCATTGGAGTGGTCTTGTAAAAATGACACCAAACCGATGATGTGAGCTGAATTTTCAAAGTAGGATTATCATCCTTTCACTTTTACTCTGGGTAATATTATTAGAAGATTAGAAAATCTATTTTCGCAATTATGGTAGGAGTAAATATGAAACAGACTTTATTATTTACCCATCGATTTCTCCAAAAAAATTTTTTTAAATAACTCAAGAGGTATGTTATGAGCACTATAATAACAAGCGATTTTCTTTATGTAAAAAATTTAGACAAAACAACCGGAGTCACATTTTTGTTTGTTCTTACAGCAGCAGGTTATGGATGGACCGTCTTGGCTGTTTTCTAATACGAATTTTCTCGCAAACTGACAGACGGACAATGCTCAAATTGTTATTCAAAATGTTTCAGAAAATATTTATTTGGTTGTTGGGTTTAAGCTGGTTTATATGCATTTCACTGGTGCTTATGCCAGATCATCAGTAAACCTTTACCCAAATTCAAATAAAATAAATTAAAATTGAAAAATTGTTGGTTGGGTTTTTGAAAAAGTTTTTTATAGTTTTTTGTTTTATTTTTGAATTCTCATTTTGTTAATGAGAATTTGAAAATATAACTTATAACATTTTAAACTTTTTCAAGAATTTGGGTAAAGGTTTACTGATGATCTGGCATAAGCACCAGTGAAATGCATATAAACCAGCTTAAACCCAACAACCAAATAAATATTATTGAAAAATTAAGGGAGCATATCCCGAATAATTTAGTAAATATATGTTTCAGAAAATATTTTATTTATATACTTATGTACATATTATTATTTTTTATATCCTTACCACCTACGCTGAAAGTTTGTTATAACAATAACAACAAATAATTTGACTTTTTGAATCCTCATTTTTATAGAACATAGGTATGATATGCCTTGATAGGTATTAAGTTAATTAATTCGTCATGATCGTATTAGGGCCTAGTTTTTTTTTTAAATTCTATTTGCCGAATGTTAGTTTGATGTCAAGTGAAACATTATAAAATTTGTATAATTTTCCTCACCGGTATTGTTATTTTAAATATAAGCGGTGGCAGCACTGTTAAAAACAACAGCTGTTCGATGAATTACATTTGCAACACTTGTCTACATGTTGTTGTAATTGAACTTTTTTTTTATTATTTCGCTTTTGGTATTGATTTCGTATCCATTTATTCTAACACTTTTTTTTTGCCGTTTTTAACGTTAAAATATTTAAGATAATAAAATTATGACATTTTTATTTATTTATTTATTTGTATGCATGTAAGTATGTACGTGATCACATTTGTATGTCTTATGTATACAGCTTGTGTTTTAAACATTTAAAAAAAATTGCATTTGTTTTTATTTATTTTTGTACTCAACTTACGCTTATTTAATAATTTAATTATAATTTATTTTGTACTGTAATTTAAATGCTGTTGTAATATTAAAAGGTTAACACATTATTAATCAAAAAGCTAAAAATATTGTTCTATCGAGCTAAAATATTGCACTGAAATCAGTAAATAAAAAAAGCTTTTTAGTATTAAATAAAATTATTAGCAGAGTACCCAGGGTACCACAATTTTTCCTAATAAATAGGTATGTGTGTATAACGGCGTGTTCACACATACATAATTGTCAATTCACATTTAGCTTATAGTAAAAAAACATTTAAAAAAATTAAACAATATATTTATAAATGAAGTTTTTTTGATAGTAAAAAATCTATATGTTATTGCAGTACTCTTGGTATAACTTAATACAATACACACAACATTGTACCTATGTTTATGTACATACATATGTTGAATTGAATTTTTTAACGGTACAACCCATGCGATAGGTGTTTTATTGAACATATTAATTTATGTCAAAATCGCTATTGAAATTCAGCACAATCGCCCAATAACTTTCTGAGATATGAGCAAAAAACCACGACCACCTTGTTTTTTACACAATTACAACAACAACATATATACATACATACATGTAAAAACCATAAAAAAAAAATTACAAAAAGAAAAAATATTAAAAATAAAAAAAAAATTATTAAAAAAAATTACAAAAAAAAAAAAATTTGAAAAAATTTAAAAAAAATTTTTTTTTAAAAAAATTTTTTAAAAAAATTTAAAAAAAAGATAATAATAAATAAATAAATAAAATATAAATAATATATTAAATAAAATAAAATTTTTTTGACAGCAGAACGAACTAAAGTATTTTTAATAGGGAACATCTCTGAAAATTTAAGATTTTGTATGAAAGGAAAAAAAATATTTAAAATGAATATTTTTTAACAAAGATTTACTAATATTTTTTTAAACCACATCGTCAACTACCAGAAAAAAATTATAAATATATTTTATATTATCAAAAAAGGTCTCATCACTTAGATTTGCTTAATTTTTACATCAGTGTAAATATTAATATTATTTTGGTATCTTTAGAATATGTATCATACATTAAGTAGCAAGAGAAAAAATTAAACTCGACGCTTTATGATCTGAGATTTATTTTTTGCACTTGCTCTTACATTCTTTAAGTGATTATATGTTTCTTTAATTGAAAAAGACATTTTTATTTTACTTGTTGCTTAAGAAAATTATTTCTTAGGAAAATTATTTCTTGTGGCATATTCACTATTTGCTATTATTGAAAATGGTTTTCATTTATCGGAAGTTATTTTTATTGAAAATCTTGTGTTAACAAAAAAAAAAAAACAAAGTGAAATTTAGGAAAAAATTAGTGAAATAAAGCTTTCGGTCCTTAACATTTGTTTTCCTTTTATCTCTGGCATTAGACAAATAGGTGTAACAAAAGCATCAATACGATGGAGCCAAGTGAGTTGCACAACAGCTGTCTCTTTTACCTTGGTATTAAACAAAAACTGTTGTTTCTGACTTAATTTAGACATACTATATACATATATAAATATATAGTTTTCATCTCAATGGCGGTTTTCCCCAAATATTAGAAAAAAATGTAGCCTTAGCAGCCCACATACTAATCTGGCAATACGTTTTATAAAAAGGTGTGTGCAGGACGGCAACCAAAAAACGTAAAACTAAAGGAATTTAGTTCTTGTGCAATTATGTATTGTGTTCTGTCATTTTTCTTTTTTTCACTAACATTCTTAAAAACACGATACTTTTTTTAATATTTTTCAAAAGATAATCAAAATTAAATTATTGTTTGTTTTTTTATGTAAATGCAAATTACCTTTGACGAAAAAAAATTTAATTTTGACAACATGCACAACTAAACCAAAACTGAACAAAAAAACATCAGCTGGTTTTGAAATAACTACACCTTTTATAATGAATATAAAAGCTCTCTCTTTCAAAAGCTTTACATAGACAACTTGTTTATTCATTCAACAGTTTAACAGTTTGTGAAGCATTGGTTTACAACTTTTTGGTATATTCCACGAGTATAATCGCAAATATATCAGCTGATAGCTGTTTCTATTTTAAAATTAGTAACTGCCGTATTCATAGAAAATATTATAGGTTTATCTATGGCTTATTTGACAAATTTCTGTACAACATCTGTCAAATAAGCCTTTCATAAACCTAAAATATTTTTTATGAATACTGTAGTCATGCCGTAAGGAATGAAAGCTCGGTATTACGAATGTCAGTCTCTTTTGAACAAATAAAAAAATAAACGACACCATTGACCGGAACATGATCTTTAGCCTTAAAAGCAGTTGTATAAAAATTTTTCGATGATGGGATAATAACATTTCTCAAGGGATGATTTTGATGTTCCATTACTTACGTCCGATTGGGCAAATTTGATAGATTTTTTAATTTATGCATAGCTTGGATGATTTGTTTGAGTTTTTATACCCTTCACACAAAAGTAAAATTTCTACAGTTTTCTTTTCCGACCCCATAAAGTATATATTTTTAAAAGCTTATGAATATAGGAGTCGACCCGCTATATTCTGCCGTGCAGAATCTTATATACCCTTCACAACGTGTAGTCATGCAATAATAAAAGTTTGTGTCACCATTCATCTCATATAAAATAAAAAACATACATATACATATATAAACATCCCATTGCAAAATTATAAATTGAGTTTACGAATGTGTTTCCAAAAAAAAAAATTACAAAAAAATAAAATAAAAAAAATATTAAAGACAAAACCAACAATAAAAATAATACAAAAAAATATTAAAAAAAAATTTTTAAAATTTAAGAAAAAAATATAAAATAAAAAAAAAATTTTGGCTCAGCTCGGATTCGATGCCAGGTTTACTTTAACCATTATATATGTATGTATGTTGTTGTTGTAATTGTGAAAAAAAACGAGGTAGTCGTGGTTTTTTGCTCATATCTCAGATCTGAGGAACATATAGTTGCTTCTAAAAGTTGATTTCAATCAACACACGGGCAGACGGACAGAGCTTAATCGACTCCCCTATTCATAAGCTTTCAGAAATTTCACACGGAATGACAAACCTATATATACCCTTTTTCACTGTGTGAAGGGTATAAAAACCAAAATTTAAGATATACCACATATATTATTTTTTGTTTTAATTAATTTAAGGTTATTTCGCCTCAAGTGTACTAACTTTTGAAACCGATGTCTTTCGATCGGGATAAAAATTTGCACCGAAGTTAGTCCTATTGAATAGTAGTCGTATTGATAGATTTTTAACAATATCGGTCAAGAAGTCTCTGAGATAAAGGGGTAAAAATTTTTCATTTTGGTCAAGCAGGTGTTTCATATATATATTTATATATATTTTAGACAAATTGGTCACTAATCGGCAAAGTTATGGGAAAAATTATTTGAAAAAAAAAAATATATTTTTTTCAAATATGTATATCAATTTTTTTTAATCTCCTTAATAATTGTTGATCACTTTAAGAATACCAAGTTATAAGCCGTAATCTCAGAAATTATTTCTAAGAAAAACTAACAAATCGGTTCGAAACGAACTGAGTTATAAGCACCAAAGTACAACTGCTTCGGTGTTTTTTCTAAAATTTATAAACGGAAATCGATATTTTTCAGTTTATATACAACCGAGAGAGCCAATTTATGTACAGACTCAAATTGTTTGCAATCTTAATAAAGGTATAGAAATTTAGATATACATATCGTGTCCTGAAATGCAAAAGTGCCTGAAAAACAGGTAAGGCACACGTCTTAAAAATTTTTAGACTTCTATTTTTTTATTAAAAAAATTCGAAAGGGTATGATAAAAAATTGATTTTTTTACAAGTCAAAAAGGCCTAACAACATATCAGGCCACAACAAACCTTCCAATTATAAGTCTTTGTTGCTATTGCGGAATAATACAACAATAAAAGAGAAAATAGTTGTAAACAATGTTACCAGCTTACTCTTTTCGATTCTCATTAATTCAATTCACAACCCTAGTTGTATTGCACTATTGGTACTATTTTTGTAAGCGTTTACAGTATTGTATGCTTGTTGTTGGTAATTTCAATTCAAACATTTTGTATTTATAACAATATAATATCATTCCATATGTTTTTAAAGTGTTATATTGAATTCATGTAGGGTTGGGTAATAAAATATTTCTTTGCTCTCCAAATAAATATAAAATATTTTTGTAACTTGAATGTTTAGACTTTTTCATCTTTACTAAAAATGTTTACTAAAAATTATTTATTTATGTAACTCAGCAGAAGTAAGATTTGATTGAAATTCCCATTTCTGCTTTTTATTTGCCTGACGTTTATTATCAATTGACGTTTAACAATACAACATACAACCGACACAACAGAACACCGACATCATCATCAAGTAAATAAACCCAAAATGTATTTCAATAGATGATACAGAATACAATTGGGAGTTGTGATTTGAACAATTGTTTTAGTTTGTTGGCTTTTTTAGCTTGTTTTATATCAAAAAAGGCTGAAAAATACTACATCTTAAGTGTCTCACTGCTAGAGTTTGTAAAATTGTTTAGCTTTTTTAGGAGTATTTTATTTTTTTATTTTTATTTTAGTAGATTGTATTTTCATTGTTGACCACAAATATTTAAAATAAATCTAAACTATCTATTATGATTTCTCTAGTTTTTTTTTTTTTAAATATTACTTTTTAGACTTTTTATATTTGATCAAGGCAGAGTTTGGAACCTTAAGACAAATACATATTCCCACGTCGTACGAACGAAATTACAAAGTTAATGCACCCTTTATCATATTACTATCAGCAATATAACACTGACAGTTGCAATGACGAAAACATCGTAATTTTAACCGTTTTCTTTATTAAGTTTAAAATACATAAGTAATGTAGTTAAAATTTGAAAAATAATTTTAAGTCTTTTTGGTACATACATACACATTTTTAATTTTCATTGTTTGATTTTAGAATAAATTTGAGTTGTTCTCTAAAAATAAAATCTTGATACATTTTTGCAACGTCTGTACAACACAATGTTTGTTCCGGATGATCTCGATAACATTGAATTAAGTTTTGCTTTAAGGCTGTTATTGTTACATTAAGATCATGTTCCCATGTTAATGGTTTTCCAATCATGGTTTCAATTTTCTTGACAGATTGCTCGAATTGATATTGCTCGAAATCATCGTGCTTCCTTTGAAATGTATTTTTTGTCTCCGTCCATTCGTCTGCCGGAAATTGTGTTTGTCGATTGTCTTTTCTATTTATTTGCGTTTGACCTTCGTCTCCTACCAATCGCGAGACTACTGAGGGTGTCACTTGTATTTCCGCACCGCATTGTGGATTTTCAATACGCACTGTTTGTGGCGTAGAATTATGAGCCCCCATTTTTTTTTAGTTTATTTCATTTTTGTTTATATTTTTATTTCTACCATGGTTTTCATTGTATGTAAATCAGTTGACATGTAAGTACATACATACATACATACATACTGACAATCAATTTCAAAACATTTTTATAATTTTTTATTTTGAATCATGGCAAGGTGTATTCCAAGGTGGATTGAATTCACCTTGGTGCATTCATTTTATAAAGTGACGCTAAACGGCAACAAATACAATGCAAATATTTGGTAAGTCCATGGCTAGTTTGGTTGGCTTAGAAGAAAATAAATTGACCATTACAGGTTTTGGTACGGCAGCTGTTCTGCTATTGGGCTACATAAATGTGGCTGGGGTGAAATGGGTCAAAAAGTTGCGGTTTGGTTTGCTAATAATTTTGTTAGTATCTGCTTTGGACTTAATGGTGGGCTGAAATCATATTCATTATGTATATGCATCGCGACAACAAATATAACAATTAAAAACCACACACATTTTGTTTTTGCATTAATGTTTTCTAATTTTTCTTTAATTTCAATAATTTTCAAGAAAAAACAATGTAAAACTTTCTATTATCGGTGTTTTTAGTTTTAAAACGTTTAAAACAAACTGAAACTGCAAATTATTTAGAATAAAAAAATAAAAAAAAAAAAATAGGTTTGACGGATGCAGACAGAATGCGATTCTTTTGATAAGTATTCGGCTACGATAATACACATTAAAGTTTTGAATTGCTCCCTGATCAAAAAGTTGTAATTTAGAGGTCATATTCGGTGGAAAGAATACCAATTTAATGATTAAATTTAAGAAAAAATTCTTCAAATCAGACCTTGGAGTTTGCTTTACAGGCAACACCTTATAACCAAGAAAGCATTGAGGTTTGGCAATTTTTCTAATAAAAAACTGTCATCACAAGCTGCTTGCTATTTTTGCCTCCGAGGCATTTCTGGTTTTCAAAAGTTAAAAAAACATCCCGTTCAGAGTACTTTTGTAATAAACACATAAAAAGGTATTTTCCACTGTTCGCCGTCCACTTTGTAAACGTCATTGCTTTCTTCGCACGCCTTTTAATAACCCATAGCATGTCTTAAATTAAAAAAAAAAAAAAATACAAAATAATTGAACGTTTTGTTTAATACCTCTGCTTCTAATTATCAAGCCAACCCGTGCTTGCCCTTGCAAAACGCTTTGCAAACTCCATTGCTTTTTCTTTTAATAATGCTCCAGATAAAGTTATGTTTTGATTTCTAGCTGCTGCAAACAAATCAATGACTGCTTTGTCTTGCTTGCTTGATTGCTTTGAATATTAGAGTCTTAATCCTTTTACTGCATAAACGAAATCCAGATCATAACGAGTTGATAATAAATTCTTTGTTTTTAAAAATCGTTGATATCGTAATAGCCGAAATAGCATATTTCTTACCTGATGCTTTTTTCTTTAATCCCACCTTTGATTTCTCTTATTAGTTAAATTGTTTCTTCAACAGACAAACATTTTCCAAAATGTTTCGTTGCCACAAAACAAATAAACACGATTTTAACATTTACCGCGATTGACTTTTGTGCACTGAATTGATACTTACAAAAACTAAAAGAAATATATCGTCGCTGCTCCGAGATAACTTTTTATTTAACCTTCATTGGTTGGTCATTGAGGTAAAAGAAAAACGAATTAGAGAAGTTTGAGTTATGGAGGTTCGACTGTATGTATTTTATGATGAAGATTTTTTAATGGGCTTTTTTATTTTATTTCGTTTTGCAAATTCATAAAGGTGAAATTATTATCACAGCTGTCAAACTCTATATATAAAAAATTTTATAAGTGATATTTGACAGCCATAAAACATCAAATTGGCCGTTGCATATAACTGTATGAATAAGCTTTGATCCGTTTTTATGTACCTCTATGTAAATATTTGATTAAAATCGAATATTAAAAATTCGTTGCATCGCAAGCACATTTGTTTCCAGTGATTTTTTAACCGTTTAAGTTTTAAAATTTAAAAAAAACAAATAGGAAATTTGTAAAAGTGAATAAAATATTTATTTGGGTGATAAATCAAGGTCTGCTAGTTCCTTTTTAAAATTAGCAAATGTAAATGTTGCCCACGACTACGCCGTAAGTGATCCGTCCGTGATCTCCGTCTTCTCCGTATCTCACCAAGGGCAGATGTAATGTTACCGTCCAGAGATGGATTAGTGGCAGTCTTGTCCATGCACATGTGAGACTTCATGTTCACTCCTATAAAAAAAGTGTTGGGTTGTCAAATCGCATTATTTTGGCGGCCAATGGACACCTCTATTTCATTTTAGGCAAAGAAAAGTCCTTGTTTTGGCCGATACAGCACAAATATTCTCATCGGTACACACTTATCGCATACGGGTTGGTGAAATAATGTTCAATAATGTGAAACTTGTACGAAATTCGGTCACAACAGCTCAAATAGCCTGTTAAGTGTGTCGATTACGATCATTGGTGGGGGTGACACACCACAGCCCCCCTAAAAATTAACGTAATTTACGAAACACTCATGGTGGAATCACAAAAGGTGATGGCGCATACGGATAGAATTTTTCGTCACTCTTTTTTATGTGCAGTTTGACAATTCCTTGGATTTAAATCTCTTTTTTATTTATTTATTTATTTAATTCAATAGATTACAAGCCTATAGGCCTAATTAATCAAGAAAAACATGGCTTTTAAACAATTTAAAAATAATTAATTTTATAATACTACGTTACTATGTTACACTTACATACCTATATATGTATAAAATACATTATTAAAAACAACCCCCCTTTTCTTTGCACAGACACTAAAGTCAGAAATATGTATATATATACTATTTTATCATACAACTTGTTTAAGTACTTTTACGTAACAGCACCAGTTTTATTCACAAAAATTTTCTAGAAATATTTCTAAAAGCCGAAACTGACTTATTAAAATTTCGTTCATTATACGGAATATAGTGATTCCAAATTCCAGCTACTCTTACAACGAATGATCTAGTCATATATAGAGAAGAATGTTTTGGACAAATAATAGTATTTGTTCTTGTAGATTTTCCAATGTTAAATTTATCTACAAGATAAGGAGGCTTACCATACTTCATAATTTTGAAGAATTGCAATAAAAGACGTTGATTTATAAAACTGTGAAAATCTGAACCTAATATTCCAATAACATGTTCAGAAACATGCTTATTATATGTAACATTGCAAATATATCGAATAACGCGGTTAAAAGCTAATCGCAACTTAATCATATTCTGTTGGGACGTACCAGAAAATATCTCAATCCCATACAGAAACACAGGTAAACACAGAGACAATGCTACCCGTTTTTTAACATTGAATGGCAGAAAAGAACCAAGACAGTATAGACGTTTTAATATAAATGAGATTCTAGATATTATGTTGTTTATATGGAAACTGAAATCCAATTTTGTATCAATGTATATTCCTAACGACTTGTAGTGAGATATAAATTCAATGGTTTCACCCATTATCGATACATTAGGCAAAAGTACATCATTAGAAAAATAAATGGCTTTAGACTTTGAGAGATTCAAACTCATATAATTCGATTTACACCACTCTGCAACCCGCTCCAAATCATTGTTCACATTATTTTCCAAAAAAGTTACACCAAAACCAGAATCATCCGCTAAAAGTTGAATATCATCTGCATACGCATAGCATCTGCAGTATGTTATTTCTCGATACAAATCGTTTATACATGGAGTTTGAAATACATTAGGACCAAAAAAATGTCAGCTGGGCTGGCACCGCTACCTGTATATGTTTACCCTGGAAACACGAATTTTGATAAAATAAATAAATAATTTTGATAAAATAGATAAATTCAATTGTGCCATTCATTGTTGGCTTAAAAAAAATAAAATAAAATTATATTGATTAAATTAAAAGGAATAAAAAAACAAACAAGTCACGAACTCAAAATTATAAAGATATCCTAGCGTTTGCGATCAACTTCACTTTGTGGCTCATTTATCATTGCTCGTTTGAATTTGTTTGTAGGTAGTTGGTTATGCGACCATTAATTATATTTTTGTCTCATTTTTTTTACTTAATTTAACATGAATTTTAATAAGTTAATGCTTTTGAGTGTATCCTTTTAGTTTCAATCATAAAATAAGCGAAATTTATGCCAAGGCTAAAAGCGTTAAAAGTTCCACATTTATACTAGGTGTGGCATTTGTCATTTCGTTGTGTTTATTTATTAATTTTTTTTGTTGGGTTTATTTTTTGTTTGTCTTCTTTATTTTTCTGTAAGACGAAGGTGTGTTCCTCACAATTTCGTTTTATACTCGTTTGTACCAAAAAATAAAACCCCCAACTGAATACACTGTCCTCAAATTATTCTTTTGTTTTTGTTTCTCACTTCGGCACCACTAGAATCCACAATTGAAGGTCACAATTTGGAAAATTATATTCGTAGGTCAATTTAAATTTTTTTTTTGAAAGAGACATAGATAATTTGTAACGCATTTGTGAGTTTTAAGCAGAAAGTTACAAATTAATGTTTAGAATTTATTTATTTTTTTTTTGGTAATCTGTACATTCAAACATTTTTTAATGTGTTAATTAATATGTTAAGTACGCGTATTTAATTTAGTTTTTGTTTTTGTGGGCAATGATAAGAAAAATTAAATAAAGGATCCGCCACGAAAATTAAAGAGGAGGATATTGGCAACATTTGGTTTCAAAAGGACGGCGCTACGTGCCACACAGCCGAAGCTACACTTTTGTTATAGCGTTTTCAAAAAGAAAAAAGTTATTTGACGGACCCTTTATATGATTAAAAAGATGGTTTGGGTTGTGCGAAACTACATACTAATACTGTTAGTTAAATTTTAATAGAATAAAGGGTCCCAATTTTTGTTATTGAAAAAACCCTATATTTTGCATAATTATATAAAATTAATTTAAAATTCTTAATACTTAAATTTTTTCATATTTTTTATTTATCTAAGTATTGCAAGGCATATATTACGTACTTTTTAATTTTTAATTTTAAAGCAATTTAAAAACAGTATGTCGGGCTTAAAGAACGGGGGGCCTGTTATTCTAAAAAAATCACACGACAGTGGAAAAGGGTATATAGAAGTTTGTCATAACGTTTGTAATATCTACAATGTTCATTTTCGATCCCATAAAGTATATATTTTCTGAAAGCTTATGAATAAGGAAGTCGACTAAGCACTATCCGTCTGTCCATGTGTATGTTGAAATCAACTTTTTGAAGCCCCCGACATCGCCAGACTCGTTTAATGTATAAAAAAATTAGAAATATTCGGCAGCAAATCGGTATTGGAAAGCATAATCGTCTCATAACTGTCTGAGATATGAGCAAATAAACACGACTTCTTCTGTTTTTTTCGCTTATTTTTACCACAAAAATTAAAATTTTCCAGCCCTAAGATAATTTATGAAGATGTTAGACAAACTGGCCACTAATCGGCAAGTTATAGGCAAAAATTATTTGAAAAAAAAATTTTTTTTTTAATAGTGTTAGATTATAAGCCGTAATCCAAGGCGAATTTAATTATCAGGTGGTGGCAATTCTACAACAAATACAACAAAAAAAAAACAACACGGTTTTTTATTGTTGCTTTTGACCGTCGATGTGTCAAGAGCTACATGGTTTTTGTTTGTGTTTCTTTGCGCGGGAAAGAGAAATCTATGTAAACATAAATAATATTTGACAACTCAACAATCATTTATGGAAATAAAAAAAGTAGATCAGCTGCGTTGTCAACACCACCTGAAAATGAATTCGCCTTGCCGTAATCTAAGAAATTATTTCTAAGAAAAACTAACAAATAGGTTTAAAACGAACTGAGTTTTAAGCACCAAAGTACAACTGCTTTATAAACAGAAATCGATATTTTTTTAGTTTATATACAATTGAGAGAGCCAATATGGGGATCAAATTAGTCAAATATAGTAGTTACAGCTTTGTCCCCTTTAACATCCAAAATATTGGCTTGACCAGTACAATGTAGCAAACTATTACAAAGGTGCAAAAATCAAGATGGTGTCTGAAACAAAATGGCGGTTGACTATGTAAAAACTCAAAATTAATGATGGCGTCGGAAATAACTAAGAAAATTGCGTACTACATGAAAGGCTTAGCTACGATGTGGTAATTATACCTAAGTATGTACATGACGGTAAAGGATATTATCAGATTCGGCAGGGCCGAGTATAGCGCTCCTTCTTGTTACTTAATAAAGAGGCTAATAAATGGCTCATTATTTGTATGCATAAAGGGAATACAAAAGGAGGCATTCAAAATTAATGACTTTAATGCAAATACTCTACAAAGTGATTTAAAGTTTTTGTTAAAAGAAACAAAAATAAAAACACAAATAGAATTACAAAAGAAATTGTTTGTCTATTTTTCCAAACAAACATATTTTTGTTTTTTTTTTATGTGAAATTTAGAACCTTTTATGCGGGTGCATTGTAGAAAAATTTATCATCTTTGTGTACGCACACAATTAGTTTTTTTTTTTTTTTTTTGTTAAAACCCAATGAAAATGTTTTGAAGAAATCGCAAAAACCCTTATTTTAATAGTTTAATTAATATCGTACTCATTGACTTAAGTGACTTATTTATGACATTTTGAATACATTGAATTATTTATTTACATTTAAATTAAAGAGTTTTTGGTAGAATCCAATCATTGTTTGAGAGCAACGAACCTAAAAAATACACAAAAACTTTTTACGTACATATGTATGTATGTATGTATGTATGTATGTATGTATGTATGTATGTATGTATGTATGTATGTATGTATGTATGTATGCAGATTAAAATATAAAATATCGTATTACTAATAAGTCAATGTATACAAAAATGTGTTGTTATAAACAGTATGCTCCGGTATGCTCTTATTATCTCATAAAGAAAGCAAAATAGGCAGGTGTTAAAACATATGTTTTCTTAACATTTCTAGAAAGGAATTTGTTTCAAATATGAATACGATAAATGAAATCCAAGTAAAGAAATGACTGGCGCCTTATATCAGTTACCGAATTCAGGTCATAAATATTTTATTTCTCCTTTCTTGCGTTTTTCTATTGCCAACGACAGCCGGCAGGCAGTTTATTCCCATACCATGAGGTAACTGTTATTGTGGTTAAGAGGGTTGTTTTCTCGAATGTTTAAGGATTCCCATTGTGATGTTGAGTCCATATGCATTTGCACAACATGTCAATTATTAGTGGGAATCTTTGCAGTGTTTCTGCAAAATTAAAAACAATGATGCACGTGCTCAATAAAAAAAAAAACAAGTAAGAGCGCTATATTCGGCCGTGCCGAATCTTATATACCCTTCACAACGTGAATTCATGCAATAACAGTGGTTTGTGTCACCATTTATCCCATATGAAATACGTACATACATATAAAAACATACATATATAAAAACGTCCCATTGTAAAATTATAAATTCACGTATGAATGTTAAAAAAAACAAAAAAAAAAAAAAAATTTTAAAAAAATTTAAAAAAAAAATTTAAAAAAAAATTTAAAAAAAAAAATTTTTTTTTAAAAAAAAAATTTTTTAAAAAATTATTATGTATATAATATATATAAAACAAAAAAAATTAAAAAAAAAATTAAAAAAAAAAATTAAAAAAAAAATAATAAAAATATAAATAATATATTATATAAAAAATAAAAAAAAAAAATAAAAAAAAAAATTTAAAAAAAAATTTTTTTGGCTCAGCTGGGATTCGATGCCACGTTTTTTCTAACCAGTATACACGTTTGTATGTATGTTGTTGTTGTAATGTTGCTTTTGTGAAAAAAAAATCGAGGTGGTCGTGGGTTTTTGCTCATATCTCAGTTGTTTATGTACCGATGTTTCTGATTTTCAATAGCGATCTACTCCCGAATATTTCTGATATTTTAATACCTCACCCGAGTCCAAGCGATGTCGGGGGGCTTCAAAAAGTTGATTTCAACATACACACGGACAGACGGTCAGACGGACAGACTGACAGCGCTTAATCGACTCCCCTATTCATAAGCTTTCAGAAAATATATACTTTATGGGGTCGGAAATCAAAATTGTAGAAATTTCACACGGAATGACAAACCTATATATACCCTTTTTCACTGTGTTAAGGGTATAATAAATAAAAATTAAAAACGTATAGAACACCCAAAGGCAACTTTGTCTCACTAATTACTGACAAATAAATATTTTTTAATTATTTTATTTATTAATGCAGGACTCAAAACAGATGGCGTATCTTTTGAAAGCATTTTTGCCTCTATTAACTTACGTGTCACTTTGAAGGATGCATACATATCTGTCAAAAAACATTGCAGCAGTGTAAATAACAAGGTTTTCTTTTTTGTTTCGAAAATGTCGAATTTCCGGCCAACAAAACTAAGTTTTGCTTTACTTCTTTAATTAGAAAAAAAGTGCCACTGGAGCACATCGATTGTTTGCCAAAGGTTATATTGAATGTGTTCCATCGCAAATACAAAGAATTACTTCATAGAAATTGTTGTAAAACTCAACAAGAATTCCTTTAGTAGCTACTCAAGCAGCAATTAAAGAACCTTAAATAACGATTTTACATGCTGCTTTACTGGATCGATAACGATAATTCGAAGCGTAAGAGTCGTATGTGAGGCCCGGCTTATCAGTTAAATCAACACGAAAGCTAAATGTACATGACGCTAATGTAATGCACTATATTAGGTGGGACCAAGGGGGCTAATCTGTTATGAGCTACTCAAATCTGGCTAGTCCATCACACTGAACCTGTACTAAATGCAACTAATATTTCATCATGACTAGCCTCAGATAATAAAATGTTTTTAAACGGTTTTATAAATTTTAGAAAATTATGAAACAATGACAATGCGAAATGATGAGCACACCATGTTAATTCGTATTAAAATACCGCCTTTTGTTTTTATCTATACTAATCTATACTTCTATGCTAATCTATACTAATACCTATAATGAAGCGGAAATGTGTGTTTGTATGTTATGAGTTTTCTTCAAAACTACTAATTAAATTTCTAATATTTGTCACCATGGATCTAGGTCTACCTTCTAAACGGACATATGCTTTATTTATGTTTTATATTTTAGGTGGGTGTGGAACCTCTCATACAAATTAAACACACATTTTATGACATATTCTGAGAACTGTAGCAGCAGCTATTCCCTTTAATTTTGTACGTGTTACTTTGATAAGAATTTCCTTATTTATGAAAAAAAATGGATAGGATCGGAGCAGGGGACATGGTATTCCCCATACACAAAAAAATAAATACATTTGATGTCATAGGAAACTATAAACGAAATTTAGCTGGAACTTTGTACGAGCAATTTTGACGACAATTTCTTAAACTTCCTAAATATGTATTTCCAAATCAATATATTTTTCAAAGATTTTTTACAATTTCGTAACTAGCTACTTGACCCAAATATTTTTAAAATACTCTGTATATTGTTTACAATACATGCATACACATGTATTAATGTGTGTAAATATGTTTGTATATGGGTTAAAGCAAGGCATTCATCAGGTGATCGCAGTTCAGTGAGAATTTTTAATAAAAATTAATATGCTTTAGGTTAAACTATAATTCTGTTTTGGTTTAGATTAGTTATTTTTTTTATAAACCAAATTTATTTTTATATATTTCTCTGAAAGAGTTCTTCAGAACAAACTCATCAATTAAATATGAAACATTTTCTGTGCTACTTTAAATTTGTTTAATAAATTTACGAGTTTAATAAACTTTTATGGCACTTGAAAGTAATTATTTGTATTTTTCGTTCTCCGTTTGTAAACAAATCCTTTAGATAATAAATATTTCGGGGTTTGGTTGTGCCATGTACCAAACGTCCAACCACACACATTATCTTTTTGTTTTCCAAAAAAAAGCATAGTTTTTCTGTTGTGTATCACATAGTCATGGTTATCAGAAAGAAGGCTGCAAACATATTGCAAAGCAGCACCATAGGAGCTAAAACAGACACCAAAAAAATAAAATAAAAATAAATGAAATGAAAGACTGTATATGCCTTCAGATTTTGGTAGGCGTATCGTACTTTTTTAATAAAAAAAAAAAAAACAAAAAAGAGTGACAATTACAATGCTTTTCAAATTAATTGTGTTTGTGGAAAACTTTATTTAAAAACCAAATTAAAAGAAAAGATTTATTTTTGTTTTTTTTTTTTTGTATTAACATTTTGCATTGTGTGTCTGTATGGCATTTGCAGCCAGATCTCTTAGTCTCGAGAAGACCAGTGCTTTGCCCCAAATTTCTTTTTTGTGTTACTTTTTATGAAAAAGTTATAAAATTTAGATGAATGAAATAAGACAGGGCTTTTTTATGTGGCTTTAAATCTATCTATAAATCGAGCATGATGTGTTTGTATGTGGGCTTCCAGAAAACGTTAAAAACGCGATTTCGTTAAAAATCGAGGTACAGCATTTTTATATTGAATCATAAATATATAAAATAGTATGTCCATAATTCAAAAATACTTTATATTCAAATATATGCACATAGTATATGTCCAGTTTTTTTCCGGTAGGGTCTAATGTACATAAATACAAGATCAAATAGAATAGAAAAATGCAAATAATAGCAGTTGATGGATGACACATGTTTTAAGAAGTGTTTTTATTGCGAAAATCAATGAATAAACAAAGTGACATACATGAGTTTTTAATCAGAAGAAATGAAAATAAATGATTAACGAAATTTAAACACACAACCGATCTTCATACGTGCATATATGTAAATCAATTTTTGAACATCCAAAATATTTAAATAATCAATTTTGATATGCGGCCATTTATAAGTAAATTTTGCAAGACATATCATGTTAAGCGGACAACCAGGATTATTCTTTTTAGCTGAAATTTTGCTTAATTTTACTTCTTTCCAGTAAGTGTAAATGTGAATACAATTTTTGTTTATGCTGTGTTTAGCAGAAGTTGTATCCATAGCTGCCAGATAAAATAGGGGCAAAATCGTCTAATTTGATAGAAAAAATCGTCAAAATCGTCAAATGGTGTACTCAAATCGTCATAAAAACGTCAAAATAAAAAAAACGCATTTTTCAAAACAAAACATTTTTTATTTAATGTATAACATAACAAACTTTTTAAATTCAGAGAGATCAATGGTTTTATTAGACCCTTTTAAGTTAAGAACATGACAATAAATATAATACAATTTAGAATTAATTTCGAAAAATAAATATTAATATGTATATAAATACAAAAAATAATAAATAATGAATTGGCTGCATCTAATTCAGACTATTTGACAAATAATTATTATCATTTCTTTCTAAAGCTTCTACCGATTAAGGTAGCTTTAGGCAAGCGTTAGACGAGCACAACGCCAAAATAAACTACATCGTTTCGCTTTTTAGCCCATAAATTTATTTCTGGATCTGCAAACCAGTCTTCCTTAGTTTTCTTCTTCTTGCTGGTTACCTGTGAAAAACACCATTAAAATTTCATTTTAGCTACTACAAAGTTTTGTATAAAAAATGGATGAATTTTCTACTTACAGAGGAAGAGCTGCTAGAATTTTCATCATCTTGGTTTTCTATTGAAAATATATTTTTTGATTTTTAAGGTTTTAATGTATAATTAAAAAGAACTTACTATTTTTTTGAAGTATTTAAACATATTAATTTGTCACTTAAATAATTTAAATAAATTTACTTAAAAAACTAAAATTGTTTAAAACGAATTTTCAAATTTATATTTGTTCGTGTTGTAGGCATCAGTTGATAATATGTGGGATATACTATGTTAAAAATGTACAAAGTGAAAAAATTCCCACACAAACACATTAAATTATGATCGATATATCTCTTTCACTCTGTTCTATTATTAATAACATAAAAAACCGTTACAAATTATTTTTATTTAGTTTAAGGTTGATATAAAAGTAATGAAAAATGTTGCAAACTTGAATTCTTGAAAATCGTCAAAAACATAGCATAAATCGTCAAATCGTCAACACTTAATTTTAGCACGTAAAGTCGTCAAAATGACGATAAATCGTCAAATCTGGCAGCTATGGTTGTATCCGTAGTTAGAAAAGGGGTTTTCGAAGTATTTTTTCAAACCGAAGGAAGATACCAAAAAAAAAAGAAATAAAATAAAATATTGCGCGGTTGGTTTAAAAAGTTTTCTGCTCTTCGGACTCAAAATCAAATATGGAAAAAATAATTTTAAATAATTTTTTTATGTACAAAATCCGAAATTTTTCCTTAATATTTTTTTATTTGTACACACCCAGAAAACAGATAATCCCATTGATTCCCAGCAAAATAACACACGACAAAATAATGAGTTGAAAGTAATATATAACAGTTCTTCACTGTATACAAATTGGCATCTAAACCAGGAAAGGAAAATGGCTTTCATGATTTTGTACCAAGTATGAAAACAAAATGTACTTTTTAGGCCATGACGGTACCATTTTTTTAATATTTATTAATAAAACCATAAACTTAACAAAAATGTTTAAAAAAATTCAGAAGTATACAATAAAAAATATTACATTTATAGGTACATACGAAGAGATCGGAAAAAGTAGAAACGTGTATTCTTCTTCTTTCCTTTGTTTTAATTAGGTTTTGGAAAGAAAAAACTCGTTCGACGTTGGCCGAAGAATGTGGAATAGACAGAATACCTCTTAAAATTCTTGAAATATTTGGGAACATGAACTTATTGAATTCATTTTTCATCTGTGATACTTTAGACTAAAAATAGAAAATATTTGAATCTTTATGTAATTTAAGTTCAATCACATCGGCTAGTGATCTGTACTAATTATTTATTTGCCTCAAAGTTTGTTTGTTCGTGTGGAAACATTTTCACTAGAAGAGGTACTATTGAATTTGTTTCTCCCATAATAAATTTTTCTGGAGTAAGCTTATCGAACCATTTTAGTACTTCATTATTAAAGTCCACCTTACCTGCTTACGAATCACAAGTAAAATAAAATACACGTAACAACAGCCAAGTCGAATTCATGTACCAGATGATTCCAAATTAACAGATGATTTTTCTAAGAAGTTTGCAACAAAGTACTAGGCAGATTCTGTTGTTGCAGACTGGACACCACCTGGTACATGAATTCGCTTTGACAACAGCATTGCAACAAAAACAGAGAAGCTGACAGAAGAAAATAAAACACACACAAACAAAATTAAAGAGAACATGGAAAAATTTTTAAATTGTACCAATTAGCTCGCGGCAGTACCACGGTACCAACAAGATCAAGAATGTACCATAAAAAGTACAATTGTACCATGATTTCCATCCGTGATCTAAACCCATTATTTTAACACGGCGATGACATCGGTGGCAAGTACTTACCTCGCTCGCTTAAATAAGTACTTACCACCCTCGCTTACAAATAGGGACTCGTATAAGCGCTTATTACGGTCGCTTTTAAGTTTGGACTTAAATAAGTAATTACTTTAATAGCAATAAAAAGTACTTGATTAAAGTTACCTAAATAACGCATTACTATTATGGACTTACAGATGTCGTTCGGTTCTTCTAAGGACGAAAATTCGGTTAGATTTTTCTGTGATACGTTAATTTCAAATTTAACAATCAGTGAAAATCTATAAGTCACCTCTTTTTGAATGAAATGCTTTGCCGCTGTTGTCAAAATAATTATTACTTATACCCTATGCGTGTTTAACTAAATGAGAATTATAAAAAGTTGTGTATGTATTTGAATGACTTCTAGCAAATTTCGCAGCAAGAAATTGTATTGTGTGTGTATCTAAGAATTTGTCTGAAAATAAGTACTTACGTATCACACAAATCAAGTTATTACTAAAATACTTCTTGGAATGAGTATTACGACTCTCTACAACATCTGTCAAATAAGCTTTTAATAAATCGAAAATATTTTTTATGAATACGGCCCTAAGATTTTTCATTTTATCAGAGTTGTGTTTTTTTGCAGAAGCACATAGGCAAAATCAGGTATGGGAAATAAAAATCATCAATATATTTTTTATTACAAGAATTTTTAGACTATGAAGCAGTTAAAATAAAATTCCAGCTAAAAATTATATTAAATTAAAATATTGTTATATTTTTTTTATTACAAAATAGATAGAATTTATTAAACCGATCTATGTCTATATGCCTATAAGATAGTTTTAAAACTCAACTGTTTTTACACAAGTTTAAAATTAACTACGTATATTTTAAACCTAGCATTTACACATGAAAGTTAATGCCTGAAACTCGCAGTACGCTTAAATTGTTTCTTTAACACACTAACTTTTTTTTTATATTTTTTACTGAGCTTTCAACGACATTTTCAAGAAAGTAATTTTTATACGTTTTCAAAAAGTAAAATTACAATTGTTGCCTATTAACACACTTATGCAAATTTAAAAATTTTTCGTAAAACAATAATTGTATATATAATTTATTTTGTAAATATATGAAAAAGACTTATAATATTTGTTCATTAAATAGACATAAAGAATACGATTGATATCTTTTTAAAACAATAATGTTTTATTAAATAATTAATTAAAATAAAACAAACAAAAAATAATTTCTAAATATTATCTTTAATTTGTGTATGTAATTTATGTATGTAGTAACTCTAAAGGTATTAAAAAAATATACGTAAATTAAGCTCATTAATGTACAATGTATAGCAATTAATTCAACTCTTCGCTTCGACATTTAGTTTTTGTTTTCTATGTAAACGATAAAAAAGTTTTCATGAAACTAGTCTTTTTAATTTAAATTTTTATTTTTATTATTTTTGCTTTTTATATACAGAAATTTCAAAGAAAGTACTTTCATATGCAAATGTAGGGTAAATGAATGTGTTTAAGAAAGTAATTAATGAAATGCCATACAAATCGGAATGAAAAAATAAAATTGTATTATATTGTCCGTCTCCGATGGAAATAAGAAAAACAGCTGTTTATATACTACACAGATTGTATTTTATTTGAAGTGTGATAGTGTAAAAACAAATTGTAATGGGAAAACTTTCTATTTGATTTATTTATTTCTTTATTTAAATTTTGGCAACCAAGCCTCTAGGCCATAATTGGCTACAAATTTCTACTAAAAAAAAATTACAATGCTTTTTACTTAAACTATAAAAATATAATGTAATAATTTAAATATAAATATAAAGGAATTAAAAATATAATGACAAGAAAATTGCACAGAAAATATAAGCCAAACTAACCAAACTTGAGACCAAGATTGAAAAAGATATGTAAATGGATAGAGAATGGTCATTCAATTAAGTACGTACTATTCTCAGAAAACTCGCGAAAAAGTTTTTTCCTAAAGGAATCAATATTAACATCAAACGTTCTTAATGCATCCGATGACCTATTATAAGTTCGTGCCACTCTCACACAAAAAGATCGTTCCAAAATTGAGGTCAATCTTGGTATGATCAACTGTCTTTTTCTATTAGATCTACAAAACCTAAAAAACTTAACTAAATATTTAGGTATCTGCAACTTATATAACTTATAAAAGTGTAAAAAATTTCTAAAATTTATAAATTCCATAAAAGAAAATCCTAAAAACTTCAAAACAAACGATGATATATGCTGACCAAATCTGACAGAGTACAGGAACCTAACCACCCTATTAAATACTAACCTTAGTTTGATTTTTTGACAATCAGGCCAAAAAGCATTTTATTTTGCTCTGACAAAATCCAATGAAAATCTAAAGACTTGTAGAATAGTGTGAAGCGGCCCTTAGTAAGACAGACGATATGTAATAGTCATTGAAAAGTATGTTGTTTAGTAAGAGCAAGTCATTACCCAGTTTTTGCTGGGTTGCCAATCAAATGGTTTAGTTCCTGCAATCGAACTTTTCATTTGTGATTATAAAATTTCTATTGTGAGGATCATAATTTATTAGTGCTGACTACATACATATTTATATTCCGAACGAAATTCTGTAGATATAAACAACCGTAAACAACTAAAATATGCGCTTGGCAACAATTGCGGTACTCACAACCGATACTGTTTTCTCTTTGAACTAGAGGTTTACGAGTGTGATCTTAAACAGTTCAGAAGATATGTTAAATAATATTCACAACATATCGCACCTATTAAATATGTTGTTAAATGCTTCTTTATTGCTATTATGCTGGTTTTTAAAATATCACATTAAAACGCGACGACACTTGTTAGCTAAGACCTTAAAAAATTAATTATAATTAATTTTAATACTCCGTTTATTATTATCAATTGCCTTAGAGTACATACTTATACAGTCGTTTTTCTTTCGATCGTAGTCATCGTCCGTGCCGTATCTTAGAGAAGGGTATCACTATTATGTACACAGGAATGTCAAAATTCCCATAACGTACTCATCCTAGTGTAGCCTAGATTTCAGATTTAATGCTATATACCATTTTGTTTCGGACGCCATTTTGGATTTACAATTTTTATATTATTTATTTCACTCTACAAATCAAGCCTTAGTTTTTGTTACCTATAATGATTGTTAAATAAAGAATATATTCGCAGTTTGTTTCAGACAGGATATTAAATTATTTTCATAGCTTGTATGTACTGTATTCTACTGGTCAAGCCCTATCATTTAATATTAATATTGTAGGGGGCTGAAGGACACAAAATTTAATTACCAGATTTGATCTAAATATACATTTCTTGTACGCCATTTTGTGATATTGTCCATCATAGATACATCACTATTTATTGGAAAATCGCTTAATTTATTGCCTACAACTTAACTGATTAGTGACCATTTTGTCCAAAACTTTTTACAAAACTACAAATTATTTGGGAGCAAAAAAATTTTAATTTTTCTGTAAAAAGTATGAGAACAAAGGCAGTCGTGTTTTTTTCTCTTTATATCTTACCAGCCTACTAGTGTATGCTATAGACTCCGAAACCGTAGATCCGATCGGACTCAAACTTTGGCAAGTTGTTGTACACATTCCAGGGAGTGTTAATGGGTGGTAAAAAGTGGGCGGGACTACACCCATACAAAAAAAGTTATAAATTTTAGCTACCTGCACTTGACCGATTTTTCTGAAACTTTGCAAGCATATTGAACTGTTATGACTATATAGTTTCGTGATTAGAAAAGTGGGCATTGCCATGCCCATAAAAAATAAGTAATTACTTTAAGCTACTTGCACCAGATCGATTTTTCTGAAACTTTGCACACATTTGGGCGTAGCAACTGGGCTTGGCTAGTAATATAAATATTAGTGAGATGGGATTTAGTGCAAATATTTCAGGGAAAAATGCTTCTATAGACGACGTTCTAAGATACAGATTTTTCGCCACGTGTACGTGTTAATTTTGGACAATCGAATCCTTTGAACAACCAACTAACTAAATACAAAAAATATATTTATTGCATATTTCTGAGAATTCGCTTGAATATCGTATTAACGGGTAGCCTCTGTGTAAATCTAAGTTTTTGTCTATCTGTGTTCCAAATTTCATTTAGTTCCGTTTAGCCGTTTTTGCGTGATTGAGTAACAAACTTTTAAACATCTAAAAATCGTAACATCCAAACATTCACAAATACTAATCGTCTTGAAATAACTGCAATTAGTAGGCCATGAACCATGAATTTTGCTATTATGATTAAAAAACTAAAAGAAAAATAAATAAAAATTTTTCTTACCGTCAAGTTCTCGACGAATTAATTCTTAATTTATTTTAATTCTTTTAATTTAGATGAAATTCGAATGTGTCGTATTCATAATGAATCCTCACATAATTTAATTCAATTCTTTTTTTGAAACGAATTCGATACACTTGAATTTTGTTAATTCATGATTCATTTAAAAACAACACCGAATTATTCGTTTACAGCTCTGTTGAAAACTACAACAAATTTTAAATTACATTCGTCTAGAGAATCCATTTTCGCTGACTATTCTTAAAAAAAGTTGTACAATAATACTTATGTTTGTATGTATGTATGTATGTATGTATGTATGTATGTATGTATGTACGGAAAATATATACAAAACGTACCAATAAATGCATATTTGTGAATAACTATATGTATGCACTTACTTTAACGTTTTAAATATCAGAGTACGAAAACAAACAAAAGGAAACGTTTCCAATAGTTTTGTTTCGATCATTTCAGAGAGGGAAAACAAAACGAAACAAAACCCAGGATAACGGTACATACATTTTTTTTGTATTGTTTTGTACTATGAGTGCAAACAAAACCAGAATCGAAAAGTACTCTCAAGGCGAATTTATTTATCAGGTGGTGTTGACAACGCAGCTGATCTACTTTTTTATTTGCAAAAATGATGACTGCATTGTCAAATATTATTTATGTTTACATAGATTACTCCTTCCCGCGCAAAAAAACACAAACAAAAACCATGTAGTTTTTGACACATCGATGTCGAAAGCAACAATAAAAAACCATGTTGTTTTTTTAATGTTGTATTTGTTGTAGAATTACCACCACCTGATAAATAAATTCGCCTTGAGTACTCTGCTTCAATATGTAACATGCAAAACAATACAGTACAATACTTTCTGCAAACGTTTGCTGATTGATTTGCTCTTTACATGAAAAAATCTACATGTTTATTGCTGCTTGTTGTTGGGAATTTTTTAACATTTTACCTACCTACATTAATTTTATGATCCTAATAACGATATGAAGTCACTGACTATAGTTTACGAATTGGTAATGGTGCATTTTTATTATGATTGTTATAATCTTTTTGTTCTGCAAACGTTTGCAAACGTTTCATTCTTGTTTCGTACTCAAACGAAACATACCGTCAAAGCAAAGCCTAAGTACAAAACCCGAATTGTTTTGTTTATGCTCTTTTGCATTGAAAAGTTTGTGGTTTTGTTTTGCTCGCAAACAAAACGATTCATGAAAATTTAAAAGTTTCTGACTTAGATGATTTGTACTGTGTTTCGTTTCGTTTCTTTTCGTTCACTGTTAAATATACTCAAATATGTACATACATATAAGAACGTGGTTGATGCGCGACTGCAGTACACAGACAAAAATATTCGTAAATTCAAACAAAGAAAAAAAAATTTTTTTTTGACAAATCTCACAAGCATAGCTGCCAGATTTGACGATTTATCGTCATTTTGACGATTTTACGTGCTAAAAATTAAATGTTGACGATTTGTCGATTTATATTATGTTTTTGACGATTTTCAAGAATTCAAGTTTGCAACATTTTTTATTACCTTTATATCAACCTTAAACTAAATAAAAATTATTTGTAACGGTTTTTTATGTTATTAATAATAGAACAGAGTGAAAGAGATAAATCTATCATTATTTAATGTATTTGTGTGGATAATTTTTTCCACTTTATACATTTCTAAAATAGTATATGCGACATTTTATCAACAGATACCTACAACACGAACAAATATAAATTTGGAAACGCGTTAAAAATAATTTTAATTTTTAAGTAAATTTATTTAAAAATAAGTGACAAAATAATATGATTAAATACTTTATACAAAACTTTGTAGTAGCTAAAATTAAATTTTAATGGTGTTTTTCACAGGTAGCCAACAAGAAGAGGAAAATTAAGAAAGACTGGTTTGCAGATCCAGAAATAAATTTATGGGCTGAAAAGCGAAACGATGTAGTTTATTTTGGCGTTGTGCTTGTCTTACGCTTGTCTAGGCTACCTTTATCATTAGAAACTTTAGAAAGAAATGATTATAAGCCCCTATTGCGGTTCTCCACTTTTTTAATAGTTTGGTTGTCTTTGGCAAATTGACATTACCATTCTCAACTCAAGTGACTGTTGACTATTCAGTTGTGTATCTATTTTTTCGCGGTATTGCTGTTTTCAACTTTGGTCGACAAAAACGTTTAATACACACAACTGCTTAAGAGTAGTTGTGTTATTGGCAGTTAGGTTGATTTTTTTAAAAGCGTAAATATGGAAAACAAACTGGAGAGATCGTAAGTATATGTACTTTTTTATTTCATTGCATCTTTGATAGCTCCCGTCAGCAAAGAATCTAAGAGCAGCACATAACTTTAATATAGAAGGAATAGCCACCACGCGAACAGGTGTTTTTGGGTGATCTTTTAGTAGGAAATAACTTAAAAGTCTATTAATATAAAATTATTATTTAGTTTCGTTACTTATTAGAAATTTATACTTGGAACTGGGCAGCTCAAGAGGGTTTGAATCATCACGAATTTTTCTTCTTGTACGTAGCACATCTACACGAAAGTTTTTATATTCATCATCATAACATAAATCGAAACTTACATATATCCATTATAAATACTTTTTATTCGGCACAGCAGTTAAAAACAATTTTAGGAAATTTTTTTTTCATTTGCTAAACGTAATATTGAAAGTTGGTAGTTCGATATTTTAAGTTGGCAACTTTATAGCAAACTCAACTAAAAACAGTTGAGTATCACAATACATTAAATGAGTTTGGTTGTGCATAAGTTGGGTTGACTCTCACACAACCAAAGTGAGTTGAGTGGTGAACCGCAATAGGGGTAATAATTATTTGTCAAATAGTTCAAAAAGAAGCAGCCAATTTATTATTATTTATTATTTTTGTATTTATGTATATATTAATATTTATTTTTCGAAATTAATTCTTTATTGTTTTATATTTATTGTCATGTTCTTAACTTAAAAGGGTCTAATCAAACCATTGATCTCTCTAGATTTAAAAAGTTTGTTATGTTATGCATTAAATAAAAAATTAGACGATTTTACTCCAATTTTATCTGGCAGCTATGCTCACAAGCACAAATTAAAGTTCACAAACTCTCGAGATTGTTGGTGAGAGGGGAAGAGAGACTCTAGTCACACCCGCCAGCAGCGTTGTCAACTTTAAAATTTCAAAAAGCACAATAACCCAGGAAAAAACGCGTCATTCTCAAAAAAAAGCACTAAATTTATAATTTGTAAATTATTTTTTTATTTATTTAATAAAATTATACATTTATATAAATTTCTTTGCAAATAAGACATTTTTAAATGAATATCAGAATAAATAACAAAAAAATTTACAAAAATCAAACAACGAATATCTTTTAGTCAGTCAGTACAGATTTACATAGATACATATATTTATATGTAAATAAAAATAAACAAAAACATTGGAAAAAAGAACAAAAATATTTAATTATTAAAGTAATTATCAATTCACAATATATCACAGGAGTGATGCATTGTAAGAAATTTATTTCAACATTTAGGAAAAAATTACGACAGGATTAATTTTTCCATACCTGATGCATTTAAACGACGTTTAATAAACATATGTGAATTTGTTGTACAAAATATTAAAGAAATTATTCACCAAATAAGTACAACTATTATTTAATATTTTTATGTTACATATTAGAGTAATTAAATAGAACTATTTCTAACTAAAAATTATGAAAAATTTTAATAAACTTGCAGTTTAATAATTCGATTAGGATTTAAGCTTTTCTCTGTGTAAATAATATCAAATATCAATGTTAAAGTCAATTATTTCTTCATTATTATCACTATCATCTGGCCACAACATAGTCTTAATTTCAAATTGTAATGCTTTATAAATATCATTGCTATTAATCAGAATATTTACTTCATCAGCTATTTGGTAGGTTTCGCAACAGGAATTTTCCCGTTTAAGCCCATTTTTAATGTGAAGTAAGGCATTAACTGAATTTAAAGACATTCGGTTGCGAATTTTAGATTTAAACACATTCATGGGAGCGACAAAAGTTTAACGTTTAAGTTTAATGCTTCAAAGGGATTTAAGTTAACTGCATCTTTGTACGATTTAACTTCAATCCAAAAATCGAGTGGATTCAATATTTTGCCATTGGTAACGGTAAAATATCTTCTTTTGTATGTGATAAAACATCTTTAACATTAATTATGTTAATTTTACCCAAAATTTCAAGGTTTTCTGGTAAAATTTTTAAACGTTTAAAGTTGTGGGACGCTAAAAGTTTGCTTTAAGGTTTAATCATTTACAAGATGATCTCAAAAGAAAGAGGAATTTCTTTTATTCACATTCACCTTAAATGCATATACATATGTATAAAGTTAGACATTTTGAAACAAAAACTTTCTGGGCAATCAATTATCTTATAAATAATTAAATTTATATATACTTATATATATATATATATATATATATATATATGTCCTTTATTTAATTAAATATTAATAGAAATAGAAATAGATATCGATTTTTAATTAATACTTAAATAAAAGTTCAAAGTGAACATAGGGCGTCAAAAAATTAAATTTTTAGTGTAAGATTATTTTCTTGCCGAGTTGCATGTAATTGTACTATAAGTTACATTTTGGTAGTATGTATATAAATTTACACTTACAAAAAATTTTTTTCAATTAATTAATTTGAATTTTAGTGTTTGGTGTCACCGAAATAAAAAGAAAATCACTAAAAACTTAAAAAAAAATCACCAAGCACTGACTCACAATTTTTCCGCTTTCTAAATGTTAAAAATCACCAAAAACGGTGATAAAATCACCGAGTTGACAACGCTGCCCGCCAGTAACAAATTAATTGAAATTTATTTTAGGCAATTTTGTCAATATTGTTTTCTGCGTATGTGCAAAAAAAAAAACAAAAACCAAAAACATATTTTCTAATTTATTTAAACAAAAGGTAGTTATTGTTGAGTTGTAGTGAAAAAGTGACATGACAGAGTGCCGTTTAAAATAATAAAGCTTTTATTTCAATCTCAAATGTTCGTAATAACTCAGTAGTAATTTGATATGCATTTTTATTAATTTTTTGTTCCTCTTCTCCGCATTGCTTACTTGTATGCCAAATGAAGTACAAAAACCGAAGTACTTATGTAAGTAGATATGTAAGTATTTATGGCTATATGCCCACAACGACACATCACTTAAATGTACCTAAGTATTTATGAATGTATGTAAATATGAATTTGAATAGAAAAAAGAATGGGACTTGTGCCAGTACAACAATTTCCATGTTATATTAGTAGACTTTTGAATATGTCAAAGAGTTTATTTTTTGTTGGACATGCTTCTTTTTGGGATTCTATTGACTGATGTTGTGTCCATTGTTTCTTGTTCTAACGAAAAAGTTTA
Source organism: Phyto melanocephala (assembly GCA_941918925.1). Lineage (NCBI taxonomy): Eukaryota > Metazoa > Arthropoda > Insecta > Diptera > Rhinophoridae > Phyto > Phyto melanocephala. The sequence goes on along the minus strand of OW799234.1, from coordinate 136,602,432 downwards.
TTAAAACAAAAAAAAATCAGTTTTTTTAGCTTTTTATTTTAATCTTAAACTTAGAAAACTTAATAAATGGATTTTTTTTTGGTTTTACATGTTTCTAACTATGGAATAACAGTTTGTACATTTTTTAAAAGTGTTTAAGTTACCAATTTGAGTTAAGCGAAATTTTGAAATTCCAAAATTTGTTTATAACAATATCAACTGATAATAGGTTCATTCGTTGACTTAAAAATTGTGATAATTTTTTTAAGTTTGTACAGGACTTTATTGGATTACGTTCGTTTACGCAAGATCAAAATGGTTTTTGTGAAAGTAATTTTTTTAATTGTTCAATATTCACTTAGTTACTGTAAAAGTTAACGAATGGACCTAAAAGTTTTGTACTTGCTCTTGTTTTCATTCTTTGCATTATATATATTGAGGTATGCACGTAATAACTTTATTGGGTTAATCGGTTACTTTAGTTTTATAAAATTGAGTCGAAAATTATATCACGCATTGTAATATATTGCAATGCGTGACCTTACTTTTACTTGTGTTCGGTTCGTAACTTTAGTACATTTTCGCCAAAAACATACATCATTCAATCTCCAAACCCGATTAAACTTACATTGTGGTTTGTGGACAAAAAATAGACTAAGTTGTCGGCAAAAATAAACTGAAGTAACCGATTGACCCAACTTAACATGTATATGTTCTATGTATATTTATTAATAGCATTCATAATGGGACTCTATTTTATTTAGTTATTTGTTAAACTGTTTATGAAAAAACAATTTTTGTAAGAAATTTGTTCTATAACAATCAAAACATTAATTACAAGTATGGAGGTACATTCTACATACATACATACATACGTACGTACATAAATGTTCAAAACTGTAAAACTGACATTAAAATATTTTACTGAGAAAAACGACTTAAAGCGATAACTTTAAATTATCAAACGTGACATAAACACTTTTGTTGAATTTACTTTTCATGTAAAATAATTGTTTGTGTGCGAAATACGATCTGCTGTTTATTTTTAGCAGCAAGCAACGGCATGATGATACCCAAAACAACCAATAGACCAATTAATTGTTATAATTTTTTTTTCTTGCTTTCCCATGTCAGCCTGTCTGTACACGAATCATAACTTCAAATCTGCTGGTCACAATTCTAAAAAACTAGGTAATGTTTGGCTATTACTGAATAACAATGACTACTACATATCGCCAGTACATAAGCAATGATTATATACATATATAATGTAGTATATAAGGGCTAACACACTATATAAAAGCTTTGTCATTCCGTTTGTAATTTCTAAAATATTCGTTTGCGACCCCTCAAAGTATAATTTTCTGAAACCACAATTTTGGGTACCAAATGAAAAGGCTTGACCAGTAGATAGACGGAATTAATAAGAAAAAAGTAATTAAATCTGAAGTCTAGGCTACGCTATGATGAGGTCATTATACCTGCAAGATGGTGAGGATTATTATAAGGATCAGAACTTTAACTTTATTTATTTCCAAAATTGTTAAAAGCCATTTAAATGTTTTGTTTAATTCTTGTTTCATTTAACATGCTCGAAGTATTTGTAGTGTTGTTTCTGACAATTGGAAGGGCAACTCATGACTAAACTGATGTTTTATGGCTGAGGTACATAGAATCCGTCATGCTTCAATCGTCGGCATCAAAATGTTTAAAAAATATTTTAGTTTTTTTTTTTATAAGTATGTATCAATTTTGATGTACGTTTTTCTTACATATTTAAAAAAGATTAGTACAATCGAACTGAAAGTAGTAAAATTTTAAATCTACTTTTGCATCCCTGGAGCTCAATTCTCATTCTTTGAAACATTCAAATGAAAATATTCTATGAAATATGAGTACAGATACTGTAAGTGCAAAAAATTATTTAGATTTTTTAATGCCTCATTGCACATATGTAAAATGTATGTTTACATTTATGTGTGTGGATTTATGTATTTGATAGAGCCACGTTGATCTTAAATTCTTTATCAACTTTTTTTGTCAAACTTTAAGAAAACTTATGTTTTTTTTAATAAAAACTAGATTTTTTTTTATTTTTCAATTTATAAAATTTTTGGATTGTATATCAAATGAAAACCCATTATTGTTTTCAAAGTTAAACATCGGGTTTTCATTTGACTCACAAATTGGCTGATTAGTACTTCACTCTTAACACCTTGAGTGCCATGTGTACCGCCGGCGGTTCACAGTTACTTGTGAATTCAATTCGATATATTTTTTGCGGCTTCCATGACTACCGGCGGTACACATGTCACCTGAGTTTATTATATTATCTGTGTGCCACGTGTACCGCCGGCTGTCACATACATAACGCCAATTTATATTTTATCACTAAAACATTAATTTACACATGTTATATATTGGCACTTTACTAATATATTTTTATTTTGTATGACGGCACTCAACGTCTTAAGCTCGAGAAGCTCTAAAGAACAACAAGTATGTAAATAGATATTGTGCATATAATTAGAAAAGTAAAAATAAATAAAAACACTTCAACAAATTTTATTTCTTGAGATAAAGTTCAAACCGCGAAAAACTGTACGCAAAAAGTTCGTGGGAAATTTATTTTTTTTTATCTATAAACAAGAATAAAGGCTGGGGCACAATGAATCCGTCGTCCGTCAAACTTCAACTTTTTTAACTGACAACTAAGTTAAAATACATGTTTTCTTATGAGTGTTGTCACATTCAGTACGTCTCCGTCAACGCAAAGTACAAAAGTTGACCAACTTTTAACTTTTGACGTACGTCGAGTACTTTGACAACTACCATATGGTTGTGCGCAAAAAGCGAAGTCAACCGGCTTTACAGCAGCCGCCGTACTTTTTTGTGATGCATGAGCCGCCACAGAAGCATACAGTTGTTTTCGGTTAAAAACTCTTATTTTATATATAGATTGTATGAATTTAAAGCAAAATTGACATTTTCTTAAGAAAATATTATTTTGTTTTATTAATTTTTTGTTATTGTGAAGATAAGTAAAAAAAAAATTATATAAATATTATCGGCCTTCAGCCGCCGCTGTTTGTTTTTGATTTGTCGCAGCAGTCAACAATTTAACTTGACTTATGATCCGTCAACACAAAGTACTGATTGTGCCAACCCTCTCCGTCAATACGTTGATGTCAGTTGAAAAAGTTAAAGTTTGACGGACGACGGATTCATTGTGCCCCAGCCTTAAGTGTGTGTCCTTATATAAAATAAACTGTCAAAGGTGTTTCTCCCAGCTCTAAGGGCTATAAGTTGCGCCTACGCTGAGCAGTGGCACAAAAGAAAAAAGTCGCAACCTCATTCTCTTTGTGACATCTTTTGCAGAAGTCATTGAAAGGGAAATTTAATCTCCTAGCGTGTACTCCCAAGTCACAGTGTCCAGTTCGAGCACAAACAAGACAAGAGAGTCGCATATGTGCCCACGTGCAACACGTCCACTATATTATTGCACTCTCCACTAGACCGAGTTTAACGGACATTATAAGGCCACCGATCAATACATACACTGTTTATTTTGTGACATTGTTGTTATTTGGGGTTGCAGTTCAAACCTATGGCTGTCTATAAAGAGAGAGCCAGGTCTGAAAGTTCTAGGGAAAAAGTCTATTATCCGCCCCTTACAATAGGGGATCGACAGACGCTAACAGATGAGGGAAGCTATTTCTTAGCCATGCTCATCTTACAAGGATCACTGCACTTAAGACCCCTCATCGCTTTAAGATGACCACCCAGAATTAAACATTCAATGCAAAATCTAAAATTAAAACTCTTCATCAAAATGAAAGCAATAATTCACATATAACATTCATTTCCTGAAAATTTAAGTTCAAAAAATGTTCCTCATCTTAAATTGTAGCCTACATCTATGGTTTTCCTATTTCAGCGTATAAGACACATTTTCTAAAAATAAAAACTATGTCAAACGCCAAACTACTGCTAAGAAATTGTTTAAGATGTGTAAAAGTTTTAATGCCTAAAGAAAAAACAAATTGTCGCATTACAGTGAATTACAATCTTTCCAATACAATTACGTACATACATACATGACTATTTTGTAGGTAAAAATAATTTAAATTGTGTGTAAAATAATTGTCTGTAGCGAAAAATAAATTAAAATCAGTAAGAGTGCGATATTCGGCTGTGTCACCACCAAATTTCTGAAGTAAAACATTTATTTTGCTAATAACTGAACTCACATGATAATAATCTCTTTTTACTTAAATTTATATTATTTGCTTTGTTTGAGTTCGATTTGCTACAAAATTATTTTCTTATTTAGTCTCGAAACGAAACCACTACAAAGGGAGTGGTACTGACCACCTTTGCTGAAGAGTACGCAAAGTATCAAACGCTTCCGGTAGCTAGAGGCAGTAAAAATTCAATCAATTTTGTGTGAGTGTTCCTGCGTTTAAAATAAAAAATTGCTAATAAATACACAAAATGTGAAAAAATTTTGCACAGTTTTAAAACGGCTAAGTAGAAATGGTTGACAAATATTTTTAACTAATTTCATTACACTGTGTTGCGAGTGAACCCTTTTAAATTGAAAGTTGTGTTGCAAAATTCTACTTAATTAACACGAGTACATTAATCTCACTTAAATAAGTGGTCATGCTATAAATATAATCCGCCAATTTAAGTCAGATTCGCAAATTACAAATTACGAAAAATAGTAAAATATGCTTTATAAGAAAATGCGTTATATGAGAAGTGGGCGTGTCACAGGTGGTTAAATATTATTTACGATTTATCAGTATAGCCCATATAATTCTGTCGGTTTTTATGAGGTTTTAAATGTTATTTAGACCCCAGGAAACAATGTGCGGGGTTTATTTTCGTACATTTTAGTCTAGAACTTATTTTTAATTCGCGAATTTTAACAAACTTCGGGGAGCATTTTTCCTTACCCAAGAAATTTACCTGTGCTATTTAATCTGTCAAAACCATTGCGTTTAGGTGATATTGCATTTTGTTCAACGCCAGAAATATGTGACCGACTGTTGCATTACTTTAATTTTCATTTCTTTTTAATGGATTAATTTAGCCCATTTTACGTAAACAGTGGCTTTTTGCGAATAAACTTGATAAAGAAATAATTTTTAAAAATATGGTTCAATGTAAATGAAAGAATATTTTATTCTTCGTTAAGAAACGCTGATCAACATAGAACTGTGAAGTATTGCAGTTTGAAAGAAAATAATAATAAATTGTACAAATAGAGAAACATATTTTAAAGGTTACCAAGTTGCTTCTTCTAAAGAAATATGATCATGTAACAGTGCCACAAGTTTCTGCATTCGCAAATATTTATGAACTTACAGCCACCTAAATATATAAATCGTTCATATCGTAACCTAAAATGTAAACGGACTGTACTAAAATTCCAATTCTTTTCAGAATTATGTGTGCATACCAGAGAATGACAAGGTTTAAATGAGCAGAGTATTAATTAAATCGTTTTACAATTATGATTTTTTTTTAAATAAAGTTTGTTATATTTATGTATCCACATGTATTGACATTTAACCAGTAAACTGCTGATTTTGTTAAAATTGGTGTGTTTTTTGTTTGTTTTAATTTACCGAATATAAGAAATAATTTTCAGACAGGTATTATTCAATAAGACCTACGAATATGCCGTTCCCTGGTAGATGCAAAGTAAAATTCTTATGAATTTGAATTACTTAAGTGAATTACCCTGTTTCCACGACAATTGTTAATTTGATTTGACAGTTCTACTTCGTGCTTTTATTTTAATTATCGTTTTGTTTTTTGGCGGTGAAAATTAGGAAATATAAAAATTTAAATATAGAAAAGTAAGTAATAATAGTAAAAATATTGTAAATTTAAAAGAAATGGATGCAAATAATATTTTTTTTTTTTAATTACCAGAAAACTGAAAAAGTACAAGAAAATAGGACCAGTGCAGCCAGCAAACCCTCTAAACACAATTTCGTCTCATCCAATAATTTTGATGTGGCCCATAGGCTTCTAGACATAACAACTTTCTTTAAAATTTTCTTTTTTGTCTCCATTATACTTTTTATATATTAAATTAAACGTTTTTCTTTTTTCTTTTCGCGTTGTTTTGATTTTTTGACAGCTGGATATGATAAACAACCGACAAAAATTGTAATTTGCTTTGAAAATTTTGCATGGGCGAATTATGTAATTTGTTTCGTAATTTGGCTTTGAATTATAAATAAGACATCGAATTACGAATATCGTTGCCGTGGAAACATGCTATAAAGTTTCAATTTTACTGTTTGCATTCTGGATTTCGTGGGACGGTATGTTTATATTTACAAATATATTAATGTTTATGTAACTTCACACACACAAACATAAAAGTATTTTAACTTTCCATTTAAAGACACGTTATTATTATTAACTGCTACATACTTATAAACTTGCTTAGAGATACGTCTTAACATACCGACATATGTAAGTAAAGGGTCCGCCATCTAACGTTTTTTTTTCAACTAGTGCTTATTTCGTGAATATTAACACTTAGCTCATGTCTGATTTGAAAGATAATTAGTTTTATCCTTCCGCTGAACGAATATGGTTGTGTGTGTGTACGCTTGAACAACGCTGGAAAATATTTCGACATTCCTTTGGCCGATTTTGCCAAAAAAAATCATCTTTTCAGATAAAACTCTTTTTTTTATCTTGGCGAGTATGTAAACAAGCAAAATTGTCGCATTTGTGGCACAGAAAACCCGCACGCATACATTGAAAAGCCGATACACCCAAAACGAGTCACTGTTTGGTGCGGGTTTTGGTCCAGAGGCATAATTGGGCCATTTTTCTTCGAAAATGAGCAAGAAGTAACCGTTAAAGTCAATGGTGATCATTGTCGGGCCATTTTGAACGAAGTTTTGTTCACTAAAATTGAAGATGAGGATATTGGCAACATTTGGTTTCAACAGGACGGCGCTACGTGCCACACAGCCGAAGATACACTCGGTGTTTTGCGCCCTGTTTTTGAAGATCGCATTATTAGCCGCAGAGCTGATGTCGTTTGGTTACCTTGGAGCTGCGATTTGACACCGTTGGACTATTGTTTGTGGGGTGCCGTCAAAGATAAGTGTTACGCCAACAAGCCAGAGATAATTGACGCTTTAAAGGATAATATTCGTGAAGCCATTGGCAAAATACAGCTGCACACAATCGATAATGTGCTTAAAAATTGGACCGATCGTGTAGGCTACTGCATGGCCAGTCGAGGCAGCCATTTGAATGAAATTATTTTCCATTTTTAACCGGAAGGATTGTACTTTCAAATAAAAAAAGAAATTTGAGAAAATATTCAGTAGTTTTTTTTATAGCATTTTCAAAAAAAAAAGGTATTTGGCGGACCCTTTATATATTTATGAACATGCTTACATTTATACATACATACGTACTTCATATCAAAGCACAAAGACTGCTGTTAATAAATGTTGACTGCTTTCAGTTCAAGTGCATCGCCATAGACGTCATTCACTTTATTGTCATTTTTACTGAAATAAAAACTTGTCTTGGTTGTGTTCTTCTTCTTTATTTATGTTTACTTTCTGTTGGACTTTCCTAATATAATACAGATGAAAAAAAAAATGATTTTTATTCTTCATATTGTTGGTCATATTGTTGAAATAAAGTCGCGCATGCGCACACTTAACAATTTATTTCTTTGTATTTTTTTTTTAGCAAACAAAAGAGTAAACCGGACTTATATGTACATTTGAGCTAATTAATTTTTTCATAAACTAAAACTTATAAATTAAAATGTATCCAATGCCTTTGGTGATGAAAGACCAGTACATATTTTCATTTTTTATATCATCATTGAAATCTTTAATTTCTTAGTACGTCAATAAATAAATCAACTCATCTTTGTATGAAAATGTAGAGTAAATATTTTTGTTATTTATTAAAATTATTTCTTAGAGTTTTTGTTGCATAAACATTTTTGAGCTGTATACACTTGTATACTTGACAATTAAAAAAAATATATTTTTCTCTACTTCCTTTACAAAAAAAAAAAAACAATAAAAGCAAACTTTGTAGAAATAATCGATATGTAAATGTATATAAAAGAGTAACGTGACTGACTGCTTCACCATCGCACAGTCCAAACGAAAAAACCTAGAGTCGTGAAAATTAAACAATCGGTTCCTCTTTCAATGTTTAGCTTCACTCAGAAGGGATTTTTGGAAAAAAAAGGGTTAAAAACGGGTAAAATCGGTAATCTTATATCTGCTTAACTAAAAATGATACAAATTAAATTGAAAAAGTATTGTAATTTGCACAAAAAATAAGCTGACAGGGTCTGGCCTGTTTTTTCATTTTCATTACCCATCAATATATGAATTCAATATAACACTTTAAAAACATCTGAAATGAAATTTTATTGTTAAACAAAATGTTTGAATGCGAATTGCAAACAACAAGCATACAACACTCTAACAGATACTAAAATAGTATTAATAGTACAATACCTGTTGTACTGTAATGTTAAAAACTTTTTTAGAAAAAAGTAAAACAGTCTAGATCGCTGTTTGTCATTTTGGTGATTTTTTTTTTTAAAGAAATTTAAACCAACTTCGTTTTTGTGGGCAACTTTACAAAAAAAATTGGTAAAAGCTGCAACAAAATTAAAAACGCCGCAAAATTAGCAGAGTTTAAAAAAGTCTCACAAAAAGTCACAGAGCGCCAAATAAGGATCAAATTGAGACTTTAGTCGACGAGCTGACTACAGTCACAATGAAAAATGCTCTAAACGATCCAATTATTGCGAAGTTGAAAAGAAAAAGTATTTTCGATATTTAGAAATTGTCTATAAAGTTAATGTTAGTTTAAGACAAGGCGAATTTAATTATCAGGTGGTGGTAATTCTACAACAAATACAACATTAAAGAAACAACATGGTTTTTTATTGTTACTTTCGTCTGCCGATCGTTTATGCAAATAAAAAAGATCAGCTGCGTTATCAACACCACCTGATAATGAATTCGCCTTGGTTTAAGGCATAGGTGCCCAGTTCATCAAACAATTGTTTATAACCCCACTTCTTTTTTAATTTTTATGCTCTCCATGAAACAGCGACGAGTGCGCATGCTTACCGGCTGTGTTGATATTTATTCAAATTCATTGCGTAAAAAAATGATGATGGAATTAGAAAAATATTTAATTTTTAAAAAATCAAATTTTAACTGCAAAATTTATTCAAGATTTTCCATTTTAACTAGTAAAAAAAAATTGTAATTTCAGTGTTTGCTGCATTTTTATTAGTTTTTTACACAAAATAAATTCTTGTATTAAACTTTAATGGAAATCTTTGGGCTTATTTTTTCTTTTAAATAAAAAACCAAAACAATTTTTTGTGACTTAATTTTGAAAAAAATCTGGGAGCTTACTTTTTCATAGTACTGTACTTTAAAATTCTCTCACTAATACGGCTGCATTATTATTTTTTTTAACTATGACAGTACCAGTACTTAAAGTATGTAGTGCCAACGAAGTATATAAAATTATTTTTATATTAACACCCAGCAATTAAGATTATTGTTTTTTAACTCTTTTATATTAAAAAATATAAATATAGAAATATTAAAAACTTAAGGGCCGTATTCATAAAAAATATTTTAGGTTTATTGAAGGCTTATTTGACAAATTTCTCTACAACATCTGTCAAATAAGCCTTTAATAAACCTAAAATATTTTTTATGAATACGGCCCTAAAACTTTAAATAAAAATGTTAAAATGCCAACGTAGAAAAGGTTATAAATTACAAATACAAACTTGCAGCTCTTTGTTAAAATATTTAATCAAATTAAAAAAAAAAAGAAAACAATCCAATATGTTTGTTACTTTATTTATTTATTTAGTTTTCGAAATTCCCCCTCAGTATTCTTAAACCACATTAAAAACTTAAGGATATCATCTGCATTAGTTTATTGCTGATGTCGGCTGGTTTGTTTAACAAACTTTCTTCAATACCGCATTAAGTGCAATATTCACGTTTCTTCTTCAAAAATGCAGTTTCTACATATAAATTTATGTCGAGTTAATTATTTTTTTACGCAGATCTTAAACAACCGTAATGTTTAATTCCAACCTTTGGACTCTTTCGATTTTTTTTAGGTTTTTAATTGTATTAATTTAATTAAACATGAAATTATTGTTATTCTAAAATGTCCATAAAATAAAACTTGACGGGAATCCTAATCGTTTAAACGAGCCCCCTTATTATTTATATTTTTTTTTATTGTTTAAATAAATATTTAATTCAAGTGGAAATGGATATGGATGTGGTACATTATAATTATTTCTTTTTCTATTGGATTATTCATGCATACATACATACATACATACATACACACAAACATACAAATGTTAAAACATACTTGAGTGCTTACACATTATTATTTTTTTAATTTACAATTAATAGCTCGCTGACTGTAAGTTTCTATCTGTTTAATGTTTAATTTTCGCATTAAGTTTTAAAAAGATTTGACACACTTAAAAACGCCCTTGTATGGTCCATGCGAATTTGTTGTCATGGTCCATGAAAGTGGTGTAATTTTTATTTCGTCAAGCATGAGTTCCAATATGGCACGTTCCTGTTTAAATTCCCAAGTTGCGTATGCCACAAGGCAATTTCTAAATAAATTTTCAAACTGCATGCCATTTAGTGCATAAAAGAATTTTTTGAAAATGCGCACCGTACATATACACATGTAAACATAAAGTTCCCCTTTACATTTTTATTTTATTTAAAGTTAGGGAGGGTAAAATAAATCCGGTTGTATGGTTGTAGGTAAGAAGTTGTTTAATGTCATCTTGTATGAAAATGTGTAGACACATTTTAGTATTAATTTTCATGAGGATCACAATTATTTTATTTATTTATTTATTTATGAGTTTATTTATAAAACCACACAAAACAATATTGTGACACCCATCGTCGATATGTATGAATGAAAAATGTATTTTAGGTTTTTTTACTAAAAAAAAACCCAAAACTACTTTAAATTGCAACGACTTAGAATCAATTAAATTAAAGGAAGTCGGTCCATCTGTATTTCTTTTGTTGTTGAATTACCTAGTTTCCTCTAAACTGAATTAAATTAACCGTTTTAAAAGCCAGAGCGCAGTTTCGTGCGCAGTGTCCAAAATAACCTAAGAATCGCTTTGGAACAACAATTGTGGAGTACATATTGTTATTTAATGTCGCATAAATAATTTAAGAGGATTACACGAAACATATTCGCGAATTTTTCCATTGATTTCAATTGATACTTAAATCTTTGTGTATTTTAGTGTACAATTTTGGTACATATATTTTTGTCACACATCATAGACATTTTGTTAATTTTCGATACTAAAGTTTTTAAAACTGTTTGAACTTATATGCTGCAAGTATGTGCTTATATGTATGTTTTCAATTTATGTGGTTGTAATGCTCGTATTTCTGGCCTTGAGTTCATGGATTGTCTCGCTCCTTTAAATAACCCTAATGAAAATAGTCGGGTGCTGATAAATCTTTTGAAATTATTCGTGGGCAGTGTATTCATCCTGCTGAAACCACATCTCAGGTCTGTTTTTAAAACCAGGAAGTAAAAATACTCTATCATAAACCGTTATTGCTCTCCATTTACAGTTAAAGCACATAATTTAGAATAAAGGCCAATTAGTTTTTCAAATGCAATGCCACACACTGGAATGCAATTGGCGTTGATACCTGCCCCTGAACGTGCAGATATACAGATATCCGTTTGACATATACATTTAGTATTTATTGGCAAAATAAACTCTTCATCCTCTATGTTGAATGATATCGTATATGACTCAAAATCTATCTTACACTTATATTTCTCCAGAATATCTCGTCCAATTATTCCATCAACTAAAATTGGAAAATCGTTATCAACTATATGAAATTTATGATTTATGTGTCTGTCTTCAAAATGTAATTTCAAATATGCTGTACCAATACTTTCAGTTGTTTCCTGAGTAATCCCACTTAGTGACGAAACATTGTTTCTATTAACATTTTCTACATTTTTAAATTTACAAATAGATATATCTGCCCCCGTATCAATCAAAAAACTAAGATATCTACCCACACTTTTACACCTGACTGCAATTGAATTATCTATATTTACGGAAATTTTGTATAGATTCGGCCTTGGATAACACTTATTGTTATCCTGCCCTTTCAGTTTCCCTGTCCACTATTCCTATTTCTTTCCCTATAGGAATCGTTGTTCCTGTTGTTATTGCCATTCATTCTAGATATATTGTTTCCACTACTGCCAAAATTATCTACTCTATATCTATTTCCACTATTATTATTAAAATTGTTGTTACGACTTCTATTATAATCATGAGCATTATTGTGGGTATAATTGTAGTGATTGCCATTACGATTATCGTAATTTTGCCTATTGTTTCTATTATCAAAGTGAAATGAATCTCTATTCACTGAAAAATTTCTATTCCCTCTATTTCCATTGCCTCTATTATCATATCTTCTCTCATATCTAAAAACATTACTGTTATCCTTTATATTTCTTTCAAGTATTATGCATTTTTCTACCGCTTCTCTAAATGTATTTGGTCCACTTGCTATTAAGACGTTATGATATTCAGAATTGACTCCTTTCATGAAAACGTTAAGAGCCATATTCTCGCTCATTTTGTATATTGCGTTCTTTGCCTCCTGCGTAGGATTCTCTATAGTTTTTAACTCAAAAGCAATTAATTGCTCAGACAATAATGCAACCTTTTCTCTATAAGCAGATATACTTAAATTACCTTGCCTCACTGTACCAAACTCTGTTAAAACCTGTTGCAAAGTTCTGGGATTAGGGTACGCTTCTGTCAACAACTTTCTTAACTCGGAAAAAGCGGTTGGTCTTGGATTTTTAGAACCACAGAACCTACAGTTTTGCTTTATAACAAAGCCCTTTAATAAAGTTGATTTTATTTCTGGCCAACTGTTTAAAATTAACTCTAAAATTTAGACGTTGCCGATGATCTGCGGGTTTTAATTCTTAATTGAAACTTATATGGGCATAATAGTAAATCATTTTTTTTAAATTCGCCCTTGTGATGTACGAGCCATTCCCAGCTGAGAAGAACGCCTTTCGGTAACTGCTTCTGGTGTTTCGTTAATACTTTGCCCTATACGTTCAATATTTTTCGCAGTGCAGATTAAATGTGCGTTAAAATAATTTATCGCTTATTTAAATAAAATTAAAAATATATTATTCTGCTCAAGCTCTCCATTACTTATTCTCCACGTAAAGTTTATATAATCTAAAAAAAAATAAAAAAAAATATATTGTTACGTTTATACCTTTTATAAACGTTGGAATATTTCCTTTAAATAAACCTTTTGAGTTCTTTTATTGCAATTAAAAACAGTTGAAATTCGTTATAAAATTAAGAGCACTTTATTTACTTAAGCACACTCAAAGATTGCTTTAATATCACTTTACTTATTACACTTATAGTTATACACTTTTATTATCAAACTCACTTTGATACGCACTTTACAAGCTCTATTGTAATACTCATCACGTTAGCCGTGTTGTTCGGCTATTTATAGTAACATAGTGGTGTTCGGTAACATTCGACAAAGTTCTCGTATGTACATTCTAGTACATTCGAAAACCGTTAAATTTAAATTAAGACGTTAAGTAATATGCACGAATAATAGAAGTGCCTAAAAGTATGCTACACAAAATAACAAACAACATTTTCGAAAAACCAGCAAAACAAACTAATACAAATACAACTACAGTAACTTTAACTGCTACAAATAAAATAAATTAAAATGTAAATTAAGCTACTTAAAAATAAATCTGTAACACTACCGCCCGCTTAAGCCTGTTCGTCCCGAATAGGCACAAATTCACTTTTTCCGTACTTAGCGAGGCGCTCGAGATGAACCACTTTCATCTTTGATCTTGGGCTATTGTACTTCTGTATTCTATACACGACATCATTTATTCTTTTTATCACCTTATACGGCCCATCCCAATGAGTTTGGAGTTTAGGAGACAGTCCTTTTTTTCGTTGTGGGTTATATAGTAGAACTAGCTGACCCTCATTAAAGCCTTCACAATTCGCTGCTCTGTCATATCTGGCCTTCATCTTGTCGCTGGTCATTTTTATTCGGCCACGAACGAATTCATGAATTTCGTCTAGATCTTTTTGTCCCCTTGAATTATCTTCTTCGTGCTCATTTATTGTCGAGGGATTAACACCGAATTCTAGATCACCTGGCAGTTTCAGCTCGGTTCCGAACATAATTTTTGCAGGTGTTCGGGAGGTAGAGTCATGAACGGCTGACCTGTATGCCAACAGAAATTTTGGTATGTGCTCATCCCAGTCCCTTTGGTGTGCACTGACCACTTTTCTCAAGTGTTCCTCCAACGTGCGGTTAAATCTCTCGACCATGCCGTCAGATTGTGGATGCAGTGGCGTAGTCCTCGTTTTTCGGATACCGTATAGTTCGCACATCTCCTGGAATATCGCAGATTCAAAATTTCTTCCCTGATCAGAATGTAGCTCAAGCGGAACTCCATAGCGGCACACCCAGTTGTTCACAAATGCGTTTACGACAGTTTTAGCTTCTTGGTTTGGTATTGCGTATACCTCTGGCCATTTGCTAAAATAGTCGATTACAACTAGAACGTAACGGTTTCCAGCCTCACTAACAGGAAAAGGGCCTGCTATATCCATTGCTATTCGCTCAAACGGAGCACCTGAATTGTACTGCTGCAGCGCTCCTCGACTCCGTCTTACTGGGCCCTTGGCTGCGATACATTGTGCGCAATTTGCTATCCAATCAGCTACAGATTGTTGGCATCCAACCCAATAGAAACGTTGCTTTATCTTTTCTATGGTTTTTGTTACACCAAGATGACCACCACTTGAACCATTATGAAACTCCTTCAATACCTCTATGACTTTAGAGGATGGCACCACAATCAGATTTGTTGTCGATTTACCATCAGTACTTTCCCATTTGCAATAAAGGCACCCGTTAATAACTTGCAGACTATTCCATAGCGCCCAGTATGATTTCATCAGTGGACTTTCCGCTGATATTTGGTTACGGGTTGGCCTTTTGTCTTCCTCCTTTGCTGACATAATTTTTGCCTCTCTTTGCCTCGTCTCTTTGCGCCGCTGACCAGTCGTCACTTGTCTCTATATGTGTTAGTCGAACGTCAACGACACATTCTTTTCCTTCAGCTTTTGCACAATGTTTGCACTCCAATCTGCACGGTCTTCGGGAGAGTGCATCTGCATTTCCATGTTTAGTGCCCTTTCTGTGCTCAATGCTGAAATCGTAGCTCTGGAGACGTTCAATCCAACGGGCTAGCTGTCCTTCCGGTTGTTTAAATTGTAGTAACCATCTGAGTGCAGAGTGATCGGTTCTTAGTTCAAAGTGTTGTCCATACAGGTATTTGTGGTAATGCTTTACACACTCTACAACTGCCAGAAGCTCTCGACGTGTTACACAATAATTTCTTTCAGGCTTCGAGAGTGTTCGACTGTAGTAGCCTATCACCTTTTCTGTTCCGTTAACAACCTGCGAAAGAACACCACCTATCCCGTAGCCACTCGCATCGCTATCTAATACAAATTTCTCCCCAGCGATGGGATATGCCAAAACTGGTGCTACGCATAACAACTCCTTGAGCTTCTGGAATGCTTGTTCTTGGGCTTCAGCCCACAGGAATGGTCGTGACTTCTTGGTGAGCTCATGTAGACTGGCAGCGACACTGGCAAAATTCGGCACAAATCGCCTGTAGTAGGTACAGAGGCCTAGAAAACTACGTAACTCATGAAGATTTTTCGGGCGAGGCCAGTCCTTCACAGCTTGGATTTTATCTTCGTCAGTTGATATACCATCCTCTGCGACTCGATGCCCCAAGTATTTAACTTCTTTTTGGAACAATGCACATTTCTTTGCGCTTAATTTAAGTCCAGCCACTGATATTCGTTTAAGAACTTCTTCTAGATTTTTCAGGTGATCGTCAAAACTTTTACCCATGACAATTATGTCATCAAGATACACCAGACATGTCTTCCAATGAAGTCCCCTCAATACGCGTTCCATTAATCGCTCGAATGTGGCTGGAGCGTTGCATAGTCCAAATGGCATCACGTTAAATTGCCACAGCCCGTCACTTGCACTAAAAGCTGTTTTCTCCTTATCTTTATCAGATATTTCTACTTGCCAATAACCACTTTGCAGGTCTAAAGTAGAGAACCATTTTGTTCCAGCTAGCGTGTCCAGAGTGTCATCTATTCTTGGTAGTGGATAACTGTCCTTCTTAGTGACGTCATTCAGTTTTCTATAATCGACGCAAAATCTTGTGCTGCCATCTTTCTTTTTAACCAAAACTACCGGTGAGCTCCAAGGACTTGAAGAAGGTTCTATTACTCCATTCTGCTCCATTTCGTTGACAAGCTCTTTAACTTCATTACGTTTCGCTAGAGGAATACTTCTAGGAGCTTGTTTTATAGGCCTTGCATCGCCGGTATTTATCTGATGTTTCACAAGTGATGTTCTACCTTGATGTTGACCTTTCAGAGCGAAGATGGATGCATGTTTTCTGAGTAGCTGTTTTGCTTTATTCCTATCGGACGGCGATAATCCTTTAACCCACTTCTCTACGTATTCTGCTAGCATCTCCTGCTCTTTGTTCGACATACTGACAGGACCCGATTTCATTTCGCAATTAATTATTGCCTCAGCTTTAGCACATTTACCTAATTCGGATTTTGGCTTGACGACTTTTTCACAGGCGGAAAGGTTAAGCACTCTTACAGGGACTCTTCCGTCATTTCTGGTTTTTACGAGGGCTTTTGCTGTTATTAGGTCACTTTTTATATCTGTTGGTTCTACCACCCACAACCGGTTGTCCACACAATCTCCCTCTATACGCGCCCATACTACACTTTCTGACTGTGGTGGTATTTTCTCATATTCTGTAGCAACTAGTTTCCTTACATGCACCTTATTTTCATAACCAACATCTAGGGGTATTTCGACATTCCTCCAAATCATTACCTTCTGCCCCATGTACAGACTAATGCCATGACTAATCATAAAATCTGCACCGATGATTACTTCGTCCACAATGTCGGCAACGATGAATACATGATTGACAGTTATGTTGGCAATAGTTACTTTTACGATTATTCTACCATAGACAGTAGCAGGCTCCCCAGTAGCTGTTCGCAGACTTACGCCACATAACGGTTCGATTGTTTTCTTTACTAAATCAGCCTGATAATAGACTGCGATGCTCCTGTGTCTATGGTAAAAATATGCCTTCGACCATTGATATACCCACAAGCAGTAAGGTTGCTATTTTTCTGCTGCATAACTGATATGGAGATTGTGGGGCCCTCGGTTATGGGAGCTAGCTCATGCCCCGTAGTGCTAGCTCGTTTTAGTTTAACGGTGACTCATTTGATGATTTCGTGTTTGCGCGTTTGCTGTTTCCAGGTGGCGAAACAGATCTAGCCCGCTTCCTTGGTGCTTTGCAATTTCGTTGAAAATGTCCACTTTTACCACAATTATAGCATTTGGCTCTGGCTTTGCCTTGCTTTTCCTCTAACGCCTGTATAACTGCATTTTTAATTTCGGTGACTATATCTCCGTCTTTTTCAGCAGTAATTTCAAGATTTCGCACCTTGTATATCTGAGGCTTAGAAAGCAATTTTGCAGTTTCCTGTGTTAGTGCATATGAAACTGTTTCTGCAAACGTCGATTTATGCGTTCCAAACACCGCGTGCTTTATTTCAGGATCACGTATTCCATTTACAAACGTTTCAATTTTAAACTGATCCAAAAATGAGTGATTTTCACCTGGATATGTCAGCTGCACCAAACGTTCGATCTCCGTTGCAAAATCTTGTAATGACTCGTTAGCTTTTTGTATTCTGCCTCGTAGTTCCATTCGGTATATATCTCGTTTGTGCTCACCGCCATACTTGCGTTGTAGCGCCACCATTATGTCATCGTAGTTTTCTCTGCAGCCAATGGGTATACTTTCTAGAACTTGTGCTGCGTTGCCTTTTAATGCCAAAATCAGCTCTAAAGCCTTTTCTTCATTGTTCCACATATTTCTATTGGCAACTGTCTCAAACTGAAATTTAAAAACATTAAATGGTGCACTGCCGTCAAAAGTAGGGGCCTTTATTCTACTCGATATTTCTGGAATTATTCGCACTGGTCCCTCATGACATTGAAGATCACTAATTTTTATTTCCAGATTTTTAAATTTTTCGTCTTGTAATTGAAATTTTTCGTCAACATTTTTGACTTGTAACTGCAATTTTTCGTTAACGTCTTTGACTTGTAGTTGTAATTTGCTATTGAAGTCACTTGCTTGAGTAACTATGCAATCTTCAAGGTCAGATATTTTTTTATCAATTTTATTAACTTGCTTTTCAATGCCCTCTACTCGGTTATTTACAGCTTCAGAAATTTCTTGAACTTTCTCGCTCGTAGCTTTAGCTGTTTCTTGAACTTCTCTAACTTCAGCTAATAATTTTTCATTATTAGCTCTAGAAGTTTCTTGAAATTTCAACTCCATTATTTTACTTTCTTCTTTAACTTCAGCTAATAATTTTTCATTATTAGCTCTAGAAGTTTCTTGAACTTCAACTTTAACTTGAGCTAATAATTTTTCACTGTTAAGTTCCATTTTTTCCATCATTGCTGCAAGCATTGTACTTAAATCCATGTTGTTTGTGGTTGCTCGAGTGGAAACTTCCATTTCTTCTTTTTCTTCAAACTCGTAACCATCAATGTCAATATGACGCCGCTTAAATTCATCTAGAAGCCTCTTCTGCAATTCTACTTTATTACCTGTTGTCGGCAATGCCAGCTTACTCAATTCTTTCTTGAGTTGTTCAACTTTAAGCTCCTCAAATTTCATGTCTTTTATTATAATGCAATTTCACTTCTGACACCAGTTGTTACGTTTATAGCTTTTATAAACGTTGGAATATTTCCTTTAAATAAACCTTTTGAGTTCTTTTATTGCAATTAAAAACAGTTGAAATTCGTTATAAAATTAAGAGCACTTTATTTACTTAAGCACACTCAAAGATTGCTTTAATATCACTTTACTTATTACACTTATAGTTATACACTTTTATTATCAAACTCACTTTGATACGCACTTTACAAGCTCTATTGTAATACTCATCACGTTAGCCGTGTTGTTCGGCTATTTATAGTAACATAGTGGTGTTCGGTAACATTCGACAAAGTTCTCGTATGTACATTCTAGTACATTCGAAAACCGTTAAATTTAAATTAAGACGTTAAGTAATATGCACGAATAATAGAAGTGCCTAAAAGTATGCTACACAAAATAACAAACAACATTTTCGAAAAACCATCAAAACAAACTAATACAAATACAACTACAGTAACTTTAACTGCTACAAATAAAATAAATTAAAATGTAAATTAAGCTACTTAAAAATAAATCTGTAACAATATAAACGAAAATGTTATTGAACTTTTAAGCCCATTGCAATGGTGACTATTGCTCCACCCTGTATATTTATGTTTTACTTTACAGCCGTACGTGTAGTTCAAGGTGTGCACAGAGAAAACAGCATCGGTTGTTAGTTGCCAATTGCATAGTTTAGTTATAATGGCAAAATTTGATGGTAGTATCTACAGAATTTTCTTTCGGAATACAAATATTTATATACTCAAGGAATTATGATTCTTGCAATAGAAATTTTGTAACCACAAAAAGAAAGTTCGATTTCAAAAACTGAACAATTCGATTGAACCTTAACACTGCACTTACATATCACAAAATTGAAGTTTTGCAAAGAACAAATCTTTACATCTATTTTCCATTCCAATTCATTTTATTTCGCCTCTATTCCTTTTTCAAAAATGGTAACAGAATAAGTATGTATGTGTGTATGTATACACAATCACTAATTGCATAAGTTTTCTTCACTTAATAAAATAAGTTAAAAAATCCAAGTAGTGCGAAAAGTTTTATAAAACTATTGGTTTAGTAGAATTAGTTTAAGAATAATTTTTACTTTGCTTAGACGCGGCTCTGCCCGCTTTTATAATTACAAAATTTTATTTGTATGCGAAGATTGACAGAAAAAGTTTAAAAAAATCCAGTTTTTTTTTTGTTTTTAAATTTGATTGAATTCTATTAATTAATTAGCTAAGCAGGTAAAATTTGTGTGCAAAAAATGTTAAATAGAAAGGAATTATTTGGCTTAAAGTTGTGTTTTGCGCTACTGTTTACAATTTCAAAAAATTTAACTAATTTTGCTACCGTATCTTGTTGCAACTGGCATTTCAAAGATTTTTCAAGCGATATTTTGTAATGCACAGATAAAAGTTTGTATGGTGTTCATTGTATATGTATATGTTGTTTAGTTTTGTGTAGTAATTACGCCCTAGTGGCGCCTATAAGGTTGCGTTCATTAAAAGTGGTTCTCGTTTTTTGTTTGTTTTAGACACAGTCAGTACGTTAAATACCATTGTATTTTCTTAGCTTCTAAGAAAAATAACGCTTTTGTTGTGAGGTGAATTAGTTTTTTGTTGTTGTTCTTTAAAACTTTATTTAGGGTTTGTCGCAAACAGATATTTAAGAGTACAATTTCATTCGGTTTTTTATTTACTAGTCGAAACTAATTATATTAAAGATATGTAGTTAAGATAGTATAAATCGACGTTTCTTTAGGTTGTAGAGGAATAGATAATAAAACGCTGTCACACATTTCGATTAAAATGGCCTTAATTCGGTAATTACAATTTCAATCGATTTTGTTTTTGCTTGTTCAGATTTCATATGACCTTTTAGATAAATATTAACTAAATTAAAAATCAGTAAACAAATACAAACAAATTTAGCACTGGACTTAACTCGAAATTTCATATTCATATGTATTTAAGGAGAGAAAAAATCAAATTACAAATGAAAAAAATAAATAAATTTCAATTTAGTTTTCTTAATAGTTATAATGTTTTATTTCGTGGCAAGACTCATATTTGTGTATACCTATGAATTGAATTGACTTTTGATAAAAATATAACGATGACCCTCTACTTGAAAGTTTGTTTATAAGAGTATTTGGAAAAGAAAGAAAAAAAATCTATGGAAACTGCATAAGTTATAATTCTAAAACTAAACGACTTGCTTTAAAGACAACAGGTCAATTCAAAGTGTTTGCATATCAGTGATACTAATGCTATTTCATAAAATTAATTATGTATATGCATCCTTAAAGTTGTTGTTGATATTTTTCATACAAAATAAATAATATGACTATATGCTCGCGTTGAGTTTGTCTTAGAAAATGTATTCCTCATATTTTTAGCCATTCGGTTTTCTTGCATCAAATACAGTGTTGCCACAATAATAAATATTTTTGACCAATTTTATTAAAAACTAGCTGACCCGGTGAGCTTCACTACACCCACCAGGAAATTTTTATTGCTTTATTTATATTTATACGTAATTGTTTTATATATGTATGTATGTGTAATTTTAATTTTTAAAATTCGTTGAGGGATAACACTACGTCTGCTCCGATCGTAACCATTTTTGGCTGTAACAAGAAAATTGTCGTCAAAATTGCTCGTATAACCAAATTTCGTTTATAGTTTCCAAACGTATATTCATTAATCGTATTTTTTTTATGGGGAATACCATGACCCCTGCTCTGATCCTATCCATTTTTTTCTTAAATAAGGAAATTGTTATCAAAGTATAAAGTTAAAGGGAATAGCTGCTGCTACAGTTCTTAAAATATGTCATAAAATGTGTTTAACTTGTATGAGAGGTACCACGCCCACCTAAAATATAAAACAAAAATACTGCCTATGTCCGTTCGGACGATAGATCTGGAGAATTTATGAAAATTTTAGAAATTGAATAAGTAGTTTCGAAGAAAACTTTCAACAAACACACATTTCATTTCCTCTTTATAATAGAAAATCAACAAATCAAGAAATGTAGTTCAATATTTCAGTGCTTTTTTTTGTACCCACTCTAAATTTTTAATTTATTTATCTTGCACAATTGTGTAATTAAATTAAAATAGTTAAAATGGTAGTGGTTTGTTCCAAATTATCTACAAAAATGGCAAACGAACAAAACTAGTAAAAGTGTCACCATAAACGCAATCTTATGAAATATACGTTATAGTACATATATCTTTATTTAAATTTATTTTTTTAAATTTTAGATTCGTTTAGTAACAGTTTTATTATTCTTTACTCTACAATACAGTAATTGTTTAAGTTTTGCATTGAATTTTGTGTTAACAAAAACGTCCAGTTAAACATATTCATTCATTCATTCTTATATTTCATCTTTATTTACATTTAGTTATTCAGTATTTACATTTTCGAGATTTTATATTAAAAACTACTTGCGACAAAGACTTTTGAACAAATTTAATAACATCGTCTTTAAGTTTTCTTTATTATTTTTTTTTTAATTGCCTTATGCAGACAATAACAAACCACATGGCAATAATTTTAATAATTTTAAAAATACTATTACTTACATCAAGTTATCGTATAAGCTACGATATGCCGACGATAAGCAAATGTTTGTGAATATTTAGTTGAACAAATGAGGCATTATCTCAAAAACCTATTTTGTGCAGACATCGTTTGCTGACTTACCGTATTGTATACATTGAAATGCTAAAATTGTTTTCATACAAAAACGCAAAAGAGTATGTCTTCTGTACTGCTGACTTTTCAGCAGTAAAAGAGAGGATACAACTTTATTTCGTACGTAGTTTTTCAGTTTTCACCATTATTTGCTGCTACCTTTTTCAGCAGTGCGTAAAGGAAATGCATAATTGAGTTAGTTGCCACAGCTATTAATGAAATCAGCGCTGATTCAGTCTGTTTGTTTAATATTATTTTACATAAATTAACGGCACATCTAATGAATAAAATACAACTTTAACTTGTAAGATTAAACCTCAAATTAACAAAAACTGAAAAAAACCTCAAAACACACATACATTCATAGTGAGTATGTACAAAACATGATCTATACTTTTAATAAGATTGTAAAACGACCGTATTTATACATGAAATATTTTTTTTAAATTAAGCTGGCGGTTACAAAACACTTTGTTTTAAAAATTTTTGTCTGTCTGTCTTCTTAAAATTATAAATTGACTCAAAAAATATTGAATGGATTTTAAAAGAATTTGGTACGGAGGCACCCTATACCATCTGGCTTAATTTTTTTGTGCTTAAAATGACTGAGAAGAAATAAATGTATGTACACATGTGTATACGGACACGACAGAAGGAAGAATATAAAAAAAATTGCACTATTAATTTGTACTAACAACGATATCATAATTTACCTTAAAATTAATACAATTTAAAAATATTATTGGGGCCAGCAATGCCGACCGGGTTCAACTAGTTTAAAAGAAAGTTTTATATCAAATCGATTGCAGCAAATAAAGGGAGAATTTTTATTCTTTTTTATATATTTATATTAATCTGTCAATGCGACACTTTGGATTGCATTTATGTGTGAACATAGTTATGTACATAGATTATGCTTTGCCGTGATCTAATTGCAAATGATATTCAGTTTTATTTTATACATCAATTGATTTATTTTATATTACAATTGTAAAGAGATGATAGATACGAGTATTTGCTAGAAACTGTTGCCAGACACACTTTTAATCAAGTTAAGTTGTTTAAAGAAAATCAACCACAACCGAATTTTTCTTTTGATAAATAATAATTGTTATAACAACAAGTAACAGTGCTATATTCGGCCGTGCCGAATCTTATATACCCTTCACAACGTGTAGTCATGCAATAACAATTGTTTGTATCACCATTCATCCCATATAAAATACGTGCATACGTACACGTTAGAATAAATGTGGCATCGAATCCCAGCTGAGACAAAAAAATTTTATTTTATTTAATATATTATTTATATTTTATTATTTTTTTTTTTATATTTTTTTTTAAATTTTTTTAAACAAATTTTTAAATTTTTTTTAAATTTTTTTTTTAATTTTTTTTTGTAATTTTTTTTATTATTTTTTTTTTATTTTTAATATATTTTTTTTTTTTGTAATTTTTTTTTGCATGTTTTTTACATTTATGTATATATGTATGTTGTTGTTGTAATTGTGTAAATAAACGAGGTGGTCGTGTTTTTTTGCTCATATCTCAGAAAGTTATGGGGCGATTGTGCTGAATTTCAATAGCGATTCATTCCTAGATATTTCCAAGAGATTGATACCATATACAGATCTGAGGAACATATAGTTGCTTCTAAAAGTTGATTTCAACCAACACACGGACAGATGGGCAGACGGTCAGGGCTTAATCGACTCCTCTATTCATAAGCTTTCAGAAAATATATACTTTATGGGGTCGGAAATGAAAATTGTAGAAATTACAAACGGAATGAAAAAGCTATATATACCCTTGTGCACCACAGGTGAAGGGTATAAAAATAGTATAAAGTCTTTGCAAAAATAACATATTCTAAAGCATTTAAGCAATCAAGCTATGATTTTTTAACAATAATTTGTTTTCAACTTTTCTTCTTAAATTTTATTATTTTAAAAGATTGACATGTGAAAAAATATACTAAAATTTTGAAAAAAATTATTAAAAATTAATAAATAATAAATATACACCAAAAGTAAGAGTAATTATAAAAAGTGAAAGGCATTTCGAAGAGAATTTTTTAAAAGTCCTTTTTTTATGAAGTTTAATAATTGGAAATTATGCGCGAAGAAAGAAAATGTATGAAATTTTAACATTTTAAAAGGAACAGCTGATGATCATTTGATCAAATGAAAGAACCTAATTGAGTGTACCTTGATATAAACAATTATTTATCAAACAATAGTGATAACAAAGGTGAGTACAATTAATACAACTAATAGCAACAAACAATAATTTGCTTTAGAAAATAGCAAAGATTGTCGATTTAATCATTTCAATCATAATATGATTACTGAATGATATATAAATTAAACATAATAATGCAACTTGCACACATTATGGTTACCAAAAGTATGTGTTTTCTTTCCGTGTACATACATACATACATACACTTAATATATTAATGGTCATCTGGTACAAGAGTTATAAATACACATTTGGACATTTTAATATTGAAACTTAGTAGAACACACACAGAGTATGTGGTTGCGTTCTATGATGATAACGTTATAACTATACCGATATATCGGCGATACTTCAAGTTTGCGAATATATTGCTATCGGCGATATTTTTATTGTCGATACAACGATTTTTTAACAAATAATACAACCTTCATTTGCCAGTACGCAGTTTTAATTTGTGAAAACTGTTTAAAAATGCAAACATTTGTGATATAAACTAGTAGAAATTAAATTAAAAATGGGTACGTAGGTATTTATTTTAAAAATTTTCTTGTTAATAAAATAAAATTTTATTTAAAATAAATGAAACTATTTGTTCTTTTGTGTTTTGACAGTCTCTGGTTCATTTTGTGTCTGTTTTAGGGATGTTGGCACCTGATGTCAATTCGTACATTCGTACATTTTTTACCTGTTTTTGTGTCGTTTTTAGTTTATTCACAAATTTTTTTAACACCATTTTTATTCCCTGTAGAGATAAATGAAAAATTTCGTTCCTGAAATTCAGACAGAACTGCATACACACTTCAATGTACGTTCAGCTTTCTCGCAACAAAGTATTTTTGAGAATATGTAGTTTGTGTTTTTTTTTTCATTAAAATTTTATTGATATCAATTTTTAATATGTCCTAAATATAATCCCTTACTACTATCTACTTTTGTTTTGCTCATTTTTCCTTGAATTCAAATTCACTACGCGTATCGCTGACATCGTATAGGCAAAAAATGCGCTTCGTTGCATCCCTAACGTCAAACAAAATGTTTTCTGTTTTGTATGTACGTAATACTAGGTAAGTTGAGATTTGTCACAGCCAATTGCATACATAGTATGTATATCATTCTAACTTGTTGCAATATAATTATTTTCTTAATTATTTTTGAGAAAAGAAAAAAAATGACAAGCATGCATTGATTTAAAAATTGTACTTCTGTACTTCATATGTATTGAACTTGTAATTGCGGTGCAACAACTGCAAACTGTTGCACTTTTTGGTAAGTTATTACGTGGTATAGCTTTCTTTGTAAAAGTGTCGGTTGATAATCAATGTTATAAACTTGCTTTTTACAAACACTTTTTATGAATACGAGTAGATAACTGTTGAAATACATGTGGTTGGTATCTTTGCTTTAAATCCGCTAAAATTTATTTTGATGCATGGGGATGTGTATCTCCCACACAATTTTTCGCTATGAAGCTTGAGCTGATGGATGTGTGAATCAGTAAAAATATGTTGTAACTTGCAAGCACTGAGATTTGAAATGGTTAAGAGTAGATGTGTACATAAGCAGCGTTGTCAACTCAGCGCTTTTTAATCATTTTTATTGTTACTGTGTTTTTTTTTATTTTTAGTGATTTTTTTTTGCTACGGTGACACCAAATACTAAATTTTATTTTTTTTAAATGAAAACAATTTTCATGAGCGTAAATTTTAGATGCAAAACAAAAGAACAGGAACTTAATAATTGCACAATGATATGAAGTTAAAAGTATAGAAAAAATATTGAAAGTAGTAATTGGAAAATCATAAGGATAATGGTATTGATTGACAGGTCGTCAATTTGTTTATGTTTTAAAGCAGCAACAATTAATTCAAATTTAGTTAGGAGCGTATTATACATATTTCTTACATTATTATTTATTTTAATTTAAATATACTCTTTTGGATTTCGATATTTGTTTTTTGATATCTTGTATGGTTTATGAGACAAGAATTCAATATGTAAACAGCGTTTCAAGTTAAAAAATTACATTGAAATATTGAAAGTACTTCTCAGTTTGTATGGAAATGCATTAAAATAAATAAAAAGAAATTGATATGCAAAACCTTTCCATTTTGAAATTTCGCAGTGCGACAAATGACACCCTGATAATGTCCGTCTGTCTGTTGAAAACACGTAGAGCTCGAACATAAAAAAACTAGGGGGCTCAAATGTTGCCAGAACATTTCGCTTTTTATCAAATTCATATAATTTCTCTATGAATAAAGATTTTGGAAGAATAAAGGACTATATTGAAATACCTGAGTTGTATTTATTAGCAGAAACTATATTGACACGCCTACTTTAACGCCCACTTTAATTGAAAAACTTAATTTACGAAAACATTATTGAAGTTGTACAAAGAAAGTGATACATATTTTAGTATAAAGAGACTATTCCATAGCGATTACTGTTAATAACAAAATAATACATTTTGTGCTATAAAAGTACACAAAATTGGTGGTGGGTATAAAAGATTTGGCACAGCCGAATATAGTGCTCTTACTTGTTGTATATATGCTTTGTATAGTCTTTTATTTTAATAATTTTTAAAAAAATTTTAAGCGAAAACTTTCTATTCATGGTTTTATATTTTTAAAAACGTTTTGAACCAACTGAAACTGCGAATTATTTATTGTGTAATAAAAATAATACCATTAAGTTTGACAAATGCAGACAGACTTTTAAAAAAGTTGGTAACGCTGATAAATTATATATAAAAGAAGTCAGCTGATTGGATATGAGTACCTTTTTAATCTACCTTGAAAATGATAAATTTCACCCCTCCAAGAGTATGGTTGAATTTTTAACAATTTATTTTTATAACCAGTTTCCCTCCCTTTGTTTGGATCAATGCATTGTTTTTGGAGTTCTGACGTTTCAAAATTGATAAATCGTATTAACTGGCTTATTATTTTGTTAAAATCGGTTGGAAAACAAAGCAGAAAACGCTACTTTAATGTTCTGTCTGCATATCTAAGTACATGTACATGTATGTAAGTACGATAGTAAATTAAATGTGTTGTGTTAAAGATAAATATGTTATTTAGATCTGTTTAACTGTATCATATATGTATATGGTTTAACAATTCGATTTTTAAAAATATGTTAAATGTATTTGCAGTTTTTTTATACACTGCCGATAATATTGGACTACGTCGTCGATTGCAGCTGAAATCGCCTAGTTACAACATGATAACTGATGGGGAACTGATTTGTTGTACAGACAATTGTCAGCAGAGTACCAAAGTTTTTTTACGATAAAAGATAAACTATTATTTAAATTTTTAATCAGGCTTGAGCTCATATTAATATTCTTTGTTTTTACAAAGAATTTTTTTTTTTTTTAATTGTGATAAATGAAAGAATAAATCTTGAAAAATTATATTTTTACCGACACTAGCCGAGTGGAATGCATTTTCGAAACCAGCTACGATTTCATCATCAGCACTCTCTGATCGGTGGTTACATGTTGGTTGTAAATATCATCTATTTAACTCACGGGACTTTGTTAATTGAATTCGGTAAATAATTTTTAGTTTTTCCTATTTCATATATTTTTACCACAATGAGTTAGATTGAAATTTTAACCAAACAGCAACCCTTTTTTACTTTTTGTTTGTTATTATCTTTCATTTATCACTATTTTTGTCCTGCTCTAGCCACCAGTTAGGTAGCGATAAGAACAGATAATTGTTTTTAACAATCAATGTTTATAATCATTTGTTTTATTTTCTGTGATAATATAATTTTTCAAGATTTATTCTTTCATTTATCACAATTAAAAAAAAAAAAAAAAATTCTTTGTAAAAATAAAGAATATTAATATGAGTTCAAGCCTGATTAAAAATTTAAATAATAGTTTAAACAGAAAAGTTCGACAAAATAAAAATTCAATTTATAAAAGATAAAAACTAATTTGTTTTTTTTTTTTTATTGCCACTATATATTAAAATTATATTTTATAATATAATTTTTTTTCCAGAAATTAAATAATGTCAATATGCCCGCCCTAAAATTGTTCAGTTAAGAATGAATATTGGGTGAAAATCACCTTGCCTCAATAAAAATTAAAGAAAATACGTTATAACTACGCTAAACGTTATATAAATTATTATTTGTGAAACAATCTCTTAAAATAAATAAGTATTTTTCAAGATTACTTTTTTCATACATACAAACAAAGAAAAGAAATACAAAATAAATATTTTACACTGAAAGCAAATTCGTGGTGAGAATCGAGTTTTTTTTGCCGAAAGTTATGGAATCTATATCACACTTATTTTTATTGGTATGAATTATATCGATGGTCACAAGTAGAAAGGCCCTCACTTGTATTTTTTACGAAATTGGGGTTTTCAGTGATTCCAATACATTAACCACAAATACACCTCGTCACAAAAATTAAACGCAATAGTACCAAAAACAGATTTAATAGAAATTTTGCACTTTTTTTAAGATTATAAAGGCATGTTAAGTTTTTGCATATAACATTAAGGGTTTTTTATTTATAAGTAGGGTTTGGGATTTCCCGGTCTTTTTATTTTTTCGGGAAACGGGAATTAAAAAATCGTCTTCCCGGGAATTCCCGAAAATAATATTTATTTAAAATAAATAATATTTGTTAACTTTAAAATCACGATTTGGTTAATAATTCATTGTTTTACTAGTAGTTTATTTTCCATTAGAGTCCCTATTGTGTCAGCATTACATCTTCCGGAAATATAAACTTAATCCAAATTATAAAAATAATTATTGCCATGTGAACAGATATTTAAAAATCTTTTTTGGGCAACACTAGTCCACTCGTCTAATACAAGAGCAAACCTCAAATTGTCGCAAATTTGACTCGATATTGTTTTCACCATCGTATTTTTAACGGCGTTGTAATATTTTATTACAATGTTTTTAGCGTCAGTTTCATATTTTGGTAACGTCATATTTTTACTGAAAAAACTTTGACGAAGAAAAGAACCGTGTGTAATTGTTCGAATAGATATTCCATCGACTGTTGATAATTTTGAAACAATTTCTTGTAATGTTTGGGTGCCTAAAAAACTTTCAATGGTGGAGTTATTTTTTTTATTTGGTGTAGGTGTTGAAGAATCGTTTTTAAATTTTATTTTGTGAACCAAAAAACGGTGCCGTATGAGACCGCTCTTAAATATTAACCTTTTCGGGCAAATATTACATTGTGCTGTGTTGTCTATTTTTTGAAAATAGTTCCAGACTCAGACATTTTGCTTCTAAACAAAGTGAATTTAAAAAAAAAAGTATTGTTAGAAAAATTCAATCATAAAAAAAAATTATACTTACAAATTCTGTGACCACTTTTAAAAACAATTTGTACATACGATTATATTTATAAAACTGAACCACGGAAACTACTGCTGGATTTACGGTTGTTATAAAAAATATTTATATACAAGAAAACATTTAATTATGTATGTATATTATCTAATTCATTCACTTGAAATTTATAAGCACTTATTAAAAATAATTCCGGAAAGTCGTTAACTTTGGCGTGAAATATTTTTGACCGACGATGTTTGTTTTTCTTTTACATATTCGGATTTGAGAAAAGTTGAAAATACTTAACAAACAAAAGACGCTAACAAATTTAAAACCTTACTTTTTATTCAAATATTCTTTAAATTTACAAAAAAAAATTATTGTTAAATTAAAAATAAAATCAAATATATTTCCTAATATACCACATATTTTTTATTTCCCGTTTTCCCGGGAATAAGAGCGAAATTTTCCCGGGAATACTAAGTGGTTCACTCCCGGGAATTCCCGGTTCCCAAACCCTATTTATTAGGCAGCAAAAAAAAAAAACAATTCACAATTACAATATACATACATAAGTTCATATTTATAATTTATATAATAAATATGTAATAAAAAACCATCAGAAAGGGTTTCAAAAATAATAAACGTTCAATATTACTACATTGCCGGCACTACAATCACAAACCTTCCAAATGAAAATTCTGTGGCAATAAGAAAAAACTGTTTTTGTCCGTTTTTATTCAGTTTTATTTTTTCAGTTTTTCCGGCACTTTTAAATTTTTCAATTGACTTTTAAAAAATGAGTCACTTTAAAATAAGGACGATTATATGAATTCATCTTTCGTATAGTTAGCTAAATTTTAAGCTAAAATAAGTTATTATTCGAAAAAAAAAATGTAATAAAACTAGGTTTAGTTATTAAAATAAAATCTTTTTAAAACCTGAAATAATGAATGAATGAGAATTATAATCCGTGAAAAAAAGTTGTGAAAAAATTTTATGCTTTTTTTTAAGAAAAAAATCAAAATAAGATCATTTTCTTTACCCTGCATTTACACATGAAAGTGATTTCATGAAATTTCTGTATACGTATTATAAATAAAAATTTCTATGAAATATACTACTTTCAAGTAAATTTCTTGTGCGTTTGCACAGGAAAGTGAAACTTCATTTTAAAAATGTCGTCGAAGCGAAGAGTCGCAATAAATGTTATACATTTTACATTGATGCGCTTAATTTGCACCCATTTTTTTTACTACCTTTAGAGTTATCAAGAATATTTCATACACAAATTTAAAAGGCAAAAGTTGAAAAAAAATATTTTTGTTAATTTTTAATAAAATTAATGTTTCAAAATTACATCATTATTGTTCTTTATCTATATTTGAAGAATAAATATTATAAATCTCTTCATATATACAAAAATAATTTATATTTACAATTATAATTTTACCGCAATCCTGTAAATTTGTGTAAGTTTTATTAGTAGGCAACAGTGTTTACCATTTGTCACTTTACTTTCTTGAAAACGTCAAAATTTACTTTCTTGAAAAAATCGTTGAAATCTGAGTGGAAAGTAAAATAAATGTGAGTATGTTAGTGAAAAAGTGTGAGTGTATTGCGAATTTCATGAAATTACTTTCATGTGTAAATGCTAAGTTACAAAATTTTAAAATCCATAGAAATAATGATAAAAATAGACCATTTGACATCAATAATATTACACTCCAGAAATGGACATATCCGGTTATTTAAAAGAAAAAGTGATTTCTGTTCCAATTGGGGCAAGTGGCACCCCTGTAAATCGCATCAGACTAATTTCGTTTACTCTCAAACCAAGTCTGACATACATGTCTATTCCAACTATCACAGACAACATGTTGTCGCAAAGAACAAACCCCATGAATTTTAGTTTCATTTTAGCATTTAAACTTGTAGTGTTGAGGCGCGCACATTCGGTACAAAAAAATTTACATGTTTTAATGTAAAACATACATATTTACTTACATACAAATAAACATATTATTAAATTTTATAAAAAAAAAAATTGTATTACGATTTTATTACATACATATGTATCTATTTTAATTGTCAAATTTTGTGTATAACAAATTGAAAAAAGTATGTGTCCAAAATCCAAAAAAATAATCAACTTAATTAGGTATTAAGTTCTTGGCATAAAAATATTTAAGGAATTCTAAAAAGTGTATTATGGCAAATAAATGTATGCAAATTGTATTAAGTTCCACAATACAAAGTGAAATAAGATAACGAATCAAGTTTTCTCCCCACTCTGTACATTCGCATACTGTGTTTAATTATTTACACTTGGTATAAGTGGTATTTGTTGTTGGTAGCGAGATAATGAAAATTTTTTATAAATGACGCCAAAATATATTTTCATTATTGTACGTACAAACGTACATACATACATTTGTAAATACATATACAATTATGTACTGATATTTAATAATGAATTTCTGTAGTTGTAATAAGAAAGGAAGACAGACGACCACGTGAAAGTGTCTAATAAACAATTCAAATTAATTTTAAATATAAAGTTTTGTAGTGCATTTGTTAAATTTTTATTGTTTACTTTGTCCACGAGATACAAGATACGCTACAAGTGCACAATAAGTGCATAAATTATTTATTGAATGCAGTAGTTCAGTTTAACAGTTTATGGCTTTTTCGTGTGTTTGTGAGGAACTGAGTGTGTGTGTGTGTGTGTGTGTGTGTGAATGAGCGAGCAAATGAGTATCTATCTACCTGTTGTGTGGTGTTAAACGTAATCTAGACGAAGGTTAAGTGTTAGCCACGGTTTAACAAAGAAATCACAAAACTAAAACCAAAGAAATAAAAGAAAACGTAGTGTTTTTATTTTGTGCCTAAAACGTAAAAGATTCTAAAATTGGAAGTGGAAAAAATGAAGAATCTACACAAAAACATGCAAATATACATGTAAACATACATTTGTGTGTGTGTGTGTGTGTACATATAGTATGAAGGTAGTTAGTGAACTAAACGAAACGAGATAATAAATCTTTTTTAGGAAAAAGAAAAACTAGTATTTATGTATGTATATGAGCGTATGTATGTATGAATGTTACTAAACACAATAAAACTTATCCGTCTTCCAAAACGATCACATTCGGGTTAAGTTTCCAAGTAAATGCAAAATCTGCTAAATGCTTTAAGCGTGGATGTCAATGCCAAATAGAACAATCGTTTTATAACAACTACTACAAGCTACTATTTACTACAAATTCTTTTATTTTTATACCCTTCACCTGTGGTAGGTACCAAGGGTATAATCGCTCTGTCATTTCGTTTGTAAGTTTTACATAATTCGTTTCCGACTACAAAAAATACGTATTTTTTGAGAGCTTATGAATATAAAAGTCAATTGAACAATGCCCGTCTGTCTATGAGTTGATTGAAGTCC
Organism: Phyto melanocephala; assembly: GCA_941918925.1. NCBI lineage: Eukaryota > Metazoa > Arthropoda > Insecta > Diptera > Rhinophoridae > Phyto > Phyto melanocephala. Next base: position 136,568,688 of record OW799234.1, on the reverse strand, counting down.
TCACAAGTTGCACTGACCTATATTTGGTATTAATCTTTTGAATATATTCGGAAATGTATCGCTATTAAAATGCAGCACAAGCACTCCATAAATTTCTGAGATTTGATTAAATAAACACAACTACTTCTGTTTATCCCATGTTTTTTTGTAGACTCGTTTGCTACTATTTATAGAAGTGATAGTGACTCTAAGGCTATTCGTAAAAATGTTTAACAAATCGATCACTTATTCGCAATTTATAGCCAAAAAAAAAACAAAAAATAGTAAAATACATATACATATGTTTTTTAAATATATCAAGTTACTATAACTTCCAATTAATCTTTGCACTCTGTAAAGACAAGCCGTAATATCGAAAATCATTGTTGAGAAAAACTAAGCAATCGGTTCGAAACTGAGATGTAAGCAACAAAATACAACTGCTGTGATGTTTTTCCCTAAATTTTTCTACCCAACAATAACAAATATAAAAAAAATCAAATTACATAATGGCCACCACTGCAAAATGGCGTACAGTAAATTTATATATGGATCAAATCTAGTAATAAGAAATTTACTCCTCAACATTGGTATCAAATGAAAGGGCTTGAGCAATAGAGTAGTGTCCGAAACAAAATGGCGGATACATTTTGTACCTAATCCCATCAAGATTGAAAGCGAATGAAAGGGGTTGACTAGTAGACTATTTAGTACTTAACTATTTAAAAGTTAAAAAAGCACTTTAAAGCAAAATGACATACAACAAGAAACTTGAAAGCTAGGCCACGCTGCTCGCCTTTGTGATCTTTTTGTCTATGCACATGATGGTGAAGAGTATTAAACATTCGGCTCGGCCGAATGTAACACTCTTACTTGTTTTTAATTTATTTTGTTCTTCATCTTCATGATTCATCTTTAACATTAACTTGGTAAAGTTTTAATTTTTTGGAATAAGAAAATAAAACAAAATAAAAAAAAAATTTACAAAACGACTGGCCATGATATCTTAAAGATACGAGTACATAAAAACACCTTTAAATATATGTATGTCATAAGTAAAAAATAACTTAAATCTACGAGAATGAGTTTTCATTTATAAGTACCTACATACATAGTATATGAATGTGTGTAGATGTGTATATATATTAAAATAAGCACGTTTCAGTTAACACGAGAGTGAGAGAAATAGCGATTATCCATAGAAGAAAATCAGAAATGAAGTAAAAAAAATAACAACAACAGTTATAATAATAACAAAATTAAGAAAAAAAAAACAAATTAAATTTAAAAATACATTCTACGTAAGTGCACACATAGATACGTACGAACATACATACATATGTATGTATGTATGCATATACTAACAATTTACTAAATAGTAACGTGACCACTGACCGGTTTTAGAACTTAAAATATTTTATGTGTTTTGTTCTTTGGTTTATTCTTTTTACAAATTACTGCCAAAGATATTTAAAATAAGAAAAATAAAAATTTCTAGATACACACACACACACACACCCAATACGATAATAAACAATATAATAAAGAATTAAAGCCTGAATAACAAAAAAGTGCGAAAATAAAAGGCAGGCAAAAAAATACAGCAAAAGAGAATAAATAAATGAAAATGGTAAAATAATTTTGGCGCCCTCATTTTAAAGTCAACAAATAAAAATATGAGAATCAAGTGAATATATTGTAGATATGTATGTGTGCGTGTGCATATTTTTAAAAATTCAAATTAACTCATATCTATATACAAAACAATCCTAACAGCAATAGGAAAAACAAAATATACTTCAAAATGTATTTGCTTTCAACCAGCTCTCGAATTATTCCAATCGGACTTATGATATGTCTATGCATCTACTCTACGTCTTCGTTCAATTTGGAGAATCGTTTACCCATAGTAAAATTCAATATGAATCCAAAATCGTACTTTGGTTATTCCATTGCTACCCACACAGTTGGTGAATACAATTGGCCAAATAATACAAAGTGGTAAGTAAACTCTTTGCTTAAATCAATGTTCTCGACTTTTTTTTTAGCCTCCCCACTAATTGGCGTGAAATATTCCAAATATCCTCAATACATACACGCATGTTATTTTAGTTATAAAAATATAAAACAAAATACATATTTTTGACTTTATGTTTTTTTCACTGATTCTGGCTATTGATGTATATATTTTTGGCAATAAGAAAAAAACTGCTTATGTCCGATTTGATTGTTTTTGAGGAAATCGTTTTTAACTGAGTTTCATTTCATGATTTCCGTTTAAATAAAATTTATTATATGTGTTTCGTGCTGTTTTAAGCAAAGATAAATACCTACATAGATTTGCGTCAATGTATATTTATTTTTTGGTAGTCTTGACTCGTCAGCTGATTATTTTTTCCTCACTTATTTTATGATTCAGCTGTCAAAGCAAAAAAAAAATTTCTCTTTTCACTCATTTACTTTAAATGTCAAACCTCATATATAAAAGAATATAAAACAAAAAATTCTCTCCGAACTGCGATTACCTGATAAATCAATAAGCCTTGGGGTTTCGTATATATGTATGTATGTATGTACAGTGCAACTTTGACAATCCGGACACATATAGTTTTAGGGTCGGTCGTATTAACAAGTTGTCCGGACTACAGTAGGTGAAAATATTGAAATAATGTAAGTGAATTAAATTGTATCTACATACATGCATTGTACTATAATTTATTAAAAAAAAATTAATCGTTATATTTAATTAGGTATTATATTAAATAAAATTATATTCTCCTTATTTTTTTTAATGTCGGAAATTGTTGATTTAGGAACATGTAATTTTTCGGCAACCTGCCTAATAGCTTTTCCCTCATTAAGACTTTGTAAAATATCACACTTTTCCTTTAAGGTTTGTGTTTTATGTTTGCGTTTATTATTTAAAAACATGACACTTGGAATGAAATTAGACAAACACGATTGCGAAAGAACGAACCGAAACTGAAGTAATGATGTGCAAAATGTAAATGTAATGAATAACAAAACATGCGAGTAAAAAACGGGAAACCCATTAATTTTAATATGTATTTATTCTTGCATAAAAAAATTTGTCCGGATTGTAGAGGTAAAAACTTTAAATTGTGCGAAATATAGAAGCGTCCGGATTATTGGAATGACCGGACTGGCGCATGTCCGGATTGTCGAAGTTGCACTGTATATTAAGTTAAATTATAATTTAAAATATGTATGGTATTATTCCAAATGATATGTTCATGGTCTGTTGAAAATGTATAAGCAATAAGTTTTTTACAAATTTACTTGAAAACCTGCTAGGGGATAGCTTGCGAAATTACAATAGTGTTGAGCTTATGTCGACTTAAGCAGTTATTCCTTTTAGCCACATATACATAAATGTATCTTTGTTTTTTTTTTTTTTTAATTATTGCAAATATTGTTTGTGCCATGGGAAAAAAAATGCCGTTCAAAAATGCTGTTTCAATCATTTCGTTTATTATAAAGTTGTTGTTTTATTCGAAAAAAAAGAAAAATTAAACAAAATTAAAACAAAATAATTATTTAAAGTAAGAAATAAGAAAATTGCGACAAAAACATTAAAATAAATTATTAAATTGCTTGTGTACTTACTCTCCACACACTAAACATAAACGCACATTCGAAATAGAGTGAGCTTGTACTCAGCAATAAAAATTGCTACGTGAATCACTAGCCTCAGATTTGTACGCAATTTACAATACCTCAAAAGACTGCACGCAGAAAAATAAAATAAAAAGAAAAAAAAAAAAAACGGCGGAAGACATTTCCATTTAGATCAATTTAAGAAAATAAAATTTATAATTAAAAAAATTTTTATTTTTGTTTTTCTACATGTTCTAAATGTGTACAGTAAATATTTGCCCAATTCACAATCTATTGTAGAAGTTGTCATACATACATACATAAATTGTTAATAATTTCTCCATTAGTATTCTTGAAACACAACAACTTTACCTTTGTTTATAGAAGCTTTGTTTTAGAACATTTGTTAACGAATTTATTAAATTAAATATTTTAACCTTGTGCTTTTAACTAAAAACAATCATATTCTACCTAAAACTTAAAAAAATTCAGACAAACCAACCAACCTACCAATCTACCACTTTTGGCCCGATCAGACTAAATGGGCATCCAACTATAATTCTTTTCGGGTTGCAACCTTATCTGGTGTAAAAATAATATGTATGACTTACTCACGTACTTGTATTATTGTTCACTATCATCAAGTTTATGACCTATTTTATTTTAAAATCAGAATTCTTTAATTAGTTTATTTCAACAAAAAAAAATATTTGTTTTTCTTAATAATATTTTTTTTTTTAATATCGTTTGTTAATTACACTATTATACTTTAGTTATTTGAGTTTTCAATTTAGTGAATATAAGCAAAAGCAAACACTTAAAGAGTCATCCTATATAACACTGAGTTGTTTATTAATTAAGCAAATATTTATTTAAAAAAAATATTTACAAAAAAAAAAAATAAAAAAATTAGCATTGACTATATGCTTTAGTTATTTCCGTTTATAAATATTGAAGTCAATAAAATTGTTTAAGAATATTTCTAGTAATTTTTGTAGCCGACATGGAGAGTATCGAGAACAAAAAAATGCTCAAAATGTTGAAACAAACGCTTGCTTCAAACTTATTTCATTTTGTATAAATATTTTTGTTTTGCTTTTGTCCTGAAACCAACATTTTGAAATATATCATGAAATAAGTATAAACAAGTAAAAATATTGTAAAGGGTGTTTTTTTTATAGAGTTATAGAATTTTGAAATGGAATAAACGTAGATGAATTTTTAAAGTTGACATGAAATTCGGGCATAATAATTTATATGACTTTTGGCTTATGACCGCCACGGCTGGCTCGGGCATAGTCAATTTTCGATGACTCTTTCTAAAATTTGTGGTCGTATATCGGCAATATAGCGGCAAATGTTGTCCTCCAAGTGGTCTATCGTTTTGGGCTTACCGGCGTAGACTAACGAGTTTAGTTCTAGCGTTGATCGCACGATTTTGGAGGTCATTTCATCGGTCCGAAACGTAAAACTATTCGGTTACCAAACACTTTCTTTAATAAATTAATTGTGGTACGAGCTGTGTTTCATGTTGCGCCGTCTTGTTGAAACCACAGCTCCTGCACATAATGGTTGTTCAATTGATGAAAGAAAATAGCGGTCATCATTGACTGTAACGTTTTGAATAGCATCGTTTGTAAAGAAGTACAGAACAATAACTTACCACTAGTCCATAGAGTACACCAAACAGGCTGAATGTAATGGTGTCTCAACATACACTCATCACCCAAATACGCTGAACAAAATTCGCTTTAGAAAATAGGGAACTTGTTTAAGGCCCATTTACCGAATCTATGCTTTGCTATTCATGCGTCAGTATATTCATGATGAAATGCCAAACCAAACTAAACATCCAAAAAATGGCCACTAGTTAAGAAAGTTTTGCCAACTTAAAATTCATAAACTCAACATAAAAAAATAATCATTACTATTGTGGGCTGGGTCGAATTTCACGAACCCTACGGAAAATACAGAAAACTTACGGAAACTTAACTTTTAATGAAGTTAAATTCTTGCAAAAGTTATGCATCAATATCTTTGGTATTAATAGACCCTTTGGACCAACACTTTCTATAAACAATTTTAAAAAATTTTCGAAAATACATTGCACATATTAATTTCACATACGAGTTCGTAATGCATTAAACACATAGCAGCCTTCTGACTACAATCTGTTAAAATTGAATTATATGAAGACTATTCTGACGCCATCACAACTACATGACCTCCTCTAGCCAACTTAGACTAATTTTAATTTGTGTAGGCGGCAATAAACAGATCTAGTGCTGCCATTGTAAATGTAAGCTTAAAAATATTGTATTTTAATTAAACAAAAAACAAACAACAAATAATTAAAATGTTAAAATATCTTAAATGCATTTAAAATAAAAAAATAAATACGTTTTTTATATTTTTACGTGTGTTATTTTAATATTAAAAAAAATAATTTTATTTTCATAGAAGTGATATAAGAAAGTCACAGGATTGAAATATGTGTTACTCTAACAAATAGCTTTAGTATCAGCTGCTTACGATGTTGCTGTCGTTTCCAAAATTATTGAGTAGCAGGCAACATTGCGACGACTGTATGCAATTTGTAGTCGGTAGCTTGCAGTCGTCGATGTGTTAAATACATGTGTAGACATTTTGAGTCTTCATAACCGTCATCGTCGGGCCACAAAGCGGTTTTATTAAAATACTCAGAACTTTTATAACCTTGATTTGAATTACATAGTTTTTAAGAAGACACTTGAATTTAATTTTAAACTGTAAGTATAAACTTTTCTTACTTAAAGGTCAGTATGTAGTTTTGCCTGAATTTGAGGTACGAAATTTTTCATTTATGGAAAAATAGTCGTTTGAAAAATTTCATTTGTGTTTAAATGAATAATAGACAAGAAAAGAAATCGTAAAATTAATTTTCCAATTGTCATAAAATATACGAATAGACAAAACATATGTGAATTTGCAAAAAAAAAAAAAGGAAACTAGAAGCTTCACAAAAATATCTTGATCAAAAAATTGTCAAGACATTGATTTTTGTATGAGTTGACGGAAATAAGTCTCCCTGGAGTAATAGCGTCTCTATATTATTAGCAAACCAAAGGTTGTCTAAAAAATTTCCAAACCTGAATTTCAGGGTGTTATTTTACACATACTTCGTCTGTAAAACTGAAATCTATTCAGAATTGCATAGTGGCCTTTTGGCAGTATTTAATATGCAACTAAAAATTGTGTGATATCTGAAAAAAAAATAGTTTTAGTTTTCACAATTATTCTCTTTGCATTACGTCTATTTTAATTTTTTTTTACTTTTAAATTATAAAAATGCTTATAGTCTTGTTTTATATTTGACAACGAATTCAGAAACTACTTTATAAACACAGCAGTTAAGAAAAGGTAATTAAATAAAAGGAATATTTTGCATTATTGCAAAAAAGCAATATTACATATAAGCAAAAAAAAAACACCACATTGGACAAGGGTATTCAAGAAAAAAAAGCGCAACAAAACTAAAAATGTATTACAAAACACCTAAAAAGCGTTAAAGTTGCAACACTGCTTTTCACACACTGTGAAGGGTATTTATTGCCTGGCTTGTTTTACTTATTCCGTTTGTTTTAGTTTTCCCAAACAAAAAATACATAAAAAATTGCTTAAAGATTTTGTTGGATTTTTTGACCTGATGTTGGAAACTAGGTTCCCTTTTAGATCTATATGTAGTTTTACAATATCTCATTACTTAGTAGTTGTTTTAGGCATACTTTTATTGATAAATACATTGAAATATGCTCTCTTTTCATATTTGAAATTTCTTATCTATTTTCGGTATCTGTAATAGAGTGGCAAACAGCAGAAGTACAAAATTCTTATTTATCACGTGTAATGGCAGACAATAGATAGACAATCGCTCAGTACCAAAACTACTCAAATTTAGAATGACAGGTAAACAACTAGTAGGAAATATGTACATAGTCTGTAAAAGATTTATAAACAAGATAAATAAATATATTTAAAATGTATTGAATGTCTTAAAGAATCGAAATTTGAGTGCCAGCTAAAAGCAGTAAATAGAAACAAACAAAAAACAAACAAGCACATCAAATGTAATTTTTTTTTTCCTAAAATTGTTTGCCAGAAAATTAAGGAAGTTATGACTATATAGGAAATACATTTATAGAATTTGAAGTAATAAAAATTGAACATGGCGCCTTTGCTTGCTCTGCAAAAATAAAAAATTAAAATAACTTTATTATGTAAATAAAATGTGCTCTTTTCTGTCTGTATATAGTGGCAAACTTCTTATAAAAAAATAGAAATGATGTAACATATACATACATATGTATGTGTAAATAGATGTGTGTGTGTAATTCTGTATAAAGTAGAAAAAATATAGCAATTCTTGAATTAAAACAAGTAACAGTGCTATATTCGGCCGTGCCGAATCTTATATACCCTTCACAACGTGTAGTCATGCAATAACAATTGTTTGTATCACCATTCATCCCATATAAAATACGTTAGAATAAATGTGGCATCGAATCCCAGCTGAGCCAAAAAAATTTTATTTTATTTTATTTAATATCATATTTATATTTTATTATTTTTTTTTATATTTTTTTTAAATTTTTTTAAAAAATTTTTTTAGAAAAATTTTTAAAAATTTTTTAAAAATTTTTTTTTTTAATTTTTTAAAAATTTTTTTTTGTAGTTTTTTTTATTATTTTTTTCTTATTTTTAATATTTTTTTTTTGTAATTTTGTTTGTTTGGTATGTTTTTTACATGTATGTATGTATGTATGTATGTATGTTGTTGTTGTTGTAATTGTGAAAAAAAACGAGGTGGTCGTGGTTTTTTGCTCACATCTCAGAAAGTTATTGGGCGATTGTGCTGAATTTCAATAGCGATTCATTCCTGGATATTTCCAAGAGATTGATACCATATACAGATCTGAGGAACATACAGTTGCTTCTAAAAGTTGATTTCAACCAACACACGGACAGACGGGCAGACGGACAGACGGATAGACGGACAGACGGTCAGGGCTTAATCGACTCCTCTATTCATAAGCTTTCAGAAAATATATACTTTATGTTGTCGGAAATGAAAATTGTAGAAATTACAAACGGAATGATAAAGCTATATATACCCTTGTGCACCATAGGTGAAGGGTATAATTAACAAACACACAACATACTAGCTGAACCCGGACCGCATTGCTGGCCCAAATCAAAATTGTTAATGTTTTTTTTTTAGCAACACACATATATTTTAATATTTTGTGATTAATGTGTTATTAACTTGTTACTATTTAGTTATGTGTATATTGCAACCAAAGTAGACAGTTGTGTAGATATCTAGTACAATGATTAGAATTTTCTTTTCTTACCTATAAAAAACAGAACAAAAGTCACCTTAAAGATCCACTCAAAATATTATTTAAAGTGTTTTTAAATCAGAAAAGTTACTTTAATCACTTACATAGACACTTACATAGATGTACAAACAAACTTTACCCCTTCTTTGGGTATAGATAATTTCATATATTTTTCCCTTTATATTATCTTTCGTTCCATTAAAAATATCATTAATTTATTGCGGGGCGTAGTGAGAGTATGAATGGTTTTAATTTTTTTTTTCCTTTTTTTCAATTTAATTATTAAATACCAAACAAAAATATGTTCAAGAAATATAGATAATGCTCTTTGTTTTCAGCTTGTACATAAATATGTATGTATGTATGTATGTATGTATGTATGTATGTATGTGTATGTATTAAATATATTAGAGGTATAACTATTCAAACATTTTCTTAAAGTTTAAGAACCACCTATCTACTTATACCTCATCGCTAGGGTAGACAGATTTGAAATTCGTAAAACCATAATCCCACGTAAAAAAAACAGTACTACTGTTGACTTGTTATTTTATTATTTTGTTCTAAGATGGTACTAAAAGGTAATGCTTATAACTTTTTCTGTACTAGTTTTTTTATATTATTTTTTAAAAAGTGTTTAATTCTATACAATACTCGAGTATTTTCTTTGCTTAACACATCGAGCCGACAAAGCAACAGTCACATTCTCTATTGTTTCTTTATTGTTATAGATTTACGATAACCTGATCTGTTTCGTACAAGAAGAAGAATATTTCTTTCACCCTGTCATTGTCATCTACCCAATCGTTTAGTAAAAAAAATGGTTTGGGTAAGAAAATGGTGCGATCAGATAGAATTCCAATTAGTATCATGTACATTTGCGTACTGTTTTGAGTGTTGTGCGTAAAACAGTAGACTCGTAGAAAAACAGTACATCATGTACATCAACAGTCATGCTTAAGTTTGCTTTTTAGTACGTTTCATCGATATGATCAATGAAAAACACTACAAAAAAGACAAAACGATAAAAATTTTGAATAAAAAAGAAAATATATATTTTTTAGGATTCGCAAAATAAGTTAAAAAAAAAAAATTATTAAAACTTATACGACCACCCTATACTGATCGGTGCTAATTTTGCTAATATCCCTAATTTATATATGTAGGAACGCATTTTTTCTTATACATACATACTCGTACGTACATATGTTTAACGAAATTATTTATACTTGTAAAAGTGTGTGTTTGTACCCTGGTACACATTGGTAACCCTTTATTTTGACAATGACGTAACTTAGAAGCAACAACGTTTGTTAAAGAACTTTTAGAATATTAGTATGTATGCACATACTTACATACAAACATGCATGTTTTTCTTAACATTTGCTTTACATTTTGAGAAAATTCGAAAATGTCGAATATTATAGGAACCCTGTAATCTATTTTAACTGCCGTCCCGTAAAGATAATAGTGTTATTTAATCGAAAAGATAACAAGTATTACAAATAAACTTTTGTTATCATTGTGTAAATAATTTTTATTATTTATTTAGCATTTTGGTTGTCTTTGCCTTTTATCTGATATGAAATATTGAACTCTTCAGGTAGAAAAGACCCACAAATGTGTGTTCGATTAAAAAAATAAAACTTTTGAATCTCAGGCTCCTTATCGTTATCGTTATGTGCGTTTGTAATTGAAAAAAGTTTTTACATTATTTTACATACAAATGTATGTATGAATGTATGTATGAATGCATGTATGTATGTACATATAAGTTATAGGCTTTATACTCGCATATATTATGATTGAAGTGTAAAAGACATTCATTCGTTTAATATTTGAATTAGAGATGTCAACTGCAATCGAATTTTCCAAAATTCAAACATTCAGGCATTTGTTATCAGCTAGAATGTCGTTGTACTTATTACTACTATTATGAGCGCAGGAATGTAAATTGAATCTTTTTTCACAACCTAACAACTTTTTAAAATCGCTGAAAATTTGCTTCTCATTTGTTTACAAATAACAGTGTAAACCTGAGGTAAGAAAATTGTAACACGCAATTTTTGATTGTAAATATAAGAACGCAAAGAAAAAAACATGATTGTGGTAATCATAATCTAAGAGCAAGACACGTGATTGCATAGTCTGATTGCGGTTTAAACATATAATGGTTGCAAAATGTCATTATTATGTTTAATTTGGGTATCGTGCTTTTATCATACGGTAACTGCAAATGAAATGTAAAACCTTTACTCTTTTCTAAAACAAATTATTTTATTTTGCTTTTAGTTGTATTGACTGTACTTTTATAGTTTCAAATACAACTACTTACATCAACATTTTTAAACGCTTACTCGTTTATTTCTGTTATTTGGTAAATTTTTTAAAAATATTTGTAAAAGTTGGGAAATTTAAAAGTTTAAATTTAAAAATGACATAAAACAAAAACGGTTTAAAATTTTGCCAAATTCATTTGTTGTGAAGTACAATTGTTCCGATTAGAAATGAAATATTATTTCAATCATATGGCTGCCTCCGCTGACCTCACATTACCCCATTCGATCGGACCAGTTTTCGAGCACTTTTTCGAGTGTATGGGATTGTATCTCGGCGATGGCATCAAGAATGTTGGTGTTCAAATGCTTAATTGTCTCTAGTTTGTCTGCATAACACTTGTCTTTAATGGGGCCCCACAGAAGAAAGTCCGTCGAGTTCAAATCTTAGCTCCTTGGCGGCCAATTTGCATCACCATTTCGATTGTGGCAAGTTGTACCATCCTTATGACAGCAAACATCGTTCACATTAATACCCTGAAGAGCGGGCACAAAGAAATCGGTTATCACGATACGATACGTGTCTCTATTAACCGTAATGGTTGCGACGTCATTATTTTCAAGGAAATATGGCCCAAAGATGCCTCCGCTCCATAGGCCGCACCAAAAAGTAGTAATGGGTGCATTGGGTTTTTTAAGAGAACGTTTGAGTTTTCTGAACATCAAAGACGGCAATTTTTCCTATTATAGGCTTCACCCGAAAAGATGATTTTTTTGTACGACATTTTCGTGCATTTTCCAACCAACTGCCTTTGTATTGAAAATATTTATCCAATAAATCCCAACGTTGCTCAAGCGTTAATGGATTTATTTCGTTCAGCGGAGATAATTACTAAATTTTGTGACAGAATAGAATTATATAATTATTTTCAAATTCGAAATAACCCCTGGTTCACATTTAAACCAATAGATGGCCACCCTGTATATGTATTTTTTACACGTTAACCCATTGAAAATGAAATTGTAATTAATTATATCTTAGCTTGAATTTTAGAATATAAAATTCTCGTATCACAGTGTTTGTAAGAAAAATTCTCTGAAACGGTTTGACTGATTCTTATGAAACCTTGTGTGTAGGTCTTAGAATAGGACACTCTACCAAATTAACCGGTACATCAGCTCCAAATTCATAGAAGGAGAGCAATTTTGGCAACAAAAAAAGTGGACGTCAACGATTTGAATTTCAAGATACAACAGTTGTTGCCAGAGGACTTGATGTTCTATAAATCTATCTATACAGTTTGCGATACCAACTAACTCGATACCAGCAGAGTTTTTTAACTCATTGAATATTCGGTTATTTTCTTCGTAACTTAAAGCCAGCACGGCTGTTCAATGGCACGCGATTATTCATTAAAAATTTGAAGACAAACGTCAATTAACAAGCTCTCAAACAAAAAGATAGTGCTTTCCACAGGTGTGCTAATTCAAACGGGTTCAATTTTAAATTAGTCCGAAGGCCGAACGATGTCTGTTTGTGGCTTAGATTTGGGTACACTGTGTTTTTCATACGAACAATTATACGTGGCATGTTCTCGCGTGGGTAAACCATCCAGTATGTTTGTTTGTTGGCTAAAGATGAACTGACTAAAAATATTTTACACTCCACTACACTAAGAAACTGATATTTTTTTTATTATTATTACTAGTTAAGAAGAAAATACAAGTAGAATGAATTAAAAAAAAATAATCTTTGGTTTTTTTTTTAAATTTTATATGCCGTCATCGTTCACAGCGATTTGTCATATAACACTTACACACATACCTGCATACTTTATTTTACTACCAAAATATTTAGTTTAGTTATTTTAGAAAACACATTAAGATCATGTCGTAACTATGATTTTCTTCTGGGTGTACATACTCGTGTATATCCAACATTTTTTACTGTGTCTATTTTATTTTGCACTAGCCAAACCAGGCGCGCGTTGCTACGCCCCTTAATGAATCGAAATGCATTCTGAATTTTAATTGAATATCAAGTGCAAAAACCTAAAAATTATAATTGCTTTTATGGGCGTGGCCCTGCCCACTTTTCTAATCACGAAATTGTAAAGTCATAACAGCTCAATATGTGTGCAAAGTTTCAGAATAATCGGTCAAGTGCAAGTACCTCAAAATGGTACCTCTTTTCTATGGGCGTGGCACTGCCCACTTTTCTAATCACGAAATTATTTAGTCATGACAGCTCGATATGTGTGCAAAGTTTCAGAAAAATCGGTCTGGTGCAAGTACTTCAAAATTATAACCTTTTTTTATGGGCGTGGCCCTGCCCACTTTTCTAATCACGAAATTATATGGTTATGACAGCTTAGTATGTGTGCAAAGTTTTAGAAAAATCGGTCCAGTGCAAGTACCTCAAAATTAAAATTTTTTTAGGGGCGTGGCCCCGCTCACTTTTCTTGTCACGAAATTATTAGGTCATGACAGCTCGATATGTGTGCAAAGTTTCAGAAAAATCGGTCAATTGCAAGTAGCTAAAACTGATAACTAATTTTTATGGGCGTGGCCCCGCCCACTTTTTTTCACCCATAAACACTCCCTGGTATGTGTGCAACAACTTACCAAAGTTTGAGCCCGATCGGTTTTACAGTTTCGGAGTCTATAGCTAACACACACACACACACACACACAGAGTTTCACTTTTATATATATAGATTTTTCGCAAATAACCAAAATATAAATTCCTATCTGAGCTTGCTCTGGCACTGCCATATTTTGGAAATATGTATTTTTATTTTATAAAAAGGCTTATAGAACAAAATATTTGATGGTCAATTTATTGTTGAGGATAGACAAGTTTAGTTATTGTATCTCTAACATTAACTTTATAAGCAAGTTGTAGTAATAGCTAACTAACATATGAAAGTAAATGCCTAAAATTCGCAATACACTCACACTTCTTCAGTAACACACACTTACACATTTATTTTACTTTCAATTTAGATTTCAACGATATTTTCAAGAGTAATTTTTTGACGTTTTCAAGAAAGTAAAGTAACAAATAGATAAACACTGTTGCCTACTAATAAGACTTAAACAAATTTACAGAATTGTGGTAAAATAATTATTGCAAATATAACTTAGTTTTGTATATGTGAAAAGATTTATAATATTTATTCGTCAAATATACATACATAAAGAATACAAATTATGTCTTTTTAAAGCAATAATTTTATTAAAAATTAACAAACAAAAAAAATTTTTTCAACTTTTGCCTTTTGAATTTGTGTATGAAATGTTCTTGATAACTCTAAAGGTAGCAAATAAATGGAGGCCAATCAAGCTCATCAATGTACAATGTATAACACTAATTGGGACACTACGCTTCGACTACATTTTTAAAATGAAGTTTCACTTTCCTGTGTAAACGAACAAGAAATTTTCATGAAAGGGGTCTATTTCATTGAAATTTTTATTTATAATAGGTAAACAGAAAGTAGTCGAAAAAACTTGTCATTTCCATACAATTTGTATAAAGCAAACCGACAAACCGTGGCGTCAACGTTAAGCAGTTGGAAAACCGATTTCTATTATTGCTAAAGTTTTTAAGCTCTAGGGTATAACGTTAAAAACTTGTTAAACAATATGTCGAAAACTGTCCAGGGTTTTTAAAATTTTTACCTTGTTTTTAATGTTGTCACAGCGTTGCAGCTTTAACTTCGGTAGCATAAAAAACTACTTCGTAGTTTAAAAATACAATATTTATTACCGTTACAAAAAGTATATAAAATTATCATTAAGACCGCAACGTGCCTAGACAAAGAATTTGTGTTTGAAGGGAAAACATTTATTTTTTAATTTACTTCACTTGCAGTCTTGATATTTTGGTAAAATTATGTTTGTTGCGATTTTTTATTAATTGTATTTTTTTTTTATATCACTGTTGGAATATCTTAAATATCGTCTAATGAACAAAATTCTTAAAGTTTGATCACTAACTTTGGGATGCAAAAAATAACTGACCTGTGTTATCGGTTAATGTTTTTTAAACTTTCTACTCTTGCTATTGAACCGATTATTTTAATACAATTAATTGAAAATTGTTTTCATTGCATATCAGTAGATCTTTAATAGGAATAATTTTCGTGGGCTTGTGTTTCACTTACAAATATAATTATAATTATATAATTCACTAAAGCAACAGCAAAACTCATTTTAAACACTTAAAATAGTCAATTTAAAGCACTTGCAATGACTATAAGCAGAATGCAATTAATTCTTTTTCAAGTGTTAGAAACTCATGTTTATGCTTCATTAAAAATGTTGATCGATGGAATAAAAAAAAGAGACTAAGTATGCAATCAAATATACAAATCATATGTATGTATATGTTAAGAAAATGCATATATTAAAATGTACCATGTATGTACTTCTATTTATGTACATGCATACATGTGTACATTAGTACGTGATATTATAAAATTTGTTTAAAACTTTTAACGACTCTAAACAAAGTGATGTAACAACTTTAAACCAATAATAAAAATCAATACGAAAGAACCAACAAACAAATGAATGAACAAATTGAGAATAAAAAAAAATTTAAAACAATTTTGTTGTTGTAATGTTCTACTATTGTATGTATTTCCCCTTCTTTTCGGTTGGATGCATGCTTTTTTAATTTAAGCTGTTAAACTGCATAACGAGCAAAGAAAAAAAAAACATTAAAATTCTTTTGTCAAACAACATAAAAAAAAAAGTGAAAGAATGACAAATGTTACATTGTGTATTTATTGACACAAATGTTCATTGAGTCGTATTCGAATTTAATTTGTATAATACTGCAATATTTTACCAAATAAAAATCCATTTTGGTTAAAAATACCATATGGATTAGGTATTAAAAACACGTTTTCTTCAAAGTAATTAAATTGAAATTATCGTTTTTTATTTTGTCTTTTAGAAAAAACTCACAAGTGTTGAGAAGAACATGGTGTTTTTGGCCCTAAAGTATTTAAAGTGATAATAGTTTTGTGTTACACATTATTTTCACAATTAGAAATACATTTTGGTTGTTCCAGAACAGAAAGTCCGAGCAGATTTTCTTAACTTTTTAAGTATTTTATAATATTTTAAAGGAGATCCCTTACTCTCCTTGTTATTATTTTTTTTTATTTAACATTTCCATAAAATACTAGTGAAAACACGAAAATTTTCTTTCGATAATTCTAAATTTGTATAAATGTTGCAATATTAATATTCTCCACGACAAATTCTGGCAAACACACAAATATGCAATTAAAGAAGGTTCATGTTGACAATTTTATAGCAAAAGTTAACACAAGTTTTAATAAACGTAAGTGTATCACACCAACCCAGCAAAAAGTATTGCTCTCATGAAACACATTTGTATTTACATACATTACCACAACGGGACCCTCGGAGGACCCAAGTGAGCTATGCCTTCGGGCGGCTGCCGGATCTAACCTAACCTACATACATGTATACATACATAAATACATACATGCCAGAAAGTTTTATTTCTTTATAAAGATTTTGCACGAAATAAACATAATAAAATAATCAAATGCCACACAATCATAATACGATGCCACACGACCACAAAATAGTTGAAAATAATCATAATATGATTTTGGATAGACATTATCTTTGCTCTTTTCTAAAAAAAAAATATTGTTTGTTGCTATTATATGTATGTACAAGGTAGCGCAAAACTAATCACCCTATCGTAGCTTTAGCAAATGGCGACTTACGTCAATCATATTTGAGATTTGTGAACTAGACAGCTGCAGAATACAAACAGACAAACAATATAGCGCTATACTCTGCAAGACCGTGAAATAATTGTGTCGATTTTTTAACCATTAATCGTTCGGTGGTGTTAGCTCAGCGTGAATTTTGTCGAAGAGTTCCTAATTGCCAGCAAGATCGCCCGGGCTACTTGAAGTCGCGGGCTTATGCCAACAAGCAATCGTAATCGCAGCGCTTAAGGAGAATATTTGAATGAAATGCGAACAGTTATCACCAGAAATATTGGGGAAAGTTATGAAAAATGTGGTAAAACGGGCATAAATGTGTTTCAAAAATGGCGGCAGCAACTTGGCTGATACCATATTTTCCAATTAACAAAAAAAAAATTGTACAGGTCCAAATAAAGATTTCCACCACTCAAAATATTTTAGTTTTATTTAGTTAAAAAGTTATTTAAAATAAAAATGGATGATTAATTTGCGCCGTCTTGTACATATATTTATGAAAACGCACACAATCATGGCATCGGCCGAAATTCGCTATATGCGTCAAACTCTGTTGTAGATTTATTTCTTACGTCGACGAAAGACGAAAAAATGAGTAAATGTTTGGTTTTTTTGTTCAAGTGACTTTTATAATTGTTTTATTTGTACTTCATAGCATATGATATCATATCGATGCTGTACTCCCTAACCTCGTATCTTAAAAAATACGGTTTTGACATTTTCATATCAAACGATTGTTTTATGCTTTAACTAAAAAAGATTAGTATATTATTACTACTAATATACATAAATACAATCAATTCCTTAATAATTGCATTTCAACTTTTAACCAAACACCGAAGTATAAAAAGATGAACCGTTTTTATTTACTCTCCTGAAAAATTTTATTTTTTAAGATACGAGGTTGAGGAAGTAAGGCATCGATATGCAAAATAGTTATAATTTTAAAAATTATTTTTAGTTGTGTTCTTGTTAGTGTTCATTTTTTTATTTTAATTTTTTTATCTCTTCGAATTATTAGCTATTATACGAAAACAGAATTTTAGAAAATGTTTACTGGACGTACCGTACCCACCACCTTCCTCGTAATCCTTTGTAAGCAAAAAATGTATTATTTATTTTAATACAAGTTTTATTTATTTTTAAGTGAATTTTACAAAAATTGCAATTCCTTGATTATTGTTTTTCATAAACTGTAACAGCTCGATCAACTATGACAGCTGCTTTATACGACAAATTTACAAGGAAAAATTTTTTTGATCAATATGTCGTGTTAAACGAGATTGGCCTTTCGTCGCAGTAGTGTTTCTAGCATAATATTGATTATTGCAAATAAGTGAGCAGCCACGCTTTATTTTGTATATTTATTCGTTTTAAAAAGGCGTGTTGATGAAAAAATTCAATTTAAAATCGCAGACAAAACTTTTGTAAATATATATTTGATTAAAATTCCATTAAAAGCAAGAAAATGCACTCCATAATCAAGTGATTTTCATTTTTTATTGTAATTTTTCAGAAAATCTAAAAACAATAATTAATAATACAAAATAAAAAAAAAAACAAATGCACACAATAAAAAACAAAGCCATTCTAGTAAATAAAATAAAATATAAAAATAAAATATAAAAATAGTAATTTGGAAAATGGACGAATGATAGCTGATACAGCTCAAATCATAAGTTAGGCAGCGGTTACTTTTAATCGGTTAACCGATAAAGAAAACGACATGACTGTTTATTCGCAAATAAATCTTTTTTGCATACATAATATATTATAAAAAAAATTATTTCAACTATTTTTTATTTTTAAATAAAATCTTTAATTATAAGGGAATTGCTATAGTTCGATATCTTCATATGTAGTTTGAAAATATATTCTTTAAGAATATCACAAAAATTCGAAGTCAAATTAGTTTTAAGTTAGGCGATTATTTTTTAATCGAAAACTGCATTATGCTTATGAAATTATAGGAAATTGGAAATAAATAATTTAAATAAATTCCAGGTAGCTTTCTCATCTAATGATAATAATGTCTGGGAGTAGTTTTCGTATTTGTGAACTATTTAAAATGCCGTAAGAAATCTTTTGGTTTTATTGAATTGTGCCTTAATAAACATTTTCACTAATCGAAATTGTTGTGATTACAAATGCATGCATGGCTTTGATTTGATCTTACAAATACTTTGCTCTCTTCACCAGTTTAGAACAATAGCATTCGTAGAGCATAAAGGTCAAAGAAAAATGTTTTTCAACCAACGCAAAATACTTCTATATCAACGCTAAATTTATATTTTGTTTTTGAATACCTAAACGATACTAAAGATATTAAGGGAGACGCTATTTTGATCTCGGCATCAATACCGGTTATAAGTTTTAAATAATAAATCGTTACCGGTATAAAAAACCGTAGAGTGTAGGTATCGCTCCATTTACTTATATGTACATGCTAAACATAAATGTACATAAGTAGCATTTGCACATACATACACACATACATACAAATACGTGGAGGAGTACTCGTTTATTTCTTATTATTATTATTATTATTTTTTTTTTGTTACTTTAAACATATTGTGCAGAGGTTGAAATAATGATGATCATAAAAGTTTTAAGCACTTTGAAGTATTTTAAGCTCGTAATATTGTTTTGTTGTCATTTTGTGTATTGGATTATTAAAAAGTTGTTAAATTTTTTTGTGTGTTTGGTAGCACGATAAGCTTCTACTTAAAGTTCTAAAATTAAAATGATGATTATTTTTTCGCTGCTAGTGAGCCAAACTTTTGTTTAATATGTAGAAATAAATAAATAAATTTATCAATGAGACATCAAGTTATTTGTATGTGTGAATGTGCTTGAGGGGTCTACATATTTCGATTATTATTTTATTTTTAATTTTGGGGCCACAATGTTGACATTAAGTAGACTCAATTGAGTTTCAACACTTTGTTTCTTATTACAACATTTGTTCTTAATTATTTAAACCATATTTCATTCTCTAACCGATTAATGTTTACAAGTTTGTTGTTGTTTTTTTTTTATAAAAATATTTAAAAAAATATAAATATTTTTCGATAATTTTATTTTAAATGTTTTATTTAGTGTCATGGGTATTTGCGTTTATTTTTGTACAAAAAAGTAAAAAAAAAAAATGTTTCTAATTTAGGTTCAGAATTAAGAAGATTTTCAAATCATCTTATTTTTTTATTCACAATTAGAAAACTACCTCTTCATACATCTTTTTTGCAAACGAATCTATTGTACATTAAAAACTGCTCCATATTCCCAGAGAGCTGATATTTTATTTGTTATAACGTTACCCATGTTCGTAAGTAGATATTGAGAAAACTATTTGTAATTAAAGGATAAATTATTATTATTTATTTATTATTATTTAGGTGCGACTTTTTAAAAAATTAAGTTTAAGAAGAATTGATCCGTGTTACGGAATCCCTTGTTTTTCTCCATAAATTGAATTAAATGAATTTTGATTATGTAAAATTTAATCGTCTTTCCGGCAAAAGCATTATTTTTTTGTATTTAAGTTAGTTTAATTATGTGTTTTAAGACACTTAAAATTTTTTTGCAGCTAAATGCACTGCCAGTATAGGATTATCCAACTAATTAGTGTTAACGCCGTGCCTGTTAAAAATAGATCGCTGTTTAACCTTAGGAAACCATTTCAAATACTTCACTTTGCCACAAAGTGCGGTTATACAATTTAATGGAAATTAAATCAAACAGTGCTAGTAAAGATTTCATATACGTAAATATTGTATTAATTATTGAATGACACTTGAAACAAATGGTGACTGACAATCAATAGGAGCGATATATTTTTAAAAGAGTAAATGCGACCCTTTAAATGTATGCATATGTATATGTACATACCTACGTTGTTAACCTACCGTTGCCACATGCAAGTGCAAGTGAAAAAAAACCAATACACTAACACTTTTTTACTAACACAACTACACTTTGACAACCTACGACTCAGCTTGCGAGGAAATTTTTAAGCAAGTAAAATTTTTACAGTTACGGCAAGTAAAGTGACAAGCCGAAAAACAGTGTTGTCTAATACTGAGTTTTTTGTTAACTCAACAATATATCATACAATTGTGGTTAATAATTCAGCTAATTTTTTTAATAAATATGTATATATGTATATGAAGAATATTAAGAAAAAAATATAAATATTCATTTAAAATGTAAGTTTTAATATAAATATCAATATTTAATAAAAAAAAAATTATATTAAAAAGTTACATGTCTAAAGGTAACGTTCAATAGTGGCTATTGACAACACTTAATTACTAATTGAAGCAGCGCCATTTGTTTTAAATTTGTTTGAAGTTTATTTGTTGACGACATTTTAAAAATGAACTTGCACTGTGCTGTGTAGCCACTCAAAAAATGTTTGTGTTTTTTTTGGCATTTCTCCTGATTTTCGTTAGTAATACGTATACACTACTTGCAAGTAAATACTTGCCTGTGGCAACGTAGGGTTAAGAACAAAAATTTTTCTTGGCAATACAGTTCTTAGGATATGTATCTTAAAGACCACTTAAAAGACAATGAAGAAAGACAACAATAAGAATAACAACAACAACAACAACCGAAGAAATTTATGGAATAATATTGTGTCCATAAATTGATCATACAAGTGTGTGTTTTTTGTTGGAAAATAAAGGAATATATCTACCACACATGATGTAATTTAAATGTGAATAATAAATAATGGATGGATTGAATTTAAATAAATGTGAACAAACACTAAAGTATCATATCGCATCAAAACATACAGAAACAAAAAAACAAAACAAAAAAATTAATAGGTATACAGGTAACGAAAAAAATAAAATAAAATGTAGTAAATATGTATTTACATACATACATACATACATACATACATACATACATATATACTATGTACATATGTTTAAGGTATCCAACATACTTACGAGTATAAATGTACATATATGTTCATGCGAGATATCTAAAATTATCATCAACCTTCTACCTACTCCATGTAAATATTATTCTTCGTGTTGTTTTGTTTTCCGCTTACCTCAAAACGTTTGGGAGTAAAACTGTATGTATGTTTGTATGTATGTATAGTCGTTAAAAATTAAGCATTTTTATCTTAAGACCAAAGGATTCAAAATCTATATGTGGTTGTACCGCCTAAATTTCATAAGTGCATTGTGATGTCGCCTTCTAAAAGTGAATACATACATATACTTACATATACATGCACAAACATACACAGATACGCAAGTATATAGTGTGTTTGTATGGATGTGTTTAATTCCACTCAGAAACTATTGTCAATGCGATCATACTATATTAGTTTGTAAGCAAAGGTGTTGAATTTTATTTTAATATTATTTCATAAAACATTATTGTTTACTTAAACAAAAACATAAAAAAAAACAAGTAACAGTGCTATATTCGGCCGTGCCGTTTCGCACCCAGGGTACCACGGTCAGGGGAGGGATATGCGAGGGCGGGGACATCTACGCCCATGGTGAGTGACATGCTACTTCAGCACTGGTACGAAATTTTTAACGTCAGTCTTGTGTTCGGTCCGCGACGAACCGCCACCCAAGCCCGCGAGCCTTAGCCGTGCAGTAATGACAAGATGCCAGTGCGCGGTACCGACGCAAAGACAATTTGAGACATGGACGACTTAGGGGTTCAGTGACAAGTTCGATGTCCCACTGGATAAATACTTTTTTTATAGAACAACGAAGAAAACGTCCGGTTTTCAAATTCTAAACATGACAGTTAATGGCCTGTTAAACACAACGTGTAGTCATGCAATAACAAATGTTTGTATCACCATTCATCTCATATAAAATACGTACATACATGCAAAAAATAATACCAAAAAAAAAAAAAAAATTACAAAGAAAATATATTAAAAACAAAAAAAAAAAAAATTAAAAAAAATATATAAAATATAAATAATATATTAAATAAAATAAAATTTTTTGGCTCGATGCCACGTTTACTTTAACCAGTATGTATGTAGGTTGTTGTTGTAATTGTGAAAAAAAACGAGGTGGTCGTGGTTTTTTGCTCATATCTCAGAAAGTTATGGGACGATTGTGCTGAATTTCAATAGCGATTCATTCCCGGATATTTCTAAAAGATTGATACCATATACAGATCTGAGGAGCATATAGTTGCTTCTAAAAGTTGATTTCAACCAACACACGGACAGACGGACAAACGGTCAGGGCTTAATCGACTCCTCTATTCATAAGCTTTCAGAAAATATATACTTTATGGGGTCGGAAATGAAAATTGTAGAAATTACAAACGGAATGGCAAAGCTATATATACCCTTGTGCACCACAGGTGATGGGTATAAAAATGGAAAATCATTATGTGTGAGAGTATTCTATGTTTGAGGGTTTTAAAACCTATTTTATTTCACTCTGAAGAGTTTCAGTAACAGATATTTAGAAAACTGTAGTCAAATTTTCATAACTCGAACTAATTCGATTGGCAGTAGAGTTGAGAAAGTAGATCACTTACGATTTTACTTCCGTAACTAAATATTTCATAACACGAATGAATTCTATAAACGTAAATAGTTTTCTTATTTGTTTTGAAGGCCTTAATCTAGTTTACCAACGCACCTCCAAATTAACAAGAAGAAAAGGTTACATAAAGTAATAGAAAATTGAAAAATTAAAAGACCTCTAAAGTTTTCATACACGATTTTTCGCTTCAATTCTGAATGTACACAAAAAAAAAAAAAATATTAATTAGAACTTTATTGGATTTTGCTTCAATCATCAAAACGATATCATTAATTAAAAAAATAATAATTTTTAAAGAAAATATACTGCAAAAAACTTCAAATAAACTAGTCTTAAAAAATTAATTAAAAACTCTGCAGCTTTTTTTTACGATTTTAATTAATAAATTCATACTTATAATTAAAATTTTATATCTTTTTTTAATTAAATTATTTATTGTATCAGTAATACAAATAATAGAACTGTTACAAATCAAATTAAATTTGATTTCAAATATTTTTGAAAGGAATCTATTCATTCAAAATTAGTTTTTCAAAATCTTTTTTAAATTTAAGAATTGATTATGAACATAGTGGTACACATTAAGTTTTACATACATAGTTTGCATATAAACACGAATACAATTATTTTATTTCACTTTTTATGTTAGTAAAAGGAACAAGGTACCATAACTGTACATATTACATGATTTAAATAGGAATTGGTGGCGTTATCTAACGCCGTTAGAAATAGATCTTAATAAAAACATATGAAGAACTTAACAAAAACTAGGATATATTTTTAGAGAATATTTATGTATATAAAAAAGTAGAGATACAAAACAACAGACACAGCAAACAGATACATGCACAATACAGTTTCTAACATCGAAAACACATAAAATAATTTCGAAACTTTTTATTTAATAATAACAAAAAAATGGGTTTTCAATGAACGGCTTCAGACAAAAAAAAGGAGCAACGGGCACAGTATGTATTTGTACTTACAATCACTTATAATTGTCTAAAATAAATATTTAACATGTGAACTAGATCTGCAAAACTATCGATAGTCGACCCATTCGATAGCTACGATAGTTTGTCTTTCATTAAAAGATCTTTAATTTAAATAACAAATCTTTTATAAAAATTTGTTTAGCAAAGCTTTTGTAAAATGTAACTGCTGTATGCATAACTAAAAATTTTCAGAGGTTTATAGAGTGTTTATTAAACTATTGTTCTATGGACATTTCATTAATAAACTTGTGATAATTTTTATGCATACGGCAGTAAGTAAATATTTTTAATTTTTTATTTATTTCATTTTATTGTATTGAGTTTGACAACTATACTTATTTTACTGATTTCGCTTTTACATTGTTAACAATACCTCTTATCGATAGTATAGATTCGGAAAAAAAACATCGATATTCTCTTGAAAATAAAACTATCGATAGTACTATCGATTGTTTAGCAGCTCTAATGTGCACATGCTTCTTAATCGTGCAACTTGTAATAATAATTGTCAACAATGTCACCCTTTTTTGAAAGCGCTTTACATTTAATTTTATTAAAAGAAATTTAAAAAAAATATTTAATAAGAAAAAAATATAATTAAAAGTTTTAAGTAATTTAATTATTGAACTCATTAAACTTTTTTAACTAATAGCTTTTTTCTGTGTTTTTGGACAACATTTTTATTGTTTAAGGGCGTTTGAATAGATCTTTTTAGATATAAACAAATTTTTTCAAAAACTCTTAACCCATAAGGAAGCGGAGATAAGTTTACGAATATACAAGCATTTTTAGTTGGTATTAAAACAAATTTACTGTTTTTTATTTGATTAAATTTTTATTACACTTTTGTTTGAATAAACAAACTACACATTTATGTAGTACAAGTAACATATTTTGTAAAATTTCCAAAATAATTAAAATAATAATAATGAAAATAATTTTACATACAGTCGGGCCTCAATTATCCGCGATGGTCGGGACCAGAAGCATTACGGATAATCGATTTTCACGGTTAATCGAATAACAATTTTGATTATAAATTTTTTTTGAATTTTTATTTTTGTTGAACTTTTCTGTTTAAACTAATATTTTTAAATTTTTAATCAGGCTTGAGTTCATATTTAATATTCTTGATTTTACAAAATTTTTTTTTTAAATTGTCATAAATGAAAGAATAAATCTTGAAATATTATATTTATACCGACACTAGCCGAGTGGAATGCATTTTCGAAACCAGCTACGATTTCATCATCAGCACTCTCTGATCGGTGGTTACATGTTGGTTTTAAATATCATCTATTTAACTCACGGGACTTAAGTTAATTGATTCAGTAACTAATTTTTAGTTTTTCCTAATTTTTTTTTTAAATATTTTTGAGCTAGCATTTTAACACTCACATTATTTTTTGAATGCTCCTTAATTTTTTTAACTTTATCTTCAATATTTAAAACGTTTCTTTGCCTTTTTATCACTAGTAACGATGCTATACTAAATATATTTAGATCTAACCACCCGCACTTCTCAAATTTCAAAATTAAACTAATCACTTGTAAATGCTTCTGACTCATCGTATGGAAACAAGGGATTTCCCCATTTTCACGTTTATTATATTGCATGTATGTATGAATTTAAAGTTAATAAAAAAAACTCTGCCATCACGGATAATAGAGGTAATCACGGTTAATCGAAAACATTGCAAACAAAAAACAATAGGCCATCACGGTTAATCGGGGTTACCTGTTAACCGGATCACGGATAATCGAGGCCCGACTGTATTTTGAAAAAAAAATCTACTCAAATCTTTTAAATTATACCAATATTGTCCATATACGTTTAGAAATATAGTGAAAAATTGCATATTTAAGAGGGAAATGTAATTTGTATTTTTTTTCACCAATTTGGAGGTGCGTCGGTGCGTCGTTGCGTCGGTGAACAAATATATAAACGCATCAAAAAAGTCGAACATAGATTAAAGAAAAAGAAAGGAGTTGAACAACTTTGTAGCCCGTCTTGTAAGCTTGTTTAAATCTGGATTTCGCCTATGTAGTAAAATTATTTAAAAACAAGTATTTGCAAATCAATTAAACTACAACTGGTGAGCACTTTAAGGTTTTGATCGAATCAAAGAAATTTTTTTTACTGAAAATTACAAAATTACATATATATTATATTTATTGTTTATTTTATACAATTATGTTTTTTTAACAAAAAAAAAACTATAACTAAAGTCTGTTTTTTTAGGATAGTGGTGATTCGAGTTGTGAAAGTTTGACTGTATACAAAAAAAGGAAGGGAAAATCGAATCTCAAAAAAGTGAAAAATAATAACTCACTGTAGATGAAATATTTCTGAAAATTTCTGATTGTATATGTACACTAGCCAAGCCCGGCGCGCGTTGCTACGCCCCTTAATGAATAAAAATGCATTCTGAATTTTAATTGAATATATTAAAAATAATATTTTATGGATTTTTATTGTAATGCAAGTGGGTATACAATATTTTTGGTTTTCCATTTGCTGTATAAATGACCAAATTTTTTGGTGTTTCCATATGAAAAGCATGGATTTTCCAAATTCAATAGCTGAGAATAATAACTTAATTTTAATAGGTGTGACACTGCCCACTTTTCTAATCACGAAACTGTATAGTCATGACAGCTTAATATGTGTGAAAAGTTTCAGAAAAATCGGCGAAGTTCAAGTACCTCGAAGTTAGAACTTCTTTTTTAAACACTCCCTGGAATGTGTACAACAATTTGCCAAAGTTTGAGTTCGATCGGCTTTACGGTTTCGGAGTCTATAGCTAACACACACACACAGACAGAGTTTCACTTTTATATATGTATATAGATTACGAACAATTGTAATAATCACGACATTTTTATAGTTTTGCTCTTAGTGGCCCCCGAACCACAAAGTTGATCCCAGCAAAAATTTTTAACCGTTTTGTATTTTAATATCATTAGTCGTGCATGCATTTATTCTATTCTATTTTATTCTATTCTATTCTATTAACATTGAAATTAAAAATCATTTACTAGTTTTTTTGAGCCAATCGAGTTTGGGAAGACAAAAATAAAGACAGACTGACAGACGTTTTATTTAGTATTCTAGATTGTTGACTATATATAGTAAACCACCATTAAAATTTTTTAAAAACATTTCATGAACAGATAAAGTTTTAACTGTGTAGGTACATACATTTCCTAAAACAACAAATAATAAAACGCCCGTAAAATATTTAAGTACCTACGGTATAAAAACTAAAATTGTTTGATTAGAAAGTTTGATTTTTTTAATATTTATGCACTTTTACGGAAAATGTATGTACGTCGGAATCAATATCCTCTAGAATACTGAACACAACTATATGAAGGTATATCGTACAGTTTTGTTTTCATTTCACTTATTTCGTAGCAATAAGTTTTTTCTCTGGTGATTTTATAATGGTTAACACGTGCTACTACATCATTAAATATACATACATACATAAATACATACATACATACATACATACATACATACATAAATACATATGTACATACATATACTTACAGATTAAAATGTTAATATTTTATATTTAATGTATTGCATAAAGAAATAAAAAAAATTTAAGACTAAAACAACAGTTGTGATTACGGCTAGTACTCGTCGTACACAACATACATACATAGATAATAAGTACGTTTGCATACTCACTCACATTGGGGGAAAAAAATAAAAATTGATTTAAATGTGAAAAAGTTCTATAATTTTTTTTTCCAATTTAATTTGGAAATTCAAGTAGATAAAATTTTCTACAGTCGCTATACAATTTTTTTTAGTTTTGAGTATAATTTTTTCTTTGTTTGTTATATTCAGATTCAAAATTGAATCCGTAAGAAGTTTCCAGGTGGTCCGTGGAAATATTTTCCAACTACTTTTTGTTAAATACTTTGTTGATTTGTAACAATAATGAAAAGTTTACAAACGATTAATTAAAATCTAGTCTTATCGGCTAAAAGTTGAATGCTGTGGTTTACGAGTAGGATGATTCATAATCTTATTCTAATGAGTTTTGATGAAATTCGTTAATCACAAAAAACCTTTACTATAAAATTCCAACTAACACAAGTACAGAAAGTTGTTATTGTAAAAAAGCGAAAACAAATAATTCTTCAGCCCTTCTCTGAATTCAGCGTAAATTTTATTGATTCTGCCCCAAGGTACGACTATGGCAGTAACTACTGTGGCTTTTAAAATAAAGTGACATAAAAATGCATAAATCACTTAAAAGCGTTTTGTTCAAGTCAATCACATGGTCAGTTATTTAATAACTATACTAAAAAGTATAGTAATAAATTCAATCGGATAGAGTGAGGGGCACTGATACACACGAGCATTAAACCCTTATCATTCATTATAAATTGTCACCAAGAAAAACAAGAAATAATATTTTTTTTTTGCCAAAATGTCGTATAAACATACATTAATGCTTAATTATCGACAATTCCAATGATTGACAACCAGCAATAACAATAACAAAAAAGTAATTAAAATTTATGCGTAACGTATGTATGTATGTATATAAATAACGTACATATGTATGCATATTCCTACAGCAGCCACAACTAAAAGAGCACAAGTTGAGAAGAAAATCAATCGCTTTAAAAACGTTTCATTTGTTTTATATAGAAAAACGAATAAATGTACATTTTAAACAATTTACTTTAAAAAATTTTAATGCCAATATGCCACTGAAACGATTTCAATCCTATAAAATTTTTTTTATTCGCTATTAATCCTTCCACTGTTGTGTGTACACAGGCCGAAAAATATTTAATTTATTGTACTTTACAGCCAAACCCATCAATAATACTAATGAACATATGTACATAAATACATACATACATACATACATACATACAAACATATTTAACGATGTATGTGTGTGGGTTTTTCTTTGGTTTGAATGCTGAAAACACCCGCATTGTTAGGCACAAGAATTTCAACAAAAAAAAAAAACAAACAGAGAAATTCATTATTTTGTTTAAAATTCTTACTGTCGTCCTTAAAAACTTTATTTCCAATAATTTAAAATACATAAATTTCAATATACAAAAAAGAAAAAATAAATTTTCTTAATAAAACATACAGACTTATAAGTATGTTTAATGCTATTAAATTGTATCAAATCCATTACAAAAACTAAAGAACCTAATTGGTGACATAAAATGACAGTGAAATAAAATGTGACCTCAGAATTTGATGCCAAGAGGTGACACACTTGTAATTAAAATTAAATAACAACAATTGAATAGAATTTTCTCTATTTGTTCTATAATTGTTGGATAAAATAAATGCCTAATTGCTACATAATTATTTATTGTTTCTTTATTCGATATTCACTCATATAAAGTGTGATTTATTTATTTATTTTCTTTTACTTTATTGTTATTTAAAAAATATTCTACAAAAAAATAAAAAAAAAAATAACTGAACCAATAACAAACTGTAAAAAAGTTTTTGTAACTACATACATACATCAACACATACACGTATTTGATAATATTTTCACATGCCAGTACGTATCGTGTTTTAGCCACCTTCCTTCTTGGTCAACGTTGTACATACATATACTTCTCATGGGGCTTTTACTTACATATTTCTTGTACGAGTATCTAATGGAAACTCTACATCTACTAATTCAGGTTCTGGTTTTTGTTTCTGTATTGGAAACCTGTGTTTTATAGCCTGTGATAATTTTTAAAAAATTCGTTAAATTCGATTGTGTAGGTTGTTGTTTCTTATTTTTTTTACACAAATATTTATAATGAAAATATTTTCAAATTATGTGAAATGAATGTTTCACACATGTATGAAATGATTTTTTTTTATTTGAATTTTTTTTTTCTAAAATCTTGTCGGCAGAATAAGAAAAACACACAAAACTTAAATAAAAAATCGTTGAATGTTAAGACAGAGGAAAAGGAATAAACATGTGACATCGAGCTCGTTTATGTTATATCCTACACTACACGAAAAGAGAATACATGATTGCGGTAATCATAATCTAATAGCAACATACTATGATTGTGGTTAAAACATATAATTGTTGCAAGTCATCATTGTTATGTTTGGATAAAGTATCATGCAAAACTCATGTCTTCAAATGAAATTCACAATCTATTCACAAGCTATTTATTATAGTTACCTTTATAAATAAAATTTTTTATAACAACATTTAGTTACATTTTATCGTTTATTTTTATCATTTGTTTTATTTTTTTCGCAAAACTTTTTCCCATCTTAAACTTTCAAAATCATAAAAAATGTACCAATTAGAAGAAAAACAGTTGAAAAGAAATTATTATATAAAAAAAACATTATAGCTTGATCGCTTTGTGACAATACTATTGTTTCATTAAACATTTGATGTAATTCGTAAATTAAAATGCTTTTAAATATGTTAGTTTTGCCAACACACCATAATATTATTGTCACTTTAGTTTTGCAAATCATACTGTTTTTAAAGGACATCTAAATTAGAAGATTCTTGTAAAGTAAACACTAATTGATAAATTTTTGTTTGTTGTTAAATTAAATTTAATTTAAGCATAAACGCATAACAGGTGTAGAGTATTATTATGACGTCATATATTTTACTCTTGACAAGTGATCATAATTTGTTTTGTTTGCATTGAGACATTTTAAATGCAATACTTCATTTAATAACTATGAAATAAATTATAAAAAAAATGTGTTAGTTTTTATTGTTTATGCAAGAGTGAAAAGTTTTCACCCATATAAAATTGCAAAATTATGAAGTGTTTAGTGCGAGTTAATTTTTAAGTTTTGTACGGAAACCCAAACACATGTTGTCGTTTTATTGTTATTTTTTTACAAAATATTTTGTTTATAAATTGCAATTTTAATTTCCGCTTATTAACATCTGATTGCCCTGAGTCAAGCGAGGGCTTATCGCCAATTATTTTTATATTAAAAAAAAAACTTGACCCTGAATGCAACAAATGTTTGATAGTTTTTATTGTTTGAATTTTTTAATTATTTATTGATGATTGCTGAATTTTGTTTCCGTTTAAGTACAAACGAAATTATTATTTGATAACAAACTATGCACATAATTGAACTTAATTTTCGTTAACATACGAATTAGTTTCTCTAACTGTTTTTGTTTTATTTAACAAGTTGAACTTTGTTTAAGATTCTAATAAAAATTCTAAGGTTCTAATAGGTAACAGGATAGATTTAATTACCAAGAAACTCTTTTGGAATCGCTTACTATTTATGTGCTCACTTGCTTACAAGAGTGCTTGTAGAAACATTATTTTTATACCCTTCACACAGTGAAAAAGGGTATATATAGGTTTGTCATTCCGTGTGAAATTTCTACAATTTTCATTTCCGACCCCATAAAGTATATATTTTCTGAAAGCTTATGAATAGAGGAGTCGATTAAGCCCTGACCGTCTGTCCGTCTGTCCGTCTGACCGTCTGTCCGTGTGTATGTTGAAATCAACTTTTTGAAGCCCCCCGACATAGGTTGGACCCGGGTAAGGTATTAAAATATCAGAAATATTCGGGAGTAGATCGGTATTGAAAATCAGAAACATCGGTACATAAACAACTGAGATATGAGCAAAAACCCACGACCACCTCGATTTTCTTTTCATAAAAACAACATTACAACAACAACATACATACATACAAACGTGTATACTGGTTAGAGAAAACGTGGCATCAAATCCCAGCTGAGGCAAAAAAATTTTTTTTTAAATTTTTTTAAAATTTTTTTTTTTAATTTTTTTTTTATTTTTTTTTTATTTTTTATTTAATATATTATATATATTTTTATTATTATTTTTTTTTATTTTTTTTTTTTTAATTTTTTTTTATTTTTTTTTTGTTTTATATATATTATATATGTATATAATAATTTTTTTTTTTTTAATTTTTTTTTTAAATTTTTTTTTTTAATTTTTTTTTTATTTTTTATTTTTTTTTTGTTTTTTTTAACATACATACGTGAATTTACTGTTATTGCATGACTACACGTTGTGAAGGGTATATAAGATTCGGCACGGCCGAATATAGCGCTTTTACTTGTTTTATGTGTAATGGTCCACTTAGTGGGTCTCTGTGTTGCAATTAATAAGCGCTAATTTCATCCCTACTAGCAGCTGCCTAATCATGCCTTCTTACGCATTGCTGAAAAAAGGTGTCAGCATGTAAGGGAGAAAAATATAAAAAAAATATTTGAAAAAAAATTTGTCTCTTCTTTTCTTCTGTTCGCTATTAAAGTGTCTTTGTTAGGCAATTTCTAAAAAAAAATTGTTGAATAAAGTAAAGACGTTAGAAAATAGTCGGCGTCAATGACTAGGTGCAAAACTAACAGTCGGCGGCTTTCAGCCATCTGAATAAACCAAAATTGAATTTTTCAATAACAAATACATATGTATTGTATTGTATTGTATAAATAGATATTTATTAATATTCAATTAAGTTGAAATTAATGCTTATAGGAATAAACGAAATAAAATAATTATTTATTAGAACTGAATCAATAAAGTTTGATGTCAGAGTGCGAGCTGAAAGCGAAACAACATATTGCTACAAACCAGTACACAACCTGCTTTGTAGCATCAACTTTTGCTCTCACTCAAATATATTAATGAGCGGACTTTGACATCAGTCTTAGGCGTGTTTTTATGATGTCATTATTGGGTTTAACCGTTTTGTTTTTGTACTTTATTTTATGATTGATAGCCGTTACTCGGAATTGGCAACAAGCTAACTAAAAGCGCATAAACTTTGGCATCTGCGTAGGTGTGGGTCACCCTTTTACATTTTTCTGTATACATCTTTGGTATTTACATATAGATAATAAGAAGTGCCCTTAAACTGTTAAGAAAATTACAAAAACGAATATTGCATATTTTAATAATTTGATCTTGATATTTTGTTTAAACAAAATACCGTAATTTTTACCTCGTGATATGTCAAGTAATAACTGCGAAAGTTAGGTAAATAGTAAAAGTAAATAAATAAATAAATAAAAAAATAAATAGTAAAAGTAAAAAGTAAATATTCTTAATTTATAAATTTAATTAACCAAAACGTTTATCATAAAGCTTCAATTCGGTTTGAAAAATTAAGCCAATAAAGTTAGCAACACTAGTTAACTTTTAAATTTTACTTGATATTAGTCTGTCGAAATTTCGAAAATTTAACTCTTGCTGACATGTACACCCCATATTTAACAAATAAAAATATACAATAAGTAAATATGTTTATATTTAACAATAGCAGCAGTCAGTTCGTTACATATTTAGTTTAAATAGTTCAGTTATACAATTTTTTGATTCTTTTAATAATATATATTTTTTAATGAATTTCACTAAGATTTACTAGATTCAGTTGATGCTTTTTGTAATTTGTACGCTTTATTATTACAACTGAATATTTTTTCTAGTGACTTATTAACATGTTGAACCAAATGGCCGGCCTCTTTTAAACACTTGTAACAAAAATTCAAATGCTAAAAAAATTTAAAAAATATCTACACAATACGTATTAATAACACTGCTTTACAAATTTTTAATTTGGAAAAATACCAAGAACGCCACATGCCTAGATAAGTTAACTGGGACCTCCTGAACACGAAAAACGCTGTAATTTTTTTTTCTAAGTACCGTTTTTTAGATAACGGTACTTTTGTGTTTTTCGGTGTATGGTCTCACTCAAACCCTTGTGGAGCCCAACCGAAAAGTCTGATCGAGATAAATGGCATATCGTTAGAAAGGTAATTGAATGCCTTTTCCGTCGATATGCTGAAAATTTCTATCTGATAAGAAATGGCTGAGTTATGGCACCTCAAAGTTCAAAATTTGCCTATTTTTTACGTTTTTTTCAAAATTTTTAATTTTTACTTCGTTTTTTTTCTACGTTATAGTAAAGATCTGGAATGTTTTATTTTTTTACCAAATAGCTTATTTAATTACAAACATTTTAAGCGTAATTTGAAAAAAATCAGATCAAAAATAAAGTTTTTATTAAGGATTTTGTGGAACGACAATATTTTCATCTTCATTCCTCACACATCTATCTTATCAGATAGAAATTTTCAGCATATCGCCGGAAAAGGCATTCAATTACCTTTCTAACGATATGCCATTTATCTCGATCAGACTTTTCGGTTGCGCTCCACAAGGGTTTGAGTGAGACCATACACCGAAAAACACAAAAGTACCGTTATCTAAAAAACGGTACTTAGAAAAAAAAAAATTACAACATTTTTCGTGTTCAGGAGGTCCCAATTAACTTATCTAGGCATGTGGCGTTCTTGGTATTTTTTGGCTGTAAACCAGTGTAATGTATAAAAATAGGAGTGCTTGCTAATGTGTGTGTGTGTGTGTGTGTCTATACATATATATATTTAACGCAATGTAAATTTGCAACAAGTTTTATGCCACCCAAACGGCAGACTAAAATATTTACTTTAATTTTACGCCACGTTGCAAAATAAAAATTTATTTAAGGTATTCACTACTAACGGAAAGGTGTTTATAAGTCAGGCAACGAAGCTGACTGACTGACAGTGGCTGTCGAGTTTAGTTTGACTTCGGAAAAAAAACCAAATTGAAATTATTTCATACATAGTTGTTGTTGTGTTTGAAAATTTCTTAGTTTCTTTTTTCGAAAATTCGTTAAACTAAAATTGGTGACGTGAATACCTTTAATATTCATTTAAAGCATGCGCTCTCTTGCTAATTGTCAAAATTGTTGTTGAGTAGTTTTTGTTTTTAACTTTACATAACAGGCAAATCATTAATTTATGTACTAATTTTTAAATACATCCATTCATATTTATGTGCATTAAAAAATGTTTAAAATTAATTTTGTTACGATGGCAGACCAATAAGGTCCATTGCGTTTGGACACTTAAACTCTTGTGACTCTTGTGAAAATTTTGACCTCAGTACTCAATTACTAGCGACATTTTGTTCACATGCGTTTTTCGGCGTATATTTTTATACCCTTCACCTGTGGTGCACAATATATAGCTTTGTCATTCCGTTTGTAATTTCTACAATTTTCATTTCCGACCCCATAAAGTATATATTTTCTGAAAGCTTATGAATAGAGGAGTCGATTAAGCCCTGACCGTCTGTCCGTCTGCCCGTCTGTCCGTGTGTTGGTTGAAATCAACTTTTAGAAGCAACTATATGTTCCTCAGATCTGTATATGGTATCAATCTCTTGGAAATATCCAGGAATAAATCGCTATTGAAATTCAGCACAATCGCCCCATAACTTTCTGAGATATGAGCAAAAAACCACGACCACCTCGTTTTTTTCACAATTACAACAACAACATACATACATACATACATGTAAAAAACATACCAAACAAAAAAAATTACAAAAAAAAAAAAATATTAAAAATAAGAAAAAAATATTAAAAAAAACTACAAAAAAAAATTTAAAAAAAATTTAAAAAAAAATTTTAAAAAATTTTTTAAAAATTTTTCTAAAAAAATTTTTTAAAAAAATTTTAAAAAAATATAAAAAAAAAATAATAAAATATAAATAATATATTAAATAAAATAAATTTTTTGTGGCTCAGCTGGGATTCGATGCCACATTTATTCTAACGTGTACGTATGCACGTATTTTATATGGGATGAATGGTGATACAAACTACTGTTATTGCATGACTACACGTTGTGAAGGGTATATAAGATTCGGCACGGCCGAATGTAGCGCTCTTACTTGTTTTTGTTATGATTGCTTGTTAGCCACAATGCACACAATTTGTTTCGAGTTTTGAATTGAATAAAGTTCGAGAAAGTCCTGCGGTAGTGTGAAACAGATAAGGAATTGAATTATGTTGATATATTTTGTTGAATATTGCGTGATTTGGTTTAAAATAATAATTTTATAATTATTGCAATAAAGTTATACTTTTTATTTCAAATATCTTACGTCAGCATTTAATGTTGGAATGGGTAAAATAAAATAACTATTTTTTATAGGACGTCATGATTCTCCAGAGGATTACTGTGTAAAAAAATCTGCACACAACAAACGTTAATCAAAAATTTCTTTAATTTTATTAAAAAAAATAAATTCAAAAACTTTTCAAGTCTATTCAGCGAAATAATTAATCAAAATAAATGCTGTGATGAAGAGTTCGAGTCTGGTTTTCATTGTCCTTAGTTTATACAGTACTTACATTAATATCTATTCTGTTTCTTTATAAAAGTGGTCAATGGTTACTTATTAACTTAATTATATAAAATATTTATATGGCTATTTCGGTAGCCCGGGATTTCTGTTGATATTTTAAAAAAAAAATCATCTGTGTTGTGTATCCCGAGTGAAATTCAAATTGTTCAGAATTATCATAGTACTGTTTCTACTGTTTCTCGTATAAACAGCGCCATTGTAATGGCAATTCCAAACAATTTAATTTTACACGAATTACAGAGAAAAAAAATTAAAAACAAAAATCAAAAATTTTATGAATCGCAAAATTTAAAGGATCGGAATTGTCGTGGCTAATGAACATACATATACATTGTACATTGTATATATTCCCATACCAGCACTGACCCAAGGGTGGAAAGAGTATTTAACAATTTTTATTTTTAAAGACTCTTTTTTTTTATTCTGGCTCATTCTTTTCTCATTTATTATATAATGAAAGCAATTTTTGTTTGTGATAATGAAAGAATATTATTATTTTTTTAATTATTTGTTTGAGTTATAATTATTTTTTGAAAATAAACTTAAGCCAGAATTATAGATTTAAATTGGAATTTAACTAAAAGATCAATATAAATTTAAAATTTTAAGAAACAAATTTAAAATTTTTTTTCCGGTCATTCTATTATTATTTAAATTCTAAATTTTTTTTGGCCCCCGAATACTTTTGGTATTTATGCCCTTAAGAAATGTTGTGAAAAGCATGCTTACTTTAGAGGCTATGTACTTTACATATGACTTGTCACTTTTGTGTTCCATATGAAGTTTTGTATCTCTTTCAACATATGTAGTTATTTTACCGATGGTTTATAATTTTTGCTTTTACATGTACATATACTCACATATAATTACGTCTAACATAACCTCTTTTTGTTAACAGAAACTGATTTTGTGGGTAAATTTTGTTTTATTAACTTTTAATAATTTGTTTTGTGTGCGTATTTTCTACACAAGCAATTTTTCTAAGATTTCACACGATATGTGTGTTGAGTTGTATAGTGGAAAATTTGACAAGTCTTCTCGCCTTTAGGCACCTTTAAAATATGCTTAATATCTGATATTAAACATAACATTTACTTTGACTTTAAATATGGTAATGATTAGTACAATATATCCAGTAGACAGTAATAAAATATATTTTTAAATTTTTGCTGTGAAAATTTTTTGCCGTTTCCCATGTTTTGAATGATAATGGAGTCTTGTTATTTTTCTAGTCATTGCTGCTCTGCAGTTGTATTTAGTTTGACTAATTAACTCCTTTATATGTTAAATAAAGTTGAGAAAATTTGCATGCTGACAACTTTTTTATTTATCTTGTTTTTGGCATCTGCCAATACGTACATACAGCACTACCAAAATAGGCATTTAACTAACTTAACACGACATTATTATTTAAAAAAAACATCAATGACCAAATAATGGGGTGTTTCTCAAATAAATAATGTAGTCAGCTATTTCATATACGAGTAAGTGCATATGCATATACACACAAAGAAAAATAATTGTTGTGGTAATCATAATCGAAGAGCAACATACTATGATTGAATTGTATGATTGTAGTCCAAACATATAATGGTTGCAAATTATTATTATTATTATTATGCTAAACTAAAGTATCATGCAAAAATCATATTATGACTAAAAAAATAATATAAACGATCATTGCTCTTTTCAGAGGAAAATATTTGTTTTTTTTGTTTTTATTTATACTGATTGTATTCGCCTTTTAAATTATAATTTTGTTATCAATATTTTCATATTATTTTTGAATTTCTTTTTAAATTTTTGTAGATTTTTCTTCACATGCCAAACTTTTTAAACAAAAAAAATGTTTTCAACAAAAAGAGGAAGAAGCTGGATTTCTTTGTAATCATACGGTTGTTTCACACAACATTCAATGATTATTTTTAATTTTAAGTACTTAATAATGTTATTTTTGCGAAGACAACATTCTATTTTTGTCATAATAATTTTGTAAATCATACTATTTTTATAGGACAACCATATCGAAGTTTTCATGAAAATTTTAATGAAAAATGAAGAGATATAATTTAGGAAATTTAAAGTATCGTGTCAAAATATATAATGAAACAAAATAAAACTAACTATTACTTGTTTTCGATAACTAAAAATTGTTACAGAGACTATATTATGACCATCGTAACCATAGTTTTTGTTGCGTTTAAACATGATTTAAAATAGTTGGCATTTATCAGGGCAAACAAAATGTGCAGAATGTCATTAAAATCACAATTATTGAATTTCAAAATGATTTCGGATTAAATTTCTCCAGTCGTAAATTTGTTTATTCACTTTTTTAAATTTGGTTGGTAGTATGCAAGCGCAGATTTAGGGGGAAGAAAATCGGAAAATGTTTTTCTTTTGTTGAGTTATAGTTTTGACAGACATAAAACAAACAATTCATATATTTTTTTATAAAAACTACCCACCCCCAAACCGCGTAGTAAGACACGCTCTAATAAATGTGTATTATTAGTATGTTATTACTACTAGTTCTAATGCAAGTGTTGTTAGCCTTTTTACAGACATTTACAACAAAAGGGAAGATTTCAACAAATCTTGTGTTGTTGCAAACAAAAAAAGGCAAATTTAAAACAATACAAAATCTTTTTTTGCTGTTGGAGTTGAGTGTATTGTGTGAAAATAGCTGCAGCAGAGTTGTTGTTTAGAGGCAAACATTATTTATAAAAATGCATAATGTTGCAGGAGTAGTTCAACGATAAAGATCAAGAGGAAAACTATTACTGATTGCTCTTCGATAATAACTTCTTACAAAACTATAAGCTTTTAAATCGTAAAAGAAGTTTAGACAATCGTGAAAATTCCTGTGCAGTTTGATGGCAACCTACGTACTCTGTTGCCATTGAATATCAAAAAATCTTCGTAATGCAGGTTTAGTAGTTAAAATACATATTTGAATATTGGTAGAAAACAGTGAAAAAAAACAAAGTATTGTAAATTATTAAGAAAAAAGAAAATCATTTAAAGGTGAGGTTCAGGTGTAAAAAGGGTCACTTTTTGTCTGTTTCATCAAATTCCTCTGAACATTCAAGTATTTTTATATTATTTCATTGTTTAATTTTCTTCTTTTTGTTGTTTTTGAAAAAAAAAAAATATAAAGAAATAAAAAAGGTAAAAAATTATAAATAAAATAATGACACTCCTTAATAAATGTAATAATTCCAAGTAAGTAATTACATCGTTATTAGATTTATTCAAAGCAGGTTTAAATGTATATATGTACGTATTAATACTAAAAATGGTTTTATACGAGGTGTTTTTACACACATACATATACATATATATAAAAAGGCATATACATATGTACATAGATACAAACATGCAGGATATGCAGGATAAACATACCTTTTGCCATTTTGCAGATGGAAATTTGAAAAGTAAAATATTTGAAAACTACTTTAATAAATAACAAGTATGAGTGTTATATCTGCCTGTGCTGAATCTGATAATACCCTTCAGCATAACCACATCATAGGCAAGCCTAGATTTCGGACTTAATGTTATAATTGTGATCTTTTAGTTAAGTGCTTCCATTTGATACCCATATTGATGGGGTTCAGAAAAAAACTATCCGCCATTTTGTTTCGGCCGCAATCTTAGCTTTCACACTTTTTCATAGTTTACAAGCCCTTTCGTTTGATACCAATAGTGAGGATGTCGAAGTGGGTTTATTTTTAATTACTAGATCTGTGTTTTTTTATATTTAATTTTAACAGTGTATTATATTTTGCTAGTCGAGCCCTTTCTTTCATTTCACAAACCACTATGTATGGTTGTATGTATATAAGTATATTTGTAGAAATATTTTACAATGCGTTTATTGTTAAATACAATTTTTGCTGTGTTTTTTTTTATTTTTTTTATAAAATTTATCCATATTGTTATACGGCCCTATTTCAATTTGATTGTTAACACACGTTTCGTTGTGTGTATCTGCGAGGGAGTGCAAAAATCAAAACAACAACTGGGTCGGTTATTGTATTTAAGAATGTCACTTTGAGAAGATTTATCTCATCAACATAATATTTACGACAGCTGTTATAGCAATTGTTTTTTTTTTGTTCTCTGTGAGTCGTTTGAATTTAAATCAACATTTTTGATTTTGTTAATTTTCGACCGTGATTCATAATTTTTTTAAACCTTTTGCCTGTGGTGCGAAGGATATATTTATTAATATAGTTTTTGTAATTTCAACAGGAGCAAGAGCAGGTCATAATCTATTGAGATATAAGTTGAACACGACTGCTACTGTTTTTTCATTTTTTTGGCCACACAAATTAACATGTTTTAGCTCTCGTATAATTTGTAGACACTTTCAATACTATTTCTATATATGACGTGGCTTTTAAGATAAAACGGTCCGTAATCGACAAAACTAATTTCGAAAATTCACAATTTTTTTTAAAACACAAAATTGCAATCCGTAGCCTTTAAAATTATCCCAGAGAAAAACTAACAGATCAGTTTAAAACTGACTAAGATATAACCACCAAAAGACAAGTGCCCCCCATGTTTTTCCTAAAATTTACAAACGACAACCGAGACACTCAATATGGGTATCGAATAAAAGGGCTTGACAATCAGAACACATTACACTATATAAAATGTAAATCCATGATGGAAACCACTTCAAATTTTTATATGACTGAATTAAAAATTTATCAACTTCAATATTGGCTAGTAAAATATGAAAAAAAATTTTAAATCTAAAATGACGTCTGAAAAAAAATGGCGGATATATGTACATGTAATATACAAAAAGCTAAATCAGCAGTATTTTATGGAGTGGCAAAATAAATGTTTATTTTTAGAATAGCACAAATTTGTTTTTTGTATGGACATCGACTCACTATAACATACCTATGTATTTATGTATGAATGCATGTGTAAAGGTATGTTTGTACGAATGCATGAATGAATGTTTTTATGTATGTATCTAGAGTTACCCTGCAGATAACGCAACTAGTCCATACACGCATGTAAAGTATACTCTGTAGTGGACTAGGAATAATCCAAAGATAACCCGTATGGAGATGTCCTGGGGCTGGACCATATAACCCATCGGAGTAGTCTCAAAACTTCTCTTTGTCACTACTCGATGGAGCACCTTCACGACCATTATACACG
Organism: Phyto melanocephala; assembly: GCA_941918925.1. Taxonomy (NCBI): domain Eukaryota; kingdom Metazoa; phylum Arthropoda; class Insecta; order Diptera; family Rhinophoridae; genus Phyto; species Phyto melanocephala. Next base: position 136,526,678 of record OW799234.1, on the reverse strand, counting down.
TCCTGACAACAATTTGTGTAATCGTTAAAACACGTACACTTGTCGTTTAACTACAATCTCCTGTTAAAAAATTACACAGTCCATGACTGCATTACATAGAACCATGTTGTAAGTAGTCCATTTAGCAAAAATGGATCACGTAGTCCAACATTATTTGCAGGGTACTAATCATTCATTGATTGACTTTAAATGATGTGAAACGAATATGTTCCTATTTAATATTAATAAGTGTTGCAATACAATTAAATGTCTCAAAATTTATTCAACCTGCTTTTAACGTAAAAATAAAGCATAAAGAAAATCTTTAAAATTGTTTTTGTACATTAATGTTGTTAAATTTTTTTTATACTACTGTATGTATGTATGTATGTATGTATGTATGTATGTATGTATGTATGTATGTATGTATGTATGTATGCCTTTCTTAGGTGTGAATATACATATACTTCTGTAGTATATGTCTTTAAAAAATTTTAATTTATCGTGGTTGAAAGCAACTATTTGTACTCGTGCAAGCAGGACTTTTTGTATTTATTTTGCAAACATTTGTACGAATTGTGTTGTTCAGCTCACATTTCTTTATGTGACCATTAATAGAAAACGACACTAATTGACAATTTTACTAAATTGGATAAAAAACTAAATTCGGTCAATAGAAATAAAATGAAATGAAAACCCAAAAACATTTGTTTGTTTGAATGAATTGGTAATTTAGCCAAAAATAAATGTTGAATTGTCACAACTCACTAACACACTTTCTAATATCGTAGGCATAACTGTTTTCCCAACACAAAGTTAAAAGTTTCTAGATTATTATAAATGTATGTTTTCTGTGGATGTATGATGACAAAATGTCTGAGTCCAAACCTTCCATTTTATATTTAATTTATTTTATTAGTAACACACGAAGTGAGGTAGTTTTTATATTAGTTGTTTGAAAAAAAAAAGTATCATACTTATGCAAAATTTTTGATTCAAACACTAGCAGTTTTCAAAAAAAAGCAACTATAAGAATTTACTTTGTAAATATTGAAGATGTAACGATTACTACTTAAGGCCATGACTGACTATCAGATTTAGTCGTTCGATATGTCAAAAATTGTATGTGTGTTCAGAAAGTGTAATAGTGTGGACACAAAGTGCACATGTGTGACAGATTTTTTGACAAGTGTGTACGATTTGATAATCTTTTGAAAATTTTCATAAAATAATTGTTTCTGTGCGATCAGGGACTCAATTCTCGTTCTGTGAAACTGTGAAATGAAAAAGTTTTTGCATAGCAAAGAGTATGGTGGCACCATATGATATTACACACAAAAACTTTTCATTTCATAGTTTCATAGAACGAGAATTGATACACAGAGTTGCTTTTTCTAAGCAAGTATGACAGTGTGGCATCCAATAACACATTTTGTTGCGATTTTTTCATGTAGGACAGAAAACTATCAGATTTTTATTTGACATAATCGCACGAATTTGTAGGATAGTCAGTCATGGCCTTTACTTTCATTCACCAAACAAAACAAAAATTTTCTAAGGTCATCATTTACTGCGTTAAGCATAATAACAAATTATGTGCTAACTAACGAGCTGCTATCTTTCCACTATCGAACTTTTCTCATAAAAAAGTTAGCAGCTCGTTAGTTAGCACGAGGTTTGTTATTATGCATAACGCCGTTGTTGACTAAACTTTAAGTGAAATAAGCAGATTTAAATTTTGCCCTTTACATATGACATATCTTTTAATTAATATACAAATAAATAAATATTTAATTGTATATTTAATTGTTTCAGTTAAAATTAAAAAAAGCAGGCAAATGTTAATCACGAAAATCCATTTAAGTTTCGGAGATTTGCACAATAAATTAAATAATTTGATTTTACCAAAATTTGTTTATTTTTTTAATTAAAATTGGGTTTTCAGTCACATTGTTTAAAGTAAAAAAATCATAATTTTTTTTTATTTCTTGAATAATTAATTCCAGTACGTACATAAGTGAGTATGTAGTTACAAAGATGATATTTAATACAAATAAATAGGTACAATGGAAGTATTCCATTTTAAAGAAAATTGATCAAATTTTAAATGAGCTGATTTAACGGAAAGGTGCACGCACGTACGATTGTAATCTCACACCTTGTGTGATCAAGCGCATAGACTGATGTCCAATAGACCATCATTCATTACAGACAGATGTTATTGCACTTATACGTTTACATACTTATGTCCACGCGAACATACATACATATGTACGTTCATATGTATATGTATGTTAGTTTGTGTTTTACGTATAATATATATTTGTAGTTCTTAATCTATTGTTTAATACTAGATAGAAATTAGCCCGCTAGTGCAGTTATTACTATACTTATGCTAGAGTTATCGAGACACTTTTACAACCGGTTTTTTTACTTTTATAATGGTCCGCTTTTTTCAAACTTTGATTTTTCGAATGTAGAACCGGTTTTCAAAAGTTTTAGGTTTATTCGAATTTACCTGGTATAAACTAGAAGATTTTTTTTATTTTCTTTACAATAATTTTAATAGTAAGAAATCCATTGATACGGGATTTATTAGCACTTATAAGGCAACGTGTATGCGGACATAGAGTTTGCGTTTTTAACATCTCCATACTGTTCTCTAATTCTGCAAAATTTTTCAAAAGCAGTAATTTTATTTTCATATTTTGTCTTTTTCTATTCTGCTAGGAATTAGAAGATTAATTAAATAACACATTTTTTAAAAGAAAATGTAAGATGATAAATGTTGGAAAAAATCGAAAATACAACAACAGCTATACAATGCTGACAATGTTAAGTGATGGAACGCCTTTAACGAAAGGAAAATGCATGATGGTTTTTTACTTGCACGTAGAGATAAAAATATTTCAGACGAGAGGCTACAACAAAAATCCCTTGTTGAAGGATTCACCTGATTTGAAATAAATTTTCAATATGAATCATAACATAGACTTCATTGAATTTAACGAGCAAAAATGGTTAGGAGAACATAAGCGCCAAGGCACAATTAACAAGGAATTTGCATCAATATGTTATTTTGGAAACATGGGCGCACGTCATCTATGAAAAATTTCGGTTTTTAAATATTACTAAAAAGAAATAAGGATGAAATAAGATGGTATATAAACAATTGTCTTAAATTTCACATGTTTTATCAAGCACTTAAATACAAACTGAGATTGTTTCTAATTCACAGATTTATTAACGTTTTAAGTATTATTATTATTAGATCCGTAGAAATCGTGAAGTTTTAATAGCACTTGTTGTTCGATGTTAATTGAGCTTTGTTACTAATAATATTGGAAATGGTTCGGAGTGTAAGACGAGTTTTTTTTTTTTGAGTTTTGAATTTAAAAAATTATTTTTAAATGTATGTATGTATGTATGTATGTATGTATATATTTAATACTTTATTATTATTATTTACTTAAACGTTGGGCAATGGAAGAACATGTCAGAAAATGGCAAAGCACTGATGTCGGTAAGGTGACAAGAACACTCTGGGGTGACCCAAATCTTGGGAAGTCAAAGGAGATTCTGAGACTAAGTAGACCTACACTTAGGAAATTAACCGGTGTAATTACAGATCATACGGAGTTGAGAACTCATCTAGCTCGCATGAGATTATCTGAGGAGACGACATGTAGAGCTTGCGACGAAGAGGATGAGACTCTGGTACACTACCTCTGTCATTGTCCTGCGTTTGGGCATATTAGGCGCGAAAATTTTACAGTGGATACTATTCCGAACTTGGAATAGCTGGGGAACTCGAACTGGAGATCCATAAGGCGTTACATTGAGGGCACTGGGTTCTTGGACTAGTCCGTTATTTATGGGAAATTATGGTTATGGTTTTTTGTTTGGGAATTCCGTTTTCCACATGGAGCGTACAACATGCCAACTGGGCATAGGTGTATACCTGTCATGGGTTTGGGCTTTTATACCCCTCCTTTTCAACCTAACCTAACCTAATACTTTATTATTTTATTATTTTATAAATTATTTTTAATAAAATATTTAATAAAAATTGCCTACAATTCCTTTAACCTTTTTACTATAGCTCATGAATGTATCATTTTGCATTTTTAAGGAGTCTCTTAATTAAACAAAAATAACCATTTTTGGTCTTTGGCTATCTTTAATTGTACATACGTTGTGGTTTTCAAAAGAAGTCTTAAGTGTCGTTTTGTCGAAATATCGTAAATAAAAAAAGTATTGTTTATTTTAAAATGTTTAAACAATTTTGAAAATGTTGACATTGTTGTTGCAAATGTTTATTTTTCTTGTTAAATTATTAACCGAAATCGTCTACTTATAATGATTATAATTGCAACATACGTTCCAAAACTACATGATATAACGAAAACAGGATTCACCAAATAGTTGAAATTTATTATGCCAATTATTGTGGTGTTGAAGGTGAGCAAAAACTTACTACAATGCTAACAGTAAAGTATTAAAACATACAACACTCCTGAATTAAAAAAATGGTATTTTTCGTTTAAACAAGCATTACTATTTACATATTACACTAGGGACAACTGTAGTTTACTTACAAATACTCAATACCTACGCGAATTATTCCTACGAAATAAAAAAAACCGAAATAACTACATTCAAGGAGCAGTTACTTAATATTGTGAAGCACTTCCCAACGTTTATAAATGATTTGAAACTAAAAAAGTCCGTCTTATAGTACTCTAGCATAGAGCACTTCTCGTACATACATTCATGCAGACATACATACAAATGTACATGTATTTTCATTAGATAGGTTCCAAAATTATAATCGTATAACAAATCGTTTGTAAATAAAAGGATTTTTTTAAGAAATTTCTCTAACCTTCAAAGGTACGATTTAAATAAAAGTTTGTTGGAATTATGTAGAACGAGCTGAAGAAGCATTCCTTACATTATTTTAGGTACACACATACATATGTACGTGCAAATGAAGATTGAACCAAAAAAAATCTACATTTTGTACCACTCTAATGTACGTCATGTATACCTACATATTTATACAATACAAACAGGATAGGAATTTCATTTAAAAACTTCTTATAGTTTGTGTACATTTTTACCTTATTCTTCACTAATTGGCAAAAAATACCATTTATGGTATGAAAGCATTAAAGCGCAATTTCAGAACAAAACGAAACCAAAGATGAAGGAACAACAAAACTAATGAGACAACAAAGATAACAAACAAATGTCTCGAGATCATAGGTGACCACAATGGCATTGACAATTGTCCAACTGGAAAAGGAGATAATTTTACGTGAATGTATTTATTGCATCCAGATTTCACTTACTGCCATAAATATTCTTTGCTCCCACATACGGTACATAAGTATGTGTGTATGTACATATGGCTGTGTATACGATAGTACATACAGGGTGGGCCAACAGTTACCATGGGGTTTAAAATTGTAAAAACTCTTGTTTACAAATTTTTTTATTTGTTTTTTTTCACACAAATAATGGAGAGTTTAAGAACTGAACAAAGGACCAGAATAACAGAATAGAATTTTATTATTTAAATCAGCAATCAATTATTTTAGTGCAAAAATATTTAAAAGACGATATTTTAACGCTAGAATTTCACTCTCTGAAGCAATGATTCGTTACTTATTATTTTTTATATGTAAATTTTATTGACAAATTACTATAGTTTGTCTCAGCGCCTAAAAGGCATTGTTGAGTTGGCAAAAAATATATTTTCTTAAAATTTATATGTATGTTAGAAAAAGGAAACAAAATATATGTATATAAATGAAATTAATTTATTTCAGTTATGAGATCAGTTTATTAAATAGATAAAAAGTTCATTTATATGTTGCAAAATGTGATGCTTAAAAAGTCTTACATCTGAGGCAAGTTATTGTATTCACCTACGCCAAGCGATTTTCATTTTTTTCGTATTTATCACATGATTACGTATCATAAAATTTATAGTATAATGTCCAAAATATTGTGCAAACATTAAAAAACATATTTTGTTGGATTTTAAAAATACCATACATGGCTTAAACTGTTTGACATTTATCTATCAATATATAAGTAGAGAAGTTGTAGGATATGTTATCGATAGATTACAAACAACCTTTGAAACCTTATTTTTCATACTTTGAAGTGACTTAATGTCATTACTCTTCCTGTAAGCAAATAAATAAATTATTAAAATGGCTATGAATTAGGGCATGATAAACTGAGGGTTAAGAACTTTTATCAGACTTGCGCTCCATTAGTAAGGTGTGGCATTACATCTGAGAATATCATTAGGGTTTACTTCATCGAATATTTAGATGAAAGGACAACAACTGTAAATTAAGAACGGTATCGGTTTACGATAAAATACTTCTTATGTCCTGCTATTGAAAACAGTCTTAAAATGCGGTTTCAGCAGGATGGAGCCGCCGCCCACAGTTAGGCGCTAATACAATGGTTCTTTCAAGTCAAATTTTCTGAGAGCGAACAATTTCCAGAAATTCGGAAATTAATTGATTGACTATTTCCTTTAGGGTTATTTAAAGAAGCGAGTATATGAGAACAAGTCCGAGACAATACTTAAATTCAAGCCTACCACTGTAGCGTAAATTCGAGCGCCACACCCATACATTTTGTGAGATATTATGGAAAATGCTCTCAAAACGAGCCCATCATTGCGAATCTGAAAACGGAAGTCATTATTCTTAGTGTAAAAAATTCCCATTTTACAATCGAAAACATAAAAAAATATATGTAGACGAAAAAGCTATTGAATTTTTAAATCCAATGGTGACTTTTGACCCATCCTATAGATATTTACATAAATACATGAAGTAAATTGCATTTGATGAGAAAAGTCTTGCAGTGGAAACTTTTTCTTTATTATTAAAATATAAAATAGGCTTGTTTATATTTGCAACAAAATTAATTATACAAGTTTTAAAACTGAAGCTGCTTGATATTACGAATCATTTGATACCAACATACTGACATACATATTTATATACTTATACAGGATGTGGCCCAGTCACCAGCTAAAATACAATACAGTTTGAAAAAATGCTTCAGTTTCGAAAAATATGAAATATTTATTAAGGCCAATTTAGACTATACTACGAGTCGTACGATTTCGATTAGATTTTGTAGAAGCAAAATGTGATGAAATTCTCTCCGTACTCAAGAAAGTGAGAGCAAAAGTATAAGTAAGTTTTGTTTGCGTTTTCACTATTAGTGTGAAGTAGAATCAAACTTAATAAAAAAGAAAAATAATCAAACTAAGAATCTTATTAACACAACAAATTATAATCGTGAGTACAAAAAATAAAAAAATCTACTTTTTAATTCAATGAGGTGTTTTGCGTTTTTACAAAGATAAAATTTTGGTTTTATTCTTTGTCTTTTGTTTTCGAATGTGTTTAATGAATAAAACAGTTTATGGTGTTTGTAGTTCTACGAAAACTACAGAAACAACAAACCACTTTCTTCTACTCTGTGTACCACAATCAAATATATGCATGTTGTTTTTGTAATTGTTATAGAATTACTAGCACACCTTTAATGTGTTTGCCAATGAATACATTAAAATACACCTCTGATCTAATGAAATGCTCCATTATTTAAAACGATTTAAAAAATGAAAAAATACGGCCCGCTTGTCAAATTTTCATCCGTATTTTCATTTATATTTTATTCTACTGATTACAATTTGGTTTCACACTATTCTACTTTGTTCATTCTACACGATTTTTTGACATGTCATACGACTTGTATTATAGTCTAAAGTGGCCTTTAGTAAATTCTGAAGAAAAAAAGAATTTTTATATATAAAAAAAAGTTTTTTTTTTTGTTTTTTTTTTTTGGTTTTTTTTTTTATAGTTTTCCTAAAAAGAAATAAAATTAGACTTTTAATTGTCTAATTATTTTTTCAAAATCCAGATGTATTTTTATACCCTTCACACAGTGAAAAAGGGTATATATAGGTTTGTCATTCCGTGTGAAATTTCTACAATTTTCATTTCCGACCCCATAAAGTATATATTTTCTAAAAGCTTATGAATAGGGGAGTCGATTAAGCCCTGTCAGTCTGTCCGTCTGACCGTCTGTCCGTGTGTATGTTGAAATCAACTTTTTGAAGCCCCCCGACATAGGTTGGACCCGGGTAAGGTATTAAAATATCAGAAATATTCGGGAGTAGATCGGTATTGGAAATCAGAAACATCGGTACATAAACAACTGAGATATGAGCAAAAACCCACGACCACCTCGATTTTTTTTCACAAAAACAACATTACAACAACAACATACATACATACAAACGTGTATACTGGTTAGAGAAAACGTGGCATCGAATCCCAGCTGAGCCAAAAAAAATTTTTTTTTAATTTTCTTAAAATTTTTTTTTAATTTTTTTTTTATTTTTTATTTATTTTTTATTTAATATATTATTTATATTTTTATTATTTTTTTTTTAATTTTTTTTTTTTTTTTTTTTTGTTTTATATATGTATATTGTATATATAATAATTTTTTTTTTTTTTTTTAATTTTTTTTTTAAATTTTTTAAAAAAAATTTTTTTTTTTTTCGTTTTTTTAACATACATACGTGTACGTATTTCATATGGGATGAATGGTGATACAAGCAACTGTTATTGCATGACTACACGTTGTGAAGGGTATATAAGATTCGGCATGGCCGAATATAGCACTCTTACTTGTTCTTATTGTCCAGTTATTTGCCTTTTGGTTTCTAGCGACCATAGTCGTTTCGCTGGTAAACTCTAATTAAAATAAAAAATATTTCCAATTTAAATATTTAATACGAAACATACAACAGACAAGTAAATATTATACAACTTTAAAGGACAATTTCTTAAGCATAATGTTTATTTATATATTTTCTTCTTCTTTTTTTTGGAAAGTTAAAACGTTTATGTTAAATTAAAAATATATTTTCAAACGCAGTGTACGTATGTATGTGTGTGTGTATTTACTTATTTTTCATATTTAGAAACTTGATATTGATTGCACTATTGATTTTCGCGTCGCGATTGCTATTTGCTACAAATATGGCGCAAAAAACATGTTTTAAAAGGCAATTATAGTGTTGCTTTGCAGCAACAGTGTCGACTAACATCCTGTTCTCATACCTGAAATGACACATTGAATTTATGCCAATGAAATTTATTTGTATGTAAAAGAGGAAGAAAGATGAGAAATAAGAATGCGGTCTTTGAACTCTCCTTTGAACATTGTATGAATGCAGAATTGACAATGAACATCTCTTTACGTGTTTTCATAATGTTTAATCCTGTAGGAACTCTTTAAATCACATTCATGATCTGATTGTTCATAAGCTAATGGCATTCATACTTCGTAGGAAACGTCACACCTCTATGTATACTTTGTGTGTCTCTATTCATATGAGACTCGAGCGTAAATTTTGTTATTTTCAGTATTTTGCCGTATGTTTTGAAGTAGATTCTTAAAGACATTGTACGCTATTAAGTAGATGTTACAAGTCGGTTTAAAAAAAGGCAAATGCAGTTGTCAAAGCGTGTTCCTAAAAATAATAATAATAAACCATAAACAAGTTAAAGTTAATAAATACTATTCATTATTATGAATGATTATGGTTATTTTCTAAAAGTGAATGTATTAAGACAACAAACAAAAATTACTAGATTCAGTATAAAAACATTGCGGGTAAAATTATTTACAGAAATTTAAGTTATTTACAAACGCAAAATTAATATGTATATACACATACGTGTATATATATTTATATGTATGTATTAAACGCGGATCCAGCTTACTGGTTTTGGAGGGATGAACTTTTTATTAAAACATATGAATTGTTTGTTTTATGGCTGCGAAAACTATTACGCATCAAAAAAAATAAATAAATTTTTTGTTTGGAGAGAGAATTATTCTTCACCACACCCCCATATAGAGACGTGGTTTTGTGCACTAATTTATACAAGCTGAAGCCGGACAATCAATTCAATTCAGGCAACTTATAGAAATTTTGCAACCACTTCTTTTCCTCTATGCAAGACCGTCCCGTCTGATATCTGTGGCCTAATCTGCCTAAAATAGTGCCCTATTGGTAATTTCCGTATTGATAAAGATTTCCTAATCCCGCCTCATCGAGCCTTATTACACTTTTGCCACCATTCCCATAATCCAGGAAACTATGGATACTCGATAATCAATATTTTATTTTTTGACGATTTCAGGCAGTTAAAAAAATGGCAAAATAAATATTTGTTACTTAGGTTTTTACGGAAAGAAAAATTTAACACGCCCAAATTTACGCCCAATTTTTTAATTATCTTGGATCGGATAGTGGGCTATTTGTCTAATTGAATGCAAAGTTAATTTTTGACGCCGAATCTTCTTTGAAATAATTTATACCACTTCGGTTTGATGTTCCATTTCGGAACAATGTTAGATGTTAAAATTTTCAATTCTAGTAATAACCATTTAAAAAAAGATTGTACAATTCATTTAAATAGTGTCAAATGAGCGGGTATGGTACCCCACCCATACCCATATTTAATAGCATATCTGCAGAACTGTAAATGTTATAGGCTCAAAAACCTGTGTACTTTGGCTACAATATTAGTTTACTTCTTCGAGCGCAATTTGGTTTAAAGTTAGAACGAACTACATACTTTTGATATCAGCTTCCTGATTAGAAACAAAATTGATTAGGATGGGAGAAGGGACAATGACACCCTCATACGAATGAAATACTTTTAATTGCAATTATTGCGTACCTAAAAAGTTGTGGCAGATAAATGATTTTGCAAATAATGCTGTTTATGCTTAGATATAAAATATAGAGGGTTTAAAATACAAGCCGACCACATGTTTCTTAATATTGCAGCAACATAAAAATAACCAATTATAATTCAACTTCTTACTTGCTATTGGTAACTACTTAGTTACATTTGTAAGCGAGGGTCGTGAATTTTGGTGCAACTCAAACGAGTAATATTATCTGCTAGCTTACTAGGAAAGTTAAGTTTATGCTGTAGCCTATTTAAGTTCAGAAAATGTGGGATATTCCAAAATATTTCATTACCCCCCATATTATAAAGTAAATATATGTATGTAAATACATATGTATGTATGTATGTATATTCAATTGTTTTAATATTGAACTTTTCTTTGATAGAAGTAAATTTATAATGGGATTATTTAATGGCTAATTGCACCTCGTAATTAATAATTTTATCTTTCAGTATACAAGGACTTTACTGAACATAATCGTAAACTTTTAACCAAAACCCCTTGATAGGTGAATTATTGGAATAAATTTATAATCATTATTCATCCTTATGAAATGCATATTCCGCTTGAAGCGAAAATTGGTATTATGAATTCGCGTGGAACTTTTGTTCCCTTCATTGAACAGCTGTTTAAAACAAAGTAAACTGTCAATGCACATTGTTTTGTGATTAAGAAAAATAATCGTTAACATGTTTGGGAAACTTATTCATGTTTGGAATTTGAGGGAAAATTAAAATGATTTGATCTTTATATAATCGATCCACACATTCTTGCTTTAATTATTTCGGAATACATTATGTAAAAAGGGGTTTTTCACAAGACTTTCCATAAATAAAATAATTCATTTAAAGAGCTTAAAGATTGCATCCTCTTTCGTTGGTTGTTTATCATGGTAATATTTATGTTGCCTAAACATACGAACATTCAAAAGTGCTCATTTGTTTACTATTGGGTATTCATCGTGCTAATACGTTGTTGTTGCTTGTAAAATTTATTAAAATTTATATTTAGTGGCAAATCGTTTGTAGTTTTATTAGCATCTGCAGCAGCATTCAAAGTAGAAGAATCTCCAGCATAATCGTCAGCATCGTCAACTGTATCGTTATTATCTTAACTTTTTGTTGTTCTGTTGTTCAGATGATTGCTTATTTTGCTCAAGGCTATTTACTCTGAAAAGTTCTTTTACTTTTACGACGCTATTATTGTATTGGTTTTTTTTAAGATTTTCAGTCTCGCATTTCTTTAATCATTATTCTTTAAACAAAATAAACTTTAATGAAATATGTACACAGTTACTGTATTTTTTAGGTGTCAGACATTTAATTTTATTTCATATTTTAATGTTTTAATATTTCACAATTGCTAAAAAAAATTGTTCTCACTAATTGAGTTTTGTAAGCAGTGCAGACTTTGTTCGCTTACTATTTTGCATACTAGGAAATGCTAAAATAGTTTGAGGAGCAAAAATTTATTTCATTGCAACCCTCTTAGTAATGCCTAAGGGGAAGTCATGATTTAAATGCTTCTGATAGAAATAAAATTGCAAAAAGGAGAACTCCGAAGTGGAAAATCGCATATCAAAATCCTAAGCACGATTACATATGGTTTTGGAAGAAATTAAGGACTAAGTTGGCTATTCAAAAAGCGTTATTTTTTAATAAAGTTTTTTGCTGCAGCCATAATTGTTCATACACGTGCACTGACCGGCTAAATAATAGCCAGCATATCAGAGCCGTTAATAAGTTTTGAGAGTTAAGCTCTAAACACATAGACGCCAGCAGACTTCACAACTTCAAGGCTTCAAATGCTGCCAACTTCAAATGCTGCTCTGAAGTCAGCTTCATAATTATTTTGAAGACAGCAACAACATAATAATCAGCTGATGTGCATTTTAGCAATACAAATGTCAGGGATGCCGCATATATATTTTATAATGAATAATATTAATTTATTGATAAAAAAAATGTAATAATATCACGAAAAACTATAAAAACACATACACTTATTTCTTTATTGTATTTTTGTAATGTTCTTTTATGTTTAATATCAAAAATAAGTTTTTTTTCTTTTTTTCCAATTTAATATTTATAATGGCAACACTATATTTGTTCTTGCTGCCCGTCAAAATAGAAAATAGCCTAAGTTGGCAGCAGCAGCAAATGCTGTTGTGCAGTCGTGCTGCTGTGCTGCCGTCAAAATAATCGTTTTCATTTAAACACATGGATTTTATTTTTGACATATTGCTGCTTGCTGTCTGCTGTCGTCTATGTGTTTAGAGCATTACAACCGTCAAAAAAAAAAAAAAAAACACCCGAAAATTTGCAAAACCGCCAAATATTTTACAATTCGCCGCCACCGAAAAAAAGTGTTGAATCTGTCAATTTGCTTTCAGTTTACATTTGCACGAAAAAATCTTTAACATTTTTAAGTATATTTTATTCAGTGATTGACTCTATAATAACTGAAATCTACCGCTCTCATTAGCGTTTCGTTATTTTTTGCTAATTATACGGCAAATATTTATTTAACAAATGTTTCGTTTTGCTTATAGAATTTGTATCAGCTAATCCAAGGCGGATTGAAAACTTGGCCCTATAAAATTAATCGATTGATTTTTTTTATTTGTTGCGTAATTTGTTATCTTGAGTTAATCTATATTTGAAATAACACACTTAGTTATGAGAGGTCGTTTACAAAAGTCGTATTTTTATTTTTTCAATTTATAAAACTTGATTTAAGGACACCTTGTGAATTTAGCAACATTTATATAATTACAATTTTTTTCTTTTGAACATTAGTTCAAAAACTAAAAATTTTCTTCCACATTTCTTGATCGAAAAGTGCCTTTGTCGTCAATATGATTTTGCTTTGAGAAATTAGATCGCTGATTAAAATAATAAAATTCATTTATTCTGGTTCTGGTGAATCTCTCCAGTACTTCTCATCCAGGTGTTATTTATATAATTTGTATAAAAAGATACATAAACGAAAAAGTTATTTAATTCTAAAGCCCATTGTGACTTTGGGCCTGCCCTGTACTATAATCTTTTTAGGTTTTATTAAGATTTGTTTTGTTTTTTTATACCCTTCACCTGTGGTGCACAAGGGTATATATAGCTTTGTCATTCCGTTTGTAATTTCTACAATTTTCATTTCCGACCCCATAAAGTATATATTTTCTGAAAGCTTATGAATAGAGGAGTCGATTAAGCCCTGACCGTCTGACCGTCTGTCCGTCTGCCCGTCTGTCCGTGTGTTGGTTGAAATCAACTTTTAGAAGCAACTATATGTTCCTCAGATCTGTATATGGTATCAATCTCTTGGAAATATCCGGGAATGAATCGCTATTGAAATTCAGCAAAATCGCCCCATAACTTTCTGAGATATGAGCAAAAAACCACGACCACCTCGTTTTTTTCACAATTACAACAACAACATACATACATACATACATGTAAAAAAACATACCAAACAAAAAAAATTACAAAAAAAAAAAATATTAAAAATAAGAAAAAAATAATAAAAAAAAACTACAAAAAAAAATTTTAAAAAAATTTAAAAAAAAATTTTAAAAAATTTTTTAAAAATTTTTCTAAAAAAATTTTTTTAAAAAAATTTAAAACAAATATAAAAAAAAATAATAAAATATAAATAATATATTAAATAAAATAAAATAAAATTTTTTTGGCTTAGCTGGGATTCGATGCCACATTTATTCTAACGGGTACGTATGCACGTATTTTATATGGGATGAACAACAATTGTTATTGCATGACTACACGTTGTGAAGGGTATATAAGATTCGGCACGGCCGAATATAGCACTGTTACTTGTTTTTCTAATATTTTGTGATAATTTTTAAAGCTTTAAATCCGCAAAAATTATAATGTAAAAAAGGTGTGTTTATCTGTTCAAATGTTTAGAATGAAAATATTATTTTGCATTTAACTCAATCTTTTATTTTGTAATTATGCATATGAAGAAGCTTCCTCACTTCATTAATCTGTTTTGCAAAACTTTATCTTTCTTGTTTTTGTTTTTATTGTTGCTTTTAATAACAAATTATGTATGTAGGTACCGTATCCGTTTAAATAGTTGTAACAAATGTCATGTTAGAGACAACATGTGAATTATGGATTGTTTTTGCGGCCTTTTTCGAAAATTATGGTTTTTTTGTAGAATTTTTTTTTGCATTATTTTTAACTTTATTTAAACTTAAATCTCTTGCATTTAACTTCATTCGAGTAGTAGTGTTAGTAGTGTGTTTGTGGCCCTGAGCAATTCTATAAAATTTATTGTTTTCTACAAATTACAATTACGACACATGCAATTAACTAAAATGTATGCAAGAATGTTCGTATGAAGTTTATTTTTAATTTTTTTTTTTCAGATTGTATGCTGTTTTGTGTTATTTTTAACTTTAGAGTCTTGCTTTTATTGTGGCCTTTAAAAAGGTTTCATTAACCACATACAATCGATCACAAATACAAATTCTAATTCTTATTTCTTTTAGTTCTAATTTTTGTAATAATGCAAATCAAAAATCCTGTTCTTGATATGCGATGTTTTATAAATACATATGAACACACATATCGATGGATTAATATGAAAAGGGCGTATCTCCAATTTTTACTATTATACAAAGAAAACAAAAAAACAATAAAATTTAAAACAATGAAATGAGTAACAGCTTCTTGTTGTGGCTTCGGTCACTAAACTTTTTTAAAAATCAATAATATACGGCCTTTTTATATTAGGTCATCGATATACAGAAATAGTTTTTATAATTTAGCACAACATACATACGAATAAAGTAATAAAAAAATTTTTGAATCGTTCCACAGATGAGTATTTGACCTGAAAAGCTGGCCAAAAAGGCAAAACTGAATTTTAAGAAATCTTAAGAACTAAGTACGCAGCTCGACAGACAACAATATTTTACATTATATTGTAAATTTTGAAGACTTTTAGTTGCGATTTGTAGCTCTGAGACCCTGCTAAAGTCAGGAAAGTGAAGAAAATTATATGAGATTTAAATGTTTTTTTTCGGTTTCTGGATGTTTTTATGATATTTTTTTACGGCTAAAGGAATAAAGGTTTAACAATGATTTTTTTTCGCTGAAAGATTTGATCAAAAGTTACTTAAAAAAGAAGAAAAATTTTAAATATGTTGAATATTCATGTTGAAACAATTCGTTCAAAAGCTAAAAAAAAAAAAATTATACACTTTTTTTGCAAAAAAAAGAAAAAGAAGAGGTTTTTGAAAGTGAGGTTAGCATCTCTACGAATTATGTTTGATACCACAATAAAATTAGGAATATCTAATTTTAGAAACAAAAAAAAAAGTTTGCGCAAGTTTGCGCCATTATTTTTGACGATTTTTTTAAATGTTCACATTTCTTCCATTTTTGCTTATCAGGCACTTTTTCTTATATGTACATTTATATCGTCATAAACTTTTATGCATTTTGAATTATTGATTTCAACTGTTATTCACATCACTTTTAACACTTCACAATGTTAATACCTGCCTATAATTATAAATTTGAAAAATTCTTTATTATCGATAATAGTTATAAGGGAATGTCCCACACATCCCCATAAAGGATATTTTTATATACCTGCTCTACAAAACATTATATGTTGAAAAAAATAAATATACGTACCTAATAAGAATAATTATTAAAAGCATTAATCACAAAAATAAGTTTACAAATAATAAATACAGGTACATAAAAAATACATGGGCACCTAGGTATCAGGCTACCATCCAATTGTCAGAAGAAGCTGCCGAGGCCAGAAATAAGCCCTTACGATTATATCGTACGAATTATTCGAGGAAATTCAGCAAAAGCGATACAAATCGAGATGTCTTGAATAGGTAATTTCTGAGAAGTGACTCTTTTATAAGGCATAATAAAAAAGTTTTTTCATCAGAAACCATCTTCCTGACACCGATAATGCATCTAATAAGGATATTCATACGACATAAAAATTATTGAGGAATTTGTATTAGTTTAACTGGTCCCTTTCTTAAGTATTATATAATATAAAATATATATAATGAAGACTTTTTCATAAAAAAACATTCTGTTTTATAAGAGCCTTACAGTTTTCATTTTTTTTTTTTTTAATTAGACCGTAAATCATATGTTTGCTGACAGGCAAGCACACTTTAAGTGTGAGTGCGATGGGGGACCTTAGTCTGAGGGAGATGCTGGCGATTACAAAGGACTGTGCGATGAGGATTGTCGACAATCACCAGTCGGCAGTGTGAGATCGTTTTCCTAGTCCAGAGCAAACGCCGGTTGTGGCGCGGGACTCAGTGATTGAAGGTATACTGATCGGTAGACACGAAATCACTGAGGAGCGAAGGGGGTCGAAAAGGGACCCGTGATAGTAGTGGTCTGCTTCGATATTCCCCCTACATGTGTATATATATGTTTGCATGTACATACAGTCTGTTAAGAATGAGTTTAAACTTTAAAATCAACATTTGTTAATTGAGTTTTACTATTTATACCGACTTTTATTTCTTAGGAATGTGGCTTTTGGAAAAATATTAAAAATTTCAATTTTTGGTTCTTTAATTTTTTTTATGGCATTTTGAAAACAAAAAAATTTTACGAATTTTGCAGGAAAAATTTTTTTTTTGCCATTACATTTTTAATAACTCCGAAATAGTAATAGATAGAAAAGAAATGTGCTTAGTTAGTTTAAGCAGAATTTTCCGGTGCATCTTCTGATCCTCCTGCTATTAAAATCAGAGAATTCGTTTTCAAGTTATGACAAAATATATTAGGCAACCCAATGATTTAGAGAGTGAAATTTGCCACGCCTTAAACAGAAAATCCTTACGTACTAGAGAAAAACGGAAAACAGATTTGAATAAAGGGCATCAAAATCAATATAGTCCACATACTTTTATTTCTAGCAGAGGCAAAAAAATTTTTTTGCTGTGCAGTGTACTTTTGTTGCGCAAAATTTTCAAAATCTGCCACTAAATTTCTTATATCATACTACACCTAAAACTATCAAAAAACTAGAACTTTTAAACTAAAAAAACATGTTTAATAATTTTGGCCAGCTTTTCAGGCCAAATACTCCTCTGTGCGTTGCACAAAATACACTTAAACAATTACAAGAAAATAAGCAACAACATTTTTCTAAAAATTTATTTACTAATTATGAAGAAAATTTGAACATTTGAAACAAAATTTGTTTTCAAATTCAGTTCAAATGTAACTGAAGTGTACACATTTGTTCACTGCAGGAAGTTTATAAAAACATTTACATACACATGCATAAGTATACATATGCACGCATATACTTATATTGGGTGTTACTATGTTTCACTATATTTTGTATAACTTTCAGGCGATAGACATTTGAGCAAGAGTTAATTTAACAAGATATTTGACTTTTTCTTTTTGGAAAAAAAACTCGTTGCCATTAATGAAGTTGAAGACTTTCCAATATTGTATAAGAAATTTTGCGTGGGCTTTCCTGAATACATTAAACCAAAAAGAAAGAAAAAATCCAGAATTATCTATCTCCATACGTATGTACTACCTACCCAAGAGAAAGCTGAATGTTACCTTTATAGTTACAACATCGTAAATGCACAGTATAGATACATCGTAGATAAATATATAAATGTATTTCGTTTTACCGGTTACATTGGTGAAACACACATACACAGATGCATACATACATGCATGCATTTAAACAATTTACATTTGCTGCTGTAATTTTTGTTGTTGTTGTTGTTTTCTATAAAGTCACCTAAATATTAATTTGAATAAACAATATTAATCAGAAAGAAATTAGCGATTAAACGAATTAAAATAAATAGTTTGTCAATTAAAATGGCAAAAGCTATTGAATGATTAAAATTCGTATTTGGATCGGTTTTGCCTGATTGCATTTAAAAAAAAAAAGAATTAAATAACAAATTGTTGTATTTAATAAAAAGAAAGAAGAAAAAAATAAAAGCAATAAAAGGGTGGGGTTGTTGGGTGTAGTATTTATACATAATTTCAAATAAAGGCAATTTTAGAGTTTTCTTTTTATAGAATTTAAGCTTCTTTACTCTTTAATTTCATCCATTCCAATTTCTCTCAAAACAATCAACAAATATTCTTTTATCTTTTAGCTTTTACACCACTACTACTACTACTACACGTTTATAAAAAATCTCCTATTATAAATGTGTATATAGTACGTACGTATATTCTATGTATGTATGTATGTACATATGTACATGTGTACATATGCACGCATGTACATTCGATCAAATGAAATCAATTAGATATTTGTTTATTTAGTGTGTGTATTTACTTTAATTTGATTTTTTTTTTTTTTTTTGATAATTTTAATGTTCGAAAGCATAATGTAAAAGATGTAGACGCTTATACTGGTATCTTTTGAAGAAAATCCAAAAACAAATAAGTTTTTAATTTAAAAATATTTGTGTTTAAGTTTTTTTTTTGTATATCGAAGTTAAATAACACTGTATGTACAACAAAATCAAATTTGATTATGACAATGGAGTCCGACAGAGGGGACCAACAAATATACGTGTTTCGGCATTTCGAAAGTTTACGTTGAAGTAAGAAAACCGTGTGATGTTTACATTTAATGTTTTCACCAAATTAATGTAAAATAAAACATGCAGCGATGTCAACTATTTATAACCAAAAGGCGCTAGAAAGTGCTAAAATTTAAATTTGCTTTGATTTTCCCATTGTTTATATTACCTCAGAGGTAATTTTGTGAATTCAGTACGGGTAAAGGTGATTTTTTACTTACAATATGAAAGATAATTAAAGGGTGTCCAAAAGTAAATTATCATTTTAATTTCAATAAACAAATTTTTTTTTTAAATATTTTTATTTCAGATTATTATAAATAGGTTCTGGTTAAAAATGAAAAAATATGTCGATCAAGTGAAGTGGCGCATCAGATATCAACCTGAATTAACGTAAAGGCTACCTTTCTTCTCGATAACTAAGCAGATAAGGTCGCGGGCATATGCTAGTTAAATAATAAAATTTAAACAAACGCTTGAAAAAACACTATTACTAGGGGAGTCGATTTAGCTCTGTCAGTTGTCCGTCTGACCGTCTGTTCGTATGTTTGTTAAAATCAACTTTTTGAAGCCCCTCGATATCGCCGGGACCCGTGTGAACTATTAAAATATTGGAAATATCAGAATATTGGAATCGGTACATAAACGACTGAGACATGAGCAAAAACCCACGACCAACTTTTTTTTCACAAGAACAACAACATACATACATACAAACATGGTATATCTACTGATTAGAGTAAACGTGGCATCGAATCCCAGCTGAGCCAAAAATTTTTTTTTTTTAACATACATACGTATGTAAGTTTTTTATACACGTTGTAAAGGGTATATAACGTTCGGCACGGCCGAATATAGCACTCTTACTTGTTTGACACAAAACGATACAATAATACAACCGATACAACAGAAATTGTGTTCACAATAAACAAATACTGTATGCAAATAGATGATAGAAAATACGATACAAAGGGGATTGGAAATTAAACGTATGTAAGAAATGCCACCAACATATTAGGGCTAAACTAAGATCTCAATAACCCTAAACTGACGGTTTCAAACTTTTTGTCTTTTTGATTAACAGCAGGACAAATGCCTGCAAATTTAATGCTCAAGAGTTACGACATAGATCATTCATGAATATTAAAAACGCCTCTATTAGAATATCAAGTTCATACCTCTTTTAAAAGAATACACCGTAAAGTATATGAACAAATTACATACAGACATACAAACTTACGTTCGTACATGTGTATAACTTATTTTACTTTTTACAAGTTTTCCTAATTTACAAGGTTAGAGTTTTCGTTTCAATTTAGTAAACCAAAGATAAATAATATTCTAACAAAATTAAGTTTTTTTTTACTCTTGCGTTAGTTACTTGAAACGTTTTTGTCTCTAAACCATTTTATGAGAAACAAAAAACTCGTGCTTCATCTCTAAAACAAGAATATTTAACTGATGATATTGTGCAACTGCAATTATCACCCAACGTTTGCTTGGCATGCCACATGGCTGCATATGCTTATGTTTTCCTATTGCTATTGTTGTTCTTTGTTTTGACGGTTAAAGTGATGATATAAATAACTTTACTAAGCAATTGGTGCCCTGGTTTTATATAATTTTTTTATTTGTTGCCATTGTTGTCTTCTGAAGCACAGTCTCCTTGAAGCTATATCATTCGAAAAAAACGCCCCCACAAATTGCAAAAAAAAAACAATATAAGCTGAAACTGAACTACACTACAAATAAATAGTAAGCAGGAGCTGAAAAATAAACTCGAAAATTGTATAAAAACTAATACAATGCATCAAAGAAAATATTGAGGTAGTGGTGGTGGTGTTGGATAAAGCCACCATCAACAACAAATACTCTTGGCAGTATTTTTGAGATGTAAAGTAGTGCGGCACTTTAAGTTTTATCTGTAAGCAAGCAGGCCATTAACAAAACTGCGTTTTGTTCTTTGATTTTAAAGCCGATAGTTAGCTGTGTATTTCTAATGGATTTTAAATTTTGTGTTGGTTTATTTGTTTACTTAATAACATTTGATGCATCCATACATAAGGCTAATGTACAAACATATGTGTATACATATATATATGTATATACACACATACATACATAGATTTATGTACATATGTATGTTATTATTGCAGCTTCCTTGCATTTGATATTAAATAAATTTACTTATTCAGCATTTTATATTAGTTTATTTTTGTTTTTATACATACATACAGTCATACTTACATATACATATACATGAATGCATAAATATTTGTATTAAAAGTTATAAGGAATATAAAATGCATACGTAAGTACTTATGTACGTTTAGAGTTGCTTGCATGAATATCATTTGTGTGTTTAAACATTAATATTTTCAAATTAATATTTTTTTAATGGAATAAGAAAAAAACAAATAATAATTATAACTACAAACAGTTTCTTCTTAACACATTCTCAGGTTATGATCAGAATAAAGGAATAATTTTTAACTAATTTTTATGTTTAATGTTAATGGTAATGCTCTAAGCAATTGCCAAACATAGACATTAACATCTGAAAAAGGTAGTGCTCCGAAGGGCAAATAAATTTTTAAATAAAATAATAATACATTGATTTGTTTAAATTGACGACAGAATTGTCTTTTGTGTATGCAAAGGAAAATGTTTAGGTCCTTTAAAATATATTTCATTATAGTTGGTCAAGAAAATAATGCATGAATGATGGTGCATTTAATTTTCTCTCATAACCAAAATTATTATAAATACATTTAAGTTTTATTGTTATACAGGGTGGACCAAAAGTCTGAAATTTAATACATTTTTCGTTTGTATGGTTTTTTTTTTATAAAATATAAAAATAAAAAATAATTTTTAACTAAGTGTCGAAAATTGCAGATAAAAAATAATCACATTAACAACAAAAGTGACAGAAATACAACTAATAAGAACTTAACAGGAATCTTCACTAATGTTTTGGATGTTAAACAAATATATATTTATTTATTTGTCGGTACAATAATCTATTTTCGGGTGGTTGTAGAATGGTACTCGTTCCAGGTTTACAAGATTGATTACACGATTGATTTCCACGACGTAAATCAGGTTGTCTCCTCTTTGGTTCTTTCGTATTCATATCAAATCGATATACATTAATATGTTAAAACACCAATCTCTTTTGCTTTAAGTCTAGCTGGCGGTTCACAAGGATCGATCTTAGGCTCTCTACTATTTTCGTTATTCGTGAATGATCTTCAAGGCAAACTCGAACATTTTAGGGTTGTATTGTGTACAGATGATGTTCAGTTTTAAATTAGTTGTAGCGACAACGTGGCTGATTAATGTGTGAGAACCCTAAAACTGGGAGTTAGAATGAGTTTATGAGTGGGCTACCGCTTTTAGCAAAGTCAGTATTGCACTCCAATCAAAACTAAAATATTCTTGGCTAAATCCTATTTGATACCAATGTTATTGTATGGCTATTCACTATTTAAAAGCTGCGATAATGAAAGTAAACGAAAACCTAATGTGGCGTTTAATGGACGTTTATGGCCTAAGAAGAAATGACCATATATCCCACTATGTTACCCAGCTTTATGGCATTAGAATTGACGATTAGTTAGAAGTGTGTGTTTAACTGTTTATGCACATCCGCCTAAACATCTCTTTGACCATCTTGATTAGTTGTTTTCTAAGCACATCAATTCAACAAACATATTTTTGGTGATTTGTCATGCTGAATGTGCAATATTTATTTTCTTTTTTATACAAAAGTCTGATTGAATAACAGTAAATGAGATCAATGTTTTTGCTTACATTTTTTAGCATATTTTATTAAATTTGTTTATTTATTCAATTTAAACCTTTTTATTATTGAAATTTATTGAAAATACAAATTGCAGTAGTTGTTAATATGGAGACAATATTGAATGAATTACCCCGTATAAAGAAAATGTTTCGATTAACTCTTAAAATTGTAATGAAACCCGATAACTTTTCTGTACGTTCATTTATTTTTTCGTTTATTAATGTGTATTAATGTGTGAAAACCAATCAAATTCATTTCTGTGGTTTTCATGGCAACCGCGTATGACCGTTTTTGTCAATTTTGATGCCACCATATTGTTTTCATTTAAATGCTCTTTACAATGTTGAGATAAGATAAAACTAGTCCCATTTAATAACTTAACTTCTATATTTATTTAAAATGCGTTCAGCGCTAACAAAAAATGTCGACAAACGATTGCTTGCTGACAAAGATTTCTTTTTAAAAAATTTACACAAGAACATACAAACGTTGTTATTTCTGTTCTCATGAAAAATATTTTTTCGTTTACTAGAACTTGTATTTACTTAATATCCTTGGGTGGTTAGATTATCAATATTTTTATACCCTTCACACAGTAAAAAAGGGTATATATAGGTTTGTCATTCCGTGTGAAATTTCTACAATTTTCATTTCCGACCCATATAAAGTCGATTAAGCTCTGTCAGTATGTCCGTCTGTCCTTGTGTATGTTGAAATCAACTTTTTGAAGCCCCTCAATATCGCCTGGACCCGGGTGAGGTATTAAAATATCAAAAATATTCGGGAGCAGATCGGTATTGAAAATCAGAAAAATCGGTACATATACAAATGAGACATGAGCAAAAAATCACGACCAAAAACAGCATTACAACAACAACATACATACATACAAACGTGTATACTGGTTAGAGTAAACGTGGCATCGAATCTCAGCTGAGCCAAAAAAAGTTTTTTTTACATACGTAAATTTATAATATTACAATGGAATGTTTTTATATATGTATGTTTTTTAGATATGTATGTACGTATTTCATATGAGATGAATGGTGATACAAACTACTGTTATTGCATGACTACACGTTGTGAAGAGTATATAAGATTCGGCACGGCCGAATATAGCACTCTTACTTGTTATACCCTTCACACAGTGAAAAAGGGTATATATAGGTTTGTCATTCCGTGTGAAATTTCTACAATTTTCATTTCCGACCCCATAAAGTATATATTTTCTGAAAGCTAATGAATAGAGGAGTCGATTAAGCCCTGACCGTCTGTCCGTCTGTCCGTCTGACCGTCTGTCCGTGTGTATGTTGAAATCAACTTTTTGAAGCCCCCCGACATAGGTTGGACCCGGGTAAGGTATTAAAATATCAGAAATATTCGGGAGTAGATCGGTATTGAAAATCAGAAACATCGGTACATAAACAACTGAGATATGAGCAAAAACCCACGACCACCTCGATTTTCTTTTCATAAAAACAACATTACAACAACAACATACATACATACAAACGTGTATACTGGTTAGAGAAAACGTGGCATCGAATCCCAGCTGAGGCAAAAAAATTTTTTTTTAAATTTTTTTAAAATTTTTTTTTTAATTTTTTTTTTATTTTTTTTTTATTTTTTATTTAATATATTATATATATTTTTATTATTATTTTTTTTTATTTTTTTTTTTAATTTTTTTTTTATTTTTTTTTTGTTTTATATATATTATATATGTATATAATAATTTTTTTTTTTTAATTTTTTTTTTAAATTTTTTTTTTTTAAATTTTTTTTTATTTTTTATTTTTTTTTTGTTTTTTTTAACATACATACGTGAATTTACTGTTATTGCATGACTACACGTTGTGAAGGGTATATAAGATTCGGCACGGCCGAATATAGCGCTTTTACTTGTTTTTTATTCAGAACAATCTCAACATAGATAAATCTTTCGATAGGATCTAATTTTTAAAGGATATTAATCTGAAATTTTTGTTAAAATTTGTATGACTGTTAATTAAAAATTTTATTTTAAGACATACGCGGTAGCCTATTGAAAAACCACAGATTTATGGAAGCCAAATCAATTTCAAATGATCTGAAATGAAATACAGACAATTTATCCATAAATACAACAAAAAAAAACTTATATTTGTAGGTATGTATGTAGGTAGGTATTTATGTAGGCATGTATACATATGTACGTCCACGTGTGCCACAAGATATAAACAAAAATCTAATTTGCAACCGCAGACACAATGGAGTCTTAATTAAAAATAAAATGTAGAAAAAATATATTTTTTTATCATTTGCAATAACAAATCTACAAACTTGATTAGATTTGAGCGGGTGCACGTATAGAATACCCCGACAACAAATGCAAAAATATTGTTCATTGTCAAACTCAAGAAGAACAATTTACATATTATGTCAATGTCTTCGATATTTTTTGTATCAATTAGTTGTATTATTTATTAAGCTGAAAATCAGTTTTTTATATAATTTTTTTCCGATATTTCGCTACCACATTGGGTAGCTCCTTCAGGGAAAGTTTAAACATTAGTATCCATGCAAAAATTAAAGCAAGTGAATTAAGTACTGGAGACGCCTTTCAATTGTACTCTGTTCAAACATACACCTTAATTGCGGAATGTAGAATTTTATTTACGGTCTAAATTGAATTCAGTTTACCATGCAACAAATCAATTCCTTAAATAAAGAATTAGTACTTTATTGTATCTAATATGAATTTACTTTGAATAAATTTACTTGTGTTTATTTATTGTAATAATTTCTTAAAATATGTATATGCATTGAAATTGTAACATAAAATGTTGTTTTAAAAATACGTAATTTTTATAGAGTTTTTAAATAAATTTTAATTTGAAAACATATAAAATAATATCATTTATTGTATCAGGTGTAACGTGTCATTGCAAATTATACTTATCTATCTTCTTCTATATAAATATAAATGAAGCGGTCCATGAATGTAATGACATTACGTTTGAACGTCTGAAGCGATTTGGATCTTTTTTTTTTATTCGATTGGAAATTTTCAGGAAATGGTTTGTTAAAAAAAAAAATCCTAATAAAACTCGGAAATTTAAGTTTTTATTATATTGCTTACAATTCACTTCTTATTTTTTCTAAGTATACGTTTACCCTTTCTTTTGGTTGTTTTTGAATGAATATTTTTTTTTTATTGTGGATATATGTACATATAATAATGAGCGAACTTATAAGCAATAAATTAAGCAAAATTTATGTTATTTTTTCTTTGCACTGAAATTGTGTTTTAATTTTTAATTCTATATGAAATACTAAATATTAGCAAATAGCTTCCGAGCAAAGCCGGGGCAGTCAGCTACATAGTATACTATATAATTTCCATTGGGTTTTTATTAGTTTTAGTATAAACAGTCAACATTTTAGGAAGGAAGCGAGCAGCTAACGACACCGCAAGTGTGGTAATTTGACTTGAACTTAATGTGTATTTTTGCCGAATGTAAGGCCCTCCGAATTTTCCTTGCGGTTGCCATAACCACTGGCTGGTATTTTAATACTAATTTATAATTTTAGCGTTTTCCCTGCAAGCACTAATATTTCGGAAGAAGGTCTTAATAAAGCTGTGTGTTCTTTTTTAAAACCAACGGAACATGCCGGAAAATAAAACGGAATTTTATACAAAAGGTTCTTTTATTTAATTATTTTAAGTTTTTTTTAACTCGATTCAAAAATATGTGTTTTAAATGTACCACATTAATTTCTCTAAAACTTACAAAAGCTCAATTATATCTACTCAATTGAGTATGTGTAAACACTATAGTCGACAATTATATTTAATTAGAATGTATATCTAAACACAGTATTAAAATTATAATAAAAAAAACAACTCGAACTAAGCGAAAGCAACCGGGTTTTTCAGCGTTAATTTATTAAAAAAATTTCAAAACTGGTATTTTGAAGAAGTCGAAAGGAATGTTGTGCATCTATTTGTAGATCCACCCTTTTTACTAACGGCTAAACTTTTAGGTTACGGAAATTACATCATAATAATTGATAAGTTTTAACATAATTTTGTTTAACTTTAGTATTCATTTGACTATAAAGGGTTTGCAGGGTAAATGTGTTTGTGTGGAGCAGTGTTGCCTGAGATTATTAAATATTTGGAATATTTTTTAAATATTAGAATCTTATGTGAAACTTGCAGCGATTTATATTCTACCTGGTTTCAAAGTTCACCTAACTCGAATATATTTATTTATTTATATTGGCCATATTATAATAGAATTATTACAATAAGAATACGATTAAATAAATAGGGTAACAAATTTTAAATATTTAATCTTTTTTCTTTGCATTTGAATTTATACCATTTCACAAATATTTATACTGTATGCACAAGGTGTCCTAAGATTTCATATTGTCATAATGTTCTAGGATTTAACAATAATAAAAAAAAAATAGTTGCTTTTTAAGTAAAAACTATCCTGAAATATTATTACTCCGTTTGGTATGTTTATTGTGCTGTCATAACTATTCAAAAATTTGCCGCGATTGGTTTAAAATCTGCTAAGCCTTAGCCGCCTGTAATATTTGTAAGACGCCGCTTCTTTTCTTTGTTTTTACAAAAATAATTTTTTATAAATAATTTATTAAAATCGTCGATTTAAATTTGATATGTCTCACTTAGTTATGCAGGGCTGTTCACAACAGCCGTATTTTTTTCTGTTATTATTTTAGAAAATTAGAATTTAGGACACCCTGTCAATACAGTAATAATCTCAGAGCAATCGGCAATACTGATATAGAGAAACTTTTAAGCTTTTGAAAAACAATACGAGTTAAATGTCAGGAAATTCAATACTTCTTATGTACCTACATATTTATAAGATTCATCACTAAAGCCACAAGCAAGAGTAGCAATAAACAACAACAACAACATAAAAACGTGTTGACAGCCGTTGTTATTTTTTTCAAGCTTTTTCTTTAACTTTTATTAGTTATTTTTCGTCGGAGGTGTTTACAAGTATGAACGTACTTATGTATGTATGTATGTACATAAATGCATTTAGTTGTTACTGTATATTTATTTACTTAACATAAATGATTGACTTGAATACCACACCAACGATTTTCCTTAAATGGTGACTTATGCAGACAACAAAAAACTGCATTTAAGTAAGTCTAACAAGACAAGAAACTATAAAATACATACCAGGGTTGAGTAAAAAATATCGATATTTAAAACAAGTATAAATACAATATTCGGCCGTGCCGAATCTGCAAATACCCTTCGTCATCATAATAAAGATATAGTGACCACATCGTTGCTTAGTTTAGGCTTAAGATTTAATATTATATATTTTATGTCCTACAGGCATATCATATTTGCAAATAATAACAAATGTTGATGTTTATAGGGAAAAGCACAGGCATTCATTTTAATTTGCTAATATCTCAGCAAGTTGCAGGGCGATTTTGCTTGATTTCAATAGCAATTAGTTTCCGGATATTTGTAAAAGATTGATACCACATACAGATCTGTTCTACATGTAGGGAGTGGAAGTTGCTTAATCGACTTCCCTAGTCATAAGATCTTAGAAAATATATACTTTATTAGGAAAAGAATGATAAGGCTTTACTACCATTAATTTATCGATCGGCGCCAATAAGGAATATCTGTTTATGTCTGATTTTGTCGTTTCGTTATCAAGAAATTATTTTTTTTTTTTATTTGTGAGTTGATTTTTATAAATTCTTGTAGATTAATAGCTATTTAATTCCCTCGTGCTGTATTAACTAACGAAAAGAAATTAAAACAATTTTTTAATAAATGTAAGCAATTACTTATCGCCCAACTCCTTAAGAATAAAATTGCAATAAAGTATTATCTCAATTTTGATTTTTGTGCGGATGTATCGATATACTGATATTTATCATGGGCGTAACTAGATCATTCTGGGGGGTACAATGAAATTAATTCTTTTTGAATAATTCGAATAAATTAACTATTTACATTTAATATATGTATTTACATGTAAAATTATTATTTCGCCACCACAAACCTAAAAAAATTTTATTTATACTTTTGCCACCCAGAAAAAATTTGAAGCTACGTCAATGTTATTTATATAAATCAATCGTCGAATTTATTGTTTATCTTTAGTTGAATTGATTCTTAAAGATAAGTTTTGCTAATTATGTGGCTTTCAGTTTACCGGTAACGAATTTGAATTGTTAATGTGTCCATTAATGAGCTTAGAGTACAACAATGCTCTTGTAAAAGAAGTTTAAGACGAACCCGTAGCAGTGTAACATGCATTATACAAAATCAGTTTTAATATTCGAAGGATATAACAACGTAAAGGTCAACGGTCCAAATAGCAGCAGTACAGAAAAGCTCTTAGAATTCTTGAATGAATTATGTTCTTTGTCATCAACAATTGTTCCTGAGCTCTGAATCTGTTTTGAAAAACAAAAAGTATACCTCGATCAAGGTAAATTGCCAGCATTTCACGAGGTTCCGTTTTTAAGTTTTTACGTATTTTAAAGAATTCTTTATTTCTTTATGTGTTACATACAAGTACATAAATATATTTGATAAATATCGAATTATCGATATCTTAGAAAATTCCGATACCAATTTATTTCTATATTATTGAAATATATATTTTTTAATTGGCCAATCCTAATACACATTGTATCGTATTGTCAATGCAGTTTTTTTATAATGTTTAGAAGTACATACACGTACGTACGTAAATACAATGCATACGTATTAACTTACATACTCGTATGTATGTATGTATAAGCATTGGGACAGACAAACTGACATTTTTTCATTCAAGCTTGCAATAGTTGAGATTTTGTCATTCATTGTATTAGTTTTATGCATTTTTTTATTGAGATTTTATTTAAGTTCAGTTAGTTACGATTCATTTTGTCAACTTTATTTTGCATTACAACATTGCACTTGAAATTGGCATGGTCAAATCGTTGTTTCTTAAAAAAAATACACCTTGATTTTCTTTTTATTGAATAAATATGTAGAATTAATTTAAGATGTTCAATGAATATATCACATGCAAACATACATACATTCTTATTACTATTAATATTTTTTTTTTTTTGTAATTTAAATATTTATGTGCATATGTAATAAACTATCGTTTTATTAATTCATATGTATTGGAGTCTCCCAAAATGAACGACAAATTATAATTATGTTTGTACATAGGAAACATAAATCTTTTTTTTTTTTTTTTGTACTGAATTGTTAAGTACTCAGGATAGGGCTACGTATAGAATAGTACATTGCGCGAGGATCACCTTTTTTATATAAAGTCATGAGATACATCGATTAATGTGTTTTTAAACGAAATTTTTCTTTATGTTCCAGGGATGGAAATCATGGTACAATTGTACTTTTTATGGTACATTTTTGACCTTGTTGGTACCGTGGTACTACCGCGAGCTACTTGGTACAATTTAAACATTTGTCCATGTTCTTTTTAATTTTGTTTGTGTGTGTTTTATTTTATACTGTCAGTTTCTCTGTTTTTGTTGCAATGCTGTTGTCAAAGCTAATTCATGTACCAGGTGGTGTCCAGTCTGCAACAACAAAATCTGCCTAGTACTTTGTTGCAAACTCTTTACAAAAATCACCTCTTAATTTGGTACCACCTGCTACATGAATTCGCCTTGGCTGTTGTTACATGTATTTTATTTTACTTGTGAGTCGTAAGCATGTAAAATTCAGTAGTGCCTTTTCTAGTAAAAATTTTCCACACAAACAAACAAATAGTGAAGCAATAAATAATCAGTACAGATCACTACCCAATGTTATTGAACTTAGATCACAAAAAGATTTAAATATTTCCTATTTTTTGTCTTAAGTATCACAGATAAAAAATGTGAAATTGCAAGAATTGTAAGAGGAATTCTGTCTATTCCACATTCTTCGGCCAACGTCGAACGAGTTTTTTCTTTCCAAAACCTAATTAAAATAAAGGAAAGAAGAAGAATACACGTTTCTACTAGTTCAAATTTGATACAAACAGAAGATATATTGAAGTCAACCAATTCTTGTTGCTTTAATTTAAAAAAAAAAAACAGAAAATTTATTATCTGAAAGTATTTAATAAATAAGATTTGTTAAATAACCGATCTCTACGTATGTACCTATGAATGTAATATTTAATATTTTTTATTGTAACTGGATTTTTATAAACATTTTTGTTAAGTTTATGTTTTTATTAATAAATATTTAAAAAAAATGGTCCCATCATGGCCTAAAAAAGTAGATTTTCATACTTGGTGCAAAATCATAAAAGCGATTTTCCTTCCCTGTTATGTTCATCTGTCAACGTGTGTCAACCTAAACTAAAGGCTGGTTAAATTTTAAGGGCAAATGTTGATTTTGAATAAAACTCAAATTATTTTGGAAACTATTGTCATTTCTTTATTATAATTATGATAATATTGGTATGGTACAATTATGTATGAAACAAAATATCGGTCAAATGGCCAAAAATTGATCCAAAAATTGGTGATTTTCATCTGGATATGTCAGCTGTTACCGACCTCTCTATTTCTGTTGCGACATAGTCAAACAATTCCTTGGCTATCTGTATTCTGGCTCGCAATTTTCTTCGGTATAGATTTCTTTTGTAGGTATGCTTTCTAGAGTTTGTGATGTGTTGCCTTTTAATGCCAGAATCAATTCTATAGCATTTTTCTCATTGTCCCACATATTTCTACTGTTGCTGGCAACTGTTTCAAACTGAAATTAATAATTTTTTCGATTGGTATTTTTCGTCAATATTTTTTACTTGCAACTAAAGTTTGTCGCTTGTACGGCTAAGACATTTTTTAAGGCAGACAGTTTTTATTAATTTTACTAAGTAGTTTTTCAATGCCATCTACCCTGTTGTTTGCAGTTTCCTTCTTTTTTCTCGTTCATAGCTCTATCTATGCCTGAATAAAATCGGACTAATCATTCTTAATTTATGTTGAAATGTATCAGTATAACCGCCTTGTTTTGGACGAGATATTAGGTATGCCCATAAAAATAATCTGAGACCGATAGAAAAAAATTTAAAATGAATTTGAGTTTAGTGCATCAAAATATCTATATTCCACATATTTTTATTTAAAGTCGATTTTGGCTGCAGACCATGTAATCGATTAGCACTGAAACGTTGTCCGGTTATTTAAGTTTAAGATTAATAATTTTCAAACAGTAAATTTATTTTATTTGTAATACATGGAGCTTTAAGATCAAGTACAAAAACTGGTAATTATTTGTTGCTTTCTATTTTTTATAAATTTTTCTTCGAGTTGTTTCTCAATAACTCCTAAACTGAAGGCTAAATCAGAAAACGATATCAGAAAGACTTACAGCTGGCGTAATTTAAAGTTTTCTGGCGGATTGCTAAACAAAATCGAGTACGTCGTTCCAAAGTTACGACAAAGGCAGCCTCTTCAGAAATCTCAAATTTTATAAAAAAAAAAAAAAAAAAAAAAAAAAAAAAAAACCGTACCATGGAATTTGAAATAATGATGATTTTTGCAGTTAGGTAACTCTAACGGATCAAAAAAAAAAAAAAAAAGTAATTATTTTGGAAATTTTTGCTTGTTGCATAGTGTTATTAATCCCTAAAAAACGAAAAATTTATTAAATACGGCTTAAATTTAAATTAAATGTAACTAAATGCATTCTTTAATACAAACTCTAGAAGTGGTTTTAAGTACATATTTAATAATTATTCATCGGTATAAGAATTTATGTAAATATGGCTAATCATTTAAGCACGATTTACACCATTGTACTATTAGCAACTTCATGATAAATCTGCAATAACAAAGAACAATCACTGACAAAATACGTATTTTCACATACACAAATGTCTTTACATGCAGCAAATCTTTTTTTTATACATATTTATACCCGGACAAAAATTGCTAGCTAACAATCACTGTTTGCACTCCTAAAGTTAAAACCTGCTCTTAACATTAAAACCACTACCAGCTGATTTTGTGTTCACATTGCAAGTTTAATTAAATCAGGTTTTAACTCACAATATGTCCAATAAATTTTTTGAAAATAAAATTTATTTCTCGTAGAAATATGTAAGCATATTTCTTGAAGTATTTTTATACCCTTCACCTGTGGTGTACAAAGGAATATATAGCTTTGTCATTTCGTTTGTAATTTCCACAATTTTCATTTTCGACCCCAAAAAGTATATATTTTCTGAAAGCTTATGAATAGAGGAGTCGATTAAGCCCTGACCGTCTGTCCGTGTGTTGCTTGAAATCAACTTTTAGAAGCAACTATATGTTCCTCAGATCTGTGTATAGTATCAATCTTTTGGAAATATCCGGGAATGAATCGCTATTGAAATTCAGCACAATCGCCCCATAACTTTCTGAGATATGAGCAAAAAACCACGACCACCTCGTTTTTTTCACAATTACAACAACATTCATATATACTTGTTAGAGTAAACGTGGCATCAACTCCCAGCTGAGCCAAAAAAAAAAAATTTATTTTATATATTATTTATATTTTTTTTATTTAATTTTTTATATTTTTTTTCAATTTTTTAAATTTTTTTTTTGTAAGATTTTTATTGTTTTTAATACATATTTTTTTATTTTTTTAAATTTTTTTCACTTTTTTGCTCTTTTGAGTTAATCATTGCATTAGATTTGTTTTCTTGCTCTTTTTCATAAAGTCATACTTAACCCAGAACAGCTTCATAAATAAAATGTTGGCCAATGTCACTATGAAAGCATATATAAAAATTAAAGTTCAATTCCAATTTTCTCAAAAGTAAATATTTTGACATTGGCCCTTTTAGCTCCAAGCCACAGATATATACCCTTGTGCACCACAGGTGAAGGGTGTACAAAGATTTTAAGATGGTTTCAACAAAATTATTTTGTATGGTATAACCAGGAGTTAATATTTGGTTTAACGTTAAAACCGAATTTAGTATTAAAACCTTAAGTGTGAAAACACTATAATAAATTTATTGAGAATAAAATTTATTTCTCGTAGAAATCAGTACATTTTTTTAAGTTTATGTTGTAATATTCATTTAACAAACTATACACGCAAAGAAAAATCATGGTTTTGACATGATCACGACGGTCATATTTTTGTTTCTAAAACAATATTTGGTTGTCGAAAACAAGTAGTAGTTATTTTTGTTTCATTTCATCATATATTTTGTTCCATTAATCAAGCATTTGTTTGAATTGTATCATTTAATGATTACTTTTCGTAAAAATTTCAAAATGGTTATCATTTAAAAAAATTAATTTGACAAAAATAACATTATATTTAAAATCATTAAAAATTAAAAATAATCATTAAATAATAAGTGAGACAACAGTATGATTACAAAATAATCAAGCTATGATTTTTTTAATAATAATTTGATTTCAATTGTTTTTCTTCTTGCTGAATAAATTTTTATTATTTTAAAATTTTAAGATGTCAAAAAAGGAACAAAAATTTTGAAAAATTAAAGAAAATTTAAAAATAAACGAGAAAATGTAAAAAAATATTGGTATAAAAATTGCAATTAAATTGGTGAGTACAATCAATATGTGTATGTTACAGCAAAAGACAGTAATTTGCCGTAAGAAAGCAAAGATTGTCGATTTCAATTGTAGTCATATATATGATTATTGAATGATACTTAAATTAAACATAATAATGGTAACTGGTAACCATTATTATTTTAAACATAATCATACAATTCAATCATAGTATGTTGCTCTTCGATTATGGTCACCACAACCATATTTTTTCTTTGCGTGTACATCAGCTTATTTTGGTCGTATGAAAAACTTCGACATTTTTACAATGCGCTCCAAAATATAATTTTTCATTTTCTGTAAATGAATATTTTTACATTATGGAGCTACTGTTTTTTGTGTTATTGCTGCTGGATCCATTGTTTTAAAATTTGAATTATTTCAATGAATTTAGTAAACCGTAAACAAGGTTATTATTCCAAAAAATGTAATTAAAATCAAATCAAACAAAGTTTTAAGATAGTTTTAACTTTTGTTCAAAACACCAAAAATGGTTTTCATTTTGAAACAAGAACAGCTTAACGATGAGGTGATGAAAATGTTTGCAGGGTACTAGTGTACGAGTACGAGCACAGTTTTTCTTTTTTAAGGGCGGCATATTGAATTTGCACAATTCTATTGTACTAAACATGACTGCATAATAAACAACCAGAGTGTGGGATCCAAAACCAAATGATGAAAAAACAATAAAAACAAAAAGCATATAAATTAATTTACTGTCGGAACTTTGCCTTTAAGGAATAAAACCAAATATTTTTTACACTAAACATACATACATACATACATACATAATGAATAGTATACATTGTATGTATACATATGTATATGTATGTACAACTGTAATTACTCGTACATGCATGTGACGGGCAAAAATATTAGTGATGATCTTTATATTCAAATTAATATTAATATTCCATACAATTTGTACACATTATTGTAACGTTTCCCTGGAAAAAAAATAAACTACAGAAGTCAAGTTTACAATATTTGAAATATTTACAAAAATTTTGTCAAATGAAAAAATTATTATTTTAAATAAATAATAAAAAGAAATGCCAGGAAAAAAATTAAAAAACAAATCCAATAAACTTACTATGTATGTATGTATGTATGTATGTATGAACGTAAACTTTGTGTGTATCTTTAAAAGTTACAGACAAATCAGCTGTCAATTTCATAATACCTTTTTAAGTTTAAAAAAAAGTACACATATGTTTATTGTATTTAATAAACTTTTTATGAAATAAAAATTTAATTATGAATATGGGGCAAATG
This sequence comes from Phyto melanocephala, assembly GCA_941918925.1. Lineage (NCBI taxonomy): Eukaryota > Metazoa > Arthropoda > Insecta > Diptera > Rhinophoridae > Phyto > Phyto melanocephala. The sequence continues at coordinate 136,490,595 of OW799234.1, read as the reverse complement.
CATAAATATGAACACAAAAACAAACATACATACATACGTTGAAGAATAAAAGACCGCACAGACTAGAGAAAACATATTGCATGTAAATAAAGCCAACACTCCCAAAAACTTGTTAAACTTTAAGAATTCAACAAACTTGAAATAAAACGGTAAAACATGCATTAAAAGTTTCAGTCGACTTCACTTGTGGTGTGGGTGGCACCTACACACTAAAACATGTTGGTTAAAATAATTAAAAATTTTTAGGAAAACAAATTTTCATTTCGTGCAAAAACGTTTCTTTCAAACGTAGTAAATGTGTACATACAAACGACAAGAGGATTCTTTTGAATATTTGTCCAGGTTTCATGAAAAACAAACATGATCTGAAATGGTATATTCAAATACTTTAAACAGCATCTTTTGTCTTTGCATCGAAAAACATGGCAAACAATGGAATAGTCGTACAATAAATAAGAAAGTGTTACTGAAGTAGGCAAACTTGATTTAATGATGGCAAAAGACTAACTTAAGGACATGATGACTGTTGTTTAAACCATGCATTAACTAAACAACGATTTGTAAATGTTAAAGAACTACAGGTCAATAAATATGTATTGTTTTGCACCTACTTCTTTTTCATTCTTCTTTAACTACTTCAATAAAATCTTCCTCTTCAAAAGCCCACGTTTCGACAACAATTCAAATTAGTGTTTGCAATTATTCGTACCTTTTTTTTAACAAACTTATCTGTAATATAAAATAAAATAATACTCAAAATAAAACTTGTATCAAACCATTGATTACCCTAAAGTTCTTGGTGTATTCACGAAAAGTCCTAAGTGTTGGATTGTCATAATGTTACAAGCGCTTGCCGCTCTTGTTTAGGTTTGTCTGTAACATGTTTTTATTTGAATTTGTATTTAGAAAAAATACAAGTAAATACAAGTATATAAATATATTTACACAGACACAAGAAGAACAGTCAATTTGGCAATACCATTTTAGGCTTAAGAAACAGTTTAACAAATTCTTAATTTTGTTTTCTCCTTGTTGATTTATGATTCGTTGCTTTTTTTCTACTTTGTTCAGTTTGGCTCAAGTCACGTTTGTGTGAAAAAGTTTTAAAGCGGTTTGTACTTATTGCCTAATTTTTATATTCTTTTTGCCATATTTTTAAGGTACGACATTATGAGGACAAAATTGTTTAGAAGAAAGGCAAAGTCTATTGTTATTGGGAAATCAATTATAATTGCAGTAGTTTGAGTTACTTATGATTTAAATAAGGCCATTTTTTTTAACTGATTTCAGTCATAAAGGCTCTGCCTTTATTTTATTTTCCAATTGGAAATATGTGAAAAAAACCCTGGAATTTAGGGGCTCAATTCTCGTTCGGTGAAATTGTAAAATGAAATGTTTTTGTATAGCAAAGGGTATGGTGGCAGTATATGATATGATACACAAAATCTTTTCATTTCACAGTTTCATAGAACGAGAATTGAGCCCCTGAATTCAGGCGTTTTTTTTCCAATAAAGAGAGGCTATTACACTTGGCGGAGACTTTTTCCGGCAACTTTAACAAAAATTAATGTTCTGACAATTGTTGGGTCAAGGAATTTTTGACGTTTCATATCTGTTTTTGCACATTAACATACCTTTTTTACATTCGTATATTTTTGTACGTTATTTAGTCATTACAAACAATATTCTATTCTACATGACTATTTTTCCATGTGAAGATAAATAAAAAATTTGGTGCTGAAATTCAGGCGGAGTGGTGGAAGTGGTAGTTGTGTCAGGCCAGCTGACTATTAAAAAAACGAAAGACAAAAAATTCTGTTCGTCTGCACTATAACCTTATGTAATAGCACTATGGACGGATCTGCATACTAGCTTGAATGTTTTGAAATTTTCTTTTTTAATTCCAGTCTGACGTTTGAGTGGCATACGCTTAATGTAGTTTGGCAACTGTCAAAAGTTCATTGGCCATTTAACATAAACATGTGCATATTTACATAAAAAAAACTTCGACAATACGCCCAATAAATTTCCAATAATACCAGCAACAAAACTCGTTCTACTAATTGCAAGTGTTTTTCATTTCTCAAATTAAATATGAAAAACGAAAACATATTTCATTTGCATATTATTTTTTTATCTTAATAGTTTCAAGTGGGTATTTTCAATATTGTTTTAGCTACATACATACATACATACATATGTACATTAATATGCACTTACGTACATTGATACACACAAGCATAAGTTCCAAATAAAAAAACACCCAGTAAACCTTTATTGAATAATTATTTTCTTAAATTTCTTTTCAGGCTCCTGGTTGGTGCTCCTTTAGATAAAAATCTACAGCCTGGAACTAACCATTCGGGTGCTCTATACAAATGTCCCATAACACAAAATATCGATGATTGTCAACAGATAATAACTGACGGACGAAGATGTAAGTTATCATTTATATTAGAAACTTGCATTCATAGTTTGTATGATTTAGAGTTAAGAGTAGAACGGATTAGGATTTAAAAACAATCCAGAAACCATAAACTAACGATTGTGTGTAAATATAAATTTTAGTAAATTTTTGCCAATCGAAACTTTTAAACCAAACATTGGTTCAAATTTGTAATTTGCTTATTATAATCGATCTGCATATTCATATTCATACACACAAACGTATATTCATATTTTGTTTGGTTTCTGGTCTGTCTCACTTTTATCTTGAATTAAAAGCGAATTGTATTTAATTGAAGGTTTTACTTAAGAATTTAACCTAAACTGGTTTGAAAAGAAAAAACTCGAAGTTTGTATAAATATTTGCCTAAATTTGCCATCCAATCACTGCCAATAATGCGTATATAAAAGAAAAAAGTGCCATTTTGCAAAAATGTTGATCTAAATATACGCATTTCTATTCTAAATTAGATAAATTTATGATGTGTAATGCATAAAGGTATTTTCGTTATTGAAAATTACACTTCGTAAGTTAAAGTGCTGATTTTAAATCATTCTTAACATTAATATTTCCATATTTATGTTAATGTTAATGTTTTAAGACAGATTGTGTAAATAATCGTTTTTTCTTCTTCTTATTGTTAACTACTTACTGGTAGTAGGCAGAACATAGATTCTAATCATTATAAATTTCTATAAATTTACTATTAAGTAGTTAGAATTATTTTTCTTTCCAATTTTTTTTTTTTTCTATCTTTATGCTTCAGATATTATACTATAAAAAATAATGTAAAAACATTAATGTTTATTTAACTTTTGTTAGTTTAGTATTTGTGACTAAATTAAATAAATTTTTAGGCATTAAAAAAAGACTCTTTTAATTGTAATTATTTACTTTTAGTACGTAGATACAATATTTATTTATGTGTAAATAATACAAATAAAAATTCTGTAAATTTTTTTTTTATATTTAAAGTAATTTTTAGCAAAATATTTGGTTGTACTCGTACATATGGACTTGTTTTATACATGCATATACAATAATAAAACAAACAAAAATTAGAAAGAAAATAGAAAATAAAAAAGCTAACAACTCAACTAGGCTTAAATTTGCCATTAAATTTTGCTAAAATTGCTTCAATTCTATGTATTTGTTATTGAAACTTTGAACGAGCCATATTATTTCATATTTATTTATTTTTTTTTCTTTTTGGTTTTTTATGTTGATTTTATATTAATTCTTTTTATATGAAAACCTCTACATGCAAAAAATACTTGGTATTAAATGGATCTCTTCAAACAATTAATTACAAAAAAAATGCTACAAAAAATACTAAAATCGCAAATAACTTTATTATCAAAAACAAAAATCTCGTTTTGCTACGAAACAAACAAAAACAAAAATAAAATAATAATGTGATCTAAAATTTATTCTTAAATTTCGTAGCGCCTGAAGGAGTCTATGAACCTAGTAAGTGGTATGGGTGCTTTATTTGTTTTTTTTTTTATAATTAACCTCGAATATTTTTATTTCCTTCTTTTCGTTTTCATTTAACTTTAAATGCACCTTTTTGCGAAATGCTCCCTAATATTTTAGATTCATTAATCGTATTAAGAAGCATGCCTTTTTTGTTAATAATTTTTAACAGATTTTAGTTAATTAACAGTAGTTTTCTCTTCACATATTCTTCATGCTAACTAATTCTATTATTTTTTTTTTACTTTTTTGTGAATACATATATGTATGTATGTATGTATGTATGTATGTATGTATGTACTTTTTATTTTGTGAATTCAGTTCGAGTTATCACACTTTGGAAAGATGCCAAACAATATGCAAATTTCACAAAAACATTTTGACTAGGGATGGGCAAATAAAATAAATATATCGTTTCGATATACTATCAAAACATATTAGTCCAATTCGCAATCTTTTGTATTTGCCATTGCAAATATGTTCTCTTTGTGTATACTTTGTTAATTTAAAGGAAAATTGTACTCTACCATTTTGCAAATGCACTGATGCAAGACCGTTTGCACAAGATTGTGAATTGAGCTTTTTTATTCGATGTATTTATAACCATCATTATGTACTTATGTAGATTGACATGTTAATTTAACGAAATTTATTTATGTTGCCAAGCATCTTGTCGATTTCTAGTAAAACAATTTACTAGAATGCAACGCATTCTTACTCTTGCAGATGAGCACAATCTAGATTCTGTTGAAATCTTTTAAGTATCTTTTTAAAAGTTATAAGCGTTTAAAGTTGCTACTAATACATTAGCAAATCACAGAAGTAATGCCTGCTAATCAAATTGTTATTGTAAAGAGTGCTTCATGTAAGTGGTATAAAAAAACAAAACAGAAAGAGAAAGAGTTTAACAATTTTAACTTCTGTTTATAATTTTTTTCTATTTAAAATTTGTTGTTCACAGTTTGTTGGATACAAGGACTTGCACATTTAGAAATGTTTTTCCTGATCCAGCAGTTTGTAGGAATAACACAATACTTTGTGGTGACCAGCAAAGTATTGTGACCTATAAAGTACTTTTACTTTATAATTATTTTCGACGCCATCTTTAATATTGAGTTTGTACATAGTTAGCTCGATTGTACTACTCAAGCTATTTTATTTGATACCCATATAGTTTAGGGCGCAATCTTGAATTTAAACTTTTTCATAGTTTATTGCATTGTACTGGTCAAGCCACTTTATTTAACATGTAAGGGCTTCTTAAAGTTGATGTCAGCTAATACATGGACAGTCGGACATTGTTTATTGACTACTTTAATTATAAGCTTTCAGAAAATATACACTTTATGGGGTCGAAAATGAACCACATGAACAGACTGGCACATCTGCGGTTATATAGCCATTTAATTATATCAGTATTTATCACATATTTTGATATAAGAAGCAGTCTATGTTTGATATCCTTGTCTGTCAATCAATTTCTACTGTCGATTACAGCCTGATTAACTGCTAAGACAACTCCTTTGGATGACACCGATTTAGATTGACTTTTTTAATATTTAATGACGACTTTAAAAAGAATTGGCGTGACGACAGAGATAACAATTTTTAATGCTCAAAACGCATTAAGGAATTTATGAGGTTTTTGGCTCAGTAGAATTTTAGCATACATATTCTTGGAAATTTTTGCTTCACTTCCCTAATGGAGACGCATAAATAGAAAACTAGTGCACATTCTTGCTATTATTCTTGCAAAGCAACTGCAAACTACATAATATGTACATATTATGTATGTACTACATACATGTATACATAAAAGCAATATGCACACGTATACATATTTATGTACATTAAACCGTACCGTAATAAGTGTTTGTCGTACACCTTCGAATATAAAGTATTTTTAAAGTACATACATACATAAATATATTTATACAATATTATAGAGTATACTTATATGTATATATGTATATATAGAACTATAGTTTACACTTCAGCCCATATACATATGTATGTGCATATACATTTTCTAGATTACACTATTGATTCTTCTTGTTTATACCATTTACTGATCCCCACCAATTCAATAATTAGTTGATGCACTGAATTTTATTATAAAATATTATAAGAATATTCGGGATCATTGTGTCCAAATTACATACATACATTTGTACAAACTCGTACATATGTATGTTTGCATGAATCTAATGATTTCAATATGTAAACAAACTTCCCAGCAAAAACTAGGTAATGACTTGCTCTTACTAAACAACATACTTTTCAATGACTACTACATATCGTCTGTCTTACTAAGAAGTATTTTAGTAATGACTTGATTTATAATGTGTTACGTAAGTACTTAATTTCAGACATTTGCTTAGATACACACACAACACAATTTCTTACTGCGAAATTTACTAGAAACCATTCAAATACATAACTTTTTATAATTCTCATTTAGTTTAACGCGCTTAGGGTATAAGTAATAATTATTTTGAAAACAGCGGCAAAGCACTTCATTAACAAAGTGATGACTTATAGATTTTCACTGATTGTTAAATTTCAAATTAACGTATCTCAGAATAATCTAACCGAATTTTTGTCCTTAGAACAACCGAACGACTTCTGTAAGTCCATAATAATAATGAGTTATTTAGGTTATTAAAATCAAGTACTTATATATTGCTATAGGAGTAAGTACTTATTTAAGTCCCTATTTATGAGCGACCGTAATAAGTACTTATACGAGTCCCTATTTGTAAGCGAGGGTGGTAAGTACTTGCCTCCAATGACATCGCCGTGTTAAAATAATGGGTTTAGATGCCAAATTGTAAGTAGTGAACAACTGTTTTCTAGTACTTTAAAGTCATTATAATGTAATGTGTTATTTTGCTGGGTTATTGGACTGCTGAGCAAAAACTACAAAAATGTATACAATTATTTATGGTACAATTATTAAATTCATAAGAAGTGCTATCATGTTGTATGATCATATTTTCCTAAAATTATCCAAAAAAAATATTGTACAAATTTTATAGCAAAATTGTTAAGCCCTTTTAAAATTTTAAAAATTTAGGACAATATTAAAGTACTACATGATAGCGCACCTTGTGAATTCACCTAATGTGTATAAAAATAAACACGCACACATACATAATAAGTTAACAAAACATATTGTTAGCAAAAAAAAAAAAACGAACTCATCCATCCGTATGCAAGTAGGCTGTGTAAACAACTAAACTTAGTTCATAAATTTTATATATTTAAATGTGCAAAATAAAAAGACAACAAAAAAAAACTACACCGATCATATCATTTTAGTTGAGCATACCCACACTTATTTCATTCAAGTATTAAGATTTGTTAGTTTGCGTTATGTTTTCTTTAACTTGTGTTTAGCTGTTCCCAAAAATTGTTCGTGGTCCCTTAAAATAAATGATATCTGGAGTGTGTAATGGGGTTTCTTATTATCACGTGTCACGTATTATAAAGAGAAAATTCGGAAAAACAGTTTGGTATATTTTAGAACATACATATGTATTTGTTTTTATGCAAATGAGAGTACATCTATGTATCTATCTATTCGTTTCAAATTATGTCTATTAAAATCTTTTATTGTTGATAAATTTTTAAATATTTAAACTTGAAATTCGTAAATTAATATGGGATATTTAAAAGATACTTTTTGTATTTTCTAAGTTTATGAATCTAAAATTTGTAAACTAACAATCCTTTATCCTGGCTGAGATGAAAATGATAGGGGAACTAAGAAATACTGTCAGCGTTTAAAATATTAAATAAATTTATAAGAAATAAATAGTTCCCCGCTTCATTTTAAATTTTATACCCGCCCCAAAAAATGGTTCGGGTATATTCATTTTGTTATTCCGTTTGCAACACATCGATTCATTTAGACGCTATAAAGTATCGAGATTTCATTTTATGACGACCTAGCTATGTTCGTCCGTTTGTTGAAAGCACGTAGAGGTCGTACCAAAAAATCAAGGGGACTCAAATTTTGGTATTGAAATAGGAGTATTTGGATGAGAGTTATATCTCGAAATGCAAGAGTAGGTAAAAAAACCATCTCCTTCCAACATCGAATAAAATGCAATTGTGTCCAAACGCATTAACGTAGAGCCATGAAATTTCGAATGTATATTTCCTGAGTAAAAAAATTATCTTTACCCGGAAATTGCTTAAGTCTATGAGTTAGGAAAGAAGTAGTAGATCGAAATTTACAAAAATTTATATCGCACAGTGTATTTTTCGGTATATTTTAAATTTGAAACGTAATGAAACCGAAAAAATTAGATGTATGATTCTGAAGGCTTTGTTTTAACGAAAAATATATGTGACACGCCCACCTCCCATATAACGCTTTATCTGATATTAATATAATATATATTATTAAAGATTTTGGAATAATAAAGGACTATATATTGAAATATCTGAGTTGAGTTTATTGGCAGAAACTATTTCGACACGCCTACTATAACGCCCACTTTTCACGTTATCTGCTGCTAATGAAATTTAAAAGCTCACAAAACCGATAAAATTAGAGGTATGATGATGAAATTCGGTACATATAGCTTTCTACTCAATGTCATTGTTATGCCAGAAAATCAAGGTGACACGGCTTCTTTAACGCCAACCTCCCATGTAACGCTTTATCTTAAATTCATATAATTTCTCTATGGACAAGTTTTTGGAAGAATAAAGGACCATATTGAAATATCTCAGTTTTATTTATTAGCAGAAACTATATTGACACGCCTACTTTAACGCCCACTTTTATTGAAAGACTAAATTTACGAAAGCATTTTACAAGCATATCGAAGTTGTACAAAGAAAGTGATACATATTTTAGAATAAAGAGACTATTCTATAGCGATTACTGTTAATAACAAAATAATAAATTCTATGCTATAAAACAAAATTCGCCACAGCCGAATGTAGTGCTCTTACTTGTTTTAAAAAAATTTAATTAAAGCAACAAGTTTTTATAAATTTAATGAAAAATTAATTTGTAATTAAAAAAATACTTGTGAATTGAATAAATAAATAAATAAATAAGTAAGAACTGCGCTGGTAAAGTAACGAATATTTTGCTAGAATTAAAATGCAGTAAAAATGAAGTAAACTAATCTGAGTTTAAAAACAAATAATTTATTTTAAATTTATTTTTTTATTGGAACAAAAAATGAATTCTTTAAATATTAAGGAGATCAGTTAGTACTATAGGAATTCTATAGTAAAATTGTTTTGCAAAAAGTTTTAAACCTTTAAAAACATTTTTAATTTAAAAGTATAGCGGAACTCACTCTTTGATACAACTGTACAGCTCGTGAAAGTCTAGTAAAAAATAATACTTTTGCAAGACAACAAAAACAAACATTTTTGCTGTTAATAGATCGCAGACTTTTTAGAGAAGTCTAGAACAAGTATGCTGAAAATTTTTATTTAAAAATTGTTTGAAATTTTAGACACATTTGAATTTGATATATAAAGGGTGATTTAATTTTAAGGGCCGATGTTGAATGTGAACCAACAAACGTCAAGTTTTTTTCTGCATTTCATTTGACATTTCCCAATTTCACACTAACTCAATTTGAACCATGGAAAGATAGACAATTATTATTATTAAAACAGGTCTGTATGAAATGTGAAAACATCTGTGAATGGCTTTTTACTTCGTTGAATATTTCTGTTTTTCGCGACAGTGTAGCGAAAGAGCAGTCAAACTCGAGTCATCATCGTGCCCAACAATTGAACATCAACATTGTTATTAAAAATTTGGGCCATCAGATAGAGGAGTGGCGCCAAGGATGGGGGGGCCATTTGGCCGATATTTTGTTAAGTACATAATTGAACCATACCAATATTATCATAATAAAAAGAAATGATAATAATTTCCTAAATAATTTGTGTTTTATTCAAAATCATTATCGGCCCTTAAAATTTAACCACCCTTTACTTATAAGTAAATATAACAAATTAAAGTGTTTAGAAAGAAAAACATGAATTATTAAGTGTAAAACAGCAGTTTGATTAATACAGTGTAAAATAATAATAATTAGTAGTTAAATATTTATTTAACAAAAATCCGGATTTCTGTTTATTTAAATTTAGAAAACCGAAATCGGTCGGCTTTATTAAAAAAATAAAAATGGTTCCCGGTTTGGGTTTTGAATACTCTATTTAACAATTATTCATTTGTTAATATAAAGGGAAACATTGAAGCAGGCACTTTGGGCCGCTTTCGACCCCCCCATAGTTTACCAAAGCTGTCGATCGGTATCCCTACCTTCACTAAGTCCTTCGTCAAAATCGGCACTTTTTCAAGAAAACATTTTCGCACTGCCGACTAGTGATGGCCAAAAATCATTATTACGCAGTCCTTAGCTATCGCCAGCATCTATTTTAGACTGTGGCCACCAATAGCGTTGATAATTAATGTGTGCTTGCCTGTGTTCTTTAATCTTCTCCTAACCAAGGCTGAACATCTGCATACAACATGAGCATTCCGATTAAATCTAAGTATCTTTATTGGACCCGACTATATTCAAATATTTGATTATTTTTGTCTTTTAGTTGTCTATCGAATGGTACCAAATCCATATTAGCACGTGACTCAGTTTCTAAGATATAGACGAACAAGATTATTCGTTGTATTTTATGCTGCTTTAAATTGATATTTAAATTACATACCGATCTGCTATGAGATTACCAAATAAGATTTCGGTTTTATCCGAAATTTTTTTTTTTGTATAATTCCAATATTTAATCATTTTTACCCATAATGCAGGGTTTGATGCACTATAACTTTTGACGTCTTATGAAACTCTTTGAGCACCATACAAGGCTGTTTGTTTACAAATGGTTCCCACTATCCACCCTTGAAGGTTTATTAAGTTTACCAATTGAAAGACCTTTGTTCACACCAACCAATCACCCAGAGCAATTCTAGATTCTGGTCCACATAATGTTGCTGCAGTTCGTCAGCCGCATAATTTCTACCTGTGCCCACGTGTTCTTTGGCCTATATAAATTTTAGAAGCTTATCTAATGAGCTTTAGAAAATATTTAAGAAATCCCAGAATTTTCTGATGCCCCAAAACTAAATTCAAAGTGGTACAATGTGACATCTCTTTGCATTCAAATTGCTTCTCTTGCTGATAATTGCCTCTAGCCTTCTGAGTAGAAGACCAACTTATGTTCCACAACAAAGCTGACAAACCACTCGCTCCGGATAGCCTTTGATTACCTTTTCCCGAATCACTGCCCTACATTTCAGCATAGAGACCACAATCAATACCTTTCTCGTTAAGGCATTTCTCAGTCCATCAAAAAATGTCTTGTCAAAAGCGCCATCTATATCCATTAGTATAGACAAAGTGACATCATCGTTTAAAATCTCTTTTGCCGCAACCATCAATAGTTCTAGCAGTTCAGATCTTTCAGCCTGAATGCATGCAGAAATCCACTTAATAATCTTTCTATCAGCGATAGAAATTGGACATTTTCAAAAGCAACGTTTGCAATAGAATATATACTAGACTTGCAAGGTCTGCAACATTTGCATGATTTATTTACAACGAAGGGTGATTACCGCTAATATAAATGAGAGCTAACTAAGTGTAAACAAACAAATATCACAGAAATTCAAAAAAAAAAAATTCATGCAAACCCTTTTTTGATCTGGTTTCCTCTATACACACTTCTTTTCCGTAAGCACTGATTCATGTATAATTCTTTCTTGTAAATTTAGGCTTCGTAAGTTGAAATTTTCTTTAAAAAAATATTATATTTTAACTATACATATACATACGAATGCATACATATGTATGTATGTAATAACTACTCGTACTTATAAACTAATGTATGCAATTGCGGAACGTATACTAATAACTTTATTGTTAATTTTCTTATTTTGCATAATAAACGTTAGATGAAAAAACCTTTGCACCTGCTCACTTTATAAAAGCAAATCTTCATAGTAAAGAATGTACATATTTTGTTTATTTATGTACCTATAGTCAGAGCTGTAAACGAATGATTTCAAATGCATTCATTTCGCCTGAAATAAGAATTTAATTTTAAAGCAGTTCATCATGGATTAGAAATTCGCGAATGCATTCATTTTGTCTAAACAAAAAAGAATTGCATTAATGCAACGACAACTTTAGAGTAAGGAATTGCTTTTCTTATTAATTCACAGCTCTGATGTATAGATACATACATATGCACATATGTATGTATGCATATGTGTTTATATGTATTAAAATGTTTATTGTGAATGAATGTATGTATGAGATGTTATTGAATTTAAAATAACATTTATTGTAAATATATATAATTTATTTATGCACATTTTACATGTATTAAAAAAAAAAAAGTATGTATACATATTGTAAATAGTATGCATTTATATACTTAAATATATGTATAAACACAGATACTTAATATTATCACAGACGACGACACACACACACACTCATATCCATATACACAAAAGATCACACATGTAGGAATAATAATAAAAAATAAAAAGAATTAAACAAACAAAAATGCAATAAAAGTATGTTTTAAATTAAATTTTAATATTTATTGTTTAATTGTAAATAAATGTAAATGTTTGACACATATTTACTAAATTTAATCGTTTTATTTAATATTTTTTTAATCATCAATGTTGTATAACTGTTTTTTTTCTACTTCTTCTTCTTCTTCTTTATATCATTTATTGATTTGATTTAATGATGGAAGTAATCACATAATTAAATAAAATATATATTTTTAATAACATTTTTCTTTTAAATTTTTTTCTTAAACCGAAAATAGCGTACGATAGTGATGATATTGAGGAACTAACCGAACCATCGGATGATGAAATCAAGGAGGATCAGTGGCTAGGCGTAACTGTTCGTAGCCAGGGCTTGGGCGGCAAGGTCTGTCTTGTTTAATCTTTCTTTTATTATATAAATGTTTTAAAAAGAGTTTTTATTTAAGCAAACAAAAAATTGCCTAAATGGCTTAGAAGTGAATTGTTTTTCCATACATTTTAGTGTTTATGCAGCAGGAATGAAAAACGAATTTATTGGCATGTAATTTTGCTGATCAGACTAAAGAATTTTGCTTTTTGTTTAACGCAATGATAATGATATAAAAATATTTTAACTACAAGATTATATTATAACGATCACAATTCTAAAAATATATTTCTTTTGGAATTTGAATAATGTTCTACTGTCACCCAATGCCTTTACTATGCTAAAGGCTATAATACACGGCATGTTTTTTACATCTGACTTTAAAATTTGTGAGACATATGTAAATGTACATGTCTGTCAAAATTGTACTTTTACGCTGACTGCTTTGCAGCAGCAGAGATTTCTGCCAACGACTGATGTCACATGTTTTGACAGAAGAAAATAGAGCGCACTCTAATTAAAATTTTTTCAGATGTCTAAACACATTTTTTTTACAGAAGTAATGTTTTAAAGGTAACACACGACATGTTTGTATTAACAGTGGAGAATTTGACAAGTCAGATGTAAAAAACATGCCGTGTATTAGCTCCTTAAACAGTTTATACTGTATAAAGGACTTCTGCTTTTTGTAAATTATTTTTAGGTAAAAACTGTAAAAAAAAAATTTTATCTACTGCCGCTTTCATACAGAAATATTTCAGCTTTATTAAATTCGTATAGCCTTAAATAGACCTAAAACATATTTTATGAAAACGGCAGTACATCTTTGTGTGTAAAACCTAATGCTTTATGTACATACATACATACGTGTGCTTTAAGAACACAGCGTTAAGTTACTTACTGACAGTGTAATAATTCTTAAAAACTTAAAAAAAGCTGCAGTGATGAAAATTCATGTAGTTGAATGTGTGTATGTATCTATGAATTTGATTTTACTCACTCGAACAATATCAATTATAGTAAAGAATTTGAAACAATGTTTGGTACATGTTTGTCTAACTTCTAAACCATTCATTGAAAGAATATTTAAACTCAATGTCCAATAATAAAGAAAGTTATGATCATTGTTCAAAAGTATGTCTCTTCCACATTTTACATACTGTCCAGCAACTTCATTTCGTACAGTTATACAGTTTAATTTAAAATAAAAAAAAAAAAACAAAATCTAAACAGTTTTTGTGACGTACTATTTACACGTGTTGCTGTTTTAATCTAATTAATTTTGTTAAGATAATTTTTATTTTATTGATTTTTAATTATTTTAAAAATTTATACTTATGTATATGTACACACATACACACGTTCAAATAAATAATATTATTTTATTGTTTTCATTAACAGGTTTTAGTTTGTGCTCATCGCTATATTACGAAAGTGCGCGAAAATCGTTATGGCCAAGGTCTGTGCTATGTTTTGACCAACGAATTAAGTTACGACGAAGTTTATGAACCATGTAAAGGCCGAACTGTTCAAAGGTAAAATATTAAGCCCAATAAAAATAATAATTTTACAAAAATTCAAATTCAGCTATAAATTGAACAAGAGTTCAAAAAACTAAATTTTAGCCCCTACCTGTACATACATTAAATGTACGTACATGTACATGCATACATAACTGTGTACATACATACATTCAGATATATTTTTAGTAATACATTTCGAAGCAATTAAGTTCATTGAAACAATAAAAAATTGACTTTCAAAGTTGAAAATTATCCTTGTTTTGCACAAATTCTGTATATATTTAAACGTTTTAAATAAAAAAAAACGGGGAAGCCTTTTACGTTTTTACATACATAATTTATTAGAAATAATTTTATTTTATCTTATTATCGTCCATTTTAACCCTATATGATATTGGGCCCAAAAGGGCTTCGATTATAATTGAATATAAATAAAAAATATTAAAATTTCATGCTTTTCTTTTTTGAAATTTTCATGGATAAAGCATGACCTCATAATAGTGACAAAAATAAAATTATTATTAATACGTACATACATACATACGTAAAAAGCCGTATGAATGTCAGTATATGCAGAGAAAGATCAGAACAGACAACGCTTGTCTTTCACAAAAGTTTCATATACAAGTTTCCTTTAAAAATATCGTCGTTAAGTCTTATCTGCTTTAAAGTTTTAATATAAAAAGTAATCGCAAACACTGATTTGAATTATTTTTTCCTTTTTGTATCCCAGTTTCAAGATAATCATTGCAGTTTTAATTTAATTTGCATTTCGCTATACATTCAATTTAATAAGAGCAGAACAACAAGTACGCAAATATCAACTATTTAACTTAATATTAATATTGGGGACCATCCTCTATGCCAGTTCTTATCCGTATGAAGAGAATACCATCTGATTCTCCAATATTTATGGTTCACAACACTTTACCTCGGTTACTCTTAGCGCCTGTTTTAAACAACCTAGAATCGTCACCATGTACAAATTACAGCGGCCACATCATCCGCATACCCTTACATGTTCTGTTATGTTCCCAAGTTATAGTGGTAGAATCCCTCCCTGCGGATTATCGCTTGATTATCCTTACCCTACATTTAAGCATAACAACGATCTTTTCCGTATTCCGAAATGTCCGATATAAAACATCTTTCGAAAGATACGTTAACGTACCTTTCTCCATCTGCTGGCATATAGATAGCCCTGTGGCCAGACATAGTATATCTATCCACCAAGCTAAGGTGATATTTACTACTTCCACTCTACGTGCATTAACGAAGGTAGATTCGAAACCCCTACCAAGGACCACTATATCATGATCCTCCACAAACTCCCCTTTCCCAAGTGATTATCATCCATTCTACACCATATAGTGCTGTAAAGGTTAGCTCATGACAATGCCACCAGAAACAATCCCGAACCACTGCCTATATTACTACCTTGAAATTCAGTGAACAGAGATGCGACATTACCAAAGACCTTTCACCATGACACGTCAGAATAGAAGTAATCAGCCTCCAGCCCATCTGTGAATAAGACGAATTGGCAGTCTGGCGGGAGAGGATCATGATATTATCCTGAACAATCCATGGTTTCTGCAGCAAAACTATGTCTAATCTAGCCTTCACAAGCATCTCATCTCATCATAGCTGAAGCTGATCGGCTTTAGTTCAGCTTCAGTTGCCTTACATTTAGAGTTTCTTGGTTTTAAGGAAATGAGTATCAAAAGGACAAAAGTATTCGGACAGAAATTAATATCATCAGTAATAAACTTATGCACTGTCGATAGATAAATAGATTGATAGATAGATAGATGACACAGATGTATGTACGTATGTAAGTAGCAAACGACTAAATACGTTGTGCTTTAATGAATAATATCTCCAATTCACAAGTTATCGTAGGAGTTGTATGTTGTAAAAGTTTAATTTTTTTCATCTTTAATTTATTTATATTACACTAGCTGGGGCCGGTCCGCGTGGCTGGCCCCACCGAAACAGAGCATTGGGTTATCGCGCTAATCTCTATCAGGCAAAACACAAAAAAAAAAATGCGCCATCTGTCGGACGAACTTTAAACTACACAGAAACACTTCTGACAGCCCATAGCGCATGTATATAAAGTTTGGTCAAAATCTGTGCAGTAGTTTTTCAGTTTATCGATCACGAACATACACGTAATTTTTATATATTTATATAGAGATAGAGATTTTATAATCTTGAATATTATTGTTGTATATGCTGTATATAACTCGTACGATAGTTTGTGAATTGCAAAAAAAAAAAAAAAAAAAACGAACACGTTTTATTTGAGTTTTTTTGTTTTAATTATTATTATGTTACTTTCAGAGCTCATGAAGATTATGGTTTCTGTCAGGTGGGAACTTCGGGGGCCTTGTTGGATGACAACACAATGGTGTTGGGTACTCCTGGGCCATTTACATGGCGAGGAACCGTGTTTGTTACGGAAATTGGTGGTGAATATTTAGAACGAGATAAGAATATGTATTATGGCGATCATTCTGACACATCTTCGCCAGTTGACAAGTACAGTTATTTGGGTATGGCTGTAACGGGTGGTCGCTATTTTGGTGAGAGGATGTCGTATGCTGCAGGTGCACCTCGTTCAAATGGTCACGGTCAAGTTATAGTGTTTGACAAGGATAATAGAAATCCCATACCAGTACACATGATTATTGAAGGCGAACAGTTTGCATCCAGTTTTGGATACGAATTAACAACCGCCGATGTTAACGGCGATCAGAAACCCGATCTCATAGTAGCAGCTCCCTTTTACTTCAACAAAAGTGAAGGTGGTGCGGTGTACATTTTTCAGAATGCCAAAGACAGCTTGCCATATAAGCCAAGTCTCAAGTTAACTGGAGCCTTTGAAAGTCGTTTCGGACTGGCTCTGGCCAACATCGGCGATATAAATAAGGACAACTGTGACGATTTGGCTATCGGTGCACCATACGAGGATGATGGAGCTGTTTATATATATTTGGGCAGTAGATATGGCTTGAGTAATAAGCCATCCCAGCGCATTCAGTCCAGTGATTTGGGACTGTTGCCCAGGGCCATTAAAACATTTGGTAGTTCAATAACGGGTGGTACTGATTTAGACGGAAATTCATATCCAGATATTGTGGTAGGAGCATATAACTCATCAGCAGTAGTTGCGTTGTTGTCACGTCCAATAATTAGCATACAAACCAAGTGGAGAAGTAATGAAATGAAAAATATTGATCCCACAAAGTCAGGCTGCATCACAGACGCCTTTACCAATCTGACATGTTTCACCTTTGAAGCCTGCTGTTCGATTGATCCGTACGAACAAGCATCAGCAAACAAAGACCTAAAGCTAATGTACACCGTAGAAGCCGAAACATTTGGGCCAAATAAGAAATTTTCTCGTGTATTTTTTGATCGCGACAACAAGAGAAGCAATGTCATCAAGCGTGAAGTAACTGTTCGTACCGATGGTCGTCTTTCCTGTCAGAGAGTTACTGGGTATATTAAAGAAAATACACGTGATATTCAAAGTCCCATTAAATTGAGATTGAATTATACATTGGTGGAATCAAAACTACCGGACTCAGCTCTAAAAGCCCTTAACCCAATATTGGACCAAACCCAAGCTAATATAGAATTCGAAGGTACCTTCCAAAAGGATTGTGGAGATGACGACATTTGTGAGAGTAACTTGCTGCTTAATGCCGAAATTGATTTAAACATGGAAAGTGAGTATTAGATGTTTGCGTGTGAGTATTTTTTAAGTTTTTATGTAAACACGTTCTTAATTCTAGATGAAAACTACGCATTAATTTTGGGAGAACAAGAAGAAATTCGTGTTAATATCAATGTATCAAATTCTGCTGATTCCGCCTACGAGACACAAGTATTTGTTGTGCACCAAAAGAGTGTTTCATATATAGCGGCCCTTAAAACGGTAAGTTTGTCAAGTTTGCAAATGAGAGATGGAAAAGTTTTTATCATTTGTCCTACTTCAACTAGAGCGCCGCTATTTGCAATCGTTACAATGAGACTGTAGTTGCCTGCAGTCTTGGTAATCCCATGTTACGAGGTACAGCTATTCAAGTTTCTATACGTTTTGATCCAAGCGAGTTGGAACTGGACGAGCGCCAATTGAATTTCAATATTTTCGCCAATACAACTTCAAAGTTAGTCGGTGAACGTAAACCAGAAGTTAAACTCGACGTGCATGTTATTAAAAGAGCAGAATTAAGTTTACAAGGTTGGGCTCGACCAGAACAGAGTTTCTATAGTGGCGAAGTGAAACTTGATAATTCCATGATGCAAATGGAAGATGTTGGATCACAACTAATACACACGTATCAGGTGCGTTTGTTGAGATGTTTATAAAATTAACATTTAATCACAAATTATTTTACGCTATTTAGATCTATAACGAAGGGCCTTGGAAGGCTCCGAAAGTACAACTAACTATTTACTGGCCCTATCAAGTGTATAGTGAAAAAGATAAACGAGATAAATGGCTGTTTTATTTGGAAGAAATGCCAGTTATTGAAAATGTGCGACACGGAGAATGCTTTGTGCCATCTGAATATATTAATCCTCTTAAGCTAACAACCAAATCCAAGTCAAATCTTATGGTCGATGAACTGCTTTTAGGCCCGGCTCCTTATATGATTAGACCAATGAATAAGTCCCACTTTGGTCACCGTACTCACGTGGAAAAGTCTTCGTATAACAAACAGGTAAACAGTGAGGAAACATCATCATCGTTAAATCGCTTAAGGAGGGACACCCTAACCAGAATCATACGACCGGAAAGATTTATGGATATAAGGGATAACAAAAATAAAAAAAGGGATATTGTCGAATTAGATTGTAATAAGGCCACAGCGAATTGCATCAAAATTCAGTGTGAAATTAACAATATGCCACCAAATACAGAAGTCTATGTGTATGTTAAAGCAAGACTTTGGAATTCCACCCTTGTCTCCGAACATCCACGAGCCGATGCAGTAAGAATTATATCAACAGCTCATGTACAAATTCCTCTTGAGTTCAGAGTAGAACAAACTCAAAGTTCCGAACCGCTGATGGTAAGTAAAGTCGTAAACAGATTCCTTGTATCAGAGCTGAATATGTTTTCATATCTGTTATAGGTGGAAACAAGAGCATATCCAGAACTGATAGATCAACAGCGAGATACTTCGCTACCTTTGTGGATAATAATACTAGCAATTATAGGAGGACTTCTGCTATTGGCTCTCTTTACGTACGCCATGTGGAAGTGTGGATTCTTTAAGAGAAGAAGACCTGATCCCACACTTAGTGGCAATTTAGAAAAGATGAATGAGGAAAAACCATTTTTAAATTCTAAAAACAACCAACGTGTTTTCTAACAACAAGGGACTGTTGGGTGGGACCTATTGCAACAGAAAAAACTCTCAACGCCCAAGCCACCCAAAAAATGCTTTGGCAAATCAACAAATACTAGTGATACTAACGATTATATAAATAATTATAATCAAAACAACAATAACAACACCAACAATAATAACAACTACTACAATATTTATGATGCAAACATAGATAAGCCCTATGTCATTGATTGGGATACTTTGCGATAAATGGATTAATTTTTTATGTATGTAGTTGTGCCTTATGCACTTGCACACATATGTACTTAGTACATGTATCGATTATTTACAAAAGGCCTTATGTCACCATTTTTCAATGACCCATATCGCAGAAAATCAATTAAATTCAATTCTCATTTTACTTTGCGCAGTTTTTATTCTTCTGTTTTTCCAACAATTAACTTGTGATAATAACAAGTACATACATATGCATGTATGTATGTATGCATGCATGCATGTACATATATTTCGTTCAGTTTGTTTTTCTATTATCATTGATTTTTATAGTTCAAAGTTTAAGGCAAATTCGAAAAATTAAAATGTTATTTTGGGGAGTTTATTGAATTACTATATTGTCGCTGCTCTGACGTAATCGGTTATGTGACAATTTTAAAAGAAAAAATTATTGCCTTTATTGGTCGTACATCTATCCACCACACTATTTAAGGATCAAAAATAAACAATAGTCGGTATGTGTTTTTTTTTTGCTCTCCCGAAAACTCAGTAAAAAACACATAATTGAATTTGTTAAAGCAACGGCAATATGTTTCTTCGTTAACTCAAAAGTATGGATTATTTTTCTTTTACTGTATTGCGTTCGTTTACACAATATGAAACGTAAGCAATCCAGTTAAGTCGAGTAAAAAAAGTAGTAGAAGCTTTTGATAAACGAGCGAACCCATAAATATCGATGGCTCAATATAAAAAAGGCACGTCTCGAATTTTTACTGCTTAACAGGTGAAGAATAAAACTAAAAAAAATTAATTAATGAAACAAGTTACAAATTTTTTGTGGCTATAAATAAATCCGTTACATACATATGTATTTTCAAAGTTAGCTTAGGGATGATGTGTTTGTATGTGGACTACCAGAAAACCTTAAAAACGCGATTTCGTTGAAAATCGAGATACGCCCTTTTTATATTGAGCATATAGATATTATAAAGCAAGATAGTTATTATTATTATTATTACAAATGTATATGAACTGATATTTTTAATATTAATAATAAAGTTATGATTAAAACAGGGATCGTAAATAACATTTTTCGAGAAAGTTTGAACTTAAAAACTCTTCATGTTAGAGTCAACGGAGACCTATACTGTCATATACCCAATATATTCGTATTGTTCTCTTTCAAAACTTATAGTTACTTTTAAATAAACAATTTCATCCCCACAGTTAACGAAAAAATAAAAGTTTGATTGTTGAACTGTTAAAAATAGTTTTATTTTTTTCGTCGGAAAATAAGGCTCATTTTGTTTATTTTCTTATTTGTTTAGTCTCTTCTTATATTGATAACGCTATGGGTTATACGCATAATGTAGTTTTTTGTTTTACTCCCAGAACTTAACAAAATATTTGCTAAACGGTAAGGACCTTGGATAAAAATTATTGATTTTAATTACATAATATGAGTTTTATTTTCTGACGAAAGAAAAAAACTCCTTAAAAGAGTTTTATTTTCCGGTGGGAAAAATAAAACTCTTAAAATCAGTTTTACTTTATGACGGCTAATTAAAACTCTCTTTTAAATACAACTTCTATTTTTACGTTCAAAAAATAATGTTTTATATAGATTATTAAAGTCACAAAGTAACTGTTTTGAAATTACTTTTTCGATATCAGTTATAACCGCAACGGTCTTTGCGTTGAACACAATAAATTTGGAAAGTAAAAACAGAAGGAAAATAGCAAAAAATTAGAAAAAAAATATTTGTTTCATAAAAAAATAAGAATATGGATTGTTTAAAATTGTTGCAATCAATGTTGCAGCAGGTTCGTTCTATCCATGTTTGTATCACAAATAATTATAAAAAAAACTTCTGACAACACTGATGTGTATAGATAATTTAAGAGGAAGAAAAAACCACAAATAAATTAAAATTAGTGCCATTTTTATTTAAAGTTCTTTTACACACGATGTATTACTTTTACATAAATTTGAATTCATTATTTCATATTGTTTTAGTTTAAAATAAGTTTAAGTACTTAATTCGACTACGCCGAATTTTATATTCCTTCACCTCCTCTAGATATGTACTAAAAGATAATTCCCTAGTTTATTTAATTCTTTTTTTTTCTTTTGATTTATACAAAATATTAATTACTTTAACAACACTACACCAACTGGTTTTTAGTTGTCTCAAGATTGATAATGTTTCTCTAGGTACTTTGATATTGACTGAACTGCAGCAGCTCAAAATTTTAAATCTTTTTTGAAGCAATTATGTATAATTTTAATTTGTTTCGATTGTGTCTCAGTATTTTAAAATCTTGTATGTACACATACATACATACAAACATATAAGGTGAGATTGCGTTCTTCCGGTTTTCGCAAGAAGAAGAAAAAAATATTTCTCTCCCAAAAACACTTTTTAGTGCCATGGAGTACGGGAGCAGTTTTGGGTAAAATTTGGTTGAGTACAAGATCACACCTTTTATTAAATCATCAAATCGTACATTTCACAATTTAAAATGGAATTTATAAAAATTAATAGATTTTGAAAAAAAACTACAAAAAAGTATATATTGTTTTAAAGCACTAATTATATATTCACTACCAAGAAAACCAAATTTTTAAACCCATTACTTTTTGTTTATAACTTTTATAGTTAAAAATTTAAATAAATTTAAATAGAATTTCGAACAAACGAAATATATACGACATGGAATGTCTCTAATTCCTCCTTTAAATAAAACTTTTTGTAATAAAATAGACAGAATGTGTAAAAAGTTGATTTAATTTTAAAGTCAAGAATATTCTCTAGGATTTTTTTTTTTTTTTTGACAAAAAAAACTTTTCTCGAGAAAAAAAGTATTTAATTAAAAATTTCGCGGAAGTAAAAAAAAAAATATTTTTCGTAAAATGTTGAATTTGTTTCGGTGTATGGGAGAAATTTTCATTTTCTGTTGTTTTTCTTTATGTTTGGCGTGAAATTAACGATATCGATTTTGTCTTAAAAGGGAAATGAAAATTTAATGGTAATAAAAGTGGCATCATCGAACAATTATTA
Source organism: Phyto melanocephala (assembly GCA_941918925.1). Classification (NCBI taxonomy): domain Eukaryota; kingdom Metazoa; phylum Arthropoda; class Insecta; order Diptera; family Rhinophoridae; genus Phyto; species Phyto melanocephala. The sequence goes on along the minus strand of OW799234.1, from coordinate 136,467,573 downwards.
TTTTTTGTTTAATAAACATACAATAAATACGTGTTTTGTGTTTTTTCGTTAAGAGTATTTATTGTATTTTGAATACAAAAAAAAATTAATTGAAACCAAATTTCAACGTGATTGAGTTAAACAATAATTTTCAAAAGTTATGTCTCTAATATTCACACACACACACACACTAAGTTTTAATAAAAAATTTTAAATACTATATACATACCACTAAATTTCGAATTGTATTAATTAAGTGAAAGTAGCAGGATATTATTATAAATTCTAAAGCTTCCTATTTTTTGTAAATATTAATTTTAAATTAATCTTTTTGTGTTAATTTGTAATTTATTAAGAATAATGATTTACTTAAAAATCACCTTCTATGTAGCTACTTTAATCTAATTTCTTAACATACATATAAATACATAAGTCCATATAGTACATACATACATAAGTATGTACATACATATGTATAATATATAAGTTAATTTATGTACGTATAATAATAAATATGTATATTGTTTTGTGTTATTAAGAACCAATTTAATTGTATTGTAAATAAAACAAAAACAAACTCAAATATGTTTCAATTTTACATGGTAAAAGTAAAAAGCATAAATAAATTAATTATATAAACAAAAATCTTTCTTTGTACTTTTTACTTTATTGTTATAAATTACACTGCTCTGCAGCAAAATCCTCCATTTAATAAAACTATGTGGACTATATGGATTTTGACGATTTTGAAATCCGTTGTCGGTTTTTTTCCATCAGATCGGGATTTTTTTTTATGGGCGTGGCAAATTTTTTCCCCTAAATTAGTCAGGTATGGACACATATTTAATCCTAACTCGAGAACCAGTCATCCGATTTTATAAAATAAAACACCAATGTATGTGTAACAAATTTTTTTTTATTTTAGTGGAATACAATTTTTCTCTATCTCTTATCGTTTTGGAGTTATTTAGAAATTAATGGAGAAAAAATTTTTTTTCGTGAAAAATTCGTAATATATTTCAATTTTAAAATGGAACTAAAAAAAATATAAGGCAAATATTTAACATTTTAAACTTTTTTCTGATAGCTACTTATCTTGGAAATAAAAAAAGCCATAAACTATAAAAATCGGTTAAGAAATGTGGATTTTATTGTCAATTTACCGCAGGTACCCGCTATTGTAATGCAACCAGCCGTACATATGATATATGTAACATTTCGTTAGGTGAGCAGGTAATGGAACTAAAGTACAACGATATTTTGCATGGTTCTTGGAATTAAAAGTTATAACATAGTATTTTTCAATTGCCTGTGATTTCAAATTAAGAACATTAGAGTAGATTCTGGTATTTATTGTATATATAGAAGATAATGGGCAATAAGTAAGTCACTTTTAATTTGAATATCGTGCGGTTAAAATCGGCAACAGTCAATAGATCTTATAGTGTACTTTGTTATTGTGTAAAGACATAAAGCAATTAAAGAATCCACAAACGCTTTCATATTACAATAGGTGTGTTCCACATGCATAACGAAACAGTCCGAACTTGCCCAAAGTTACCCAAAAGCGTTCCACATAACAATTTTTGTTCAATTATGAGAGTAATTGAGAGAGTAATTTTTTTCATTTCCTGTACAAATTTGCCCGAACTTTTTCTTTGGGTAAGTTCGGACAAGAATTTAACAATCAGCTGTTTTTTGTTTACATATGAAACTGAAAATTAATCAAAAAATTTGCAAAAGAAAAAGTTTAGTTTTTGTTAAAAAATATATTAAAAAGCAAAATGGAAGGTTTTAATGAAAAAGTTAAAGTGGTAAATACATTAGTGAATTCATATCTCCCTTGTTCTTTAAAATAAATACTTTTAAAAAATTTACACTGGCTCAGCTTCTCTTTCAGTTCTTTTTAAATTATTTTTAACATCTGTTGGCAATGATGCAAATGTTTTGTTTTTATAATGTTATTGCTTTTAAGCGTCTAAAATCACTTAAATAGATTTTAATTTAAAAAGTAAGCACCATTAGTATTACAAGAAGTGCAAAAATGGTTTTTTGCGTTCCAGCAAATTTGGGTAGTTTTGGCAAATTTAGAGAGTAATTTTCAATTTACTCTCATTAGTCCGAACTTGTCCGAGATCTTGTGGAACACACCTAATATGTCAAGGATTTGTAACAAATCTCTAAATTTATTTTGTCATTCATCATTCATCCACTGTTAGTCAGTCAACATTTCGTTGTATACTGACCTCACAGAAAATAAAACAAATGATTATAAACATTGATTGTTAAAAACAATTATCTGTTCTTATCGCTACCTAACTGGTAGCTAGAGCAGGACAAAAATAGTGATAAATGAAAGATAATAACAAACAAAAAGTAAAAAGGGTTGCTGTTTGGTTAAAATTTCAATCTAACTCATTGTGGTAAAAATATATGAAATAGGAAAAACTAAAAATTAGTTACCGAATTCAATTAACATAAGTCCCGTGAGTTAAATAGATGATATTTACAACCAACATGTAACCACCGATCAGAGAGTGCTGATGATGAAATCGTAGCTGGTTTCGAAAATGCATTCCACTCGGCTAGTGTCGGTAAAAATATAATTTTTCAAGATTTATTCTTTCATTAATCACAATTAAAAAAAAAAAAAAAAATTCTTTGTAAAAATAAAGAATATTAAATATATGAACTCAAGCCTGATTAAAAATTTAAAAAAAAAAAAAAAAAAAAAAAAAAAAATTTAAATAATAGTTTATTTTGTTACGTTTGTGGCAATCTAACTTTAAGTTCTCAACGGGAGACAATATCTTCCAAGGTTAAAGATGCTTATCGCCGTTATTTTGGGTTTCCTATCGATGGTAGAGATAAAAATTGGCTGCCATAAATATGTTGTAGTAGCTGTGCAAGTTCTTTAAGAGGTTGTGTAAAAGGAAGTCACAAGTCTTTATGAAGCCGTTTATGAAGCCAGCGATTTGGGGTGAACCACAAAATCATCAAAATGATTGCTACTTTTGCCATACTAAAACACGTGGGTTTACGAAAAAAAACAAAAAATAAAGTTTCATAACCAAATACTTCATGCGACAAACGACCAGTTTTCCAGTTTACAAGTTTTACCTCCATTGCCTCCTACAGACGATGAAGAAGATGGGCTTTCTGCAGCTTACTGAATCCACTTACGCCAGCATGGGTGTTTCTTCACATTCTTTTGGAAGTCCAACGAGTAAACCTTATTTTCCGAATTAAACTGATATAAATAACTTAGTTCATAAATTAGGGCTTTTAAAAAAACAAGTTTGAGTTTCTTGCATCCCAATTAAAAGAATGGAATTTGGTGCAAACGGACGTTAACGTCTCTTACTTTCGAAATAAAGAACAACCTTTTTTAATATATTTCAGCAAAGAGGAAGGTTTAATATTAAGTGATAATGCTGATGGAATTTTGCGACAACTGTGTTTCAGTCATAAATCTGAGGATTGGCGGCTTGTTATTGATTCATCCAAGACAAGTTTAAAAGCCGTTTTACTTCACAATGGCAACAAATTTCCATCGGTCCCACTCGCATATGCAAGAAATATGAAAGAAAACTATTGTAGCATGAAGATGATACTACAAAAAATTAAATATTCACATTACTCATGGAATCTGCAGATTTTAAAGTCGTAGCAATGTTAAATGGATTGCAAAGTGGATATACCAAGTTTTATTGCTTCTTATGTGAATTGGATAGCCGCGCAAAAGAAAAACACTACAATGCTTAAATTTCACCGAAAAGAGTAAATTTTATTCCAGGAGAAAACAATGTAGCAGAAGAGCCTTTAAATCAAAAGGAACAAACTCTTCTCTTCATACAAAGCTAGACCTAATGAAAAATTTTGTCAAAGCAATGAACAAGGATGGTGAAGCGTTTCTATACATTAAGAGCAAATTTCCTAGAATCAGAGATTCTAAAGTAAAAGAAGGCATATTTGTAGGTCCACAAATACGACAGCTTATGAAGGACGAGGTCTTCAGAACGAAATTGAATGATGTAGAAGAAAGAACATGGACAGCTTAAGCTACTTTTTTATTTTAACAATGTTTCCCAAATAAAAATTAATAGTTATTAAAAAATATTTTGTGTTATTTTAAATAAAATAGTCTGTAAATATTTTAATTTTTTATTGTAATTTGAAGTTATCTACGGGTGACGACAGGGTGGGTGCTTTAAGCGAGGCGTTGCTACAAAATTACAATCTAGCAAATTTTTGTTGCTTGTATTTCTTTTTGTTGTACGAAAAAAAAAGAAGTAAAAAGTTGCCATTCATTGTTGCTACAAGTCGCTTTAGTGCGCCCACTCTGACGTTGTTTGCTGCATTACACATATTTGGTCAATATTGGGTACCTGCGGTAAATTGACATTTTTTAACCGATTTTTATGGTTTATGGCTTTTTTTATTTCCAAGATAAGTAGCTCTTAAAATAAATTTTAAAATGTTGAATATTTGCCTTATATTTTTTTAATTGAAAAATATTACGAATTTTGCACGAAAAAAATTTTTTTTTCTCCATTAATTTCTAAATAACTCCAAAACAATAAGAGATAGAGAACAAGTAACAGTGCTATATTCGGCCGTGCCGAATCTTATATACCCTTCACAACGTGTAGTCATGCAATAACAATTGTTTGTATCATCATTCATCCCATATAAAATACGTACATACATACTGGTTAGACTAAATGTGGCATCGAATCCCAGCTGAGCCAAAAAAATTTTATCTTATTTTGTTTAAGATATTATTTATATTTTTTTTTTAAATTTTTAAAAAAATTTTTTAAAATTTTTTTTTTTAATTTTTTTTTTTGTAATTTTTTTTATTATTTTTTTTTTATTTTTAATATATCTTTTTTTTGTAATTTTTTTTGTTTGGTATGTTTTTCACATGTATGTATGTATGTTGTTGTTGTAATTGTGTAAAAAAACGAGGTAGTCGTGGTTTTTTGCTCATATCTCAGAAAGTTATGGGGCGATTGTGCTGAATTTCAATAGCGATTCATTCCTGGATATTTCCAAGAGATTGATACCATATACAGATCTGAGGAACATATAGTTGCTTCTAAAAGTTGATTTCAACCAACACACGGACAGACGGGCAGACGGTCAGGGCTTAATCGACTCCTCTATTCATAAGCTTTCAGAAAATATATACTTTATGGGGTTGGAAATGAAAATTGTAGAAATTACAAACGGAATGACAAAGCTATATATACCCTTGTGCACCACAGGTGAAGGGTATAAAAATTGTATTCCATTGAAATAAAAACAATTTCGTTACACATTTTTTGGTGTTTTATTTTTGAAAATCGGATGACTGGTTCTCGAGTTAGGATTAAATATGTGTCCGCACCTGACTAATTTAGGGGAAAAAATGTGCCACGCCCATAAAAAAAATCCCGATCTGATGGAAAAAAACCGACAACGGATTTGAGTTCAGCGCGTCAAAATCCATATAGTCCACAAAGTTTTATTAAATGGGAAGACAAAAAATTATTTTTTGCAGAGCAGTGTTATTAGAAGGGGCCCGATATATACTACTTAAGAGGCTTTAAATCTTAAATGAGATGTGCCACAACCAAAATGCCAAAGCCATAAGAAACTAAAATTCAATTGGTTTCTATCGTTATGGCGACAATCATCTATAATCAAATACATTGTTGCCAATAAAATGCTGTGTGTAAATTAGATTCATTTATTTTGTAAGAGTAACCTGGCGAAGACCAACAATACTTAAATCTTGAACATGGCTTAGTGTCATTGGCATATTCAATTGGATTATTTAACATATTAACTCGAAGAGTACGAAAGGAAAAAAATACACGTCTACCTATACATAGATATGTTTTGAAGAAATATTGTTGAAATCACTAAAAGATTTGATATTTAAAGTGATCGGGGATTTTCAGCTTCCTATATGAAGATTTAGGCTCATTTAAATTTTGGTTTATTGCCCTGATTAGGGAAGGATAATGTGCAATATATGCGGCCATATACATAAATTAAAAAACAAAAAAAAGGTGCTTTTATGCATGGGATAATATAAAAGTTTTGAACAAAAATGTCTGCTTTTGATAAAGTGGTCGAGAATATGGAGTCTCATTGGAGTAATACATTGTACTTACAAATGATCACTCGACTTATACCTCTATTTTTTGGGAATTATCAGAAATCAGTGTATTTTAACAACAAATGGTTCACTGATATTTGACTGAGATAACGAGTTAAATCTGCTTAAAAACCACTACCCGAATTGATTTATATTCGATTTTATGTATATTCAATGAAAAAAAAAAATGGTGAAACAAGTTGATGATATTGCCAGTTTAATAATTATGCCTTTGTTAAAATTTATATAAGTTTAAATACTGTTTTCGTATACATTTTTTTTTATATAGTAAAAAAAAAAAAAAGTAAAGTATAAAGTAAAGCCAACTCGCCTCAATAATGTCATAAGACGCTGAGGCTAACAAATTGTTTATCTGAATTAACTAATATTATTTTTGTTAATAAATCAATAAAAAAAAAAAAAAAAAAAAGTAATGTTAGCCTTAAAATGTCAAATAACTAAAACATACAGCATAGGGCCGTAAATATCTAGTTTATATATTGCTCCGTGTATAACATATGTATGTATGATACGCGACATTTTTACCAGATTATTACCCATATTTATTCTGAGGACCGAAAATGAAGCTGATCACACCGTATCTGATTCGCTTTGTTTTATACCAACGAAATAATTTGTTACATAAAATTAACTGGCTTGAAATTTAGTTTTTTTTTCATAAAATGGTGTTCATTTTGAACAAATCGTGCAGTGTTAAAGAAGATTACATCAAATCGTACTCAATGGTATTCCCGTACATTAACCTGGTTAAAAGTCGCAAGAATCGTTTATATAAAAAGTTTATGAAGAGCAAAATCCGTATTAATCGAAGCCATTATATAAAAGTTCAAAGCCGTTATATCTTGGAAAAAAAATATACATAAGTATTTATGTACATCATACATCGTATATTAACAAAATTAAATTTTAATTTAAAAATAATCCACAATTTTGTCAACTCCAAGCGTAGAGTTTCATCGTAACCAACTACTATGAAAATAAATAATGTTGCTTATTCCAATAATTTAAATTTTGCCAATTCTTTTGATGATTTCTTTGCATCTACTCTTTCTACAAAAACGTTCAATTGTAAAACTAATTCTTATGATATTACGTCGACTACATTAGCAATTTAAATTTTTATATTCCTGTTCCTGATGAAATTCCCAGCTGTATTTTAAACAATTGTACTGAAATTTTGGTTAAACCAAAATATTTAATAGTTCTCTGAAGTGTGATATATTTCTGGAAAGATTTATAAGTTTAATAGCAGCCGTAGTGATGTTACTAATTATAGAGTAATAGCTAAACTCAACTCTATTCCTATACTGTTTGAAAAAATAAGGGACATTCTCACTAACCAAATGTCAACAATTCTTTCTCCAGTGATGTATGGTTTCTGTAATGTGGATCTACATCCACAAATCTAATAGAACTGACGTCCTTTATCAATACAGGATTTTTTAATGGCAACCAAGCCGATGTAGTCTATACTGACTTTAGTAAAGCTTTGACAATGTTAACCATGATTTATTGTTAGTGAAGCATTTGTACCTTTTGTAAAGGATCGGAGATAATGTGTTTTTTTATAATGACTGCTTACCAAAATATATTGAAATGACTTTTGGACTTCCGCAGGGAATTCATCCCCGTCACATCTTATTTTTATTATTTATAAACAATCTTCCAAAAAGGCAATATATTTTATATTTGCTGATGACGTTAAACTTTATTCATGGATTACAAATGAAGAAGACAGTTTTTATTCAATTTGTATACGGTAACTCGTATCGAATTGAATTTAACAATATGCAAATCATTGACTTTATGCATATATCACTCGTTTTAAATGAGTAGTTCCCTAAAGAGTTAGGCTAACGAATTTAATGATCCTTATGTAACTAAAGATTTATTTCTGTCATTGGTAAGCCCGAAGAATTGTTTAAAATATTGCATTCGCAATGAATTTAATTCAAGGTAAAATTGTTTGTACATATCTCTTTCACGTAAAATATGTATCGACGTTTCTAGCTGGCAGCTTAGATCTTACATTAACTTTGGTACATTTAGAAGAATTTGTGCTGAGGCAAATAAGTTTAATAAATAAGTTTAAAGTTTCTCAACTCCAATGCTTACGTCTAATCCTGTTTCTGTCTTTATTTATAAAATTATTTAAAAAAAAATAAATAACTGTGGACGTACGCTATAAACAAATCTTTATGATCGAATCAATAGGGATTTTTATTAAAAACAAAAATAAAAAAAAAATTTATAGTTAAAAGTTATCAGAAATGTAGACGCTTATCGAGTTTTGCAGCTTTGACCTTGCTGCAATCCTATTCGCTTTTGACTTAAAATAACTTATTTAAAATTATATCACACAAAGTTTTAAAAAAGACTACAACGGTTAGTCTGCAAAAAAATTAATGTATTGCATTTTTTTTCTCGGTACGACCTCTGAACTTGGTTCTACAGAACTTATCACACGTTATTTAAATGATATATTTACTATAGTTCTACAGATGTATTACTAAATGTACGTTCTTTGCATGGAGGTACAGAAATATGTCATATGACTTAAATTATTTTAAAATAATTTAGACACATCAATTTCACTGTTCTGAATGTACATATGTCATTAGAAATATATCGCCAAGTGATGGTATTGTGTGTCATTTTTAGTCATTGGTTGACAATACATAATTGCTATTTTTTTCTGCGAATATTGTGCTACACCATTTATATAAAAGTATTATTGTAAAATTAGGAGAAGAACTTTTTAGATCAAGATATTTCTAAACAATTGCAGCAAAGAAACAAAAACAATTTTTTTTTTGTGTTCTTTTAGATTTATTTTGCCTTACTGGTATATTTCAAATATAGAATCCTCGATTCTAGTGTTCGCAAATAATACAAAGAGGTTTAGAAAGATTTTTACAAGCATCCGAATTGTTTGCTTTATCCGTGATATTAGTTAATAAAGACTTTCAGCATTTGAGGAACGTGGCTTTTTCAATTTTTCCATATTTTTAATAACAATATCGTGTAAAGATGAATAACGATTTCGTACTTCGCATACCACCAGCCAAAGACTTAAATACTCCTTTTCGTCTAATTCAATGACAGCACGTCTGTAGTCGTCAATATGGGGATACTTCGCAACTTTTGAAACAACTTTAGCTCTTGAAAGAAAGTAGCGGGATATTTGATCAAAAAATGCAGCCGCCTCAGATTCCACCGTTTGAATTTCAGCTAAAGTGTCTTCTTGGATTGAAACTCCAAAATTATTTCCGTCTTCAATTTTAGGAATCATAAATGAAATCCACATCTTAAGAAGATTTGCTATAAAAAAAAGATATACATAAGAACATTTATAAGTATATAACTCGAGAGTTTATATTTATTACCATCTATGAATTAATTTCTTGAAAATCGCTGATAACAACTACGTCGTGAAACAATTTGCAGTGAGGAAATATTAATACTTTTTTTTAGTGTGATGCAATATCATTTTTAGACCGTGGTAGGGTTAAGCCTGTTCACGGATAACACAAAGTTTGTGGTAAGTTTTATAGAAAAAAAACAAGAGCACTTATATTCGGATGTGTCGAATTTTAAATTTTATGCACTTTTATAGCACAAAATTTATTCTTTTGTTATTAACAGTAATCGCTTTGGAATAATCTCTTTATACTGAAATATGTATCACTTTCTTTGTGTAACTTCGATTTGCTATTAATTTATTTTTTTTTAAATTTAGTTTACAATGAAACTTTAAGAGTTTCTACATTTTAAATGATTCTACTGACTTCTTTTTTTAACAGTGTTGTATTTTTACGGAATCTGAAGAGTATAATTTGGCACCCAGAGGTAATTAAAAAATAATATTAGCTTTGTGTGGGCTTTCACTTTTAAAATTATATAATAATTGTTCGACTTCAACTCAGATAATCTATTACAGACTTCTTTTTTTAAATTTTTGTCCATATAAAAATAATATCAATAAAGCGTTATATGGGAGATGGGCGTTAAATTTGGCGTGTCACCTTAATTTTTTGGAATTATACTAATATTGGCATAATAAAATTAACTAGAAAGCTATATAAAGAATGAGATCAGTGAAACCTTAACACACATTTTTAATTCCACTTTTCTTCATGCACAAAAAATATAACTGTTTATGATCAAGTTTGCATTTAAAAACTTGTCAAATTATGTGTACAAAATAATAGCATAATCGGATTATTAGTTTGTTTGAAAATGGATTCAGAAGAAAAAGTGCGTGAAAAAATAATAACAATTTTTTTAAAAAATCCCAGTCGTACTTACAAATCTATTGCAAATGAGATAAAGGTGTCACGACAAACAGCTTCACGTGTGATAAAAGTGTATAACGAACGTCGTAGTATTAAAAGGAAAGCTGGAAGTGGAGCTAAAAAAGGTATAACTGACCCACAGTTAGCTTCAAAGATTGTTAGTCTTCTAATCCAAAATCCCAACCTCTCAAGCCGTAAAGCCGCCTTAAAAGCAAACTGTTCCGATTTTTTTGTAAGGAAGGTTAAAAGATATAAAGGCCTTAAGTACTACAAGGTTCAGAAAGTGCCAGACAGAAATTCGAAGAAAAACTTGGATGCAAAAAGTCGTGCCAAAGAACTGCTTAGAAATTTTATCAACAAATATGAGTGTTGTATTATGGATGATGAGACTTACGTTCTTGCCGACTTTTCTCAGCTCCCAGGGCGAAGTTATTATGTGGCCGATGGAAGAGGTAATGTCGATGACCAATTTAAGTTCCAAAAAAGGACAAAGTTTCCAAAGAAGTACTTCGTTTGGCAAGCTATATGCACGTGCGGAGAAAGAAGCAGTAAATTTATTACTACTGGGACTATCAACACTGATATTTACATCAAGGAGTGCTTGCAGAAGAGGTTGCTTCCATTCATACGAAAACACAATAAGTCAACATATTTTTGGCCCGACCTAGCGTCGTGTCATTATAGTAAATCTGCAGCAGAATGGTATGAAACAAATAATATAGTGGTAGTGCCAAAAGAAGCAAATCCACCTAATTGTCCAGAGCTAAGGCCCATCGAACGTTACTGGGCTTTAGTCAAAAGAGTGCTGAAGGATACAAAACAAGTTGCTAATACTACTAAAATTTTTTCGCAGAAATGGTCTTATTCCAGCAATAAAGTTACTAAGGATACCATCAAAACCCTCATGGTCTCAATTCCGGAAAAGGTGAAACAGTTCATCAAAAAAAGCTGAATTTTTACAAAAAGCATTAATATTTTAATTTGCTGTTATTTTATTGTTAAACCACGCTATTTTTATTAAAATGGATTAATTCGTTTCAAAGTTATTGCGTTTTATTCGTGTTAGGGTTTTATCGATCTCATTCTTTATGCGAAATTTCATAATCAAATCTGTCGGTTTTATGAGCTTTTAAATTTCATTGCGAGTTTAAGTAGGCGTGTCAAAGTAATTTCTATTGATAATTTTAACTTAGATATTTTAATACAAAGTCCCTAATTCTTGCAAAATCTTTGTCCATAGAGAACTTCAATGAATTTGAGATAAAGCGTTATATGAGAGGTGGGCGTTAAAGTGGACGTGTCACATTAATTTTCCGTTATTGCAAGTCTTTTGATCAAAGTACATCTGATTTCGTCAAGTTTTATTACGTTTTTAATTTTAAATATACCAAAAGACACTGTGCGGTATAAACTTTCAAACAATTTGATCTATAACTTCTTTCGTAATGTATAGATTTGAGTAAATTTCAGGTAAAAATACATTCGAAATTTAATGGATCTACGTTAATGCGTTTGGACACAATTTCATTTTATTCAATGTTGAAAGAACATGTTTTTTTCGACCTACTCTTGCATTACGGGCTATAACTCTCTTTAGTAATCCGAATTAGCCTATTTTTAATACCAAACAAACCTTGCATAAAAGAAATATTCTGGCAAAATTTGAGCCCCTAACTTATTCGGTTCGAGCTATCATCGTGCTATCAATGGACGAACAGACGGACATACATAACTAGATCATCTTATAATGATAACAGTACATAGAGAATATATTCTTTATGGTGTCTAAAATGGATATTTTAATGTGTTACAAACAGAATGACAAAATGAATATACGCCAGCCATTTTTTGTAGTGGGTATAAAAACAGCATTGTTATAAAAACCTTTTTTTCGAGATATAATTAATTAGAGGAGAAACGTTTGAAGTAAAAATTAGTGTTGAGACAAAAATAAGGAAAATGCGAGATACCTTATATTCGGATACGACAGATTACGAGTATTACGACGAATATAAGAAAAATGCGGTAGGCCTTATATTACGGTATGGGATTAGTAGTATGACAATTATAAGGAAATTTCAGCTGGCCATATATTTGGGTTCTATAAAATTCGTAATAGTATAAAAAACGCAAGGAAAATTCTGCTATGACAAAAATATGAACTAATGTCTACAAAGAACGCAATTAAAAGTTTTAAAACCATGGTTTTCCTGTTTTTTCCTAAACATCATTTATGGTACGGAAAATTTTCGTTGTTAAGACATTCCTAAATTATTCATTTTACCTACAATGATGCCAAATTCTTTACCAAATTAATACATAAATAAATAGTGCTGTTACGTTAAAAGCAGAAACAAAACGGTTAAAGCAGTACTTTAACCCTCTAACAGGCAAGACTGTAAAAATGACCGGACAAGGCCAATAATTTTTTTTTTCAGGTACATATAGTCAAGAGGACCGTAAATATAAATTTTCAGACAAAAAAACATTCTGGACCTACGCTAGGTAAAAAATAGGGAAGACCGTCTACAGACGGTCTTACCGATTTGCATGTAATAAAATATGCGAGGTAAATTTTATCTAAAAGTAAAGTTTTATTAAGAGAAAGGAGCAAAAATCTTTAAAATATTTTTTTTTATGGTAGTAGTCCCAGAAACAATCTATCTGACCACGTAAATGCAGGTCGCATTTCGAACAAATGATTTGGGTGTCAATTTTTTTTAATCTTTACACTTTTTTTTGCTTTTTCTATCCACCCAAATAGGAAAGTGATCGACACAATCAAATTGAACATTAAAAACAGGATGGACAGGTTTTTTTCCCAATACTTGACTTTTCAGGCTGTGTTGATAAGGGCTCATCAAGATTTTGACCAAGGGATGGCCGTCTTACAGTCCACTTATTTTTTAAAGAAACGAGTCCAGCAGCTATTTCTCCACGGAAATCAGGATGCTTTAAAAGTAGTTGTTCATCAGATACATTATTGGAATCATGCTGCTTGGAATGCAAACGTTTATATAAAATAAATGCATTTGTAGAGGCCATGTCCACAAAATGGTAGAACAATCTTTGCATACTGTTCCGAGTCCAAGCTCGAATGTGATATCGACCCATCAGTTCATCCATAAGATCTACTCGATCCATGTGAGCATTGAATTCTCGGAAAATCAGAGGGCAGTCGATAATGTTTTATTTCAGTGGAATTTGTGCTGAAATTTGTGTTTATATTTTTCTCCAGCGCACAGCGATTCCAGTAAATTCAGCTGTTGGCAACGGAGATCGAGCTCGTTTACTTTTGAAGCATCTTTTTGTGGTTGCAGTTGATTGGACGGTTCTAGCGTCGCAACGGTTTTGACATCTGCTACATCTTCAACAGAAGTCTAAAGAGGCGATGGTATGTCAATTGTGCTGATATTCAGTAAAGAATTTATTGCTTCTACACATACATCCGTAGTCTCAGCTCTACCCATGTTGTGAACATATTCTTTTGCGACCTGTTCCGTATCCTTTGGCAAAGTGTCGCTTTCGATATTGTCAAAAACACAAGTAGGATCAGCAATAATGTCATCGGTATTAAAACATGTATCTACGCTCTCTATAGAACTCTTCACACAATCGATAAGCTCGAGCAATTCTTCATCAGACATTTTCTCTAAATTTATCTTTTTCTTATAAGGACGACTAGTAGGATCCAACTTTAATACAGTGGTAAAATGAAAGGAAAGAAGTAATAGAACAACATAAAAACAATCGTGTTTTCATGAACAAAAGATACAAGCAATAATGAAAAAAGGGGAACATTTTTGCACACACAAACCGGCAAGACCGTCTTAAGACTGCCTTCACTATTTCAGCTTGAAAGTACAATTATTTTTATTTTTTTACTTCCAGTATATAATAAAACCAAAGTATAATATGTTACCTACTTACCGTAAAATTTTGAAGTCGATCACTTTATTCTAAATGTGGTTTTTTAATTGGAGCAAAAAAATTAATTTACGAAATAATTTTCGATGCTATTTTGCTTACTTTTTGCACTTGATTGATCACAGCTAAAAAACGACTAATCAGAATGTGTTGTGCAGAACAACAAATGTAAAACAATGTTTTCTAAATACATTATTTACTATTTTGAAGCTAAAAAATGTAAAATACAGCACTACAGCCCAAAAAGCGAAGACCGTCTTAAGACGGTCTTACCAGTTAGAGGGTTAAATATTGGACATTTTTAAAAGATCGATTCATTGGGCTCGATTTTTTTGTTTTTATTTCGGTAGTATTGTATCAGATTCGAAGTATATGTATAGATTCTATTTGAAATTGTAATTTTTGTGTAAGGCATATGTAAAAAAACGTTATAACTTTAATATTATTATTTAATATCAATATTATTTTATTACTGTACAATATCCTTTATAGACCAACCAAATTAGATTCGTCAACTGTCATACCTTCTAAAGATCGAAGCGCCGCGATTAACATAAATATACCGGATTTTTGTACGTAAAATTCTGAAGTCATATTTATTAATTTTTGCAGAAGATTGTTTAATTGATATTTGAAACATTTTAAATAAATAAGTTTTCTGTCTCTCCTTCACAATTATCTTTCGTTTCATAGAGGGTATTCAATATAAGTTCTTAATAGGTAAGAAAATTTTAGCAGAAATATAAAACATAATTAAGGTGTTTACTTACAGTCCTCCACCAATTTACGGATAATGGGTTTAACAATCTTAATCATTTCACATAGCGGTGCGTTGCAGAGAACACTGCCAGTTGGCAAATACATGACTTTAGTGCCAGAGATTAATGGGTTTTCAGTGCGAGGTCTTTTGGCAGAAGGTTCATCTACATCGCCTCCATCACCAGTTAATGCAGCACTGCTATTATTAGAATTTGCTCCATTATTAACCACAATTGGATCGGGTACTGGAATGTTTAAGTCTTGATGGACTTCAGTAAAATTGCGTTCACTAAACATGGGAGTATCCAAGAGCTCATTTAGTTCGACTATTTTCTCCGGAAATCCTTGAATTACTAACTGCTCTGCCTTTTTAATTAAGGAATCTTTATATTCCTGAACCTGAAATTAATAATGTAGAAATATACATGAAATATGAGCAATTATTTATATTCAAATTTTAATTTTTTTTTTTCAATTTATTTAATACAGTAATATAGTAATAGTAATAAGCTTGTGTAAAACTATTCATTTATTTATTTATATTATTCAAAAAAATAACATGTCCATTCGTTAACTAAAACGTATTGATTATTTTTTACTGATCTTTACTGGATTGTGTTTGATTACACCAATTTGCATACAAAATGTAAACAACCCAGTAAAGACCACTAAAAAAACTGTTAGTACCCATTCCATATTTCTTGTAACATGTTGTTTAGTTTTAGATAGTTATTGCTTTTTTCGAGAACCCTGTACTTAATTTAAGAATGCTTAATAATCAACTGTTTTCTAACAATTTTTGCACCTTGAAGCTTAATTCTCGTTCTGTGAAACTGTGAAATGAAAGTGTTTGTATAGCAAAGGGTATGGTAGCACCATATGCTATGACACACGTAAATATTACATTTCATAATTTCATAAAACGATAATTGATACCCTTGTAGTAAAAGTTAATAATTAACTATCCTCGTAGGAACGTATTTCTCTTAGGGTACTGAAGCCCTGGTATCCTAAGCAAAATATTTTTGATCTATTTGCATATTTTATTTATTAATATCATATATTTCACTGCAATATCTATTTTTTAACTTTATTTTTACAGAAAAATTTACACTCCCAGAATAATTTAAGCGAAGCACATTTAAGTTTTACCACTTAATAGCTTGAATATAAAGAAATGCTAAGCACGTGTATGATAAATACATTACAGACTAAAAGTTAACACTATGTTTTGTTTTATTACAGCACATGTGAAAATTAAATTTATTTTTATTTATTAACGCTAAAACACGACGGTCATTACACCGGAATCGTAGATCCATCCTTTTAAATCGGTGAAACATATGTAAATCATAATGTACTTTAGGGATAATCATTTATATGATACATTATGCATAATTACTGTTGTTACAATTTACAAATAATACCACGACATACTTTGGCAACTGTATCACTCGGCATTATTTGCTTCACTTTAGGCTTGTGTGTTAAAATTATAGAAAATCCCAAACAGTTGGATAATTATTTTTTGGATTAAATAAGAAAAAAAAATAACTTTGGAAGGAAAATAACTTTTTTTTTAGATTTATTTTAATATAAACTTTTTTGATTTTATTTTCTTGCACAGACTAAAAACTTTTCCGCTTTTTCCGTTTTATTGGAAGCGTGCTTGCAACTATTTTGACAGTTCCTCTGGAAACGAGAATGTCACAAGAAAACAAACATAGAAATTAATTTTGTCATAATTATTTACAGAGTTGTACAAAACTGTACGTCTTTCAAAAATACTACTTTGAATACAAAAATAGACCAGTGGCGTGTTTTCAGTTCTACGAAATAAAAGTTTTTGTGTGTCATATCATATGATAACACCATACCTTTTACTACGAAAATTAGGTATACATTCTCGTTCTATGAATCAATCTTCCTTTTAAATATTCCACTTATCCTCTACATGGAAACTTAACCTTCAAAATAATTTATATATTTACAAAGGAACTGATTCTGTCATATTATGAAGAATACAGAATGTCAAATTATGATATAATAAAATGTTTTTTTTTGATACGAGTTTTTTATGAACAAATTTTCCTTAAGATTGTGACAGCAGTTTATTTATTTAATCAATAAGATTTTAATTTTTGTAATACTATTTGCAAATTTTCATAACTCTGTTAAAAATATTGGTAACAATAATAAGCTTTAATAAAAAATAATAGTAAGATGGTGAAACGCAAAACAGTAACCGAAGGATAAGAACTTCTTGTTAACAAAAAATAAGAGATAAGTTTGTTAATATTTTTGTCAAATTAAGATAATCATATAACATTTAAAGGCCAGTTTAAATACATACTTATGTATATTTAATATTGTATAATAGTTTATTTGGTCTCAAATTTATATACATACATACCTTTTATTCATACATATGTATATTTACATTTACATATATATTTTTTTATTTAATGCTCATAGTTATTTAAATTTAATTTGACCTTTTTTTATATTCCATATTTACGTCTATAAATAAGTTCGGAATCAATCTTAATCATTAGTTTCCAAATCAAATTATTTTAAGACAGTTTGATAACAAGTTTTTTTACTTAATACCAATTTATTTTGTATTTTTGTTGTTATTGTGCTGTTTCCACGTCGGAATATTTTTTTGCAGTTGTCAAGTTTGCTTGGGTCCACAAAATCGTTCCATTTTCTTTAAAAATAATATAATAACTCTATATATTAGCAATAATAATTTAATGTGATAAATCATAAAAATTCATAAATCGCACTTGATAAACAAGAGGGTATTAACTCGAAGTTATAACATTTTCAGTAAAGGCAAAAAACTGTTTGACGTTACATTTTACTTGACTTTAAACATAAAAACATATAATGGCAAAAAAAAATGCCATAAAAATATATGTATTTAGCTTGTTTTTCTTTAATTTTTTTTAGTTAAAAGAATCTATTATTTTAAATTACTTGAATTTTTAACACATGCCTCTTTGTTTTTGTACATACTATGTCTGTATGTACCAAACATTTTTATATCTTTCTTCTTTAATTTTAATAATTTAAAAAAAAACTTTAAAGCAAAAACTTTTGACAGATAAATTCTATAAAAAAAAACCATCATCAGCAACAATTTTAACAAATCATAAAAAAACTAATATTAGGTATCATACAAAATAGTAAAAAGTAAAAAATAATATTTAAATAAATTTTTTTTTCTTTTCCCCTGCTGAAATAATAATCAGTACAAAAGACATTCATACTTTGTTGCTGTAACGTAGTATTACATACGAAGAGAATAAGTCTGCACTGCTTACAACATTTAAAGAAAAAAATGGAATACATATTTCCATTTTATCATAATTTATATAAGATTGATTGTGGACAGATGAAATTAATAATATATGTGGGTGCAAAATTCAAATTAAATAGAGCAACGTGTATGTACCTACATAAATAATTGTTTTTAATTAATTCACATTTATGCGCTGAAATCTGAATTTTGTAATAAAATTTAAAATTGAATATTTAAAATATCTATTTGATAATTAAAACTTTATTCAAATTTGTTATAATTTTAGTTGATGTAATAAAGTTCAGAATCATAGTGTTAGTGTATTAAAGGGTATGTCTAATTCCTTATGCAAATCTGTCACAGAATATAAAACACATTGAGAGTTAACCGCATACGTTTGAAAAAAATTTGAAGCAAAAGAAAAGAAAACAAGTAAGAGCGCTATATTCGGCTGAGTGGAATCTTATTGTAGATGCATTTTACACAGTTTGTACCATAATGTAGCGACTATAACTGACAGTTATATGGCGCAACTGTGACGAAAACTTATTCAGGAAATCGATAATATGAATTCTCAATCTTTTCAACAATTTTTTTTTCGCCGATATTTTTGTCGGTAATTGACCCATTGAACCAAGACTTTCTGTATATGTTGCCAAAGGCACATAGGAGCTGTAATATCTGACTTTGTTTGAGTACAAAAACAGAGGCAATTGTGTTGTTTCGCTCATATCTCAGCTTCTAATAAACCCACATAACTGTATGTACAATATACATACATACATATATGCAAAGGCCATATTAAAAATGAACTTACAAAGTGTTTTTTTTTCGTCACCCCATTATAATTTATTATAACAAGTTCTATTTAATGATGAAGCTATTTGTCATCTTGTAAATAATTTTTTGCTCCCCACATTGTGACATCATAAAGTGTTAGTTTCCTTTAATTTTACAACAAAAAGAAATTTGTTTTGAGTTATTTGGCAATGGCAGAATAAAGGAGAAGCTAATTTGTTCAAACTATATTTTAAGAAAGAATTATAAAAAAATAAATGTGTTCTTAAGCACATTTAAAAGAAAAAGTTATGAACATTACCAGACAGTTTCTTTATATTTTATATTTTATTTATTATTTGAAATTTGCGTTTATTCCAACTTTTTTGTAAAATTTTTAATATAAATCTATAAACTATTATAAATTATAATAATTTCTAAAACTATTCAGCTAAATTAAAAGTTTTTAAAAATGCTGAAAAATTAATGGGAAATTAGCTTTTTCGAAACTAACAAATGAACAGCGTTGATTACATCAGATAATTCATGGTTTTTTTATACCCTTCACACAGTGAAAAGGGGTAAATATAGGTTTGTCATTCCGTTTGTAATTCTACATTTTTCATTTCCGACCCCACAAAGTATGTATTTTCGTAAAGCTTATGAATAGAGGAGTCGATTAAGCCCTGACCGTCTGTCCGTGTGTTGGTTGAAATCAACTTTTAGAAGCAATTATATGTTCCTCTGATCTGTATATGGTATCAATCTCTTGGAAATATCCGGGAATGAATCGCTATTGAAATTCAGCACAATCGCCCGATAACTTTCTGAGATATGAGCAAAAAACCACGACCACCTCGTTTTTTTCACAATTACAACAAAAACATGCATATATACTGGTTAAAGTAAATTTAATTTTTTTTTAATTTTTTTTTAATTTTTATTGTTGTGTTTTTAATATATTTTTTTTAAATTTTTTTAGATACATACATACGTAAACTCAATTAATAATTTTACAATGGTTTTTTATATGTATGTTTTTTACATGTATGTACGTATTTTATTGACATGAATGTTGATACAAACAATTGTTATTGCATGACTACACGTTGTGAAGGGTATATAAGATTCGGCACGACCGAATATAGCACTGTTATGATTTGATGACTTTTTTCTTAAATAATGATTCTTTATTTTTAGAAATGACGATTTTTTCAAATACAAAGAATGCATCATGAAAAGCAACGACTATATCTTAAAAAATTAGATAATTTTATAAAACCAACCTTTGTTATAATAAATTTCAATAATGAGCTAAATGTATATCCAGGAGTGTTTGATTTACAGAAAATTTCCTGCTCAAAATTTACTGCAAATGAAAATAATTAGTTTATTGAAAATATAAAACGATTTGATATAAACGATAATTTTCTTAAAGAGTTCTCATGTCTTGAACCATTGAAAATTATTGATAGAAAAGTTCTTTTTTTTCAGGTTTAAAATAGAAAACTTTCCAAAACTAATTGATGAAAAGGATATTCAAAATTAAGATAACGAGCTTAAAGAACTTGGTCTTGTCAACTTTAAGAATCATTTTGCAACCCCAGTTCTTTGTTGTGAAGAATTTTGGTAAATGTGTCAGAAATTACTCGTGCTGACAAAATCTTAGCATTTTCGATCCTGCCAAAATTTGTCAAAAACTTAATATGTCTAATGTCCTTTACTGCGTACTCCCTAAATATACATACATATATTTAATTGTTTAATTCTTTGTTTGTGAAGATATAGAATTATTTATAGTTTAAGATCTATTTAAAATGTACAAAAAAATCTATTCAACATTTTTCTTAAATTATATGCAAAAACTTAAAAAACTCAACATTCACTTAACAATTTTAAAATGCAATACATACATATTTATTTTGCGAAGACACAGTCAAATATTATTGCTGATATGAATTCTTGCATTGTATATCATGAAAATCAAGCTGGTGTTGGGATGTTCTTATAAAATGGCACCAAACTGCATAACAGAACTGCAGCACACAAAATACCATCATCCTTTCTTTTATTTTCTCTTCAGATGATGATATTTCCAGAGGAGAAAAAATTTAAATGGATGGAGCTGAAAGAAATACACACTATTGGTGCGATCTACAATAAAAAAATTTATCCTTCTCACCTTGTGATTTTGGTAGGACTAAAGTTATAATGAGGGATGCGATTTAGTAGTCAGTAAGCTGGAAATTCTATTCACATCAATGATTCTGATAAGACTGCAGTACAGCAATGCAGTTTTGCTAAAAAAAAAATATTGCACACGTTTACTGGCCTTAAATGCTCACTAGATCTAAATCATATGGAAAACCTATGAGATGTAGGGGATCTTAAAGTTTATACCAATTAGAGGCAACTCAACACTGTTGAAGAGCAATAATCAATCATTTAATCTTAAACTTTGTAAAAAAATTAAAATTTAAATATTCAAAAGTTAAAAATATATATATTTTTTCATAAAAAAAATTAAACTTTAAGATTAAAAGGGTCTAAAACAATCATTTTTTTTTTTGAGAAATAGTTCTTATGGTTTTGAGATTTTGCAAAAAATAAATGTAGTTCGCAAAACGAATAACATCAATTTTTATGTAAATACCTTGATTAGTATGAAACTTATAAAGCTGCAAAATATAATTTCATACATAATACATATAATATTCACTACTTCTAAAAAAACAATAAATCAATTGTTATTATTGAAAGTATTTCATTTATTTTTATTTGCTTAAAAATTTTGTAGTTATAAGTTTGTATGTTTAAAATATATTATTTTTATTATATGTATGTAAGTATATATGTATGTGTGTATTGTATATGTATGTGTTTCTTAAAATAAATTTCGATATTACAAATTCATTGTACACAAAATTAGTGTAGACTCTATTATTACGTTAGTAAAAAAAAATAAATAAACAAATAAATGATTATAATTATATAATGCGAGTTTTAATTTGTTTTTCACAATTTATTCATTATATTTGTAACTACACCCATTGTACATTACTCAACTTATGTACTATTTATTAAAAAAAAACAACAACATATTTATGCAAATATAATTCTTTGCTTTGTTTTAACGCATTTGTATATTTGTAGAAACAGAGTTGCATGGAACTAGTCAATAATAATTCAATTAAGTTGCTTAAGCAAAATATTTTACCTTTAACTAATGTCGTTTTTTTCAGAAAAAAAATTTGACCTGTCTCTGTCCTCTTTTTAAGCAATCGATTTTTTATCGCAGATTACAGTTCTTCATTTTCAAAATTGCTAAAATGCTGTTTGATCTCTTAATAAAATTATGTCAAAATTGTTTTAAAAACAACTTTTAAAATTGTAATATTTTTTCATTAATTTTAATTTGATGACAAATTTGACTACAGGAAATAGTCACTGCTTTATGCAGGGTGGACCATTTCAAATTTAAATCGGCTATGAAAAAGGCATTGATTATTTTTTAAAATGTCTGATTTTATTGGAAAGTTTGAACTTTGTCCTTTTTTTTCCTTAAAGAAGTGCGAGATATGTTCAGTTCCTTAGAATGATGACGAGTTGATGTTGATGGAAGTTCTTGCACATTCTCAGCCACAGTAGCAATGTTTTTAATAGAACACACTGAACCGGAATGTACTCGGGTTGTTTGATCTATAACAATTCATTTTCATGAACTCGCTTCACAAACTGAAGCACAAAGTAAACTGAAGGCCGACCTCTTCTCGAAAATTTTCCACGTAGTTCAAATTTTAAATGGGCCACCCTTTACACAACAATAAGTTTTAGGATACATGAGCAGAAAAAGTGCAAATTTTTGTCGCAGAAAACAAAACGACATAGTATAAGTAAAACCATATTTAAGAATATAAAATTTAGTTTATTCGTAAGTTGTATCTATGTATGATTTGACACTTATTGTACTTATTTTATATAATTGTGTTTAATTATTTTGATTACATATAAATATTCTTGTTATTATTGTATATATTATTATATAAAAATATGTTTTTGTTGTAAAGCTATTTGCCATTTAGTAATGTTACATAAAAAATTTAATTTAATACTATCATGCAGGGACTTAATTCTTGTTCTCTGAAACAGGGAAACTTTGCAAAATGTATAGTACATGTATTCGAATATAAAATTTAAAAAATTTTGGACATGAAAATATTTGTATTGAACATTCTATCTGACAACCCTTGCTAGTTGCAAAAGCAAGATAAAGGCAATCTCGTTAGTGTCGGGTTGTAAAAATATTTTTTTTTAAATCTTATATTTTTTCTTTGCAGCATTTCTTGTTAAACACAATTTAATCAAGGTTCTAAAACAATTTAAACAATTTCCATGTAAATACAAGATCAATTTTGATGACATCAAAATAAAATGGTTAGAGAATTAAAACTGTGTACGCAATTTTACTCATTTAGTTAGTAGAATCATGTGCGAATCAAAGTGTTCATGTCCCAAGAAAGTTTTATTTATTTTCAATATGTTTTGACAATGTATGAAGTGATTAATATTCCAGAAATGTTCGATTAAAAAAACCACTTAATAACAATAGATCTATTCAAAAATATTTACAAAATACCACATTGAGTGTCTGATATTATAAATTTGTTAAATAATGCGCTTTTGATGAACTAAATCTGTGTGTTTGATGTTGTGAAAATTATTTTATCCCTCAATATATGAAAAAAGTTTTTTTAATAGTGAAAAATTGGTCTCTTGTACATAAATATGTATATATCGATAAAAACAAGTAGAAAGGCCCTAACTCGTATTTTTTTTTAAGAATTTAAGTGATTCCAATACAATTCACACAAATACACTTCGACACAAAAATTCAACGCAATATTATTAAAAATAACATTTCGACAAGCAAATTTACCAAGGAATTTACATTATGATTATAGAGTTTCTATTACGTTCTCACCCGGTTTTTCTGTAATTATACTTACAATTATTTGAATTAGGGCCTTTCTACTTGTGACCAACGACATTTATATTAGTTTCTTTGTATAGATAATTGATATTACTTATATTCATACTTTATATGTATGTATGTATGCATGTTGTAGGATATAGTTAAAATGTATGTATGTATTTAACGAATATAATTGAATGCGATGACGGAAACCATTTTTTATTAAAATAATCTAAGTAAAATGCTAATACCTACATAAGTAGAAAATTATTTATATATACATATATACTTATGTGTATGTATATGTACGTAAATAAATAGTACACATCTGTATATGTAATTAAATATGTATATTTTATATATAAATTATAAATGTATATTTCTATAGTAATTGATCCACCAGTTAGTTTTAATTGTTTTAAATATACCTATGCATGGATGAATTTATGTATGTATGTATGTATGTATGCATGTGTAGTTTTTGTATTTTTTTATGCAAGTACTGTACTCAGTAAGATGCTATAAGATATATAACGAAAGGATTATGCATGTAAAATTGTATAAAATTTAACTTCTTAAAATATATTTTCATATTTTTATAACAAAGTTTGTGTTAATTTTCATTTTATAAAAGATTTTCTTTTTCTATTTTCTTTTCTAAAGATAACAACAGTTACAGCTATAGATTTGATAAATTTGCTACGATAATATAGTACTTAATTAAGTATACGAGTAGTATAGATAGTTAAAAGGAATAAACAATAAAATAGATGCAATAAGAACATTAACTTTTAACATTTTATTAAAAATATAAAAAAAAACGTTAGAAAAAATTCTGCACATACACAGTAGTATTTAATATTTTCATATACAAAAAATATATATTTTTAACATGGGATTCTACAGTTTTTTAAAATGTTTAATAATTGAATGCTAAACGTCTTATTCATAAGAAAATAATAAATTTCTCAATGTTTCATAAAACAGATTTTCAAAACAAAAGTTTTTGTATAATATAATTATAATCCTATATAAATTAACAAAAGTGTTTTTTTTAAGCCCCGATAAACTGAATATGGATGGGGTACAGCATTGTGGTACAATTTAATTGTGAATAATGAGATTAACAAAAATCAATTATTTCCTTAAAAAAGCACATTTTTTCGTTTTTTTTTTAATTTTAATAAACGAACAAAACAACATTTTCATAAAAAAAATTTATTTTTGTTAATGTTTTGCTCTTCAAATCCGATTTTGATAATTTAAATTTTTTCAAATTGAGCATTAAAAACTAAAAAGTTGTTTCTTGTAAAAATGCAATCCATTTGTTAGTGTACTTAACCGGAAAGATTATATTTTACAATTGAAGTACTACGTAACTTAAATGTAACGGCATATACTTGCTCCCTTATTGCAGATTTTCCGGAACAATCAATCAACTAAAATAGCAAAGGAACTGTCGTTTACACTTGCTCAGCCGATTCGTCTAAAACCATTGAGTGTAAATCCATGGCCGAACGGGTTTTTCGAGGTGGTTTCGGCATATAAAATTGATTTGGGCTTGGACCCACGAAAACCGAGTTCTGTCGAGGTCTTGAATGTACTGAATAGCCTACAAATATAAAAAATATTAATACATACACATGTATGTAAATACAACATATGGATTACATATACACAGTGTTTATATACATATTTTATTAAAGTAAATGTATTTTATGATTCAGCTTAGAATTGTCATTGCAGTATTGTTTTTATAACAATACTACAACAATTATAATAATTTTATTCCATTCAAAATACAAAATTGGAACGATAATGACCATTTTTAAAGAGGTCGAATTCAGTAAACAAGAATAATGCAATAAATGCAATAAATGTATGTATGTATGTATGTATGTATGTATGTATGTATGTATTTAGTTAAATTGTTAAAAAAAAATAACCTTTTTCACAGTCTTCTATCTTAATGCAAGTCAATACATGCAGATACATACAGTGGCGAGCAAAAATGGAAGAATGTTTTTTAAATTTGAGCTAATTTCATTGTAAACGTATTAATAATGGAGATAATACTATAAAACATTCAGGGTAGACTTACAGCTTTCTACAACATAATATAGAGTAAAAAAAAACTCGTAAAGTTTTAACAAAATTAAAATATTTTTATAAAACCTGCAAACAACAATTCTTCCACTTATGCTCTTTATGTTACTGAACTATATAAACACAAAAAGCAATTATAATGCACCAAAATAAACGGTATTATTCCGTTAAATTTTTTCTTTGTCATCTTTGCTTTTTCTTTTAAAGTATAATTTTTATTAATAAAAAGTGATCAGTAGTCATTAAACTTAGAATTTTGCCGCTTATTATAAAAAATTAGATTTTACTATAAAAAAATGAAAAAAATTAGTGCTGAAATGGAGCGTCGAATTGTATATCTAACAGAAAAAGGTCAATCGGCAAGACAAATAGCAACGACGTTAGAAATATCTCACTTTACAGTGTTAAGTGTCCGAAAACGAAAAAATATGGAACCTGTTGCTGTAGTTAAAGGTCGACCAAGATTGTTAACCGATGGCGATGCTCGTCTAATGGAACGTTTAATGACACAAAACGATACAAAAACTCCAAAATTAGCTGCTAGGGCCATAAATAAAAATGTTAGCGAGTGGACAGCCCGTAGAGCACTTCGCAGAATCGGCCTGGTTTCTGCCATAAAGCAAAAAAAGCCTGCTTTATCGGAGAAAAACGTAAAGGCTCGTCTTGAATTTTGTAAAACGTATAGTAAATGGGCCGCTGATGAATGGAAACGTGTGATCTGGTCAGACGAAACCAAAATAAACCGATTTCAATCAGACGGAAAGGAATACTATTGGCACCGGCCACACGAGAAACTTCAGAGGCATCAGGTGAAGCAAACAGTGAAACATGGTGGCGGTAGTTTAATGGTTTGGGGATGTTTTAATTGGTGGAATGTTGGGCCACTAGTGAAAATAGATGGCATAATGAAAAAGGAGAACTACCTTGCCATCCTCCAAACAAATTTGCCAAAAGCTCTAGAAAAGTGCGCATATCCGGAAGAACAGGTATTTTTTCAACAAGATGGAGATCCTAAACATACGGCCAAAATAGTAAAAAATTGGTTATCCAGCCAACATTTTCAAATGGTCAAGTGGCCAGCTCAAAGCCCGGATTTAAATCCAATTGAAAATTTATGGGCACTATTAAAAAGAAGACTAGCAACATACGAGAGAGCTCCAACCAATTTGGACCAACTTTGGGAAAGGGTACAGGAAGAATGGAAGAAAATACCCAAACAAACTATTGAGAATTTGGTGGAGAGTATGCCGAAGCGCATTAGAAGTGTAAAAAAGAATAAAGGATTATGGACAAAATATTGAAAATAAATAAATATATATAAATTTAAATAACGGGCAAAAATGGAAGAATTGATTTACGTTGAGATATTTGTAAATATAGGAAATATATTTAAGTTTTCTGTAATTTTTTTTTGTAGTTAATAAAAAAACACAAAATAATGAAAAAAGACTGAATTACTTTTTTGGTTGTGTTTTTATTTAATTTTTTTTTATGTTTTTAGTAAGAATGTTGCTAACATTCATCCATTATTGCTCGCCACTGTATGTATGTACGAACATATATTGGATATGACTAGTTTACACTTGTTCAATTCACACCGCTATTGTATTGCAGTGTTGTATTGGATTTATACTAGTATCGGAAATGCCAATTTTTTTTTTTTTTTATAAAAAAAAAACTTTTGTATAATGTGTTCGTTTCCAAAAAGTTATTTTAATTTTTTATACAATTGCAGAAATAAGACTTTAGCAACTTTCCAATTCCTAATTTTTGTTTTTTGTTTGCCTAAAGTTTTATATTACTTGACATTTAACAACAACCGGTACAATAGATATTGTAAAGATAGTAAATAACAAAAATTCATACAGTAAATGTGTATTTAAAAAAAAAAAAAAACTAAAGTACAATTTGTTTTTAAATTGGATTTTATACTAAACAGATAATATTAATCTAAATACTTATGTAATATGTATAACATAAATTTAATATAAAACAAAACAAAACATTTATTATTTTTAATACGATCTCCTCATACTTACATATACATATTTGTATTATGTGCCGTATTCAAAAAAAAAAATTTTTTTTAAAGCTTATTTGACAGTTGCTGTACAGAACTTTGTCAAATAAGCCTTCAACAACTCCAACATATTTTTATGAGTGCTGCAGTTTATTTATTGTAATTTTTTTACAATATCGATATACATATTTTAATTTCAAAATAAAATATTAAAAAAAATCTGTAAGAAGAAATTATTTCGAGATATTTCATCTTTATGCAGATTTGTTTTGATTCACTTCCAATACTTTTTTGATGTTTAAATATGTAAGATAGCAAAAATTTTTTTGTAAAAGTGTAAAGTAAAAAAAGTTTGTGTTTTTTTTCTGTTTAGAAGAACAATGCTTCTTTGTTAACCTTCATCTAATATATTAAATGCGAAACAGAAGGGGATAAATTAGGTCATTTGATTGCGTGCGCAATAATAAAATTCTTATTAGAATCTCTATGCTAAAAGCACATATAAATCTCACGTTGGAGTAGAATATCGATAGCTATCGATGTCGTTATTTGGCTCAAGAGTTAAATGGGATTTAATTGAAGTATTTCTTTCTGATTAATTAAACTTAATTGTTCGGCTTTTTCCCCTTAAAAAAAGTTGTGATTTTTAGTTAGTGTGTATTTGAAACAATCTATGTATGTGTGCATGTATGTACAAGGATAAATACAAATGTATTTAGATATGACAATTTATACCCGTTGACTTTTATTGCACATGCATGTGCTCATCTCATTTTTATTATTTTTTCTAGCATTTGAAGGATTTAACAATCTGAAGATGAACAAGTGAAAATGCTGTATTCGGTTGTGCCGAATTTTGTATACTCTACAATACAATATGTACATATACAAAAATACATTGAATTAGTTTATTTCAATCTTTGAATTTACTTACTATAAAATATTAGATTTGAAATGAAGAGAATAATATTTAAATATAAAATTACATTTTTGTTTAATGACATCAATGCTTAAGAAAAAGTCCATGAAACTATACATTTAATTAAAGCAACAACACGGCTTTCTAAAAGGATCTGAAATGGCAAAGTAAGTTTTAAGTGTTTTTACAAAAAGTGGGTAATGATCATTGAGAAACATTGCGATCTAGGTTACTTAGTTAAAATTCTAAACAGACATTACCAGTAAAAAGATGAAAGAAATATTAAGCATGAATCTCCGGTATTTTGAAGGTGTCTAATTGACTTCTGCTATGACCTCCAATAGGATTTTAAGAACACATCCTTATATAGTACATAAGACAAGATTTTACATTTAAATATTTTTTTACATAATTATACGTATGCAAATATTTAAAAACTGCGTTTTTGTAACAGCTGCTACTAAAGCTAGAAGAACATGCAATATGATTAAAAATTCTTCAAGTATTTCTTTGGTGTAAAAAATATTTTTATTATTTTGTAATTTACATAAGTATATAAAAGAGTAACGTGACTGACTGACTGACTGATTCATCATCGCACAGCCCAAACGTACAGAGCTAGAGACATGAAATTTGGATAATCGGTTCCTCTTTCGATGCATAGCTGCACTAGGCAGGGATTTTTGGAAATTCTGACTTTAAGGGGGTAAAAAAGAGTAAAAACGGGTAAAATCGGTTATCTTATATCTGCTAAACTAAAAATGATACAAATAAAATTGAAAAAGCATTGTGATTTGCACAAAAAATAAGCTGGCAGGTGTCTGGCCTTTTTTTGAATTTTCAACCCCTAAGGGGAAAAAACGGGTAAAAACTATAATTTAATACTTTTTTGGTACCCTATGTAACTTCCAAACACATAAAAATAGGAAAAAAATTTAAACTGTTTTAAGTATTCCGCAAAAAAATATTAATAAGAGTTCGGCACTTTTTTCAAATTCACATGTATAAGATAAAAAAATTTCCCCTTTTTTGGTACTTTTTTTAAAAGAAACTTTTCTAATATTATGTTATGGGACAAAATTTCCAAATAGAATATGGACAGTTATTTAGGTGAAATTTTTAGAAACTTTTTTGGGGACAAAAAGGGGAAAATTCCGGAAAATGTATTTAATTCCTAATTAGACGGCCAATTTTCAGTATATTTTTAATGAGGATTTCACCAGACATAAAAAACTATGTAATTTAAACACTTTCATAACAGGGTAGAAAGGGGAAAAATCGGGAAAAGAGTTTGGTACTTTTTAGAGCATAATTACTTTAATGCAAAAAAGCGTAGATTTACTGACTTTAAATCATGTCTATTAAAGTATTTTGGTTCATAGATATATGAACATTTTAAACTTGGAATTTGGAACTTGGACCAAAAATGTACTTTTTCCCATTTGTATTTTCTACGTTTATAAAGGTAGAATTGTAAAATAATGGACTATTGATTCCAGGTGAGACTAATAATGTTATGGTCGACCAAAAGGTACTTTTTTGAATTTTTATGGTACTTTTTGTATTTTCTACGTTTATGAAAGTAGCATTATACAATCAAGGACTTTTGGTTTCAGGTCAGACTAAAAATGTTATGGTCGACCAAAAGGTACTTTTTTGAATTTTTATGGTACTTTTTGTATTTTTAACGTTTGCGAAGCTAGAATTTTGATATTAGTAAATATAAAAACGAGGTGAGACTAAACATGTTATGCGCGACCAAGAACGTACTTTTTTGTATTTTCAACGTTTTCGAAGCTAGAATTTCGAAATTAGTGACTATTGTAACGAGGTGAGACTGAAAATGTTATTGGCGACCAAGAAGGTACTTCATTCAATTTTAATTGTACTTTTTGTTTTTTGAACATTTGCGAAGCTAGAATTTCGAAATAAGTGACTATTGATACAAGGTGAGACTGAAAATGTTATAGGCGACCAAGAAGGCATTTTTTTAATTTTTTGGGACTTTTTGTATATTCAACGTTTATCAAGCTAAAATTGTAAAATAAAGGATTATTGATTCAAGTTGAGAATTAAAATGATATTGGCTACACAAAAAAAGCCTTTTCGCATTTTTATTGAACTCTTTGTATTTTTACATTCGTGAACATAGATTCTAAAAATTAGTGTTTATTAATCCGAGGTCTAACTCCTAATATAATGGAGGACCAAAAAATTACTTTTTATATTTTGTATACATAGAATTCTGAATGTAAATAGGTAAAAGTAAACCAAGTTTAAGTTTTTAGTGAAGAAAAAATGATACTTTTATTATTTTTAGGGTCATTTTTGCAAATTCTGAATTTACGAATCTTAATTTTTGAAACTCAATAGCATTAATCTTGGTTTTAGGTAGAAAATATATGCCCAATATATCCTTACTCTACTTTTTATTTTTCTCAGTAAATTGAATCAGAGATACTAATTTTCATAAATTGAACCAAAAATATTTAATAATTAAAAATAGAACTTAAGTATTCAATAAATAGTAAGAACTGCGCTATTGAAGTAGCGGATTATATGCTAGTATTTTAATAATTGTATCTACCTAAAACTAAAAAATCAATAACAAATAATTATCTAATGAGAAACATAATTAAAATTATTCCATAAATCATTAAATGTGTGATAAATCCAAAATTGTATGTGTTTAAAAAAAAACAAGTAACAGTGTTATATTCGGCCGTGCCGACTCATATATACCCTTCACAACGTGTAGTCATGCAATAAGAATTGTTTATATCACCCACCATTCATTTCATATGAAATACGCACATACACGCAAAAAACATACCATTGTTAAATTATAATTGAGTTTACGTACGTGTTTCTAAAAAAAAAATTACAAAACAAAATATGTTTGCTCATATCTCAGAAAATTATGGGTCGCTTTTACTGAATTTCAATAGCGATTCATTCCCGTATATTTCCAAGAGATTGATACCATATACAGATCTGAGGAACATATAGTTGCTTCTAAAAGTTGATTTCAACCAACACTCGGACAGACGAGCAGACGGTTAGGGCTTGATCCTCTATTCATAAGCTTTCAGAAAATATATACTTTATGGGGTCGGAAATGAAAATTGTAGAAATTACAAACGGAAGGACAAAGCTATATACATAAACCCTTGTGCACCACAGGTGAAGGGTATACAAATTTAAAACTATGAGAATATTGTTTTTGGTTTTCTTTTTAATGAGGTGTTATAATTGATAAAATATATATGTATGTATGTATTTAGGAGTAGTGGGACTAAAATGAAATTAAATAAAAGTGCGAAAATTTACCTTTTGAGTATATCGCTGGATTATAGGCAGCAAATTGACATGATGGCATATTTACATTGTTAACAAAACCGATTGACATTCGAGACACAGACGTACGCTAAAAAGAGAAACGAAATATGTATATACATATGTATGTTCTACTGTGTAGTGTAAAAATAAAATACAATAAAATTCGTTTATAGTGCATTCACAAAATTTGCATGTTTATGTACATTACCTAGAATCTACATTATGTAATTTGATGTCATGATTTACATAGAAAAATAAAACATCACCAACGATATACTGGTTTTTTATGTACAAAGTCTGACGTTTATCATGCCATCAATTTATCACACTTCTTGTAGAACCTACATAGGTAAGAATGCTTTGATTTACATACATATGTATGTATGTATGTATGTATGTATGTATGTATGTATGTATGTATGTATGTATGTATGTATGTATGTATGTATGTATATGAAGTAGAAAAAGGAGATGTACCGTCCCTAAAAATTAGAATGCTATAAATATTTTAAAAATGATTTACAAAACATACATACACACATACATACATACATACATAAATACATACATACATACATACATACATACATAAATACATACATACATACATACATACATACATACATACATACATACATACATACATACATACATACATACATACATACATACATACTTACATACATATGTATGTGAAAACATTATTTAGCTATAAACATTTTTAGTTTAATTGTCAATTAAAAAAAAAAAATCAAAAAATTTATGTACAACATTTGATACCAGTGATCACAAAAATGTTAGATTTTTATTAAAGAATTAATTTAATACATTTGCTTAGTATCAAAAGCAAAATAAACAAAGTTCTTTTTAAAGTTCATAACGAACTCAAAAATACATCGTAAATTTTACAGATACACGGTTCATGTTTTGGAAGTCATATAAAAGTATGACATTGTTTATTTTCAAGGGGGATACATTTGCATTGTTTTGGTGGGAAGCTGTTACGTGCGAGAATTTTTGTATATTATGTGCATGTATGTGTTTTACATTATAAATTCGTATTGTAATCATAAAAATTACCTGATGAGGTATTGGATCTATGTCAGACAATGGGCAGGAAGCTCGATGTTGTTGTTGAAATTTTGGCTGATACGGTTCTAACATGCGTATTTTACCCCAACGGTTAAAGAACAAAACAATTGCACCAACCCATAGCATCAAGACTAAGCCAACTATTAAAACCTCTTCTGTTCTTACAATAATTTTTGGACCTTCAATGATATAAACATACCGTTATTGCTTTTTACATCATTAATCTTAATTAAAAGTGCAAACTCTCCATAAACTAGTAAAGGTGCTATATTCGTCCGTGCCGAATCTTAATTTTAGATTTATTGTTATAAGCCATTTTACTTTATAATTTATTGATTTGGTTAAGAAAACAATTTACCCCAATTTGTTTCACACGCCATCTTGAATTGTACACCTTTTTAACTGTTAACTGTTATCTACTAGTCAAGCTCTTTCATTTGATATCAATATTGAGACGGTTGAAGGGGTACATTTTTAAATACTAGATTTGACCTACATATACTCGTATATGAATTTGTTGTACGCAGTTGGCGGTCATCATAGATCATTTTCATATTTTTAATGTATTGTATTTCGCATTTTGATATCCATATTGATTTTCTCCGTTGTCTAAAAGCTAAATAAAATTGATTTTCCTTTGTAAACCGATATGTCGGTTTTTCTCTGGAATAATTTGCGAGAGTACGCCTCGTAACATAATGCCTTTAGCTTGTCCAAAAATTAATTAAAAGCTTGAGAAACTTGATAGATTTAAAAAGTATATATTTTGCTAAAAAAAATTTTTGCAAACAGTAACATATGTCTGTGTCTATAAATTATCACAAAGCTGAACCATTTTTATTTTCGAATACGGAAACAGAGGCAGTCGAGTTTAATTTATGAAAGTTTTATGGCGATTGTGCTGGATTTCAAGAGCGATTTATTCCCGGAGAAATTTAATGATACGAATCTTTTACTAATTCTATTAATAATTTTACACTATAGTCGCTTCCGAAAATAATTCGTTAGTACAACAAAATTTGAAAATTGAGAAGGATCAAACAGTTTTATGTTCGATGAAATAATTTTATTTATGTAATTCGGAAAAAGTTAATGTTGAAATGTATGTCCCTTTTTTTAATGTGCGAAATAATGTTGACACCCTAGTTGACATCTGGTTCTAAAATCGTTGATACTGCAACGATGAAAAATATTATATTATATACTACCTTTCATATGCTCTGAGAAATTCTTGGAAATGTATAAGAAGACCAAACAATTCATGTTGACTTATTCAATCATTAAAAAAAGAAACAAATAAAATTCGTATTTTACCCGGAGTTATCATATTTGTGGTATTTACTGCGACCGTACTGGAAATGTCCTCTTGACTGTTGATATATTCTGAACTTACAGGAGAT
The DNA here is from genome assembly GCA_941918925.1 of Phyto melanocephala. Lineage (NCBI taxonomy): Eukaryota > Metazoa > Arthropoda > Insecta > Diptera > Rhinophoridae > Phyto > Phyto melanocephala. The sequence goes on along the minus strand of OW799234.1, from coordinate 136,432,512 downwards.
GTTAATGAAGCCTCTTCGATTTCTACTATGAAATTTGTTCCCTTCCAACCAGAGCCCCATTCTAAAGCGAAACAGATTACTAAGAGGACTTTAAGTGCAACATGATACAATTACCTTCAGCTACTCCTGATGATGATTCTACTCCCGCTAATATTTTCTCCAGTTTGATTACTGCAAATAGATAAATATATCACAGGTAAATTAACAATGATCCAAAATTATTATTATTTTTTTTTTTCATTTGAAGTCGTAACTTAAAACATTGTGAATTTTTGTTCTTACTGCTAATTGAATGTTAAAATTTTAAATATAAATACACAAATGTGCTGTAAAGTGGATATCTGTAGATCTGTGTATTTTTTTTTTTAATTCAATTTTTTTCTTAAATGTTATTCTAAATTCATTCATTTCAAACGATTTTCTGGCTAGTGTTGAAAGACTTCCACGGAAAAAAACAATCATTATTTAATTTAAATTTGTTTACTTGAATTTAAATACCTATATAAAGGGTGTCTCAGTAAGAATGAACTTTTTTTAATTTTAAGTAAAAACAAGTATTTTTTTTTGTAATAATTATATTTTTTATTGGATTGTAAAGAAGACATGTCCTGATTAAGTACGAAATAAGATATTCGTCTAATTTCTTTCCGGCTTTGTTGACAGATCATTACTATTTTCATAAAAGTTTCCATGAGATGTGGATAGATTTCTTACCATTTACGCGTTGGATCTCGGGATCAAGATTTTCTTGAGGTACTTGACCAACATATTTTTTTATTTTTAACCGGAATTTATTTTCGAAAAAACCCTTTTTAATTAATAAAAATTAAAATTATACCTCCTTACATTTGGATACCATTCTATTGTGTTTTCTTTTCTAACAATGTTGCCCTTTTATTATAAAACACTTTTCAAAAATCACCTGCACCCTAACAAAATGCTACCTTTATAATCAGCAGAATAAAACAGAAATTTTCGGCTTTTTTACATGATAGTCATATTTTTATGTAAAACTGCATTGCTTGCTTCCCTTTTTAATAATTTGGGACCAAAAATTATTTTTAACCACTAGAAAAACTTAATTCTCCTTTTTAATATCAGCTGTTAGAGAGTGCAATATTCTAACCCTTTGATTTAATTCAGGGTACGACATGTAACATTTTTTCTCATTTTTATGGCGACATTATAATGCAACATTTACGTCAGAAAAGAACATATTATAAGTACATTTAATACATTTGGCACTTTTATTTCTGCCTTGGTAATTGCATTAACAAAAAATCACCTTTATCCGCGCTTAACTCACAAAATTGGTGATTTAAAAAATAAAAAATAAAAAAAATGCTTACGAAAATCAAGGCGAAATATTTAATAAAGTCTTAGTGTTTTTTTTATCGCGATTTAAGTAAATGAATAATGCCTTGTAGTTAAAAACAGCTAACATCGTTGGAATTACTTTGCAATGATTTTTATTTGTGTTCTTTTTCTTAAGTGATGCAAATTTATGTTTAATGCATTTTGTTTTTATGGTCTTGCAAATGACCATGAATTTTGCTAATATTAAGTGTGTAAGTAAATTAAACATTTTGTTAAAACATTGGTTAAAAACATGTGACAAAATGCAACATAAATATAAATAATAAATAATATATTAAATACAAAATAAAAAAAAAAATAAAAAAAAAATTAAAAAAAAATTTTTTGGCTCAGCTGGGATTCGATGCCACGTTTTCTCTAACCAGTATACACGTTTGTATGTATGTATGTTGTTGTTGTAATGTTGTTTTTGTGAAAAAAAAATCGAGGTGGTCGTGGGTTTTTGCTCATATCTCAGTTGTTTATGTACCGATGTTTCTGATTTTCAATACCGATCTACTCCCGAATATTTCTGATATTTTAATACCTCGACCGGGTCCAAGCGATGTCGGGGGGCTTCAGTCTATCCGTCTGCCCGTCTGTGCGTGTGTTGGTTGAAATCAACTTTTAGAAGCAACTATATGTTCTTCAGATCTGTATATGGTATCAATCTCTTGGAAATATCCAGGAATGAATCGCTATTGAAATTCAGCACAATCGCCTCATAACTTTCTGAGATATGAGCAAAAAACCACGACCACCTTGTTTTTTTTTCACAAATACAACAACAACATACATACATAGATACATGTAAAAAACATACCAAACAAAAAAAATTACAAAAAAAAAAAAATATTAAAAATAAGAAAAAAATAATAAAAAAACTACAAAAAAAAAATTTAAAAAAAATTTAAAACAATTTTTCTAAAAAAATTTTTTAAAAAAATTTAAAAAAATATAAAAAAAAATAATAAAATATAAATAATATATTAAATAAAATAAAAAAAAAATTTTTTGGCTCAGCTGGGATACGATGCCACATTTATTCTAACCAGTATATACATATGTACGTATTTTATATGGGATGAATGGTGATATAAACAATTGTTATTGCATGACTACACGTTGTGAAGGGTATATAAGATTCGGCACGGCCGAATATAGCACTGTTACTTGTTCACTGTGTGAAGGGTATAAAAAGGCAAGATCGTTAAAAAATGACAATACACGTAGGTACATTACTAGAGATTATTGCAATTTTGTCTAATGATCTAAATTTCAATAAGTTTTATATTTTAAAAGATAGGGCTTTGCATTACAATAAAGTGTATCAAATGTGGCCCTTAATTCTCATTCTGTTACTATTCATTTTTAACTAGACAACAAATAACTAGATAACGGAAGTCTTTTAAACAACACACTGAAAACTCTTCAATAATGCAGTGCACTTGAAAAAATGTATTTCTTTATTAACGATATTGTTTAAATGGAATCCAAGGTAGTGAACACATATAAGTTCTTACTATGAATAACCATTCAAAGAAAATGTAAATGTTAAAAGTTTTATACATGCATAAATATGTAAGTAGATACTCGTACTAACGATGTCTTTCTCCTAATGATAATGGTGATAAAGACTTAAATTAAATGCATTAATTTAAATAACACACTAAAAGTATTTTATTATATAGTCATCAACAACGTACACACTCTATAGCAGTGCTGGCAAAGTATTGAGTAATTGGATATCGGGTATTAAGTAGTTGTACTCTTTTTGGATGCTCAATACTATAAAGTTTCGAAAACTGTATTTTTTATTTAAATTGAAACAAAGTTTACCTAAAGCTGTATATAACCACAGCATACAAAAAGTTGTTAATAAAATCAAGCAAATGATTAGTATCGAATACCAAAATGAAAAGTTCGGAGTTATAAAAGAATTAGAATTTGACAGCACTACTCTACAGTACCTACATTTCTTTGTTTGCAAGCTTAGGGAAAACAATTATATTAGGGTTGTTAAACTAATAATTTCTTATAATAAAAAAATTCACAAGCGTTTAATAAAACTTAAAATTTATAAAAGACAAAATCATAATATATGTTGCAGTTGCGTTATCATACAATTACATACACAAAATATATACTACTTTATAAGGATGTACTCGATGTATTGTTTAAATTTAAGTCATTAAAAAGTAAATTTGAACCATTCTAATAACACATGTATCTATCTTCCATAATATGTAGTACGTGTCGAAAGGAGGTAAGCACATATCTGTCTAATATAAAACAAACAAAAAATAAAGAACCAAGAAAATTAATTTTATTGACCTCTTTTTTAATACAACATTTGGGCAGTAGTGTACAAAATAACAGCAGTCAGCAATTATATCTTAAAATTTCATGATTGATAAAAAAACAAACAAAAGTTTTATATTGTATGCGGAATATTATATACTCTTCACCAATAATGACTGCATAACATATACATAAATACAATTGCATATGAATATACTCAATAAGTTATTTAGGGACTTGAAAAGCTAGAGATTTTTAATTAAATAAAGTTGGATTTAGGTATACGGCCATGTCATAAAAATCGAAATCATGTGATATTGAAATCGACGAATATTTTCAATTGAATTTTTGTAAAAGTGGACGAAGCTTTTCCTGCTTTCAAAAGTAGTTTAAGTATAGAAAAGTGGTCTTCAAAGTATGAGGTATTTCAAAGGAAATATTTTTATGAACTTTGAATACGGGAGAGTTTTAAAAATTTTATCGATTTCAATTTTACGTGATTTCGATTTCCATGACATGGCCGATAATTTCAACTAACAATGGGTAAGTTAAAATAATTGTTTTAAATCATTTGTAATATTTATCAGTTACTATGTCAGGTTACTTGCCATACGTCTAATTTCACAATCATTTGTTGCGTTCAACGTGTGATTGCCGTTTTTTTTTAGTCAATCTGTTAAAACTAAAACAAACACGTTCATATTAGCTGCTTACGATATTGATAACGTTTTCGTTATTATTTAATAGCTGATAAGACGGCGGAGATTGCAGTCAACGACATTTGTAGTTAAATAGATACAGTCGTCTTCGTGTCTATGTTGTTCTTAGTTTTGAAATTTTTTAAAGTTTTAAAATTGTTTTCTTTTTAATTTGAATCCCTATCACGAAAAAATAAACATTAAAGTTGAGAAATAATAAAATAACAAAACCAAAAACAATTGGTGTATTCACAAGATGTCCTCCCAATTGTCGTATTTTCTTAATGGCAAAGTTTCCTACAATAAATATTTGTGAATAAAGGAAAATTATTTATAGTTTATTGTTGAATTTTTAAATCTTTTTTAATATTTGAAAAAAATTGTGACATTATGACAATACGACACCAAGTACACCTTAGTAAACAAGGTAAGGAACTGCTAATAATTTGTTAGTTACTGTACATATCTGCCTACTTATACACATACATATTTACATGAATACACCTCAATAAATAAGTATGTATGTATGCATGTATGTATGTTCGTATATGTATATACAGCATAAATACAACTTTATGGACATGACATTCTCCATTTATGTTCGAAATGACTATTTTTCTATTTCGAGGAATAAGAATGATTTGTGAACAATTATCGAGTATGACTGTTTTAATGACTTCTTAAACTGATTAAATATTGCATAAAATGCTGAATGGGTAATTTGAAAATCTTTAGTATGAGTCGAAAGCTTCTATTAACTATTTAAAAAATTATTTTACTTTTAATTCAAAATCAAATGTGTTATTCTTTTTTTGTAACGTAGATAATTTTTTTCTCATCGAACGTATAACTATATTTCTTTCTTTTTTCTCATGAGGGTTGACACTGCACTGTATTCTAAAAAGATTTTTAAAAATTTGTTAAAAAAATAGGTATTTGTTTTGGTAAAAAAGCAGTCGCAGCTTTCGCTAAGTGACATTCGTGACATTTCAGCAAATGGTAGCTAATAAAACAGGATGTGGTATAACTATAGTTTAGAAAACGGGAATGAATTCATTACTTTTTTTGGAAAAATTATTTATTAGTTCTTGGGAAAACAGCAAATTATACGTTTGTTTGTATATGCTTGTGTACTGCATATGCAGTACATACATACATGCATACATACTTATATTTATAAAACCATTTAATTTTTTTTAAACAATTATAAACAGACTGGAATAATTAGCACAATTTGCGTATTATTTATTTACGAAATCGGATCTAAGCTCAGGAATTGTTTCTGGTTTGTTTACATAAACCCAAGATTTCATAAAACGCCAATTGCAAAAATCGCACAGCGTTTAATCGCATGATTTTAGAGGCCAGTTGACATCAGATCTTCTTAAGATAATTTCTTGCAAAAATCGTTGCTACAATAAATACACTAGATCTGCTGGTTTGAGCTCCAGCTGTTGAGAACAATGCCGAATTTTCGTTTTCAGATATTCGGCGAGACTCTCGCAATAACGCATAGGAGTTTTACTGTCCATAACCAATCCAGTATCTTAAATTTTTTTTACCACTCTCCGAATGATTAACACATTAGTTGCATTTTCTCGATTAAAAGTTTTTTTAAGTTTACGAGCGGCTTCAGCATAATATTCCAAATTTTTGTATTAGGTCTTTACAGCGATTTGTTCCTTCGTAAAAATTACACTAAAATTTATATGTAAATAGAAACGCCTTTTTTTAAATCTAATGTATGTATTGGACTCACATCAGTGGAAAGCATTTGTGTATTTTAATCAATAAAAGTTTTGCAATAAATGAAATAAACCGGATATAAAGTTAATTGTTCAATGCTTTAACGGCTCTTAAAACTCATTTTCTAAATAAATAATATTTTTCATTTAGTATTATGACGCGCATTTGAAATATAATTGCGCTATTGTGAACTCTACTTGATGGAATTATTTAGATTATCTACGACTTGAACTTAATATGTAAAAAAAACCTATTCGACGGAAAAGTCGACACGTAACGAAAATTTCGGACGCGCTGCTTACTTATAAAAAGAATTTAAAATTTGATATTCGATGGCCAGCAAAGATCGATTTTCCCAAAGAAGGGCTTTAACCATAAATTGTTTTTTTTTTATTTAATTTAATTTAATTTAATTTAAAGATATTTTTTCTTTGCTTTTATTCTAATAAAACAGTGCATTTTTTAAATATACTTATCTGAAGTTTAAAGTAAAGAAATGTACTTAATTTCAAAAGATATATTATTCCCGACTTTTTTATTCCCTTTTCCGAGAAGTTAAAAAGTCTGGGAAATCCCAAGTCCCAGGTATAACCAATAAATAAAAACAAAATAATAGTCAATAGACCATCTCAATTGCCAAAGTTACTTTTCGATTTGTCATATCATATAAAAACTGATTTAAGGTTGACTGACAAATAAAAGGTATTTAACTTATAAGTAATTACAGTGGTATTACTATACATATACATATAAAAGATACAACAAAAAATAACAAGTAACAGTGCTATATTCGGCCGTGCCGAATCTTATATAACCTTCACAACGTGTAGTCATACTGGTTAGAATAAATGTGGCATCGAATCCCAGCTGAGCCAAAAAAATTTTATTTTATTTAATATATTATTTATATTTTATTATTATACCCTTCACACAGTGAAAAAGGGTATATATAGGTTTGTCATTCCGTGTGAAATTTCTACAATTTTCATTTCCGACCCCATAAAGTATATATTTTCTGAAAGCTTATGAATAGGGGAGTCGATTAAGCTCTGTCAGTATGTCCGTCTGTCCGTGTGTATGTTGAAATCAACTTTTTGAAGTCCCCCGACATCGCTTGGACTCGCGTGAGGTATTAAAATATCAGAAATATTCGGGAGTAGATCGGTATTAAAAATCAGAAACATCGGTATATAAACAACTGAGATCTGAGCAAAAACCCACGACCACCTCGATTTTTTTTCACGAAAACAACATTACAACAACAACATACATACATAAAAACGTGTATACTGGGGCCGAATTACGGCATTCGATATCGAACGAAATTTTACTCGAACGATCGAGTTTGCTGTGCTTTAGGTATACAGATTCTTATAAGAATTTTCAAATTTCGATCACGTTCGAATGCCGTAATTCGGCATCAGGTTAGAGAAAACGTGGCATCGAATCCCAACTGAGCCAAAAAAAATTTTTTTTTAAATTTTTTTTTTATTTTATTTTATTTTTTATTTAATATATTATTTATTTTTTTATTATTATTATTGTTTATTAAATTTTTTTTTTAATTTTTTTTATTTTTTTTTTTGTTTTATATTTATTATATATATTTTTTTTTTTTGTTTTTTTTTTACATACATACGTGAATTTATAATTTTACAATGGGATGTTTTTATATATGTATGTTTTTATATGTATGTACGTATTTCATATGGGATGAATGGTGATACAAACTACTGTTATTGCATGACTACACGTTGTGAAGGGTATATAAGATTCGGCACGGCGCTCTTACTTGTTTTTTTTTTAAATTTTTTTTTTTCAAATTTTTTTAATTTTTTTTTTTGTAATTTTTTTTTGTAATTTTTTTTATTTTTTTTTTTATTTTTAATATTTTTTTTTTTTTTTTTAATGTTTTTTACATGTATGTATGTACGTATGTTGTTGTTGTAATTGTGTAAAAAAACGAAGTGGTCGTGGTTTTTTGCTCATATCTCAGAAAGTTATGGGGCGATTGTGCTTAATTTCAATAGCGATTCATTCCTGGATATTTCCAAGAGATTGATACCATATACAGATCTGAGGAACATATAGTTGCTTCTAAAAGTTGATTTCAACCAACACACGGACAGACAGACAGACAGACAGACGGTCAGGGCTTAATCGACTCCTCTATTCATAAGCTTTCAGAAAATATATACTTTATGGGGTCGGAAATGAAAATTGTAGAAATTACAAACGGAATGAAAAAGCTATATAAGTACATATACCTTTGTGCACCACAGGTGAAGGGTTTAAAAACATATTTTTAAAATATATACTAACCAATTTTTTTTTGTTCAAGCGATGATTTCGTTGTCATTATTATTTACCACTCAAAATCTTTAAGTGGTCACTTTTAATAACTACTTATATTGTATTATTTATTATTTCTTTAATTGTTCAGGTAGACCGTACTAGATAAAAACTTCGTCGTACAATTTACTTCAACTGCCACTGGAGCAAAACATTGATCTCGAATGGCGAAACGAAATATTTTGGTTTGACCTTAAAAAAATATTTTATATCCGAAGGTAAAAAGCAATTTTTCTTGCCTATTCACAAAAGTTTAATGATTTTTTTTCGAACCTCAATTTTTTTAAATTAAGGTGGTACACTACGGTGGTTGGAACTGAGATCTGGTTGATAAACACAAAAATGGGATATTTGAGGTATTGACTATTAAAGCAAAACATTGGTATCTTCGAGACAAAAACATCAATATATCACACTCTAAGATCTGACTTAAAATGTCAAAGATATAACGTAAAATGTATTTTATCGCCCTCTACGTTCATCAAAAAAAAAAAAAAAAACAAGTAAGAGCGCTATATTTAAAAAAAATTTAAAAAAAAAATTAAAAAAAAAAAATTTTTAAAAAAAATTATTATATATAATTACAATTATTATATATAAAACAAAAAAAATTAAAAAAAAAATTAAAAAAAAAAAATAATAAATATATAAATAATATATTAAATACAAAATAAAAAAAAAATAACAAAAAAAATTTTTTAAAAAAATTAAAAAAAATTTTTTTTGGCTCAGCTGGGATTCGATGCCACGTTTTCTCTAACCAGTTTACACGTTTGTATGTATGTATGTTGTTGTTGTAATGTTGTTTTTGTGGAAAAAAATCGAGGTGGTCGTGGGTTTTTGCTCATATCTCAGTTGTTTATGTACCGATGTTTCTGATTTTCAATACCGATCTACTCCCGAATATTTCTGATATTTTAATACCTTACCCGAGTCCAACCTATGTCGGGGGGCTTCAAAAAGTTGATTTCAACATACACACGGACAGACGGACAGACTGACAGGGCTTAATCGACTCCCCTATTCACAAGCTTTCAGAAAACATATACTTTATGCGGTCGGAAATGAAAATTGTAGAAATTTCACACGGAATGACAAACCTATATATACCCCTTTTCACTGTGTCAAGGGTATAAAAACGAAACTGCCTTGCAACAACATTTTATATTTGATGGTGTACGGCGAACTTTCTTTTTGTTGCTTGTAGGGCGAGACGGTCTTATGTACATATGTATGTATGTACGTATCTACATAAATGGTGCTCTATTTCCCGTAACATTTTATTGTTTATTATCTTCTGAGATAAAGATACTCTTGGTTTTGCAATGCGTAATAAAAGCATAAATATGTATGTAATTATTATTAAGATTTTGTTCTTGCCTTGACTGTGTGCAGCTGTCAAAAACATTGAGTTAGAAGGTATATTCTTTTTGCTCTGTTTGTCATTTTAAGCAAATTAATGCTGGGTAATGGTTCAGGTAGTAGATTTGTATCGTGATATTACGAATTAGATGAAAAAATCTGTCAAATAAATAAAACGTGTATCTGTTTATTAAATATGTGTCGTCATTTTCTGTTCGGCAGAAAGCTATAGAAAATAGATTTTCATATTGAGAGCGTAATACAGCGATATATTTTTAAAAGATAAATGATTATACTAATTAAAACACACATTTTAGCGATACTGAAAGCCATAAAACAAAACAAAAAAACCCCTTAAATTTAATTATTTAGATGATCACACGTTACGTTTCATGAATAAATGCCAGAAGGTTTTATTACAATACGACTCGTGCTATTCTACGCATGATATGTGGGAAAAAGATAATTGTTCATAAGCAACACCTACCAAACACAAAAAACATATGCATGTATCAATCTTTTTTTTTCAAATAAGTATAAAGCTACGGCACATGGTCAAAGTTCTTCGGATGGAGATTCCAATCTTGAACACACATTTTACTCATATGTCAGGATATGCCATATTCAAAATCTGGAAAAATTTTTGTTCAGAAAAATCACTAACCAAATGTGCTATTGCAGTTTGCAAATTTCCCACGATCAACGAAGACAAACATTAATAGAAAAACCCTCGAAGTCGTCAATCCAGGTAAATATAACTTCCAAGTGGAAATCGTTAATTACCCAAACATGATTGCACATTTTGGGTTTTTTATCATACCCTTCACACGAGGGTGTGAAAGTGTTAAAGGGTATACATATATAAGTTTGGTATTCTGCAATGTCTACAATATTAATTTGAGACCCTATAAAGTATATGTTTTCTGAATACTTACAGATTGAGGAAGTGATCTAGAAAATGCCGTCTGTTTTAAATTCGTTAAAAAAATTTCCAAAAATACTTTCTGATTAATCAACAATGAAAAAACATTTTATTTATGATCAAAATTCATGCTACTCTTTAGTTAATGAAATACAACTTTTTAACACAATCATTTCCATTAAAAGAAAATATTTGGCTACTTTGTATTTAAAAAAAAAAAAAGAATAAATAAACAATAATTTTTTGCTGAATTGTAAATTTTTAAAATTATATATTAATATACCGATAAAGAGTGCTAAAATCTAATATCGGATTAGTCGGTAATTGCAATTTGATTTGATTGTTTTATGAAATATACTAATCTATTAAAATGTATAAGAAAATTAGAGCCAATACAACCATTTAAAAGATGCTCTAAAAATATTATGACAAATTATGCATTTCTATAAAAAAATGAAAACGTAAATGAGCAAAAATACTTTTTATTATTAAAATACATATATAAATATACTTAATATATATGTATGTATATAGGAGAAGTGCAGATCTAAATATTGTTTAGGTTGCCTTTTTTATTTGGTGATTTTATTTATTATATTTGGTTTAAAATTTATTGTTGTGTGTGTGCCAACACTGTATTTACGAGTGGTATTTCTTTAATATACATATTTAATCTAAGAACAATGACAATGTTCCCGCCGCCCATCCAAAGCCTGTATGCAATAAACGATGGTTGGATTATGATAACTCAAAGGCACGAAGCTAGTGCGATAGCTACACTGAAAAAAATATCGTGGGTAATAATAACGAAAAAATTTCGTAAACCCTTACGACAAAAATAGTTATATTAACTGGATTTTTATTCAATTCTATACAATTTTTTTTTAAACCAAATAATTATTTTCATTAAAATTATGTCTTTTTTAGTTAAAAGTCTATTTTTGTAACATCAGAAAACCATTTAGAAAAAATGAGAAAAGTGTAAAAATGTAAAAAAAAAATTCACGTAATCCCATAATTGAACAACTTTTAAATATAAATAATAACAATATTATTAGATTGCCGAAAGATAATTTTTCTATAGCTGCCATTAAAGAATTTTTAATGTAGGCAAGAATAATTTTTTTTTTGTGAAAATGTTTTAGTTTTATGTATGTATGTTTGAATTTAGACCCGCCAGAAGAAATATTGACGACAGCATTGAAGCGAATTTTGTGGACAACTGCTCTTGGGAAGAAGTTGAAAGTCATTGGGTGGCAACCAAAAACTACCGACCTAATGAAATATCAACAGCAAAACTCACTTCTGATAAATACCGTTGTACTTTAGTTCCATTACCTGCTCACCTAACGAAATGTTACAAATATCATATGCAAGGCTGGTTGCATTACAATATCCTGCGGTAAATTGACAAAAAATCTTCATTTTTTAACCGATTTTTATGGTTTATGGGTTTTTTTTTTATTTCTAAGATAAGTAACTCTCAGAAATAAGTTTAAAATGTTGAATATTTGCTTTATATTTCTTTTAATTCAATTTTTAAATTGAAAAATATTACGAATTTTGCACGAAAAAAAATTATTTTTTTCCATTAATTTTTGAATAATTCCAAAACGATAAGAGATGAAGAAAAATTTTATTCGACTTAAATAAATACAATCGGATGACTGGTTCTCGACTTAGGATGAAATATGTCTCCGTACCTGACTAATTTAGGGGAAAAAATTTGCCATGCCCATAAAAAAAATCCCGATCTGATGGAAAAAAACCGACAACAGATTTGAGTTCAGCGCATCAAAATCCATATAGTCCACATAGTTTTATTAAATGGGAAGACAAAAAAAGATTTTTTGTAGAGCAGTGTTATGTGACTTTTTGTTTAAAAATGTACTAAGCCTTCAACATCCGTATTAAAGATCAATCTAATAAATTTTTATTTCAAAATATGAGAAATATGCAAAGATTAGTGATGGTCGTTGTGTTCCCTTTTACACAGTATGTACTAGATTTTCTATACGAAATAAAAATCTATGTAATGAATTAAGCAATTGCAAAAAATTGTATTTTAACTGAATATGTAAGCATATAAATATGTAGGACGTACTAATAGTGGACATAAATTTATATAAAGAAGATAACACACGGCATGTTAATTACATCTGACTTGTCAAATTCTCCACTGCTAATACAAACATGTCGTGTGTTACCTTTAAAACATTACTTCTGTACAAAAAAATGTGTTGAGACATCTGAAAAAATTTAAATTAGAGTGCGCTCTATTTTCTTCTGTCAAAACATGTGACATCAGTCGTTGGCAGAAATCTCTGCTACAATTTTGACAGACATGCAGATTTACATATGTCTCACAAATTGTACAGTCAGATGTAAAAAACATGCCGTGTATTATAGCCTTAAGTAAGTTTGACAAAAACTGAATTTAAAATATACAATTTAATTCCAAAAGGCTATGTAATTATTTATTATAAATGAAACAATATTGTAAATACTTATGTATAAAATTACATACATATGTATGTAAATATACATACATATATAAACATAAAAATTCTTTAATTTATTTTATATATTATGTATAAAATATAATTAATGTATGTATGTATGTATTAATGGATATGAATTGTATAAATATATATTTCTTTCTTATAAATCTTGACTTGCATTACCCACGATGTTTTTTTTTATATATATACATATATTTGTACTGACATATTATTTCAAATATCAGTTATTAAATAATATTGCACAATATATTAATTTTGTTTAGTTTAAAAAAAATGAACCTTCTAAAGAGAGTCATTATATTTAAATTATATAAAATTGTGTTGACTACTTACTACATCATATTATCTCATTCCTACTGGGGTTTAGGAATTGTATAAAACGGTGCATTGAATAATAATGAATAACAATTCTTCAATACAAATAAAATATATTATTCAAATTAACTAAATTTATTAGTTTATTTGAAGATAATTTCTTTAATATTAAAGCAAAAATAATTAGTTAGTTTAAATGTATTTTCTTTAATATGAATAAAAATATACTAATATCATTAGTTGATTTAATTATTTATTAATAAATATGAACTAAAAACTCTTCATTTTTACACCTAATTAAATAACGAATGAAAATGGTGTAATTGAAATAATTTCTTCGTTATAACTTATTTACTAAAATTTAATCTTTTACGAAAAAGGCCCGTAAAACTGAATAACGTTTTTGTTAGTTGTATAATAACCTACATTTCTTCAGTTTTACACCGCTTTTCACCGTATTTAGGTAAATTTTTGGTTCAGTGTAAATTTTATTCGCGTTCGTTTCTAAAATAGAATCATTTTTATAATGCGATAGGAAAAAGACCATTTAGATTTGGAAGCCAGTCGTATGCTCTTAATTATTTTATTATACCCTTCACCTGTGGTGCACAAGGGTATATATAGCTTTGTCATTCCGTTTGTAGTTTCTACAATTTTCATTTCCGACCCCATAAAGCTTATGAATAGAGGAGTCAATTAAGCCCTGACCGTCTGTTATAATAATCTGCAGACTCGGTTAATAGAAGAAAGAAGAATACATAAGAGTTTCTATCTGAGAGAGAGAGAGAGAGAAAGAGTACACATTTGCTCAGACAACATTTCCAATGCGGATATTTAAGTCATATTATTTATTTTGTATGAAAATTACTTATACCCCTTTCGCATTGGGCAAGTCACTTGCTCAAGTTAGTTTTTTATTTTCTTTTATTTTTCTTTGAACTTGCTTTCATGTTCAGACTCAGCAACTGACTTGCCCAAGTTTCGTTCTCTTTTACTTATTATACTCTTCACACAGTGAAAAAGGGTATATATAGGTTTGTCATTCCGTTTGAAATTTCTACAATTATCAATTATCTACACATACATACAAACGTGGTATACTGGTTAGAGTGAGCCAAAAAATTTTTTTTATTTTATATTTTATTAAAATTTTTATTGTTTTATTTTTAATTTTTCTTTTAATTTATTTTTTTTTAAGCACATAAGTAAACTTAATGTATAATATTACAATGGGATGTTTTTATATATGTATGTTTTGTATGTACGTATTTCATATGAGATAAATGGTGACATAAACAATTGTTGTTGCATGACAACACGTTGTGAAGGGTATATAAGATTCGGCATGGCCGAATATAGCACTCTTGTTTGTTTTTATTACTCTTTTGTTTTTGGTTTCTCAACAAAAACTTGCTCGTACTTGCCGAGTACAGGCAAGTGTGTACTCAAAAATGAGCAAGTTTCTTCCTCTTAACCCGACCTTACCCCTTTTGCCTATAAACACAACACTTGCGCAAGTCACTTGCGCAAGTCACTTGCGCAAGTGACTTGCCTAGTCTGAAAGCCGTGTTATTACAACAACAAGTTTTAAGTGGCCAAATACGTTTATGCTTCTGTTTGCATACATACGAAGAAACTTGTTACAATTCGTACATATAATTTTGTCAAGTACTTAAATTGGCAGCTTCCAGTTTATATGATAGAGTGCGTGCATGTAGACAAAGATGTCATTCGTTTAAATAATAAAAAGTTCCCTATGACCTTGTTGCAAGCAAATCTTTTCATTGACGGTATATTGTCTACGTAATTAAAGTGCCGCTGCAGTTTAAATTAGTTGACAAACAACAAGTGGTTATTTGTTTGTCTTCAAAGTAGAATTAAACATAATTGGAAACAAATTTAAAGCAAAGCCAAATACGCATACTTCCTAGACACGTTCAAAATAATCTGTTTTGAATTTTCCAGTTAAAAAATGTCATAAATCAAATGACAACATATTTAAAACAAAACAAACAAAAAAAAATTTTTTTAAGTGACAAACTATATACATACAAAAAATAAAAATAAATACGATAATAAAGCCATAAAATCTCATTCAGGCAACAACATGAACGTATGAAAGTCCTCTAGCCACTTTACATTAATTTGTTATCACACGGTTTGTGAGGGAAATATTTGACTCTTCATGCTCATCTCTTTCAGTTTCATAAATATAAAAAAAAAACAGAGAAAAACCATGTGAGAATTGTACCCTGGTATGGGTTTAGTAAAATAACACATAAATATGTATTTGTTTACTAAATATGCAGTAACAAATACATTTACAGTTACATATATGGTTTACAATTTCTAAATTTTTATAGTCAATTTGAAGATATTTTGGTTTTACATACATAATCATAAAATTGATGACTGATAAACATTTATTTCCTAAAGCAGATCGCGATCGAAGCATATTTATCTCGCAGTCAATAAGAGCAAATAAGCAGAACTATTTATTCACAATTTTTATTTTTTTATATATATAAATAGTGCGGTGGTATGTATGTAGATGATAGGCACTATTAGAAATAGAAATTAAAGCATTTTTAATAGACTTTTTATTGGCTTAAATTAACTTTTTCTTTGAGCCCCCGGAAATTTATATAAAAAAATGCTATAAATATACGTTTTATTCTGAAATAAATAAAAAAAAATGTTTTAAAATGTAAGATATGCAATAAAAAATCGTTGCCTTAATTTTTAAAAATTTATAAAACTGACACGCATATTTGTGGTTGACTTGCCTTAGTTAGTTCCGTCATAGACATGCATAAAAGCATACGAATACGAATGTGAACTGGGCAATTGTATTTATAAATACAATAAACGATACAATATTTTTTTTGAATTTTTTAAAAAATCTTGCTTAAATTATGACATTATAACAATACGAAACTTGGGACTTCCTGTGAATAGACCAATTGTATCAACACAATGAAAATCATTAAAAGTACCTGTCTGATAAGTATCTTTTGAAATTTGTGAGTTATTCTTTAAGAATGTTAATTTGAACATTTCGATATGTTCAACATTTGTCCATTATTCATTATGTACAAGTAATCATAACATATTTATGTTAGTATATATTTACATACATATATATGTATTGTTGTTGTATATATGTACTTATTTACTTTAGCAATTAATTTTGCCAATTAGCCCAGATAATTGACTGATTTTTTATATTGAAATGTGCATTTAAGGCCACATTAACAGAAATATTTTAACAAGACCGTTAATTGAAAGGCGTTAGATGATCTAGCAATGTCTTATTGTGGAAAGAACTATGGAACTCGAACATACAAGCCCAGATACAAATTTTCAAAATACAAAATACAAATTTTTAATTTATTAGAAATGTTTCGCATTGAACCAAACAAAAAAATTATATATTTCATTGCAACAGTAGCTCCATGTGGCATTCAATTGTACCAAATATATAACTGTTATTTTTTTTTAAGTTTATATAACTTTTCCTTTCACCCACTAACACTAAAGTCATTTACTGTTCCTTTCTGTTCAATAAGTATTCAAAAACTAAAATCTAGTCTTTTTTTTCGATGTGTGTAATTCGATTAGCAATTTGGTTTTAATTTTTAATATTTGTTTCAGATATTTTTAGGGTTCTTAGTACAATAGTAGTTACATATATGCACTAAAATTCAACTAATCTTAAGACCCAATAAAAGTATAAATATGTACGTCGTATTCATGATTGTTCTGTATTCCGGCTGGAATTTAAATGTCGACTCCAAACAATTTTATTCCATTTGGAATACAGAAGAGGCACGATTTTATAACTAATTTAAATTTATTTTCTTATTTTTTTTTGTTTTAATTTTGTATACACCTTTTTTTATCATTCCGAAATAGATGATTTATATGTATACATTCCACTCAAATTAAAATCCCACAAAAACCACAACGTGTCGCACTTCAGCTTAACACGCTGCTATCACCTTAAATATATTTTTTTTTTTTTACAATAATCTACAATGTTTTTGTTTACACAGCAATTAAAAACAAACAAAAAAACATTTGAACATACATATGTATGTATGTATGTACTTACATATGTATTATGCAAATGTTTCTACAAATGCAAATCGAAAACAACAAATAAAGGGTGATATTTTTAGAAGCGAACAATAGGAACACTGATGTGACAACTCATCTTAGGAGTTCTCGGTTGTTTTTTCATGGACATGTCAACAAACAAAACTGCAGCTTTTGAAACCAGTAAAGTCCACATAAAATCAAGAAACGCTATGGGTCAGTGGAATTTCTAGTTTTTATTTTTAAATAAGACCATCAAAAAGTCTTCAGCTATTGTCAACTAGATCGACAGTTTACAGAAGGATAATGCTGCATGCCATTAAGCGCATTTAACAATCAGTAAAAAATATTACGAAAAAAAATGAAGCATTATTGCATTATTTACTGCGCAGGGTTTTTGAAATTTGATTTAGATTACTCCATATACATGCCGGAGCATAGTTAACTTCAAACATTAATTTCATAAAATTATCTTTCAAATAAAGTCTACATATTTCTAATATACTACAAAAAATTACATCTGTTTAATTTCCAACTAAAGTTATCTGCTTCTAAAAGAAATTCCCTTTTCATACATATGTATGTACCTATGGGCATTTCCACAGTTAAAAACGTCACAGATTTGTAAAACTTTTAAGTGGAAAAATAGAAAAACCTTGAACAATATTCTTTCCTATTTTAATTTGTTTAATACCAAAAAAAGTTTTGCTTTCGTTATGCATATGTATTAGTAATAAACGTGACAAAAATTTAAACTAGTTTTCGATTGTTTCTAAAAAAATACTAAAAACTTGCTAATTGAAACATATTAACCTAAATAAAAATGCATTCTCCTCTTTAATAACCTTTTTTTTAACTTTAAATCCATTAAATTTTAAAACTATAAAATTTAAAATTTTATTATAATTAACACTTACTATAATTATGGTATGTACATGCATATGTATGTGTACGGACGTAAGAACACAAACAAACTTAAATAAAAGAAGAAAACTATTTTGACCTTTTTAATGTTTTCTTATCTTTATTTCTGGTTGGCAGAAAGTTTTTACAGGATTTGTGCAATCAAAATATATTGTCATAATAATGAAAAATATTTTAAAGTTTAAATAATTTTTTTTTTTAACCGAGATCATCATTATATATGTATGTACATATACAATCTTTTGATGGAAATGCCCATATGTAAGACGTTGAAAGTAAAACATGACAAATGAATTTTGCATACATACAAATAAAATTGTAAAAAGAGAGAAGTTTAAATGACAGGAAATAGCAATTGATTATAGATTATACTTTACTACTTATGTATATGTATATGCATGTGTATGAATGTATGTATGTATATCGGAAATTTCTAATTATTTGTGAGTACTTGCCTGCTGGTTGTTGTTGGCTGTTAGAGGATAATAAAACATTTTCTAGGCCATAAATTTTCACAGCGGGATTCGAAATCCTTCACGATGATTCCAAATGAAAACCAAATGAACGATAAACTTTTACACAACGTAGTCATAAAATTTTAAAGTTTTTTTTTTCCATAAAAATGCAAAAAAGGAAAAAAATATTTTCAGACGTGGGATTACAAGGAATTAATATTTTTGGGTATTTTTCTTGTTAAAAGAAATAATTTACCTGTGTAATAATATGAAACCTGTGTACACAGGTATACATTGGTGACAGTTTTATCATTGAACTTCCAAGAATTTACGCGAAAAACTCAACGCAGGCCACTGAGGTATAAATATAAGTACTGGCCACGCTGAAGGATGAACATTCAGTTAACAATAAACATTCGTCAAGTAAACATTGCAAAGAGAATCATTAAGGACTAAAAGGAATATTGTATAAAATGGGTTGTTATTCAAGTGCATTTGCAAACGATAGTGATAAATTGAATGGCACTGTAGATGCATATTACACTGCAGAGGCCTGCTACCGCAAGAAGCAAAAAACTGCTTCAAAAAATAGTTTTGCCTCCAACATTAGTAATGGATCAAGTTCAGGTGTTTCTAGCGCTTGTACTTCCCCATCGCGTAGTAGCTGTAGCTTATCATCTGCATCAAATCCAGAATCGAACTCACTGAAAGCCAAAAATCATTGTAATATCTCTGTGAAGCGCAGAGATTTTTCAACAGCTTTTGATATTCAATCGATTTGCGACGACTTTGGCGAAGGCCATAAGATGCAATATCAACAAGAGAGCAGATCATTCGGTTATTATTCGGAGTCCATCTCTACAGAAAGCGGTGCTTCAACAGCTTCCCAATCATGCCTTAGACGAACTCAGGATACTAGTCTTCCTCTCGAATCACCACCCGTAACTGTAACACCAATTCCAGGTTACTTGGAAATGGAAATGTACATGATGTCCCATTCACAACGCCTACTATCAAAGACTTCTTCGCCAATTTTGTATCGTAAAAATGTAACCTTCGATGCTATGGCAGCAGCCTCTCCACCTTCACATTCATATCAAAAGTGGGTCAACTACTTGCAAAACACCCCCATTTACATGCTTCATAATGTTACCGATATACCCGAGGCGATTGCCGGTCACTTTAGTCCCTTAGACTTTCCACCCTTCACCGATTTAGAAGAGATGGAAAGTGCAGCCAAAAGATTTAAAGTCGACATTAATTTAGACAGCGAAAGTGATGAAGACGTGGTATATTATCAGAAGCAAATACCCAAGGCTTCTAACATTACAACGGAATTATAATTTATTAAAACAAACTGAAAAGTCACAAATAATCTTTTGCCGGGATTCGGCGGTATCGGTACCACATTAAGTACCTATCAACTATCACGTTCCAGCAGCAAGTGTACCTTAAGCTTTTGGAAATATTTAATATTTATGAAAAACAAATTGTTTTGTGAAACGTAAACCAAAACTCAACGAATACCGCATGAGCAGAAGTATTCTCGTACACTCTTGTCGCAAAGTCATCAAAAAACGCAAGTGCTTAGCATTAAAAAAAAATACTGACTGACTGAGAAAGTGCCTTAGAAATTATATTTATGAATTTTAATGTTTAATTGAATTAAATTAAAAAAAAAATTGTAAATACAATTAGATCTTAAGGAAAAATATTAAACACTAAAAGTCAAAAATACATTTAAAAAAATATTTATTTTATTTAATCACATACATAAATACAAAATATTCTATATACCAACAGTTTTCATTGTGCTTATTTTTCAGTTTTATTTTTTTCGACAATTAAAGGAAGAGGTTAGGAAAGATTATCGGGAATTCCCAGAAAAAAAAAACAAACTCTGTGTAAAAACTATACGTAGTATGTATGCATGTATATTTTTTTACATTTATAATTTGATTTTGTTTTTAAATATTAAATTACAAAATTTATCTTATTGTCTTGTTTCATAATAAAAAATAATATTGACTAAAAAGAGCGAACGAAGAGAAGAGGGAAATGATATAAGCGTTAGTTATATGTCATATAAGACTACATATGTATGTATGTATATACAATGAATTTTCTTTGACTGGGAAAAATTACGCTTATAACTTCTATTTATTGAAAAATACAATTGTTCTCTTAGTTATGCGAATAAAATTTTAAAGTTGTTATCAATATGGTTTTTGAAATATCCTACAAAAAGATGTTCTTTTGGTGTTGTATTTGCAATTACCAGGGCAAGATTTGTACGAAAACATATAACAAGGGATATTTGGCAACTGTAATTGAAAATATAATAAAATTGCATTCTTCTTGGAATATTTTTACAACAAATAGATACAATCCGATGTGAAAAATGACACTCCAACAACAACTGCTGCATTGAATTTATAGTTGTCGGGATAAGGTTTTATTAAAAAAAACTGGTAAAAGTGCACGTGGCATTTCTCACATAAAGAAAATATATTTAGGATAATGTTTGGAACCTGTCTTCAAATTGATTCTAAAGAAACTAAGACAATAGTGGAATTTTTTAATCAAAAATTAAACCCCCCCCCATCCATAATTTCCTCATGTGTATAAAAGCCTCACACGATGGCGGCTGGACCGAGTTTTATAATTTGTTTTAGTTTTATTCCTTATTGCATTCATAATATAAATTTTTTTCTTAATACCAAAACACAACGAAAATTAATTAAATAAAAGATAGAAATGTTTGTCGTTGCACAATGTTGTGTCCCCAAATAACGACGTGAAAATATAGAAGCAATAATTAACTAATTAAAATAAGGAAAACCTTGGGTTACATAGAAACAGGTCATATGACAAACACATAAATTTTGATAGAGGCCATGCAGTTCATCTTTGATGTGACTGCAGCAACTGATTGGTAAACGTGCTATAAATTCTGAAAAATTAATATGATTGTGATGAAACATAGTGTGTTGTTTTTAATATCTGCTAAATGAATAACTGAAGCTGAAGAAGCATAATCAAAAATACGTTTTTGATATTAAATAAGTGATCACTTATATTAAGTTTATTTACTACTGATAAAAATAACTGAATAAAGTTTACGTACATTCCAAAAATTTTGTATATTCAAAAATTGATATGTTTTTATTATTTATATTTTAAAACTGTTTTAGTTTTCATACTAATTTAAATAAGTTTTTAATTTTATTTTAGCATTAAATAATCTAAAAATTCTATGTGATGGCAAAAAACTTCATTAATGTTTTTTTATTATGTTTACGGGTCGCTAAACAGAGCGTGAACAGCATTAATATACAAATTGAATAAGAACTTTTAAAGCACAGTTTTGGAGCAGTGAAAACACTCTAATGGAACTCACTAGGTAAGGGCTTATACACGAAATAAAATAAGAAAAGGTTGACGTGACATCTTCTATACAAAGAATATACATTTAAATTCATTGCCGTGGTCAACAATTGAGCAATGGGATATGACAAAATGGGAGAATTGGACTTGTTTGACATTTGGTTTCAGCAACACGGTAACACATGCGACACGGCACGCTATATTGTAAACCTATTAAGAGACGAGTTTGGTGAGCAATTAATCTCACTTTTTGGAGCAGTCAATTGCCCGCTAAGAGCATGCGATTTGATCAGACTGGACTATTTTTTTGTGAGAATACGTAAAGTCTCTCGTATACAGAGACAGATTGCCCTGGATGGCAACAATTCAGCTGCTATTAGTGAGAATCCTGCCGAAAGGCTAAAAAAAGGATGCGAAAACTAAAACTCACAGAAGCACTATCTACATTCTATCCACGGAAAAATTTACATTAAACAATCTTTTAAAAAATTGTAAATGGCAGGCATTTATTTAGCATCCAAAATAAATATTTTATTCACTTTTGCAAATTTTCTCTGTTGTTTTCAATTTTTAAAGCCCAAACGGTTGAAAATCATTCAATATATGAAGAAAACAATGAATTAAAGAAAACACAAAATTTTACATGTACTGTACTATGCAGTACATTTTTATATTGCTACAAAAATATTGGCATATTTAATGGGTGAAATTTTCAACAACAGTCTTACCTCCACATTTCTAATCAATTTTTGAGTTTATCAAAGGTTTATTTTACAAAATTTTCATACCAAAATTCTCTTCATATACCTTCGGCGAATTTAAAAACTGATTGTGAATTTTACAGTAAGAACTTAAAAGTTTTAAAATTTGAAAGCATTTAATTTGTTCATTACTTAGCAGTTATGTGACCTACAAATTTCAAATCATTTGAAGAGAAATCTTTTAAATGTAATGTATTATAAATCAGATTATCTTGCGACCGCCTTTAATATTAAATCTGAAATCCAAAATTTAAATTAAGAAGTAATGCAAACGTTAACGTACATACATGCATACATAGCTGTACAAATAAGAATTCATAATGGAATTCTACGAATTGAATTTAAATATGTTGCCTAAGATATATTAAGACTACACATGCAACAACAAAACTCTAAAGACTTTGAGGTTAATCCCATTTTTAAAATATGGGACAATGTTTCAAATTCAATTGAATCTATATCTAAGCTTCCAAAAAAGGAAAAAAAAATTAAAAGGACGGATGATGGGACGTGTGAGAAAACAGACAAGAAAGTATTCAAAGTTATTGTAGTTAGAGTAATTTAGGACAAACCGGAATAACACAGATGTGACAAAAATAAATCCATATCCGATAATAGTTGACAAGAAAACCACTATTGTGCTTGACAGCATAGTTTTCATTTTATTTTTTGAAATTGGTTTTACTTTGTCCATTATAAAGGCCGCTGTTGTTAGTGTCTTGTGGTTTAGTAGCATGGTCTGCAGTTACATTAATACTTAAGTCTGCTGATTATTGAAAGTTTACTCAGCCATTATCTATAAAAACGGCTACCAGTTCAATAATTTCCACACAAACATATGCACATGCATACGTAGTACATAATGAAAGATACATAAATACATACACTTAATACAATTAGCAACAGAAAACCTTTAAATTTCCCGTTGATTGAGTGATGCCAGATAAAATTTCGAAATCCCTACGCTTTTTAAAGAGAGTACATACTATTTACCCTAAATTTAAAATAGTCCAAAAACTTTTTGCGTTCTGTAAACTCATTTTTGTTCACGCAAGGTATGGGGTATATATAGGTTTGTCATTCCGTGTGAAATTTCTACAATTTTCATTTACGACCCCATAAAGTATACATATATTTTCAGAAAGCTTATGAATAGGGGAGTCGATTAAGCTCTGTCAGTCTGTCCGTGTGTATGTTGAAATCAACCCCGACATTGCCTGGACCCGGGTATTAAAATATTAGAAAAAATAGGAAGTAGATCGGTATTGAAAATCAGACACATCGGTACATAAACAACTGAGATATGAGCAAAGAACCACGGCCACCTCGTTTTTTTAACACAACAACAATATAGATCTATATATATAAAAGTGAAACTCTGTGTGTGTGTGTGTGTGTGTGTGTGTGTGTTAGCTATAGACTCTGAAACTGTAAAACCGATCGGGCTCAAACTTTGGTAAGTTGTTGTACACATACCGGGGAGTGTTTATGGATGAAAAAAAGTGGGCGGGGCCACGCCCATAAAAAATTACTTATCAGTTTTAGCTACTTCCACTTGACCGATTTTTCTGAAACTTTGCACACATATCGAGCTGTCATGACTAAATAATTTCGTGATAAGAAAAGTGGGCGGGGCCACGCCCCTAAAAAAGTTTTAACTTTGAGGTACTTGCACTGGACCGATTTTTCTGAAACTTTGCACACATATTAAGCTGTCGTGACTTTATAACTTCGTGATTAAAAAAGTGGGCGGGGCCACGCCCATAAAAAAAGGCTATAATTTTGAGGTACTTGCATCAGACCGATTTTTCTGAAACTTTGCACACATATCGAGCTGTCATGACTAAATAATTTCAAGATTAGAAAAGTGGGCAGTGCCACGCCCATAAAAAAAAGGTATCATTTTGAGGTACTTGCACTGGACCGATTATTCTGAAACTTTGCACACATATTGAGCTATTATGACTTTACAATTTCGTGATTAGAAAAGTGGGAAATGCCACGCCCATAAAAAAATTATAATTTTTAGGTTTTTGCACTTGATATTCAATTAAAGTTCAGAATGCATTTCGATTCATTATGGGGCGTAGCAACGCGCGCCGGGTTTGGCTAGTACATACATAAAAAGGTGGTATACTAGTTAGATTAAACGTGCATCGAATTCCAGCTGAGCCAAAAAAATTTTTTTTTCAATTATTTGTTTAATATTTATATTTTTATTATTTTTGTAATTTTTTTATTAATTATTTTATATTTATTATTTATATCATTTTTTTTTTTAAATTTTATATTAAATTTTTTTTTTTTTAATTCTAAATTGCTTAGAAACAAGCCACATTCGTTCGCATTGTTCAAACTATGTGTGACGTTTTTACTTTTTGACTGACATGTTTAACATACATAAATATTTTTTACACTGAAAATTAAAAGAAATTTCTACAAAAAAAAGGAAAATTTTCCCATAACTGTCACCACTATACACACATATTATATTTTAAATCGTATAAGTTGATTTATCATTATACCTGGAACTTAGAAGAGAATTTCGCAGTCCAACTAAATGTAAAAAACGGAAGAATGTGTTTATAAAGTGTGATAGTACGGTTATTATTCGACCGGTTTTAACCATTTTTGTCGAAGCAGATTTTTCGAATAACGAAGTAACCGGTTATTTTGGTACAAATAAACCGGTTATTGTTCTAAGCTTAACAGTAATATTAAAAATATGCACACAGCTAAATACCCTACAAAAGTCAATCATAAAGAACACATTTTGGAGGAATTGTTTTATTTAAGTGAGGCTAAAAAGACTACTTGGTGCTTTATATTCTACAGGTCCAACATATTTGCCAAGTGAAAGGTAATCTTCAATGTTAGGGTTTATAAAACAAAAGAAAAAAAAAATAGGTAAACATATTTTAAAGCATTTAAATTGTATTTTGTTTCTAAAAGATTATTTTAAAAGAAGCAACTAAGAAGACACAATTATTTATTAATTATTATTATTTTAATTGAAAATAATTGTGGTCTCACATATGTATGTATGTTAAGTTGTTAATTACATTTACTTACATATATTATTTTATTAATGAAAGTGCATATGCTTATATGCATATCTATGTATAAATGTATAAATATGTTCCTTGTTCTTGTTGTATTGTAATAACAGAAATAATAAATAAATAAATAAATAATATTTTAAAGCAAAAATTGTTTAAGAATTTCTGTCAAGACTGCAGCATATATTGTTCGTTTGTTAACTTTGTGAATTGTTAGATTTTTTTAAATAAACTTTATTGTAATAAATAATTTAATTTTTGCGTTATTTTTTTTGGAAAAAAAACCATTAACCGGTTATTTTTAAAATGCTTAACCGAGAACCAGTTTGTTTTAAATCTCAACTATTCGGAATATCCGAAAACCGGTTTTTGAAAAAAGTCAATCAATCGATCTCCCTAATTGTATTCCACTCACAGGTAAATCTAATAAATAGTTTTAAGGAATATTTGAATTTGTTTTGATTCTTAATATTTATAATAATATTTTGTGCCGAATACTAATCGAGGGTAAAATTGTCAACAAATTTTGATGTACTCGTCCTCAAAATTTCCCCCTTCTTTTGTTACAAGTATATTTAAATCAGATTTAAAGTTGTTTCTTATGCTGGAAATGGAAAAAAACAAAATATTGCAAATGGTCTTTATACTTTATGCCTTGTAAGCTTCATTTTTAAAATTCTAGACATTTTATTTATCGTCATATCTTTTAGCCTTATTGTTATTATTCTCGCAAATATCTTAATCACCGATTATATGTAATTTATAATTGATTACTGTCAATTACCAAATACAAAATGGAAATGAATTTGTGATTTGCAAAATTTAAATACAATTAATAATATTTGTTAATTTGAATTTTTCAATTACCAGTTATATGCGATGTAATTGTTAAATGATTAAGTCTGGTGTTTTTTTTTATATATAAAAAAATTATAACAAAAAAAAAATAATGTTTATAAAAAACTATTATTTTTCTTTGTTTGGCATAGTGAAAAACATTCATTTGAATCACAATCGACTTTTTATTTTAATCGTCTATGAAAAACAGTTTAACTGCCTGTTCAACGATGTCGAAAGAAAACACAAGCGAACTTTCATTCGTACAAATATATTGAAAACAACAACAAAAACTAAAAATTTGTTTTTGTTTTCAACGTATTTGTACGAATGAAAGTTCGCTTGTGTTTTCTTTCGACATCGTTGAACAGGCAGTAAGTGTTTTAACGAAATTTATTTCTCTTGTTACGGTTGCATCATCAAGCAAATAAAAAATCTGAAATGTTCACCATTTCATCATTTAACAGAGTTAAAAAAAAAATCCCAAATAAACCCTAAAATATTTTGTATATTTTTATAGCGCATGAATATTATATGGAACGTTTTTTTTTATATCAAAACACAATTTCCATTAAAAAACATAATAAGTATGAAATGAAATTGTATTGCTCTACAAAATGTTTAAATGGAAACTACCAACAAACAATATGTACTGTAAACTTATACAAGAGTCGTGTGGAACAACACTACAAAGGTGTTGTGAATTGAACAATTAATTTAAATCGTTTTTTAACTGCTATTATTCCTCTTGCTTTCGTTAAAAATTATTAAAGCTTAATTCAAAAATTGCATTACGAATAATAAAATATGTAAGTGCAATCACATTAAAAAAAATCGTACCTTTGCTCTCCTGAAATATTTTAAAATTCGAAATAAGTTGTTTTGTCAAAAGACCACAAATGTTAAAGTACATGTAGTAAGTATTATGATAATGTAATAATTTCATAAAATTTAAAAATGTTTTAAGAATATCGTATTGTTTTTGCACTATTTTTAAGCCATTTTTAAATTTTCAAAGATTATGACAATACGATATGATATCACACCTTGTGAACTAAACAAAAGAGTGTATCGATGTGTTAATATAAAAAAGGCATATCGCGATTTTCAACTAAATTCGTTATTTTCAACCATAATTTTAAACTAACAGAAAATGTTAACTCGTTTTCGTTAAAAATTAGATACGCTCTTTTCATATTAAGCCAACGATATACCAATACATATTTCGTATTGTGTTATTTTATTTA
This sequence comes from Phyto melanocephala, assembly GCA_941918925.1. Classification (NCBI taxonomy): domain Eukaryota; kingdom Metazoa; phylum Arthropoda; class Insecta; order Diptera; family Rhinophoridae; genus Phyto; species Phyto melanocephala. Next base: position 136,404,170 of record OW799234.1, on the reverse strand, counting down.
AAAAAAATGCAACCAAAAAAAGACAAAAACTTTTTGCCACAAATTACAACACAAATCGTGGTATTTTTTAAATATTTTCTAACGTTCTTAACTTGCATTGTGTTAAACCACAATAGAGTTTACTCGTTAAGAGCAAGTGGGTATATTTAACTAGTCGTACTATGTTCAAATATAAACTTGAACACATTCAAACTTTAATGAAAAAATTTACAATAACGGGATAACTGGCCAAGGACATTATAAAGCTTTTTATTCAAACAGTGATGTTTATTTCAACAAACTTTAAATGTGAATTAAGCAATAATGAAATGAAACTTGTGTGAATTAAAAGAATATTTATTAAAAATAAAATATATATTGACATGTTTTAGGGGTTGTCTTTTATTAGTAGTTTTGAAAAGATTATAATTTTTAACTAGTGTTCAAAACTGAATCTAAGAATTATTTATTTCTCATATTTTTTTTCTAGTGAGTTTGGTGGACCTATATTTAGCTATTAGATTTTGAAGTAAAAATGAAGTTTTGTATTATGAATTGTATATTATTAATTATGCTTTGCAAAAAAATTATAAATAATAATGGCGGAAATCACCCTTCGTTGCAAACAGATCATGCAAATCTTACAAGTCTAGTATAATTTGTAAGTTTAACAAAATTTGCAAATCAATCGGTTACCTGTCATTGTTTAATTGAGACCACTAGTTTAAACAAGTAACAAGACGTTTTTACTTGTAGTAAAATAATGAACAATTGTTTCGATAATAAAACCAGAGACGACTGTCTGTCTTTTGAATGAGTAAGTTTAATTATTTTTAAAATATTTTATTTTCATAGACACAAGGATCATCGTTTCAAATAGCCTTATTTTATTGTTGTTTTCAGAAACAGTTAAAAAAAACCAAAAGAAAAAAGGAAGTAGATAATTGCAATCCTTATATTAATGTATGTATGTATGTATGTATGTATGGATATATGCAGTGCAAACTTGTTTCCCGTCTATTGAATATTTTGTCTCTTTATTATTTGTCTTTGTAATATGTAGCACCATTTCGAATGACTTTTATTTTTTAGTTGTGTTTACAAACCCAACACATTGTATTTACATTCACTCGATTCATTAGGAAATAAACATCCTGAAAACTATCAGCGATAGCATCAGACGTGCAGACAAGCGGGCAGTCAAATTAATTTATTCTTAGCAGGAATAAGTTGTGTTTTATAAACCACTACAAGTTGATTGAAAGGAAATACATGTTAAATGCATTTAAATATGACATGGGCTACCACAGAAGTGTTAGTAAAATTTATGTCTTCTTTTTCAGGATGGACAAGAAAAAATAATTTTTCTAAATATCAACCAGATAACTAGTTAAAATTCACGCATGATTATTTTGAAAATATTTAAGTCAAATGCCATTATAAAGCTTTTTATGTCATACGTTTGCAAATGTGGGACTTTTAAAATAAAAAAAAAAGAAACATTCAAGATTAGCATTTGATAACAAATGAAACATTGATTCTGCACGTGTTATTATTTATATACTAACAGTTTACTCTATTAGGAGAAGTCAAGGATTCACATTTATTTTCACACCATTTTTAGTTTTATTTTTCATAGAAACCATTTGACAATGATGTTTAAGCAAATTCTGCTCTATGTAGACCTTGACCGAATAACAATACCAATTTAGCATTTATTTAACATCTGTTTGTTTGTCTAGTTCGTTAATGGCAACAACACAAAAACATGTATGCAAGCAAGTACAAAAGTACAGTCAGTCAAGCTCGGACGACCATAAGATTCCCTACACTAGGGAAAGTGTAGTAGTAGGTATGTACTTAATAGTAGTAGAACAAAACAAATAAATTTAGTTGGTGCAAAGTTTGGAATTTATTTCAAAAATCCTTATTTGGGATAAAATACAAAAATGAAATATTTATAATTGAAAGTAAAACTAAATTCCATTTGTGAATATAATTTTTTTAAATTACAACTTAATTTGTATCACGAAATACCCTTATTATTCTCAAGCACTACTTGAATTGTAAACTTTAAAGAAAAACGTCTTTAAATATAAAAAAATAAAAAAAACGAATCACAGATGAAAAGAAATACTAAAATATAAAGGAACATATTTTGAGAGTCATAACATGATTCTAAATTTTGTGCTTCGCGGAAAAGCTTGTTCGCTTTTTGCAAATTCAAAAACCATTCAAGCGACAAAGTCTAGGTTGGCTGCGCAAATTTTTCCAAGCCGACAATTTAAATGATATTGGCGTTTGCTGCTAGTGTTAACTGATGAGGAGCTAGTTTTTTGCAGCTAACAGAGGTAATTTCATGGGTTTTTTTTTGCTATATTTACTCTGTTTTGGACCACTTTGAGTTGGGTTTTCATTACGCACGCTACCTTCAGGTGTAATGTGGTCAAGTTCAAGTCGTGAATTGTTGTTTGAATGTGTCTTTGAGTTGTTTTTTTTTAATACGTACTGGCCTTAAAATGGTGTAAAATGGAAATTCTTTTGGTGTAATATGTCCGCTAAATATTGAGGTCATGTCGTGAACTCTTATTGGTATGCGTCGTATTTTGGGTTCTTTAACTAGTACACAAATATCGTAATGGCATTTAGATGAGTTTTTCCACAGCAAATACGTTGGAACGTTGTCAATTTTTTTAAATAACTTCTGAGAAAACAAAATCTCAAAGGAGGGACATGGATTTTTAAGCTTTTCTTTTCCCGTTTGACAATTTTTCACGTTATAATTTTTTTTTAAATTATGAAACACAATGTGCTGTACGTACGTTGCCCATTTTAATTTAAATATTTTAATTTTAATGGTTTCTTCTGTCGACTATTGCGCATACATATTAATACTGTATGGATTTTTTTACAAACGTATCAGGTACGCCAACATATGCTTAGCATATGTATCATACTTAAGCAACAAATTTCCAGGCAAAAGCTAAAAGGAAAACGTTTAAAATATTCATAAATTTTAGCACACAATGTCGCATATCGTCTTATAGGATTCTTAATTCACTACCCGGACAAAAGGCATCGTCGCATTAATCTTAATTCAATCAGCGTATTTCAGGTGATGACTTAGTCCTTTCAACCTCCATTAATACATTCAAAGAATTGAGCAAGGATTTATTCTATACATGTGCTCATTTAGAAGTTGTAACAATAAGTAAGCAAAGCTTTAGTTACTCTAAATTTTCCGCACCATTATGCGATAGCAACTCTTAAAATTTTAACAAAAATTATATTCTCTTATTTTTATCCTACTGAAAATAAAAAAAAATAAATATGAATGTTTTGATGTTTGGATTTTCTCCAAATTCAAGGACAGATGCAATACAGCTTACAACTTGGATTTCTTAAAACAAATTTTTTTTTTTTTGCTTAAAAAACTTGTAAAACAATTGTAATTTTTTTTTTACAAAAAATGTTGGCAAGTTTGTTATGAAATCGATTTTCCAGAAACTCTGATTCTTTAATTAACAATGATTTGTACGTGTATGTTTAATAAAGAAAACGTTGCAAACAGCAACAACAAAGGTCTATTTAAACAATAAAGTAATATTTCAATGAAGCGGTTTTACGTAAAAAAATTAAAATTATTTTCTTTAAATGATAAATATTTCGCATGTTGTTTATAAAAAAAATCTTCTTTCATTTTTCATCTTCCAAGCCAAACAGGCTGACAGTCGCACTGTGCTTCGTTCCCATATAACCAATGGAAAAAAATAGAAGGAGTCATCAGATGTTTTTGAAATTTAGTACACTAGCATAAAATAGCTTAGATAAGGAAAATATAATTTTTTTTTTTAAAATCGGCCCAAGGACACGACTACCTCCCATGTGTCCTGAAATGAAAAAAATGTAATTTTAGCTTCAATAATGTGTAGAAAATTACAAAAAGGGGTCAGGCTAATACATATACAACTAGCAACGTGTGTGTAATTTTTTATTCAAATCGCACCAAGGACTCGAGGTCCTGTCATATATCCTTTTTCTTAAAAACGCTAAAACAGCTGCAAAAATTGTCCAATCGTAATCAAATTAGGTACTTAAATTGACATTTATAACATATATATTTATGCCAAATTTTTTTTGATTCGGATTATTAATGTGGAAAATACAAAAACATCATTTATTGCAAAACAGGTTAAAAACGCTTAAAATGCTGTAGCAAAAATAAAAAATATAAAGGTATTTTAAAGATAAAATAAATGAAAACTAGCAATGTGTTAGCGTCATTAAATACCATAAAAAAAGAAAATGTTTTAATAAAAAAACATTTTTATTTGTATTAGATTTTGAAAATTTTTGATTTTGAAACAAAAATTATAACAGCTTAACTTAGTAATTTTATATTATCACATCTAAAATAAAAAAACGTTTAAAGAAAAAAATATAAATGCAAACTTTAAAAAAAGCACCATCGCTACTTTATTCTTCCCAAAACCAAGTTTTGCTTAATAAAGAAGTCATCTCGTCTGCTATTATATCATCTTTGATTTCAGCACTTTCCTTAAGAATACATTTCTCAATTTCAGCGTCTATTATTTTATTTTTAAACTTAATGATCCTCTTTGATGATACTACTATATCTGATGACAGATACAAATGTGCCATTAAATTTTTATTTGTGTTTTCTCGAGACGTTTTACTGGTATGAGACAGTCGCGCTATCTTACATTTTTAAGGCTTCCAATGCTTCTTCAGACAAACAGCATGGAATGAAAAAAGCTAATCAGTTTTTAATGTAATTTTTTGTTAGTAAAACAAAATGTTAAAATACCTATTGGTAAATTGAAAAACTCGATAACATCACATCCATGAACTAAAACCTTATGAACTATGCTAGGCATATAATACCACCCATAGTGTATTAAATACATATTTCTAGTAATTATTATTAGTCCATTGAAAGTTTGTACATTAATTGGCGACCCACAAGAAAACACTCTCAATATCAATGCAAAATTATCAATAAGTCGCTTATCAATTCCTATTATTTACAATCTGGCATCTAAACCCACTATTTAAATACGACTATGTCATTGGAGGCTAGTACTTAACTCGCTCTCTTACAAATAGGGACTCGAACAAGTACTTATAACGCTCGCTTATAAATAAGGAGTTAAATTAGTACTTATTTTAATAACAATAAATAAGTAATTGATTTTAATAACCTAAATAACCCAATAATAAAATGGGCTTTCAGAAGTCGTTCGATTCTTTTAAAGACGAAAATTCGGTTTGATTATTCCGCGATACGTTTTTTTGAATTTAAAAATCAGTGAAAATCTAAAAGTCACCCGTTTACTTATGAACTGCTTTGGCAAAACATTCTTACTTATATCCTAAGTGTGTTAAACTAAATGAGAATTATAAAAAGGTATGTTTTTAAATGACACTCCTTAGATAGATAGACGGTATGTAATAGTGATTGAAAAGTATGTTGTTTAGTAAGAGCAAGTCATTACCTAATTTTTGCTGGGATATTAAACTTAAATAATATAAAAAACAGTATTTTATTAAAATTTGCTCAAACAGAATGTAGTTTTTAAAATTAGAGTTATTATTTTTGTGACAGTGACGCGTTATAACTGTGCAAACTTGTCACATACAAAAATTTGGAAACTTATGCTGAGACAGTTCCCAAGTTTCGAATAATCTTTAGTCGAGACAGTGCAACTGATGTGTCAACCATTCGAAGAGTGGTCTAAAAAACCTTAAGAAAATAGATAGACAGTAATACTTTACAAAATTCAGCTTATTCAGTAGCAAAACAGCACCACCAGACACACCGCTCATGAAACAATCAACAATTTCCAGACAAAATTATCTCAAGTGGCCACCAAGATCATGTATTATGAGATTTATTTCTTTAGAGTTTTGTGAAATATCGGACTTATGCGAATAAACTAAAAACAATTCCATAGCCCAAATCCCTAGACATCCAACACGTAATCAATGAGGTACAACCACATTTCTCTGAAAAAGAAAAAAACTTTCATGGAAAGAGTAATCTGCTATCATCAGAGGCGTGAAGACCATTTGACGGATATTTTATTCTGTACTTGATCGGAACATGTATTTCTCACAATCCAATAAAATAAAAAAGTGCATTTTACTGAGACACTTTTAATATGTAGTGCATAAGTAGACGTATACATGTACATTAGTGAAGCCCAACAATCTTTTGATATTGACAACTGAAACTAAAATACTTTTATTTAAAAGCAAATCAAAAAAAGTGTCTTTAAGGTGATCTTAGTTATTTCGCCCTTTTAAACATTTATATACAAATAGGCAGTATATCTACTATTGATGGACTTGTGTATATGCATGTATGTATGTACAAAAATAGGACTATAATAAAGACTCATAAATAAAATAAAATTCAAGAAATATACGACGCAAAAAGTTTACCGCTTTAATACATGACGCTTGAAAGCTGTTTATCAGAAAGAGGTTTATAAATAAAATTTCCATAGAAAATCAGTTTAAAAAAAAAAAAACCTTTATATAATTTTGGTTAATAAAACAGTAAGTGTTTATTTTATTATTATTATTATTTTAACTAGAAATTATTTAATCCATACATTTTTAAATATCAGTGAAACTATTACTACTTATACCCTAAGATGGCACATTCAAAGTCAAGAGTCTAAACATATGTAAACATGAAGAGAGGGAAAATTTTCATCAACAATTGCGTCACTTTCTGAACTGATATTGTGTAAAAGAGTTATTGAGATATAACTTAAAAAGAAAGCATGCATGAACAACATAAAGTACTTAAGTGCCACTATGTATTGTGACTTAAAGGACTTACTTATTTGCGCTTTTTCCACACACTCTTTATTTATCTTTGTTGAGGTTTTAATTACGAATTTTTGCGTTTAAGGCAACTTTATTCTTAGATACTTGAATTTATATGTGTATGTGTGCATACACACACACTTCGTTGACATAAACGCCCAGAGCGTGCTGTCATTTGTTTATAACTGAAATTAATTCACAAATTATTTCCTAGTGGTAGGCTTATTATGTCTGCCATATCTCTAATGTGTATGATAACTAAATAAAAGTTAATGTGTTTGTAAATGTGGGTGTATGAATGAGTGAATAATTTTCATATTAATTTTATAAATGCGTGATTTAATTAAAATAAACACTGAGAAAAACTATCAATTGAAAACTGATGGCTGTAGTTTATTAAACGAATGTCATAAACAAATATTTTCTACACCCATATATTTGGTGTTGACTTAATAGTAATTGTTTTTGTTATTATTACGTTGAAATATACAAACATTTATAATAATACTAGCTGACCCAGCAAACGTTGTTTTGCCATAAAAATTATTTCTAGGAAATATTTTTTACACGGTATGCAGATCGATTTAAGTTTAAAATTTCATCGAAGGCTTTACGTTATTTAGGTGAGGTGTGAGTTACTCTAAATATTTAGCAGTATGAAAAATAGATGTCGACCGATTCTTAAGCGTTTATTTCTGCATTGGCTGGACGATGTAAGCACATAATTAAAAAATGTAGGCCTTAAAGTAGGCGTTGTAATAAAAGTAACCTACTGATCATATCAGAGTCCTAGTTATATTGTGTGAAAATTTCAAGAAGATCGGTCCAGCAGTCTGGCATACCTGAGGGAGCGTGAAGAAAGGCGTGAAGTTAAGGGGTATGAAAAATAGATGTTAACCGATTCTCAGACCTCCCCGGTATGCACACAAAATTTCATGCAAATCGGTCTAGCCATTTCGGAGGACTTTAATCACAAACACCACGACACGAGAATTTTATATAGTAGATTAGGCAAACTTTTTCACCTATAAGAAAATAAGTCTGTACATTTGTTCAGCGTAAAACGTATTTGCATATGTACGATCAAATCCATATTATTATACACTTCACAAGGGTATATATAAGGTTTGTCATTCTGTGTGAAATTTCTACAATATTCATTTCCGACCCGATATTTTCTGAAAGCTTATGAATAAGGAGCCAATTAAGCACTATCCGTCTGTCCGTCTGTTTTTCCATCTGTCCGTGTGTATGTTGAAATCAACTTTTTGAAGCCCCCGGACACCGCCAAGAGTCGCGTAAGATATCGAAATGTCAAAAATATTCGGTAGCAGATTGGTATTGGAAATCAGTATAATCGCCCTATAACTATCTAAGATATGAGCAAATAAACAAGACTGCCTATGTTATTTTCGCTTATTTTTACCACAAAAATTAAAATTTAACGGTCTTAGAATAATTTATAGACATGGTTGTTACTATTTATAAATTTGGTAAACCTCTGGAGATACTCGTGAAACATTTTGGACAAAGTAGTCACTAATTGGCAAAGTTATAGGCAAAAATGATTGGAAAAAATATATTTTTTAAAATATATCGAAATTTATTAAACTGCTAAATAATTTTTGAAAACGCTTGAGATACCAAATTATAAGCCGTAATCTCAGAAATTATTTCTAAGAAAAACTAACACATCGGTTTGAAGACAAAGTATAACTGCTTCGGTGTTTTTCCTAAAATTTACAAACGAAAAAATTGTTACAAGAATATATTTTTCATAGCATTAATGAACATTAATTTTTATACCCGCCACCAAAAAAATGGTGGGGGTATATTCATTTTGTCATTCCGTTTGTAACACATCGAAATATCCATTTTAGACCCCATAAAGTATATATATTCTGAATCAGGGTTTGATTTGATGACGATCTAGCTATGTCCGTCCGTCTGTCCGTCTGTCCGTCTGTTGAAAGCACGATAGAGGTCGCACCGAAAAAGCTAGGGGGCTCAAATTTTGCCAGAATCTTTCTTATAGACAAGGTTTGTTTGGTATTGAAAATGGGCTAAATCGGAATATTAGGAAGAGAGTTATAGCTCGAAAAGCAAGAGTAGGTCCAAAAAACCGTGTCCTTCAAACATCGAATAAAACGGAATTGTGTCCAAATGCATTAACGTAGACTCATGAAACTTCGAATACATATTTCCTGAGTAAAAGCAATATTGTTCCCCGAAAATTATCTAAATCTATGTATTAGGAGAGGAGTTATCGATCAAAATGTACGAAAATTTATACCGCACAGTGTATTTTTCGGTATATTTAAAAACAAAAACGTCATAAAAGCAACAAAATTTGATGTACGACTCTGAAATTTTGCACACTTTGGTTTTTGGTGAGACGCTTTTTTGTAACGGAAAATCAATGTGCCACGCCCACTTTTACGCCCACCTCCCATATAACGTTTTACCTAAAATTCATATAATTTCTATATTAATAAAGATTTTGGAATAATAAATGGCTATATTGAAACACCTAAGTTGTACTCATTCGCAAAAATAACTTTGACACGCCTACTATAACGCCCACTTTTCACGTTATCTACCGTTAATGAAATTTAAAAGCTCATAAAACCGCCAAAATTGGAGGTATGATGATCAAATTTGCTACGTATATCCCCCTAGGCAATGTCATTACTGTGCCAGAAAATTAAGGTGCCACGCCCACCTCCCATATAACGTTTTACCAAAAATTCATATAATTTCTCTATTAATATAGATTTTGGAATAATAAAGGGCTATATTGAAACACCTAAGTTGTACTCATTCGCAAAAATAACTTTGACACGCCTACTATAACGCCCACTTTTGACGTTATCTACCGTTAATGAAATTTAAAACCTCATAAAACCGTTAAAATTAGAGGTATGATGATCAAATTTGCTACGTATAACCTTCTAATCAATGTAATTGTTGTGCCAAAAAGTTTAGGTGACACGCCCACTTTAACGCCTACCTCCCATATAACGGTTTATCTTAAATTCATGTAATTTCTCTATTGACAAAGTTTTTGGGAAAATAAAGGACTATATTGAAATATTTAAGTTGTATTTATTAGCAGAAACTTTATTGACACGCTTACTTTAACGCCCACTTTCATTGAAAGACTACATTGACAAAAGCATTTTAGTAGCATATCGAAGTTATAAAGGGTGGTTAAATTTTAAGGGCTGATGTTGTTTTTAAATAAAACACAAATTATTTAAGAAATTATTATCATTTCTTTTTATAATGATAATATTTGTATGGTTCAAATATGCATTTAACAAAATATCGGCCAAATGGCCCTTCCACCCCCCATCCTTGGCGCCCCTCCTCTATCTGATAGTCCAAATTTTCAATGGCAATGTTGATGCTCAACTGTTGGGCACGATGATGAGTCGAGGTTGCTTGCTCTTTTGCCACTTTATCGTGAAAAACAGCAATGTTTCCCATTCAACGAACTAAGATGGCATTCACAGATGTTTTTACATTTCATACAGACCTGCTTTGCAGACATTTAAATATTTTTTACAATTCTCACGATTGTGGACGAATTCGAACGATTATGTTGACCCAAAGAATCACGAAGTGCACGAAATGCATTTTGATTTGAACGCCCATTTTTATAAAAATCTTTAATATTTAAAAGCGTCTCTCGATTGCGTATCTTTCCACGGTTCAAATTGAGTTAGTCTGAGATTGAGAAATGTCAAATGAAATGCAAGAAAAAAGTTGAAGTTTAGGTGTGGTTCACCTTCAACATGGGCCCTTAAAATTTAACCACCCTCTACAAAGAAAGTGATACATATTTTATTATAAAGAGATTATTCTATAGCGATTAACAAAATAATAAATATTGTGCTTTAAATGTACACAAAATTGGTGGTGGGTATAAAAGATTCGGCACAGCCGAATATAGTGCTCTTACTTGTTTTTTTTTCTTATTATAAATTGCTTATATACATATTTATATACATATATCAATATTATTTTAATTTATTTTTTTTATTTGCCAACTCGCCGCAACAGTGTCTTTAAGGCGCAAGGCAATTATTTTTATGGAATTTTTAATGAAAATAATTTTTATTTTAATGTATGTATGTATGAGAAGAAAAAAACTTAAGACGGCATCCTATATTAAATGGCGAATATATGAATCAACAAAAGTAGTTACGGCTTTGTCCCCTTTAACCCCCACAATATTAGTATCAAAAAAGCGCCCGACCAGTACAATTAGTAAAGTATAAAAAAGTGTAAAACTCAAGATGCCGTCTGAAACATAATGGCGGAGGGAATATTTTTAACCCCAACAATATGGGCATCAAATATAAGGGCTTTAATACAGTTACTATGTAAAAATTCAAAATCAAAGATGGCATCGAAAATAATAAAGAAAATGGCGTATTGCTTTAATTTTTAATATGTTTACTATTTAACAAGATGTTGGTCGTTAAACAACGTTTTAAGTCCTACGACAAAAACAGTGTTTTATATTTTTATTTTTATTTTTGTAAGAATTTTTTTATTACTAATTTTTATATGATTTAATTTATATGCAAAGCTGTGAAATTTTCATTTAATAAAATACCTAATTTTGATCGCGGATCATTTTGTCAATTGAAACAATACAATATAATCCACATTAAATTGTCTTTCATGGAATAAAATCAGTAGAGTTTTACGGTCTCCTAAGTAGTGTTATTATTTATACAAACTATGTCTTCAAATATTTTACCTTTCATTTTAAAATTGAAATCCATTGAACACATTCTGAAATATTTATGTTTTAAAAACTAAATAAAAAATTTTATTAAAAATATTCGCCTCTGGTTCTTTGTCATTCCGGTCAGTACATACATATATTCATTTCCGACCACATAACGTACATATTTTCTGAAAGCTAATAAAAAGAGGGTCGATTGAACAATGTCTGCCTGTCTGCTGTCATAATTAATTTTAATTTTGTATGCTGTTTTCTTCAATAATTTGATGAAAAAAATAAAAAATCAGTTCGAAACTACTTTATCACGCCTACTGTGGACATTACACTTTTCACGCAATCTACTGTTAATGAAATTTAATTTGCTAAACAAACCTTGTGTAAAAAAAATATTCTGACAAAATTTTATCCCCCTAACAACAGACGGACGGACATAGCTACATCGTCCTAAAATGAAACCAGGACTCAAAAACTATACACTTTATTGGGTCTAAAATATAGATATTTCGATTTCGGAATGACAAAAAGAAAATATACCCCCACACCATTTGTTTGGTGGTTGGTGGGTATAAAAAAAGAAAACAGAAAGAACATTATTGCACACACATTTATTTTTCTTTGCTTTTAATTGAAAAGTAAAACAAGCCTGAAACCATTCAGATCGTTTCACATCTACAAAATTTGCAATCTTAAAAATGTTTCTTAAACCCAAAGTTTCTAACTTTGACGAATGAAGTTTCCCTGTGCTGGCACATGGTGTCTCAAAATACACGAATCGAAAAGATTGGATAAGAAGTTTAGAAGCTACATGTATTAATATTTTTTTTTTTATAAAGCAATCACTGTGAGGCAATTGAAAAGGTATACACAAGGGACATTTGTACATGAGAATAATGGTATATTTCTGTGAAATATTGAAACAAGATTTATCGTCTTAAAATTATTGAAAAAATTAAAAAATTCTCTTCTTCCCTGTTCCCTTTTGCGATTAAATTTTGTAAAAATAGTCTATTATTCCAATCAATTTAAAGATTCATTTACTTATTTGGCGACTTTTGTTAGTTGTTGTATGAGGTATCAATAAGGATTTAACTGAAATCACAAAAAGATGCTATACATAAAATATGTATGTATGTATGTATGTATGTATGTATGTATGTGTGAGCAATGAAAAATAACAAAAATGTTCTTATCTACATTCAAACTTTTATAGGATATCCCGAAAATAATATAACATTTAATTTTTTAGCTTTTTGTAAAGTTAAAAAAAAAATCTGCAGATAGTTTGTAACAAATTAAATAATTATCTGATCTGGTAAGGATTCAACGGTCATACGGTTGTCAGATCGGACGATTCTATTATTATTTAAGGCTAGTTTCGTATGTAATTTTGCTATGAATTGACAGAGTAATGCCAGAACAGTTCAGGAATGCTTATATGCTTTATTAAAAAAAATGTTTTTCTTTTTTTTTTAAATTACCGCACAAATTACTTCAATATTATTTATTTTATTGAGTAAATAAGTATATATGTTACGACAAAATGTCAAATACGTTTCTCGCAATTTTGGTGCACCCTATGTACATACTTATGTATTAATGTTGACAAAGCTTTTTTATGTATTTGCTCTACTATTTACAATTCAAAAACCTAACGTGTTATTTTTTCACTCTTGAGCACACAAACACACACATAAATATATGTGTCTCCAAAAATTCAAAAACACAAATATGTAAATATTAATAATGCAAAACTGAGTCCTTGACAAGAATGTGTATGTATGGATTTACAAAAATTTACACACACTTTTACGCATGCATACAAAACATTGTAACAACAAATAAAGTATGTACTTCTCAACTAAACTTTATTCTTAAATTACTTATTCTATTTGCTTACACACATATTTACTTATGTAGATCCTTATACTCAAATATGTATTCATGCTTTTTCTGTAGGAGAAAAGGCCTCAAGGCTTCTAGTACTATCACTAGAACAGTACTAGTGAAAATTTGGTTAGAGTTTTTACAGGAAAAATACTAATGCAGGTTGATAGAATATTTCTGTGACGGAGCAATGATTCGGGTATTTTAGTTGCAGTAGTAGCTGTGGTAATTCAGATTTTTAAATAATAATCTTAAGCATCTTATCGGGTCCAAGTGTACTAGCATATTGTACAGTGATCAAACCATCATTAATATCAGTAACAAAAAATTAAATAACTTTCAACAATTTTTTGTTAAACCTTCATTTTTAGTTTGTCAATTAGGAATAGTGCAAGTGGACATATTGGTTTCCTTTCGCTAGTATGGCAACAAAAGGTAAATGTTGCCATTATTTCGTATTCGTATGGTAAAAGGTAAAAAGAAGTGGAACTAACACACTTAAACGCAGACTCTTAAAAATTATGAGTTACATACAACACTACTATGTACATAACAATGCATGCTCTATGTCAGCTGTTAAAATTTACATAACGCGTTTAAAAGTTGAAAGTTACTGAACTTGCCATATGATAACGCGTTAAATCGTGCTTTGTACCTTGACCTTTATTAAGCAGACACAACGACTTTTATACCCTTTGCTTATTCATTTATTTTGTTGACGCGTTGGACTATACAGCGAGGGCTCCATGCTCGCTTCTATTAACAGGGCTTCTAGGAGACCTTTTTTCTAATTTTTAAAACGTGTTGTATATTTTTAAACATATTTTTTTATGTACTACTCTGGTACAACATTTTGTTGTTGTTGCTAGAATTCAAAAAAAGGAAAATAAAAATACATTCGAAAATGTATTTGTCTCCTTTTTAAGCAAGAAAAGGCAGAATAACTATCTGATCTTTAGAATTTGCTTTCCAGAAGACCTTAAATATAAAGTTCCATTTTTCTTTTATTGCTGGATATGTAAGTAGTAACGTATGTACGTAGATTGTTTTTATTAAATTTTAGAATAACTTTAAAACCGTTTGTAACCACATGGTCGAAATTCTCACATAAATTATTTAATATTGGAAATTTGACAAAATAATAATACTAGAACTTATAATGGCTACAATATTAAAGAGAATATTTTAAATGTTTTGACGGTTCCTAAATGTACTAACTTATGATATCATCTATATATATAAAAGTGAAACTCTGTGTGTGTGTGTGTGTGTGTGTGTGTGTGTGTGTGTGTGTGTGTGTGTTAGCTATAGACTCTGAAACTGCAAAACCGATTGGGCTCAAACTTTGGTAAGTTGTTGTACACATACCGAGGAGTGTTTATGGATGAAAAAAAGTGGGCGGGGCCACGCCCATAAAAAATTAGTTATCAGTTTTAGCTACTTGCACTTGACCGATTTTTCTGAAACTTTGCACACATATCGAGCTGTCATGACTAAATAATTTCGTGATAAGAAATGTGGGCGGGGCCACGCCCCTAAAAAAGTTTTAATTTTGAGGTACTTGCACTGGACCGATTTTTCTGAAAATTTGCACACATATTAAGCTGTCGTGACTTTATAATTTTGTGATTAAAAAAGTGGGCGGGGCCACGCCCATAAAAAAATGGTACAATTTTGAGGTACTTGCACCAGACCGATTTTTCTGAAACTTTGCACACATATTGAGCTGTCATGACTAAATAATTTCGTGATTAGAAAAGTGGGCAGGGCCACGCCCATAAAAAAATTTTAATTTTGAGGTACTTGGACTGGTCCGATTCTTCTGAAACTTTGCACACATATTGAGCTGTTATGACTTTACAATTTCGTGATTAGAAAAGTGGGCAATGCCACGCCCATAAAAAAAATTATAATATTTAGGCTTTTGCACATGATATTCAATTAAAGTTCAGAATGCATTTCGATTCATTAAGGGGCGTAGCAACGCGCGCCGGGTTTGGCTAGTAAGTAATAAACATAGTTGCAAGCGGCATTTTAAAACGTTAATTATGTATGTAATAGGTTTGGTATATTAATGAACATGAGCAAGTGCTGCCAGAATGATACCAATAGTTTCTTTCGATTTACTGTTCCATACATAAATAGAAAAAGGCTAGTTAGTGCTAACAGAAAATGATTTAAAATGAATCTATAGTAAATAATTAATAATAAAAAAACAACAACAAAACATGCTTTATGATTCACATTCTCTTCTTTATCGCATACAAACATACATATGTACATATTTTTATTGATGGGTTAACACTTCCAGACATATATACATATGAATTTCTTAAAAGTATTTTTTTACATATCTATACACATCCATATGTATGTGTATGCGTGTAAAGAAGTAGTAATTTGTGCAAAGAATAGGATAAGTAAAATTTCTGTGTGGTATGGTTGTATAATTAAAATAAAAAAAAAAAGATTTTTATAATATTTTTCACATCACATTTATTTCTTTCGCATTTGTTATTATTAAATGGCCGCCAGCTATTTTGCCATTAAACATGTAAGTTTGTAAATATGTATGTATTTAACAGTGACGCCGTTTTGGTTACATTTATTACATTTTTCGTTACTTTCTAGCCATCTGCCTAATATGTATGTTAAATTTCATTGCTTCTGGCCATATTTGCGTAAATTTTTTATACCGGCACCCACCCATCAGAAAATACTCGTAAATATGTACTTATGTACTAGCCAAACCCGGCGCGCGTTGCTACGCCCCTTAATGAATCGAAATGCATTCTGAATTTTTATTGAATATCAAGTGCAAAAACCTAAAAATTATAATTTTTTTATGGGCGTGGCATTTCCCACTTTTCTAGTCACGAAATTGTAAAGTCATAACAGCACAATATGTGTGCAAAGTTTCAGAAGAATCGGACCAGTGCAAGTATCCCAAAATTAAAATTGTTTTTATGGGCGTGGCCTTGCCCACTTTTCTAATCACGAAATTGTAAAGTCATAATAGCTCAATATGTGTGCAAAGTTTCAGAATAATCGGTCCAGTGCAAGTACCTCAAAATGATACCTTTTTTTTATGGGCGTGGCACTGCCCACTTTTCTAATCATGAAATTATTTAGTCATGACAGCTCAATATGTGTGCAAAGTTTCAGAAAAATCGGTCTGATGCAAGTACCTCAAAATTATAGCCTTTTTTTATGGGCGTGGCCCCGCCCACTTTTTTAATCACGAAGTTATAAAGTCACGACAGCTTAATATGTGTGCAAAGTTTCAGAAAAATCGGTCCAGTGCAAGTACCTCAAAGTTAAAACTTTTTTAGAGGCGTAGCCCCGCCCACTTTTCTTATCACGAAATTATTTAGTCATGACAGCTCGATATGTGTGCAAAGTTTCAGAAAAATCGGTCAAGTGCAAGTAGCTAAAACTGATAACTAATTTTTTATGGGCGTGGCCCCGCCCACTTTTTTCATCCATAAACACTCCCCGGTATGTGTACAACAACTTACAAAAGTTTGAGCCCGATCGGTTTTACAGTTTCAGAGTCTATAGCTAACACACACACACACACACACACAGAGTTTCACTTTTATATATATAGATATGATAAATTTAATGATGAAATTCATGAAAGCTGCATTAAATTCTTTAATCTTTGTCATTTTACTGTAAACGTATAAAGCAAACATAAAATTGAAGTAATTCTGGCCGTATATCAATTTTTGTACAATATTTTTCTCTCACATTTGCTTACTTTTCTACAATTTTGTCATTATTTCCTAAAGGAAATTAAAATAAGCTAAAATAATATAAAATACTTCACTTGAAAACTCTATATGTATGATTTTTTGAAGACTATTGACAAATGAAGCAACATACGTACGTAAAAAAAATGACGCAGGAGTAGATATTCCAAAATAAATCCTTATACAGACATATGTATGTATGTTTATTTGTATGTATGTGTGTATTAAAAAAAATTTTTTAAATAGACTTTTTACTTGTTGTGGCTGCGTCTAATGTACCAACAAAAAGGGTTTTTTATAACTTCTAGCAATATATTAGGACTAAATACATACAAAAGGATTAATAAATATACCGCTAGTGTAAGTAGTAGTGTAAGCTTACTGTGAACACAGTATTACGAATGAATGACTGGAATGTTGTACCGGTTCAATATTTTTATACCCGCCACCAAGAAGTTGGTGGGGGTATATTCATGTTGTCATTCCGTTTGAAACACATCGAAATATCCATTTTAGACCCCATAAAGTATATATTTTCTGAGTCCTGTGAAACACATCGAAATATCCATTTTAGACCCCATAAAGTATATATTTTCTGAGTCCTGTGAAACACATCGAAATATCCATTTTAGACCCCGTAAAGTATATATTTTCTGAGTCCTGTTTCATTTTATAACGATCGAGCCATGTCCGTCCGTCTGTTGACAGCACGATAGAGATCGAATCGAAAAAACAAGGGGCTCAAATTTTACCAGAATATTTCCTATACATAAAGTTTGTTGCTATTAAAAATAGGCTAAATCGGAATACTAGAAAGAGAGTTTAAGCTCGTAATGCAAGAGTAGGTCAAAAAAAACAATATCCTTTTAACATCCAACATAAAAGGCAATTGTGTCCAAATACGTTATCGTAGCGCCATTCAGTTTCGAATGTATATTTCCTGAGTAAAAAATTGCTTAAGTTTATGAATTAGGAAAGGAGTTATAGATCAAGATGTACGAAATTTTATACCGCACAGTGTATTTTTCGGTATATTCAAAATTAAAAACGTAATAAAACTGACAAAATTAAATGTACGATTCTGAAATTTTGCAAACAATGGTTAAAGGCTTTGCACTAACGGAAAATAAATGTGACACGCGCACCTCTCATATTTCGCTTTATTTCAAATTCATATAATTTCTCTATTAATAAAGATTTTGGAAGAATAAAGGACTATATATTGAAATATCTGAGTTGAGTTTATTGGCGTAAACTACTTTGACACGCCTACTATAATGCCCATTTTTCACGAAATCTGCTATTAATGAAATTTAAAATCTCACAAAACCGATAAAATTAGAGGTATCATGATGAAATTTCGCACATATAGCTTTTTAGTCAATGTCACTGTTATGCCATAAAATGAAGGTGACAAGCCCTCTTTAACGCCTAACTCCCATATAACGCTTTATCTTAAATTCATATAATTTCTCTATGGACAAGTTTTTGGAAGAATAAAGGACCATATTGAAATATCTTAGTTTTATTTATTGGCAGAAACTATATTGACACGCCTACTTAATGCCCACTTTTATTGGAAGACTAAATTTACGAAAACATTTTACTAGCATATCGAAGTTGTACAAAGAAAGTAATACATATTTTAGTATAAAGATACTGTTATATACAAAATAATAAATTTTGTGCTATAGAAGTAAATACTTTAAATTGGTGGTGGGCACAAAAAATTCGCCACAGCCGAATATAGTGCTCTACCTTGTTTCCCTTTGGTAGGTAATAGTTTTGACAGCCATAAAACAAACCATTCATAGCATTAGCTAGATCCGCGATTGCATTCTTACATACATATGTATGTATGTACATACATTATACGCAATGTAATAAATCATACTGTTTGTGCATCTTTCCCTGACTTTGCTTAGTTCCATAATAATATTAATATAATCAGTGTCCTTATATCCGTTAAGTTTTTTTTTACGCGATGTAGCACCAAAACGTTGTATTGTCCTATAAACTAAAAATACGTAAAAATATTTTTAAAAATCAGTTTTATAAAATTATTTTAAAAATATTATTTTCTCTGCATGGACATGGCACTTTCCACTTAACAAACCATTTATTTTATTTGCCTTGAGAATTCAATGTGTGAGCAAAGTTTTATAAAAATTATTTAAGCGGAAGTAGTTGATAAAGAATACATACATATTTGCCTCAAATGGGCATCGCACCGCCCACTTATCGAACCATTTTATTGTATTGTCACAGGAACCTCACGTGTATGCAAAGTTTGGTAATAATCGATTTTTTAGAAATATTCCAGAATAATATTTATTTTGTATGGGCGTGAGATTGCCCACTTTTCAAACTATTAAATTGTATTGTGATTTAAACTCAGTATACATACATATATAATAAAAAACATATGAATGTAAATGAAATTGAAAAAAATGTCTGCTAACAATAGTCTATGACTTTTAAAAAAGTGTCATACATACATGCAACTATTTTTTTAATTTTCTATTTTTAAAACTTAAAATCGTAATAAGATGTTTATAGAGTATATTTGCATGTGCTCTTAATTAGTCTAAATAAAAAAATAAAATGAGTTTATCATTTCCTTCACATCACTTAAAACTAAATTACTTAGTTCAATGTGTAATTTGATGTTGTCAAAAATGAAGCATTTATGAATGGTTGCTATTTCAACGTTAAATGGAAATTGTTTAGTGTTAATTTTGAAAAAGGTCTAAGTCAAACATTTTTTAAAAATTGTGTTTATTAGTTATTTAAAATTTGTTGATGGCAGTAATGACAACGACGATAACATGTGTTTTTGTGAACTTATAAAAATAATACCGTTATATTATTTTTAACATGTTTTCATTATATAAAATTCTTTTAATTTTATTTTGATTGTGCATTATGCGGTTTATTTCTTTGGAAGTAATGTTTGCAAGAGTTTCACAATGGTAACACAGAAAAAAATAAATATGAATTTTAATTAAAAAATTAATATTTTTAATTAAAAACTTAATATTTTTAATAAAAAACTGAATATTTTTAATTTAAAAATTATTTACAATCATCAAAATTATGCTATTTATTAAATAAAAAGCAATAGTTTTAATTAAAAGAATATTGAAAAAAATTGAATTAAAATAGTATAATTATATACTATATATGGAAATATTCTCACTAAATACGACCACTAGAATATAAACGGATGAAAAGATAAATATCATCTTTATTTACTACCCTTCAGCCCTTCAGTCTTTCAAAAACATTTTATGAAACTTTTCAATGATAATGAATTACTTTTAATTTATAATAAATTTCGATAAACTACTTTACTTAAATTGTTTTTCTTTTTCTAGTGTGGTGGGTGATTCAGTTAATTTTGAAAATGGCCTAAGTCAATTCAACCTCTGAAAACGACATTTCCGTATCAGATACACACAAAATTTCACATTCATAACAAATTTTCATCAATTGAGATTAATTAAGTTCAAAATGTACATATATGTTACACAATATACAAATATTTTTTAATTTTTTCAAAAGCAAAACATTAAATATCTTGAAACAAAAAATATATAGGACTTGGACCACTTTCATAATTAAGGGCACACATACATATATATCTATATAGCATGAAGAAGAGAAATTAAAAAAAAAATACACTTTCTATTAATTCCTTTAAAATCTACTAGGATTAAAATGTCTTCAAATTTAAATGATTTAATTCTCCGCCTTTGTTTGCCCGCAGATTGTGTAATTTCTTAAAAACATTTACATTTTTGTTTTTTCTTTTATTTTCTTTTTCTAAGCTTTATATTTATTTATTTTTTTTTTACTTCATTTTGTTTAATGACTTGAATTCCCTTAGATTAGATGCTGCTATTTAACTTTGCCAGTTGATATTGTAACGTTTGGTTGTTGGTTTGGCAGCTGTTTAAAGTCCCAACTTTTTTATTATATTTATTTTTATTACACATTTTTACCACGAAGCAGCAGCATGAATTAATGTATTTTTTATTATTTTTTATATTTATTTATGTATGTATGTATGTATGTATATACAATATATGTATGTATCTGTATTTATATTGAACGGCTGAGGGGAAGTCTTTTTCAAAATTAAAGGTAATAAATACGATGGAACTTTTTAATTAACTGCTTAGAAGATCTGTTTGATCAATAGAAAAGAAGCTAGGTAAGTCTGAGAAGGAAATTTTAATTTCTTTCAAGTCAGTGCACAGAAAAAAAAACTTTTCCACTAGTTTACATTAATAATGATGCCAACAAGGTAGTTTATCATAAATGATGTGCTTCAAAATACATGCAAAATGTCCTTAACAATTCATGTAAACAAACAAAATCAACGCATGAACCATGGGTCTCTTTTCACCTAATATTCATGCGTTCCGTGCACCTATTGGAATTGAGTTTATTAGCAAATTCATGACACGTTATTGCTAAAATCATGTATGTTTCACATAAATGAAACCACTTCATCATGGATTAAATCAATCAAAAATAATGTAGCTTTTCCTAATTCAAAGAGGAAAAACCTTGTAAAATCTTTTCATATTTGCGAATGTAAAATGAACCTAAAAAGCTTTCTTTTTCAAGGTGATCAACTTTGTCCCTCTGTAGTGCCGTCTTTGGTCGAAAAGCATATTTCTCCAGATAGTATTTTGAAAACTTAGCTCCTCTTCTATTGAAGATTCAAGTTATAGGAATCGGCGTATTAGCTTATAAATGTTAAATTTGTATACTCTATGTATTGTAATTAATTTTCAATTAGACAAACTGTATATATATATTTTTAATCTTCAACCATTTTCCTTAAATAAAAATGCATAAAATACGTAAGTTGCGATTATTAAAATACAAAAAGTCATAAGAAATTATTTAACAATATTTATCGTTTATATACAAAATTATTAAAGTAAAATTATAAGAGCTACCAATTATCTGTATCAAAAAAAAAACTTATTATCTTTGTATTTATATGTTTGTATGTAATTCCTTTAAACGTATGTCCTCTCGAACTGATTGATGAAATTTTGTCAGTGAATGGTTTGTATTAACAAGTGGACCCGAAGTGACATCGCAACAAGTTTTGAGGCAATTTTTTTTTTTATTATTAAATTTGCATACTAAACACAATAAAATCCGAAAAAGTATATTATTTACAGTTGATTTTTTTGGTTTATTGACGTGCAGAGAAAACATATACGTAATCCTCTAATGCAACGATCGCTAACGTTCACTTAAGCTTAAATTTTAATGACCAAAGGAACATGAATATGACTTCTGTTGAAGTGTTAAATTTAAGTTTCTTCGTTCTTCGATAGATTTGTTTCAACATTTTCTGGTGTTTAAAGCCATACATGCTTAACATTAAACATTTAGAAAAAAAATTTTTTTTTTTTTTTACAAAAAGTTACTTCAGTAGGTGGCGCCATAATTTCTTCAGATGCATAATGATATAGTGAAATACGCCATATTTCGTATTTTTAATTAAAAGGGTGTTTTCTGTTACCCACCACCAAACAACGTTTGTAACACATCGATATATTCATTTTAGACCCCAGAGAGTCTGTCCTTCTGTTGAAAGCACGATGGATCTCGAACCAAAAAAGTTAGGGGTTCAAATTTCATCAGAATACATAAGGTATTGAAAATAGATTAAAAAAGTTCTAGTTTGCAATATAAGAATTTAAAAAAAAGAATGTCTTTCTTACATCGAAAAAACTGCGATTATGTCTAAATGCATTGACGTAGAGCCATAAAATTTCGCAATAATATTTCTTAAGTAAAAAAAATATATTTTTCCTTTACAATTTCTCAAATCTATAAATTACGAAAGGAGTTATAAATCAAAATGTACGAAAATTTAGACCGCACAGTGTCTTTTTCGGTCTACATAAAATTGAAAACGTAATAAAACTGACAAAATTTTTAATTTTTCTATGGACAGAGAATTTTGAAGAAGATACGACTCTATATTAAAATATCTAAGTAAAGTTCATTAGCAGAAATTACTCTGACACGCCTACTACGCCCATTTTTCACATATTATGCTTTTAATGAAATTCAAAAGCTCATAAAAGCGACAGAATTAAATGATATGTAATTTCGTAAATTTAGCTTTCTGCTAAATTTAATTATAAAGCCGGAAAATAACGGTGAGAAGCGCACTTTAACGCCTACCTCCCAATAGCGCTTCATATTATTTATATCTGGGCAAAAATTTTGGAAGTAAAGTAATCTATTTATAATGGATAATCTAAGTTGCCATGCCCAAATTGTCATTCTACCAAATTATACTCTACAGTTTTCGTAAAAATACAACATTATAGAATAAATAGTAAGTACGAATAACACAATTTTTAAAACCTAAACAATGGTTCTACTGTTCTTTTGTAACCAACAATACCTATTTCAATGAGCCTCACTTATAATGATTTCAAATGATCTAGTATACTAGACACCTCTTCCTCGTATGTCAAATAAATTTGTTTGTGTGTATTTGGGACTTAAAAGAACAACTTTCCTTGATAAATAAAAAAATCACTCCATCCTAATATTCATACAGGTATAAGCAACGGCAAAATGATACAGCAAAGCAACTTTTTAGTGGATTCTTTCTGTCAAGGCGAATTCCTAAATCAGAAAGAAAAAATTTTTTATATTTAGTTTAGTTTTAAAAAATTTGTTTAAAAAAGAAGAGAGTTCGTTTCTTAATCTCGTTGAGTACGTACGTCTCTATATAAAGCGGATAGTTGTTATTACAAATTTTCAATTTAAATTCCGAAACGACAGAACAATCGATTTTATTTTGTAATTGCGGTTTGTGTTTGTTATTGAACTCTCGTGGGCGCCGAATTACAACGCAAGTACAGCTACAACCAACCTAGTATGGCCCCTGGGGCCAAATCTTTAAATTTAGATTTGAAGAAATCGAGTATGAAGAGACAAAAAAAGTCTCGATCACTCCCGATCAATATGTTTTGGGATCTACCTACAACCTCAAAAAATCGGTTCAGTGCTCTTGCTGACCAAAATGAGATGGAATTGGAGCCAGTATCCAATATAAACGTAGAAAAGAAAATAAAACCTCCACCATTGGTAGTCGATGCTGCCATACCACTTAACCAACTTCAATTGCTATTGGGTAAAGATTCGATCTACAAACGCACCTCCATTGGCACGAAAGTTTTTCCACAAAATATGGATTGTTACGAAAAATGTAAGAAAATTTTATTAGAAAAGAAAATCGAATTTCACACGTTTAATTCGAAAGAAAATCGCCTATATACCGTCTTTCTATATGGGCTCCCAAAAATTAGTATTGAGGAAATTAAACAAGATATCGAAGGATACAATTTGACGCCCTCATCAATCACTGAAATTAGCACCAAATTCAGTTCGGTTGACAACGCAGCATATAAGGTACAATTTTTAAGAAAAAATTTCAATCCAAAATCATTAATTAATATATCGCACATATGCAATATTATCGTATCTTGGAAGAAATATAAGCCAAAAAAAAGTGACAACCCAACACAGTGTTGGAATTGTCTGATGTATGGTCACGGAGGTGACCATTGTAATCGTCTTCCTGCATGTATGATATGTGCAAATCAACACCACACCAGTGATTGCCCACTTCGGAATCAAGGTAAAGTACCGGCAGTATTTGCATGTTTTAATTGTAAAAAACATGGCAAAGAACGCACAGACCACTCTGCAAATGATATTAGTTGCCCATTACGGTCACTTTATTTGGAGACTAGAGCAAAAGCAACAAGAAAAAATATGCAAAAACATAACAAACAAACCACACAACAACACATTAATGCTAATCTCCCAACAAACAATTACAACAATAACAATACATATCGTAATAATTTATCATACACTGATTGTGTAAGAAACAACAACAACATTGATCTCTTTAGTGTTGACGAACTTTTTAATATCTTTTCAACGGCCCTTAATGACCTCCAAAAATGCACAACAAAAATACAACAAATACAAATAGTGATGTCAATGGTTAAGTATGCCTATGGCTTACCATAATAATACATTAAAAATTCTTCATTGGAATGCTAACGGCATTACTACTTTTTCTCACCAAATTCAACTAGAAGCATTGCTTGAAAGAGAAAATATTCATATTGCCTCTTTAAATGAAACACATCTTAAAGAGAATCATAAAACATATTTAAAAAATTTTATAATTTATCGCAACGATAGAAAAGACTCGAGAGGGGGAGGCGTAGCTCTAATTGTTCGCAGATCAGTACAACATAAAGTACTTCCAACTGCAGTTACACAAGGAATAGAAAATATTTCAATTGAAACTAAAATAAACAATAGAAACATTACAATTTCAACAGCATATTCCCCAAGATATAAAAACAGCTTTGCAAATGACATTTTGAAATTAACTTCATCTACTAAAGATTTTATCATCGTAGGTGACTTAAATGCAAAACATTCTGCATGGAATTGCGTTAACAACAATACAGCAGGAAATGTACTTTTTCGTCTTGAACAATCGAATAACTTTTTTATTCCGTATCCAAACAGCCCAACCTTTTATCCATCTCAAAGAAATAGAAATGCATCAGTTATCGACTTGCTATTGAGCAATAGTACACTCAATATCAATTTGGATGTGCTCGAATATGACATCCCATCTGACCATAGACCAATTATTTGTAAAATCAAAAATGCATTGGTAAGTGAAATGGATACGGCCCATTATAATTATAAACTTACAGACTGGACGGCAGTTCGAAACATAATTAATAACAAAATAACAATAAATTCAACCGTTTATAACTCAAGAGCATTAATCGATTTAGAGATAAAAAAGTTTGTTGAAATTGTTATAGAAGCAAGAAACGAATGTACACCATTAATAAACTCTTTTTTTAAAACAAACTTACCCCTTAGCATTACAAATCTTATAAAAACAAGAAAAACATTTAATAGAAGAAGCCAACGAGCGACAAACTTTACAGATGTTAATTTTTACAAACAATGTGTAAAACTTTTAACAAAAATGATCAACAAAGAGATAAATACTTATCGTAACGAGAAATGGCAAAACTTACTGACTAAATTAAAACCAGGCGATAAATCGTTTTGGAAAATAAGCAGATGTTTGAGAGGAAAGCAAAACAAAAAAATTTCATATCTTACAAAAGGTAGCACAAAAATTACAGCTGATGAAGAAAAGGCACAGATACTCGCAGACGCATTCTCCGCTGCTAGCAGTCTCACATTAAGTAATAAACATTACATTGATAAGATTGTCAATTCCGAGGTCAACAGATTAAAATTAATAGACGCTTACTCTGAAAATTTGTCCTTGACAACATTTAATGAGATAAATGCCATAATTTCAACACTGAAAACATCTAAATCTCCAGGATTGGATGATATTTCAAACATTTTGATCAAAAATTTCCCGCCTAAGGCAGTGGAGTTATTAACGATCATTTTTAATAACTGTTTAAAAATTAATTATTTTCCAAGACATTTCAAAAATGCTAAGGTAATTGCAATTCTTAAACCCAATAAATCGAAGCACAATTCAGAAAGTTACAGACCGATAAGCTTGTTAAGTAACCTGGGGAAGCTGTTTGAAAGAGTTATTTATAATCGTATTTTAAGTGTTGTCGAAGACAAATCGATAATAGCAAATGAACAATTTGGGTTTAAAAAGCAACATAGTGCAGTTCACCAAATAAATCGTATTACAAACATAATAAGAACTAATAAAAGAACGAAAAAGTCTACAGGACTCATAATATTGGACATTGAGAAAGCATTTGATACCATTTGGCACAATGGTCTTATTTATAAATTGCTTAAAGCTAATGTACCGAAATATCTATGCAGGATTCTTGCTGACTTCCTCACGGATAGAACTTTTGTAGTCGCAATAAATAGTTCATTGTCTTCAACAAAACAAATAACTTCAGGCTTACCTCAAGGTTCGATACTGTCACCCTTATTATACTCAATATATACTTCCGATTTTTCTCCACCTACGTACATGAAAATTGCATATTATGCTGATGATACCGCCCTTATTACATCTAGCAAACTCACAAAGTCACTGCTTAAGAAAATGGAAAAAAGTTTTGCAGCCTGTAAAAAGTATTTATTTAAGTGGAAAATAAAAATAAACCCCACAAAAACTCAGGCAATTATATTTCCCTACAACAAATCCCCCAAGCGCTTACCAACCCGCCAACTAAGTTTTCAAAATGAAAGTATTGCATTCAAAAATATCGTTAAATATCTTGGAGTCTACCTAGACAAGAAACTTAATTTTGCAAAACACATCGATGAAGTTTGTAAAAAATCGCGTAAAATCATCAGAGCACTGTGGCCAATGATGAATAAACGCTCAAAACTCAGCCTACAGAACAAAAATTTATTATACAAGTCTGTGATCAGGCCAACTTTGATATATGCATGTCCCATCTGGTACAAGGCAGCAAAAACACATTTAAGGAAACTCCAAATAATTCAAAACAAGTGCCTTAAAATCATTAACAACAAACATTGGAGATACTCAACTCAACTTCTACACAGTGAAACCGGCTATGAGCGAATTATCGACTTCATAGCAAAGCTTAACAACAAATACCACGAAACTATGGAAAATTCTCCTTATCACCTAATAAGAGAATGCAGACATTCGGCTTAAACGGAGCTCCAAAACAAAAATCACCAAATTGGAAAAAAAATGTGTACATGTGTGTTATCGCAGGATAATCACCTTTGTATACATGCATATTTTCTAATAATATTTGAATTTTTTTTACTCTCATGTAAAGGTTTTTTTCCCCTATTTTTCCTTTAAATAATCTTACATATATCAAACAATGTCAAGATCTGTGATTACCAATTATAATTCGTTGTAATATATTTATTTATATAAAATCTCGAAAATGTAAATACTGAATACCTAAATGTAAATAAAGATGAAATATATGAAATGAAAAAAAAAAAAAAAAAAAAAAATGTTTAAAAAAGAAATCACATGATAAAGAGAAACGAAAATCTCATTTTCTATCCCTGGATAAAAAATGAAATCCAGTCGAATTCAATAAATTTTGACATTGACAATATGATCTTTAATTCTTTAACGTTTGACCAAAACGTCTTAAATCAAAACTATAAAGTTTGAGTTTTTGAGTTGGTTTTACTGAACTTTTTCTCTTTTTCGCGTGGTATCAATAACTTAAGACTAGCACAACTGCTTCCAATCGTAATAAGTTCCTCTTTCGTCAATAGTTCAGGAAAATTCACATTTTGTTTCGAATTAATATTTTGACTTTATGACATGCAAAACTCCAATGCTTTGACGCTCAACGATCTTATTAAATTAAGACTGTTAATTAAATAAAAAATAAATGGCCACTGTATGAGACAAGTGCTGACGAAATATTATTTATTGGGTGTAATATAATATAGTATATTTTATTTGTTTATACATACATATTTTTATGTACTAAAAAAAACAATTTTTTGGCAGTATACGAAAACTATTAATTGTGGCCATTGACTGTCATGTATTCGTTTTTTAAAACCGTACGTTTTCTTCGTTGTTATCTGAAAAAGTATTTATCCAGTGAGATATCGAAACTGTCACTGAACCTCTAAGTCGTCCATGTCTCAAATTGTCTTTGCGTCAGTACAGCACACTGGCATCTTATCGTTTCTGCACGGCTAAGGCTCGCGGGCTTGGGTGGCGGTTCGTCGCTGACTCAACACAAGACTGAGGATAAGAAAAATTTGTACCAGTGCTGAAATGGCATGTCACTCACCATGGGCGTTTTGTTTGATTTTTGAACCACGAATTTCTTTAATTTGTATGTGTTTTTACAACTAAGTACAACCTGAAGTGTGTGAAAACTGAATTTAACTTTACTTTTATATTTTTGATTAATTTCTAATAAGCTGGTAGCTGTAAAACTAAACTTTAATTGGAATACAAAACGTTTCAAATCAAGTGCATGAACATTGAAAAGAATATCTTTAAACAATTAAAATTCAGCCATTTTTCACTCCATTTATTTTATTATTATTTTTTTTTTGTCTAAATAATAAATACAAAAGGTCAGCCAAATATAATAACTGACCTTTCTTTACATATCTAGAAGTTCTAAAAAAATAAAAAAAAAAATCAATAATATTTTATAGGGGACAACATCCGTGAACCACAAGCTGTAAACGTATTGTACTCAAAGCGTTTTAGTATGTATCTACAAATAAGAAGGGATGAAACGTAAATGCTACAATTATTACTTTAGTCATCAATTGAATTCTGATATTAGAAAAATAAAAACCTAAATAAAGATTTATGGATGGATGGGATGGATAGATGTACAAGAAAGAAAACTAAACTATATGTAGTGCATTT
Source organism: Phyto melanocephala (assembly GCA_941918925.1). NCBI lineage: Eukaryota > Metazoa > Arthropoda > Insecta > Diptera > Rhinophoridae > Phyto > Phyto melanocephala. The sequence goes on along the minus strand of OW799234.1, from coordinate 136,374,472 downwards.
GATATTAAGGCAATACTCGTAGCAATAATAACACACATACCACTTTGTTAGGTGTTGTGGCAACAAGAATGAAAAGATTTTCTAGTGCGTACAGAAGTAACCATTAAGAAAAAGGAGCAAAAATATAAAATATTTAAGATTAAGATAAAAGACATCAAGAAACCACAAAAAGTCAGCAGATACAATAAACCCCTTATCACAAACTTATAAGAAAAGTCTAAAATTTCTTTGCCTTTTTTTTTTTTTACTTCTTAGCATTTCTTTTTTGCTGTTTGTCATTATGTGTAGGTTTAATACTTATTTTTCCTTTTTATTTATACTGTCCCATAATTGGTATTCTTTCCAACACATACACAGAGAATACACTTTCGGATATGTAATAACCAAATTTATCGTCTCTTGTATGGTTAAGTTATGCTAGTATAATTTTATAGTTTTAGATACAGAATTTCGTTTTGGAATTCAGTTAATGTCATTACAGTGTAATTATGGCGTTTAACAAAAGGCAAGGATACATTTTTCGCTTACATCTTTCTTACTCTGACGAAATAAAAAAAATAAATTAAATAAAAAACTAGGGACGCAGTTTTACTACATTTGATCTGACGATCAATGGGTACACCGAATTTTACTTCTACTTTTTATTTATTATTTATATTTTGGTTTTTGTATCTCAGTCAGTTTCAGTTTTCTCTGTCAGCGATTTGTCAGTTTTTCTAGAATCGCTAAAATGACTGAAAATTAAGTACCAGCTTAAGGAACTTGGTATATTTGAAAAATATATTTTCAAGGATTTATAACGATTTGTACAAGGCTTTCTAAATAATAAAAAGAAATTCGTTGCAAATTATCAAGAAGATAAAAAATATAAATTTTTGTGGTAAAAATATGAGAAAAAAAAGTAAAAGTGCTATATTCGGCCGTGCCGAATCTGATAATACCCTTCACTATCATGTACACAAGTATAATCCAGCGCCGTAGCTTAACTTATATTTTATGTCATACGCCATTTTTCCTTATTATTTCCGACGCCATCCTTGATTTTTAATTTTTACGTAGTTAACTGTATTCTACTAGTCAAGTCCTTAAATTTGATACCCATATTGATGGGGTTAAAAAAATTTGATCCGCCATTTTGTTTTAGACGCCATCTTGGATTTAAATTTTTTTAATAATTTACTGTATTCTACTGGTCAAGTCCTTTCAGATGATACCAATATTGACGCTTTCGGTTGTATAAAAGATTAAAAATAATTGATTTTCGTTTGTAAATTTTTGAAATATATATTTTTCTAAAAAAAAATTTTTGCCTATAACTTTACCGATTAAAGCCCGATTTATCTAAAATTTTTCACGAATATCTCTCTAGGCATATAATATCTAAAAATAGTAACAAAGGTTCCTATAAATTATTGTATGGCTGAAAATTTTTAATTTTGGTGGTAAAAATATAGGAAAAAAACAGAGGCAATCGCGTTTATTTGCTCATATCTCAGAAAGTTATGGGGCGATTTTAGCGATTAATTCCCGGATATTTCCAAAAGATTCATACCATACACAAGCCTGAAGAACATGTGGTTGCTTCTAAAACACACGGGCAGACGGTCAGGGCTTAATCGACTCCTCTACTCATAAGCTTTTAGAAAATATATACTTTATGGGGTCAAAAATTAAAATTGTAGTAATTACAAACGGAATGACAAAGCTATATATACCCTTGTGCACCACAGGTGAAGGGTATAAAAAGGAAAGACGTTCTTTTTTACTCATATCTGATTGAGTAATTGTGCTGGTTTCCGATAGACATTCCTGAATATTTTTCCAAAAAAATTGAAACCAAGAATTTCATTCCAACCAAGACACGAACGAGCAGATATTACTTAATTGTCTTTCGATTACGATAACAAATACGAGAACAAGTCTTATGATTTACGGCAATAATTAGAATACAGGGTATCAATTATCGTTCTATGAAACTTTGAAATATAAAGTTTTTTTGTGTCATATCATATGGTGATTTGCTTTACAAAAAACTTTACAACAATTATAACTAACTAACAATTATAAACCAATAGGATGTTTTAAATATTAAATAATTTTTACAAATAATGTCGTAAGTATTGAATAAAAAATTTACATTAAAAACAATGTTAGAGGACAATAAAATCCAATATTTACTTTTCAACAAATTAGAATGCAGTTAATACTACATACTTTTTATGCAGAGCTGTAAATGAAACATTCTTTTTTAATTTTAATTCCTTACGAATTAGCTGAATTTTGAATTAATTTGTTTCACAACCAAAAAGAATTGAGTGAAATTTTAAACAATTCGAACGACTTAGGCAAAAATTAATTTCAATTCGTTTTCAATTCAAATGAATTTGTAGAGTGAATTATAATTTATTTCCAATTCGTTTGAATTGAATTGGTTTTAAATTCAATCAAATGAATTAGAATAATAGATTGCAATTCAAATGAATGACATCAAAATTGAGTTGCAATCAATCAAATTCAAGAGCAGATCTAGGGGGAATAAATAATTCAAATTTCTTCGATTAATATGAAAATATTTTGTGGAAAAATTTAAAAGCCCGGGACTGATCGAAGAAAACATAGAGTTTGGAGTTTCTTGCTTCAAGAAGAACTGATTTCTATTTTAAAGTACCTAATAATTCAATTCCTATTCAGCCGCTACCTGACAATTCCGTATATTATAGAAATTTAAAATCTGAGAATTGCTTGTCTTTATTTTGACTTCAACTTAACTTAACAACTTTTGACTTAAATTAAATTCAACTTAAAATGAGTTGGTAATCATTTTTTCTAATTCATTTGAAATAATTCAAAATGAATTGTATTTCACGAATTGCAATTCATTTGACAAATTCATTTGAATAGGAAATTAATTGCAATTAGTTTTTACCAAATTAATTTGAATTGATTTAAATTTCATTTAATTAACTTGTTTGTGAAAAGAATTAATTCAAATTAATTCAGTGCATAAATGATTCGTGAATTAATTCAAAAATCAATGATTCATTTACAGCTCTGTACTTATGTATTATGTAGCAAAAACCTCAAGGTTTAATTTTATTATTAGTAGATAATTAGCAAAGACTTAGTGGTAGACCAAGAATTGTCGCCAGAATTAATGAAAGCAATTATATTGGGTTAGTTCGTTTTTTTTAAATTAAATGTGTCTGTGGAGATAAATTTCAAACAAAATATAAAAATTGCTAGATTATAATAGAATTAAAAAAAAAAATTCTTTAAAACAGGTAGTCTTTATAATAAACACGAGTTAATAATGCGCTCTCTCTCTGACCTTTTCTTCCTCTTAGTTGTTGTTTTTTTATGTTATGTTGTTGTTTTTATTCTATTAATTTATTTTGGCTTTTATGAAATGTTATTGATGCACTGTTATTTATTCAATTTCACCTAAAGTTCGAATGTGCGTTCAACTTCACATATCCCTACAGAAAAAAGTCAGTAACCATGGCTCTATAGCGGTCACTACTGACTGCTACGTTCTGACCAGCATCGGTTTCTAAGAAGTACGGACCGAAGATACCACCCGCCTATGAAGCACACATACACTTAAGGATTATCATCACTCTAAATACGGAAGTTTTCTTTATTGCCGTATCCGTATTGACGGTAAAATGGACGTAGTGCGGAAAACGTATTTGGAACAATTTTATTTGGAAGCGTTTTTTTGGGCATCACTCTATTCGTGTTGAAATGGCATAACAATCTAAGCATAAATCACATGACAATGACAAAATTCCGCCAGTTAAAAAATATTGCAATTTTAAGTTCTATACCTCTATAAAATAAACACTCGGTATATACAGAGTAACTAAATTGTATTTTATACTATTTAAGAGATCATTCTATACTAAAAACGAAAGTGAATTAGGAAGCCGGGGATAAAATCATACCTGATTGCTTCAATATAACATATATTTATCATTACTTTGATTAATAAAATTCGAATCTATCATTAAAAAAAATATAGCCAAGCCATCAAATGACTTATTTAAAATGTTTAAAACTGCAATAAAATTATTTACTTAAAATATACGCCTTTTTTCACATACATAGATATTATAGATAAAAACTTGAAATTTTCTTTTCTTACAAATTTTATTGTCAAGTACTTCAATTACAATAGTTTGTCTCAGCGCCTAAAAGGCATTGTTGAGACGAGTTGGCAAAAAATATATTTACTTAAAGTTTATATGTTACAAAAAGGAAAAAAAAATAAAGGGTCCGCCAAATAATTTTTTTTTTTTTTTTTGAAAATGCTATAAAAAAAATTTTGCTTCGGCTTCGATAACGATCGCCATTGACTACGGCCACTTCTTGCTCATTTTCGAAGAAAATTAGCCCAATTATGCCGCTGGACCAAAACCCGCACCAAACAGTGACTCGGTTTGGGTGTATCGGCTTTTCAATGTATGCGTGCGGGTTTTCTGTGCCACAAATGCGACAATTTTGCTTGTTTACATACTCGCCAAGATAAAAAAGAGTTTCATCTGAAAAGATGATTTTTTTTTGGCAAAATCGGCCAAAGGAATGTCCAAATATTTGCCAGCGTTGTTCAAGCGTTTATGCAATCATATTTGTTTAGCGGAAGGATAAAACTAATTATCTGTCAAATCAGACATGAGCTAAGTGTTACCATTCACGAAATAAGCACTAGTTGAAAAAAAAAACGTTATATGGCGGACCCTTTATATGAAAGTAGTCATCATTATATAAAAAGTTCATTTATATGTTGCAAAATTATTATTATTGTATTGACGACTACAATTCAACGCGCTGTTTGGTTGTTGCGAACCTACACCAAGCGATTCTTATATTTTTATTGTTTTTCATATTTATCACATGATTACATCTCTCATAATGTCCAAAATATTGTGCGAAAACTTAAAAACATATTTAAGAAGTTGTATTTTAAAAATACCATACATGGGTAAAACTGTTTCACATTTATCAATGTATAAGTAGAAAAGTAGTAGGATATGCTATTGGTAGATTACACACAACCTTTAGAGCTTTATTTTGCATACGTTGAAGCGATTTAAAGTCGTCTTATAACCATAACAAATGGTTAAATAATTCAAATGGCTATAAATATAGGCATTATAAACTCAAAGTTTATTATCTTTATCAAACTTATTTCTGAATTTATATAAAATTCCAACCAACAGCTTGAACTGTTTTGGTTCTTAAGATTTGTTGATTTTCGTTCCAAATGAGATTGTTTTGTAAAATTATACTTAAGTATTTTAAAGAGTTTGTTTCAACAACTTTTCTACCATTAACATGTACCGAAAATGTGTTATTATGACGGTTAGACTTACAAAATCTTAGTAACTGCGTTTTATTCGAATTTGTTTACTAGTGCAAACTCAGATATTAAAGCTCAATCGTGTTGCATGTTAGCTTTTACTACCGTTTCGTGTTTGTATAGATAAAATAAGCAAATGTCATTCGTATACATAAATATTTTACATAAATATTTTATTGATGGAATTGTTACCTCATATCCCTTAATTCAACTGAATTCATACATTCTTTTAATGTCAATTACTATGTTTGGAAATTTGGCAGCTGTAACATATGTACATCAACAACAAAGATTATATAATTATTATAATTTGTTTTCTTTCAGTAAGGAATTACATATTATGAATCCGTATAAAAATGTGAAATGAATTGTTAAAGTGTTATTAACATTAAACAAAATAAATTAAAAACGCATGATGTAATATAAATCACTTTACTAAAAAAAAACATTTTTTTTAAAATAGTAACTGGTTGTTTTTCAAAGTCCAACTTTTCAAACCGATTTTTGGAAAAAGTCAAATAATCAATCACCCTAATATATTTATGTTACCTACCGTTGCCACATGCAAGTGCAAGTGAAAAAAAACCAATACACTAACACTTTTTTACTAACACAACTACACTTTGGCAACCTGCGACTCAGCTTGCGAAGAAATTTTTAAGCAAGTAAAATTTTTACAGTTACGGCAAGTAAAGTGACAAGCCGAAAAACAGTGTTGTCTAACACTGAGGTTTTTGTTAACTCAACAATATATCATACAATTGTGGTAAAAAATTCAGCTAATTTTTTTAATAAATATGTATATATGTATATGAAGAATATTAAGAAAAAAATATAAATATTCATTTAAAATGTAAGTTTTAATATAAATATCAATATTTAATAAAAAAAATTATATTAAAAAGTTACATGTCTAAAGGTAACGTTCAATAGGGGCTGTTACGGGAGGGATTAAATTAAAACAAAATATTTAATAGCACCTCTTGTGCAAATATAATTTTATTAATAATTATAAATTTATTAATCTGCTGTAGAGAACGAATGCGCGCTTTAAAAACAATTTGTTTAATTCCCGTGCCTAAACTCAACTTAACAATAATATCGAATGTTTTATTCAGTGACCGTTTATTGTCTAGAGGACACATAAACAAGGACCGTTAGTTTTCTTTACATACAAAGTTAAATACAGTACAAACTGGTTTTTGATAAAAGGCAAAGAGAAAAAGTATAATAAATAAATACATATGTACATGTAACTGCAAAATTAAGAATTTAGTGGGAAGTATCCCAATATTAATAAAGGAATTTAATTTTAACATATAAACGATTTATAAAATAAATTTCTTTAAAGTAAATTATGAGTGTTAAAATAATAAACTGATTGAAAATGAAAATTATAATATGATTTCGGCGGCAACAGGGGCTTTTGACAACACTTAATTACCAATTGAAGCAGCGCCATTTGTTTTAAGTTTGTTTGAAGTTTATTTGTTGACGACATTTTAAAAATGAACTTGCACTGTGCTGTGTAGCCACTCAAAAAATTTTTGTGTTTTTTTTTGGCATTTCTTCTGATTTTCGTTAGTAATACGTATACACTACTTGCAAGTAAACACTTGCTTGTGGCAACGTAGGGTAACTGACAGATGCAATAAACAGCACGAAGTTTAAGAACACAGTATAAATCGTCTGGGAATGACAATACCATTACAAACTTAATTCATCTTACTTATTGTCTTCTGTACTTGCGGTTAAACTTTTGTTGTTTTGATATATGTATGTAAGTGTATAATACATACATACATACATACATACATATGTATTTAATACAAATTACTTTTTTATGCCATAATACATTTTTATTTATAAACATTGAGGGCTCCATTAAAATGGTTCAGCTTTTTTTTTACACTTTGTAATTTAAAATTTAAAACAAAATTAAGCGTCGTCTACTACTTAGTAAAGAGTATGAATTTTGTTTTTTTTTTTCTTTTTTTGTGCAATTAAACTAATCATTTAATAACAAACCTTTTGCTTTGTGTTGGCAAAATACTGATAATAAGTTTTGTATGATCCAATGAAAAAGCCTATTTAAAATGAAATTATTATTTAAAATATAAACATGTATGTATGTATGTATGTATGAATGTATTTTAACATAAACAGGTAAGAGCACCACCAATTTTAAATATGTACCTTTATAGCACAAAATTTATTATTTTGTTATTAACTGCAATCGCTATGGAATAGTCTCTTTATACTGAAATATGTATCACTTTCTTTGTATAACTTCGATATACTAGTAAAATGTTTTCGTAAATTTAGGGTCATATTCATAAAAAATATTTTAGGTTTATGAGGGCTTTTTTGACAAATTTCTCTACAACATCTGTCAAATAAGCCTTTAATAAACCTAAAATATTTTTTATGAATACGGCCCTTAGTCTTTCAATGAAAATTGGCGTTAAAGTAGGTGTGTCAATGAAGTTTTTACTACCAAATTCAACTAAGATATTTCAATATATAGTCCTTTATTCATCCAAAATCTTTATTTATAGAGAAATTAAATGAATTTGAGATAAAGCTTTATATGGGAGGTAGGCGTTAAAGTGGGCACGTCACATTGATTTTCCGTTAGTGCAGAGCCTTTGACCAAAAAGCAATGTTTACGAAATTTCAGAATCATACATTTTATTTGTCAGTTTTATTACGTTTTTAATTTTAAATTTACCCAAAAATACACTGTGCGGTATAAATTTTCGTACATTTTGATCTATAACTCCTTTCCTAACTCATAGATTTAAGCAATTTTCGGGGAAAAATATTTTTTTTTACTTAGGAAATATACAATCCACGGTAATGCGTTTGGACACAATTGCATTTTATGTTGGGTATTTTTACCTACTCTTGCATTACAAGCTATAACTCTCTTTCTAATATTCCGATTTAACCCATTTTCAATAGCAAACAAACCTTATGGCAAAATTTGAGCCCCCTAGCTGTTTAGATTCGATCTCTATCGTGCTGTAAACGGACGGACAGATGGACGGACATAGCTAGATCGTTATAAAATGAAAACCCCACTCAAAAAATATATACTTTATGGGGTCTAAAATGGATATTTCGATGTGTTACAAACGGAATGACAAAATGAATAAACCCCCAGCATTTTTTTGGTGGCGGGTATAAAAAACATTTATGAAAGATCTGAATTTGAAATTTCAATTTACAATTTACAAGGCTGAATAAATAATAAAACTTACCTTTTGAGTAAACAAATTTAGGCAGAAATAAAGTTGAAAATGTAGCAGCATAAAAATAAAAGTAATTAACGTTTTAATCCAGGTTCTTGATTTTTATCCGCTTTAAAAGAATAAAGGATAAATTGAAATAAAGTTCATAAATAGTAATATCCTTATCAACTACCCGTATATGCATGTAAGTAAGTATGTATGTATATTTATTCATTTAACCGGTTAAATAATACCAACATACATATAAGCGTGTAACCAAGGGGAAGAACGGAAAAAGATTTTTATCAACCAGCTGGATCCGCGCCTCTCTCCATACACATGCATATTAAAATTTTTTTTTAATTATTTATTTAAAAGATTTGTTTAAAAATTGTTTATAATTTTACAAAAGTACGTCGCAAAAATATTGGAAGTAGTGCAAACGAATAATATTTTCAAAACTTCTAAATCAATTGTGTAAAAGCACTGATTCTAAATGACTTCCTGAATGGGAATTTCATAAATGATGTGCTTAAAAATGAATGAAACATATCTTAAACATTTTATGTAACCAAAACAAAATCAACTCATGAAACTTTGGATGCTTTTTACCAAATACGCATGAGCACTGTTGCCAACTTTTTCCCAAAAAATATCGCTAAAATAAGTAGGAAGATAGCTAAAAATTAATAATTGCCAAAATTTTAGCAATAAATCGCTAATATTGATTTTTTTTTTAATTCTGGCATAAATTAAACAAAAAATAGCAAGTTTTCGTCGATTTTTTTATTGCACGGAAAATTTAGCGTTTTATCGCTCAGTTTTTCTTAAACAATGAAAGAAAAAAGGAAAAGTACAGTAATTTTTATTAAGAACGCAGCTTTTAGTAGTTACATTTTAATACATAATTTACATATCGTCGTTCATAAATTATTGTGTTCTAAATGTATAGGTTTTATGCGTCAAATAGAACACAATAATTTACGAACGACGATATGTATGTATGACGGTATGTAAAAAAATTCAAGAAATATACGTACACATAAATACGTTATATATCAATTAAAAAAAACGTTTTTAGTGTGGCTAATTACGTTATATTTATAATATGCATACTTAACTCCTATTTAAAAACATTTTCGGATTTATTCACTAAAAGTCTAAAGCCAATTCTCTAGATTGACGCATCGGCCACTTCAGTCAAGCTTAGAAATGTTAGCACAATTTGTTGTTTTTCCATACTGAAAAAAAATATTTATTTTAGATTTATGTACAACGAAGGTTTTTAGTTTTTAAAAAACAACCTAATAACTTGATGATACAAACGTCTATTGATTTATCTCCTAATACACTATACCTAAAACCTGATACATCGTTTCTAAGTTCCATTAAAAGATGGGTCACTAAAACATTTTTATTTATTGCTAAGCATTTGGTTATATAAATACGGTTTTCATTCGTTCTACCGAAATCTTTTTTACATAAATCACTAAGGTGATCCATTGAATTGATTGATGTATGTTGAGTTATTAATGAAGCCTTCTTTAAAATTAAATTATCTCCAATATAACCCACTCACCGATGCAGATGACTTGTATTTTTATTTGTACAATTTTGCAGACAGGGAGCATCAATATCCTTTTGTATCGTCTTTTTAATCTTGCATTTCCCAAGACTTAAACTTTTAATGGCTTAACAATGCACACATTTTGGATTATATTAGTTCTTTTTTGCAATTTTTCGAATTTCTTGCAAGAAGTTTTTAAATAGTTTTTTTTGTATAACTCATCTAAAGAAAGAAAGCAACGTTTATTTAACATCTTTTTACAAAAAAATTTTTAAGCTATAAACTTTGCAAGATAAAATTGGTTTTTGAATTTTAATGTATGTTTATTTAGCTTTCTGATGCCAAAATCTGCATAAAAAAGTGTATTGAAAATAGCATTCGCCTTACAAATGAATTGGTAGCTACTCTTTAAGAATATTAATATCAAATGTATTTAAAACACGTAAAAATCCAATATCGCAAAAATCGCTAGATTTCCCGCTAATAGCTAAATCATATTTTTTCCCGGAAAAAATTTTTAAAAATCGCTAGATTTGACGAGAAAATAGCTGAAATGGCAACAGTGCGCATGAGTGCTATGCACTTATTCGAATGGAGTGCAGTTCATTAATATATTCATGTAAACACATGATCTCCAAATGACACGCTAATGTTAAAATTATTAGTGTTTTCACCCGACCCCATAAAGTTTATATTTGCTGAAAGTTTATAAGTAGAAGAGCATTCAACGTCTGTTTGTCTGTCCGTTAAAATAAAATACAGTTACCTATGAAAACGTAAAAATCCAAAATAGAGTCCTAGATTATATGACGGATGTAAAAATTGAATATAATTTTTACGGCTTTGCCCTTTAACCCTCACATGATTGGTATCAAGTAAAAGCGCTTGACTAGTAGAATACAGTTGAAATAAATTTAAAATCAAAGCTAGGGTCGAAATTAATATAACATGAAATCTAAAATCTGTGATAAGCTACGATGTGGTCAATATATCTATGTACCTAACGGTGAAGGGTATTTTCAGATTCGGCACGGCCGAATATAGCACTCTTACTTGTTTCATTTGTTGTTGGTTTTTCGCTTTAAAATTTAACATAAGTTATTATGTGAGAAGTTTACAGCTATGTATATTCAAAACATGAAACGACATGAGGAGCATGCGAGGAAAAGGATAAGACTTTGAAACATTACCTTTGTCAATGTCCTGCGGTTGGGTGTATTAAACGCAAAAACTATAACGTAGGTACTATATCAAGCTTGGAATACTAAGGAATTCGAATTGGATATCCCTAAGGAATTACATTGAATTGACTGGGTTCTTGGCTTAGTCGTTATATTAACTGAATTGGAATTACTAGAGGAACTTTATTTCTATAAAGCGCACAACATGCTATTTGGGCATATATTATATGAGTTTGAGCTTTTAGTGTCCCTCTTTTTGAACCTAACCTAGCCTACCATCCTCACAATATTAGAATTAATTGAAAGAGCTTGACTAGTAAAATGATAGCGTCATAATCAATAAGGATATTAAAACAAAGGGCTTGACTAGTAGAATACAATTAACTATGTATAAATTAAGAATCATTAATATTGGCTAAGATAAAAACTGATACGGGAATTAGAAAATGCTTTATTAATATTATTAAATAAATTTATTAAATGAAGTTAAATAACAAAAAGAAGCAAACAGTTTCCTGCTAGAAGTTTTTCTTTCCTGACAGAACTTTTAATTTTTCTAAATACAATTTTATAATATAGAACGCATTCACCATAAATTTCGATGATCAATTGATTTGCTTTAGTGGCAGTAAAGTAAATTTCATAGAAAATTCACTTGCTTATCTAGAGATTGATGTTTCTTTAAAAATATATATTCATAAGCTTTCAGAAAATATATACTTTATGGGGTCGGAAATGAAAATTGTAGAAATTACAAAAGGAATGACAAATACATATATACCCTTGTGCACCACAGATGAAAGGTATAATGATATGCCTCCCAAATTCTATTTTCATTATGTTGTAACATAAATAGTAGTTTCAAATTACATATGAGTATACCGATAAAGAGCGCTGATGATGAAATCGTAGCTGAATTCGAAAATGCATTCCACTCGGCTAATATGGGAATAGTTTTTCAATATTCTTAAATGATTAAAATCAAATTTAAAAAAATGTTTTAGGAAGTTAACAATAAAAAAATGAACTTAAGCCAGAATAAAAACTATTTATAATAAATTTAAGAATAAAAAGTTCGAATAAATATCAATTTATAAATGAAATATATATTTTGACAACAACTATAATTTAATTTTTTATTAAAAAATTTTAAAAAATAATCAACAAATAAAAATTAAAAAAAAGAGAAAATGTTGGGTATAAAAAGATAATGACTAATTACACTTATACCTCGTTTAGCTTTAATTTGAATTGCGTCGCCAAAAAACTAGTGCCTTCGAATTGCGTCGGTGGTGTTTCGATTAGCCTTTATTTCTTGTATATAGCTTTGTTATTACGTTTGTAATTTCTACAATTTTCATTTCCGACCCCATCAAGTATATATTTTCTGAAAGCTCATGAATAGAGGAGTGGACTAAGCCCTGACCGTCTGTCCGTCTGTCCTCGTGTTGGTTGAAATCAACTTTCATGTTATGTTCCCCAGATCTGAGTATTGAAATTCAGCACAATCGCCCCATAACTTTCTGAGATATGAGCAAAAAACCACGACCACCTCGTTTTTTCACAATTACAACAACATACATATATACTGGTTAGAGTAAACGTGGCATCGAATCCCAGCTGAGCCAAATAAAAATTTATTTTGTTTTATACATTATTTATATTTTTTTTATATAATTTTTTTTTTAATTTTTTTTTTAATTTTTTTTTTAATTTTTTTTTTAATTTTTTTTAATGTTTTTTTTTTTTTTTTTTGTTTTAAATATATATATATATTTTTTTTTTTTTGAAACATACATACGTAAACTCAATTTTAAATTCTGCAATGGGATGTTCGTATTTCATATGAGATGAATGGTGGGTGATACAAACAATTCTTATTGCATGACTACACGTTGTGAAGGGTATATAAGATTCGGCACGGCACTTTTACTTGTTTTAAATGGGATTTACATGTATGTATTATGTTTTTAGTCAAAAGAAGTCAGTTGACATTTGTGTGGTGAAGTAAAAATGTAAATTTTTGCTTTAAAAAGCATACAAATAAGTCAAAAGCAAAAAAAATTGCTTTGGAACAAAAGTTAGACATTTTAACTGCTGTATTCATAAAAAATATTTTAGGTTTATTAAAAGCTTATTTGGCAGATGTTGCATAGAAATTTGTCAAATAAGCATTCAATAAACCTAAAATATTTTTTGTGAATACGGCAGTAAAACGTTTTGAACTTGAAGAAAAACTTTCCTTCTATCCAGAATCAGAAAATAATGCCACTTTAAACTAAAACTCAATATTTTTCTAAGAATTCAAAAAAAGAAATGTGATTCGATTTGCGTTGTTTCGATTAGCGGCGCATTTTGTCGGTCCCAGTTAACGCCGCAAATCGGGGTATTAGTGTACTAATTTTAATGTTGTAAATTATTATAAAAGTCATAACAATATTCTGGTTTATATACCTTGATGTTCCCACTTCTTTTTGGAATTTTTTTATTTATTTAATTTTATCGAAAGACATAAGTTACATTTTTGTTTTAGGAATTTTTGTGCTTGCATTTAGGACTTTTAGAATTTTGTTTATAATATCGTTACTTTTAATTGTAGAAATGTAAAATTTTGCTGACACATGTAATAAACATCATAATCAATTAAAAAGTGGATTTGAATTTTTTTGCAACTTAGGGCTTTTTTGAAAACATATGACGATATATACATACATATATACTTTTACACGCACATATAAAAACACAAATTTTTTATTTTGTTTTTGATTTACAATAAAAAACAAAGTAAAATTTAACTGGATTAAATGAATACACATACATAACATACACACGTTCCATATACATACATACATATGTATTTTAAAACACTTAATAATGCTTCATCTTAACATATGTTGGTGAAGCTCTTGTATTATTTTCAAATTGTTAACACGTATAAATCTAATTATGAAATCGAACAACAACAAATAATTTTAAAGTTTGCAAATTCTAAAAATATACTTTAACATGTACACAATTCGGTTTTTTTTTTGTCTTGGCGTAATAATTTTTTATTGCGTACTTATCACGCATCCAACCGTTATGTTAGAGTACTCGTTTATAACTAAGCGCCAAATGCAATGTGCACGCACTTTTTTAAAGAATTAGTAAAATTTCCCCAGTCATTGGGCCATTTGTGGGGAAAATATCCCAAAATAATGCAAATTTGAACCCAAAACAATAGTGTATTTATTTTGAGTCATCAGCTGTTATAGCGGCATATTATTTGCCAAGCTAAAGCGCAAGCGTTTAAATACCATATTACTTGTTTATCTATGTATTTCTCCTGTATTGCCGCCAAATTGCCAACATTTTTTTTAATCCTAGAAACTTACATTATTTTATAAACTTTTTAATTTTTATTTAATTAAACTTTACTATTTATTATTTTGATATTCATCAATACATATGTACGTGTATTTAAATAAAAATTTAACTTTTTACTTTTCACACAACTAAATTTACTTTTTGCAATAAATTAAGTCTTAGTGCATAAGTAAGTATCTCTAACTACTGTGAAAACTTTTTTCCGACACTCTCATCTTTAACTTGAAAAATTCCGTTTTGCCTGTTTTCATGTTAATCAAATTGTTTTTGTAGAATCAGCTGAATCAAATAAGTAAGAAGTATTTTTCGAATAATGGATGTTTTAGTGTTATATCTAATAACCGGTTGTGCAAATATAATTACCCTATCAGAATAGGTTATAATTTTTAAAAATGACGTCATGCATCATTAATATTTGACATTTAAGATCTAGACAGTTGTGGTATACACACAGACAAGAATTCGAGCGCTATACTCAGCAAGAGCGTGGAATAATTGTGTTGATGAATTTAAGTCGAAATCTCAATTTCTGGAGCAGTGAAATTCCGAGTGTGATGGGCGAAAAGCTCGGTTACTATTACTATCAAAAGCACAATGCTGTGATAAATTACTTCTTACTGCCGTAATTGAATGAGCGGAGTTTTGTGAACAGGTGGTTTCAACAAGATTTGGCATGGCCAACAAACCTAGACTTCTATAGGACTACTTGAAATCCTTAACAGTCATCACAGGAAATCTTGCGGAAAGTAATGGAAAATGCGATAGATAGAAATGTGTTTCAACACTGACGGCACCCACCTGTCAAACGTCATCTTTCCACTTAACAGAAAAATCTATAAAAATCTATTATTATTATTTAGAAGATATGAAACAACTGTAATAGTGTACTTCATTCGTGTTCTGGTAACCTATCGCTCTACTCTGATCTTTACAATTTTTGGTTCGAATATACATAGATATAGTTATCAGATTGGCTTTTACGAAGTTAAAACCATATAGCGGTAACAGTTTCCTAGATATAATATAAAATGTATTTTTTATGGAGGAATCCAAGTTCACTTGTTCGATTTTATTCGAGATTTTTATCGAAGTGACTTTTAAAAAATTTTAAGTATAATTTATAAAACCATTTCAATATTAAAAGGAATAAAAATCTTATTTTAAAACTTTTAAGAAACAAATATGAATTTTAAGGCGGATAGAGTATTTTCTTTATTTTGTTTCAAATTTTCCACAAAATGGTTTGATAAAGGTGTTCCAACATCTTTTTCTTTTCAGTTTTATTTACCACATTTATAAAAAGTATGTATTTTCTCGTTTCAATAAATTTTTAGGTTTGAAAGAATTGATTCTGTATTTAATCTCTCCCTTTTTCCATTTTTCTATTATTATTCGCTTTGAAGGCTTCATTTGGAAATGCAGTTGATCTGATGCTTTCAGGCAAGAGCTACAGCAGTTTTTCAGTCATATATAGGAACCACGGTCCTAACTTTTCGTAGTGTACATAATCCGTTAAAGAAATCACAGAATTCGCTTGTCTTCAAATATTACCGTATTTTTTTGTTTTACCTCAATCCACAAAGCCACATTTTTTGTCGCGCATATTAAAATATAATTTTAATAAGTTGTTGTTAATTTCAATATTAATTTTGACCAATAACTCAGTAGGAACAGCAATAATTAAAAATAATGATTTGAAAACTTTTATGTTTTTTTTTATGTGGATTTTACTTGGATTTTCAGTTTTTAGAAATTAAAACCGAATTGAATAGTTATTTTTTCTTTTTGTTCAATTAAAAATATAGAAAAAAGGAAAAGAGAAAAGAAATTTTATTGTAAAGAATCAAGAATTTTTTTCTGATAATAATCGCCAATATACATATGCATATAACAAAATTAAAGAACAAACAAGGCAATAGATACTTACAAAACTAGTGGATCAAACCCAATTCTCTTGAAAATTGAACATTTTGCATATCACGGAAATTGGAAGGAAAACTTAGCAGAAATCATTAAACAAGAAAGCCAAATTATGGGGAAAACGAGATGAAAACAATAGATGAAAAGATAATAACATCAGTCCTTTTTTATTTTAAATCAGGTAAATGAAAACCATCCATATATGTATGTGTATACATATGTATATGTACATATATACTATTTATATATGCACGTATTTTTTATACCTTAATTTGTTTTAATTTTTGGTTTTATGTTCTATTTTTTTCCCTAAGCACGGTGGGATCATTAGGTAGCAATGTATTCATAATGGTAGGGCCTTCAGTGGTCGTTCGTCATAAACAAAAAAAATTATATAAATAACTCGCTTATAAGTCCCAAAATATTTAAATTAAATTTAAGAACAAACAAAAAATACTTAATACGTACACAGAAAAAAATATTCCTTCAATTTTTTTAATTAATTGACTTTTTGACTAATTAAAACTTTATTTAATTTAAATAATTTTTATATCCGCCACCAAAAAAATGGTGGGGGTATATTCATTTTGTCATTCCGTTTGTAACACATCGAAATATCCATTTTAGACGTCATAAAGTATATATATTCTGAATCTTGGTTTGATTTTATGACGATCTAGCTATGTCCGTCCGTCTGTCCGTCTGTTGAAAGCACGATAGAGGTCGCACCGAAAAAGCTAGGGGGCTCAAATTTTGCCAGAATCTTTCTTATAGACAAGGTTTGTTTGGTATTGAAAATAGGCTAAATCGGAATATTAGGAAGCGAGTTATGGCTCGTAATGCAAGAGTAGGTCGAAAAAAAACATTACCGTAGAGCCATGAAATTTCCAATATATATTTTCTGAGTAAAAAAAATATTTTTCTCCGAAAATTGCTTAAATCTATGAGTTAAAAAAAAGAGTTATAGATCAAAATGTACGAAAATTTATACCGCGCAGTCTATTTTTCGGTTTATTTAAAACTTAAAACCTAATAAAACTGACAAAATTAGATTTACGATTCTGAAATTTTGCATTGTTTTTTGGTCAAATGCTTTGTTTTAACGGAAAATAAATGTGACACGCCCACCTCCCATATAACGTTTTATCTCAAATTCATATAATTTCTCTATAAATAAAGATTTTGGAATAATAATGGACTACATTGAAATATCTAAGTTTTGTTCATTAGCAGAAACAACTTCGACACGACTACTATAACCCCCACTTTTTAACACATTATCTCAAAAAGTAGATATATCTAATTATTCGTAAGAATATTTTTAAATATAACGTTAAAAAAAACCTTGAAGAAAAAACTTTTATGAAAAAGACATGTTACAATAAAAATAATATGCTTTCAAATCGTAGCCATCGTATATTAGAAGGATATACGTAGCAAATTTCATCACCATACCTCTAATTTTGTCATTTTTATGAGCTATTAAATTTCATTAACAGTGGATAACATAAAAAGTGGGCGTTATAGTAGGCGTGTCTAAGTTGTTTCTACTAATGAGTGCAACTTAGATGTTTCAATATAGTCCTTTATTATTCCAAAATTTTTATTCATAGAGAAATTATATGAATTTGAGATAAAACGTTATATGAGAGGTGGGCGTAAAAGTGAGCGTGTCACATTTATTTTCTGTTACAGCAAAGCCTTTGACCAAAAAGCAATTCATGCAAAATTCCAGAATCGTAAATCTAATTTTGTCAGTTTTATTAAGTTTTAAGTTTTTTGCGGTTTTTTCGACCTACTCTTGCATTACGAGCTATAACTCTCTTCCTAATATTCCGATTTAGCCCATTTTCAATACCTATATACAAACCTTGTGTATAAGAAATATTCTGGCAAAATTTAAATGAAACCCCGATTCAGTATATACTTTATGGGGTCTACAATGGATATTTCGATGTATTACAAACGGAATGACAAAATGAATACACCCCCACCATTTTTTTGGTGGCTGGTATAATAATAGGATTTGTTAAATTTGGGTAAATTTTTTAAAGAACATTTTTATTGTTGTGTCATTGTTTTGTGTTATTCGCCCTTATCGTGAATAATGAGTGAAATTTTTGTTCTCATGGAATTTTCATTCCGCTCGACGTGTATTATCATATCCGAATTGGTATTATGAATTTTCGGTGAATTTTTCGTCACTTCACTGAACAGCTGTTTAAAATAAAGTAAAGTATCTATATGTACATTAAATGCAAATAAAACAAGTAAGAGCGCTATATTCGGCCGTGCCGAATCTTATATACCCTTCACAACGTGTAGTCATGCAATAACAGTAGTTTGTGTCACCATTAATCCCATATGAAATACGTACATACATATAAAAACATACATATATAAAAACATCCCATTGTAAAATTATAAATTCACGTATGTATGTTAAAAAAAAACAAGTAACAGTGCTATATTCGGCCGTGCCGAATCTTATATACCCTTCACAACGTGTAGTCATGCAATAACAATTGTTTGTATCACCATTCATTCCATATAAAATACGTGCATACGTACACGTTAGAATAAATGTGACATCGAATCCCAGCTGAGCCAAAAAAATTTTATTTTATTTTATTTAATATATTATTTATATTTTATTATTTTTTTTATATTTTTTTAAATTTTTTTAAAAAATTTTTTTAAATTTTTTTAAAATTTTTTTTTTGTTTTTTTTTTATTATTTTTGCTAATTTTTAATATTTTTTTTTTTTTGTAATTTTTTTTGTTTGGTATGTTTTTTACATGTATGTATGCATGTATGTTGTTGTTGTAATTGTGAAAAAAAACGAGGTAGTCGTGGTTTTTTGCTCATATCTCAGAAAGTTATGGGGCGATTGTGCTGAATTTCAATAGCGATTCATTCCTGGATATTTCCAAGAGATTGATACCATATACAGACACACGGGCAGACGGACAGACGGTCAGGGTTTAATCGACTCCTCTATTCATAAGCTTTCAGAAAATATATACTTTATGGGGTCGGAAATGAAAATTGTAGAAATTACAAACGGAATGACAAAGCTATATATACCCTTGTGCACCACAGGTGAAGGGTATAAAAAAAAAAAAAAAATTTAAAAAAAAATTAAAAAAAAAATTTAAAAAAAAAAATTATTATATATATAAATATATAAAACAAAAAAAAAAATAAAAAAAAAATTAAAAAAAATAAAAAAATTTAAAAAAATTTAAAAAAAAAAATAATAATAAAAATATAAATAATATATTAAATAAAAAATAAAAAAAAATTAAAAAAAAAAATTTTAAAAAAATTTAAAAAAAATTAAAAAAATTTTTTTTTGGCTCAGCTGGGATTCGATGCCACGTTTTCTCTAACCAGTATACACGCTTGTATGTATGTATGTTGTTGTTGTAATGTTGTTTTTGTGAAAAAAAAATTGAGGTGGCCTTGGGTTTTTGCTCATATCTCAGTTGTTTATGTACCGATGTTTCTGATTTTCAATACCGATCTACTCCCGAATAATTCTGATATTTTAATACCTTATCCGGGTCCAACCTATGTCGGGGGGCTTCAAAAAGTTGATTTCAACATACACACGGACAGACGGTCAGACGGACAGACTGACAGAGCTTAATCGACTCCCCTATTCATAAGCTTTCAGAAAATATATACTTTATGGGGTCAGAAATGAAAATTGTAGAAATTTCACACGGAATGACAAACCTATATATACCCTTTTTCACTGTGTGAAGGGTATAAAAAATTAGCGAAAACATCTTTGGGAAATTTATTCATGATTAATATTTTAGGGAAAGGCAAAATATTTCGATTAAAAAACATAGATATGCACATAGATATCACAAAGATATGCCATAGCGAACACGATTCATTTTGAGAATGAATGCTCAATTTTGAGATTTAGTTGCATTTATCCATGTCTCTATTAGATAGCAACCTAGATTAACACATATGCAGCCATTCATACCGATAACTACGAAGATTAAGTCGCGGGCAAATGCCAAATAATAATAAAAAATTAAACAAATAATGAAAATCAGCGTGTAAGTTTTTTTGTGCATTTAAATGCTGAAAATAGGGTGCCTATCCAAAAAAAATATATTTTCTTTAAGAAGCGAATGCTTCATATTAAGAATAATGGCATTCTTCCCCTTTAAAAATAAACAAAATTTTTTTGTTTTTTTCCAAATTAAAAAGTATTCACCACTTACCCATTAAAGCTATAAAAAATAAAATTAGTTAATTTTATTTTCCATTCATCAGGCAATCTTAAGCCTGTAGTACACGAAATGTAAAAAAGACCCATACGAAGTGAAATATTTATTAAAATTTATTTTAAGAAAAGCACCATTGTGCTTTGACTTAAATATTAAGAATTGAATACAAATAATATTAATTATTTTAAAAAGTATACAAATTTATAAAATTCAACTTACGCCGGAATAATAGATTAACATTAAAATTGCTACATCAAGTTCAAGTAAATGTAAATTTAAATTGAAAAATCAAATAAAATCTAAAATTTTAATGTTTATTTTCAATCGAACAGAGGTTTTTAAAATTTAAATGATACTATTGTTAATACGAAATTTGCCTATTACAAACATTTTTGACGGAATTCACTGCAACCAGTATTATGTTACCAAATATCAGTTATTATTTTATTATATTCGTTAAGTATGTATATACACTAAAAAGTATTACAGTGTCATAACGTTCGTAAGCATTAGGACATTGGACGTTGTGTGACATGCCATCATCTATTTTCGTAAAAATCAATACGTGTTATGCAATATGGCTCGTATGGCAAAGAATACATTTTTGGATGAGATGCAACATCTTTTTTTTTTTTTTTGGTTATGTCATATTGACCAGGTCCAGCTAGTTTTATAATCCCATTATACAGCTCACATTCACATCAGTCAGAAGCTTGTACATTATCGTATAGTGAGAAACTGTCCAATGTTTGAGCACTATCACAAATTTCGTATTATTTTATAGTTTAAATTATTTTAATCGAATCTGCTGATGTTATACATACAACTCG
The DNA here is from genome assembly GCA_941918925.1 of Phyto melanocephala. Taxonomy (NCBI): domain Eukaryota; kingdom Metazoa; phylum Arthropoda; class Insecta; order Diptera; family Rhinophoridae; genus Phyto; species Phyto melanocephala. The sequence continues at coordinate 136,352,762 of OW799234.1, read as the reverse complement.
TCAATTTAGTGTCTTCGCTAACGAAAATATCAAATTTTTGTTCTACTATATGACTTTCATCGTTAATAATATTTTCAACCACGTCTTCTTCATTTGATTGTTGTTGCATTAAGTCAAACGAATGTCTCGCAATGTAATCGTTAGTTAGTTCACTATCAATGCTAATGAATTTCTCATCATCAATGATATCTTGTTCTGTTACGAGCTCGTCATTTATGATTTCCAATTCTGGAGACGATATATGTATTTCTTGATCATCATTAACCAAATCAATTACATCAGCATTATTATGACAGAAATTTTTATTATCATCATCAGCATCATCGTCATCATCATCGACAACGGTATCGATATAATGATATTCCTCAGATTCCAATGCACCACTGTTATTGACGCTATCATCGGCTTCAGGTAACTCATCAGTATCATTTGCTGTATAGACTTTGTGTACACTTCGGTTATGAATTTTACTTGCATGCCGTTGCAGCAAATGCATAAAACTAAACTCAGCAGAACAGTCTGCACATTTAAATAGCTTTTCTTGATTGTGTATGCGCATGTGTGCTTTTAAATTGCTCTTCTTGACAAAAGATGTTTGGCATATGGAGCATATATGTTGTGGTACAATGTTTGTGTGCAAAAGTTTGTGTTCTTTCAAGTGTGATGTTTGTCTAAAACTTTTTAAGCACAGATCACACTGATATGGTCTGTAGTCATCATGAATGCGTTGATGTATTGAAAGGGCAGCTATTGTTCGAAACTTTTTTCGACATGATTCACATTCATGTGGCTTTTCGTTGGTGTGAATGAGTAAATGATTTTTGTACGTAAACGATGACTTGAATAACTTTCCACAGTAACCGCATTGATGTTTATTGCTTTCGTTCGTTTTGGCTCTTCTGATAGTTTTTGATTCACCCGTATTTGTCGTATGATATGACTTATTATGAGCGTATAAATAATCTCTGGTTTTAAAACTGAAAATAAAAAATATTTTATGAATCTTTAATGGTTCAATTATTAGACTTGTACTGTTTTTCTTTACTTTACTTTACTGCTTTCAATATCGCTAAAGTGTATGTTTTAGCAAGTCAAAACGTTCTCAACGAAAAAATCTATTTTCTGTAAATTTCTACCTCACAAAAAGTTACGATAAATCCTACTAATATAATAAATGTGAATGTTTGTATGTTTGGATATTTGTTACTCAATCACGCAAAAACGGCTGAACGGAATTAAATGAAATTCGGCACATATATAGATGACAACCTAGATTAACACATAGGCTACTTTTTATCACGATAATAACGCGAAGTCGTTGGCAAACTCATCATCACACATTCTAAACGGGTTGTTTATGTTTTAACACCAATAACTACGCAGACGAAGTCGCGGGCACAAGCTAGTGACTAATAAATGGTAGCACGTTTTAGTTTTTAACTTTTTGTGTTGTAAACTAATATTCAAAAGTTTTATTCAGGCTCAAGTTTATTACATAATCGCCGATTAAGTGTGTCGATGATGATATCGTATCTGGTTTCGAAAATGCATTCCACGCGGTTAGTCTTGGCAAAACATACTTTTCAGATTATTCTTCTCTCATAATCACAATTAAAAAGTCTTTGTAAAATAAAATTTTTTTAAATTAACTCGAGCCTAAACAAAAAATTTTTAATATCACGTTTTGTTTATGTGACTAATTTTGTCAGCTGATTCGTAACGGCATGATACAAATCTACTAACTGAATCATATTTGTGCATACATAAGCCGCCCGCCCCATTAGGATTGTTGGTACTAATTTTCGTTAAATAAAGCTCTTATGTGCATACATACATACTACATACGTATATACATACATACATTTTTAATTTACAAACAGAAAAAATAAAATACAAAATCAAATCAAAATCATTGGTAATCGCATCAATTAAGGACGGCTGCACCGATTTCGCTAATTTTTTTAATGTCTGTCATGACCCAACAGAAAGAAAAATCTACCACGCCTAATTTTTAAATTTAATAGGATATGCAGGCGATAACAAAGGACTATGCGATGAAGATTGTCAGCATTCACCCGCTGCCAGTGTGAAATCGTTTTCTAGTCTAGAGCAAACGCCGGTGGTGGCGCAAAACTTAATAAAGAAAGGAATGCTGATAGGTAGTCTTGAAATATTAGAGATACAACCATAAAATCTATGTTACTTTTCAACTAAAAGATAATAATTTACCTTATGACATTTCAATAACACTTGAACGCAATATATTGCTCATAATGTTGTCAATACAACCAAGAAACAATGAAGTATTAATTCTTACTTTTAAGTCCAGATTGGCAATCGTTGAACCTTCATTATGTGTTTAACCATCTTGGACAAGATTGGCAATATTAAAATCGGTTGATCACAACAACCTTTTTTTCTATTTAGGAATAATATTAGCAATCACATATGAAACAATTTGGTGTTTTTAAATTTAAAAAGACAAAAATAACAAGTAACAGTGCTATATTCGGCCGTGCCGAATCTTAAATACCCTTCACAACGTGTAGTCATGCAATAACAATTGTTTGTATCACCATTCATCTCATATAAAATACGTACAAAAATTTAAAAAAAAAAAAAAAAAAAAAAAAATTAAAAAAAAAAATATATATTAAAAAAAAAAAAAAATAATAAAAAAAATTAAAAAAAAAAATTTTAAAAAAATTTTTTAAAAAAATTAAAAAAAAAATAATAAAATATAAATAATATATTAAATAAAATAAAATAAATTTTTTTTTTGGCTCAGCTGGAATTCGATGCCACGTTTACTTTAACCAGTATGTATGTAGGTTGTTGTTGTAATTGTGAAAAAAACGAGGTGGTCGTGGTTTTTTGCTCATATCTCAGAAATTTATGGGGCGATTGTGATGAATTTGAATAGCGATTCATTCCTGGATATTTCCAAGAGATTGATACCATATAGAGATCTGAGGAACATATAGTTGCTTCTAAAAGTCGATTTCAACTAACACACGGACAGACGGTCAGGGCTTAATCGACTCCTCTATTCATAAGCTTTCAGACGTTACTGATGGGCCAAGTAGTCTTCCGGCAGTGGCAGAAGATCGTGCGATTGAAAAAGTTTGGTAGGACGCGGTAGAAACTCTTCACAGGATTGCCACAGGACAGTAATAGCCGAACAAAGAGAAAAAGGAAAAAAGCGGCACGGGGGAAGCTGTTCACGACGAGAGAGAGAGGCATTTGGTGAGGAAAGACAGATTGAGCGTCACAAAGTTCGATAGAACTTACGTGCCAATCAGTGTTATCCTTCTCTAGAGATTCGTGTAGTGGACACTGTAATCTGTAGGCATTGTCGATTCGAGAATAAGCCGAGCAACAACATGCCAGTTAACACACTCAAGCCTACGAGACAAGCTGTAGCAACAGCTGCAGATTCTTCGACCAGTTCTAGTGTGAACCTTTCAAAAAGGGATATAAAGAGATATGGAAGAGAGGAAGAGAGATCTGAAGATGATCAGCAAACCACATCGAAGAAGGCTAAGAGATTATTAGATCAAGGTCCTTAACTATGATAACAATAACCCTTTCGCAATAACCTAGGTTAAAAGCTGTGTTGATCTGTGGCCATTGGCCAAACTTAAAGTAAAACGGGCTTTAGACATACATTAACGGCAAATATTCAGTGTGGTTTGCACCACCCGGTGGAGACTATATTATCAGTGATGGCTAAACAGAATGTAGGTCTAATTACAGACTAATCGAAGTTGGTGGCTTCGCTGGCCTGTAAAGAGAATGCTGGTATGGATATCAGATTCACCGTGAAAACGGAGGTTGAATTGTCAGGTTTGCTCTTGGATCAGCAAGATTTCGGTTCTCAAAGACTGAGAGAACCAACAAAGCTGCAAATGGTGAAAATAAACCTACACCACAGTAAAGCAGCTATAGGGTGAATATCAATTTGGTAATTGTACACACTCTGATATAGACTCAGTAGTGGGGAAACTCACTTATTTTCTTGTCGGAACCTATTGGGCGGTTTTTCCCTACAAATCGCAGAGTCCAGATGGGATTATCACTGCGATATTGCAGAACGTCTCGTACCATTTTCTCTTACTGTTGAGAAAGTTTTTTAACTCATGTCTCCGAAGAAGATACATACTTATGTGCCCTTAGTTATGAAAGTGGTCTAAGACAGAAAAAAATTACTTTATGATTTCCTCCACAACAAAATTACTTTAATGTTATTTTCATGTTGTTGTCAATTTTAAAAAAATAAAGACAAAATTTAATAAATTACGACAATTTACAAATATAGATAAAAATACTTTTTTTGAGTTATTGACATTTTGCACGAAGAAAAGTAGATATTTAGATATCGCGAACAATTTTATGAACAACAGAAAGGTATGCCAATGGATTCCCCTGCTTCACCTATAATAGCTGATATCATAATGAAAGAGCTATTAAACGAGTCCCTTAAGAAAATGGAAACAAAACCACCATTATTAACAAAATATGTAGACGACCTTTTCGCAATAGTTAAAACAGACAAGGTTAATGAAACTTTACAAATATTAAATTCATTTGACAAGGAACTTTAGTTTACTATGGAACTGGAAAATAATAACAAATCACCATATCGACCCCTTTGCGCGAAATTATCGTATGTTACAAAAACCAAATTTTACAGGACAGTAATTTTTCTACTCTTCTCTGCTTTCGCTTGCAATATCAAAATGAAAATATACATGTGCTTAGATAATTAACTAATATAACTACACCTAAAAGTATTCTGGTGGAAAAGTTCAAGTTTTCCGACAAAAATGTATTTTTGGCACATACGATAATTTCATTCACAACATTTCGTAGATGCGTGTGTAGAAAATGTTACTTACGATATCATTTGTCAGTGTTAGAAATAATATTGAAACAAAGATTTATTTGTGGTTTTATGTATTTTTTTCATTATTTTTTTACTTTGAATGGCACAAAGTAATCAAAAATGTAATCAATATTTAACCGAAGCATGAATTCATTAAAAAAAAAACTAAAAAACCAAAAATAATAATAATAAGTGAGTTAATCTTCTTCGTCGCTTCCATTTTACACGTATTTTTCGCGTTTTCATTGTGGTATTTTGACGGTATGCTATTTTTGTAAACATACATACATACATAGATTTTTCAAATCATTGAATTTTTGCAAAGAGATACACAAAGGTGAATTGTACAACGTTTGTAACTTAAAGGTAAAATTAAAGTTATTTATAGTTTTTTTAGTGGGATTGTCGGTAAATCCGTTGATGAGTTCAATTGATTACGATTTTTTGTCTTGTAAAGCTATGCGAACTTTATTTATGTTTAGTTTAACTTTGTTTGATAATAACCGATTTGCAAAGGACTTCCAGTTTTCAAACTCTGAGTGGCCTATTTCAATACACTTGTACCCTAATGGATTAGTTCGCATTGCGAATAATTGTGGTCCATTCACTTGGCGCCCAAATGGTACGACTGCGTACAAATGATTCAATTGTGCTATGCACAGATACAACTGGTATCATTGTATGATCGGGAAATAAATATGTTATTTTAATTCTTTCAACGAAGTTTGAAAAATGTGTCAGCATAGCTAATACAGCCTTGTTGCGGTTTTGGCCAATGCAACTATCACAGTATAGGGCTATGTATTTAACTGTCTTCCTTTGGTCTACGATTATTAAGTACTTATACAGGTCTGTGCAAATTTCATTGCAGCCTCGCTTACCATCACGCTCACCCCACAAATAACAATAGCCATTCCTAGTGCCGTTTTCATTAGCGCTGAAATTATAGTAGGCGTACTTGTGTGAGTAAAAAGGGTTATATTATTTCTTAACGGAGTATTCAAAATTTTTTGGAAATCAAATCGATTTATATTATTTTATTACGGTTTTGGAAACTGATAGCATTATTAAGGCACTATTTATTAATTTCTCTGTAGACAATGTTTTACTTGGAGTGGTTTACAATAACTGATTACCTCAAACACATGATCAGAAAAATAATGCATGCTAAATGCTTCTCTTCAACTTTAATATAGCCTTTTCTGCAAAATTAACGGTAAAACGAATAGAGGCAAAAAAACAAAATAAAGCGAGCAGTTCCCTTTACCTTCTAATTCTAACTTAGAAAGAAATATGTAGTAAATATTGTAACAACTATAATATGAAAAGTATTCTTCATTGGCAGATACGATAAAATCGCTCACAAGAAAAAATGGAGTGTAACATACGATAAAGTATTCAATCAATTTTTGGAGTAACGAAGTGGAACAAGATTGCATCAAAAACTCAATTTCAAAAAAATTAGCATATTTTTATTTATTTATTTATTTATTTATTTATTCAACGCAGCAATACAAAGCCTTCCAGGCCAAAATATAAATATGTATTACTTAGTAATAAAGAACCTAAGTTATTAGACTTAATTTGTACATAAATTCATATAAAAAAAACAAAAATATATATAAAATACCAACAATGATTATAAAAATTTAATTATATTGGAAAAAAAAATTTAAAAAAAAAAATAAAAAAAAATAAATGTCAGATTACTAATCACAAAAGTACAAATTTGCTCCCCAGCCACAGTAAAAAGAAATAACAATTAAGCAGAAAAAAATAGGTAAAAAAGTCCAAATTAGTAGCAATTCAAATAAATTTATTAACTTACGTAGCATACATATGAAAATAAAAATAAGGAAAACACCAATCAGTAGGGTAATAAGATGAGTTAATAACAAAAAACCAAGAAAATAATAAATAATCAAGTAAAATTAGCAAAATATTTCATAACTTTAAGGCGAAATACATTGTTAGATTGGGAAAAAATACGTAATTCAAGGGGCAAACAATTCCAGCAACGTGCAATTCTCACCACAAAAGATCTCTCAAAAATCAGTCTAAAAATCCTAGGAATATAAAGTTGAGGATTACGAGAAGATCGCAAAAAAACAAATTTATTACGTAAAGGAGAAGGAAAACCATTCCTCATCACATTATGAAACAAACTCAGATTACGATACGATAATTTTGCGCAAAGAAGTCGATATATAGACGCAGTCGTAACAAGACAGGAAAATATACTTAAGCTTGATTGGTATCAAAAACTGATGTGCTCTAGAAGTTTTTATTCAAAGCATCCTAGGGCAATAAATTTTATAAGCAGAGTTTTATCTGCCAGTGACCAGTGCTTTCGTTCTACCCATGTAAATAAAATCAACAATATTTTGGAAAGGAATGATTTTCTGAAAAAAAAAAAACTATTGACAACTTATTAGTGTGGTTAAATCAAAAATCTCTTAATAAAAACACAAAAATTAAAAAGGATCCTAAAATATATACATAAATACGCAACTGATATTCCTTAATTTTCGAAAAGGCTACAACAAACGAACGTTTACGATCGGGAAAACTGAATTGGCTTTAAAACATTGAATACAAATAATAAATTATTTAGTAAAACAAAATCAAAATGGGAAAATGAAGAAAAGTCGAACGTGGTTTACAAAGTAAACTGTCTTGGAGACGGGTCCAATACAAGCCAAAAAGTATATGTACATGTACATATGTACTACAAAAGCAAAAACTGAAAAATAGAATGGCATCACATAAATCTGACGTAAAATCAACACAAAAACTACTTCCACAAAAAACTGCACTTGCAGCGCACTGAGCAGTTACTGAACATAAACCGAATTTTGATGAAATACATATTTTGGCAATTTTTTGGCAATTATAGTTCCCAAACAGCCCCTAAAATATATTTCCTTTGTATGGGTGAAGCAGCGCCCACTTTCATACATACATACATACAATTTGAGGCAATTATAGTTCCCAAACAGCCCCTGAAATATATTTCCTTTGTATGGGTGATGCAGCACCCACTTTTATTATTTTTTATCTCTTAAAATATATTTACTTTGTGTTAAGCATGTTACGCTCTAATTTCCATTTTTTTTTTTTTTTTGTTTGTAATTATAAACGAAACATAAAAAGAATAAATCACAATGGGTTAACCCATTTTATAAAATAATAAATGTTCTTTGTATTTCTATATCACGCCCCCTTTTTTTTAATTTTTATATACATACATATGTGTACATGCTGCCATTATATTTTATGTATCTTAAACATTTTTTTCTTTGAATGTAAAATATTACATACACATTCTTTTAATTACAACAAAAGAAACAGCGAAATAGGTCAAGCCGTTCGCAAATTCTGCTCTTACATAAATGAGTCAATTTTTAGCAATTTTATTTTCGTTATTTTTATTGTAGATACTATGCCTAAAACTGAAATCAGCGAAATCCATTTAGTCATTCAGAATGATGCTTATAGACCTGTACGCTGCCACGCCCACTTTTTTCGTAAAAGTCTTGTTCACAAGTTTTGCTCTTACATGCATGCGGCAATGGCGTTTTATATACATATGTAAATACATATATAAATAAATACATATTACGTGATTGACTTTTTAGCTATTGATAAAAGATTTTTGGACATACTTTAAATATCTTACCTTTGCTCACACAATAAACATTTGTACTTTTTTTCATCCGAATGTAACTCCAAATGACGCTTCAAAACATCAAGACGGGCAAAACTAACATTACAAATATCACATTCCCAGCTTTTTTTCCCCAAGTGTGCAGATTGTACATGTCGATTGAGATTGTACAAAGCACGATAACTTCGTTTACAATAAGAACACTGATAAGAAAGTATGTCGTTATGTATTTCCTCGTGACGTTTTAATCGAAAACGACTGGAAAAAAATTTACAGCATTGTATGCATTGGTACCTTTCTTTTCCATGTAACTTGATATGATTACTGTATTCCTTTTTTTTTGTAAAAACTTGACTACAAGTACCACAAGTAAGAAAATTCACTTTGCTACCAACCAAAGACTCATCTATTGATGATCGCGACGACGATGATAGCAAATCAATACTATAGAAGTTTAAAGGTATTGGATCTTTAGTATATTCTTGTATTTTTTCCTTATCTTCACTATGTTCCATATAAAACTCAATATAGGATCGATCATTATCATCACAATCCTCTATTAATATTTCTTTTTCATTTATCTGTTGTTCTAAGTTTGTAGATGTTTCGAAGGTGTAATCTGCAGTTTTATTAAAGGCAACGCCGTTATTTTGATTTTGTTTGTCAATATTATTTTCAGTCATAAATTCCACTTCATTACTATCGTTAAGGTTAGCTCCAGCTTTTTCGTATTGCTTTCTTTCTATTTCTAGCCTTAAACGCTTTTGAGTGGCCTCACTTTGTTTTCTCAAGCGAAATGACAGATCTAAATGTTCGTCACATTTTTGACATATTAGTTTAGGCAAAAGATCTTCAGGATTTTGTACCTTTTTAATTTTAAATTAAAATAAATTAACATAATTAAAAATACAATGCACTATTCTGAAACATGACCTTTTTTTATTTGTTCAACCAACAAGAAAATGCAGGTTTTCTTGGCTATAAAATTAAAAGAAAACAATTGTATCAAAATGTACCAAATCCGGATATAGTTGCTGGGATATGAAAAGAACAATTTTTTCAACGCACGCCAAACAACTGATAAGCAAATCTGTTGAATTGCAACAACACACAGAGAAATAATTAATCTATCACTAAGGCGCCAGCCATTGAACCAATGTCCTTTTTTACCCACGAATAAAACGGGCATCACTAAGAACCATTTCAGGAAAATTTTTAGTCTAAGTTCGTTAAGCCATATATATATCGGTCATATTTCGGAATCTAAACTTGGACATTTCCTACTTACATTTATATTCGCACACACAAGCAACTTGTCAATCATTTCGGCACCCTGTTCCATAATGTTTTTTAATTCATTGACTCCACCACAAATTCGGCAAATTTTAAGGTCCATATTAAACAATATTTACTTTATTTGTATTGTTTTTTTTTTTTAATTATGAAGATAAAATGTCAGGACAAAAATAAACAAAACTTTTTTGGATTAAATTTGTGACGCAAAATTTAATTCACAATAGACATCGATAAGTAATCAACATAAAGCAATAAAATAAAGGCAAAGATAGGATTATTATCGTTTTTGGGAATCCGATGGCAGAAGTAGTTATAATCAAGGCATACATATATTTAAAAAACCAGAGCCCGGAAATAAATAAAACTGAACGTTTGATTCTGTTTTATTCTTTGCAGTAAGTAAAAAATACAAGTACAATTCGTCGTTAGTAAATTTTTGTGTTCTATGTGACATATAAAACCTATACATATAGAACACAATAATTTACGAACGACGAATTGTCAAATGTAAAATATATAGTACATGTGACAAAATCAAAATGAAAAGTCTTGAGTAACAAAATGCAGTAAATTATAAAAAGTGGTGAATGATGGATCAAATATAGAAATTAAAAATTTATTCTCTTTTACTCTCACAATATTGTTATTTATAGCCTTTTTACTCTAGCTTACATTTTAGCGGAATGCGAGGATAATTTTGAAAATGAATGTAGGTATGTAACTTGTTAACATTTGCAACGTCTTTTATATTTATTTTCAAATGTTTGCGCAAAGAAAAATTTAAAAATAATGTAATTGTATTAATTATTGCCCTTGGCGAGCAATTATTATAACAATTGGCAGATTTAGTTAAATTTTGTTAGAGGATGAAGATATTTAAAATAACTTATTTTTTACGACATATTGGAAGTTCATTCGTTGTATTTTTTTTGGAACTTATAATTTTTTTCTAGTGATGGTATTATATATTTTGACAGCTATATTTCTTTTTTCTAGTGAAGACACTAAAATAATAGCATGTTTCCACGGCATTCAATTACTTGATTCGCTCTTTTAGTTACTTAAATATATTACTCTGTTTCCACCATTACATAAGGTGATAGCGTAAAGGAGAAAAATTTTTGTTTCGCTTTTTTTTGTATGGAGTTGAAATCATTTTTTTAAATATGTAGTTTGACATACTCCAGAACACAAAAAAATAGTCAGCTGGGCTGGCACCGCCACCTTGTATAAGTGTACCGGTTTCCACGATATATTAGGTTCGTTCGAGTACTTTTACTGCACTTTGTAGTAAATGAGTAATTATTTAGTAAATTGAAAATTTTACTCTCAAAAAGAGAATTTGCCCAAAAAAGTACTCGAACAGACATTTGTAAAAGTTCGTAAGATCGAAGCAACAGCTGATGGCAAATAAATAAAGTTTAATGGGAACTATGTACATACATACATTTGTGCATATATGTATTTTAGTATGTATACCTGCGCCAGATTCAGGCAGTTCCATTCTTTCATCTGTAGACATTGTTAACTAACTTTATTTCACAAACAATTTAAATTTAATAATATTGTGCACTTTTGTTTGGATTTTCCTTTTTTAAATATTTTTTCACAAATTGTATACTTTTTGTTTGCTTACTTTTGTTTGTTTACCTTTTGAATCATATGTTTTTTTGTTTTGCTAAATCTTACTACAAGAAATTTCTGTTGTAAAAATTTGCAAATACTCAGTCAAGAACTGTCACTTTTCGCTCTCTATTTGTGCTCTTATTTACTACAAATTTGTGTAAACGAACGCAATTTCGTAAAATGCAGTAAAAATTTGTACAAATTCGTACAAATTTGTGAGTTCTCGAACGAACCTATTGTTAATTTGATTTGGCAGTTCTCTTCGTCCTTTTTTTATTTAAATTATCGTTTTGTTTTTTGCGAGTGAACATTAAGAAACATAAAATTTTATAATAAAAATTATAATTATTCTATCAATGGAGGCAAAAAGTAAGTAATAATAGTAATAATATTGTAAATTTATAAGAAATGTATGCAAACAATATCATTATTTTTTTAATTACAAGATTACAAAAGGTCAAGAAAATAGGACCAGTGCAGCCACCAAACCCTCTAAATACAATTTCGTCTCATCCAATAATTTTTATGTGGCCAATAGTTTGTTGGTTCGATTACTCAAAAGTCTTGACTATTTTTTACTGGACTTTACTGGATTGCGTTTGTTTACACAAATTGCCATATAAAAGGTAAACAATTCAGTAAAAAGTAGTCAATACTTTTAGTAAACGAACGAACCCAGTCTTCTACACATAACAACTTTCATTAAAATTTTCTTTTTAGATTCCATTTTATTATACTTATGAAATTAAACTTTTTTTCTTTTTGCCTTGCTCAAGGCGAATTCATACAGGTGAAATTATCAGCCCAGCTGATAAGATGTTGAGTGGAACAAAACTAATTAAAAAAAATTTTAAAAGATGTAGAAAAATGTTGAACCAAACTTGCACTATTTATACAGGAAGTTGTTAACATATTATTGATTTTATTAAAGATGTGATCAAGTGTAAAAATTCAACTAATTAAAGAACTGAGTGTGATTCAGCTCTCGTTGGGTGAAGAGCTCGCGCGTCATTGCCATTATCTCTTAAGGGCAATCAGCCATCCTTTTTATTTGGCTTTGAGTTTTGCGTCTGACTCCCGCATTGGTTAATTGCGTGGCGTCGGTTAACTGTACAAAGGTAAAGTTACTCGGACTATCAATTAACCACGTGCAGATTTTTAGACAAGGAGTCGAATTCGGAAATTCCAGCTTCCTATATGAAGGTATAGGTCGATTGGTAGTTACTGGAGGAGGCTCTTGAAAGATAATTGGTGATGGCAGTATTGTCTTTTGACAAGCCAAATAATTGTCTTTTGACAAGCCAAATAATTGTCTAGTGCTAGTACACTAAAACCTCCATTGGAGTAATCTTAAATTTAAAAATAAAAAATAATTAAAGGACTTTCCTAATAAAATATAGCAACAACTACATATGTGAAAATTTAAAACCTGAGTCGGCGTCCAAGATCAAATGGCGGATGTATTATTTTCTTAACTGCCGTATTCTTAAACAATAATTTTAGACTTATTGAATGTTAATTTGACAATTTGACTACTGTCAAATAAGCCTTTAATAAATTTTTATATATTTTTTATGTGGACGTCAATAGGTTGAATTTCCAGATACCACAGTTGTTGCCTGGAGACTTGGTGTCATACAATTCTATCGATGCATTTTGCAATGCCGACCAAGCTGTTAATTATTCAATTGAATTTTTAATTTCATTGGATTTGCAATGCATTCCACCGCACTATTTACAATTGAAGATTGGATTTTCGATTATTCTGCTCCGTAATTTAAACCCACCACAAGATTTGGCTTTACATATATTACGGACTAAATAAACAATTTAAATTAATGAAAAACGTTATTGAAGCCAATATTTTGAATAGCAAGTTTCAAGGCGAAAATGTATTGCTTCCACCAATCTCTATGATTCGTATGCCAATTATATTCAAACGCATTCAATTCCCAATTAGATTAGCATTTGCAATGACAATCAAAAAGTCACAAGGTCAGACGTTGTCTGTATGTGGCTTAGATTTGGAAATTCCATGCTTTTTCCACGGACAACGTGAGAACATTCTCACGTTGGAAAATTATCCATTCGGAAGTTATTTTTATTGAATTAAAAAAATATTTCCTAGAAATAATCTATATGGCAAAACAACGTTTGCCGGGTCAGCTAGTATACATACATATGTATGTATGTAAAAGATATAAATATTTTCTATATTCCATTTATAGTTTTTTATTTATTATACAATGTAGATTATTATGTACTTAAAAATTTTAAGAAATTTTTAGAGTTCCAAACTTTAAAGCAAAAATAAAATCTGAATAAAATTTTTTCTCCAATCACTAATGATTGATATTAAAAACATCATTTAGAATTTTTTTTTGTACTCCAAAACACGCTTATTTCGGATGGATCCGTGCACAATGAGGGCACGGCATTCAATTACTTGATTCGCTCTTTTAGTTACTTAAATATATTACTCTGTTTCCACCATTACATAAGGTGATAGCGTAAAGGAGAAAAATTTTTGTTTCGCTTTTTTTTGTATGGAGTTGAAATCATTTTTTTAAATATGTAGTTTGACATACTCCAGAACACAAAAAAATAGTCAGCTGGGCTGGCACCGCCACCTTGTATAAGTGTACCGGTTTCCACGATATATTGTTAATTTGATTTGGCAGTTCTCTTCGTCCTTTTTTTATTTAAATTATCGTTTTGTTTTTTGCGAGTGAACATTAAGAAACATAAAATTTTATAATAAAAATTATAATTATTCTATCAATGGAGGCAAAAAGTAAGTAATAATAGTAATAATATTGTAAATTTATAAGAAATGTATGCAAACAATACCATTATTTTTTTAATTACAAGATTACAAAAGGTCAAGAAAATAGGACCAGTGCAGCCACCAAACCCTCTAAATACAATTTCGTCTCATCCAATAATTTTTATGTGGCCAATAGTTTGTTGGTTCGATTACTCAAAAGTCTTGACTATTTTTTACTGGACTTTACTGGATTGCGTTTGTTTACACAAATTGCCATATAAAAGGTAAACAATTCAGTAAAAAGTAGTCAATACTTTTAGTAAACGAACGAACCCAGTCTTCTACACATAACAACTTTCATTAAAATTTTCTTTTTTGATTCCATTTTATTATACTTATGAAATTAAACTTTTTTTCTTTTTGCCTTGCTCAAGGCGAATTCATACAGGTGAAATTATCAGCCCAGCTGATAAGATGTTGAGTGGAACAAAACTAATTAAAAAAAATTTTAAAAGATGTAGAAAAATGTTGAACCAAACTTGCACTATTTATACAGGAAGTTGTTAACATATTATTGATTTTATTAAAGATGTGATCAAGTGTAAAAATTCAACTAATTAAAGGACTGAGTGTGATTCAGCTCTCGTTGGGTGAAGAGCTCGCGCGTCATTGCCATTATCTCTTAAGGGCAATCAGCCATCCTTTTTATTTGGCTTTGAGTTTTGCGTCTGACTCCCGCATTGGTTAATTGCGTGGCGTCGGTTAACTGTACAAAGGTAAAGTTACTCGGACTATCAATTAACCACGTGCAGATTTTTAGACAAGGAGTCGAATTCGGAAATTCCAGCTTCCTATATGAAGGTATAGGTCGATTGGTAGTTACTGGAGGAGGCTCTTGAAAGATAATTGGTGATGGCAGTATTGTCTTTTGACAAGCCAAATAATTGTCTTTTGACAAGCCAAATAATTGTCTAGTGCTAGTACACTAAAACCTCCATTGGAGTAATCTTAAATTTAAAAATAAAAAATAATTAAAGGACTTTCCTAATAAAATATAGCAACAACTACATATGTGAAAATTTAAAACCTGAGTCGGCGTCCAAGATCAAATGGCGGATGTATTATTTTCTTAACTGCCGTATTCTTAAACAATAATTTTAGACTTATTGAATGTTAATTTGACAATTTGACTACTGTCAAATAAGCCTTTAATAAATTTTTATATATTTTTTATGTGGACGTCAATAGGTTGAATTTCCAGATACCACAGTTGTTGCCTGGAGACTTGGTGTCATACAATTCTATCGATGCATTTTGCAATGCCGACCAAGCTGTTAATTATTCAATTGAATTTTTAATTTCATTGGATTTGCAATGCATTCCACCGCACTATTTACAATTGAAGATTGGATTTTCGATTATTCTGCTCCGTAATTTAAACCCACCACAAGATTTGGCTTTACATATATTACGGACTAAATAAACAATTTAAATTAATGAAAAACGTTATTGAAGCCAATATTTTGAATAGCAAGTTTCAAGGCGAAAATGTATTGCTTCCACCAATCTCTATGATTCGTATGCCAATTATATTCAAACGCATTCAATTCCCAATTAGATTAGCATTTGCAATGACAATCAAAAAGTCACAAGGTCAGACGTTGTCTGTATGTGGCTTAGATTTGGAAATTCCATGCTTTTTCCACGGACAACGTGAGAACATTCTCACGTTGGAAAATTATCCATTCGGAAGTTATTTTTATTGAATTAAAAAAATATTTCCTAGAAATAATCTATATGGCAAAACAACGTTTGCCGGGTCAGCTAGTATACATACATATGTATGTATGTAAAAGATATAAATATTTTCTATATTCCATTTATAGTTTTTTATTTATTATACAATGTAGATTATTATGTACTTAAAAATTTTAAGAAATTTTTAGAGTTCCAAACTTTAAAGCAAAAATAAAATCTGAATAAAATTTTTTCTCCAATCACTAATGATTGATATTAAAAACATCATTTAGAATTTTTTTTTGTACTCCAAAACACGCTTATTTCGGATGGATCCGTGCACAATGAGGGCATAAATAGTGACATTATCTTTACAGATGGGGCATATAAAAATCCTCGTCCTCGTACTTAAAGACGTTAGGGAGACTCAGATCGCGGTAGACAAAATATTACAGGAAGGAACACATTAAGCGTAAATGCAATGGGAGGCCTCAGTATAACGAAGATGTTTGCGGTTACGAAGGACTGTGCGATTAGGAGAGTCGACAATGTCAAATCGTTTTCTAGTCTAAAGAAGTCAGGACGTTTTCGTATTGGCTTTACTTATATACTGTTTTTTCTGAAAACACGGCCATGGAAACCAGCTTTTTAGAACACACTGTGAACTGTATTAACACAAATATTTCAACCAGATTTTAGTGTATCTTTTATGTTTTTAAATTTACTAAGCTTAAGTTAATTTCTGGTAAATTATTAATTTTATTCTCTCTATCTATATCTTTTCCGAAATGAGTATTTCGATGCGTCTTCATTGCAGTACGTTGGCGGAAACCTTGACCGCACACATTGCATTTATAAGGTTTTTCACCAGTGTGTATAAATCGATGATGACGCAGTGTTTGCATGGCTCCAAAAGCTTCACCACAAAAGTCACAAACATGCTGTTTAACTTTTAAATGTACCAAACGCATGTGATGAGTTTTGTCGCCGTGCTTGACGAAACGCACTTCACAGCCTTCAAAATCACATTTTATACGTTCAGTGTATTTGAGATGGGTACGTTTATGTTGATTTAAAAGCGTTTTACGTGTGAACCCCATTTGGCATTCGGAACATTTGAACGGCTTTATATTCGATGGGTTGTGATTGCCTATTACGTGATATTTAAGTGAATACTGGGTTTTAAACACTTTTGGACAGAGGTCACATTTTATTTGATCAGTTTCCGTATGTTTATTTATGATATGACGCGATAACGAATATTGATGAGCAGCAATAAAACCACACTGATCACAAATGGAACGCATGGCCTCTTTCTTTTCGGAATGCTTATTAGTTACATGTTGTTTAAGAATAACAGCGGTTTTAAAAATTTTATCACATTTGGTACACTTAAATATTTGTTGAGATATGTCACTGTGATATTCTCGTTTATGCTGCAAAAGAGTTTTATATAGATTATACGATTTATCACATTCTAGACATTGGTATGGACGCCTAATACCCTCGTGAACTTGTTTCATGTGCCCATCGTACTTATTCTTTTCCCAAAAATATTTATTACATGGCCCGCACTGATAACGAACTTTCTTTATTTCGTTATCACAGTCAACAGGAGCACATTTATTCTCTTCCTCCAGGGATATTCGATTTTTGTTACACTTACGCAACGATTTTCTGGTTCTATAATTTTTTTTTAAAGTACATAATGATTTTCTAGACTTTTGAATTTTTTTAGAGTTTTTGACCTTTGTAAATTTTTGGTTTTTTGATATTTCAGATATAAAATTTACGTCATCTGGGCAGGAACTGGTAATATCATCATCACTGTCTGCATTTCCTTTGAATGTTTTTAGTTCTTCAGGTTCTAATGTTTCATTCAGTTTGTTGGGATCTTCGCCAAGTCTTAGTTTAATTTTTATGCTATTTGAATGACAATTCATATTTGAATAGCAGCTATTCGTGCAAAATAAGGAATCAGTTTCATATTTCTCTGCCTCCGGAATATCAACTAAAGTTTCAGTATCAATGAAATAATCATTTACCTGAAATAAAAATATGTAAAAAAAATACTTATGTAGTTATCATTCAACAATAAGGATGATTTTCAGAATTTAGTAATAAATTTATTTTTTTTTTTCTTTTGTGGATATACATATGTACATATAATAATGACCGAAATTTTAAGCAATAAATTAAGCAAAATTTGTGTTATTTTTTCTTTGCAGTGAAATTGTGTTTTAATTTTTAATTCTATATGAAATACCAACCATTAGTAAATGGCTTCCGAGCAAAACCGGGGCGGGGCAGTCAGCTAGTGTATAATAAAAAATAACAAATAAACAGGGCATATTTATTCATCAGGTAATTGCAGTTAAGAGAGAATTTTTTTGTTTATATTTTTATATATGAAGACTGACATTTGAAATAAATTTAAAAAGAGAGAAAATTGTTTTTTATTTATGCATTTTGACAGCTGAAATTTAAAATAAGTGTTGAAAACAAAAAATCAGTTGACGAATCAAGAGTACCTGATGAATAAATATGCATTGCAAATAAATTTAAAAAAAATGTTTTTTATATATCGTCGGCTTAATATGGAAACGTGCTAACTCCCAAGGCGAATTTATTTATCAGGTGGTGGTAATTCTACAACAAATACAACATTAAAAAAACAGCATGGTTTTTTATTGTTGCTTTCGACTGTCGATGTGTCAAAAACTACATGGTTTTTGTTTGTGTTTTTTTGCGCGGGAAGGAGTAATCTATGAACATAAATAATATTTGACAATGCAATCATCATTCTTGCAAATAAAAAAGTAGATCAGCTGCGTTGTCAACACAACCCGAGAATGAATTCACCTTGCTAACTCTCTTTCAAAAAATTTTACAGGAGAGACAAAAAACTTATATTTCATATATGTACATATATATATGCAACTTGAGAGGAAAACTAAAAATATAGTTGGTTTATTTTATGGTATTATTCATGTATGACTATAATCTACAAAAAAAAAACAATAGAAGAAGAATATATATATATATATATCTAAGTATAATAAATAATTTTTATTGCACTAAGTAAGAAAGTTTCAAAAATAATACGGGTATCTTATGCCGTTTTATTTTATAGATAAAATTGTTGTCTTTTTCTGTTCCCTTTTTACACATATAATTTTGCGCAAAATTGGATTCTAGTTGCAGATTAATTTAAACACCAAAAATAATCACCATATGACATATATAATGCAACTGCATAATTGCAAAAATTTCTTTAGCGACATCTTGAGCTAAAGGTAATGACGTGCAAAAAATAATACATGAAAAACAGATGTTGTTAAATTTCGTACTAACTCAAGGATATGTATTTGAAATAACATGAAATCAATTAGGACAAATAATTCTATGTTTCAATTTTCAATACAGTACTGAGTTAAATAGTTAATATTTACACACAACACCTGTAGTTCTGATCAAAAGAGTGTTGATGATGAAACCGTGTCTGGTTTCGAAAATGCATTCCACTCAGCTAGTATCGGATGACTAATTTTTCCTTGATATTCTTGTCGTTATCGCATTGAACTTATAGCCTAAAAAATTTAGTAAGCACAAAAAGTGCAACATTTTTTCCGAAAAGTGGAAAATATAAAAAAAAATTTTTTTTGAATAAAATACAAATGTTTTGGAGACAAAACTTAATGGTAAATTTTAATATTTCAATAATTCTCATCAAGAATTAATAAATACTTTTGGGTACTGCGGTCGAATGGGTCGACCGTATTCTAATTTATTTATTACAACATGTATCCATATGGCCAATACAAATTATATTACTAGATTATAACTAAACTATGAGAACACCTACCTCCCTATAAACTCTTACAGACTTATTTAAAGGAGCAATATACAAGCAAAACTAAACCCTATATTATCAGTATTAACTATAGAATTGAAATATGTACATGAGAAGTTTATGCTTAAAAGTAAAAAGTGACAGAAAAGCAACGCAAAGTTCTCGGCAGCAAATTCAACAAACGTGCAGCTTTACAGAAATTTTGAAGCTTAATAATTCTAAAAAGGTATTTTTACAAACGAAATTTTAGGTAGTCATCAAAAGTAAGATTTAAATAATTCCTTGAATGTAAAAAAAAGTGAGCTCTTAATCGAAGCCCATAAACAAACCGAACAATTTTATGCACATTATATTAAAATCCTCATTCTATTTGTATAATTGTAAATGATTTATTAAGCTAAAAGCATAACTTTATTCTAACAATTTATTTTATCTATTTATTCATTTTGACTTGAATTTCTTTCATAAAGAAAATCTAATAAACTGTAACCCCCAAATCTAATGGCGTGTGCTTGTAACGCATGATAATTTAGGGAACCGTAAGAATTATTAGGAGAAAAATATTTTGGCCAATCTGTGTTAAGTTTTTGTTTAATTTCGATTTCGATAGCGCTTCAGTCGAGTTTTTAACAAATTTTATATTTATGAACCAAAATATTCACACTTATGAGCTATAAATATCACTCAAACTTACAACTTATTAGCTATGTTGTTACGATGCCATTTTTATAATTTAAATATTACTTTTTATAGGGACTGTTTGAGGAGCCGCAGAACACAAGGTGCTTTTTCGCTGATTTCAAATCTTTGGGAAATTGAGATTTATTTTTTTCGCCCCTTTAAAAAACTGCAAGAACCTGGAAATGCTAACAAGATTTTTACTTATCTACATACATAAGTCGCCCCATTAAATGTTAAGGATGTTTGATATAATTCCATTTTTATTTCGGAAAAAGCATGTTTTGCAAAAAAGAAAGCAAAAAGCACCTTTTGTTAAGGAAAAAAAGTAAAAAAACACCTTTTGACAAAAAAAGTAAAAAAGCACGTTTTGTTAATAGAAGGAAAAGTACATTGTGTAATGCGAATACACATATATGACGATAAAATTTTGACTGAATGTGGTTAAACCTAATCTAATATATTAAAAAATAATTCAAATAGTAATACAAAGCCTATAAGGCCAAAATACACGTATTAAATGGTAATAAAAATAAATCCTGAGATATTTTATATTTATTATTATTAGTATACTATTTTTGTCGTTTTATTAAATTCAATTGCAATTTACTTGTTCCAACATCTGCTTCTAGGCAGGAACATCCAATATTTTCGTCTATTGAATCCTCCATATATTTATCCTGGTTATATGTGTTTGAATAATAAACAAAAATAAATAAACCAAAAAGAACCTTTTATTTATTTGTTTATTTAAAGTTTGACAACCTAGCCTCTAGGCCATAATCGGCTACAAACTTCTACAAAAAAATTTACAATGCTTTTTACTAAAACTCAAGGCACATTTATTCATCAGGTAGTCTTGTTTCGTCAGCTGACTATTTTTTTCTTCACTTATTTTTAATTACAGCTGTGAAAGTCTATAGATAAAAAACAAATTTCTCTCCTCTCTCATTTATTTCAAATGTCAAACTTAATATATAAAAAATATAAACAAAAAAATTCTCTCCAAAGTGCAATTACATGGGGGCAAATTACGGCATTCGAAAGTGATCGAAATTTGAAAATTTTTATTAGAATCTCCATAGCTAAAGCACAGCAAACTCGATCGTTCGAGTAAAATTTCGATCGTGATCGAATGCCGTAATTTGGCCCCTGATGAATTTATATGCCTTGCTTAAACAATAAAAATATAATACAATAATTTAAATATAAATACAAAGGAATTAAAAATAAAATGACAAGAAAATTACACAGAAAATATAAGCCAGACTAACCAAACTTAAGACCAAGATTGAAATATGTACATGAATAGAGAATGGTCATTCAATAAGTACTATTTTCAGACAACTCACGGAAAAGTTTTTTCCTAAAGGAATCAATATTAACATCAAACGTCCTTAAAGTATCCGATAACCTATTATAAGTTCGTGCCACTCTATATTATATCTACAAAACCTTAAAAACTTAACTAAATATTTAGGTATCAGCAACTTATATAACTTATAAAAGTGTAAAATATTCCTAAAATTTATAAGTTCCATAAAAGAAAACCCTAAAAACTTCAAAACAACGATTATATATGCTGAGCAAATCTGACAGAGTACAGGAACCTAACCACCCTATTGAATACTAACCTTAGTCTCTTTATAACATATCCAAAGGTGCCTGTGTACACTTATAAGCCATACAAAAATATCAGCATAAGAGCATGAACAACTTGTTTCTTTATATTAAAAGGCAGCGATAAATTCAAACTGTATAACTTACGTAAAGTAAAGTTAATTCTAGATACAACAAAATCGACATGACTCTCGAAAATTCAGACCTGTGTCAAGAATAACACCAAGGCATTTAATTTTATTAACAAATTCAATTTTTAGAACCCATTTACTTTGTAGAAACAAAATAATAATAATAATGTTAACTTGATTGTTTCTACAATATCTCAACCTTAATATTATAAAAATACCAAAAAACGCGAAATGCGAAAAAGCACCTTTTGTTCTGCGGCTCCTCATTTATACTTAATAATACTTAACTTACTTATTAATGCTTAAATAATCCAAAACACTTACATTTTTATTTCGTTCATTTTTTTGTAAATTTTCTCTATCACATTTATCAATTTTAAGCACTTCGTTCTCCAGAATCTTCCTTATCTGTTCGTCAGATTTAATTGCCAACTGGAAAAGTTTTAAAAAATCGAACCATTTGCCAAAACAAGAACGGCACAGAAATGGAGCATAATAACACAAACTATCATCCCCCGCAGTTTTTCTTGCTAGAGTAACTTGAATAAACTGTTCCAAATCCGGGTACTTATTGGTGGGAACATATGTAGTACTCTCATCTTCAGTGGTTATCACAAGCTTGGCCAGACAGGTTCGGCAAAAATGTCGTAAAGTTTCGACGGAAAACATTATCTAAAATGTAAACACAAAAAAAAATTTCAAGTGTATACTTATATGTTTACATATATTTTGACAGCACATTTTGACAACTCTTCATTCCGCATGTTTCATTCTATTCCAGCTATTCTATTACTATAAAATAAATACACACAACTGTGAATGCAATTTAGTTTATGTTCATTTCTTCTATTCGTCTTGGTCAAATTCGCGTTAAGGAAGATGAGTTTCATTTTTAATATTAATGTTTGTCGCATTTGTATGCAAAATAATCATAGTTACAATTTGTGGAGCGATAAGAACCTGTTGGAAAAATTTGAGTTTACAACCCGTTTAGCGGTAAGAACGAACAATTGTACATTAATTTTAAATATTATTGGGAATCTATTACAACACATTTTTATAGAGCAACAATAATATTGCCAGATTCTATTGTAAGTGTAGCGATTTGAACAGCTAGTTGCGGCAATAATTACAGCAGAGTAATAACTACGCAAAATATTGCTTCAAATTACAAATTACAGTCTACACTTCGCAAAATTTATGGACTCAATTTTGACAATTGGCGTAAAAAATATTGCTACGTTGAGACTGCAGTAAAAATTTCTTGTGAACGAAATATTTTTCTATCAAATGAAATCAAAAAAGTTTTTTTTTTCTTTTTGGTTATACCCTTCACAGAGAATGTTATATTGGTTTTTTATTCCGTGTAAAATTTCTAGGTACAATATTAATTTTTGACCACATAAAGTATACTTATATGTATTTTCTTAAAGCTAATAAATAGGGGAGTCAATTGAGTATTGTCCGTGTGTATATTGAAATCGCCAAGAACCGTAGTGGAATCAGAAAAATTTAGCACAATCAACATATAACTTTCTGAGATATGGGCAAATAAGCACGACTGCTTCTGTTTTCCCCTTATTTCTACTACAAAATTAAAATATTACAGCATAGGAGAATTTATAGGCACACTTGTAAAGTTTACAAAATTGGAGATATTTGTGAAAAATTTTGAACAAATACGACTATCTCTGTTTTTCCCTTATTTTTATATATTTATTTAAATTTCATTTACTAACTGATTTTTACAATATAAATTTAAATATTTCAGTTCTAGGATAATTTATTGGTACGCTTCAAACAATTTATAGATATGGTATGAATATTTCGGCAAAGTTTAGGCAAAAATTACTTGAAGGGAATTTTCAGATTCGGCAAGGCCGAATATAGCACTCTTGTTATACTCTTCACCTGTGATACCAAGGGTATATATATGTATGTAGCTTTGTCATTCCGATTGAAATTTTTTCAATATTAATTTTCCATTACATAAAGTATATATTTTCTAAAAGGGTAGTCGAATGTTCGTGTGTTGGTTGAAATCAACTTTGAGAAGCCCCCACATGTTACTCAGATCTGTATGTGGTATCAGTCTTTTGCAAATATCCGGAAATCCAGCACGATCGCCCCATAACTTTTTGAGATATGAGCAATAAACACGAATTTTTTTTTGCCCATATTTTTAACACAAAAATCGAAGTTTAATAATTAATTAATTTATAGACTTTGCTACTATTTATATGTAGGTACGATATGCCTCTAGTAACCAAAAAAATTATAGACAAATATAATTTTAAAAAGATATAAATTTTTTAAATCAATCAAATTATTGAAGCTCCTAATTAATTTTTGAACATGCTGGTTACAACTGTAGCCTACAAAAACTGACGAGACGGTTTGTAACTAATTAATATATACGGACAAAAATTCAAATTCTTCAGTATTTTTCATTTTTTTCAGCTACAAAATGGCGTAAAATTAAATTATATATATTTTAATCCTTTCAATATATGTAGGTTTTAAATGAAAGAGTAGACTAGTAGATTATAGTAAAAAAAAGAAATACATATGGCTTCTGAAATAATAAAGAAATTGGCATATAACATGAAATCTGAAATCTAGGCTTAACTACGATGTATACATTATGGTGAAGGGTATTATCAGATTCGGCACGGCCGAATATAACACTCTTAATTGCTTTATATGGAGTTTAACATACGTTGGGGCACAAAAAATATTCAGCTGGACTGACACCATTACCTGTATACCCTGTATAAATTGAAGAAATCATCCAAAGGAGACACTGCATTCAAAAAATTTTAGATAAATAAGAAGCATATTATAGTAGAGAATTTACTTGCTTACTAACAGTTAACAAAGAAGTAGTACTAAAAGCGAAAACATTCATAGTGTAAGTGCTGACTCACGCACATCAGGTCAAGCCTCGCCGTCCTGATTTATTGAATAAGGAGGCAGAGAGAATAAATAGAAGTACAGGCTTGACCGTATTAGTCAAGTTTGTTTATTTCCTTTTCTCTTGGATTGTCAAGTTTGCTGTTTTCCTTTTCTTATTCGCAAAGAAAACGAAAATTAATGAAACGCGTATGAACATAAATG
The DNA here is from genome assembly GCA_941918925.1 of Phyto melanocephala. Classification (NCBI taxonomy): domain Eukaryota; kingdom Metazoa; phylum Arthropoda; class Insecta; order Diptera; family Rhinophoridae; genus Phyto; species Phyto melanocephala. The sequence continues at coordinate 136,327,385 of OW799234.1, read as the reverse complement.
CAATTTCGGAAGAAAATTGAACAAAAGCTGATCAAGTACACTTGATGTGTGTGACCCACGCCTAAAGTGCTTTTTAAATAGCAAAAAGTATAACCGAGATTTCCGGAATATCAGTGACTGCCAGTACAGTTAGAAGAGCACTTAATAAAATGAAACCACATGACAGAATGTTTCACAAAAAGCCTTATGTATCTAAAGCAAATTAACAGAAGCACATGAAATTCGAAAAGATAAAAAAACAATGCTCTAGAGTTATGGAAAACATTTTATATAGTTATAAGAGCAAATTAAAAATTTTTGAAATGAAAAAACTCTTTAAGAATATGGCGGGAGGGAAATGAAGCTTTTCTTGAAAAAGGTGTTTTAAGCGCCATCAAATACAGCTGAGGCTCCGTTAAGGTCTTGGGATGCATGGCAGCATCTGGAGTCGAAAATATAATTTTTATTAATTTTTTTCGGAATAATAAACTGAGTCAATTTCATATGTATATGTTCATATTCAATAGTTATTTTTTTAAACTCTGAGGGTGCATTATTATATATACAACTTATTATTTAATTCTAATTTTTGAATACATTGTTTAGTTATTTTTAAGTAGAAATTTATTGATGACTAGCCTGTGCCCGCGACTATGTTTGCATAATTGTCGGCACGAAAAGTAGCCTATATGTAATAATTCAGGTTATATATCTCTGTGGCAAAATTTATTTAAATCCGTTCAGATTTTTTTTTTTTTTTGTACGATTGAGTAAAAATATCAAAACATTCATACATACAAACATTATATTTATATATATTAGTTACATTAGATACATTAGATTACTTTATTTTTGGATCTTGATACATTTTAACGGCCGACTAACTAAACACAAAAAATATATTTATTGCATATTTCCGCGAATTTGTGTGCCAAATTTCATTTAGTTCCACTCAGTCGTTTTTTGCGTGATTGAGAAACAAACATTTATTATATTAGTAGAATTAGGGTTATAGGCTGGGGTATTGTTAATAAATAAAATAAGTTGAAATTAAAATAGTTATCTATTTTATACTTATATTTAAAAATGTACCTAGTTAATATATTAACATATATTAAAATAAATTAAATATTAAATAACAACCTAGACAACATATAGGAATCCTTTCACCCAGATATGTAACTACGCAGACGAAGTCACAGACTCACAGTAGTATACTAAATATTCTTTATTAAAAATGATCTTAAATTAAAATTACAATCTCAAAATACATTTGTATGTCTAAAGTTGATTATTTTTTTATTCTGGCACCGATTCAGACAACCATTTCATATATGGAAAATTTCCTTGCTCAATTGGAAGGGTAATGACTTCAGCTACACTGTATGGATGATTATCACGCACCCATTTTGATAGTTCTACTAAACGACTTGTGCGCGTTTTGATCATCATTAAATATTCACAGTCCTCATTAAGTTTTCCTTCCCACATATAGACAGATTGTATGTTTGGAATTATATTGACACAAGCAGCCAACTTTTGTTCAATTAATCCCTTTGCTATTTTCTTGGCAATTTTGTCATCTGGAGCAGTCACAAAAGCAACTGAACTAGTGCCCGGTTCATATTTGTAATTGTCATTCATAGTTACCGGTTTAAAAGACGAACAAGGTCTTTTACAAAATTGTATTGCTAATGCTGTTAAATGCAGTTGATTAGTTAAAAATAGGTAAGAAGAGGAATAATATAAATTCCTTACTAAAATCATCGAGAAAAAACAGCTTTTTTATGTACCTACTTTCTATATATGTACATACTTATGTATGAATAAACTTTGTGCAAAAACAAATTATGATAACCTAAGAAAAACTTTATTGTCATATTATTATAACACAACAAAAAAAAACTACGAAGTGATTATGCAGGCGTTTAACTGATGATAAAGTTGTTCGATTTAGTTGATAATACAGTTTTAAAATAAATATTAATTTCAATTTAGATTTTTCTTTTTCTGAATATATGTATGTATGTATATTGAAGTTATGTTAAGAAAAAAAGTTTATTAGCAATATTGTTAAATAGTATATTTGGTTGCATGCCTTTTTGGTAAAAAGAAAAAACATGAGTATCATAAGTTTGCTTATATGAATTGTGAAAGATATTTTACATGATTTTGCAATAATTTATAAGCACATAATTTGTTTTAAATTTCTCCGTATTTAGAATAAATTTTTAGCACAAAATTTTTTCTGGGAAATAGTAGACTCTCATCTATACTAGCAATTTTTTATATAAGGGTATACATAAGTACATATGTATATAGGTTTCTCATTCCGTGTAAAATTTCTACAATATTCATTTCCGACCCCATAAAGTATATATTTTCTGAAAGCTTATGAATAGGGGAGTCAAGCACTATCCGTCTGTTTGTGTGTATGTTGAAATCAACTTTTTGAAGCCCTCAGTCATTTACAAGTCCCATGTAAGGTACCGAAATAGAAATATTCGGGTGCAGATCGGTATTGAAAATCAGAAAAAATCGCTCTATAAACAACTGAAATATGAGAAAAACATAGACCACCTCATCTTTTCACACCAATACAAACTGGATGAACGAAGGTTCGAATCCCAGTTAAGACAAATTTTTTTTTTATTTTGTTTTTTTTTTAATTTGTTTTTTTTTTTAATTTGTTTTTTTTTAATTTTTTTTTTAATTTGTTTTTTAACATATATACATTAACTGAATTTATAATTTTACAATGGGATGTTTTTAAGCGTATAAAGTCATTATAAAGATAATGAAACATATACTTATGTATGTATGTATGTACGTATCAGTGATCGGCTTTGAGTCGTTTTTTCAATATTCATAGTGACTCATAAAATTTGAGTATAAGTGCGTATAAATCATTAAAACTTAACTGAGCTGACGTACGCATACCCACAACAACGTTGATTTATAAGTTCAACACACGATGAACATAAGTACTTATATTTATAGCGTCCCATATTTATATGATTTGCAAGACTACTCACGTTGTTTCATATTTTTAATAAACTACTTATCGAATTTTTATTTTGTTGAACTTTTCTGTTAAACTAATATTTTTAAATTTTTAATTAGGCTTTATTTCATATTTAACATTCTTTATTTTTACGAAGAATTTTTTAATTGTGATAAATGAAAGAATAAATCTTGAAAAACTATATTTTTACCGACACTAGCCGAATGGAATGCGTTTTCGAAACCAGCTACGATTTCATCATCAGCACTCTCTGATCGGTGGTTACATGTTGGTTGTAAATATCATCTATTTAACTCCCGGGACTTAAGTTAATTGAATTCGGTAACTACTTTTAGTTTTTCCTTTTTCATAAATTTTACCGCAATGAGTTAGATTGAAATTTTTAACCAAACAGCAACCCTTTTACTTTTGTTTGTTATTAAAAATTTCAATCTAACTCATTGTGGTCGTAGCTGGTTTCGAAAATGCATTCCACTCGGCTCCACTCGCTTCTCACTTTTATTTTGTGGTAATATAATAAAATTTACCAGAAAGCTATATACACATGAATAATTTCATCATTTTCAGCTTTTGAATTCATTGATTGCAGATATGTGAGATGTGGATGTTAAAGTAGGCTTGTCAAAGTAATTTCTGCTAATGAACTTAACCTAGATATTTCTATATATATAGAGTCTTTTATTCTTCCAAAGTCTTTGTCCATAGAGATATTATATGAATTTAATATAAAACGTTATATGGAAGGTAGGCGTGTCAGCTTCATGTTTTGAAAATATGAGTATGTTGACCAGAAAGTTATAAAGGGTGTTTTTTTAAGCCCGATAGACCTTGAAATTGTAAAAAATAACACAAAAAATTAAATTGTAATCAAATTTTTTTTTTTATTCGAAAGATCAATACGTGACATTAACATTTGAAAATGATTTCGGGCATATGGGCACCGCGGCTGTTCTTGACGAAGCGCATTCTGAACGTCCAATTTTATCGCAAAATTGTGTTTAGCGATGAGGCGCATTTTTGGCTTAACGGGTTTGTTAATAAGCAAAATTGCCGCATATGGAGCGAGACCAATCCACAAGAGACCCTACAGACTCCATTACATCCAGAAAAATGCACCGTTTGGTGCGGGTTTCACGCTAGTGGCATCATCGGACCTTATTTCTGTAAAAATAAGGCCGGAGCTCGCGTTACGGTCAACGGAGATCGTTACCGCACCATGATCAATGATTTTTTGTTTGAAAATATGGATGACATTGATCCGGAGGAGATGTGGTTTCAACAGGATGGCGCTACGTGCCATACGGCGAACGCAACCATCGACTTATTGAAATCAAAATTTGGCGATAAGTTGATTTCGAGAAATGGACCTGTCAATTGGCCTCCAAGGTCGTGCGATTTGACACCTCTCGATTATTTTCTGTGGGGCTACGTGAAGTCACTGGTTTATGCTGATAAACCAGCAACAATTGACGCCTTGGAGGCCAGCATTGTTCGTGTTATTCGTGACATACGGCCAGCAGTGCTCGAAAAAGTGGCCCAAAATTGGACGTCCAGAATGCGCTTCGTCAAGAACAGCCGCGGTGCCCATATGCCCGAAATCATTTTCAAATGTTAATGTCACGTATTGATCTTTCGAATAAAAAAAAAATTTTGATTACAATTTAATTTTTTGTGTTATTTTTTACAATTTCAAGTTCTATCGGGCTTAAAAAAACACCCTTTATATGCTAAATTTCATTATCATACATCTAACTCTGTCGCTTTTATGAGCTTTTAAATTTCATTAATAGTAAATTATGTAAAAAGTAGACGTGCCAAAGTAATTACTGCTATGTTAGGTTAGGTTGAAAAGGAGGGGCACTAAAAACCCAAACCCACGACAGGTATACACTTATGCCCAATTGGCATGTTGTGCGCTCCATACGAATAGAATAGTTAGAATAGAAGAGAAGCAGACCTGTCCAAAGTCTCTGGCGGAAATCGAACCCGCAAAACCCAAACTAGCAACCAGCACACTACTGACTGGTCCAACAGGGCTAGCGAACTGAACTAAGATATTTTAATATAAAGTTCTTTATTCTTACACAATTTTTGCCCATAGATAAATTATATGAATTTTAGGCAACACGTTATATGGGAGGTGGCGTCAAAGTAGGCGTGTCACTTTCATTTTTTCGCATTATTATAACCTTGACCAGATATATATCGTCATAAAATAAAACCTGGACTCAGAAAATACCCCCATTTTTTTGGTGGTGGGTATAAAAATCGGTTCATACTTGCATGTAACTAAATTGATGTTTGGTGCGTATATAAAAATAAGACCTTCTGCATAAAATTCTGTGTTAATGTAAAAGCAAACTTAAAAAAGCAAAAACGGCTGAACGAAACTAAATGAAATTTAAGATACAAATAATAACCTAGATTAACGCATAGAAGAGCTGTGTCAAGTCGTTCGCTTCAGTTATCGCTCATTTTCGTTCAATTTGAAAAAGTTTAGCCGTTAGTATAGTAGTATAAAAAAAGGGTCAAGCAACCGAATCACTTCATTCAAGTTAACCCGTTCTTTCATGAGCTACACAGCCTTAATACACAAACACTCAACTGAAACAAAACAAGTAATAGTGCTATATTCGGCCGTGTCCATCATTCACCATCATGTACAGGGTGGGCCAAAAGAAACCAAGGGGTGCAAAAGTTTAATAACTTTTTCGTTTATTAATTATACCCTTCACACAGTAAAAAAGTGTATATATAGGTTTTTCATTCCGTGTGAAATTTCTACAATTTTAATTTCCGACCCCATAAAGTATATATTTTCTGAAAGCTTATGAATAGGGGAGTCGATCAAGCCCTGTCAGTCTGTCCGTGTGTATGTCGAAATCAACTTTTTGAAGCCCCCCGACATCGCTTGGACTCGGGTGAGGTATTAAAATATCAGAAATATTCGGGAGTAGATCGGTATTGAAAATCAGAAACATCGGTACATAAACAACTGAGATATGAGCAAAAACCCACGACCATCTCGATTTTTTTTTCACAAAAACAACATTACAACAACAACATACAAACGTGTATACTGGTTAGAGAAAACGTGGCATCGAATCCCAGTTGAGCCAAAAAAAAATTTTTTTTATATTTTTTTTTATAATTTTTTTTTATTTTTTATTTAATATATTATTTATATTTTTATTGTTTTTTTTTTAAATATTTTTTTTAAATATTTTTTTTTAATTTTTTTTTTTGTTTTATATTTATTATATATATTTTAATTATTTTTAAAAAAAATTTTTTTTTAAATTTTTTTTTAATGTTTTTTTAAAATTTTTTTTTTTTAATTTTTTTTTTTAATTATTTTTTTTTTTTTTTAACATACATACGTAAATTTATAATTTTACAATGGGATGTTTTTATATATGTATGTTTTTTATATGTATGTACGTATATCATATGGAATGGTGATACAAACTACTGTTATTGCATGACTACACGTTGTGAAGGGTATATAAGATTCGGCATACTCTTGTATGCTTGCTCTTACTTGTTTTTTTTATTTTTTCTTTCAGATTATATAATATAAAAAAGGGAAACTTTTTTACACTTATTATGAAAAATGATGTCTCTTAAATGACCACCGTTTTCAGCTTCGTACTGATGTCATGAACATCTTTTAAAACTTGTGGCTGTAGCCACAACAATGTTTGCCTTGAGTTCAAGGATTGTCTCTGTCTTGTTCACATACACTCGCTCCTTCAAATAACCCCAAAGGAAATAGTCGGGTGTTGTCAAATCTGATCTCTGGTTTAAATAATAAAATTCTATTGTTCTGGTTCTCTGTTCAGTTGTGAACAGAGGTTGTCTATATAATCTGAAAGTAAAAATAAAAAAAAAATAAATAAACGAAACATTTATTAAACTTTTACACCCCTTGGTTTCTTCTGGCCCACCCTGTACATAGGAATAATCCCACATCGTAGCTTAACATCTGTAGATTAAAATTTATAACCCATTTTTCTTCATTATTTCCGACGCCATCCTTGATTTTGAATTTTTACATAGTTGGATTAAGATAAAAAATCCGCATTTAGTTTAGACGCCACCTTAATTTTTACATTTTTTAGTAATTTACTGTATTCTACTGGTCCAGCCGTTTCATTTGACACCAATATTGTGGAGGTTGAAAAGTTACATTTTAAAATAACAGATTTGGACCATATATAAATTTAGTAGTGGCGGCCATCAATAACTTTAATTTTTTTTTTATTGTGCCACTTCCTTTCAGATGATACCGATATTGACTATGGTGGTTGTCTAGAAGCTCAAAAAAATTGGTTTTCGTTTGTAAATATTTGGAATATAAATATATCGTCTAAATTTCTTGACCTTTTTTAATTGATTATATTTGATTTTTATTTAAGCTTGAGATCACTTTTTTGTTTTTTTTTCCTGTCTCCTGGCAGGTAAAAAAAAACTAAGCGCCAAATAATTAAAACTATTAACAATAACCCCCAATCAAGCACTAGGGCATTGGCTTTTGACATTGAGAATGCCCATGGGCTAAGAGTATCACATGAAACCACGGATGGAAATCATGGTACAATTGTACTTTTTATGGTATATTTTTGACCTTGTTGGTACCGTGGTACTACCGCGAGCTACTTGGTACATTTTAAAAATATGTTCATGTTCTCTTTAAGTTTGTTTGTGTGTGTTTACTTTTATACTGTCAGCTTCTCTGTTTTGTTGCAATGCTGTCATCTGTTAATTTGGCACCACCTGGTACATGAATTCGACTATGAATTTGATTTTACTTATGATTCGTAAGCATGTAAGGTGGTCTTTAATAGGTTAGGTTAGATCCGGCAGCCGCCCGAAGGCATAGCTCACTTGGGTCTTCTGAGGGTCCCGTTGTGATACCGTAGGCACCAACGCCCGTTCGTCTATGTCCTCTGGCCGTCGTTCCTCAGCCATCCTGTCCTGTTTACGAAGGTGTGGATCTTTCCCAGATCAACTGCGGTGGTCTTTAATAATGAAGTACTAAAATGGTTCCAGAAAAACTTTTATGGGAAAAACAAATTCAATAGTACCTCTTTTGGTGAAAATGTTTCCACACGAACAATCAAACTTTGAAGCAATAAATAATCAACACAGAGCACTGGCCGATGTGATTGAACTTAGATCACACAAGGATTCAAATATTTCCTATTTTGGGTCTAAAGTATCACAAATGAGTTCATGTTCCCAGATATTTCCAGAATTGTAAGAGGAATTCTATCTATTCCACATTCCTCGGCCAACGTCGAACGAGTTTTTTCTTTTCAAAACCTAATTAAAACAAAGGATAGAAATAGACTACACTTTTCTACTGTTTTAAATTTAATACAAACAAAAAATTAAAATTTTTGTTGCTTTAATTTCAAAATAACAGAAAATTTATTATCTAAAAGTATTTAATAAATAAAATTTGTTAAATAACCGATCTCTACGTATGTACCAATGAATGTAATATTTAATATTTTTTATTGAATACTGGATTTTTAATCACATTTTTGTTAAGTTTCTGTTTTTATTAATAAATATTAAAAAAATGTTACCGTCATGGCCTAAAAAGTACATTTTGTTTTCATACTTGGTACAAAATCATTAAAACCATTTTCCTTCCCTGCATGAAAATATACGAAATGTTCTTTAAAAACACAGATATTCATCAAGAGAGGCTAGAAAAAACCCCTTTTTTCAGACCTAAATATTGAAAAACTCCTAAAATTTGCTACAGAGCACATTTCACTCTCTCTAGATTACTGGGACAACGTTATTTTCTCCGACGAAACGTAAATTATGGAAAATTTAAATCTTATACCTACAGTTAAATTTAAAAAGATCTATGTTATAGGGTGGGGTTGTATATCTAGCAAAGGAGTTGGTGAAATACGAATTTTAGTCCTGATATTAATCCTATCGAAAATTTGTGGGTTCATTTTAAGAAAAAATTCGGAAAAAGGTCCAACAAACAAGAGCCAATTAAAACTTTTTATTAAAGAAGAATGGCAAAAAATACCATTTGAATATAATATTGAAAAGCTTTTCCAATCAATGCCCAGACGTCTACAAGCAGTCATTGATGCTAAAGATGGACACACAAAATATTACCTTGAAATATTTACTTCTATCCCAAAAATATATATCAAAAAGAAATATTTTATGTAGTATGCAAACATTTATTTGACAGTGTATAAAATTAATTCATATATTTTTTTATATTTTATTCTTGAAAGTAATTATTCTTTGTTTATTATAATAATAAACCTGTTTTTAAAAACCGTATTGAAAAAAAGTTAATTAATATTCAAAAAATAAAAAAAATAAATAAAAATTTGAAAAAAAAATTTTTGGTTCGATGCCACGTTCACTTTGACCAGTATATCACGTTTGTATGTATGTATGTGTTGTATGTTGTTGTTGTATGAAAAAAACGGGGTATTCGTGGTTTTTTCCTCATATATCGGTTGTTTATGTACCGATCTGCTCCCAAATATTTCTGATATTTTAATGCTTCACGCGGGTCCAGGCGATGTTAGGGGGCTTCTAAAAATTGATTTCAACACACGCATAGATCTCATTTAACTCCTCTATTCATAAGCTTTCTGAAAATATATGTATACTTTATGGGGTCAGAAATGAAAATTGTAGAAATTTCACACGGAGTGACAAACCTTTAAATACCCTTTTTCACTTTTGTGACATAAAATATACCCGAAGATACAAACATTTAACGGAACACTGTTGAACGAACAGCGCTCAGAAAAACAAACGGATCACTTGTTTCAATTCGGTGATTCGTTCACTTTAGCCCGTTCGTTCATGAGCTAGACAGCTTTAACGCATAGACTATCTTTAAAGGATACTGGACTCATCAAGCTTTTTAGTAGTGTTTGTATTTGTTGAAAAGAAATTTAAAATTTGGTGTTTTTCAATCAAGTACCTTGACACATACAATCACATTTTCATAAAGTTTTCCGCGATACCCACTTAGTATGCTTGATGTGTTCAGTCCCCTTAAGTATTTTGATCTTGTCTAATTCCCTTTAATACCGATACGCAGACGAAGCAAGGAGATCGAATAATAATATTAATTATTTTCAGATTGTAGAGGATGATAATTTGCCTAAATTTATATGCTCCAGATGTACGACACGACTAAAAATTTCCTATAATTTTATTAAAACTGCACACCAATCCGAAATCAATTTAAAAACATTTCTATCCAAAATTAACACAGAATTTAAAGAAGTAACATTGAGAAACATGTCAGTTAACAAGTCTTCCAATGAGCAAAACCTATCAGAGGAAGATCTTTTATCCCTTATGGGCGATGAGAACCATGATAATATTCTTACTAATGCAAACGTAAATGAAAAGCGAAAAAAATTGCAAACTCCCATTAATAATGAACAAAATTGCAAAACCGATGAGGAAGACGAAAAATCAAATACCTCTAATGGAATTTTAAAAGCTAAGGAAAAAAATGTTGACAACTCTAGCAATAATGAAATAGTTTATCATTTGTCCAAAGACATTTTACTAATAGATGGTAGTAATAATGAGATCGATAATGAATATGAAAGTAATTCTCGTTTAATAGAAATTCCAACGCAAGATGATGAGGAAGAATTTAAAGAAATGAATTTTAATGTAGAAGTCGAAGAAGTCGATGATTTGGAAAAAAGTCAAACATACAATAGTTTGAGTATGTTGGAGATAAATGAACAAAAGGAAATTCAATCAAAGTCCAACGAATTGGCAATGGAAGATTCAGAAGACAATCATGAATACGAAACAGTGGTTAATAGTCAAGATGATACGATACAATTCCATAGTATCTATGTCGTTGAAAGTTCTATAGAAGATAAAAATCAAAAAATTGTTAATGATAACTTATATATAAATAACTTAAATGAAGATGATGTCGAAACGAGTGAAAATCCGCCTACGGAAGATTTCATAAATGTACCAAATGAAGTAGGAACAAAATCCTTATTTAAAGCAGAGAATTTGGTTCCTCGTTTTTATTGCAAGAAATGTAATCGGGATTTCAGTACTAAAACCAATTTGAATCGACATATGCAATCACATGAAGGTAATAAACCGTTTTCGTGCTCAAATTGTAACAAGAGCTTTACACAAAAATCTACTTTGAAACAGCACATGTACACACATACTGGTGAACGACCTTATGTTTGTGAAGTTTGTAACCGCGGATTTACGCAGTGTAAAAGTTTAATATTCCACATGCGTCGTCATACCGGGGAAAAACCATTTCATTGCGAATATTGCTTAATTACATTTCGTCAGAAGGATGCATTAAGGGTATTAAACAATTAATGAAGTATTTATTTAACTTTAATCGAAACATTCTTATTTAGATCCACATCCTTAAACACCATGTAGTTATAGAGCAGGCTTCAAATGGCAGTGAAATATTCACTTGCATTATATGTCAAACAAAGTTTGACACAAAAGTCGAATTTAAAACTCATATGAAAGTCCACACCACAACAGCAAAGGCCGATAATGTTGTTGAACTTTTGAGAGATGAGCAAGAATGGTGCACAATAAAAGGGATGCAAAATGCAAGCGACACTGGATCCGATTTACTAGTGCCCCTACAATCTGATTGCCTTAGTGCTGCAGTTGTAACTGCTTCTGCCTCATCTGCAGCCGAACCAAGCCGAGCTAAAAAATTCCAGTGCAGAAAATGTTTTAAATGCTTTGCATTAAAGTAAGTTTTTTTTTTTGCTAAAGCAAAGGTATTCACATTACCGGTTTTATTCTGCGGCATGAGAATTTTTTACCTTACCTCTAACCTAGCGCTTTTTTTGCGAAGCTAAGCACTCAACTTGTCTGCGTTTAAAGAACCTAAAAAAGCCGGCAGCCACAGTTATTTGCGTTTCAGTTTCGCTCTCTCTCAACAAGTGCAAGTTTACGAAATTTCCCAAGAGTAAAACCGGTAACGTAAATGCTTTTAATACTATTGAACCTTAAAACCTTTTTGTGAATTGATAATAGGTTCGCTCGTTAACCAGAAGTTTTTACTGGATTTTGTTAATTATTTTTTTATTTTACATTGATTTTCCTGAAAACGAATGCAATCCAGTAAAGTTAAGTAAAAAAAAAAGTAAAAACTTTTGAGTAAACGAACATAATGTGTAATTCTTAATAATCTTTAGTTTCATTATTTACAGGAAAAGTTTAGTGCGACATATGCGAATACATTACGTAAACAATGATGATGAATTATCGGAATGTTTTGACTGTGAATTACAATTTTCCTCTGCAGAGGAATATAAATTACACCTATCCGAATGTCATCAATACGCATGTACGGCTTGTCCTGAAATGATATTTAAAACTATCCAAGACTTAAAAATTCATATGTTCGAGCACGAATTAGATCAGCAACAACATTAAAAAAAAATTTCAATATAAGTATGTGCATACATATGTATGTAAGCGTATAAATAGAATTAAATTGTTCTTTCAGAATCGGTAACTCAATAAAAATAATTATGGTTTTTTAATGATTTATTAATAACTAGCCTGTGCCCGCGACTTCGTCTGCGTAGTCATCGGCACGAAAGCTATCCTCTATGTGATTATTGAGGTTGTAATATAAACATTTATATCAGGGACAGAAAATAACTTTTATTTTTACAAATTTACATCAAAAATGCACACATAAAAAATGATCGTAGAAAATGTTGGTTCCTTTCATTTAAATTTGTGCCTTTTTTGATAAAAGTCAAAAAATAACTTTTAAATTTTACTCTTTTTTTTAATGCAAAAATTAAAAATTATTTTTGACTTTTATTATTTTACTCAAAAAATAAAAGTTATTTTTAAACTTTTAATATTTTAAGGCAAAAATAAAAGTCATGAATTAAATATTGCATAGTAATACGCTAGTTTTATTGCTTTCATGCTATAAATGATAAAACATTCATTATCACAATTTCAAGAGCATTTCAAGGTGTTGAAAACGCAGCTGATCTACTTTTTATTTGCAAAAATGATGATTGAATTGTCAAATATTATTTATGTTTACATAAGGTTCGTTCGAGTACTTTTACTGCACTTTGTAGTAAATGAGTAATTATTTAGTAAATTGAAAATTTTACTCTCAAAAAGAGAATTTGTCCAAAAAAGTACTCGAACAGACATTTGTAAAAATTCGTAAGATTGAAGCAACAGCTGATGGCAAATAAATAAAGTTTAATGGGAACTATGTACATACATACATATGTGCAAATATGTATTTAAGTATGTATACCTGCGCCAGATTCAGGCAGTTCCATTCTTTCATCTGTAGACATTGGTAACTAACTTTATTTCACAAACAATTTAAATTTAATAATATTTTGCACTTTTGTTTGGATTTTCCTTTTTTTTAAATATTTTTTCACAAATTGTATACTTTTTGTTTGCTTACTTTTGTTTGTTTACCTTTTGAATCATATGTTTTTTGGTTTTGCTAAATCTTACTACAAGAAATTTCTGTTGTAAAAATTTGCAAATACTCAGTCAAGAACTGTCACTTTTCGCTCTCTATTTGTGCTCTCATTTACTACAAATTTGTGTAAACGAACGCAATTTCGTAAAATACAGTAAAAATTTGTACAAATTCGTACAAATTTGTGAGTTCTCGAACGAACCTATAGATTACTCCTTCCCGCGCAAAAAAAACACAAACAGAAACCTAGTAGTTTTTGACACATCGACAGTCAAAAGCAACAATAAAAAACCATGTTGTTTTTTTAATGTTGTAGAATTACCACCACCTGATAAATTAATTCGCCTTGGTCTGTTTGGTTAACGGATTTTAATTAATTCCATTCTGACGTATTTGCGAATATGAGTAACAAATTTGTAAACATTCACATTTATTTTAGTAATAGTACAAATATTATATAGTAGTACAAAATATTAATATATGTACATACAGTTGCCCAATAAAGTCCTCATACAGCACCATAAATTTGATTGTAATGAAAGTTACTAAAGTTGTAACATATTTTTTATGTTAAGTCATAGCATTTGAACACATTAAAAAATAAAACTTATAAACCATATTTTTACAAATTTAGTGTGCCAAAATGGAGGTAAATATAAATTGGTACACAAAAAAGTGTACATACAACAAAGAAGTATAAAGAAAACACATCTCTAAGTAACGGTATTCGTTTGTTCAATTATTTAAAATTAATGATCAAGGAAAACTAAAGATGAAAAGTGGTATATTCGGCCGTATCCTTTACCGTCATGTACTTAGGTATGTTGGAGTTGTATGGAGTTCTTTATTAAATACAGAAAGCAATAGCGGGTTGTTTTACATACACAGGTGTATTAGAAAGTACTATAAAGAGTGGTGTCAACAATGATTTAACTATGAAATGCCATAACAAAAATATATTACTAACACCTCTTCTCAATATTATATATCGATGCCTTACTTACTCAACCTCGTATCTTAAAAAATACGGTTTTGACTTTTTCATATCAAACGATTGTTTTATGCTTTAACTAAAAAAGATTAGTATTTTATTACTACTAATATACATAAATATAATCAATTCCTTAATAATTGCATTTAAACTTTTAACCAAACACCGAAGTATAAAAAGATGAACCGTTTTGTTTTCTCTCTTGAAAAATTTTATTTTTTAAGATACGAGGTTGAGGAAGTAAGGCATCGATATATTGTTATTAAATCAACTCTCTGTTTACATATCTTTATATTCTGCAGAGGCTTAGTTGGGATATCAGCCAACATGGAAATTAGTAGCACAATATTCATAAAAGACTTTTCCAGATTCTAACGAATCGCGAACAAAAAAGTACTTCACGTCTAAATGTTTACTTCTAGGTGATATCTTCTCATCCTGTAGCATCTTTAAATAGCTATGCTCTTTATAGGGTAAACTAAAAAAAAAACATTTTAATGCAGCATCAATGAAGCGATCATGCTGGTCATGTTAGTCACACCAAAAAAACTAAAAAAAATATGTTTTGATTCCTCTTTGAAAAATGAGAATGAGTTTCTTAAGTGTAAAAGCGGTTAATACTACATCTTAACCATTTTTAAGTTTTGTCTTTAAATTTAAAATTTAGTGATTTATCGCTTATATTTTTAATTAGTAAAAAACTAGCGATTTAGAGACCACTTTTATTGGTATAAATAAAAATAAGTTTTAATAAAAAAAAAGTAAGAGTGCTATATTCGGCCGTGCCGAATCTTATATACCCTTCACAACGTGTAGTCATGCAATAACAGTAGTTTGTATCACCATTCATCTAATATGAAATACGTACATACAAATATAAAAACATCCCATTGTAAAATTATAAATTTACGTATATTTGTTAAAAAAAAAATAAAAAAAAATAAAACAAAATTTTAAAAAAATTTAAAAAAAAAATTTAACATAAATAATAAATAAATATAAAACAAAAAAAAATAAAAAAAATTAAAAATAATCATAATGATATAAAAATATATAAAATAAAAAATAAAAAAAAAATTTCTTGATCTTTTTTATTGATTATATATGATTTTTTCAAACTTGAGATCAACTTTTTTAGTTTTTATACCCTTCACACAGTGAAAAAGGGTATATATAGGTTTGTCATTCCGTGTGAAATTTCTACAATTTTCATTTCCGACCCCATAAAGTATATATTTTCTGAAAGCTTATGAATAGGGGAGTCGATTACGCCCTGTCAGTCTGTCCGTCTGTCCGTGTGTATGTTGAAATCAACTTTTTGAAGCCCCCCGACATAGGTTGGACCCGGGTAAGGTACTAAAATATCAGAAATATTCGGGAGTAGATCGGTATTGAAAATCAGAAACATCGGTACATAAACAACTGAGATATGAGCAAAAACCCACGACCACCTCGATTTTTTTTTCACAAAAACAACATTACAACAACAACATACATACATACAAACGTCTATACTGGTTAGAGAAAACGTGGCATCGAATCCCAGCTGAGCCAAAAAAAATTTTTTTTTAATTTTTTGAAAAAATTTTTTAAATTTTTTTTTTATTTTTTATTTAATATATTATTTATATTTTTATTATTTTTTTTTTATTTTTTTTTTTTTAATTTTTTTTTATTTTTTTTGTTTTATATATAATAATTATAATTATATATAATAATTTTTTTTTTTAATTTTTTTTTTAAATTTTTTAAAAAAATTTTTTTTTTAATTTTTTTTAAAATTTTTTTTTTTTTTTCGTTTTTTTAACATACATACGTGAATTTATAATTTTACAATGGGATGTTTTTATATATGTATGTACGTATTTCATATGGGATGAATGGTGACACAAACTACTGTTATTTCATGACTACACGTTGTGAAGGGTATATAAGATTCGGCACGGCCGAATATAGCGCTCTTACTTGTTTTATAAAAAATTATTTAACTATTAACCAATATTTCGCTACCAAACAATGGGTAGCTTCTTCAGGGTAATATGTATACAAATTTTATAAAAACAAAAAACAAATTCAAAACAATTTCAAATTGAAAAAATATTTTGTAAAAAGGAAGGGAAAATATTTTTTCAATATAAACAATTTTTGAAATATGAACAAACAAAAATAATTCATTCACATATTTATAGTAATAATTTACAAAAATAACTAATACTTTTAGACTACCGTTTTCAGATCTTATTAATATTATTAATAATCTATTATTTTGGGCATCATTTGCAGTATCAGTCTTATAATTAATTCTCTGTGTAGATGGTACTTTAATAATTTGTAACATTTCTAACATATTTCTACGTCTGTAATTGTTTTCTTTGTTTAAAATTAATGTTTTATTGAAGGCTGGATAATGATTAGAACATTCCCGGATATTTCCAAAAGATTGATACCATACTCAGATCTGAAGAACATATAGTTGCTTTTAAAAGTTGATTTCAAACAACACACGGACGGACGGTCAGGGCTTTATCGATTCCTCTACTCATAAGCTTTCATAAAATATATACTTTATGGGGTCGCAAATGAAAATTGTAGAAATTGCAAACGGAATAACAAAGCTATATATACCCTTGTGCACTACAGGTGAAGGGTATAATTAAATGGTCCACCCAGTATAATGTTTATAAAATTTTAACATGTATACCAAGGCATATTTATTCATCAGGTACTCTTGATTCGCCAGCTGATTATTTTTTTCAACACTTATTTTAAGTTTCCGCTGTCAAAATGCATAAATAAAAAACAATTTTCTCTCTTTTTTAATTTATTTCAAATGTCAAACTTTATATATAAAAAATATAAACAAAAAATTCTCTCCGAACTGCAATTACCTGATGAATAAATATGCCTTGATGTATACCATACATCGGTTGATTGCATTGATACAACAAAGCAAGGTACACTTACGTAATTACACCATGCAAAAGCAACTTTTAAGGGGATGTTTTCTGCAGTTTAGCTGAAAATATTATGGGCGACAAAAAAGGTACTTTTTCGCATTTTTATTGTACCTTTTGTATTTTTGCATATGTGAACATAAGTTTTTTAAAATGGTGATTATTGATTCGAGGTCAAGCTCTAAATGTTATGGATGACCGACAATTAATTTTTCTTATATTTTTGGCATTTTTTTTTTTTAACATAGAATTTTGAAAGTAGGTACTAAGTTGACTTTGAAGATTATAGTGAAGGATAAAATGTTACTTTTGTTATTTTTATAGTACTTTTTGAACATTCTGATTTAATGAATCTTAAATTTTGAAACTCAGTAGCACTGATCTAGGTTAAGATAGAAAATATATCTCCGATATATATTTACTGTACTTTTTATTTTTCTAAATAAAATGAATCGGAAAAACAAGTTTTCATTAAATTAAGGAAAAAATAGTTATTAAGGAAAGAACATAAATATTCAATAAAAAGTAAGAAGTAATATGCTAGTTCTCTTATATTTTTAACACATTTTTGTTATAATTTTTGAATAAATTTTTAATATTAATTATTTATTTTATTTTACCTCTTTTTTTAAATTTATATATTTAATTATCCAAGCCTAATGTCATACAACAGTTTTTTTTTTTTTTTTTTTTTTTTTTTTTGTATATAAAAAGCAACACAAATTAAACAATAAAATATTGTCCTGCATTCGGGGACCTGAGACGCCAGATTCTGGGTCAACGAATACTTGTAAGTAAAACTTGTCTTTCCGCAGTTGAACTGGGAAAGATCCATACCTTCGTAAACAGGACAGGATGGCTGAGGAACGACGGCCAGAGGACATAGACAAACGGGCGATGGTGCCTACGGTATCACAACGGGACCCTCGGAGGACCCAAGTGAGCTATGCCTTCGGGCGGCTGCCGGATCTAACCTTACCTAACCTACAATATAATATAAGAGTTTTTGATGTAGTTTAATAATAAAAAAAGAGAATTAAACCTAAAATAAATGATTACAAATGAATAATAAATTTTTTTATAAAAAGAGTAAGTAAAATTATAATAAAGTTTTGGTATTAAAGTACAGCAATAATTGGTGGTGAGTATCTTTAATTCGGCCCAGCCCCTTACTTGTTATATTTGACATTTCTCCTTAATTCGTTTTAGCGTTTGTAAACAATGTATTCCCATTATTCTATTTTTCATTTATTAACAGTTCCGCAATTTTTTGCGAAGAAAATTAAGTTTCGTTCTATGAAAATTTATAGTAATGATAACTTTAACAAAATATAATGCCAAGGAGAGGTGCCGCACCTGTTTATGTAAACTTTTAAAAGATGAAGAGAAAACCAATAATGATGTGTCTTTTGTAAAATCTTATTTAAACAAGTTTGTTGATATCAAATCAAACAACGAAGTACAAGAATTGCTCGAGAAATATGTGTTCATGGATAGTGGAATTGATTTGTGCAATGATGAGTCCTATCCGCAGTACGTATGCATGGTGTGCTTCAACCTCTTGAAAGAATTTGAAATATTTCGTAACAAGGCATTGGTAAGTGCCAAGAAACTTCACAGTGTCTTCAATGCCAATAGCAATCTTCAAAAAATAGAACTGAATGACGATACGTTGGAATGTAAAGAAAATGGTATAGTGGAGCGTGACTGCGTTAAAGATGATATCTTTAATTTATTTGTAAGAGAATTGTCTGTTGAATTTTATTATGATTAACTGCATGTTTTCCATTTTTAGTTAAAAGATTCATTGATGGAAACCGAAGCAATTATTTTACATGGGCCTGATAACAATAATGACTTTAAAAGTACAGATCCTGACCCATTTCAAAATACACAAAATCAAGAAAAATTGAGAAAACCAAGATCACGAAGAACTAAAGAAAAAAGTAGATTCTCTGTTAGCAGTAAGTTGAACTGCCGTAAATCAAAAAAAAATAATACTGCAGATGAAAGTGAAATTGCACAGGAAACAAAAGTAAAGGTAGTTCAGCAAAATAAAAAATCGTGCCTTGATGAAAGCTGCGATTTGCAGGACAGTACATTTCAAGATATTAGTGGCGATGATAATTCGTCCGACAATGAAGTATTAAGTAATAAAATTCTACATTCCGACACAAAAACTAAAGAAAGAAATAAGTTTAGGATATGCAAAGTTAATTTAGATAATCCAGAATTCATTATTGAAAGGCATGATGAAGAAGACTTAAAGGAAAATTTAGGTACAAGTTTAACATTTAAAGAAACACAATATCTAGAAACTATAAAAACTGAAGCAGATTATGATAACGAAACTTCCACAGACACAGAGTTCAATAAAAAGACAGATTCAATAAAACTGAATTTAGAGAAAAAGAAGAAACGTCACTATATTTTGAACAGCGGACGTAAAAAAGGTTTAGCCAACAGATACAAGTGCGACCAATGTCAGCACAAATTTGGTCATAAACTAACCTTAGAGGCACACGTCCGTAAAGTACACGAAGGACAGAAGAAGGCCTTTAAGTGTCAACTATGTGATAAGGCCTATTCGTTTATAGGAGGTTTGTCAACGCATATCAGGGATGTACATGAACGAAAGCAGGATTCGTATGATTGTAATGTGCCAGGCTGTGATAAAAAGTACAGTAACTTAATAACACTCCAACGTCATGTGCGTTTGAAGCATTTAAATATAGAAACAACACATCAATATGTTTGTGAGCAATGTGGAGCCACATTTAAGCAGAGTTCTAATTTGCGGTACCATATGAAAACTCGTCATCCAACTGAAGAAGATTTAAAACGTAAAGAGCTATTACCTAAGGATCGCTTGGAGTGTGAAGAATGTAAAAAATCGTTTCATTCTCAATACACCCTTAAATATCACAAACTACGAGTACATGCTGATGAGAAGAAATTCGAATGCAAAATCTGTGGTCGTCGGGTAGCCAAACAGTTTATGTTGGACTCTCATATGCTTGTACATTCAGATCAAAAAGTAGCTTGTAAATTCTGCGGTCGAGAGTTCGTTCGAAAATATCAGGTAGAAGCTCACATAAGAGCGGTACATCAAAAACTAAAACCGTTTCAATGTCCACATTGCAGCGAAAGCTTCGCATCACGTAAAACATTACGACATCACGTATACATACACACCGGAGAAAAGCCATATGTATGTGAAATATGCGGGCAAGCTTACCGTCAGCCAACCTGTTTAAAAAATCATCGTAAAATTCACACTAAACTTGGGACAAATAATGCGTCGGCTTCAGCTTTATCTTCTAATCGCAATTTTTTGAATAATTTTGCAGAAAATAACGATGATGCTTTTGCGAATGGGGAGGAGAATTAAGCTTTAAATTAATTTATTTATAACTTTTAAATATTAAGTCATTATTTAATTATAAAATCTATTAAGAATTGCTGACATATTGCTAGGGTTAATGCGTATTGAGTTATATGTACTATAAGATCAGAATGTAACTTGTATATTTATACGTCAATACAGCAATATTACGTAAATACAAGAGTGTATCCGTATAAAATTCTAAATCATTTCATTACTAATTTTTTATCCCTTTAATGAAAAATCAGTTTTAAATAATTTAATTTGATATTTTCTGAAATCAAAATTTACTAAAAAATATAAAATTTAGAGAACTTTTGTAAATGTTACAACAAAAGTCAGGCGTCATGATATGAGATATCGTTTGGTGACAATTTAGATTTCTTAATTTCCTGTTCAATGTAGGAATCTAAATCATGTAGTGGTTTATAGTACATATGCACAAGTTGTGAACCAGCAACCATGGACAGTAAAGCACACGACATAAATTTGAGGTATTGAGTCCAAGTTACACCTGCAGGCATATTTATCAATTGTTTGATAAGAATTTACGTAGATTGAGTGGTTTCCGCAGCAACGTTATGTTGAAACTTCTCTTCAACAAAAATTTTCGCCTGCCTTTTTTTGAAAGTACGATCTAAAAGTAAAGTTTTAATTTAAAAATTGTCGTTATATATGTGGGGGTTATTTTTATAGTCTCGTTTACAAAAATTAGTTTCTCCAACTGTCCAGTTAATCATAGAATATTCCAAGGCAGCACCTAAGCAAAAAAATACTGGTAGAAATCGGTACAGTCCAAAACTTCGTTTACCCGGAACCAAATTTAATATACGTTTTATAGCGGAGTTATATACTCTCATATCTAAAAATATATCAAACGGAAAAATGTATGTAAATACATTTTATTGGTAACAGGTATGTATTATCCTACTAATAAGAATGCATCTTTAACATTTCATGTAAACAAACATAATTAAGTCAATAACCATTGGTTTCTTTCACCTTAAATGCATAAATTCTATGCACTTATTCGAATAGAGTGCAATAGATTAGTATATTTAAATAAATACAAGATCTCCAATCACACGCTAATGTTAAAATCAAGATTATTTACATTTTAATCAAATCACTTAATAATCAACTAAATCACAGCAAATGATTTTAACATTAGCGTGTCATTGGAGATCATCGGCCTGGTTCATAACAAAAAAATATGTACTAGCTAATAAGCTACTTACTTTTTTGTAAATTTTTGTTTAATCGACCTTTTTAATATACTATATTTTTCAATAAATTTCCTAAAATTTTTTTTTGTTTAATTTTGTATAAGAGAAATTTGTTAGAACAAATAAGTATATTATTGAACACATCCTAATAAGTCATAACCTCATGCATATTAGGTGAAAAAATCAATGTTTTAAGAGTTGTGTCTGTACATGAATTGTGAAAAATATTTTTTTACTTATTTTAAATCATTTTAGCACCTCCTTTTGAACAATTTATTTTGTATTTCAAAAGGCAATAACAATAAATTATATGCACTATTGACATGGAAGTCCTGGGAATCAATTGTTGTTATCTAGGTGTAAAAGTAAAATTAAAAGTATGACACACGTATGGCTGCACCATCATTTTTAATATACATAATCTTTTTATTCTTCCCCATTAAAAATTCCATTGTAATGGAACTTTTTTGGGGGGTATGTAGTAAATACATACTTATGTATGTATGTATCTACTTTTGATCGTTATTCAATCACCAATGAAAATCAATTTTTTGATATATTAATCTATTGATTTATTTTCGCGCGACGTATTTATTTTAACATAAAAACGAATAACTATATGTTGTTAAGTTAAATAAACATTAAAATCAGTTTAAAAAATTAAAACTTAAAAACACCTTTTACTAGTGGTCACCACACACTTGACAGTTGGTGTTATCAGCATAGCTAAGCCAAGGTATATTAATAAGGTACTCGTATCCAATCAGCAGATTGTTTTTTAATTCGAAGGCATTCACAAGTAGTGCCAAGTTTTTTTTAAACGTGTCTGTATCTGTCAAGATTAATTGGGATTTTGCGTTCCATAAATAATTTGCAGTTTCAGTTGGTTTAAAGAGTTTTAATAAGGTCGAAAACGAAAATATAAAGTTTTACATTAAATATTAGTATTTTATTCGAACTTTTCTATATATTAAATTTTAATGTGAATCAATGTTTATCACCTAGATGGACTTATAAAAATAAAAATTTAAATACAACCTTGCTTTCAAGCCAAGGAATGAATATTAAAATCAAACGAAAATATATTAAAAATATAAAAGATTATCAACATGTTGCATAAAAAATTAATACTTTGATTCCCTAAATCAAATTTAATTGAATTGTAACATATATAGGAATTTTAAATTACGTAAAAAAGTTATATATTTGGCTACTTTCACTAGATAATTTTTTCTGAAACTGCACACATATTAAGCTGTCATGACTCACCAAAAAAATGATTTTACCAAAAATATTAAATTATTAGCCGAATATTTTGGGTTGCTAAAATATTAGTAAATATATATGTATCTTTATTTAACGTTTTTTACGAAAATTTTTTTTTATTTTAGCAAAAAAATAAAGAAAAAACAAAAAGAATTATAAACAAGTAAGAGCGCTATATTCGGACGTGCCGAATCTTATATACCCTTCACAACGTGTAGTCATGCAATAACAGTCGTTTGTATCACCATTCATCCCATATGAAATACGTACCTACATGTAAAAACATACATATATAAAAACATCCCATTGTAAAAATATAAATTTACGTATGTATGTTAAAAAAAAAATCAAAAAAAAAAATTTAAAAAAAAAAATTTTTTTAAATAATTAAAATATATATAATAAATACAAAACAAAAAAAATATTAAAAAAAAATTAAAAAAAAAATATATAATAATAAAAATATAAATAATAATATATTAAATAAAAAATAAAAAAAAAATTAAAAAAAAAAAAATATAAAAAAAATAAAAAAAAAATTTTTTTGGCTCAGCTGGGATTCGATGCCACGTTTTCTCTAACCAGTATACACGTTTGTATGTATGTATGTTGTTGTTGTAATGTTGTTTTTGTGAAAAAAAAATCGAGGTGGTCGTGGGTTTTTGCTCATATCTCAGTTGTTTATGTACCGATGTTTCTGATTTTCAATACCGATCTACTCCCGAATATTTCTGATATTTAAATACCTCATCCGAGTCCAAGCGATGTCGGGGGGCTTCAAAAAGGTGATTTCAACATACACACGGACAGACTGACAGGGCTTAATCGACTCCCCTATTCATAAGCTTTCAGAAAATATATACTTTATGGGGTCGGAAATCAAAATTGTAGAAATTTCACACGGAATGACAAACCTATATATACCCTTTTTCACTGTGTGAAGGGTATAATTAACTATGATTTTTTTACTTATTGTTTACATTTTTATATTTATTTATCTATCTATACCTATATCGTCGTTCGCAAATTATTGTGTTCAATATGTATAGGTTATATGTATAGACTCCGAAACTGTGAAACCGATCGGGCTCAAACTTTGGTAAGTTGTTGTACACATACCAGGGAGTGTTTATGGTTGGAAAAAAGTGGGCGGGGCCACGCCTATAAAAAATTAGTTATCATTTTAAGCTACTTGCACATGACCGATTTTTCTGAAACTTTGCACACATATCGAGCTGTTATTACTTTACAATTTCGTGATTAGAAAAGTGGGCGATGCCACGCCCATAAAAAAATTATAATTTTTAGGTTTTTGCACTTGATATTCAATTAAAATTCAGAATGCATTTCGATTCATTAAGGGGCGTAGCAACGTGCGCCGGGTTTGGCTAGTTTATCCATATATATAAAAGTGAAACTCTGTGTGTGTGTTAGCTACAGACTCCGAAACTGTAAAACCGATCGGACTCAAACTTGGGAAAGTTTTTTTACACATTCCAGGGAGTGTTTATGGGTGGCAAAACGTGGGCGGAGCCACGCCCAAAAAAAATTGGTTATCATTTTTAGCTACTTGCACTTGACCGATTTTTCTGAAACTTTGCACACATATTTAGCTGTCATGACTTTATAATTTCGTGATAAAAAAAGTGGGCGGGGCCACGTCCATAAAAAAGATATAATTTTCAGCTACTTGCACTGGACTGATTATTCTGAAACTCTGCACACATATTGAGCTGTCGTGACTTTATAATTTCGTGATTAGAAAAGTGGGCAGGGCCACGCCCATAAAAAAAAGTTATAATTTTGAGGTACTTGCACTGGACCGATTTTTCCGAAAATTTGCACACATATTGTGTAAACAAAATATAGTATTCAAAAAATAAAAATTTTATGTGTATTGTTAAATATATTTATGCAAATTATATCTCTTAAATAATAACAGTTGATGTGACTAAAATTATTTATAGATTTATTTCAACGAAACAAAATAACTAAACTGACAAAATTATATTTTTTCTTTATGATAGAAAAGAAAAAATATCAATTTATAAAAAATTATTTTACAAAGTTTTACAAAGTGTATTTTAAAAAACAAGTATTAGAAAACATTTTGTTTAACACCCCTTCTCAATTTGTAAAACATTTAAACAAGACCAATAATTTTTCGGAATTTTGCTATTTTTACATTCTGTAATGGTTTTGTTAAAAAATCTGCTAACATATCTTCAGAAGGACAATACTCAAATTTTATTTCCTTTGCCTGCTTGATTTCACGAACAAAATAGTATTTTACATCAATATGTTTTGTGCGGGAATTGATTTTGTCAATGTCAAGTAATTTCAAACAGCTTTGATTATCTTCCTTTAGTGTAATATCAGTAATATTCAAGTTTAGATCCTTAAACAACATTTTCAACCATAAAAGTTCTTGAACAGCTTCTGCTAATGAAACAAACTCAGCTTCTGTTGACGACAACGTTACTTGATTTTGTTTTCTACTTGCATATGAAATTGTTGCTCTTCCTAGTTGAAATACATATCCACTTGTGGACTTTCTATCTTTAATGTCACCGGCAAAATCTGCATCTGCATATCCAATTAGCTTGAAATCTTTTGTTTGAATACATAGCTTTAAGTTTTTAGTGCCATTTAAATATCTAAATACTCTTTTTACTTCATTCCAATCTCTTTTTGTGGAACACGATACCTTTCTACTTAGAATAGATACAGCAACAGCAATATCAGGTCTTGTATTATTTGATAAGTATAATAACGATCTGATTGCACTTCTGTATAAATCATTTGACTCAAATTGATCTAATGATAATAAGTTTTCTTTTATATAACCAATGTCTAATGGTATTTTAGATGGTTTTGAATTCAATAGTCCATATTTTTCCAACATTTTTTCAATATATTTCATTTGATGTAGGAGTACTTTTCCGTTTACGTTTTCAACTTGAATTCCTAAAAATACTTTCAGAGTTCCAAGATTAGTTATCTTAAATATTTTTAAAAAATCTTTAATTAAATCTTCTAAAAATAATTTATTTTTCGTTATAATTAAAATGTCATCAACATAAACGAGTAAATACACTGGGCCAATTCAAAGTGGTTGCATATCAGTCGTATTTGTACTATTTCATATTATTTTATGCATGCTTAAAATTTTTTAGAATTTCTTCGCTTCTCACCTCTCAGAGAGAATATTTTCTATTTTCTTCTTTCTTGTATACATACAATTTTTAACAGCGTCATCTCTTTGTCTTCTTTCTTGTATTAAATACATAATTTGTTAACAAAAGGTGTTCAAAGTCACCAGTCATATTAATATGAATTATATGACATAGTACAATATGAGAGTCTACTTTGAATTGGCCCACTATGTTGTTATTACATCCTTTTATATATAAACAACTGTCAGCAGACGTTGACAGATAACTCTATTAAATATAAAGCACGCCTTGTTGCAAAAGGTTTTTCCCAAAAATATGGACAAGATTATGATGAAGTGTTTTCTCCTGTAATTAAACAATCTACATTTAGAACTCTTCTTGCCGTTGCATCGTACAAAAATATGTTGGTACATCACATTGATTTTAAAACTGCATTTTTAAATGGTGACATAGATAATGAAATTTATTTAAAACAACCAAAAGGATTTGAAATTTTGAACAAAGAGAATTTAGTTTGCAAATTAAATAAGAGTATTTATGGTCTCAAGCAGTCAGCGAGATGTTGGAATCAAAAACTTAATGAATTTTTAATAAGTTTAGGATTCAGAAGGGGAAATGCTGACAGTTGTTTATATATAAAAGGATGTAATAACAACATAGTGTATTTACTCGTTTATGTTGATGACATTTTAATTATAACGAAAAATAAATTATTTTTAGAAGATTTAATTAAAGTGTATTTTAAAAAACAAGTATTAGAAAACATTTTGTTTAACATGTATTAACTTATATTATTTTAATATAAAAGTAAACCACCGTGATTGTTGGGTTATGATTTCTGAAAATAAAAAAAATGTGAAAGCATCCGCCGCATGTGCACTCGTCGGTGCCTCATCGATGATAAAATATAAACAAATACATGTTGGCATCTCATAAATATGTTCCTATAATTTCAAGAATTGATCGGTTGATGGATAACCACTATACCTATTTTTATTCAAATACATTTGTATTGTGAAGAATATAGTTCTCTTATTTGTTATTTCTTTCTATTCCCTTCTTTATAGTAAGCTTATTTTTCTCTAAGTACCACAAAATAATCAGTAAAGTGCACCTAAGTTAGCTGCAAAAATAATACTTGTTCTATTTAACATAAGCCTTTAAATTTTAAATATGCTAAGATATTGAAACTAAATTATTTGGAATTTACATTGTAGTGTTGTTTATAACACTAAATCTATGACATTTTCGAGCAATTAAAATTCACTGGGAAAACAGAAAACGCACGAAACAGAGTTTTTAGTAAAAATCTATATATTTGAAAAAATACATTAATATTATCTCTCGCAAATGCATTAAATTTACAAAGTTATTGCTATGAAGAATGCATTATTTATAATTTAAATCGAAAAATAACTAAACGTTTCATAATGTAAGGAATAAGTCAAAAAAATTTTAATACATGATTAATTTTTTTAAAATGTCCCATTATATGAGATATCTTGGATCTAAAAAGAAAGTAACTTGTTACTTAAATGTAAATACTGACAAAAATATATTACTTTGCTAAGTCTTGATGGAAAATTATAGTGTTTGATGGAAAATTATAGTGTTATACATAAGTTTCTATTAAATTTAAATATGTGACCTTAAATGCTTTTAAAAATTAGAATTAACGATTCGTTATATAAGTGGGAAGAATTTCCTGGTTTTAGTTAAAAAACGTTGTGCTCATTTTAAATGGTGCTTCCTAAAAAAATAATTTCTTATTAGCAGCATACTTCCATATAGTTGATAGCAGCATATAATATAGTTGAGAAAAATATGTTTGCAATTTCTTTTTTGATAAATATCCTTGTAAAAAATCGACATAACCCAAGTTGTTTATTAAAGTATTTTTAGTCTAACAATATGATCCAATAAGGCTTATTGATATTGAATCTGATACTGGATCAGGTGCAGAAATGGGTTTCCAATACCATGAATTGTAACTCACTGACATAAGAATATTCGAAAAAAAAATAAATAAAAAATTAATAGTTACTGTTGTTAGAAAACTAATTAAGTGAACTTACACACAAATGACTGAGGCAAGCGTATGGATAATGTGCGACAGCGGTGACGACATTCAGCAATAGGTCTTAAAATAATAAATCTGGTACCCAATGATTGCTGGACGTATACATGAGTGCATTCCGTGTCTGGTAGGGTATATGATTGTGCTTGTGGTGTGTCTATAGCCATATATCTCTCCAAGGCCAAACTGCTTGGCAAAGTTGTAGGTCGAGCAAATAACTTTCGAATAAGACGTGCGGGTAGCATTCGATTACAACGCCATAAATTATGGGTTTCTCTTTTCAAAGTTTGATTAAATTGATTAAAAAGCTCTTCAAGGTTTGTCACATCACGATTAGTAGAATGCACACGGTACGCATCACGTTCAAATATATCTTGGTTATTTAAATACATATTATAAACATCATTGAGTTCTATTGGATCTTGTCTAATCTGTATATTAAAATAATTTTTAAATCTATCCATTAGACTAATTTTTATAATTACACCATAAATATGAAGATAATTACCTTGAGTACAAAAGGCTCATACACCGAAGGTATTTGTTTATGCATATTATTTTTAACTTCGTCAGTTTCTAGGAAACTTTTATTTCCCGCACCTTTTCTTTCAAATTCGAATGTCAAATCCATCACAGACTTAGTATGAGAACAGGGTGAACAACTTATGTCGTCGACTTGAAAGAAGGGATTTCCCATTAAGCAGGACTCGTCATAAAGTTCAGTAAGACGAGGAAAACGTTCAATCAAAGGTAATGTCATTCGGCGCCACATACGCATGCCGGGATAAACCATAGATCTGACGCTTCTTTCCGCCATAGATGCTGAAGTTTCATGACGGTAAACGAAGATGCATAGAACGGCTAGCAGCAGATAAAACAACCAATATAATATCTGTCGCCTCCGATCCAAAATATGATTGAGTAATTCAATTTTTAAAAACGTCATAGGAGCCAAATTCAGGTAATTGGTCGTTTCGGGAGAACCCGATATTGACATCTCTGCTAAATTACTACCGGAATTTTCAAAGTACTGAAATAACACAAAATTATCAAAAACAAATGGGCGAAGTTCATACGTTCTTTCCGCACATGCACGAAGTTGTTTAAGTGCAGTGCTATACTTGGCCAGCACTTGATGTCTTGTTTTGAGATGCGGCCCATAGTTCACATCTATATTTTCCATTTTGCATTAAATCTACTATGTATGTATGTAGCTTCAATTATCGAACAATAAATGTCTATGAAGTAATTCTTTGTTAAACTTATTGCACTACTGAATTGCATTCTTTATTGCGATTTCCAATTTTTTTTTGAAATTTTCAAATAAAAATTGCGTTTTTTCTAAATTATTTTTTGTATTAATTTTTGTCCCTATTATTTTGCTCTATTTTGTCATTCTGTGGTATTGCTAACAACTTTATCGAAAAGAAAAATCCAATAATTGAAAAAATTTTGATTTTTTGTTTTGTTAATTCTTTTCAAATATACATTCAGAATGCTGCCAGACCTTTTTTTAAATAAATCTGCGATGTTCGGAATTTATTTATAGTGTGAATTGTGAAACACAATTAATGATATATATATTTATTTTACTTTTCAATAATAATAATATTCATTTAGGTTTGATTTTAATCATACCATGTTATACCTTGTATTTTACTTATTTACCTATAAGGTATTGCACAAATATTAGTATTTTTTAAAATTTCTTTTACAATCTTTATTAATTTTATAAAATTTATTAACCAACGCACATAAAAATTAATTTAAATGTAAACAAACTTTGACATTCTGCCGTAAAAATAAAAGGAGAAAAAAACAATCAGCTAGCTTCATATTGGCGTCAAATTTATGAAAATTACTAAATAATTTTTGAACACGCTTATGACATCAAATTATAAGTCTTAATTTCAAAAATTATTTGTAAGAAAAACTAACAAATCGGTTTAAAGACCGATGTATGTATTTTTGAATCTCTCTACAACTGAGAGAGCAAATATGGGGATCAAACGAAACGACTTGAGCAAGGCCTATTCAAAATACCTTGGGCTTGAGTAATAAAATATAGTTAGATATGAAAAGAAAAAAATCCAAGATGGCGTTCCAGATTAAATGGCGAATATATGAGTCAAATATAGAAGTAACGGCTTTGTCCCCTTTGACCCACACAATAAATATTGGTAGCAAATAAAAGAGCTTGACCAGTCCAATGTAGTACACTATTAAAAAAAAGTGTAAAATCCAAGATGGTATTTGAAACAAAATGGCGGAACGAATTGTTTGCCCTAACAACATGGGTATTAAATGAAAGGGATTAACTAGTATAATATAGTTAACTATGTAAAAATGGAAAATCAAAGATGTCTTCGGAAATAATAAAGAAAATGGCATATTACGCGAAATCTTAAATCTAGGCTAAGCTTCGATGTAGTCATTATACCTAAATATGTATGTACGTGACAGTAAAGGATATTATCAGATTCTGTACGGCCTAATATAGTGGCCTTACTTAATATAGTAGTTGGTTTAATTTTTTAGGTTTGTATGTAAATATATATGTCTGAATTTTTTTAAAAATTTTAGAATTCTTTAAAAGAGTTGTATTTAATCCTTTAAATATTTGCCCAAGTAATACCAAAAATTCAATTCTGAAATTATCGATTAATTACTTACTATATAATAAGTACCCAAAAAGGTTAAATTTCTCGGTATTCAGTATACAATTACTTTGCTAGCACTAATTAAAATATGTATGAAGGAGTTTTTTAATTTAAAATTTTCGTTCTGTTAAACTGTGAAATGAAAAATGTGTGTAAAAATAAATCTATGAACTGTATTAGCGTAATGTTAAATGAATGTTTGTTTCTTTGTCTTCTATGCGTTTCTTAACCCCTGGTCAGATTGTGATAAAGCT
Organism: Phyto melanocephala; assembly: GCA_941918925.1. Classification (NCBI taxonomy): domain Eukaryota; kingdom Metazoa; phylum Arthropoda; class Insecta; order Diptera; family Rhinophoridae; genus Phyto; species Phyto melanocephala. The sequence continues at coordinate 136,295,885 of OW799234.1, read as the reverse complement.
TTAAAGCAGTCTTATACTGACGCCCTCTATAGATTTTGTAAAAAAATGGCAGTGCCACACCCATAAAAAGGCAAAATTTTTTTTAAACTATTTACACTAAACCGTTCCTAATAAAGCTGTAGCAAAGGCAGGTAACGTTCGAAATGTTTCGACTACAAAAATAACTTGTATTTTAAAGCTTTTTTAACTTAACAGGTTTTTATTAAACTTGGAATAAACAGAGTTCCGGTTATAATACAATTTCAAAGTAAGAAAACAATATTAAAAATATATATAACTAGCTAAACCCGGCGCGCATTGCTACGCCCCTTAATGAATCGAAATGCATTCTGAATTTTAATTGAATATCAAGTGCAAAAACCTAAAAATTATAATTTTTTTTTATGGGCGAGGCATTGCCAACTTTTTTAATCACGAAATTGTAAAGTCATAATAGCTCAATATGTGTGCAAAGCTTCAGAAGAATCGGACCAGTGCAAGTACCTCAAAATTATAATTGTTTTTATAGGCGTGGCCCTGCCCACTTTTCTAATCACGAAGTTGTAAAGTCATAACAGCTCAATATGTGTGCAAAGTTTCAGAATATTCAGTTTAGTGCAAGTACCTCAAAATGATATCTTTTTTTATAGGCGTGGCACTGCCCACCTTTGTAATCACGAAATTATTTAGTCATGACAGCTCGATATGTGTGCAAAGTTTCAGAAAAATCGGTCTGGTGCAAGTACCTCAAAATTATAACATTTTTTTATGGGCGTAGCCCTGCCCACTTTTCTAATCACGAAATTACATGGTTATGACAGCTTAGTATGTGTGCAAGGTTTCAGAAAAATCGATCCAGTGCAAGTACCTCAAAATTAAAACTTTTTTAGGGGCGTGACCCCGCCCACTTTTATTATCACGAAATTATTTAGTCATGACAGCTCGATATGTGTACAAAGTTTCAGAAAAATCGGTCAAGTGCAAGTAGCTAAAACTGATAACTAATTTTTATAGGCGCGGCCCCGCCCACTTTTGTCCACCCATAAACACTCCCTGGTATGTGTTCAACAACTTTACAGTTTCGGAGTCTATAGCTAGCACACACACACAGAGATTCACTTTTATATATATAGATTTTTCACGAAATAAATAATTTCCAGGTGTTTAAAAATTTTACTAAGCCAACGAATTCTTTTATAGTGCTTCTGTTAGTTAGTTTCCTTTATTTGTATTGAATAAAAATAACGGCGTTTTAGTTATTTAAAATTTTAGGAACTGCTAATTTTTTTATATATATAAAAGAAAAACGTGATTGAGTAAATAACGGACTAATTCAGAAGAAATTTGCGGAATTTCCAACTTTAAGGGGGAAAAAAGGGGTAAAATCGGTGAACTTATATCTACTTAACTAAAAATGCAAACGTTGAACGTAACCATGGTCCGAGCTATAAATTTAAAATTGATACCAGTATTTACAAAATCCGAAACATTCATACTATTAAAATTAAAAATGTGTAAATTATTTTCACAGAGTAGCGAAATATTAAGAGAAGAAATAAAAATTAAAAACAATATTTAATTATAAAAAGACCTTGATCTAAATAATTTTAATTAGGTAAAAAAACTCTTAATAATTATTATGTTTACTAATATAATAAAAAAATTAGAAGTAATTTTTTGACTTGTAGTTCAATATCAAAAGCATAATAATTGACTATATACGTGTAAAATTTATAATTAAAAAAATTGTTCATATTTTCTTATAAGATTTATAATTATTTTTGTTTTTCAACATATTACAAATTAAAAAAACAGGATATACTTTTCAAAAATTAAGACTTTTATTTGGATAATTAAAATTTTTTTTAAGAAAATTTCCGGCACCACTGGGATCGATGTACATCCTACATATATGCAACATGTGGATTTTTGCAAACAAAAATATATTTATAAACACACTCCATAATATTTAAAATACCTATAATGTTGTGACTGTTATATATATGCCACTGAAACAACACCAAACCTGTATAATTATTTTTATACTTAATTTTTACTGGCATTAATTCTGGACGACACGATAAAACTTATTAACTGACTTAACTTTACATTGCGTTAAAAAATTAATTTCTTACAAGTGATGAAAACACCACTTCGTTTTTTGCGGTGATTGAATAACACACCAGTGGAATCATTTGCAAACATATTTGTTGCGAGTGCAATCATTAAAACTGTGTGTTTAAAATTAGTTTCTTTACTATACTATCATTCCTTGTTTTTAAACAAAAAAAATTTGAATCATAAAAAATAAAAGTATATGATTGGTTATACTCGAAAGTTTATTTAGTATATGTTGCAATGCACTTGCAATGCTTTGTTGCGAAGTAACACAAAATTTCGTGCGTCACTTTGCGTTTATATATGACGTAGATTTTTTTCGGTGTACTCATCATATACACAAACGCTTTAATGATGAAAAAATACAACCGTGTGGAAAATAATACAAGATAAATGTCATTAAAATAGAAAAGTAAAAGACTACAGGCGCATAAATTTTTTATAGTCGACAAAAATATAAGTTGATGAAAGCTACTGAAGAAATTAATAATAACTAATATTGTGGTAGAAATAATGTTAAAATTTGATTTGTGCTAACTTTAATTCATATATTTAAATGTAAAATAAAATAAAGTACAGTTTTGTTGCGGTGAATGATAAACGGCAACGACCTAGTATGTAGTATTGTGTAAACATTTGTCTGGTATTTAGTTCTCCGTTCATAATGTTGAAGATACATATATTAGCGATTAAAACTTATTTAAAAAAATGCATACGCAAATGTGAATATTTATTTACAAAATATTAAGAAGTCTTTTTTTTTTAAATATATACATAGTATGTTCGATGTATAAATATATATGTATGTACATATATCTACATGTACAAAACATATGTAGTTGTTATATGCAATATAAAGTTGTAGTGGAAATCGGAATAAAATATTGCTCAATGTTAAAAAATCAAAAAGTTATAAAAGTATAAATAAAATAATCACGGTAATGAATATGTTGACAATGATAAAAACACATTTTTAAAGGGGTAGAAAATACTTGACAAAAAAAAAAAAAGAATGCAAATAGTACTACGTACTACGGATGAAAAGATATGTGAGGAAGAGCTTATGAAAGCGGCGAAAATGTGCTGCCAGATTCCCGAAATGAAAGAAAAACAAACATTCTACATAAAATTTTAAAAAGCATGGTAAAAAGTATAAAAAATTAAAAAACAAAATGTAAATCAATAATTAAAACTAAATAGGTAAATAGAAAAAAATTTTTGAGAAGTGTTACAAAAATAAAATTATAAGATTGTGTTATACAAAGTTAAAAAATTTAAAAATATAAATAATTAAATATTGATGTAACTTTCCGGGTGTCTGGTTGTAATTCACAAAGTTTTATTACCGACGTTGCACTACATTTATAAATTGTTTATTAATTGTAAATTGCTTGTAAAATCGATAAAAACGTGGTGCAAATACAAATTGTCCTGTCATTGAAAACCATAACCAAAATACTAAGTTTCCATTTTTTGTGTGACCTCTATTTCAATACAAAAATTAAAAAAGAAATACATATATATATTTATATATGTATGTATATATCCACTATGTACATTATTTTTAATCTAGGATAAATGGATGTAACTACTGCAACCGATTAACCCACATATAGACATATGCAGGTATGTAGTACAGTGTTGGAAAATATACTAGAAACGACATGGCAAAATTGTTCTTAAAAGCAACGGTTAATGTTTATTTTTTACATTTTGGGTAAGTGTAAACCAAATGCAAAGTGCGATTACGGTATTTTGTTATTGTATACAATTTGCACTAGTTTATCCAAAAACATAACTTATCGTTTGTTGATCGCGTAAAAACCATATTTTGGTGGGGAGAAAAATTAGAAACGCAATACCTACATATTGGTTGAAGTTTTAAAAAAAATCTAGTTTACCAATGCACCTCCAAATTGGAAAAAACTTACATAGATAAATCAAAAATAAGAAGAAAATTTAAAGTGATTACATTGTCGGAAAGGCTTATGGGTCGATTATGGATAGCAACTGAACCTCAGTTACGTTGCCAGTTGCCAAAAAAGGGATTACAGATTGCAACTGGCAACTACCAGCTGTCAGTTTTATATGAAAACTTAGCAACGGAGAAATTGTAGTTGCCAGCTGGTAACGCAACTGAAGTTCGGTTGCTATCCATAATCGACCCATTAGTTTTCTAGTTATAGACGTCTGAAGTTTTCATATACATTACTCAACATACCTATATGGGCAGTATAGGTATCGTTCAAAAGCTTTTGAATATACATATCTTTCAGAATAGGTAGGTATATAAAAATTTTAATGCAATTTTTACAAAATTAAGTGTACTAAATAAATATGTATGTAGGTTATTAATAATACGGTTACAAAAATTTTATTAATAATTAATAAAAAAAATAAGTAATTAATCATTTTATATATTCTGAAAGATCTATTTAAAAGCCTTTAAATGACATCAATGTTGCCCATATACTATGTTGAGAAAGGTATGTGTGAAGTTAAATATGCCGAGTTAAATATGTTTTGACGTAACGATATGTTTCAACGTAACGATGTTATAAACAAAAATAAGATATTCTAAATTCAAAAACATCAAATAATAAAAAATAACAAAAATAATTTTTTTTATAAATTTTTTTGTATATACATACATACATACATATGGAATTGTATTTGTGAATTTTTTAAAAAAATTTTAAAATTTTCACTATGAGAAAATCATTGAATCTCTAAAGAATTTTGGTCGTATTTGGGCAAACCCTTCTATGTCACTCATATAGACAATATGGAAAAGGAAGACAATTGTTTGCTCTAATTAAATGTATAACTCACAATTCTGAATTGTATTTGTGAATTTTTTAAAATCTTTTTTAAAATTTGCACTTTGAGAAAATCATTGAATCTCTGAGGGATTTTGGACATATTTGGGTAAACCCTTCTATGTCACTTATATAGACCATATGGAAAAGGAAGACAATAGTTTGTTCTAATTAACTGTATAACTCAGAATTCTAAATTGTATTTGTGAATTTTTTAAAAAAATTTTAAAATTTGCACTTAGAAAATCATTGAATCTCTGAGGGATTTTGACATATTTGGACAAACCCTTCTATGTCACTAATATAGACCATATGGAAAAAGAAGACAATAGTTTGTTCTAATTAACTGTATAACTCAGAACTCTGAATTGTATTTGTGAATTTTTTAAAAAAATTTTAAAATTTGCACTATGAGAAAATCATTGATTCTCTGAGGGATTTTGGACATATTTGGCCAAACCCTTCTATGTCACTCATATAGACCATATGGAAAAAGAAGACAATTGTTTGCTCTAATTAACTGTATAACTCACAATTCTGAATTGTATTTGTGAATTTTTAAAAAAATTTTTTAAATTTGCACTATGAGAAAATCATTGATTCTCTGAGGGATTTTTGACATATTTGGGCAAACCCTTCTATGTCACTCATATAGACCATATGGAAAAGAAAGGCAACAGTTTGCTCTAATTAACTGTATAACTCAGAATTCTGAATTGTATTTGTGAATTTTTTTAAATTTTTTTTAAAATTTGCACTATGAGAAAATCATTGAATCTCTGAGGGATTTTGGACATATTTAGGCAAACCCTTTTATGTCACTCATATAGACCTTTTCTCATATTTTAGATTTCAAAAACTTTTTAAAAAATTCACAAATACAATTCAGAATTGTGAGTTATACAGTTAATTAGAGCAAACAATTGTCTTCTTTTTCCATATGGTCTATTATTATTACATTGAAAAATTAGTTGGGAGCATATCCCGAATAATCTAGTAAATTATTTAAAAACAAAAGATTTTATTTTACGGTTGCCCTTATAAACATTTAGTGTTAACCAACGGTTGCCAGATGTTAAAGGGATTAGAAAAATAAAATAAATTAATATTGAAAAATTGTTGGTTGGGTTTTTTGAAAAAGTTTTTTATAGTTTTTTGTTTTATTTTTGAATTCTCATTTTGTTAATGAGAATTTGAAAATATAACTTATAACATTTAAGCTATTTAAAAATAAATCTGTAACACTACCGCCCGCTTAAGCCTGTTCGTCCTGAATAGGCACAAATTCACTTTTTCCGTACTTAGCGAGGCGCTCGAGATGAACCACTTTCATCTTTGATCTTGGGCTATTGTACTTTTGTATTTTATACACGACATCATTTATTCTTTTTATCACCTTATACGGTCCATCCCAATGATTTTGCAATCCTTTATTGCGATGTGGGTTATATAGTAGAACTCGCTGACCCTCATCAAAGCCTTAAGCTTCTGCTGCTCGGTCGTATCTGGCTTTCATCTTGTTGCTGGGCATGTTTGTTTGCTCAAAGGGGCCGCCCAAGTTATACTTCTGCAATGACTCACGACTTTTTCTTGCTTGGCTTTTCGCTGCGATGCATTGGGCGCAATTTTCTATCCAACCAGCTACCGATTGTTGACAGCCAACCCAACAGAACCGTTGCTTTAACTTTTTAAGGGTTTTTGTCATGCCAAAGTGACCTCCACTGAAACCTTCGTGAAACTCCCTTAAAACTTCGTCGACTTTAGAGGACGGCACCACAATTAGATTTGTGACCGATTTTCCACTAGCACTTTCCCATATTCGATATAGACATCCATTAACCACCTTCAGGCTATTCCACAGTGCCCAATAGGATTTCATCAGTGGACTTCCCGCTAATATTTGGTTTAGAGTGGGCCTTTTGTCTTTTTCCTTTGCTGATATAATCGTTGCCAGTATAGGATCTTTTCTTTGCGCCACTGACCATTCACCGTTTGTGTCTACCTGCGTTAGTCGTATATCTATTACGCTTTCTTTTTCCTCAGGTTTTGCACAATATTTGCTCTTCAAGCTGCAGAATTTTTGGGAACGTGCATCCGCATTGCCATGTTTGACCAATTTTCTGTGCTCAATACTGGATTTATTTCCCTGAAGTCGTTTAGTCCAGTAATCCAACGGAATCTCAATGTTGCGCCAATGTTGTCGTCCCATGTGCAGATTAATGTTATGACTTATCATAAAATCAGCGCCCACGATTACTTCATCCACAATGTCAGCAACAATAAATACATGATTAACACTTATATTTGCAATAGTTAATTTCACCTTTATTTTTCCATAAACATTAGCAAACTCCCCAGTAGCTGTTCGTAGACTTACGCCATATAGTGGTTCGATTCCCTCCTTAACTATATCAGGTCTGATAATTGATTGCGATGCTCCTGTGTCATTGGTAAAAATATGCCTTCGACCATTGATATACCCACAAGCAGTAAGGTTGCTATTTTTCTGCTGCATAACTGATATGGAGATTGTGGGGCCCTCGGTTATTGGATCATGCTCATGCCTATAAGTGTTAACCTGTTTCAACGGTAACTGCGTGTTTTCCAGCTTGTTGTACTCAGGTGGCGATACAAATCTAGCCCGCTTTCTTGGTGCTCTACAATTTCGTTGAAAATGTCCACTCTTACCACAATTATAGCATTTGGCTCTGGCTTTGCCTTGCTTTTCCTCTAACGCCTGTATAACTGCATTTTTAATTTCATTAACTATATCTCCGTCTCTTTCTGCAGTAATTTCAAGATTTCGCACCTTGTATATCTGAGGCTTAGAAAGCAATTTTGCAGTTTCCTGTGTTAGTGCATATGAAACTGTTTCTGCAAACGTCGATTTATGCGTTCCAAACACCGCGTGCTTTATTTCAGGATCACGTATTCCATTTACAAACGTTTCAATTTTAAACTGATCCAAAAATGGGTGATTTTCGCCTGGATATGTCAGCTGCACCAAACGCTCGATCTCCGTTGCAAAATCTTGTAATGACTCGTTAGCTTTTTGTATTCTGCCTCGTAGTTCCATTCGGTATATATCTCGTTTGTGCTCACCGCCATACTTGCGTTGTAGCGCCACCATTATGTCATCGTAGTTTTCTCTGCAGCCAATGGGTATACACTCTAGAACTTGTGCTGCGTTGCCTTTTAATGCCAAAATCAGCTCTAAAGCCTTTTCTTCATTGTTCCACATATTTCTATTGGCAACTGTCTCAAACTGAAACTTAAAAACATTAAATGGTGCACTACCATCAAAAGTAGGGGCTTTTATTCTACTCGATATTTCTGGAACTATCCGCACTGGTCCCTCGTGACATTGAATATCATTAATTTTTGTTTCTAAATTTTTCGTCAACGTCTCTAGCCTGTGCTCCGATGTCATTTTCAAGATCAGCCAGTTTTTTATCTATTTTACTGACATGCTTTTCAATGCACTCTACTCTGTTATTTACAGCCTCAGAAATTTCTTGAACTTTCTCGCTCGTAGCTTTAGCTGTTTCTTGAACTTCTCTAACTTCAGCTAATAATTTTTCATTATTAGCTCTAGAAGTTTCTTGAAATTTCAACTACATTATTTTACTTTCTTCTTTTACTTCAGCTAATAATTTTTCATTATTACCTCTAGAATTTTCTTGAACTTCGGCTAATAATTTTTTATTATTAGCTCTAGAATTTTCTTGAACATCGGCTAATAATTTTTGACTGTTGAGTTCAATTTTTTCCATCATTGCTGCAAGCATCGTACTTAAATCCATGCTGTTTGTGGTTGCACGAGTAGAAACTTCCATTTCTTCTTTTTCGTCAAACTCGTAACCATCAATGTCCATATTGCGCCGCTTAAATTCATCTAGAAGCCTCTTCTGCAATTCTACTTTATTACCTGTTGTCGGCAATGCCAGCTTACTCAATTCTTTCTTGAGTTGTTCAACTTTAAGTTCCTCAAATTTCATGTCTGATTTTTTTTTTTTTTTAAATGCAATTTCACTTCTGACACCAGTTGTTACGTTTATGCCTTTTATAAACGTTGGATTATTTCCTTTAAATAAACCTTTTATAAACTTTGGTTTACTTCCTTTAAATAAACCTCTTGATTTCTTTTATTGCAATCAAAAACAGTTGAAATTAGTTTTAAAATTAAGAGCACTTTATTTATTAAGATACACTCAGATATTGTTTTTATATCACTTTACTTATTACACTTATGGTTACACACTTTAATTATCAAACTCACTTTGATACACACTTTACAAGCTCTATTGTAATACTGGTCACGCTAGCTGTGTTGTTCGGCTATTTATAGTAACATAGTGCTGTTCGGTAACATTCGACAAAGTTCTCGTATGTACATTCTAGTACATTCGAAAACCGTTACATTTAAATTAAGACGTTAAGTAATAGGTACGAATAATAGAAGTGCCTAAAAGTATGCTACACATAACAACAAACATCATGTTCGAAAAACCAGCAAAACAAACTAATACAAATACAACTACAGTAACTTTAACTGTTACAAATAAAATAAATTAAAATGTAAATTAAGCTATTTAAAAATAAATCTGTAACAATATGTTCTTACGTCAAAACATATTTAACTCGGCATATATAACTTCACACACATTGGTAATTTGTTATATTCAAAGATAGCCATGTACTCAATACGTTGTTTTGTGGTTTCTAGTCTACACCTGGGTAACCATAAATTTTGTTGATTCCTTGTATTGAAGATCAATTGATTTTATAAAAAATTAACAGTTGTTTAAGGATTTATACACATACATCAACATATGAAACATGCACAATGTATGAATTGGCATAATTGGTATTGCAAACATTGCTATAAATAGACATTGTTGAAAATGTAAATGGTAAATTATATACAATTTTAAGGGCTTTATTCTGCATACTCTGAAGTGCTTTTAGGGCTGCTGTATTATTATGTCCATATATCATAACCATATAATTTAAGTGACTTTGTACCAATGCAGTAGTATAGTAGTGTGGCAGAAATATGATGGCTTGTATGTCTTAAATAAATCTATGCGCTAAATTATTTATTTCTTGAGTAGTCTTGTTATGTTGCAATTAGTTTTTCTTTGTCTTTTGAAAATACCTTCTAACTAAATGTCGAAGAGTGATCTGCGAAATATCCAATGTTTTTAAGACAAATTGTTAAAATACTTTAACTTTTTCATCTGAAACTTTGTAAAATACTTGTAAGCTTGTTTTCGTTTTAGACTTAAGACTCGTCTTCTCTTTATATATGTGCGTTTAATACATGCCAAAAGTCACCCTTTTGCTGAGTGTCACTTGCTAGTACCCAATAATAGTAAAAAATCAGAACACGTTCTTCCTCTCTGTAAACACCACAAGCATTGCCGCATCTTCGTTACAGACAAGAATTAGGTTCAATGTACTAACTGGCATCAATGCATTTTTCCAATATACTTTTGTTTTGAGTTTTTTGTTTCCTTTTTTTGTTTATCACCCACATAAGCTGGTCAATAAATGAAAAGTATTGGCCAGCTCTTAGTGTCTCTGTATTTCAAAAGCCTAATTTTCATTTCATCAATCTAGAAAATATAAAAATTGCTACAAACAAAAAATAGCGACCTATTTTAATTATTTACGTACTACTGACGATAAAGAACTCGTTATTTCAACGCAGAAACAACTTGTATTTCACTATTATTTTTAAGGTATATTTACTCATCAGGTAGTCGCAGTTCGGAGAGAATTGTTTTGTTTATATTTTTAATATATGAAGTTTGACATTTTAAATAAATGAAAAAGAGAGAAAATTGTTTTTTATTTATGGACTTTGACAGCTGAAATTTAAAATAAGTGATGAAAAAAATAATCAGCTGACGAATCAAGACTACCTGATGAATAAGTATGCCTTGTATTATTTTAAAGAATATGATTTTATGTATTTAAGCATTTGAAGTGTTTAGGAAACTTTGATTAAAACTTCTATAGTTGTAACTACTGTAGAAAACCAGAATAAAATTTAATACTCGCAGTGTCGCTTACGATAAAAATGCGTATGTATATGAAAAATGTAAAAACAAAACAAACAATTAAATGAACCTTATATTTAAACGGTAAAATCCTATAAATTTGTAGGATGATTCAATTGGTAGTTGTAAACTATTTGCAGCAAAAAACCAAATTTCGATACAGTGTCGCTTACGATATAATCGAAAATATGGCTCGAACTAATTAATTAGAAATGTAGATAACAAAAATTTATTAAGCTTACACAGACTTTACATGAATCATATGCCCAATTGACATCCTATCATAGGAGTCGTAGGTTGTAAGAATTCACTTATACATATTAAAGGAAAACGGCCATAGTACTTAACTTTTCAGCTATGATGTATTTAAACGTCATTCTATTATCATTCTATTGTAGGTAAAATTGTTGTAAGTGTTGTATTAAATATTAATGTAGAGGTTATAAACAAAATGTGTATAACTATTTACTACGACATATAACTTCTACAATAGGTTGTGAGTTGGGCAATTGTATCTTAGTTTTGTATTCCTTTTAAATTAAAACAACTATTCTTCTCTCTTAATACAGATAACTCATGAAAATTTTTAATTAAACTAATTGGATTTTACAAAAAAAAAAAAATAAATAAATAGAGAATCAGAACAACAATTTTAATGCAGCAATGGCATCAAGTTGGCGTTATGGCAAACGAAATAAATACCGTACCAAAGGTAAGTAATTTATATATATGTACATACATAAATCAATGTTTATAACATATACATTTACTATGTACCTGAGAATGTTTTGTAAATAAAAAGAGCTTTTCATTGATTGGTTAGTGTTTTAAAAGAAATGCATGCATTTATATACAGTGAGCCAATTCAAAGTAGACTCTCATATTTTACTATGTCATATAATTCATATTAATATGGCTAGTGACTTTGAACACCTTTTGTTAACAAATTATGTATTTAATACAAGAAAGAAGACAAAGAGATGACGCTGTTAAAAATTGTATGTATACAGGAAAGAAGAAAATAGAAAATATTCTCTCTGAGAGGTGAGAAGCGAAGAAATTCTCTCTGAGAGACAGTATGGTTAAAAGTATAACATAAACAATTTCTTATACATAGGAAACAAATGTGTAAAGTCATATTATTTTTTTTTGTATGGAAATTACTAACAAAAATTTTAAGCATGCATAAAATAATATGAAATAGTACAAATACGACTGATATGCAACCACTTTGAATTGGCCCAGTATTTCTTAACTATCGTTGGAGAGCGCAACGACATTCCGTACATGTCTTTTATAAAAAATCTTTAAGTATTTTACAGACGATAACTGGAAGTTATTATATAAAAAATAAATTTAAGATTTATATTTTTTTAAATACCAACCAGATCTACAAAAACCCAAATAGTGTCTTGCAATATTATAGTTAGAGGTGATTTCGAGACGTAATTTTTTGTTACTTGTGATAAATGGAAAAACTACCAGCGTATGCTCATGAAAGTATCTCGTTAATGGACGAAAAAACCCGAAATTGTTACAGCTGTTGACAAGAGTATGCGTCATACTACAATATTTGAACTTTACTTTAGTTTCCATACATATTCAATTAAACTTACTTAATGAGCATTTGACATCTGAAAATATTTTCAATTGGTTCAAGGCGAATTCAATGAAAATTTTTCCAAATGTTTTTGATATATACATACCAAAGCGAATTCATACAGGTGAAATTATCAGCCCAGCTGATGGGGAAACTTTTTGTCAAAATTGGTTGAATTCGCCTTGATTTCATTTATAAATGCAGGGATAGGAAATGTGATTTTGGTTTCGGTATTAAAAAATTAACTTGAGTGTACTTTTTTGATAATAAATGTGCTAAATTTATGTATATTTGTTGCTTTTGCGTCATTAATATTGTTTTTCAAACATTTATGTCCTTTTTTTAATCAAATTTTATTATATTTAATATGTAAAAACAACTTTTCTATCCCTGATATATCAATTGGCCTTGACATAAAACATCCCATGAAAAGTTGCTTTGTTGTATCAATTCGCCGTTGCATATACCTTATGGATATGCCTTGATACATACGTTTTGGTTTGAATAAGAAATTAAAATAAAATAAAGAAGATATTTTATTAATCACAGAACCCTGGTCACAACAGCTGATCGGGAAGAATATCAAAATTGTTTGAATTCGCCTTGATTTAATTTATTTATGCAGGAAAAGAAAATTAAATTTTCGTTTCAGAAGAATTAGTTCAAATACAAAGTAATACATTTTGTACCCTTCACTGAGAGTGTAAGGTTATATACATATAGGTTTGTCATTCCATGTAAAATTCCTAAAATATTCATTTCCGATCCCATAAATTACATATTTTCTGAAAGCTTATGAATAGGGGAGTCGATTGAGCATTGTCCGTCTGTCCATGAATATATTAAAATCAGTTATTTTAAAGCAAAAAAAAAAAAAAAATTTGTAGCTGCATTAAGTTAAATTAAATTTAAATCGTGCAATATAGAAACTATTTAAATTACGCAAATTTATTGGCATATTGTAAAAAATTTATTTTTTTTTTTTTTTTTTTTTTTTTTTTTTCATTCATTATCATTTATTTTCATTCTATTCCATACAAATAATTGCCTCGCGCCTTAAAGGCATTGTAGAGGCGAGTTGGCCAATAAAACAAAAGAAATTAAAATAAAAAATTTACATGAAATATATATGTATACATATTATGTATATGAAAATACTAAGAGTTATTATGTTATATGTAGGCAATTTATAATAATAATAAAAAAAGAAAAGATTTTTTAATTATTTAAAATAAATGTTCATTAATATTATGCAAAATATATTCTTTTAACAATTTTTTAAAAACTGATATTCTTGACTCATTTTTTAAGTTTTGTGGCAAGTTATTGTACTCGCGACTACCCATAAATTCAATCCGCTGTTTAGTTAGTTCCAATCTGCACAACACTATTCTTAAATTTCCATTATTTCTCGTACTTATATAATGGTGACTCCTTGGAAACCGTAATGTGTGATGTCCAATATTATTCATACACTTAAAAACATACAATAAGAGTTGTAATTTATAAATGCCATGTATAGGCAAAATTGTTTGACATATATCAGTATATAAAGAAATCGTTGGATAAAATACCGGAAGATTATACACTACTTTAAGAGCTTTGTTTTGCATTCGTTGGAGAGACTTTAAACTACTACTTTTCTTATGACCATAAGCAATTGCCAAATAATTAAGGTGACTTTGAATTGTAGCATTGTAAATTAAAAGTTTTGTTACCACATCAAATTTATTTTTAAATTTGTATAAAACACCAGTAGTTTGAGCAATTTTCATTTTCAAATATTGTATATGATTATCCCAAGAAAGATTGTTTTGAATATTTATTCCCAAGTATTTTAACGAACTTACTTCAAAAATTTCTTTACCATCTACAAAAATGGAAAAGATATCATTAGAACGACTCGGCCTAAATCTAATTAATTGTGTTTTATTAGCATTTAATATGAGTTTATTAATTCGAGCAAACTCACATTGAAATCTTAATTTATTATTTCGTAAAATAAATTATTATCGAATTTTTCGGAAGTCCTTCCATTAAAGATTTTACAGTTGCTTCTGTTACCTTTTTGGAGAAGGTGGTCCATCTACACTTAAAATCGGACATGTTCTGGGACACCTTTCCTGTGTTCATCAATTCCTTTTTTACAAGAGCCCAGTACCTTTCCACAGGCTTAGGTTCTGGACAGTTAGGTGGATTTGCCTCTCGTGGTACAAAAATTACTTTATTCTTTGAATACCACTCAAGTACCTTTTTTTCATAGTGACATGATGCCAAATCTGGCCAAAAATATGTAGCCACTCGGTGCTGTCTCAAAAAAGGTAAAAGTCGTTTTTTAGGCACTCCGTGATATACATTTTGTGTTTATCGTGCCACAACTGCAAAAAGCTTGCCACACGAGAAGTTTTTTAGGGAATTTTGTTTGTTTTTTTGTCCGGATCTCTTCCTGAACATTACCTCTTTCATCAGCACCATAAAAATCTTGGTCGGAAAGTTGAGAAAAGTCTGCCAGTACGTATGTTTCGTCATCCATCACACAACAGGTGAGATTGTTTATAAAATATGCCTTCAATTTTTTCGCTCGTTTTTTTGCTTCAAAGTGCTTTGCCGAAATGCAATCTGGAACTTTCTGAACTTTGTATGTCTTCAGCCTAGCATAAGCTCTGACCCTTTGGACAAAACTATTAGAGCATTTGACCGTACGCGCTGCTTTTCAGATGGAAGTGTTCGGTGCTCCTCGAAACAGTTGCTCAACCTCTTTTGCCTCACTAATATCCCTTGGACCTTTTTTATTTCCTGATCCAGGTTGTATTTCAATGCTCAGGTATTCCGGCTTAGGTAGACGGATTTTTTTTGAAAAGTTTTGATTATATTTTCACGTACTTTTTTTTCGTAGACCATTTTGATCGTAATAACAACCGAAATTAATGAGTTTTAAAATAATAATATCTGACATATATGTATATATAAAAGCTAACGTGATAAAAAGAAAAATTATTTATTGCACGATTTGAGTTTTATTTAACTTAATGCAACTACAAATTTTTTCATTACACTCCTTATGAATTACGTACATACATACAAACATACGTATTGCTAGGCGCAAAATTGGGACGAACGACGAATTTTTCGTCGCGAATATTCGTCATCACAAATAAAACACATTTGTGTATATGAGAATGCATACAATGGTGGCGTCAGTCGAAGTTTGCTATTAGATTAGATTTATTTCTATTTCTTACGCCGGCGAACGACGAACAAAATGGTACAAGGTGACCATTTTTTTATTAAATTTGTGTTTATTTCTCAACTTTTTAGGAAAATAAAGCTAGTTTTTACTTTAATAATTGTTTTATATTTTATTTTAAAACATTTAAAAGAAGTATAAAAAAGTTAAGTACAAAACTTTGTTTTTATTTGTGTTTTTGCAAATGTTTAAGTTTATTAAGTGATCTTTTTTTTATATGGTCACACTATTAGCTGTTATACCCAAACAAAATTTTTATTATTGTTTAATGCACGTACCCACGACATTTTTTGCAAACGTTTGCTTATACGTAAACAAGTTTTTATTATTACAGAAATTATATATATTGTTTTGTTGAGTTTCACAAAAAAATCCAATTCTTCGATTATTTTTGTTTTTTCTTTGCACAAACACTAAACAAATTTATCAACTATAAAAGATGTTACTTTTTCGTCGTTGTTGTGCTTCACACGACTAATTTGCACATCGAATTTTTACCGAAGAGTTTGTCGTGTTGGGCGAAATTCGTCGTTCGTCTCAATTGTGCGCCGAGCATAAATGATTCATTATCTTTATAATGACTTTATTGAGTTTATGTATGTATGCCTAAAAACTTAAAAAAAATAAAAAAAAAAATAAAAAAAAAATAAAAAACAATAAAAAAAAAATAAAAAAATAAAAAAAAAATAAAAAAATGTAAAAATAAAAACAAAAAACAATTTTTTTTGTCTTACCTGGGATTCGAACCTACGTTCATCTAGTTTGTATTGGTGTGAAAAGATATTTTGGTACCTTACACGGGTCTTGAAAATGGAGGCTTCAAAAAATTGATTTCAACATACACACGGACAGACGGACAATGCTTAATTGACTCGCCTATTTATAAGATTTCAGAAAATATATGCTTTATTGTAGAAATTTCCCACGGAATGACAAACCTATATATACCTTTACACTCACTGTTAGGGGAATAATAAAATGAACGAACCTATTGTATAGAATTGTGTCTTCATTAAACAGGCTTGTTAGGTCTGTATAGTCGAATCTGCCGCAATTAAGTATCAATTGTTTAATTATTTGATTTCTTGTATGGTAAATTGAACTAATGAAGATTTCATTTGGTTATTGTTTATTTCTTAATTGCGCTATTAGGATATATTTATTTCTGAACTAATGAACATCAACTCTTGATTATCACAAAAACTGAACTTGTGCAAATCCCAGAAATAGTCTACCAAACATAATTCTTTAATGAAATAAATATTAGACAAGATAACTATACAGTCGACTCGCGATAACGTGAACTATTAAAAACCGAGCGTGTTGCATTTGCGAAGTTGTTCATGTTGACGAAGGTGTAACTCTCAAATTTCCACATAAATATTTTAACTCAAATTCATATAGTTTTTTGTGTTTCAGATTGTTATGTATATATGTTTTGTTAAGAAAAAAAGTTAACGTACTTATTTAAAAAAATAAGTTACCTTTTTAGGATTATCTTTTAATTTTTGAATATTAATTTCTTAACAAATTCCTTCTTTCAAAATAGTTAACGAGATATCGTCTTCACAGTTTTCTTCATCTCCTAAAGTGCTTAAAACGTTCAGCCAGCATTTTGCTATTGTTTTCTTTTCAGAACGTTGCTAAGTTGAATTTTTATCGAAAATAGTTCAACCAATTTCTAAAAATGGCAACTGTCATCCATTACGATTTAGAACAATTGTAGTCCACAGGAGATTCAAAACTTCTAAAAGAGCGAGGATACCTCTCCAATCACAAGAAGTTTAACTTTTGAATTTTGGTAGTTTTTGTAACTTTTTTCAAAAAAAACTTAAGATTAGATAATGCTAAATCAGCAGCGCTCACTAAACTAAAGCTGAGCAATCATTTACTGGGACACCACTTTTTTTAAAAGCAATTTGGATAACCGACAAATTTTTTCACGATATAAGGCTTTGTCACTGTGTTTACGCTACAGAGTATTTAGTGTAAACAAATTATGTTCATGTTATCCGGTGTTCACGTAAAGCAGTGTTTTTGTTACCGCGAGTCAACTGTATAATTTTATAAATATAAATATCTATGTATGTATGTATGTATGTATGTATGTATGTATGTATGTACACTGGTGGCCAAAACAAAACCAACTCATATTACACTTTAAAATAATTGGAAATTAGTGCTCTTAAAAAGACTAAGACGAAAAGTTTTTCTTTTAAATTATTGATAATTTATTCCTTAAAGCATAGGTATAAAGAAATTATAATTCATTGTTTTAAAATATTTTTTTTTTCAAAATAACAAAAAAACTATAAAATATGACTGGTCAAAACTAAAGCAACTTCTGTATTTTTGTCACAAAACTTAAACATAAAATCAGTAATCGATGGCGTAACCTTTGTTTTTGATGATGGCGGCGGCACATCTGCGGGGCATATTCATAAATATTTTTTATACAAAATTATCTTTTATAAACCCCTTATAAAACTATTTTAATTTTTTTATCAAAATTTCCGTACGTACTTTGTTTTTTAACTTTTTGTTATAAACTTTTTCTTAAGCAATTACGGCTAAATGTTCAATAGGAATTTTATGCGTTGAATGCTTTAGCTTAAAGTAAGATGAAATACCAATGTAGTTATAAATAAGTATGTATATTGTATACTATGTATGTATGTATGAATGTGTATATCTCTTTATTAAAAATTTTTAATTATTTAAATTTTATTGTCTCCTTGTCGGTTTTGTTTCTATTTTTTTCTGTAATTTTTTCTTTTTTTTTACAGAAATTGAGCCTGAATTTTTAAAAGTTGTAAGAAATCGTTATGGTTTATTGTTATTTAGAAAAGGTTAGTGATATAAGTTATTCATATCGCTAATTTACTTCAATAGGGGCCTTATATCTTAAAATTTACTACTAGGGGTTATTCGGTAATTCTAATTGAAAGAAAACTTTTTCGAATTCCTATGTTTTAAACATACAAACTCGATTGATTGATTTATTTTGTTTTAAATCGAGTTACAGAGTAAGTTCCCTTTTAATTCTTCTGTTATATTTTGAGTTAGTGATGTATTGGGTAATCAATGATAGATTTGAATATAATCTTTTTAGTCTTGTTTTCATATAAACAAATTTATTGGTTTGCAAATCAATTGAAAAACACAAAAACACAAAAAAAAAACGTTATTTTTACAGATCTGACAATGATAGATTTTTTTAAATATATTTATTAAATTATGCTTAAAGAATGCTTATATTTATTTAACTATTGAAGTGAATAAGCAATATGTAAATGAATTAAAAAAAAAACTTTTGCATCTCATTATATATATTTTTACAAAATCAATATCATCTTTCGAAATTTGTGGCTGTAGTGCTCGACTTTCTGCTAAAATTTTGGCCTTGAGTTCAAGAATTGGGCTTGTTCACATATAATCGCTCCTTAAAATAATCCCAACGAAAATAACTGAACGAGTGCTTACAAATCTGACAAACACGCTGGTCAATTAATTTCAAAATTTCTAGAATTTATTCGCTTCCCAAAATTTTAGCTAAAAAGAGTAATTTCTGAGCCAGTGTGGGCAGTGTTTTTAAGAGCAGGAATGTCAAAAATGTTCTATTTGAAACCGATACTGCTCTCTATTGACGGTTACAGTACCTTCCTCATTTTGGAAAAAGTAAATCCCATTGATATTACACTCAATAGGGTGCAATTGACGTTGCTGAATAGCTCTTCGATTTTCAGAACCAAAGAATGTACAGCAGTTATGCTTATTATAACAAAGTTATTTATGTAAATGAATATGAACTTTATCACTCATAAACAGATTTTCAATAAAGATGATATCATTTCTGGCCAACTGTTGAAATCATATTGCAAAATTTTGATGTTGCCGATGATCTAGCAGTTTGAGTTTGTGCACCAATATGAATAACAGTAAATCACATACATACACTCTAAAACACTTTTGCTGAAAATTAGGTCGATAATAGTAGGCAACACTTTACAAGCTATTGTCGACCTAAAATTACACAACTATTTTTTTTAAACATAGTGTTGATTTTTGAACATAATTTTTTTAATTTAGAACAAGAAATGTTTAAATTTTTTACACAAATTGTGTTTAATTTCTTCCCATTTTTGTTTAATTTTTTCTATTTTTTCTTTTATAAAAAATGCGTAAAATTTTTGTATTTTGTAAAATTACATTTATTAAAACAATACATTATACACAAATAATATATAATAATATGAAGCTTTTTGCTTCTCATTTGCGAGGGATAAAATCTAAAAAAATATCGCATTAAGAACTCAAAAGCTTGCGATATATCCTTAGGATAAACAATTTTAAATATATAACAATAGCAAAGCAACTGCAAAACTAGATCAAGTACATATATTAAAATCCTTCGCCTTCGATGTAATCTCCTTTTCAAACCAAATATAAGCAGCGGATGTACGACCTTTCTCTATGGATATTTCTAAAAGTACAAATGAAAAATTTAATTTAGGACAATTTTTTTTTTAATTGAAATCAAGTATAAAAATGACGTTTACCAACTATAGGTATCCAGGGAGTAACTTTTTCTATATTGCCTTTAACCTCGCCCATCGTGGAGCCAAACTATGGAATACAAAAAGGATATGTATATATTTAAGAGTCTTATAAACTTAGGTTTCAGAAAATGCAAACATTACTTTTTATTCTTTAAAGATGAGCGTAAAAGAAATGGCAAAAGTTCAGCAAACATCTGATCTGAATATGAGAACGCAAATTATTTTTGCGGTCGAGGCCCATAGAAGAGTGATTCCATGTGAAATGTACTGCGTAGTAATAATTGCTAAATATTTTTCCGCATTTTAAATACAAACACTTAAACACATAGTTTTTTTTCTCTATGTGAGTACAAATGCAAATTTTTAATTCTTAAACTTTACAATTTCTTTTAAAAATTTTGCACACAAACATTTTTTAATTTTATAACTTAACTTTGTCTTATCACTATTTTATAACATATAATCTAAGCAGAGTATAAATACAACATAAAGAAACGAATTTTTATAAACTTTAAATTACTTTAAACACAATAAATTTGTTTTAATCACTATCGAAAAATATGGCGTGCTTCTATTGAAGCGTTTACACTTTAATGCTTCTTCTTTCTTTTGTAGCTTTGTTTAAACATTTTTCTGCTGTTTTTAGACAGATATGCTTAATATTCAACATTTTGATGTTACTTAGGCATATGCAGCTGATTTTTAAACACAATATGTTTAAAAATAAACACTTTTAACGGCATATTTGTTTTTTTGAGTAAAATTAGACAAATTATGTTTTTTTGCTACAAATAACCACAAAATCGATTTAATTTTAGACATCACGAATTTTTTCAACAATAATTTACACACTATATGATCCTAAATTTGGTATAAAGTTTTAGAGTGTATCTAGCTGAGCAGAATGCCTTCTAGTAGACGTTGCGTTAACACGTTGCTCTACACACTCAATATTTTCCGTAGTGTGAGTTAAACGTAGTGCTTACCGGTTCGTGGCAAATTTCTTACGGTGCCTTGTTGGTGGAGATGATGAATTTAGCAACGAATAATTACTTCAGAGGCCGAAATACTGACGTAAAAATGTCGACAATGTGTTCTTTGTGTTAAAATAATTGATCACTGATCTCGAGTTCACTTTTAACATTCTTATTATTACAAACACTTTTTAATTGTGATAAATAAAAGAATAATCCGAAAAAATATATTTTGCCGACACTAGCCGAGTAGAATGCATTTTCGAAACCAGCTACGATATCATCATTAACAGTCTTTTGATCGGTAGTTGCGTGTTGGATGTAAATATATTAAATATCTTTTATGTAGTATATACACATACAACTCTTGAGAGAATTGTGTTTAAAAATTTTTGTAAAAATAAATTTAATTCTTTAATTGAAAAACATTTTCGGAATTAATATTTTTGCATATGTATTTCCCCTTCCATTTTAGCCGATATATTATATTTATTTATTTATTTTTATACCCTTCACACAGTGAAAAAGGGTATATATAGGTTTGTCATTCCGTGTGAAATTTCTACAATTTTGATTTCCGACCCCATAAAGTATATATTTTCTGAAAGCTTATGAATAGGGGAGTCGATTAAGCCCTGTCAGTCTGTCAGTCTGTCCGTCTGACCGTCTGTCCGTGTGTATGTTGAAATCAAGCCCCCCGACATAGGTTGGACCCGGGTAAGGTATTAAAATATCAGAAATATTCGGGAGTAGATTGGTATTGAAAATCAAGAACATCAGTACATAAACAACTGAGATATGAGCAAAAACCCACGACCACCTCGATTTTTTTTCACAAAAACAACATTACAACAACAACATACATACATACAAACAAACGTGTATACTGGTTAGAGAAAACGTGGCATCGAATCCCAGCTGAGCCAAAAAAATTTTTTTTTTTTTTTAAATTTTTTTTAAAATTTTTTTTTTTTATTTTTTATTTATAATATTATTTATATTTTTATTATTATTTTTTTTTTTAATTTTTTTTTTATTTTTTTTGTTTTAATAATTATAATTATATATAATAATTTTTTTTTAAATTTTTTTTTAAAATTTTTTTTTTTTATTTTTTTAAAATTTTTTTTTTTAATTTTTTTTTTTTCGTTTTTTTAACATACATACGTGAATTTATAATTTTACAATGGGATGTTTTTATATATGTATGTACGTATTTCATATGGGATGAATGGTGACACAAACTACTGTTATTTCATGACTACATGTTGTGAAGGGTATATAAGATTCGGCACGGCCGAATATAGCGCTCTTACTTGTTTTTATTAAGATTTTCAACATTTTGTATGTATGTACATACATATATCTATTTTTGGTTACATTTTTTTACCTCTGTATTGTTTAAATACGCATACATTTGTAACATAAGCATATAATTAAATATATTAAATAGTGAAAGTAAACAAATATTGTTTATTCACGTTTTAAAAACTTTTATTTTTTATTTTAGTTTCTCAAGATTCTGAAGATTACTATCGTTTGGATCCAAAAAAATCTGCTGCAGAGAATTGCTACGATATTTATACATTATTGTGCTGTCGTGAAACACGCGATACGAAGCGACTGTTTCTTCTTAATGGATTGGCCACATTATGCCAACAACAAGAACAGCAAACTAAAAAACAAATATCTGCAGCAAGAGCCGCACAGTCAATTGGAAGTGCTACGACTTGTACAACAACACTCACAACTGTAGTCACAATAGCGGCATCAAGAAAAAGTTTAGGATTTTCGATAGAGGAGTTACTCTATTGGTATGTTTTTATTTGTTAACGTACTCGTATATAAAAATATTTTTTCTATTTTATTTATTTATTACATACATCAGACGCGAATCCAGCTTACTCGTGCGTGAATTGTTTGTTTAATAGCTGTCAAAACTAGTACTTATCAAAGGAAAAATTTTGTTTTTTGTTTTATCTTCTTTTTTTTCGAATTAGTTTTACAATTTGCAAAATTATAGCTAAAAATAATAGCTGAACTTGGACTGCATTTCGGCTTCAAAAAAAAGTTTATGATTGGCTAATTGACATGGTGTCGCATTGACATTGCTTTCCGAGCACCATACGTGCCTGTCTACATGTGGTGTCTCCATTCACCTTTTCCGCAGAAAGATACAGGCACCAATCGATCACAAGTTTCTACTTACATGATGTTAAAATTTTTTTTAAACAAAAATATAAAAATAATATCGTCTGTGTTCTGTATTCCGAGTGAAATTAAATCTCTCAAAGTTACATTGAAACAGCAATGATATGGCAATTCCGAGTGATGATTTAATAGAACTCGGGCGAATTAAAAAATGTTTGAAATCTACTTATAAAAAACTGAGTGTACAAAGAGTATTTGTTTTTTTTTGAAATATTGATGGCGGTGTATAGTCATTCTGTTTGTAATTTCTACAATACTAATTTCTGACCCTATAAAGTATATATTTTCTGAATAGGGGAGTCGACTAAGCAATGTTCGTCGGTCTGTGTGTTGGTTGAAATCAACTTTTAGAAGCAACTACATGCTGTACAGATCTGTATGTGATATTAATCTTTTTGAAATGTCCGGTAATGAATCGCTTTTAAATTCCAGCACAATTGTCCTATAAATTTCTAAGATATCAATAAATAAACACGACTGCCACTGTTTTCTCCCCATATTTTGACCACAAAAATTACCATTTTCAGACCTAAAATAATATAATAGACACCTTTGTTACGTTTTGTGGATATGATATGCCTCTAAAGATATTCATGAACAATTTTGGACAAATCGGTCACTACTCGGTAAAGTGAAAGGCAAATATTTTTCGAAACAATAAATATTACCAAAATTTACAAAAGAAAATCGATTTTTTCAGCTTCTAGACAACCGAGAGAGTCAATATAGATTTCAAATTGAAGGCTTGACTAGTGCAATATAATACACTAAAAAAAACTTAGTGAAATGGCGGACAACAAATTTATATATGTATGGGTATTTCAAAATGTGATTTCTTGAACCCCCTAAATATTAGTATCAAATGAAAGGGCTTGACTAGTAGGCTACAGATAGGTAGGTAGGTAGGAAAGGGGGATGCAGAAAGCAGTATCTGCCTCCTACACCTACACTCGGAGACCAATAAGGTCCATTGCGCTACAGATAACTACTTAAAAATTCAAAATCAAAGATGGCGTCAAGAATAATAAAGTAAAAATGGTGTATAAAATAAAATCTAGGCTAAGCTTCGATGTGGCCATTATACCTTCATATGTACATGATGGTGAAGGGTATTATCAGGAATATGGCACTCTTACTTATTCGAAGTGAATTTTAACAGAAGTAAGTGTATGCCGAAACATAACTTTGAATAAAAACGATTAAAAAATTTAGTTGGCACAGCTTAGCGGGACCGGACCGGACCGGTCTCGGTAGTATAAAAATAAAAAAATTAAAAATAATAAATGGCAAGTAAGCTTCAAAAAAAAAAAAAATAAATAAATAAAAGAAAACAATTAAAAACTAGTTATCCAACATTAAACACTGCGCAAGCCAAACACGTTTTCTTTTTTTTTTGTAAACACATACGTAAACTCAATTTATAATTCTGCAATGGGTTGTTTTTTTATATGTATGTATGTATGTACGTATTTCATATGAGATGAATGGTTATACAAACAATTGTTATTGCATGACTACACGTTGTGAAGGGTATATAAGATTCGGCACGGCCGAATATAGCACTTTTACTTGTTAAAATTTTTTAAGAAAAAAAAAAATGTTTTTCTTTTTTCGTTTAAAGCTTAAGTGCATCTCTTATTCACACATTTACACAAGTTCGTGCCGCAGCTTTACGTACCATTCGCTATTGTCTGACCACAATTAAGGACATTAAGGTGTTTAATTCTCTGCAGTTACCGCATCTCCTATGCCGCTCTATAGATTTAATGCTTAAGAATGATGACGAGCGTGTGCAAGCTTTGAAATTGGTGAGTATCTGTTAGATGATGATCGTATTATAATTTTTATTTATTCGTTTATATACATGCATATGTCTGAATATTGTTGTAGGTAAGAAAAATGCTTGCAATATCGGCGGAAAATATCAGTCCAGTTTTGGTTCGTTGCTTGGTGTCCCTGGCGGATACGGGTATTGAAGAAAGTGATAATTTGTTGAGAGCATGTTTGGCAACGCTATGTGAATTTGCTGTGTTAAATCCAACTCTACTTATCTGCTGTGGTGGAGTTACGTCAATAACACGAAACGTGTTAGAGTGTCATAATCCACGCATAGCGGAAAGTCTGAGCGGAGTACTATTATATTTGCTGGAATGGCCTCAAACTCGCAATATATCAGGCGTGCGTTTAGACTGTCTGGCAGCGCCCTATTGCGACTTTACATATCGTCTAGGGATTATGGATAAGAATAAGTAAGCTATTGTGGTTTTAGTTTCATTTTATAATTTATGTGCAGCATACAATATTTATGTACATATAAATACGTGAATTTTTGTGCTAACTGATTAATTTGCAGAGACGCTCGTGAATTACGGTATACAAGTTGTCGGCTTGCATTGTTGTCTGTCTTGCGCAGCTGGACTGGGACCATTGAATTCTGTGATCCAAGTAAACCATCTGGTTTAAAAGCAATAGTTGATGCTTTATATCTAAATCAAATAGAAGTTAGAGTATGTACATACATATACCTATTTATTTATTCTTACGAATTTGCTATTTAAACCTTAAAAATATATTTGTTGCGATTACAGAAAGCAATACTGGAATTGCTGTTTGAACTATTAGGTCTTCCACAACCGACATGGACTGAAGATTATGTTGTGGCTTTACAGGCGGTTGATCCGTCAGATTTTCAAGACAACTGGCTTTTAAGTAATGGCTTCGTTGCCGCAGAGGGACGCAGTATTCTGCCAAGTTTGGCTGCCCGTACGCCAAATGTATGTGAACAGCATTTAGCTTTGCAGTTGTATTGTTTTCTTGAGACGGGTCTTGTTAATGCTCTAGTAGAGGTTATAGTTTCAAGTGAAATTGCCGTATCCGTTGCTGGCACCGTTCTAATAGGTAAAATAATCCATTTAATGCACACACATCTTCCGGCCGATATATGCAGCAATAGCCCCGCTTTGCCGACTCTTATATCACACGCAACCCAAGGAAATCAACGAGCTAGTGCAGCTATTTCAGCATTGCAGAGTTACCAAAAAATGCTAAGAAATCGACCGGCTTCCAGTAGTCTATTTCTAGATAGTATTATTCAAGAAGGCTGTAAGTTCAGTTAAATAAACAGATTCTAAAAGGATTCAATTTATTTAAAATTCCGTTTTCGGGTTTTAGCTCTAATACACACACGACTTTTTAGACGAGAAATAAATACATTACCTCTTCCGGGTGGCTTGCAATCGCCTTCTGCTACCTCGCAGGCAATTATTGGTATAGGACAGACACAAACTTTAGTCGGTAGTATGGAAAGACCACGTCTTGATTCTGTATCTTCAAGTGACGAGTCAAACTCGCAGTCTTCATCGACAAGAAGATCAAGTTTTCGCTTGAAATGTAAATTTTTACCTTTTTTGGAAAATATCAAGGTGAATCGTCTAATTAAAGACTCGAATGTTTTAAACACTAAAGATGGATCTGGCTGGGATTGGGAAGTTGTATCTACAATCATAAGGGTAAGAATAAGATTTGATTTTACCAATCTATTCAATATATTATGTATACATTTTGTAGTGTAATTTAATACGAAAAATGGAAGAGCCGAGTGTACAGTTCCTGAAAAATCTTATTGGTTATTTTAAACCCAGTCATAACCACTTTTCACATCAGGAACTCGTGCATGGCAAGTCGTTGCCAGTTTACGTTAAGGTTGGCTTGGATTTAATAGACTGGTTGCTGGCAATTAGCCCCTTCGAAAGCATTCGGATGTTGACTGATTTTTTTGCAGACGTAGCCACACAGTTGTTGGCTGTCACCACATCAAATCGTGCACACGATTGTCTATTTAGTCCTCAACATATGGAAAACACCATGTGTCAGCAGTATTTCTTATTTATTGGACGAATGTGTCGTTCTCAAAAAGGCATCAGTATTTTAACAAATACAGCCGTATTTGAACAGTAAGCATTTTAAGCAATTTTTTATAATGTCAACAAGCTCCAAAATATTTATAATCAATTCTTATAATTTTAGTCTTATTAATTTGGTACGGAACACTGTTCACGTGTGCTATGTTAAGTTAATAGTTTCCGGTTTGGACTACACGTTAGATTCTGTCACTCGAAAAGTATTGGAAAATGCTTTAAGTTCTGCGAAGATACGTACTGGTCGTCTCTATGCTACACAATTTTTGGTAGTACTATTACGATCTCGCATACCAAACTTTGAGGTATGGGGTATACCATTAATTATACAACAAACAAAAGATGGCGATCGTAGTGTTGTTCTTGCGGCGATGGATGTTCTGGAAGAAGCTTGTCATGAAAAGGTACACATCTACATACATACATACATACATAAGTATTAACTCCCGTATGCATAAAAATTACCAAAGATTTAAAGAGGGCTTATTAAACCGATTTTTTTTTATGGAATTTCGATTAAAAAACTGTTGTCAATTTTTATGCATACGACAGTAAGTTTGTGCAAAATTTATATACATTTATATGTACATAAGTCTGTATACGTCAAAACTATTTTCACTCCAAACATTTGCCGTTGCTGACGTTTAAGGAAAATAAATGCACAGTGCAATCTTATGTGAGAAGACATGAAAACAGGTGCGACAAATAGTGTTTAATGGAGATGCTTCGTTGAAGCTATATACTCCTAAAAGCGGTAAAAAAAATAAATGTTTGATTTAAGACTGTGACTACATATAGATCTCGATGACCAGCGATGTTGTTAGACAAACAATTCCAGTGAATATAATAAGTCATCTGAACATCTAGTTAGTAAATCCATATTAGTTTCAAAATTGAGAGTGTGAGCCGATGTATATGTAAAATTTACAGGGGAAGTATTTTCAGCCACAGCCGTTTTTAGTCTTGGTAATTATTCATGTCCAAAATTAAATTTAAATATAAAAATATTTTAGGATGCAAGTTTAAATGTGTGATTAGGTTGTAAAAATGTCTGATTAACATGGAGTATATCAGTTTTCTTGTCGTGTATAAATTGTTCCAGCTGCTGACTCTGTTGTTACGCCTTAAGCATTCTAGGGCAGTCTATGGCATGTTGAAGCATCGGTCCCAGCGGTCGTTGTTTGTCGTACTTAATCTGACATCTTTGAATTTAGTGCTAAATCTCATATGACAGCATTAAAAAATTTTAAGATTTTCTCCAGAAATAATAGATGGAGTAGATAGAAGTGGTGGGTATTACCAGTACAGGAAGTATGCTCTTTATTCTAATCCAGGTTGTTAGTTATCTGTGTTGCATTGTGTACTTAAATCCGTTTGGGGGAATATATACTTCTCATTACGAATATACGTTGTATTGCACTTGTCTGCGACTTACCATGGTTGTCGCAATACAAATCTTATTCCATTCATCCGTTTTTAAATTGTATTGTTTAAATTTTTTGTTAATACATTGAAAGAGATCAAGGCCAAATATTAAATTAATTTATTATTTTGATTTTATGTGGCTGGGTTTGATCTACATATATGATGTATTACATTGCATTTTAACTATCACGTTACAAACCTATGTATGTAAAAATAAATGTATGTGAGCTGAGCCAAGATATTAAATGAAAAAATTTGTCGACTTAATACTAATGCATCTATTTTAAAATATTAATGTTAATTTAATTATGTTTCTAGTATTATCTTGAAGAAATTGTTAGTTTGTGGCCAAATTTAAAATTTTTTGGCGATATTGGACGCATAATAATGGCGCGATATTATTCCATTTCGCGTGGCCTAAATCAACCGAAAGCACGTATAAAAGAGGAAATAGAATACTGGAAAAATGGATACAATAAGAGGCGAGCGTGAAATCCCTTTAAAATGGCTTTATGGAATGACTAGACTTACTAGACTTACTAGAGTGACTCTAGTAGGACTAGTTATTCGTATTGCTGAATGTTTGTTTCTGTAAATTTTTTTAAAAATAATTTTCTTTTCTTTTCATTCAAATAGATATGTACTGTTAGTTGAAGCCGACACACATTCCAGTTTAACACTACACATTCGTAATGAGGACGGCTATTATAGTCGGCGAAATTGTAATACACGTCCAATAATAATACCTCCGAATATACCGGCTCATCTATATGGTCAGATGGTTCAAACGACGCAAGGAACAACAGCTTTGAGAAAATTCGGTGATTTGCCACAGCTTATTGATGTTGTGTGTCGTGGCAAATGTTCGGATGATTTAGAATGTTTGGAGCTTAAGGCAGCACTTTGGGCTATAGCTCATGCTTCTACTCATTCGAATGGAATTGATTATTTCTTAGAATCTGGATCAAGGTACATAGATATATAGTAAATGTGATTTTGTAGTTTTAGATTAATAAAAATGTATACGCGTTCTTTTAGAATCTACGAAAAATACGTATCTTTGTCAACAAAATGTGAAGTGTATTCAATACGTGCCACATGTTTCAACGCGTTAGGTCTTATCGGTAGCACTAATGCCGGGGCTAATATACTATTTAAATTAAGTAAGTATTAAAACATCTGAAGCGATTAAAGAAGTATGATTAAAAGTTTCTGCTTTTTGTCTCTGGTGCAGAATGGTTAAGTGTTCGACATGACCGAAATACTATATGGCCAGTTCACCAGCCTGAAGACTGGATGTTAGGAAATTACACGCCTGTGAGGCATCACTACGAGGATATGCCTCCGTATAATTATACGGGGTTAGATGATCAAATTGATGGTTCCTATTATACCGGCAGCTACTGGAATTTGCTACTGAGTAGCACTAGCACTAACCGAGATGCTCTTGGAGCAGCCAGTGCTAGTTCAGAAGCTCAAGATGCTAATACTACCACCGATAGTATAAAGACATCGGGAGAAGAGGTTAGTGGAGACAATATGTCGCAACCAAATAAATTTAGTTCGCCTCGAACTAAACTAGATAAGACATCCTTATCTACTAAGCAGGTTGGATCAGCGAGCATTGGCGTTGGCGGAACAAGTGTAAGTGGTAGTGCTAGCGTTAGTGGCAGTGGAAATGTTTTACCGGTAACAGCTAAATCGAAAACACTACCAGAAGGTTCCTATTTACGTCACGGCAAACATCAGCGTTCTCTGTCAGAGTCGAAAACGACAGATGTTATAAGTCTTTTAAGTTCTGGTACCGGTGGAATTGTACCAGCGTCAAGTGCTGGTTTTTATCATACTTATCGAACTCGCTACAATTCATGTACGGACTCAAATACATCTGGTGTTAGTAGTTGTGAATCTGTTACAGGACGAGCAGCTGCAATGGGGTAAGAATAATCAAGATTTTGTACTATTTTTTTTTAAATTGTATTTAACACTATTTCTTACCTAAAATTTTTAGAGAATTTCAACAGTTTCCCCTAAGTCCCATACCCAGCATGTCAAATCTTCTAGAAATTCCTTTGGGCCAATCTTCATTACTTCGTCGTACTTCTCTTGTAGGAACATCCTACTTACAAAATGCCATCAGTCCGGTTGATATTAAAGGGTATGCTCAATTGCGCTCATTGCGTCGACATTGTCGACCTGTTTTATCCGAATCGGCTGCTGAACTCTACGATATAGTTGATCGTATGGAACTACTCTCATTTGCTTCATTTCGTCCTCGGAAATCATCATTTGGAGATTCTCAGCGCAAAATAAAAGTGCGAAGTTTAGATCGCCAAACCTCTTTGAGAATGTATGCGTAAGTTTATGACTGTTTATTCAAATTATTTACATATGGTCAAATCCTGTGATGAACACTTCAAAATGACGCATTTTCAGATTAAAACATAAACATTTTATGACCATTCAAAAGAAAGATCTTCAACTTATACATAGTGTTTAGTAGGATTTAGGTTCACTTTCAAATGACAAAAAAATCTGTTTTAAAAGGTATTTGTTGCTGAATAATTCATCACAAAGTTTTGTTGTGACACACGCCAAAAAAAACCGAAAGTTATTTTAAAAGACGAAGTGTGTTTTTTTTAGCTTTTAGCGAATTTTGAATATGAAGCATAAAAACACTCCTAAAAGAAATTTTGAATATAGGAGAATTCTATAATTATATATATGCAGCCAAAAAAAGTTGTTGTTTTTTATTAAAAGCCGTGAACCCTTTGTGACACATGCCGAGTGAAGCGAGTTAAATTTTCCAGCAGCACAAACACAGAATTTTATAAATGAATTTTTTGTTTTATGCATGTATGCTTGCCGTTACACAGTGGTTTAATACAAAATCGATATACACCAATACCTCACTTTGCGTCGTGGTTACGTTCCAAAAAAACGCGACGCAAATTGAAACGACGCAAAGTGAATTATGATTTTCTATAGCAAACCATGTAAAGATCGAAGATAGGTTCCATGGTTACGAAAATACTACTTTTTAAAAAGAAAATTGAACAAAGTAAACATATAAAAAACAGAAATAATATAAAATTTTATTACATACATGCATAAAAAAACAAAAAAAAACAAATTCAATTCAAAGAAAATAAAATATTCAATTAATTAATAAAAAACAAAATAAAAACTAATCACTGTCTGATGAGTCCATAGTGGCTGTTGTCGTAAGTCGGCTTTCTTTCACAAAAAATTGGTTCAATGTTTCCTGAACAGCTTTTTTTTAACGTAAAATAAATTTCCTTGTAGCAATTGATATTCGTAGCTACCGTCTGGGACACTTTAAAACTCCTTCCGCTGTCAAGGTCGTTTTTTTTTAAATATCTCCATAGCTTCGTCAGTCAAACACATCGCTTTGGAAATTTGTTTGGAGGTCAAATTTTGTTCTTCGGAGATTTCTATTGAACGGTCACTGTCATCTTTATTAGCAAATTGCAATTCCAGTTGCAATAGTTCTTCATTAGACAATTCTTGGTTGTGAGAGGTTAGCAATTCATTTATGTCAGTCTCAATTAGAAAGGGAATCCCCGAGTTTTGATGGCATGGCGCAATTATGCAGAAACAAAAGTCATTGCCGTATTTTAGAAAAAAAAAGAAAATTTCAAAAATAAATTAAAGACTCAAACCCAAAACAACGCAACTTCGAAAATCCAACGACGCACAGTGAAAAGTAGTACTAATTCAGCAGCGACGCAACTTCGAAAAAACGCAAAACGAAACGACTCAAAGCGAGGTATTGGTGTAAAATTATAAACGACTTGGAAAAAATCATTTTTAATTTTAATCTTTCCGAAAAAGTAAACAAAATTTTCTTTTGGCTACCAGTCGGTCTTACCATATATATTAACACTAAATTAATGATATGAACACCTAACAAATCCTAATTTATTGTATTATAACTTTAATCGATCAGGGGTAGAGTAGGATTTGCTTATAATTTTTTTAATAATATCTATGACAAAAAAGTGAATTTTCAGGGGTTCAACTGGTGGCGAAGTAATTAAGTTTAGGTGAAAACACTAATGATTTTACCATTAGCGTGTCATTGGAGATCATGTGTTAACATACATGAAAAAAGAACAAGTATTAATTTTATATACAACTTAAAAATAAAGAAAGTATAATTATTGTATACTTTTTAAAAAAAAAGAACCGTTTTAGTAATAATCGGCCTTATTCATAACAAAAAGTTAGCCACAGTTTATACACTGCGTACAACGACGTGCTAACTAGAATGCCGATTAAGCTTGGCAGCTCGTTGGCACAGAGTTTGTTCATAACAAACTTTTATCCGTCTGCTAACTTTTCATAAATCAACACTGAAATTGCATAATACTCCTCAAAATTGCAACCATTTTTTGTATATAATTTCTGATTTTGACATTTTGTTGTTTTTCCATACATACTAACAATTTTTAAAATTTTAAAATAAATTTAAAAAATAAAGGAACAATAATTTTTTATAAAAATGGAAAAGCAAGGCAAAGGGTCTGTAAATTGGCAACAGGATGAATAGGTAGATAAAAAAATATTGGCAATGTAAAACAACAACACAGAACAGCTGTTTTTCACAAGTTGGCAAACGTTTGGCAGCTCGTTAACAAAAGTTTAGCAAATCGTTAGCTAGAGTTTGGCATGTGTGTTATGAATAAACTTTATGCTAACTTTGTGCCAACTTTTTGTTATGAATAAGGCCGAATAAGAATAGTAATAAATACGAGCAAACACAATCAAAGTAACTACCGACAATATACACTGCTACACAATTGATTAAGAAGTCTTGAAAATGTAATTCGCTTTGCACTACTTTGAATTTTTTTTTGCTGGGAATCAATAAAATACATATTTTTATATACATACATATGCACATACATATGCATATGTATTTATAAAATTATATATCTTGCTTAATATTTGCTTAAAAAAATTGTGTTGGACATTTCAAAAATGTTTAGTTTGTAGACTGTTTTTCGGATTCGCTCATATGTACTTATCTACCTAAATATGTATGTAAATAATTTTTTTCTTTGTGTTTTTATATATTTGCATAGACATTTAGATACCGAAGAATTACAAGTACCACTGCCATCGTTAAATGTGCCGAAATTTTTATCTCAAACCGACTCTAAAGGACCTTGTTATGCTGGTGAGTTCTCTAAATATTAAACACACACATAAATTTGTATGTAAGAAAAATTTAATAAACCTACATGCATGCATACATATCGCATTTATACATTTTTGTGGTAGTAGACAGATTTTTATCTTTACAAATGTTTTATATTGTTCTATTTATATAACAAATCCATACAAATGCACATCTTTAACAAATATTTTTTTATTAGGAATAAGCCTGCCAAAAAATCTTTTAGACATGTTCCCATCCCGCAATCTTTCACGAACATATGTTTCGCAAGATATACAAGATCAAGATCTAATGGATATTAATTTGATGACATCTAGACAACTTCATCTTAACGATTCCCTAAATAATGAAGGAGGAGATGAATCGTCAGTTATATCGTCCCTGTCTGATGTGTCTTCGGTAAGCAAACGTTCGAAGTGGACGGGAGGCAAACATGGACGCAGTAATTGTTTATACTGTTGCCGCCTACGAAAATCTCAGCATTCGCAAAATCAATCCCGTTCAGCCGATGGAGCGGCAGGTGATTTTTCATCAACGTCTACGTTGTGCGAAATGTATACAAATGCTTCTGCGGCTTTAGTAGCGGCCGGTATACAGGCCACCGTAGTCTTGTCAAGAAAAGGAGGAGGCACTCACACAGCTGGAGGAGGAACTGGATGCTCTTCAAATAAACTACCTTTGTTTAATCAACAACAACAGCAGCAGCAGCAGCAACAACCGTTTAGTAATACATCTTCAATACAACTGTCGGAATTGCAGTTTCATTCACCTGAAAGTATTTTAAGCGAAGAAAGCTTGCCTGATAAATTGACGGCAAATATTCTTTACAACGTTCAACGTTTAGCGAATCCCGTTAGCGCTAAGCAATGCAAAATGGCATTATTAGAGCTTAAACAAAAACATCCTTCTTCTTTTCAAGATATCTGTCTGTATTCTGAAGTTTGCCGAACGTTGGGACGCAGCAGTTACCGAATGAACGCAAGACGTTTTCTGCAAGAGTTGTTTTTGGATTTGGACTTTGATTCGTTTTATAGTGAACCGTTAAATATTATAAATAAGAAAGAGAAGGAATCGTTTAAAAATTTCGAAAAGAAGGAGAGATCGGTTGGAACAGACAAACTTTCGTTGCTAAAGGAAAGAATGAAAAGAGATGTAAATTCATGTAGTAATCGTCTTGAAAGCAATTCCTCTATAGATCCAAGAATAGAATCAATCCAATCTACAACAACTGGAAGTAATAATGTGATAGGGATGGGGTCGCAAGCATTAAAGACCCATTTAAAGTCTCAGCCTTTAGCTAGTGTCCATGAAGCAAGTTGTGAAAACTTACTTTTAGATCCATCTCCGCGAATTAAAAACTTATCGACTTTGGGAAAAATAGTAAATTCAAAAGAAAATTGCATAAATTTTACCATGGCGCCACCGCCAGCAGCTCCACCGCCTTTGCAAGAATACAATACAGAACTCAGAATAACATCCGACGACGACGATGATGATGATGACAACGACAATGCCAATGTCAAAGAAGACGAACTTTTAGGCAATGTTAGCCATTTTCATTCACTTCAACGACAGAAGAAACAGTCGAATGATGAAGTTGATGGCGTTGTGCATTCAGCATTATCAGTAAATAATCTTAACCCTGCCACCTTCTCCTCCTCAAATATGACACATTCTATACATTCAACCACTGCCTTTTCTTCCCAAAATAATTACTTACAAAGCGCAGGTAGTGTTAGTACCCCTATTAGCAGTAGCAACTGCAGTGATCAAACGAGTACTAGTAACCGTAGTAGTATATGTACTATAAGTCATCATCCCTTATACGCTAATAATAGCAACAAACACATTAATACACCGCACACATCACCACCTCTGTCCAAACCTATAGAAAACGAAAACACTAAATACCGTAGAGGCCGCTTTTATACACTTGAATTGGATTTAAGTTGTACTAAAAATAAATTCCCCATAACCGACAGAATAAAGACAAATGTACATTCCGCATTTGCTCCTAAGACGGTCACAGACAAAGCTAAAGCAGCAGCACCGAAACTATCCTCATCTTTTGTTTCTACAAGTTCGCCTAGCAAGACAGTAACAACAAATGCCTCACTTCTCAGACAGCACTCGTTGGGATCTGAGCCGTCATCAAACTACAAGCTTCCTGTTTCTCGTTTATCATATACGGACGGTGTAGCACCACTAACGACATCAGCGACCGTAACAAAGACCATTTCCTCAACAAGCGATTCCAAAAATCCAAAATATTTAATTACGAAAAGCTTAGCAGCGTCACTAGCACAGCCTTTCGGGACGCTGTATTGTGAAAAACGCTTACAGTCCTCCAAATCTGAAGCTGTATTAATGCAAAATCCTTCGCTTATTACCGTTACTTCTGGTATATCAACAGAATCAAGCACTGGTACAGTAAAAAGTGATGCTTCAAGTACTAGTGACTCTACCTGTCTGCATGTTGCACTCAACAAAAATAGTAAAACTTCACGTTCATCGACGAGTAATGAACGTGATCATCGCCAAAAGCAATTATAATTTTATATTCTTTTATACTAATTAATTCAACCAAAATAATCACCGAAACGTACACATATACAAACGACTACATAATTTTCATCGACATTTACGCGCTTATATTTATTTTTATGTATGTCGAAATAAGACTCCTTACCCAACATTATTTTTTATGGAAGAAAGTACTATTGAATATTGTGGGCCGCAGACGCATCTCGAAAGAATGCTACGACTGACTAACTAACAGCGAATTTGTGTGTACCATATAAAAATGATTTCTTGACGTTTCGAACTGTAAGTTTTTTTATTTTATCTTTTAATTTTTGCATATATGTATACAAGACCTGAAATCAAACACTTGTATTATAAAATTTATAAATACAGATGACCTTTTTAATCTTTGATACAATTCTGCTACCAACTTCTGAATTGGATTTCTTTATATTTGGAGCTCTTCAAAGACTTTACAAATATAATGTCGAAATTGCACTGAAAAAAACTTAAAAAACAATAGTGTTTTTACTCAATAAAATTTATTTAAGAGTATTTTAGTTTGTTTATAGAAAAAGGGCATATGCTTTTTTTTTTTGTACTAAGAAGGATTTAAAAAGAATGTATGTAGATATGTACATATTTTATAATTTGTTAAATTTTCATTGAAATATTGCAACATCTAAGCTGCAATCAATTCTCTTAAAGTGTTGTTTTGATTTGTTTTTTACTTCGTGAAATACATAATTAAATGTATTTTTGTATGTATGAATGTATATTACCACTTATTTTCAACATTTATCACAGAGGGATCGATGCGTCTGACTAATTCCGTAAAAGCTGCCTGTCACTTAAACTGATTTTTAATCCTTTTAATCAAGGCATATTTATTCATCAGGTAATTGAAGTTCGGAGAGAATTTTTTGTTTCTATTTTTTATATATGAAGTTTGTTATTTGAAATAAATTAGAAAAGAGAGAAAATTGTTTTTTATTTATGCATTTTGACAGCTGAAATTTAAAATAAGTGTTGAAAAAAATAATCAGCTGGTGAATCAAGAGTACCTGATGAATAAATAAGCCTTGCCTTTAATAAGCATATTGAATTGAAATATATTACACTTATGTAATAAAAGTAATCATGGCAAACCACCATGGTGGTAGCCTTCTTTTTAATCTAGAAATACCTAAACTTGTTTAAAGTCTAGCTAAAAAAAACGCCACTTATTTGCATTTTTTAATATCTCATCGGTATAATAATAAAATTTAGGAAAACAAAAAAGTTTTTAAAATGGAATGAAAAACAAACTTTTCAAAATTTTGAAAATCTTAATAAGATGGTTAAAAATCTTTGCATATGTATGTATTTTATTTGTATTTTCTGACGCTGAAAATAAAAAAAAAATTATTACGGCAAAATATTTACAAAAGTTTGCTTTTTGTGTAAAAAAAAGTTCTTTAAACTTAAGCAGTCTTGGAGCAATATGTCTCAAAAGTTTTTGATTGAAATAGATACATATGTATGTAACTGCAACAAATCATTTACTAAATATTGTATAATCAACTATAATGTATCATACATATGTATAATACATATAATACAGAATTGTTAGATGAGACCAAGATCTTTCTGAACACAGGATTTAATTTAAATGTTTTATTGACAAACCAACAAATGTTACAAACATGCTTCATTTTTGATGTTGAACAATTTTAAATAAGAAATGTCTTACGGAACTTTAAGTAGTCAAGCTTGTAGTTTTTTTAGTTCAAGCATGGAATGAAGATAAAGCTACAATCCATCTCGTTAATATTTGCCCAAATAATCGTGTCAACTATTGTTGGTTGTGTGATTTTCTTGCTCTAAATATAGTCAAAACATGTGTATAACGATGATTTGATATTGAATTTTGCTTAAAACAAGACAATTTGTAATTAAATAAACCTTTTAACTTAAATTAGCAATTAAGAAATTTTTAGTGGTTACGTTTATTTCGTCAAATGTTTGCCTGGTGACAACACCTGTAAAAATATAAAAGCAAAAACAATCTGAGACGCATAACACATTATAGTATATTCGCTTTAGTTAGGAAAGTTAAATTCTTATCTCAAATGCAAATTAAACTTACAATCGTACTTTCTTCTGTAACACGTAAAAAATTGTTTCCTAAGAACAATTTTTTCACTTCTAGTTTCCTATTAAACATACAACATGATATCTGAATAAAGCTATGTTACCTATTAAATTCTAATAATTTCGTATTATTTAAATTATAATTTTTATTATTTTAAAGAATAAATAGTTTAGAAATTATTAATGCAAAAATCATCTAAACCGACTTATGTTAGTGATAAAAAAAAAAAAATTAACAAAAACTTAGAGTAAAACATAAAATATTTGTAAATTTATAAACGATAACAAATTATATAATGACGATAACTCGACTAATTGGTTAACTTTATTATAAACATTGAATAAATTTAATAACTATTTTATTTCTATAAGTAAACCTAAACATGAAATCAATAATTTATTATGCAAATGCAAACAAAAATGAATAAAATACTAGTAAAGAAAAATTAAAAATTAAAAAATAATTTTCTATTTGTTTTGTTTTGTTTAGTTTCGTTTTTTGTTGTTGCTGCTGTTGAAGAAGAAGATCCTAACATTAAACTAGAGGTGTGCACGCAATATGACTTATTCGTGTCACACATGATTACATTAACAAATTACCGCACGAGTATAATTTAATATAATTTAACAGTGTTGAAAACAAACAATTTTTGAAAACATCTGCCATTTTTTCCTAATTGGCTTTTCTATGCAAAGCCTAATATTCTGATATCTCATATGAACTGTTGTCAAACTCCATATAAAAGAATTCGTAAGAAATACCAATGGAATAATGTTGCCTAATTAGTATTCTGTTTTTCATGTAAAAAACATATGAAATGTTTCTTTCAACGTTCAAGCAACATTTTATTTCATATGAAAAATAACATGAACAATAGTAATGTATTTCGTACGAAATTCAAAGCAAGAGCTGATAATTTTTTTTATGTTCTCTAGATTTTAAAATAATTAATAATAATTAAATACCAAAATTGAATTTAAAAAAGAAATTTAAATAAAATTACAAACTTTACCTTTCCTTAGTCCCCGTTTACACAGGGAAGCATTTGGAAGGGAACATCTGGAATTCTCTTTTGTATTTTCCTTCGCGGTCATACCAAAAACGTTCTTGGGAATATTCCAGTTTACATTTTAATTTATCTTTATCTATTAATCTATTGGGAATTATTTAATTTATAAAAATGAAAACAGAAACATTTGAGTTTTGTTGACGAGGGTCAGTATTCAGTAGTTTTTAATCACGCATTTTATTTGCAAACAACAAAGATTGCTAAGAATAAGTCAATGTTTTTAACAATTGAAAAAATTCGAAAATCTTGCAACTTTTAGAAAAAAGGATCAAGTGTTACAGCACTAAATATAAATTTTATAAGAACAATAAAGTTGCCAAATATTAATAAAACCATAGAAAACTGTAAAAATTTTGAACAAAGCTGAGTCTGAAATCATCGACCTAACAGATGCTAAAGTTCTGAAGAAACTAAAGGAGGTGGCAACTTATTAGTTCGTTGCACAAAGGAACACTCAAAAAATGATAAGCGATTATTTTTTGACATAAAATATAAACTACCTTGGTTTTTATTAGTTCACATTATTGCGAGTTTACTGTATATAGGGACATACTTATAAAACTATTTACTAGTGATGTAACGAATATTCGCTTTCGCATGTATTTTAATATTTGTATTCGCATTCGCAAAATTTATATCGATGCACGAAAAAAACATTAGATAAATAAATTCAAATACATAAATTTTTTATACAATTTTTTCTTACAAAAATAAAATATAAGAAGTGTCCTTCTAAACTGCACTGTTAATTAGATTTGATTTAAAGATTGTCGTCACTTGGTTGTCAAATATTTTTAGGTGCGTTTGTCTGTTTCACAGCTGTAGAGTAATCTCTTCGGTCTGTTTTGTTGCAGTTCTGAAAAACAAATTGGTGTAAATGCGTCAGTTGGTTCGTGGATTCGAAAGAGGAGCTCATTCAGCGTATTTTTATGGACATAGAACAACAGTTCAGAAAACATAATTGGCTATGTTGATGAACTGACTGGAGACCCGAAATAATCACACGTACAACAATTATATGATTATTAATTTTGTATTTATTTTGTGTCTTGTATTTATAAATAATGATAGTAAACGGACTGTATGTGTTTCTGAGAGACACTTGTTGACAACTAAAACTTTTGTGTGTAATAAATGTATGTGTAGCATGGTGTAATTACATAAGGTGATAGCGTAAAGGAGAGCAATTTTTGTCTCTCTTTTTTTATGTATGGAGTTTGACAATTTCCGGAGTTGAAATCATTTTTTTAAATATGTAGTTTGACATTCTCCAGAACACAAAAAAATAGTCAGCTGGGCTTGCACCGCCACCTTGTATAAGTGTACCCTGATGTGTAGTAGATAAAGTGATTCAGTGATTATGTTGAGTTGTACTTAAGGGAAGTTTGATAACAGGGAATGGTTCCTCAACAGGCTGAGTGAACGAGCAATATGACGGCCAAAAACAAAGAAGTCGATGATCTCAATGCGATTATTCAGAAATTTCTCTCAGGAGAGTTGTTTTCTTGCAAATCAGTTGACACAGTTACAAACCGGGATTTCATATAGTTTTTAAATTTCCATCAAGGTCAAGATAATCGGGGGAAAATACAAAGAGCCGCGTATACCGATCATTTCAACGGACTTTTCATTCGATTTTAAGCAATTTCCACAATTTCCCGTGCGTCTGGCCAGATATACATCGCAAGGCCAATCGTTGACTGGAAGTTTTGCTGTACATTGGTACATTGGCAATTATACGTCGCATGTTCGCGAGTCTGAAAACCATCATTACATACATATTTACAACTCGCAAAAAGGACAAAAAATATCAGAAAGCTTTAAATAGATTAAGTGTATAACTGTGTTGTATTTAATGTAGATAAACATTTTGTATTAAGTTTTGATCATATTTTTTTACAAATAAATATGTTTAAAAAAATAAAGTCTACCGGGTCATCTTATGTAAAATATTTTTTTAAATTCATTTTTTATTGGCAATTTACTTAAGCTCTGTAGTTTAGAACTAAAAATAGTAACATTGTACCAAAATTGTATCAAAAACTAAAAAAAAAGAACTAATAAAGCAATCGACCTACCAAGTTAAGTTCAATAGGTCCGGTCGTAGCAAGGTGCCATCCATGAGCAAACAGCTTTTAATCAGGATTTAAATATGCAGCGCTAGCATCAACTTTTTAACGTACGACAACGCAAAAATTATTCCCATTTAAAGTCAGATTACTACTAGAAATATTTGTGCTGCAAACATCTTGTGGCTAGAAAAATTGCAACTTGAGTTTTCAAAACTCAAAATATTGTAAATTAATTAAAATATTTATTTTTGGTGTAGTAGAGTAGCACACACACAAGCTTCTTTTAACTGGCATGCATTTACCATTTGTTGTGCTTGGAATATTGCTAATTGGATTTTTAATTATTTTGCTTGTGCTGTGCAATTTGTAGCAGCACCTTAAAAATGTTTTTTTTTTATTTGCTGCAATATCTGTGTTGCTATTTGAAAATGGAAAAAGGTATTATGTATTTATATATCTTATATCTAAACATATATACATTTAAGTATGTTTA
The DNA here is from genome assembly GCA_941918925.1 of Phyto melanocephala. NCBI lineage: Eukaryota > Metazoa > Arthropoda > Insecta > Diptera > Rhinophoridae > Phyto > Phyto melanocephala. The sequence continues at coordinate 136,253,477 of OW799234.1, read as the reverse complement.
TATGTATGTATGTATGTATGTATGTATCTATTTATAAATATTTTATATTTATACATTATCTACATATTTATGATAAGCTGAAAATCAAATTCGACAAGGCATTGATTCGAAATCGAAAAATAATGAGATTTCGTCTTATTTTTTTGATTAAAAATTAAATTTTAGTCGTGTTACTTTTAATTTTTTGTTGTTATTATTGCTTTACTTCATCTTTACTACATCTTTAATTTTACAAGAAAAATGTTTTATGTTTTCCTTGAACAAACAAATAACATATTTCGAATTTTGCCAAAATTTCGAATATTGAAATATTTTTTAATAATAAATTTGTAAAACAAACTTAGAAGCATAAAGTCGCATTTAGCACATTTTGTAGTGATGTCAAATTATTGATAGCACCATTCTTGTATTTTTACTTTGACGTAGTTTGTAAAAAAGAATATCTAAAAATATAACGAATTATTTCATATTCAAATTTTCACATTTTCATTAAAACTGCAATAGAGAACATGAGGCATGTGTTAAAGAACAAAGCAATTGTGTTCCGAATGAAATGAAATTGTTCGGAATTGTGAAATTATTCGGTATAACAAAAATTCGGAATTTGGGTGTTCTACATTTCGCATATTTTTGTATGTGTTTTGATTGTATGACATGAAGAGAAAATAATTTTTTTTTATTTTTATTTTTTTTTGAGGAACTTTTATTTTATTATTTTTATAATAAAGCTACAATTCTACGTATTATAGAAAATGTAAAAAAAAAAACTATTAATAAAGTCTACAAAATTTGTATAGATATCTTATAATGTATGCTTAAGTTTACGAGTTTTAAGATATAAAATATGAAATGTTTAATTCCGCTCTAATTAGGATTGTGCGGTGACTTAAATGCTTTTTGGTTGAATACGAATTAAATTAAACAAAAACCAATTTTTTTTAAGAGATTGCTGAAATTTTCAAAATTTCAACACAAGATTTTTGTAAATTTTAAAACTTCTCGTTAGGGAAGAATGTGTTACAACCATAAGTAGTCTTAAAATTTTCTTGCTATCTAAATATGTATGTATGTATGTATGTGCATGTTCAGGGCCAAGCAAAATTGATACCAGTCATTTCATAAAATTTATTATTAAATGGTCTATAAAAATCACGCAGTCTTTCAATTGCCGCAATTTCAATGTGGGGATGATTACGACCTTTGGTTTTACCCAAACAATGTGGCGTTGAACGTGCTTCTGATTTAAAGAGGCACGGAAACCCCTTTGTTGCATTGAAATAAAAATGCTTTTCGGTAACAACTCTCTTTAGTCCTAAAAAGTCTTGAACTCTTCCTATTTCATAGGCAGGATCCATGATCAAACGCTCGCCACTGATGAAGAGTAATTGGGAGAGCTGGAAAAACTGCAGCCATTTATCTAAATATCGAGCATAGACTCCAATTTTTACAGGACCCCAGTTAGTATCCACCACAGCATAGCTCCCATTTACAAAGGCTAGTTCTTCAAAACGTTTCATGTCAGTTTTTTTACTTGCTGCTTGTGTATAGTCTGATATGGCACGTGTAACCGGATCTCTCACAACCACTAGAAGTCTGTAGATTGAAAAAAAAAAAATTATTAAGTTCACAGAAAAAATTATTGCTCAACATTTTTTAATTGATTTATTTTTTAATTAAAAAAATTAATTATATTTGCAATTAATTTGAATATTTTTTTTTTTTTAATTATTATTAAACTTTGCAGAAAAACTAAGAAATTGAAAAAAAGAAAATAAAATTTATTTGTGTCAAGATTTAACTTTTATTAAAATGTTTGATTTATCATGTACAACAGGGGGAAAAAATGGCAACCAAGCAGTAGATTAGAGTTCTTGTAAGTGCTCAAAAAAGGGCTAACTTTTTGCACATTAACGCTGATGAAGTAATTAACCCCAACTGTCCAGTAAAGAATATCATAATAATACACATCATTCTAGTCCTAATAAAAATGCATTCAATCCGGCTAACAGCATAAATTAAAAAAAAAATAATGGTGTGGTTTCCACGTTGTTTTTGTTAATAACAAGTTTTCAACTAAAAGTCAATACCTGCTGGCTTGTCTTAAGGCCTAGTAAAGGGTGGTTAAATTTAAAGCGCCGATGTTGAGTGTGAACCACACTTAAACGTCAAGTTTTTTTCTGCATTTCATTTGACATTTCTTAATTCCAGACTAACTCAATTTGAACCATGGAAAGATACACAATCGAACAACTCGTTTAAGTTATTCAGGCCTATTGTGAAAATGGGAGTTCAAATCAAAATGAATTTCGTGTACTTCGTGATTCTTTTGGTCAACAAAATCGTTAAAATACTTCTACAATCGGAAAAACTGTGAAAAATATTTAAATTTCAGCAAAACAGGTCTGTACGAATTGTGAAAACATCTGTGAATGACTTCTTAGAACATTGCTGTTTTTCGCGATAGTGTAGCAAAAGAGCAGTAGTCAACCTCGACTCATTATCGTGCTTAACAATAATTGTTCAATTATTGAACATCAACATTATTATTAAAAATTTGGACCATTGGATAGAGATGTGCCGCGGAGGTCGTGGCGGCCATTATAAATAAATAATTTGTGTTTTATTCAAAATCAACATTGTTCATCAAAATTTAACCACACTGTTCTATTCTCTACACTAGACTCGATATATACAGCGATGATAGCGCCTTTATTTGTTGTGGTAATGTCTGAAATGCAATAATTATAAGAATAAGAACAATATTTCAGATTACCCGTAAATACAATGACAACTGAAAATTAAAAGCTATTGTATGTATATCCATGCAACAAATCGCGAAGACGCATTTAATTTTTTAATTTAATTTTATTTGTTTTAAACGACATTAAGACCGTTAGGACAAATTGTTCAATATATATGTATGTATATGTTTACACATATAAATCTAGCATTTCCACCAGATAATTATGTTCCACCAGATAATTATGTTTTAGGAGTAATCCTTGACATTTAAACAGCATGCTACTTAATTACATTTATGAGAAGCCATTTAAGTGTAGCCGTTCCTTTTTATTACCTTTTAATTTGCCGAAGATTTTAGCACAATATAAAGTACTAGGTACTTATTTACAAAATGTATAATTACCCATTATGATGTCTGGTTGCCAAGTCTAGTCCCAATAGGCTGCTTAAAGACATACAAAAAAATACAAAATATGTCTTTAAGATATTAAATAGTCACAAATTTCGAAATTCTAGCTTCGCAAACGTTGAAAATACAAAACGTACCATAAAATTGCAAAAAAGTACCTTTTCGGTCGCCCATAACATTGTCAGCCTCAGCTCGGATCAATAGTTTCCAGTTTCTTAATTCTAGTTTCATAAATGTAGAAAATAAAAAAGGACCCAAAAAAACAGAAAAGTACCTTTTTGGGGTTTTCCATATCAGTGTATAAATTCCAAGTTTAAAATGTTCAAATATCTATATAACAAAATATTTTAATAGACATGATTTAAAGTCAATAAATGTACTATTTTTTGCAAAAAAGTAATTATGTTCTAAAAAGTACCAAACTCTTTTCCCCTTTCTACCCTGTTATGAATGTGTTTCAATTTTTACTAAATTACATAATTTTTTATGTCTGGTGAAATTCCAAATTAGGAATTACATACATTTTCCGGAATTTTCCCCTTTTTGGTACCTTTTTTGTCCCCAAAAAAGTTTTAAAAAACTTAACCTAAATAATTGTCCATATTCTATTAGCCAATAATAATTATCAAATCTTGTCCCATTGAATAATATTAGAAAAGTTTCTTTTAAAAAAACTACCTGAAGAGGGACAAAAAACGGTTACACATGCGAATTTAAAAAAAAAGTGTCGAAATTCTATTAATATTTTTTCGCGGATTAACTAATAGTTCAAAATTTTTTCGAGCTTTATGTGTTTAGAAGAAAGTTTGCGTCTCGTGCATGAACTTCATAGGGAAATGGATTTTTTTCTCTTAATTTTCATTATAGTTGGCCACTGAGGAAGGTAATTAATTTGAATTAATTAGGTTTTCTTATTGTGAGAGTGCATAGCGGAGCAAAGCTAGTATGATTAGTAATGGCTTTATTTTGCCTTATTTGTCTACGTTATTTGTAAATAAATTGATATATTGTTTGCTGCTCTTTTGTTATCGGTTTCCGTCCACACATTGAAAAAATGTCTGATGTCTGTTTATCTCATCCGCCTCCTCCTCCTCTGTAAGTACATCGGTTATACAACTTCTGCGGGGATTTGAATGTGTAAAGTGTATTTTCCTATTTAATCGAGTTTTAAAGAGCCCACACCTGATGAATCGGTTGTGTATAAAATCAATTATCAACAATTGTTGACAAACTTTTTTCCTCGATTCTGCTTCGTTGATATAATGACTGCATGTCACACTGCATCTAGAATTAGTTGGTGAACTAAACTTACTGCGTTTGACACTTTTCTTTTTAGCGCATAGCAAAAAAAGTCATACGCCTCTGTTAGACATCAAAGCGAGTGATTTTTTTTTCGTTGTAAAACTATGAGAACTAGAATAATCGACGCAATAACGCTGACAATATTTACGTTTTCCCACGACGATATGTATTTGGGTGAATTTACGCATTTGTTCCCAAAAAAAATTATGTGGAAATAAATTGCTAATATTGTTACGTACCTTGTGTTTGGATTCATGTGGTGTACTCTTAAGGGCACTTCTTTGGTAACAAAATAACTTGGTGTTTTCTCCATTGTTATTTGGCCTTCAATTGTGTATGGCATGTGATGTCGGTACCAGTGTAGACCCTTTTGATAATGTCGATCAAAAAAATGCACTTCACAGCCAGCTGCACGAACATCGGGATGAAGTCGTATAAACTCCAGTAGTGCTCGCGTTCCAGACTTCTTAACGCCTATAATTAAAGTATCGGGTAAATGACGTGATGGTCTAGAGCCTTGTTGACGTAAAAGTCTATACTTTGGCGAACCATCCAAAATGTGAGTAGATGATTTGTTTGGTAGTAAATCTAATTGCGTTCCATATAATACCGTTTTCGTTTTTGTTGCATTTTTGTCATTCTTCAAAGTCACATTCGGTACACTTTCATTTTGGACTAACGAAAAAGATAGAAATGATGGGAAAATATTCCTAAAAGGATTCTAAAAAAGAATGGATTAAAATAAAGACACACATAAACACACAACAAACATCTTTTATTTTTATAAAAATAAATTGATAGAAAATGCTTTTTTATTACATTCTTCAAGGTGCGTCCCAGGCTCGTTATTATACATGGATTAAAGGTGTACGATACGTATATCAAGGATATGCAAATCAATATGGTAATCAGTAGACTGCGATTACTCAAGTTGTTAAACCAATTAATGAACATTTTTTCTTCCTTTTAAATATTTTATTGAAAAAGGTTTGTTCATTTACTTTTTATTTATTTGCTTTACACACTACATCTTATATGTACATATGTATGTATGTCTTTTACTTTTTATCTTCATAAGTATGTATGTACTATGTACTTTAGCCAAATACAAAATAACATTTGTCGTTTTACACTGCCTGTCTCCTAAAATATAAATTGAAACAATAACAAGGAACTAGGAAAAAGGAACTTAACTCTTTGTTTTAGTTTAACGGTACACATACAACAATTGAGCAAGAAACAAAACAGACTTAAAATGAAGCGGTTGATAAAAAACGGGAAAAAGTAATAAATGCCGTTAGTTTGCTTTCCCACAAAAATGAAAACAAACAAAAAATCACAAAAACACACAAACGTCTCTTTATGTGTAATAATTCCCTGTCAGCAAATGCAAGTTTCATTTTCGATAGTAGAGACTCAAAAGTCACTATTTCGACTCTACTAGTTAGCAAAAATTTTTACGAAAACACATTTTTTGTAAAATGTTCGTTATTAAAAAAGTTACCTATTAGTTAGTTTAACGCTTTAACATATATACAATACATTTACTATGTGTACACAAAATGTTAATCGTGATCGCTTTATAGACTTCTCTCAAAAATGAAGAAGTAATTCGTTTTCTTATGGAAAACTACACAAATAAGTTTAAAACGCAAGCGGTGCAAAAAGTTTTGCTACTTAAAACTTTTTAACGAGACGTAAATTGACAACTAATTAGCTGACATAAAACATGTATTGTTTTGTCGTCTATTAAGCTTGGTATGCAACTTGCAATTTTTTTTAGTAACAACTAAGTGAGTATATGAGAGAAGGAACTCACCTTATTAAAAAAAGAAAATTAAATGAAGTTTGACAATTGGAAATTATAAGAAAAGAGAAATGAAATGAAACTTCGACATTTAAAAACGAACAGCTGATGATCAGCTAATTAATTGAAACTATCTAAATAACTATATCCTGGGTGACATTATTCCGAAAGAAAATGGTATTGTATTCGATATACTATATTTTGACCTCATTTCGTTACTCTTAAGACTCTTTACGAATAGCAATTGTTTAAAGCGAATAAATGTTTATATCTTTTTACTTATTATATGCATCAATTAATAACAAAAACAAAGTTAGGCATAAATAAAAGTACCAAAATGCCCGTTTAAACATGTAAGTGTTGCCCAGGCTAATAGTCGTTTTTTTAACTCTTAGCTGTTAACAAATGATTAATAATCATAATAATTTGTAATAAGATTACATTTGTTTAAGCGATTAAATCACTATTGTTTTCGGGTTTGACTGATTACTAATTGATTACGATTACAAATAATCAAAAATGATAAGGATTATCTGAAATTACTATGAATAGTTAAAAGTAATCTTTTTGTTGTCCTAAACCTGACATTCGATTCTTAGGGTTTTTTATAAATGAAGGTAGTTTCATGACATGTATTGTTATAACTTGGAAACGTTTTATCCAATCCAATATATAAGTAGGTTTGTCATTCCGTGTGAAATTTCTACAATTTTCATTTTCGACCCCATAAAGTATATATTTTCCGAAAGCTTATGAATAGGGGAGTCGATTAAGCTCTGTGCGTCTGAATGTCTGTCCGTGCGTATCACTTGTACCCGGGTGAGGTATTAAAATATCAGAATTATTCGGGAGTAGATCGGTATTGAAAAGCAGAAACATCGGAACATAACATTTTTTTAAATTTGTTTTTATTTTATATTTATTATCAGGAACCGAAAATAACAGTTATTTTGAAATTTTAAAACAAAAAAGCATATAGAAGTAAATGTCGGAAAACGGATTCAAGTATACCATATTGATCCTTATGCATTAGTCTATGATAAAATATGTTGCTTTTTAAAATTTTTATTTTTATTTTTTCGAGCAAGAATAAAAGTTATTTTTTGTTTTTTATTTTTTTAATCAAAAATAAAAGTTTTTTTTTGCTTTTTATTTTTTCGATCAAAAATAAGTTATTTTTTGCTTTTTATTTTTACGAGCAAAAATAAGTTATTTTTTAATTTTTATTTTTTCGAGCCAATATCAAGTATATTTCAAACATCAGAATTTAGTTTAACTATCATGAGAGCTTCCAAATTGTCCACTGACAAATTGTACCGCAACTCTCCTAGAACCTGTTTGAGGGCTGAAAAGGATCTCTCTACAGTAACTTGTGTCGCAGGTAGAGAATGCACAACAAAATCCAGTCTATGTAACCAGGGAAGTACATATTTCTTACTGTTGTTTTGAAAACTTTTCAGAAAATCATGTAGGATGATTTACTAAATACCTGAACCAAATACCTTAAAGCAAACCAGCGCCCACCATTAGTATAGAATCCATAGTATACAAAAATTTGAGAAATCACAAAAACTGTGATCATCATGGGAATTTTTTATGCACATTAAAATAAATATTTTCGATGTGTTGCAAATTAAATAATAAAATAAATACTTATATAACCCCACACCATTTTTTAGTGATGGCTATAAAAAGTAGAGTACAGATTTAAATTCAGTACCATAAATTTCTTAACTTGCACCCGTCCTGTTGTTGAAGTTGATTGCTCTAATTGAAGCGATTTTAGTTAAGGCGGAAATTTAGTACATTTATCATTCATTAGTGCACTAAATTTTTATTATCACTAAAATCGTTTCATTAAGTGCACCCACAAAATTTTTTTGGTGATGAGTAAAAAATTAAAACATCTTTGTTATTCTGATAAGTACTGATGCGTATAAGTTATTTTTAATTAAAATGTTGCTTATACTTCCTGACAAGGCATATGCATGTAAATACCGATGTATGTATGTAAATGCAATGGCGTATTGCTTAAAGAAAACATCTTTTTTGTAGCACACATTATTAATTTACCTTAAAAATTTATATTTTTTATGTCGTTGATAAATAATGGTGCTGGTACACTTCCCTAAGGGGCACCATATTGTGTCGGTAAATGTCATAAAACGCTTCTTCGAGCTTTAGTTATTTTTAAAAATGTACAAACTTCGAAAAAATATACATGCATATATGTATGTATATTAATGTTTATTGATTTTTGCATTTAACGTGAGCTGTACGGAAGTTCCAAAAAGGAATTAAAACAGATAATGGTTTGCAGTGCTCATAATTGTTGACCATAATTGCATACTTAGTATATAAAATTGTTCTGAATCTTTTACCTACATGCTTAGATCATTACCAACATCATCTAAATTTAAATTATACGAACCGAACTGGGGTCAAACGGGTACAAATAACGTATGATATATAAAGGTACTTATATTTATAGCATCTAAAATATCCTTTTAAATGTATTTTCTTTGCATGCGAACCAAGTATTATTTTTGTATAACGACTAAGTACTATCTAAATATCTAATTGGTGGTATATTTTTTTAAGTTTAAATGGTTATATTAACAAGTAAAAGCGTTATATTCGACTGTGCCGAATTTTTTAAGCTCATCACCAAGTTTGTGTAGTACATTTGTAAATACCATTAAATTTATTGTTTTATTAATAACTGTAGAATAATGTCTTTGTACTAAAATATGTGTTATTTTCTATGTTTAAGTTCGATTTCCTGTAAATTTATTTTCTCGTGTTTAGTCTTCAAATGAAAGCAAAATTATTTTCACAATAGGATTAATACCACCCACTTATTTGTACTACAATCATGTATTTTCACGAAACCCAAAAAAATAATATTAATTTTTTGTGGTTGTGGCATTTCCTACTTTAGCAACAATTAAAAAGAAATTTTATTTTGTGATTAATATTTAGCAATTCTTCCGTATTTAATTTAATAATTGGTAATCAAAGAACTTTAAGTAAAGTTGTAAATACTATGTAAAAAAAAACGGTTTGGATTTTTTTTAGCTGTTTTTATTACACAAATAAATAAACAATAAAAATAAATATAAATTATATGAACAATATACATAAATACTGAAGTAGGTGCGTGTAAAGTTCCATAATAAATGGGTAAGTAGACGTGGTTGAAGAAGAATATTTATTTCGTATGGGCGTGGGACTTTTTACTTTTCAATCATAATTTAGTGCTTAAACAGGAAACAAGCGGTAAATATGGTGTTTCAAAATTCTTTAAAATTAACACATACCAGTTAGTTTTATGTAAATCTAATATCTTTATCCATATAATTGGGAGGTGAACATTAAATTAGTCGTGTCAAAACTGTCTATGGTAATGAACTCAACCTAGATATTGAATATATTCTTTCAAACTCTTCGTTCATTTAGAAATTATATGAACTTAAGGCAAAAAGTTATTTGAGAGGTTGGCGTTAAAGTGTGTGCGTAATCTTTAATTACAGCATCGTTTATGTGTTTATGTTGGTTTAATGAGCTTTTAAACTCTATTAATAAAAGATAATGCAGTATGTGAGAGGTGGGCGTTAAATTAGGCATGCAAAAATAATTTCTGATAATAAATTAAACTTTGCACAATTCCACAATTTCTTACAAACAATGCTGTCAGTTTTATGACGTTTTACATTTTAAATAGACCAACACACTGTGTGAGGTAAATTTTTGTATACTTTGGTTTCTTTCATCTTTCGTAATGAGCGGATTTAAGTAAACATATTTTGTTTAACTTAATAAATATAACTTTGAATTTGTATCGCTTTACGCCATTCACGCTATCACATATTGTAAGATGTCAGCAAAAAACAATTTTTAGTGAACGACTCTTTCATTACATTAGTGTATAATTTTCTTTCTAATAAGCCGATATTAATATCGAACTTTTGTGATGCTTATTATAAATAAAATTAATATTTAAAACGAAATGACAGAACGAATATACCCCCACAACATTTTTTTTGTGGTGGATACAAAAACTCTGACATTAGAATTGTAATTATGAAATCGATCGAGCACTTCTCAGGTTATGCTCCTACATACTACATAAACGCGAATTATATTTTTTCTATTCAATTTATTTTAAGATAAATTCTGATATGGTTGCAAGTGAAAATTAATAGTTTATTGTTGTTTGTTGTAGTTATATTCCTCTTTCAGTCGTATTCATACATCCATGATATCTAATATATAAATTGTTGAAACATATTTTCTGTTTTCTTCAAAAATCATGAAGAAAAATTTAATTAATGACCTAATTAATTATGTAAGTAAAATAATATTGAGTGCACCTATTTGTGTGCATAACACAATTGGAATATAAAATGTAAACAACAACAATTCTTTAGTAGTAACTTCCGTCTCTCAAGCAGCTGCCGTAAAAAAGGCAAAGAAAGTTGCAAAGGACAAAACGCCATTCAGTTTTTGCTCCTTTTCATCCATCAACATAACAAATGGTAGATGCTTGTAATAATACGTCCCACCAAAAAACTTCATTACCAAAAAAAGCGCTTCTTGAATTGGTTGCTTACTTTCTGTATACGTATTATAAATAAAATTTTCACCACTTTTTTTAAAAATTTCATATTCGTTTACATTTCAAAAATGTCGTCGAAGCGTAGAGTCGCTATAATTGCTATACATTAAACATTGATGAGCTAAATTTGCCTCAATTTTTTTTTACTTCCAAGAATATTTCACACACATACCTAAAAGGCAAAACTTGAAAAAAATGTATTTTTGTTAATCTCTTATAAATATAAAAATGGTGTAAAAAATGTATGGTAATTCATAAAATGAGAACGGGTGGGCCGATTTCTGTAAAATTGTCAATAATTTATAATAATAATATTAATTATTTTCGTTATACGTTGACTTAGACTTTGCACAATCTGACAGGTGTCATTTTGGCATTGTAATTTTCTACAGTAAATGTACTATTTTTCTTGCTGCAATTTATACAAGTTTTGTGTATTGCTGAATCACGCATTCACGTAAAAGTATTACAATCAATTGAAATTCAGTGCAATATTTATTAAAACATTCATTATTTATACTTTATCCATTTAAATAAACCACATCGAAAATTTAAATATTTGTGTTGTATTATTACTCTCAAGTTTGTCTGAAGGCTTAAAAATATTAAAAATCTTTTCATATACATACATACATACATACATACATATATAAAAATAAGTTATATTTATAATTAATATTTTACCACAATCCTGTAAATTTGTATAGTAAGCAACAGTGTTTCCCTATTTGTGACTTTACTTTTTTGAAAACGTCAATAAATTATTTCTTGAAAATATCGTTGACAGTCGTAATTCAGCTCTGGACAAGGTCAAGAGTTTGCGCGCCATTGTCATTATCGTTGTCGAATAAGAACAATCAGGCCGTCTTTTTCATCTGGCTTCGAGAGTGTTGCATCTCACTCTTGCATTGGGTTATTGCGTGGCTTTGGTTAACTATAGGAAGGTACAGATACCCGAACTCTTAATTGACCACATGTAGAATTTTATATAAGGAGTCGAATTCGGAAATTCCGGCTTTCTATGCGTAGGTATAGGTCAGTTGGCAGTTACTGAAGGAGGCTTGGGAAAAAATTTAATCAAAAATAATTGGGGATGGCAGTTTTGTCTTTGGACAGCCAAATAATTGTCTAGTGCTAGTACACTACTAAGAACCTCCATTGGAGTAATTCTACCCCTGACAGGAACAGCTTAATCATGCTTTCTCTTTACGCGCTGCTAAAAAAGGTAGCAACAAGTAAGGGAGAAATATAAAAAATAAACTTTTGAAATAGATAAGTCTCCTTTTTACCACTTCTGAAACAGTACAGAAGACATACTTTGTTGTGCTTTCGTATGCAATACGGTAAGGGAATGAAGTCTGTACAATTTACAATATTGAAAAATTTTTTTGGTGGAGTTGAAGGAACGTAGAGCTTCAAACTGCTGTTGGACCCTATTTGTTCTGCAGATTCTTATACTATGTACATATCGAAGAGTGTATCTTGATTTTTTACTACTTTACAGGAAAAGGAAAAAACTGAATACAATTAAAAAGAATGATATGGCTGTAAATTCGTTATTTTATAGCTCGATAACTACCAAAACACGTTGAAATTAGTATATGAAAAAAAATAAAAATAAAAATGGCAAAGGGTATTATCAGATTCGGCACAGCCGAACGTAGCACTCTTACTTGTTTGAAATGAAATCAAGTTTGTAATAGATTTGTATTTAGATTTTTTAAACGATAGAATTTATTCTTTAAAATTTATGTAGATTGCTTTTCATTTACCGCTGGAAATTGTTTAAATACACGGTTTTTCTCTAAGACAATAGTAGACACTTTTGAAGGTATTTCCATTTGCAGAAAGAAATTGTTTTTATATAATTTATTTTCATATGACTTAACCGGCAATCTGTGTATACCTAAGAGTCGGTTACGAGTTTCAATTAGACCAGCCGAGTCCAACAAGAAAAATTGTATTAAACAAATGCTGCAAGTTGTCAAAAAAATTGTTATCGCACTCATAATTACTAACAGCGTCCAATCGCTTGCGTTTTCTTGCTTATACAACAACTCCATTTTAGATGTTTCCACTAATATTAGCTCTAGTGAATACGATACGGCCAAACATAATTCTGTATAAAGAAAGGGGGAACATTCTACCAGCATTTGTATGCCAATACTGGAATAAACACCCATGCTTATGTAATAGAAGCATAAGAATGTGAAGCAATGTTCTGGAAAATCATCATTATATACGCCCAACACAGCAGCCGTAATTGTAATTTTAATCAAGCCAAACATAAGATAAATAAACTTGGGTTTATAGCGCAACATTAAGAGGAAACCCAGCGCACATCCAGAGGCGTACAAAAGATATGGTAAATACAGATGATTGCTTTGTATGTAACCGTTGGTGGAGCGGTACATAAGAGTCATATATGTGATTGAATAGAAACAGCACCTCTCCAATGTAATAACTGTCGTCCATCCCACAACAAGCCATTGAATGTTGCGCTTAAAGCAATAATCATCCCGTCCTACAAAAAGTGCCAGTATAGATTTTTTCGCTGCATAAGCCAATTCCTCTTCATTAAGTAAATTAAAGACGAGGTCACACGAGGCTTTGTAATCTTGAACACGATATTGTTGCAAAATTTCATTAACAATGAGGCAGCCTATAGCTATCAGAGATAATCCAAATAATACCAAAGCACATCTTTTCAATTCCAAGTCATTGAAGATTGAAAATCCAACAGTTACGCCAGAAAAGTATATAGTATTTCCAAGAGCAATACGGGCCGGCCTTGAACCTTGCGAATCACACCGCAAGGAAATATAATTATAGCAGGGCAAGTAAATTACAACCAACGACATGAGTATAAAGTAGAATGAAATTTCTGCATAAATACACAAATGAGTAATTCTTAGTTTGATTATAAAACAAGATGAATCATGTTCGTGCGAACAACTTAAATACCTGTATTTTCGGTTATTAAAAAAGCTGCGCCCAAAATACTACATATTAAGCCATAGAATACAATATAAAAATTCTCATAAAGATATTTTCTCTTTTTATACTTTCGTAACGTCCAACCTGCAGCTGCTAGAATACAGATCAGAACTCCGAACAAGGCGAACCAATTGATCCATAAATTGTGATAAACGTAAGTGTATTTGCAATAGTAGCCAAAGTGGAAACCACTGACAAATAAGCAGCCGAAAACTAAAAAAAAAAAAATAAAAATAAAACATTAAGGCTTATGTTCTTAAAAAAATAAAATGTATTTGAAATCTACAAATGTAAGTATTTAAAAAAAATACATTTAAAACACATTTTGAATTTGATGAATATTGGGGTAAATATCTTGTTACTTTTACTCGCGAAGGAGCCGACTTCAATTCAATAAACTTTACGGGAGAGGGAAAAACTTGCTAAAATCTTTATGTTTAATTTCAAAACACAACGATGCACTTTCGTTTTCTCTTTTGTCCTGCATCAAAAAGTGAATTTTCTAAAAATGTATACGTTGCTCGTTTACGAGCGACGGCAACAAGATGTGAAAGATTTTTTAATAATTAATGCTCAAACAAATACTTAAATACATATGTTTGTATGTATGTATACACTTAGTACGAATGTTTGTTTGTTTGTTTATGCGCCTACAAAAATTAGAAATTTTAACGTGTTTGAAATCTCTTACTTAAAAAGTCACAAAAAAAGTACATTTCTCGACTATTAATTAATTGTCTCTTCTTGTAGATTCGATACAATACTGTTAAAGTGATTTTATTATCATCTTTCAATTACTAACGTATTTTCTACTTTTCTATTTTGGTTACGCTAAACAATGCAATATAACAAACGTTCACTTTACTATATATTCATGTACATATGTATGTATGTACATTACTTTACTGAATCATAAAAAAATATTCAGATAAAAATACAGAGTGATGTGTACAATCATATTGATTTACGACATGTTTATATGTAAATATATCTACCTGCAAACTAATAAACATTCTTTTAAATTTAAAGTTAAAAATAAAAACAATATTTTTATAAACACAAATTTTGTTATTTTTTTTAAACAAATAAGTTTACAGTTTCTTATTCATTATCTATTAAGATTTTATATTTAGTTTTATCCAACATTTCATCTTTTGGTAACTCTTTGTTTTTTTTTTCTGATAAGATATTACTTCAAACATACGAAGATACTATTTAAAAAATTACGACTTACAAATGTGACCGCTTAATCATAAGAAATACTCACATATGGATATTTCCATGAATACCTCCCAAGATTCACAGATTTTTTCATATTTCTATATATATACCTCAAAATGACTTCTGTTTTATGTCACGTACGATATATTTTTATTTTTCTGGATCTTTTAGACAACAATGATTCGAATATAATTAATTTTTTTTTAAATTAAGTACCTTTTGAATGGAACATGATTATCTAATTTTGTTTCAGTTACTCTTAGGTTAGGTTGAAAAGGAGGGGCACTAAAAGCCCAAACTCATGACAGGTATACATTATGCCCAGTTGGCATGTTGTGCGCTCTTCAGTTTCTCTTACTTTTGCAAAAGTTACTCCACTTTATACGAGTACAAATGTCACGTACGATGACATGGAAATGCCCATATGTATGTATGTATTCAAGTACAGGGTGGCCGATGAAAGCTGCTACCAAAACCTTTTACCTTTTTTCTGTGTAACCAACCTGTTTAATTTTTCTTTTATTTTATATGTATGTAGATTGAATTTAAGATTTAACGAAAATGGAGAATTGGGACAATCAAACAAAAATTATGATAGTGCGGCGCTTTCACGCTTTAGAGTCCGTAGTTTTCGTCTTAAGAGAATATATGCGCACGTTTGGCGGCACTTCTCCTAGCAGATGGACTATAATGAGGCTCGTGAATAATTTCGACAAGAAGCTTGTATGCTCAAATAGGTGTCAGAATATGGAATTATTCTAACCCACAGATACTACATAAGATGCAATTGCATCCACTTCGCGTCTCGGTGTAGTGTGCAGTTTTATCAAGGTTCATTGTTGAGCCTTACTTTTTCGAAGAAAACGGTCTTACTGTTACGGTCAATGGAGACCGTTACTTAAAAATGTTGAAAGAGTTTGCAATAAATTTTGATGATTTAAAGCAATAAGATGTCGAACATGTGTCACCGAGGGTGGAGGCCATTTAATTTAAATTATTTTCAAAACGTGCCTCTGGAAATACAGTTAATGTGCATCGTGCACGCAAGAGTTCTACAAAAACGGCAATTTGGCGACTGCTGCCTCTGACTAGCAACGTAAGATTTTAATTCTAACACCACTTAAATATTGTAGAAATAACGGCTTTAAGTTTTTGTGTAAAATGTAATGTAATGACGATCTTTGCATATTTCAAGCAATTCCATACTTTGTAAACAAAAATACTAGAATCGCCACAAAAAGACATACATATAAACACTGTCTACCGTTCTTAATGATTTAGGACGTCTAATTTTGCTTTTTTAAATGTTGTTTAATGTTCTCTTCTATATTTTTTATCCATTTCTTAATGTGAGGTATGTTAGGCATATCATTCACAGTATGGCAGAATCTTCTACGCGCTGCAATTGATTTTCGCCTTAATCGAAAAATATTTACAAGTTCTAAATTGAAATTAAAGTAAGTAAAAATATTCTTAATCTTGTTATGACAAATATGATGTTTGTATGTAACAAGCCAGAGCACTATATTCGGCTGTGCCGAATTTTGAATACCCACTACCAATTTTAAGTACTTTAATAGCATAAAAAAGAATGCTATGTGAGCGCAATTTCATCATCATGTCTCTAATTCTGTTCGTATTTATGAGCTTTTTAATTTCATTAACAGTAGATTACGTGAAAAGTGGGCGTTAAAGTAGGCGTGTCAAAGTAGTTTCTGCTAATAAATTCAACTTAGATATTTTAATATAGAGTCCTCTATTCTTCAAAAAACTTTTTTCATAGAGAAATTATATGGATTTGAAATTAAGCGTAATATGGGAGGTGGACGTGCCACCTTAGTTTTCCGTTTGTAAAAATCCTTTGACTAAAAAGTAATGGTTGCAACATTTCAGACTCATACATTTAATTCTGTCAGTTTTATTACGTTTTAAATTTTGAATAAACCGAAAAATACTCTGTGCGGTAAAAATTTTCGCCTTGATCTATAACTCCTTTAGTAATGTATCGATTTGAGCAATTTTCAGGGACAAATACTTTTTTTACTCAGGAAATATACTTGCGAAGTTTCATCGCTCTACGTCAATGCGTTAAGACACAATCTCAATTTATTCGATGTTGGAAGGACATGTTTTTTTTTTTACCTACTCTTGCATTACGACCTATAACTCTCTTCCTTATATTCCGATTTTCAATACCAAACAAACCTTGCGTATAAGAAATATTCTGGCAAATTTTGAGCCCCCTATCTTTTCCGGTTCGAATCTGAATAATCAGATTTTCAATAAATTTGATTTTATTCCTGGCATACTGTTGAAATTGCGCCTTCTGATAGATGTTTTTATTGTTTCGTTAACACTTTGTGCTATTGCGTTCAACATCTTACGGTGCATTGTTGGTGGTGACGATGAACTAAGCAACGTACCATTGCTTCAGAAGGCGAAAAATAATTTTATTTTTAAGTATTTTTTTTAAATCTATATATATAAAAGTGAAACTCTGTGTGTGTGTGTGTGTGTTTTAACTATAGACTCCGAAACAGTAAAGCCGATCGGACTCAAAATTTGGTAAGTTGTTGTACAAATTCCAGGGTGGCAAAAAGTGGGCGGGGCTACGCCCATAAAAAATAAGTAATAAATTTTAGCTACTTGCACTTGAGCGATTTTTCTGAAACTTTGCACACATATTTCGCTGTCATGACTACAGTTCGTGATTAGAAAAGTTTAGCTTCTTGCGCTTGATATTCAATTAAAATTCAGAATGCATTTTTATTCATTAAGGGGCGTAGCAACGCGCGCCGGGCTTGGCTAGTACAATAATAAAAATAATCGATAAATATTGAGATTCACTCGATGCCGACTCTATGTTTATGAATATAATCGTATATTGCATTACAACAGTATCCCAGCAAACAAATGATCGTAATTATATTTTAACTACGTTTTAATCACTTTCAGAATAGTTAAAATTATATATGTATGTATGTATGTGTATGTACATTGTATATACATATACATACATATTAATTTTTAAGAAGTTTTTTTTCCCTAAAAAATATCGATGAGTATTGAATTTGATTCAAACTGAAATTACCAAAACACAAGTAGAGTTAATAAAATGGTTATTAATAAGTTATTTATTTAAAAACCAAATTATTTCCAAAGATTGCGCAATTAAATTAAAATGTAAGAGTATATCGTATTTTTAATCTGCTGAAACGGCTGCAAAATTAAAATTATGCTTCGCTTCAATTTAGTTCCTTCCAATGACGCGCTAATGTAAAATTCCTTGCTTTGGTTTTCCTTAGAATTTGAAGTATTTCTGGTTAGCTGGTTTTGGTGCTTCTCTACATTTCTATGCTTACTTTATTTTGATGGGATACTTCTTGTACTTTATCTTATCAGTTTTGGGCGCAACTGATACTCTTTATCAAAAAATGAATGTAATTGTGTGGGAATTTATGATTTAGTAACGTAAAGCAGTTAGTTAGTCAAACACTAAACTAAGTGACGAATAAATAAATCAAAGGAAATACACACTGAAAGTGAAAAATTAATATTGAATTTGTATACGAATCAATGTAGTTAACAAAGTAATGAATTCAACAAGTGACGTTTAAATAAAAAATGGCTTCAATTTGGGAAAATATTGTTTATAAAATTTGTCAATATGCCCCCAGTTTAGTAGGTGGGTTATTTTTAATAATTATTTTGTGTGTTTTCATTGTTATTTGTTTATTAAATCATTAAAGTGTGTCTAAGTTTTTTGCCGTCTGGTCTAGTGTTTGGTTACACAATCTCTTCGTTTGTTGCTGAGCGAAATGTTAGTTCTGGTTTAATCGTTTATGGACCAATGATTTTGGGAGCATGTGTAGGATTTGTGGGAGCATTGGCAATGTATATGGTTAAATTTTTTCGTTCTCGAATTATATTTTGGCACATAGATATTCTTCTGGTAGCGGCATCATTTCATTTAATATCCAGCTGCTTCTATTTCGCTGATGATTTCGGTAAGTTAACAACAATTTTTGTTGATGTTTAACAAACTTAACCTAAAAATTTAATTGATGCCTTAATAGCAGCGTAAATAAAAGACCAAAATATTGATAATTAAACTTATTATTTAATGAGTCACAACATGAACTTGTATGTTTTTATTTTGATGGCAAAATTAATTTTTTGGTCAATAAACGTTTTTATTAAATTTCGATATAATTTATTTAATTATTTATTCAAGTCTAAAGAATAATATTACTTAAAGACTAATGAAATATAAAATATACATATATATAAATAAATACAATTGAATATATAAGTTAAGAACAACATTTTAATGCATAAGACTGTAAATACATACTGGCGTATTCATAAAAAAATAGTTTAGCTTTAACATTTTGAATAATCATTCAATTCAATCTTTAATTCATGCTTTATAAAACGAACGGCAAAACGTAATAGTGCTTTTTGTAATTAATTCAGAAACTGAATTTTGTCTCGAATATTAGTCATTGCGGCGCCAAACGTAATCTGTGCAAGAGTTGAATCTTATT
The DNA here is from genome assembly GCA_941918925.1 of Phyto melanocephala. Lineage (NCBI taxonomy): Eukaryota > Metazoa > Arthropoda > Insecta > Diptera > Rhinophoridae > Phyto > Phyto melanocephala. Next base: position 136,233,834 of record OW799234.1, on the reverse strand, counting down.
TTATTTCAATTTGAATTTTATACACAAATATTAATTCAAGGCGAATCAATCAATCCACCTTGTATTAATTCAAGAAATCAAAAATTTTACACTTTCACATACACACATATGTTCATTAGACCATACCAGAAAAAAATGTTACCCGTACCCATTCGAAACTAAATTATTTTTGCAGGGCAATTAAAAAAATCTTGCACTTTGACTTTTCCGTAACTTACAGTCGGATCTTTAAGTGTGAACTATCGATGCTTTTGTCTCACGGGGACAAATGCATTACTGTAAGGTTAACTGACCTAAAGAAAAATTCAAAAATTTAACCCTAACGTTTGGCAACAGATAAGATACATCCCTAGCAAAAATCAAAGGATTCTATTCCAGCTTTAATTTTTTAATATTAGGGTTGTAAAAATTGAGATATTGTCGTTCGTAAATTATTGTGTTCTATGTGACATATGCAACCTATGTATTAAGATAATGTAATAGTGTTGAATTTACGTCGCAGTAAATTAGATTAAAAGTCAGTGAGTGAATATATGTAACGTTTATTTATTGCGTCTGTTCTTGACGAAGCTTAAAATACGATTAAGACTATAAAAAGTAATGCAATTCAAATGCGCATATATTGTATATTGGTTGATAAAATAAGTAAAGAAAAGGAATGTAAAAACATTCACGTTGCACGGTTGCATTTTATCCTAAGACACGCCACCTCAACGTGGATGTTCCTTTACAAAATACTAATTAATATTCATTAAATTAATGCATTTATTATGTTTTACTCTTGGTAAATTCTTTGTTAAGATGTCGGCTACCATATTATTTGAAGGGCAATATTCCATGGTAATTTCTCCGTTTTTTACTGCTTCTCTAATATGGTGGTATCTTACATCTATGTGTTTGCTTCGTTTATGATATACTGGGTTCATGGTCAATTTCTGTGCGCCTTGATTATCAATGTTTAGTACAATGGGTTCGTCTTTTAAATAATTTAATTCTATTAAAAGTTTTCGAAGGTAAATTGCTTCCTTCGCTGCATCCGACGCGGCCATGTATTCAGCTTCGGTACTGCTTAGCGCTACTGATGTTTGCTTTCTTGATTGCCACGAAACCAGACAACTACCAATAAAGAACGTAAAACCTGTATAGGATTTACGATTTGTGGCATCGCCACCCCAATCGGCATCCACATATCCAACTAGCGATTTCTTCTCACTGGCATTATATTCTAGCTTTAGGTCCTTTGTGCCCTGAAGATATCTTAATAAATGCTTAACCGCTTGCATATGTTCCTGATGTGGGTCTGAATTACATTGGGACAGCTTTGAAACTGAATGCAATAAGTCCGGGCGGGTAGTAATCGACAAATACATCAGTTTACCGATCACTGTTTGATATTCATTTTTATCCGCTCTCTTACAGTTTTCAGAGCATGCAACTTGATATCCGGCATCTAATGGTACTGATACAGATTTGCAATTATACATACCAAATTCTTTCAATATATTTCCTATATATTGTGTTTGACTTATTTTTATAGGTCCGATCTCATCAGGTCTATCGATTTCCATACCTAAAAAATACTGTAAGGATCCTTTATCGCAAACATCAAATTCATTACAAATACGTTGTTTGATATCTATCACGAATGTTTTATCCTTACTACCTATAATAATATCATCGACATACACAGTAAGAAATATCAAATTACCATCGCGTTCAATTATATATAAGCAGGGATCGTAATGGGATTGCTTAAAACCAATTTTTCTAAGTACATTGTCGAGTTTAATGTTCCACTCTCTTCCCGCTTGTTTCAGCCCATATATTGCCTTCTTTAATCTTAGGACCTTATGTGGATTGTTTTTATCCTCAAAACATGGTGGTTGCTGTATGTAAATTTCGTCATGAATTTCACTATTTAAATAGGCAGTGCTTACATCAATTTGATGGAGGTACATTTTCCATTCGACAGCTAAAGCCATTAAAATACGTATTGTTGTGTATCGTGCTACAGGGGAGAATGTTTCAATAAAATCGATTCCATACTGTTGATTGCATCCCCTGGCCACCAGACGAGCTTTGTATCGTTCAATTTTACCTTGTTTATTCCTTTTTACTGCAAATACCCATTTACAGGAAATTGATTTACGACCAGCAGGTAAATCTGTCAAGTACCAAGTTTTATTTTTTATAAGAGAAGAAATTTCACTACGCATAGCATTCGTCCATAGTTCACTGTCTTCACATTCCGTTGCGTCGTCGACGGTTGATGGAATAAAAGTTTCAGCCAAATTGCCCAGTTGGTTTTGCTTTTTCCGAGGTCTTCCGGGCTTATTTTTTCTTATATTTTGTGGTTGTTCAGCTTCATGACTCGTGTCACTTGATAAATTTTCATCTGCTGTACTGAAACCTTCAAAATCTTCTTGATCGCTATTTTCATCATTTATATGATTAAGTTCTGGTGAATTATCTTTATATATATTTATCAAAAAATAGTCATCTTCCTCGTTTTGATCTTTTTGATGACTGCATTGTTTATTTTTTCTAAATTCGTCCTCATCAAAAATTACATCGCGTTTCTCAACGATTTTCCGTGTTTTTTCGTTAAAGAGTCGATAAGCTTTTGACACAGTTGAATAACCAACCATAGTCAATTCCTCCCCTTTTGGCATAAACTTTGATTTATTTGTTTTATCCAATGCGACGGCATAACAACCAAAAGTACGCAAATGTTTTACATCAGGTTTACGACCGTACCATGACTCATATGGCGTTTTTTCATTAAGTTTCTTTGTTGGGCACCTATTGCGTATATACGCCGCTGTATTTATTGCTTCAGCCCATAAACTCTCTTGGACACCAGAATGGACTAACATCGAACGACTCATTTCTACTAATGTTCTATTACAGCGCTCGGCAACACCATTTTGCTGCGGTGTGTATGGCACTGTTAATTGCCGTTGAATGCCATACTGCATTAAATATGCTTCAAATTCACTATTAATGTATTCCTTACCATTATCCGTTCGTAGTACTTTGATTTTAGAGTTCATCTCATTTTCAACCATTTTCTTAAAAATTTTAAATTTTTCTAAAGCCTCGCTTTTTGCCTTCATAAAAAATACAAATATCATTCTAGATCTATCATCTATAAAAGTAATGAAGTATTTCGCACCACCAACAGAATTAACTCTGAATGGGCCACATACGTCCGAGTGAACTACGTCTAGTACATTTAATGCGATGTTCTTACTTTCTTTTGGAAATGGTAAAGTGTGTATTTTGCTCTTCATGCAAGTATGACAATTTGGTGTTTTGTTGATATTGTTTCCAATATTCAGGTTCGTAACCATACCTTTCATACTTAGATCACGCAAACTGCCGTAATTTAGATGTCCAAATCTGTTGTGCCAAGTTTGTTCGATGCTATCAATAGCAAAAACTTTTTCCATTGGCTTATTCACCACAAACAAATCACCATCTCTTTTTGCCTCTAAAAGAATTTCACCATCTCGTTTCTTGACAGTTGCACGTTGAGCCTCAAAAATAACGACTAAACCCTTATCGACAATCTTACTAACTGAGAGGAAGTTTCCCTGCAATTCGGGAGAATACAATGTATTTTCAAAAGTTAAATCATAATTTTTATATCGGAAGAGTACATCACCTTTGCCCTTTGTAGATAAAATTTTGTCACTGGCCAGCCTTACTTTTTCATTGTGATCATAAAATCGAATAAAACTTTCCTTGTCCGCACACATATGCGATGTAGCGCCGCTGTCTAAATACCAAGCATTCTGCATTGTCGCTGACTGCGCTGCTGCTAACATCGTTAATGCAAATTGTTTCTGCTCATATATTTGATTCTTTTTTTCTGCTTTGCACTGACTTGCAAAATGGCCAATTGCGCCACAATTAAAACATTTGCCTTTGAATTTCTTTTTGATCTTGTTTCCGTTACTTGGCTTACTCTGTTTTTGTGTGCGTACGTTAAATGCTTGTTGTTGTTGTTGACACGTTGTTTCCTCCTCAATTTTCTCTTTTCTCCTTTCTGATTCTTCCATCAATTTCTGTTTGAGAAAACTTAAATCTGGCAATAAATCACGTGTTTCCATAGCGATGACAAAATGGTCGTATTCCTTGGACAAGCTTCCTAACAGCATTATTACCAGTAATTCTTCTTGAATTTCAATTCCGGCTTCAGCAAGTTTTTCAGTCGTCTCAGTAAACGTTTTTAAATGTTGTACCATATTACCTCCTTCAGGTATATGCAACCCTAATAACCGTTTATATAAGCACACTTTCTGGATTGGTCCCTTTGGTTGATATATATCTTCTAACTTTTTCCATGCATCTGCAGATGTTTTAGAATTTTTTATATAACCTAACTGTGTTGGTTTTACACTTAAAATGATGGATGCCAACGCCTTCTCATCCTCCAAATCCCATTTTGTTGCACCAGCTGCTTCTGTGGGCCTTTTTTGAACGCCACATACCATTCGCCAAAAGCCGCTGTGTATTAACACACTCTTCATCAGTACAGACCAACTTTCATAGTTGACGTCGTTCAACTTTTCGATTTGAAACACGTTATTCATTATCCTTTATCAATTGTAATTCACTTTAACACTAAAATCTAGACTTGGCTGCTGGGCACATAACCTGTTGAATTTACGTCGCAGTAAATTAGATTAAAAGTCAGTGAGTGAATATATGTAACGTTTATTTATTGCGTCTGTTCTTGACGAAGCTTAAAATACGATTAAGACTATAAAAAGTAATGCATTTCAAATGCGCATATATTGTATATTGGTTGATAAAATAAGTAAAGAAAAGGAATGTAAAAACATTCACGTTGCACGGTTGCATTTTATCCTAAGACAAATAGAATAAAAATTATATTATAGTAACCAAATCGAGTAGAAACTGAAATTGTAATGGTTATTGTTTCTGTATTGTAAATATTTTCTTCATTCATAACCTGTCGTAGGTTGTAACAAATTCACTTCTCCATATCGTGTAAGTGTTGTACAAAAAATTTATGTAGAAATTATCAACAAAATGTGTACAACTACTGCGACGTACAACACCTACGACAGCTCGTGAAGTGAGCAATTATTAAAGGTTTAATCAAGGCAAATTTATTCATCAGTTAGACTTGATTCGTCAGCTATTTATTTTTTTCTTCACTTATTTTTAACTTCAGCTGTCAAAGCCTAACTGTTCTCCCCGAACTGCGATAACCAGATGAATAAATATGCCTTAGGTTTAATAAAAAAATTAAATTTCCGTAGAAAATTAGTTTTATAAATTAACAAATATGACATATTTTAAGTAACTTTTTGTATACAACATTTCCAATTGTATTTAAGAGAGTTCTAGCTGTTCATTCATATTTTGGAAAATTTTAATTTAATTATAGAAATTTTTAATTGTGTTTCAGAAATTTTCATTAGCATTTCAGATTTTTATGTTTCATTAACATATTTCTACCTTATTTAATAAATTTTTTTATAATTTCTACATTTTTAATACATCAAATAATGCTATAGGTTTAATTCTTATACCTTTTTTATACCTTTCACACGACAGTGTAAAATGGTATATAAAGGAAGGATTGTTAAGAAGATATGTTTCGGTCCGTCCACGGCTCTGATAACAGACCATTTCCCTTTTCATGAAATTTTCCATTACTTTTTTTACAGAGATGTGGCTGTATCTCACTCAATGACGGGTTCGATCTCGGATTTGAGCTCAGGAATTGCTTTTAATTTATAAGTTAAAAGCGTTAAATCGCATGATCTTGGTGCCCAGTTGATATCAGAATTTCTTGAAAGTTGTTATAAAAATTGTTGCTGCAATAAATGCATTGTTTTGTGTGCGGTGTAGCAGGTGATGTCGTTTTACAGAAACCACATGTCGTTCAGATTCAAGCCATCCAGTAGAGGCCACAAGATCTCCGTTATCATGTCTCTGTAACTTAAGACATTCACAATCAATGCAATTTCGGCCTGATCTTCAAAAAAGTAAGACCCAATTACGCTGCCTGACCGAAATCTGCACCAGGAAGTGACTTGCTGCATTTGTTTGTCATGGATTGCATGAAGAGTTTTAGAGTCCAAAATTTTAAAATTCAATTCTATTCAAGAAGCAATTCAAATGGAAATGCACTTGATCGAAGATGACTTTTTTTTCGAATAATTAGCATTGATTTCACTTTGCTCGATTACCAATTAAACGAATTGCTGGCGCTTTCCATGGTCTCTGGTCTGAACTCTTAATTAATCTTAATTTTGTGAAAATTCGCTGCGTATTGCTTCGTGAAATTTGAAGTTGTTGACAGCGATGCCGAACTGATGTTTTTAGGTGTTGGGAAATGCAATTAAAAATTAATTAATTTGAAATACTAATAGAAATCTGTGAAGCACAATTAGAAACTTCTAAAATAAATACTTACTTATAGTATGTACATATTTTAGATATATAAATGGAAATTTCTGAAATACAATTGGAAATGGTGTAGTATTCTTCTAACCCTTTTATATATTTGATTGCAATTAACTTGATTATTTTACTTTTAGATAATGTTGGTGCATTCATATCATATTTGGGCCATAGTTTAACATATTTAGCTGGTCTCAGTTTTCTACATACGATATGTGGCAAAGACAGTCGCGCCTTACTACTATCTTTATGCCTAAGTTGTTACATATTGGGTATGGCATCGGCAGTTAGCTTGATTGGCACTTCATACAGCAAAAATATAATGGAAAATCGTATACGAAGCGAAGAGGAATCAATCAATCATGGCATTTATGTGGACTTTGCAGCAGTATATCTCTCCATAGCAGTTGTAGTGCTGACTCTTTTAATTGGCTTGAAGGTGATGAGCTATTTAGGCACAGTTGACTGTGAGAATAGTATGGATAACGAGTTACGCATTGCAAATTCAAACGGAAGCATTTTCGATAAAAGAGATGAAGTCATTAAGAGAATCGAATTCTTTTACGTTACAAAGAATCAGCAGTTGAATGTAACGCTGCTTCTAATCTTCACAGAGGCCATACAATACGCGTTGTTTATTTATTTTGCATTTTGGTTTTCTCTAAATTCTGCCGTAAGGCTTACCGACGTGGCAAATATTGATTCAATGTTTTGGATTATTTTTGCGGGAACAGTTATCAGCACCTTGTGCATAATATTTTGTTCGGTGAAAGTGACATTTGTTGCAAATCAATTATGCTTAATTTTGATTACTATTTTAAGCATGATAATTAGCAGTTCGACCAAGACAACTGTACTATTTTGGATAATACTGTTCTTTTTCGGAATGACGTTTTCGAATTTACAAATTCTTCTGATCGAAGTATCACATTTTCTTTATATGGAACTGTTTATTTATGTTTCTTATGCCTGCAAACTACTATCAACTTCTATTGTCTATTATTATTTTGTATCAAACTCCAAAAATTCATACTTTTATGCTTCGGACATAAGTACATTAATGTCACAGGGATTCGTCTACATCATAATCGCTTCGCTTCTGGCATTAGTAATAGGAATGAAAATTCCTCGGACCTATAAAACATCTTTATTTGAGATCCAATATGGTTTACTAGGAATAATATTCCAAAAACATCAAATAGAGCAATTGAATGTTAGATGTTTAAATGATGGCACTATTCCAACCATAAGTAAACCATCACAGTTTTAAAAATTGTTTAACAAATAAAAACTTTATTATTAGTTTAAAATACATACAAGTATGTATGTATATATAAACATACAGCAGCAAGCTTTTGTCCGTTATTTTAAAATCGTAACAACTAGTTACTATTATCTATTTTTTTTTTATTTTATAGCTCTTTTTTATTAAATAAAGTTTTTAAAAAATTTGATTATTTAAAAAAAATATGTTCATAACAAACTAAAGACCTGTAGAGCGATCCACTAAGTTGTTTTAACGATACACAGAGGAGTATTTGGCCTGAAAAGATGGCCAAAATTATTAAACGTGTTTTTTGAATTAAAAGTTCTAGTGTTTTTGATAGTTTTAGGTGTAGTATGATACAAGGCGAATTCATTGAATTCGCCTTGGTATGATATAAAAAATCTAGTGGCAGATTTCGAAAAAATACACTGCGCAAAAAAAAATTGTTTGTCTCTCTTTGAAATAAAAGTATGTTGACTATATGGATTTTGATGCCCTTAATTCAAATCTGTTCTCCGTTCTTCTCTAGTACATAGGGATTTGATTTTAAAGGCGTGGCATATTTCACCCGCTAAATCGTTTGGTTGCCTTAGATATTTTGTCATAATTTGTAAACGGGTTCTCCGATTTTAATAGCAGGAGGATCAGAAAATTCTGCTTAAACTAACCAAACACATTTCTTTTCTATCTATTACTATTTCGGAGTTATTAAAAATTTAATGGCGAAAAAAATTTTTTTCCTGCAAAATTCGTAAAATTTTTTGTGTTCAAAATGCAATAAAAAAAATTAAAGAACCAAAAAGTTTAAATTTTTAAGATTTTTCCAAAAGCCACATTCCTAAGGAATAAAAGACGGTATAAATAGTAAAACTCAATTAACAAATGTTGATTTTAAAGGTTTAAACTCATTCATAACAGACTGTATGTACATGCATACATATGATTTACGGTCTAATTAAAAAAACAGTATTTTTTTTATAAAAAAGGGCTTAATTATATTTATTTTATATTATTTAATACTTAATATACGGAAAAGTTAAACTAATAAAAATTCCTTAATAATTATTATGTCGTATGTATGTATGTATATCCTTATTAGATGCATCATCGGTGTCAAGAAGAAGTGTGATGGTTTTTGATGAAAAAGCTTATTTATTAATCCGTTCTATTTGAGTAACTGCAGCTTATAAAAGAAATAACCTATTCAAGACATCTCGATTTGTATCGCTTCTGCTGAATTTCCTTGAATAATTCGTACGATATAATCGTAAGTGCTTATTTCTGGCCTCCACAGCTTCTTCTGACAATTGGATGGTAGCCTGATACCTGTGTGCCCATGTATTTTTTATGTACCTGAATTTATTTTTTGTAAACTTATTTTTGCGGTTAATGCTTTTAATAATTATTCTTATTACGTACTTTATTTAACATAAAATGTTTTGTAGAGCAGGTATATAAAAATATCTTCTATGGGGATGTGTGGGACATTCTCTTGTAACTATTATGGATAATAAAGAATTTTTAAAATTTATAATTATAGGCAGGTATTAACATTGTAAAGTGTTTAAAGTGATGTGAATAACAATTGAAATCAATTATTCAAAATACATAAAAGTTAGTGACGGTATAAATGTATAAGAAAAAGTGCCTGATGAGCAAAAATAGAAAAAATTTAAAAAAATCGTCAAAAATAATGGCGAAAACTTGCGCACAATTTTTTTCTTGTTGCTGAAATAAGAGATTCTAAATTTTATTGTGGTATCGAACATAATTCGTAGAGATGCTAACCTCACTTTTAAAAATCTCTTCTTTTTCTTTTTTTGCAAAAAAAGTGTGTAATTTTTTTTTTCACCTTTGAACGAAATGTTTCAACATGAATATTCTACATTTTTAATTTTTTTTTTTATTTTTTAAATAATCCTTGATCAAACCTTACAGCGGAAAGAAAATCATTGTTAAACCTTTATTCGTTAAGCCGCAAAAAAAAATATCATAAAACATCCAGAAACCGAAAAAAACATTCAAATCTCATATAATTTTCTTCACTTTCCTGACTTTAGCAGGGTCTCAGAGCTACAAATCGCAACTAAAAGTTCAAAAATTTCAATATAATGTAAAATGTTGTTGTCTGTCGAGCTGCGTACTTAATTTTTAGGATTTCTTAAAATTCAGTTTTGCCTTTTTGGCCAGCGATAGTGCGATAGTCGTAAACAACATTTTTATCGATTTCGATATTCAGTAACATATTTTAACGACACTTGTTATTGTTATCTAAATGACAATACTTTTGTTGTTGTTGTTTATATTATCGATGGAAATATAGATGTTAGTGATGAATCTATTTAGACACCTTTAATGACAAAAATGTAATTTTAATGTAACCCAGCAAAAAAAAAATTGGAAGTAGTGCAAAGCGAATTACATTTACAAGACTTCTAAATCAATTGTGTAAAAGCATCAATTCTAAATGATTTCCTAACTGCAAAATAATTTGCCATAAACGATGTGCTTAAAAATAAATGCAACATCATGCAAAATATCTTAAGGAATTTATATAGACAAACAAATTCAACTCATGAAATATCCGATGCTTTTCACCAAATATGCATGAGTTCCATGCACTAATTAGAATGGAGTGCAGTTCATTAATATATTCATGTAAACACATGACCTCCAATGACACGCTAATGTTAAAATCATTAGTGTTTTCACTTAAATTTAATCACTTCGTCACCAGTTGAACTCCTGCAAATTCACTTTTTTGTCATAGATTTTTTTGCTTTAGTCGTCGAACGTGGCCTACTACATCTGAATTTAACGTTAAACTTATAGTTTTAATTTGATTTATAAAAATTAAATAATAGAAAAAATGAACTTTAGCCAAAATAAAAATGATTCCCATTAAAAATTTAATTTAAAGCTATATAAAAAAACCCTGTCTCATCTCATTCCCTTGAATTGTGTTCATTTTTTTTCTTTTTTATGTAAAGCAACTGCTTTATATTAAGCTATCGTTATATAGATTAAAAACAAACAAAAAATAAATATCAAAGTAAAAAGTTGTTATGAATTTTAGCAAAGAAAATTTTACTTACATAAATGCATTTTAACTTATTTATTTACTAACAAAAAGACACATTTTGTTATCTAGTCAATTTAAAGATTTTTACAGGAGTTGATCGGTCCCAAAACAAATTACTTTTTTCCTCGGGAACAACATGACATTCACTTATATGAAAATTAAAAGAGTCTAGAAAAAGAAATATAAAAATAAATGTTTTCGTATACAGTATGTGTATTCATATAATATTGATGAAAAATTTACTTTAGAAAATATGTTATACAAGATTTTGTGATTATTTTGTATCTATATTAAATATTGTATATGTGCAGTCAGTGTATGTTTTAAATAGATTTTATATCTTTATAATCATAAAAAATCATAAATAAATAAAACATAAAGTATACATATGCATAACTCACCAAGTTTATGAAAAAATTTTTTTAGTGTGTGCTCGTTTCGTACTGTGGCTGCCAAATACATTTCAACATTATTTTCTTTAAGCTTAAAAATATAATCAATTGCAAAACATAAATCTAAAAAACTTGAATCATCATAAACAACATCCGCAGCTAAAATAATATCTGGCCTTAGCGAGGAAACTTCTGGTATATCTTCAATGGACACCCACGGCACTACTAAACATTGTATTATATGATTGTCCAGTGTAAATTTCTGGTTTTCCTCCAACGCTTGCGGGAAATTTCTTCTTATACTTTCACACATTAGTTCTACGCAAGATTTGCTGCCATCGCTGAGCAGCAGATGCCTAGGTTGACACATTTTCAACATTATAAATCCGCATAATCCAGTTCCAGCACCTAACTCTAAAACTGCTTTATTTTTTACAATATTTGGATCTTTTATAATAAAGTCTGCCAATGCTAAAGATGCTTGCCAACTGCAAAGTCCTGTAGTACCTTCAGTTACAAAATTTTTCGATTCACGCAATGTAAAGCATATATTCTCTTTAACGACATAATGTTTAAAGGCGTACTTCTGTGTAGAATCTTTGGCCAAATTTTGTTGTATTTGGCAGTAAATTTCATACACTTGATCGTGAATTTCTGAAGAGCCTTTTTCTAAAAACAATATCAACTTCTTTAAAAAATTAAGCTGATAGCTTAATTTAATCGGAAAGCGTTTATTAAGAGTAGAAGTAAGCGTGTAATCCATTAGAGTTTTTTGTTGCTCCCAAGTTAAGTCTTTGGGGAAGTCCTAAAAAGTTTAATTTAGAATTATAAAACTAACAATAAGATGATACAAACCTGCCAAGAAATGCAATGCAGTGGATAGCAGCATAAGAATTGCTTTTGTATATTTTGTAAAAATACATCGAAGGTAAGTTGAATTACTTCACACATTTTCTTTAAAATTAGCTACAAGAAATATGTTAATAAACAAACAAATCAACAGCAGCTGTTCATAGAGATGTGAACAATACATCGATATTTTTCTCGCAGAGATGCCAATGTTAAGAATTTGTTTTTGTAGCGTTTTTTTTAATTGCGTGTCGTCGGTTTACTGTACTCAGGTACAGTCATCCGGAGTCTCAACCTTTGCAAATCTTAAAAAAAAAGAATATTCGCGCTCTGCTCCGACATACTATATGAAGGTATAGGTCGACTTACGGATACTGAACCTGTGTGGGATACCCTGGCTCTATGGTTTTGAAACCTTGCCATTAAAATTAAAAATAAATAATAATAATAATAATAAAACTGTGAACATCTGCAAGAAAATTCCTTTCAAATGGCATGTTTTTTTTTATTCAGATCGGTTGTACAATATGACCTTAGACTGCCTAACAAAAAATTAACTTGCCCGAACAAATGTTTCAGACACAAATCCAAGGTACACTCATGGTGTAATCACATAAGAGCATGTTCACACGGATAGCAAAATACAAGGTTCGCTATCACCACCGAATCTTGTTTATATCTACAAGATTCGCCATACAAAATTTTAAAAGCGTTTTTTATGGTTCATTTCAAATATTGCTGCGAATCTCGAAGAATTTACAATTATCTCTAATTTTGATAACAAAAAATCGCTAATATATTGGCTGAGACCGCCACCTGTTTAATGTACTCTGACATAAACAAAGGAAAAATATATTGTGTAAAAAATTAAAAAAAAATCATTGTTAAAATAAAAAATATATGTTTAAACATATATATTTAAATTAAAATGGAAAAAGAGAAATAGTGAAACGTATTTTAAACAATAAGGTACTCAAGTCCAATCAGCTGATTGTTTTTTATACCCTTCACCTGTGGTGCACAAGGTTATATATACTTAGCTTTGTCATTCTGTTTGTAATTTCTACAATTATCATTTCCGAACCCATAAAGTATATATTTTCTGAAAGCTTATGAATAGAGGAGTCGATTGAGCCCTGACGGTCTGTCCGTGTGTTGGTTGAAATCAACTTTTAGAAGCAACTGATCTGTGTATGGTATCAATCTTTTGGAAATATCTGGGAATGAATCGCTATTGAAATTCAGTACGATCGCCCCATTACTTTCTGAGATATGATAAAAAACCACGACAACCTCGTTTTTTTCACCAAAAATTTTTTTTTATTTAATTTTTTTATTTTATATAATATTTATATTTTTATTATTTGTTTATATATTTTTTTAAATTCTTTTTTTAATTTTTTTTTGTAATTTTTTTTTGTAATTTATTTTATTGTTTTATTTTTATTTTTAATATACATATTTTTTTTTAGAAACATACATACATACGTAAACTCAATTTATAATTTTGTAATGGGATGTTTTTATATACATACATATGTATTTTTTCTATTTCATATGAGATGAATGGTGATACAAACAATTGTTATTGCATGACTACACGTGATGAAGGGTATATAAGATTCGGCTACGACCGAATATAGCACTGTTACTTGTTTAATTTTTTTAAGTATAAAAATCAGCGAAACTAGACTAATTATTTTTGAAGCGGTCTTAAATTCGTTACTGCTAAACGGTATATAGATTGTTCAAATAATTTTTATAACAAATTTAATACAAAACAAAATATATTGAGTTCGATTAAATTGAAAAAAAAACAATGAAACATAAAAATTTTAACAAAATAATTAAACATATACACAATATCATAAAAAAGAAAAAAAAGAAAGCAAAAAAATTAAAAAAGCATTTTTTTAAATAATTGCGTTGTTATTTGTTTGTTGATTGTGTGAAAGAGTATTTTAAAGACGAATAGTATTTATGAAAAATTGTCACTCAGAAACGAGACAACAATATTTTGGAATTATATTTTTTTCATAGAAATTTTTGGAATAAGATGATACATGATCACGCTGCCTGACCATAATAATCTTACTTTTACAACTGGTGAGTATGTTTAATATACATAGAAAACCATTTTTAAGATTAACTTTTTTGCCACAACTTCGTAAAAATGTGGCGAAGCTTTAAAATTTGAATTATAATGATATCACTGATATCAATTTATTATTAACATACATATGTATGTATGCAGATTTAAGCAACGGAAATTAAAACATTATATACATACATACTTTCAGTTTATTAAATTTATATTAACTATCAAAGAGCATAAACAACAATTTAAAATAAGTTAATAGACAATAGTGTCTCAAAAGTCTAATATTTACTACAACAACTATTTCTTGAAATACAACAGAAGCGAAAAATATAATAATGCAATTGTTGCATATGTAATAAATATGCATAATGTTGCTTGTCAGCGACATAAACAACATCCCAAATTTGTTAAATAAATGACATGTGAGCTATTTAAGCACACTATCTCTGAACTGAATGAAATTTAGTTTTATTTAAGGAAAACTAATTTAAGTAAAACTGGATTAAAATATCTTACTTTACTTTTTATATTGTCTGAAATCCAGTGAAAATGTTTCTAGTTAAATGACGGAAAAATGTAAAAACAAATAATCAATATTTGCTTGAATTATATGAAAGAAAAAACTTTCGCTTTTAATATGAGACTTTAATGACACGAAAACTAAAGACTGTTAATGGTGAGACAACATTTAGATGCTTTTATAAATACATACATACATATGTGTGATTTATTTCACTTTTCTCCAAACAAGAGCAACGTGCCTAAAAGTGATTTAACTCTTTATATATGAAATCGTACATATCGTCATCTAATATGAAAACTGCCCTAACAATTATTTAAAGAATTTAAATAGAGTTTTACACACTAATTATTTAAATATTTTTTTTATTGATTTGATATGCACTTTAGATGGCGATTACTTCGTGTACACATATTTTTATTTCATAATTTTCCGTTACATTTAACATTTCTTTGACCGAAATTTGAGCAAAGATTGCCTATTATGTAATTATAAAAATATTTCTTTTGGACGCATGCATTTTGATTGTTTAATATGAACAAATTCTGAAAATGAATTGTGACTTTTTTTTTCATTTTTCTAACTGAAATCTATCTAAGCTTCTTGCTCTTAACCGATTTTTCTGAAACTTTGCACATATAGAAAAGTGGGCAGTGTCACGCCCATTAAAAATAAGTTATTATTTTCAGCTATTTCCACGCATTCCAATGGTTCCCATCGATTTGCCTTTCAACTTCAAGCGACAAGGGACCATCAACAAAGCACGAGGACAATAACTGTTTGTTCATTTTTACTGCAAATGGAAAAACCAAAAATATTGTATATAATTTTTAATATAGTCAATTAAAATTCAAAATGCATTTTTATTCATTAAGGGGCGTATCAATGCGCGCCGGGCGTGGCTAGTGACTTTATAAAACTAAACATATGTTGTAAAGTATATTTATTAACGCCCTTGTATACGTCTATAACTCATATGTCTGCATTAATATTTTGACTTCCTTATTATCAAAAGTTTGACGATTTTAATACTTAACGTTGCTAACGACGTCACGCAATTTATTACGCCACACTTAAAAAACTATGATGTAATTACAAGGAAATAAATAGTAAAAAATGCAACTAACAGTAACCAGCAAGTTGTTTCAATTACTTTACAAAAACTTGTTACTAAAAATTTATATATTTTTAAAAATTTTGAAGTGTGCGGATACATTAACGTAATATTTTTTAAAATAAATAAATATTTGTCTAATGCATTGGTTTCATACAGTGCGGGCTTTAATTAAATACGCAGCTTTTAAGCTGGTAGGTTGCGAACGGTTACGTGGAGTCTATATGGCACCGTTTATTACCGTGAGGTATCTTGCATATCTGCGAGTCTGACTTTAAATATCTCAGAGAGGTTATCCAGTATATATTTGCCCAGGATTCTGTGTCTACTGGCAGCTAAGGCAGTACATTTGCAGAGAAGGTGGAAAACTTTCCAAGAAAGTGTCTTGATATCTAACTTTTGATCATCCCCAACGGGATAGCGACTGAATGTGCTACTGGCTAGCTCACCTACCCGTTCGTTACAATAGTTGCCCCTATGCGCAGGGATCTAAACTAGAGCAAAGTAACTCAGCTGACCAACCCTTGACAATTCTTTCCAACATTTATCGACTTATTTCTTAGCAACTCATTAGATTTGTTTAAAATTTTATCACAAATACAAGAGTTAGGCTTGTAGAATAGTGTCTGCAGAAATGCGCAGTGGAACAAAGTGGAACCAATTTTTATTTTTTTTCTAATTTCGTTGATATGTATGTAATTATTGCGACATTTTTGTTAACTTATCTTTGGATTCAAAAATTTAATTTTATATTTTTTTGAAGTCTCTTTTTGCGTTTTGCTTACAACTTTTTTATTAAAGAACAAAATTTTTTTACAATTCTTAAATAATATTTTGTGTTAATTGAGTAATGAAATATATACATTTACAAA
Organism: Phyto melanocephala; assembly: GCA_941918925.1. Lineage (NCBI taxonomy): Eukaryota > Metazoa > Arthropoda > Insecta > Diptera > Rhinophoridae > Phyto > Phyto melanocephala. The sequence goes on along the minus strand of OW799234.1, from coordinate 136,217,193 downwards.
TATTTATATATGTATGTATGTTGTATAGTACATTAATACGCTATGTATAACACTACTCCTCTACTATAGCACCATACTTTGTACTTATGTAAGAAAAATGTTATGTTTCGGTTAATGTTAAATTATATTGGAGTTAATTTTATAAAATGCACTAATTAACATGCTAAAGTTGTAGCCGTTTGTTGTGTAATATGGTATTTGTATATACTTTTTATATTTTTATACACATATTTATGTGCTTTGAAAAATGTGTTAATTGAAATTATTCGTGCACAAACTAATTGTGGGTACCATCACTTAAGAACTCGCAAAAAGTGGCACTAAAAGAATATAACAACTGTTTTGTTACTGACTCCAAAACCTATTTATATATACATTACAAATATTGCAAAAGCAATTGGTGGTATATTCTTAATGTGTTTTATTGATTAAGAAAGAAGATTAACAAGTTTTAACATAATTACGGCCTAGATTTATTAATTGTGTAAAAATCAAATTTCCATACAAAATCAATTTTATAAACCTTTAATAATTTTTATCAATTTTATAAACCTTTAATAATTTTTATAAATAAGGCAGTTAGAATTAAAAATTAATCAATATTAAAAACTTAAGAAATGAACTTTGTTGCTTAACCAACTTATTCCAAAAGTATAAAATATTACTAATTACTAACTCTGTTTTGTTTTCTATGCCATACATAAAAAACACTATTTGCAAAAACAATTTGTATCAACAATGTTGATTCAACATGTTGTTCTCTTTTTGTTTTGTTACACACAGTGATTTCTTAATTACTTAGTTCTCTTCTTTTAGAACTCGTTCAAGCTATGTTTAGTCTATTATTTAAATGTTCATATGTACATACATAAATACAAATATAAATGAATAATAAAATAATACATTCTTATGTACATTAAACCGTTCCACATTACAAGGATAAATGATTGCCGTAGACCTTCGAATTAAAAGCATTGTTTCAAGTCTTTTGTGGTAGGAGCGACTTATATCTTCTACCTTTTTCGTCATATTTTCGGTATTTACAATTGAATCCTAAAGTATGATAATCAAAGGTTTTCCCCAAATGACATTGACCTAAAGTACTCCGTTTTAGTGTTTTTCCATTAGATCTTAGTACCTGCACCCTAGTGTAAAACTCTAATATCCGGAAATAAATATTCGCAAAAACCATTATCGCTTCTAGAGGAAAACATTTATGTATATACATACATATATACATACATATGTATGTATATGTATATAACGAAAAATTAAAAACAGGACATTACAGTAGGAAAAATTTTTTGTAGGAACAGCGTTAAGTAAAATAGTTATTGAACTATCTACTACCTATATGCCAATTTGAAAATCAATAAATGACAATACGAAAAACTCTTAATTTTGCAGTTTTACAGAACAAGAATTAACTTGCTGTTCACGAGTAGTTATCACTAGGATCCATCCGAAATACATATACATATATGTTTTATGTTGATAATAACCCGACAATTTCTCCATGATATTTCCATAATTTTATTAGAATCAGTGTTCATAGCATATCAAGGTAAATATTTCGGGTTGGCCAACTATTGTCTACTGTTTGTTGATTTGAGGCTATCGTGGAAAGAGCATATTGAGAATATAATGGAGAAAGCTCATAGAATTTGGGATCTTTGTAGAAGGGCGATAGGTTTAAAATGGTGCATATTTATTTGCCCGAAGATAATACACTGGCTATATACGAGCGTACTACGATCGACCATGACATATGCCTCGAATGTGGACATTCCTAGAGAAAAAGGTTAATGTAAAACGAACATGGGTACTATGCCGAACTTGAAATAGCTAAGGAATTCGATTTTGAAATGCGTAAGGAATTACAATCAATCTGATCTTTCAATCTAACCTAACCTTTTATTGCATCGAAATATGACTACATACTTAATGAAACATGTTTAATGAAAGTTAATTGTGTAAACGGTGTACCCACAATTCTACAAAAAACATTAACAAATAACAATCTATACGGCTAAATAAAAAAAGAAAACAATCTCACTTTCATAGTTAAAACCATAAACGATTTAAGTACTGCATGTAGTCTCATAGTATGTATGCATGCATGTATGTTTAAGTAAAGAAAAAACAAACAATTTTCACTCTGACATTTGTCGTTCTTCATTTTCGCTTGCAACATTTTACACTTGACAATTCGATGTTGACAGCAGTCGTAAAGTAACCCTTTATGTACATATTTTTTTTGTATTTCTTAGAAAATATACATACATAAAGCATTCTTCCGAAAAAATCTTGACAAAAATATAAATATATGCCCTACGGAAGAGATTACAAAATCATGCAACTTTTTTTATTTTTCTCGTGACCCATCTACGTACATACATGCATAAGTACTTATGTAGATAGAAGAAAACCAAAAATTGAGAAAAAAATGTACACCCAAATTATATTTCCAAATAGGGATAATCTATTTTATGCAAATTCAATTAAGTATATAAATCGTAGTCCCTAAATGTATTCATGCATATTCTAAAAAAAAAACAAGTAATAGCGCTATACTCGGCTGTGCCGAATCTTCACACATAAAAAAATTTACATTCGGATCGTTCCCAATAGCAGTTGCTATTTGTTGCAACTACAAAAGTGCTGTTAACCTTAATACAAATCGGCAAATGTAAAAACTGTTTTTCGAAAATAAATTGTCTTTGAAACAAATACAATTTGTCAAATACAAAAATTATCTTTTCAAATACAATTGTGTTTATCACAAATGCAATTCGTCAATTACAAAATTTGTATTTACACAAACAATTGTCTTTATCCTAAATACAATTCGCCAAATGCAAAAACTGTTTTTTTTTAATTTTTAGATTTTGTTTTTATTTATAAAATTACAAGAAAATTAAAAGAAAAATAAAATTAAAAGTTATTAATGAATAAAATAAAAGTAGTACTATAGTATCTTCAAAAGTTATATAGGAGCTAAGAAATTTTAAGTGCAACTTATTTTCTAAAAAATTGTTTTCTATAAACTGTATAAATATGTAAAAACAAAGGCAAAAAATTATCTGGGGACTGAACCATGTATGTATGTGTGTTGCTTATATCTCAGTAATTTATATGGCAGTTTTGATACTTTTCATCACCAACAGTTTCAAGACCATAACTAATAATTATTTGGTACAACAGTGCCCAAAACTTATTTAGGAAATCGCTAATCTGAACTTTTATTTGAAATTTTTTTTATTAATTTTGTTTGCCGATATCGTTATCGGTAACTGACCCATGGAATCAAGCTTTTCTGCAAGTTTTGCCAAGGGTACATATTTTATTAAATCGTAATAAACGTTTTCAGAAGTTCAATAGGAGCTGTAAAATTTGACTTTGTTTGGGTAAAAAACAGAGGCAATCGTGTTTTCGCTTATATCTCAGCTCGTAATATGTCTACATAACTGATTTTCAATAGAAAAATTCTCGAAAGATCTTCTGATAAACTAATACCAAAAAGTTTTTAGAAAAGTTGATTTCAACACACACATGGAAAGACGTACGGATTAACTTAACTAAATCAATTCCTCTATCTTTGGTCTATAAATAAGGAATCAAAATAAGTACATATACTCAAAATGAATATTGTGAAAATTACAATTGAAAGTCTCGTGTAAAGGGTACAAAAATGATTTAAGAGAAACCCCGACAAATATCAAACCTTGAACAACCAAAAATCAAATTGGACAATATATGGGAATTGTTATTTTTGTTTTTAAATATAAAGATGTCGTGTGTTTTAAAAACTCTGGCATAGATTGTTTTCCATTTAGAAAATAAATTGAAAAAATTTTTTCGTTAGCACTCTTTCGATACACACATATATTTTTCAAACTTTTCTCTTAAGTGACTATCTTAAACACAATTACACATACACATATGTATATGAGTTAGTGTTTGTGTTTTAGGTTTATAGACTGATTTAAATGCATTTAAAGTTTTATGGCTTAGAAAGTTTGAACTTTAAAATATATTTAAGAGTTGTTATAAAAATATATGTATGAATGTATGAAAAAAATAAATATAAAAAAATATAAACAAAAACACCCAAATCGTTGAATTTCTAAATGTATGCGTGTATTCATGTATGTATGGTTTTTACGACTGACGGATTGAATTTTCATAGACACCGGACACACTCTGGGATGCAAACGATACGTCGATGTTTAGAAAACATCGATGTATGAACGATATTGCATGAATAGACATAAAAGGATCAACTATTGCCCAAATTAGGCAGACATCTTTTGTCATTATGTTCAATGTGCAGGATTTGCAATCCAATAATTGGTCTGTCCTACCCCCTATTTTGGCATTTTCCAGCTATAAGTTAAATTAGCTATAATGTGCTGTTTAAGTATATGAAATAAACATTGTTATTGCACTTCACCTTTTACTTGAAGAATATTACCATAAATAATTCTTAAGAAATAAAAACTTTTTCTGTAAAAAGTGTAGACATATGTCATAGAGTTAATAAAGTTCAGATTTAAACCCGAAAAAATTATTGATTTAAGTTTTCTATATTATTAAAACTTGTGAGTTAAATACATCCAGCAAAGAGTGCTGATGATGAAACCGTAGCTGGTTTCAAAAATGCATTCCACTTGGCTGGTGTCGGGATAAAACTTTTTTTTTCAGTTATCATTATCACAAATAGAAAATTTAAGCTCTTGGTATAGAAGAATTAATAATAAAGAAATTCGAGCCAGAAATAAATAAATATTGTGTTTAAAATTTAAAGCTCGCATAAAAAAAAAAATTGAATTAATCATAGAAAAATAATGTTGTTCTTTGCTATAACCTAAAGGCCAGTTTAGACTATAATACAAGTCGTAATACCTGTCAAAAATTCGTGTACAATGAACAAAGTAAAATAGTGTAAAAGCCAATTGTAAAGGGTCCGCCAAATAACTTTTGTTTTTTGAAAATGCTATAAAAAAAGTGTAGCTTCGGCTCTGTGGCACGTAGCGCCATCCTGTTGAAACCAAATGTTGCCAATATCCTCCTCTTCAATTTTTGTGAACAAAAATTCGTTCAACATGGCCTGATAACGATCGCCATTGCTTTAACGGCTACTCCTTGCTCATATTCGAAGAAAAATGGCCCAATTATGCCTCTGGACCAAAATCCGCACCAAACAGTTACTCGTTGTGGGTGTATCGGCTTTTCAATGTATGCGTGCGGGTTTTCTGTGCCTCAAATGCGACAATTTTGCTTGTTTACATACCCGCCAAGATCAAAAAGAGCTTCATCTGAAAAGATGATTTTTTTTTGCAAAAGCGGCCAAAGTAATGTCGCAATATTTCCCAGCGTTGTTCAAGCGTTTACGCAACCATATTTGTTTAGCGGAAGGATAAAACTAATTATCTGTCAAATTAGACATGAGCTAAGTGTTACCATTCACGAAATAAGCACTAGTTGAAAAAAAAAAACGTTAGATGGCGGACCCTTTATTAAAATGTTTACAGCTTAACACTTACATATTTACATTTTTTGAGTTAAGAGAAAATGTTTTTTATTTAATACACATACATACATACATAAATACATACACGTGTAGTGATGGGTCAATGGACGCAGCAATTTGTATTATTTAAATGCTTATGCTTGCCGCTAAAAATGTCTTAACAGTTGAATCTTGTCCTTTACCTTTAAAAATCATTTTCATACACTAGGAAATACTTTTTTAGTTCAATAAAAATAAAAAAAACATAATCCATATGTTGAAGAAGAAATCTGGCCTACCTGAGGGGGCTTGAAAAAAGGCGTGGCGTTAAGGGGCATAAAAAATAGATGTTGATCATATCTATGTTATTCTACCGCCAAAAAAGTGATGCTTTAAATCATTTGGCTTTTATGAAATTATAAAAGAATTAGTTTCAAGCGACTTTATTAAAAAATCACCGCAAGTCAATTTATATATACTAAGGGCTATATTCATAAAAAATATATTGGGCTTATTTGACAGATGTTTCAGAGAAATTTGTCAAATAAGCCTTCAATAAACCTAAAATATTTTATATGAATACGCTGCTAAGTTTGTAAAATGTTTAATAATTACAAATGTCAAATGTTTAAATATTTAAAAAATTTTGAAAAATCTTCATACATATGTACATATATATGAATACATGGTAAATAAAATACATCATTCTCATCGAGTTAAGACTAATAATTATAAAAAAAAGCTTTAAAGAGTCTTTGTTGTATCAAATTTCCACTGTACATTAGTATCTGCTAAATATGCATGTGTTAAGAAACCTTATGATGATTATAACTAAGAATAAACTTAAGTATCATTTTAATAAACCGCAGATTGATTCAATGTACAATACATATGGGTATTTCCACAGACAAGCACGTGACGATCATACTTATTTGAAATAAAAACAATTTGTTTGAAGATTTTTCTTGTTTAAATTTTGCGCTTATGTGCGTAATTTGCATTTACCTGTGACATAATAAAACCATAGTTCATGCAGAATGTTCAATGTGAATGTAGCGTCCATATCACCTAATTTGGATCAAAAAAACTTGGTAGCTATCGATCTATAATACTTGCCGTTGACTTAATAGCAACACCATATTCTCTAAGAAATATGTTTTCTTACTTGGGGCTGTTCGCTGAAGATTATTTTTTTTTGTAAAACGTTGCACGGAATGTTTTCTGATCAAAACACCCATTTTAATATAGACAATAAAAATGACAGCCAATTTGACACATAAGCGTTCAACAATATAGTATAGCCGCTATCATTTATCAAAGTTGGGAAGTTCCTATTCAAAGCACTTTTCTTATAAAAATTTAAATTTTTTTTAAAGAATTGAAAAAAAAAACAAAAATTATTTTTACATTTTAATGTCTGGTCCCGGTTGACATTTCTGTAGAAATGCCCATCTGTAAATGTTTTCATATACAATAAATATATACACTACATGCATGTGTAATTGAATGACAGTTTAATCTGCTGTAGAACTATACAACAACTTCAGTGGCCGCAAAATTCATTATTCTTGAGGTTGAATTGCATTTCTAATATTTGTGTTTGCAAAAACTAAAAAACATGTAGATAAAAAAATAGCTTTTATTTTTATTTATTTTTTATCCCTTTTATTAAATACTAGCCAAACCCGGCGCGCGTTGCTACGCCCCTTAATGAATCGAAATGCATTCTGAATTTTAATTGAATATCAAGTGCAAAAACCTAAAAATTATAATTTTTTTATGGGCGTGGCCCTTCCCACTTTTCTAATCATGAAATTGTAAAGTCATAACAGCTCAATATGTGTGCAAAGTTTCAGAAGAATCGGACCAGTGCAAGTACCTCAAAATTATAATTGTTTTTATGGGCGTGGCCCAGCCCACTTTTCTAATCATCAAATTATTTAGTAATGACAGCTCAATATGTGTGCAAGGTTTCAGAAAAATCGGTCCAGTGCAAGAACCTCAAAATTAGAACTTTTTTTTATCGGCGTGGCCCCGCCTACTTTTTTAATCACGAAATTATAAAGTCATGACAGGTTAATATGTGTGCAAAGTTTCAGAAAAATCGGTCCAGTGCAAGTACCTCAAAATTAAAACTTTTTTAGGGGCGTGGCCCCGCCCACTTTTCTTATCACGATATAATTTAGTCATGACAGCTCGATATGTGTGCAAAAATTCAGAAAAATCGGTCAAGTGCAAGTAGCTAAAACTGATAACTAATTTTTTATGGGCGTGGCCCCGCCCACTTTTTTTCACCCATAAACACTCCCTGGTATGTGTACAACAACTTACCAAAGTTTGAGCCCGATCGGTTTTACAGTTTCGGAGTCTATAGCTAACACACACACACACACACACACACACACACACACACACCCGTGTGGGGTTTGCTAGATCCTCCATCGGGACCCTCCCATTCGGCGAATTGGGAGCGCTCGTCATGCCCTTTTCAGGGCGTGAAGGGTACCAGGGAAATAAAATACCTGGGGGTGATCAAAATCTAGCACTAAGACTGGATGATAGGTTATTCAAATCCAGGAGCGTCTGACCCACATTGGGCGGCTTCCTGGTCAGCGTCTGTCTCCATGTTAGGAGCGGCTGTTCTTTGTGTCCTGGCGGGAGGCGAAAAACGCTAGGGGTAGGATCCCCGAATAATAAAACAAAAATGGAAAGGTTAAATAAAATTAATGAAGTTACTACACAGGGGACTAATACCCCAGTGTCGGCGGCCGCGAGGGGTGGGCAAGCAGGCTCCCGGGCGTCGATATCAAGCGACTGCAATGCTATTCCGGTAGGCTTGGCTGGATTGGCAGATAATGCTACAAGCATAAATGATAGCGGTTCTAGTGGAAGGGGACTAGATGGCGGCAAGGGTGACCATTTGGTAACAGTCAACCCCTTTGCCCGAAATTCGAAAATGCGCAGATCACCTCAGCATGAGAAGACTGGATCCAATGAGACGGCAGTAAACCCGAATATGGAAACCACAGCATTCTGTAGACTCGGCGTCTGCATCCGGAATTTAGTGGACATGCTGGAAGATGGGAAAAGGCGTTCGATTCATCAACCTATGCGGGATGCTATAGAGAGCATTAAGGCCTTGTACGAGCTATCGGCGATAGAAAACCATGACGAAAAGGCGAAAGAGGTCATCAGAAGCTCAAAATCCTCTCAAACCTCGCCATGGTTAAGGAGAAAAGAGCCCAAGAGGAAACCAGAGGGGAAACCGGAGGGAGCACCAAAGGAACCTATGGCAAAGAAAGTCTACGAAGGCAAGAAATGCGAGGAAGCAAAACCGGAGAAAACCGCCAATATACAGGAGAATGATGGTTGGAAAGTGGTAAAGTCTAAGGCGAAGACAAAGAAGTCAAACGGGAATCGCAATAGGGTAAGGACGAAACCCGACGCGATTGTAATAGAGGCTGTAGGGAATAGTTCCTACGCCGACATCCTGCGTAAAGTGAAGGCCGATCCGAGTCTCAACGAACTAGGTCAGGCAGTATCCAGGATTAGGAGAACCAATAATGGTAACCTATTACTCCAACTGCGAAATACGGGCGAGCGGACAGACGAGTATAAGGAGGCGATCGGTCAGAGTTTAAATGGCCAGGCGTCTGTAAGGAGTCTGAAACCGAGAAAAGTTATAGAGATCAGAGATATCGATGAAGTAACGACGAAGGAGGAGGTAGTTAGGACAATTAGGGCGCAACTAAAGCTAAGAGACTCTGACCCGGTAGAGATGCTTAGACTTAGAAGTGCATACGGTGGAACACAGATCGCCAAAATAAGTTTGCCAGTAGACAGAGCCGAAATGCTTCTGAAAATGGGGAAAGTCGCTACAAATTGGGCAATATGGCGTATAAGGGAGGAAAAGGGCCTCCTAAAATGTTTTAGATGCCTCGAATTCGGGCATTTGGCGGTCAAGTGCGGAAATGCTATGAATAGATCGAAGATGTGCAGGAGATGCGGTAAGGAAGGGCACATGGCTAAGACATGTGAGGAAAATCCCGTATGCATGTTCTGCAAGAACAGTAATACAGGCGACTCAGCCCACATTGCTGGAAGCAGTAGATGTCCGGTATTCAGGAGAGCTCTCGAAACTAGGAAATAAATATGGAGCTAAGGATCATGCAGATAAACCTCAACCATTGCGAATTGGCAAACGACCTACTGTCACAATCAGTAAGAGAAAAGCAAATAGATGTTGCGATAATAAGCGAGCCATATGGAGTAAGAAGTAGCAATGTTTGGACAAGCGACCAAAGTTCGAAAGCTGCAATATGGGCATGTGGCAAACATGCCTTTCAGAACATTGGAGATAAAAGAAAAGGCTTTACTCGAGCAAGGATGAAGGGCATATTCTTCTACAGCTGTTATGCTCCACCGAGTTGGTCCCATGAAGAATATGAATCTATGTTGCAGGAACTTGTGAATGATGCAGTTGGGAAGTCCCCACTTGTAATAGCTGGTGACTTCAATGCATGGGCGACGGAATGGGGCAGTCAATCGACAAACAGAAGAGGACGGAGCCTCCTGGAGGCATTTGCACCCCTGGATGTAGACGTGGCTAACAATGGAAGGAGCCAGACCTTCAGGAAAGCCGGTCGGAGCTCTATCATCGACATTACGTTTGTCAGCAGCTCGCTAACTCCAAGGACGAAGTGGTGGGTTAGCGAAGATTTCACTTACAGTGATCACCAGGCGGTAATGTTCGTAATCTCAGGATGCAGTGGCCGTGGGCGATATACTAAGCCTACAACGGGTCCAAAGTGGAAGGATTCACGTTTCGACGTGGAAACATTCAATGATTCAATAATGGACGAGGAGATCGAGGAAGGTCCAGTGCAGATAGCGTCAGTGCAACTATGCCGGTTAATAGAAAGAGCTTGCGATGCGTCAATGCCACAACGTAAGCCGAACAGATTTGGTTCTCCATGCTATTGGTGGAATGAGGAGATACGAAGCCTCAGATTGGAATGCCTTAGATCGAGGCGCAAGGCACAGCGATCAAGAGGGAAAAGCTACCACACTCAGAGGATTGAGGAATTCAGGGAACATAGGAAGAAACTCAAAACTGCAATTAAGAAGAGCAAAGGAGAAAGCTTCAAGCTCCTCTGCGAGGAGGCAGATGCAAACCCTTGGGGTACGGCATATAAGGTGGTAATGAAGAAGCTTAAATGCCAAGCGGCTCCCCAGATAACATGCCCAACACTCCTACTGGGCATTGTATCGCACCTGTTTCCACAGCGGGAGAACAATTGGGTATACGTCGACAGCAGATTCACGGACTGCAATATTCCCCCTGTCACGGAGGAAGAGATTCTCAAGATAGGTAGGGAAATTGGGGATAACCGGGCACCTGGCCCGGACGGAGTTCCCAACAAAGCCATTAAAGCCGCAATACAGCGACGACCATGCTTGTTCAGGAGAATTATGCAAAGTTGCCTTAGTGAGGGTATTTTCCCGGACCAATGGAAGAGACAGAGACTAGTTTTGCTTCCGAAAGGGAACAAACCAGCTGGCGACCCTTCATCTTATCGCCCTATCTGCCTTCTTGATACACTGGGCAAAGCACTGGAAAAGGTGATCTACAACAGACTCATGGACATCGTCGAGAGAGAGAATGGACTCTCCGAGACACAATTCGGATTCAGAAAATCACGCTCCACGATTGACGCCATAAAAAGGGTAGTAGATACAGCTGCGGGCGCAATAGCAGGAGAACGTTGGAGATGGGGGACAAAAGAATACTGTGGTGTTGTCACGCTTGACATTAGAAACGCGTTTAACTCTGCCAGTTGGGATTTCATAATGGCAGCTCTAGAGAGACTGAACACACCGAAGTACCTGATTAGAATAGTGAATAGTTACTTTTCGAATAGGAAACTGATCTACGCAACGGACGATGGGCCACGGATGTATGATGTTAGTTCAGGTGTTCCACAGGGATCGGTTCTTGGTCCACTACTATGGAATATCATGTATGACGGAGTTCTTAGAACACAACTACCGAGCTCGACAAGGATAATCGGGTTCGCGGATGACATAGTGATTGTCAGTGTAGCGAAACATATTGTGGAATTAGAATCGGCTATAAACGATGCAATTGTGAGGATCAAGAGATGGCTAGATTCGGCGAATCTCAACCTGGCAGAACAGAAGACTGAAGCAGTACTTATTACAAGTAGGAAAAAAGTGGAATTTATGAAGGTGAAGGTGGGAAACCAGGAGATATGTTCTAAACCGGCAATCAAATATCTTGGGGTCATGATGGATAACAGACTTAAATTCGGGCCTCATATTGAATACGCGTGCGCGAAGGCCGCAATGATTCAAAGGAGTATTGCTAGAATACTACCTAATATTGGAGGACCAAAGGGTCCAAGAAGGAGGCTTTTGGCTACGGTTACCAATTCCACATTGCTTTACGCAGCCCCTGTTTGGGCACAGGCTCTGAAGATAAAGGAGTATAGAAGAAAAATGTCCTCGGTTCATAGACTATGCGCGCTCAGGACAATAAGTGCCTTTAAGACGGTATCGGACGACGCGGCTTGTGTCATAGCGGCAATGATTCCAATAGACATACTGGCGGCGGAGATCCAGAGAATCTACAATAGGCGAACGACAGGCCAGGCAGTAATAAATTTAGCTGCAGTTAAGAGAGAGGAAAGATCGTTTTCAATCAGAGAATGGCAGAGAAGGTGGGATACATCGACTAAAGGGCGATGGACATATAAACTCATCCCTAATATTGCGGTATGGATGGATAGGAAGGCTGGGGATGTGAACTTCTACTTGACACAGTATATGACAAACCATGGCGCTTTTAGGCAATATCTGCACAGGGTTGGCCATGAAAATTCCCAAACCTGCCCAGAATGCCCAGAAGAGGCGGAAAATGCGGAACATGTCGTATTCCGATGCCCTAGATACTTGGGGTGGACTTCGGGTATGACGAATCCATCGGAGTTTCTTCGGCATATGTGTCAGGACGTGGAAAACTGGGAGGTCTTTAGTGGAGTGTGCTCCCGGATAATTAAGGACCTAAGAAGGCTGGAAAGGGCTAGACGGTCCGACGAGGAGGAGGCGTAAATGCCAACGGCCCCCGCGAAGTAATACCTAGCGGCAGTCCCGTGGGGATGTCCGTTGATGATCGAGGGGGTGTGGTTTAGTACGTAGGCGCTACGGCGAATCGTACATGCTTGTGGCACGGGCCACTAGTATCTATGAAGATTCCACACCACCGGCTCGAAAGCAAAAAAAAAAAAAAAAAAAAAAAAACACACACACACACACACACACACACACACACACACACACACACACACACACACACACACACACACACACACATACACAGTATATGACGGACCATGGCGCTTTTAGGCAATATCTGCACAGGGTTGGCCATGAAAATTCCCAAACCTGCCCAGAATGCCCAGAAGAGGCGGAAAATGCGGAACATGTCGTATTCCGATGCCCTAGATACATGGGGTGGACTTCGGGTATGACGAATCCATCGGAGTTTCTTCGGCATATGTGTCAGGACGTGGAAAACTGGGAGGTCTTTAGTGGAGTGTGCTCCCAAATAATTAAGGACCTAAGAAGGCTGGAAAGGGCTAGACGGTCCGACGAGGAGGAGGCGTAAATGCCAACGGCCCCCGCGAAGTAATACCTAGCGGCAGTCCCGTGGGGATGTCCGTTGATGATCGAGGGGGTGTGGTTTATTACGTAGGCGCTACGGCGAATCGTACATGCTTGTGGCACGGGCCACTAGTATCTATGAAGATTCCACACCACCGGCTCGAAAGCAAAAAAAAAACACACACACACACACACACACACACACACACAGAGTTGCACTTTTATATATATAGATAAATGTGTACATTTAACTGCTATGTTATTCTATTTGGTAAGTTATTATGAGAAATTGGTTTCTTACAGATTGACCATATAAAACAAACAAACTTTTCCAAAAAACTAAAAAAATTCTAGTAGAGTTATTCAGCTGTATTTAGTCTTATCTACCGTTCACCAATAATTAATAAAATTTCCATACGAATTTGAAAAGTCGTAAATTTATCAGGGTGCTGACCGAAATGGGTTTTTATGTTAAAGTTATAAATCCAAAAGTAAGGACAGAGCAAGTTATAATTTTTTATTACTATTGTAAGTGTTCGGTAAGAATTTCAACCTCTCTTTTTAATATATAGAAATTATTTTTTTACTTTTGACAGTTGTTTTTTTTCATAGTTTTATGGAGTTCAATTTAATTAAGTTTATATAAAAAAAATCAATACATATTGTCTAAAACGTTGCAAAAATTTAATTAGTCAAAATGATTTGACAAAATATTGTTACAAATTAGCAGTGAAAATGTTACTTATATGTTATATGTTATAAGGAAAAGGAAATTATGAACCAAATAAATTTGTGATATTTTTTTTTATTGTGGAGAAACAAGCCTTTAGCCAAACAACCTAAACAAATTATTTTAAATATTTTTGTGCAAAATTAAGAAAAGATACGTATAAAAAATAACGAGACACAGCATGAAGTTTGTTTAGCTTTTCTCTCAATGAGTATATACTTACGTATATATGATCACAGCAAACAAAATTGTTTGACATCCGTCAGATACCTGTCAGAAACGTCTACAAAATATCGGGTGTCCCAACTAGAACGCAATTTTTAAATTTTAAATAAAACGCAGATATTTAAAAAAAAAATCGTGAAACTTTATTATATCGTAAAGTAGACAGAATGAGGTTATGTATGGAACAATATATCGTGCAGATGGCCGCCGCGGCTTCGCTGGCACACACGCGATCTTTTAATGAAATTTTCAATGACCTTTTTGCATAAATGCTGCGGTATTTCATTAATGCAGCATCCACTTTCCTCTTTTAAGGCTTGAGTCGTCGTCGGCTAATTCGCGTAAATCATCGACTTAAAAAAACCCAAAAAAAAAATCTAAAGGTGTTAAATCACACGATCTGGGCTGTTTCTCTGGCTGTATGACATGTGGCGCCATCTTGTTGAAACCACATGCTCTCCACATTCATTTCTTAAATTCTAGGCAAGAAAAAACTGGTTGTCATTTCACACCATTGACTGTTTGCGCTTGACCTGCCTCATTTTCATAAAAAAATGAGTCCAATGATTCCTCCAGCAAAAAACCACACCACACAGTGATACGTTGAATATGTATTTGCTTCTCGTGAATCACTCGAGGATTTTCCTTACTCCAAATGCGACAATTCTGCCTATTGATGAAGCCATCAAGATGGAAATGGGATGATCGCAATTTGCGAACTGTAGCCGCAAAACTTTCACTATTTTGGTAAAACAATTTCACAATGAGGATGCGTTGTTCATTCGTGTAGCGCTCCATTTTTACTAACCTCGTACCTTCTACTAGCAAACAATAACAATTGTCAAATGTCAAACAATGACACTTCGAATGGCGCCAAATTTAAAAATTGCGTTCTAGTTGGGACACCCGATAGTATTAATTGCATACGAATTCTGTCAAATTGTTTTAACGAAAAACATATGAAGTAGTTTACACGAGTTCTGACATTTATGTCGTGAGAAATTCTGAGTATTTTACCGAAGTAAAAATTCAGATGTATTATTTATGAAAGATATCTAATGAATAATTGTTGTATGCGATTCTAATCGACTAATCGTATCGATCTTTTTCAGAAACCTAAAAATAAAATTGACTAAAATTTGTACAGCAAATTTGATCTGTGTAATTTTTCATAAGTTAAACCATATTTTCCATGTTTTTAATAAAACTAAACACATATTATAAAGTTTAACTAATTAAACTTAAGCGGGAATTCTTGAGATCCCGAGAAATTTCATAGTAAATTCCGGTTTACTGGAAAATAAAAAAATCAGGAAAAGAAAAACTGCATCTATAATATTATATTAAAGGTTTGTAAAAAGTTGATAAAATTGATTTTCTATGGAAATTTTATTTATAAAACTTTTATAGAACTGTTTTAGTTTTTATAATTTAGACCGCTCGACAGTACTTTTTAGAATTTTTGTCTGTTTGTAAATAAAAAGCTTAACAAATAAACAAAGACAGAAATTGTTCAGAATTATCTGACTCAAACAATGTCGGACTGATTTGCTTGCTGGGTACATAAGTTTATGTGTAAATACTAATTTATGTTTTTAAGTAAGACACAACTGCGCAATTATTGGATTTTGAGTACTTGTGGTTCGGTTGACCAATACAAGTTATATAGCACTTTCCATTTCAATAACGAAAGCCTAAAGAAAGAAAGATAAAATAAAAACGCCACAAGAAACTGATAAACACAAACAAATGCACAGAATAGTCTGGTCAAAAACTTTGCGTTATTACCAGTTCCAGTGCTGTAGTTACAAAACCATTGCAAGTTGTTGCAAATTTCAAACGCATTTTGGAAAATGATTTACGATGTGGCTTTAACAATTTCGTGCAATGAGATAAATAATTTGAAAAATAAGCAAAGTGAATAGAAATTAATACGCATTGCTTGTTTCACGTTGAGTCGAAGAGTTGTAAACTTTTTTTTTTTATTTTTTTTTATTTTTATTTCTGTATACAAATTGTAAATTTTAATATTTTCACAGCACATACATAAGCCAAGAAGTAGTTTAATGCGCAATATATGTAAATCCTAAATATTTTTTGTATTTAATAAGAAAACAAATATACTTATGTATGTATGTATGCATGTACATATGCATAAGTATTTGTTATATTTCTATCAGAAGTTATTTTTAAATTCATACTTTCTACATTTAAAACTGTGTCAAGTATTATTTACTTTTTCTCTTCATTAATTTATCAGTGTTTTACAAACAGTTTCAAAACTTAAATTTAATACACACATACATACATACATATGTATGTGTATACATACGATCATATAAATTTCTTCAGCTAAAATTAGTAGAACAAGAAACTGAAAAAAGAAAGAACAAAAAGAACCAGATATATACATACGTATATACAAGGTGGGACAAAAGTCGTCACCCTATCGTAAGATGGTATAATTTTGGCAAATGACTACAAACATCAAAAAAATCCATAAGAAAAATTTACATACGTAACAATAATTTGGTAAAAAATAAAAATCATAAAATAAACAAGACTTTATCTTAAAAAATGAATTGGAAAAAAATGTTTTTAGGTCAGAATATTAAATAAGTTAAGAAAGAAGAAAACATGTTAAATGATTGAAGTATACATACATACATATACGAACATAGATTAATCATAACTTAACAACTTTGTTTTATATTAATATTTAATATTTAATGTGTATATACATGTATGTACCTACATACATACATATATATTCATGCATTAATATGCACGTATGTTTGTATGTATGCATTAAAGTGTTTGTTCTGATTTAATAAAAAACTTTAAAATAACAATCAGTTGTATGGCGATATGACATTAGATGTAATGTGCAACGATATTTTTATAAAACTTTTACTTACTTCTTGAAAATAATTTCAAAATATGATTTTTAAAATATTAGAACTTAATATAAAAAATGTATAGTCCCCGTTAAATACACACATACATACATATGTACACACATATGTATGTGTTTCTACACTTAGTTGATAAATAAATTGATAAATTTTGCATAAATTATTCTTTTGGTTTTTAGTTACTATTAAATGAATTTTCATTTGAGATTAATCATAAAATAAAATAAAAGATTAACCAAAACAACCAAAACATACATATTTATAAAAATTTAGTTAAGAAATTAAAAAACTATTCATAACCTTAATATGTAGAACAAATTTTTTTTAAATTAAACAAATAAATAAAGTGTGATTTTATTGTTTACTAGATGGCCCGGCAAACGTTGTTATGCCATATATGGAAATTATTTCTAGGAAATACTTTTTAGTTCAATAAAAATAACTTGTGTTTTATTTGTTGTTCACTGCTATTTGTTGTTTTTATACCCTTCACACAGTGAAAAAGGGTATATATAGGTTTGTCATTCCGTGTGAAATTTCTACAATTTTCATTTCCGACCCCATAAAGTATATATTTTCTGAAAGCTTATGAATAGGGGAGTCGATTAAGCTCTGTCAGTCTGTCCGTCTGTCCGTGTGTATGTTGAAATCAACTTTTTGAAGCCCCCCGATATCGCTTGGACCCGGGTGAGGTATTAAAATATCAGAAATATTCGGGAGTAGAACGGTTTTGAAAATCAGAAACATCGCTACATAAACAACTGAGATATGAGCAAAAACCCACGACCACCTCGATTTTTTTTTCACAAAAACAACATTACAACAACAACATACATACATACATACAAACGTATATACTGGTTAGAGAAAACGTGGCATCGAATCCCAGCTGAGCCAAAAAAAATTTTTTTTTAATTTTTTTTAAATTTTTTTTAAAATTTTTTTTTTTATTTATTTTTTTATTTTTTATTTAATATATTATTTATATTTTTATTATTTTTTTTATTTTTTTCAAATTTTTTTTTTTTTAATTTTTTTTATTTTTGTTTTATATATATAATAATATAATATAATAATAATAATATAATAACATACATACGTGAATTTATAATTTTACAATGGGATGTTTTTATATATGTATGTTTTTATATGTATGTACGTATTTCATATGGGATGAATGGTGTCACAAACTACTGTTATTGCATGACTACACGTAGTGAAGGGTATATAAGATTCGGCACGGCCGAATATAGCGCTCTTACTTGTTTCTTCTGCAATTTAAGCACTTTTTTGTGAGTTTATTTTATAATTTCTTGAATTGCAATTTAGTTCATAAAAATATTGTTATTTTGATAGTTTAAACATTGTTAAGGTATTTCTTTTACTTCTTTGTTATACCCTTCACACAGTGAAAAAGGGTATATATAGGTTTGTCATTCCGTGTGAAATTTCTACAATTTTCATTTCCGACCCCATAAAGTATATATTTTCTGAAAGCTTATGAATAGGGGAGTCGATTAAGCTCTGTCAGTCTGTCCGTCTGTCCGTGTGTATGTTGAAATCAACTTTTTGAAGCCCCCCCCGACATCGCTTGGACCCGGGTGAGGTATTAAAATATCAGAAATATTCGGGAGTAGATCGGTATTGAAATCCAGACACATCGGTACATAAACAACTGAGATATGAGCAAAAACCCACGACCACCTCGATTTTTTTTTCACAAAAACAACATTACAACAACAACATACATACATACAAACGTGTATACTGGTTAGAGAAAACGTGTCATCGAATCCCAGCTGAGCCAAAAAAAATTTTTTTTTTTTATATTGTTGTACGTATTTCATATGGGATGAATGGTGATACAAACTACTGTTATTGCATGACTACACGTTGTGAAGGGTATATAAGATTCGGCACGGCCGAATATAGCGCTCTTACTTGTTTTGCTTCTTGTTTTCTACCTATAGAACTGCACTAAAAAATTGGGCGTTAAAATAGGCGTGCTTAAAAAAGTATCCTATAAATCGTACCAGAGTCTTAGTTATATTTTGTAAACATTTCAAGAAGATCTGTCCGCCAGTATGGCCTACCTGAGGGGGCTTGAAAAAAGGCGTGGCGTTAACGGGTATGAAAAATATATGTAGACCGATTCTCAGACCTATCCGATATGCACACAAAATTTCATGAAAATCGGTTGAGCCATTTCGAAGAAGTTTAATCACAAACACCATGACACGAGAATTTTATATATTAGAAGATTATTAATTTTAATGCAAAATTATAAAAGAATATTAAAAATTAAAATTGTGGTGTAACTGTATACAATATCGAATTTTTCGATAACTTTTTTAGTGTGTAGTTTGATTTTTAAAATTTACGGGAAAGGAGAATGTAATCAATTTTGACATAAGATTAATTAAGGCGTCCTAGTTTAATGTGCAGTTAAACATTTATGTATATAAAATTTATATATTTTTTTCTGTCAGATACCACACCCACTTTTCAATTCTAGCCCATCATAGGTTTAACTATCATACTCATAATTGACTAATTTTTGGGGAACAGTTATCAATCAGGCTATTCATATTCACGCTATAAATCTAATCTAAATGTACTGGCTTAATAATTTTAAAATTAAAAAAATAAGTTTTTCAAAATTTTATTTACATACATGATTGTCGTATCTACATAAATAATTATACATACATATAATACATGCCTGATTTTACTCCGATCAGAGAAGTTATTTTAAGGCGTTGGTTGTAATGACTTACGTACAATGGTGTACAACAAATAGGCATCTGTTTTTCCCCTATATATAGGAGCGGTTGATGAACTCATCCACTATGCAATTTTCCCTCTCATTGAGATTGAACTATCTAGTTGTGCTGTAATTACTTCTATGAACCACGAATGGACTTCATGACTGCAAGAGCGTTTGAGTTGTAGAATATTAATAAATGTACCTTAATCCACCGTGCGCCAGGGATGCGTGACCAAGAGGAAGTTTGGTCGTTAGTGTGTTAATTTTGGATACTTGTTGACCTCCAGTTTGCTTAATTGGCAACTGGAACTTATTATCCGACAGACTCAGTTTTACACAGTATCAAATATTTGAAATTCCCCCCATTCTGTGTTCGGAATTTGCACTGGTTTTCTGTTATAAATAACAAACAATTGGATTTTGTTCGGAATAGAAAACAAACATTTACATTTTTTAAAACAAATTATTACTTTTAACTAAGTCATACAGTGGCTAAACTTTAAGATATAGGGCCGTATTCATAAAAAATATTTTAGGTTTATTGGAGGCTTATTTGACAAATTTCTCTACAACATCTGTCAAATAAGCCTTTAATAAACCTAAAATATTTTTTATGAATATGGCCCATAAACTTTAGTTATAGCATAAGTTTTTGTAGATTCCAGGTGTTAAAAAACAGAATCCATACATATATATTTAGTTTAAATAAAATCAAGAATTAGAAGCCAAATAGTTTTAGGTCCAACTATTAATTTACCGACGCACTTTGGCACCTTATGGCCCCAATAATAAAGGTTTTTACAGTTTAAATTTGTTTAAATTTAAATTTTGTTTTTGTAGTTTAAAAAATATATGTATGTATATAAATATATAAAAAAATACAAGCTTCCCAAATGGTCAATTATGAATTCTGAAATTTGGCATTGGTGTGCCTTAAATATTTTTATTTTATTTTTGTTTAGACTATATATTTTGTTAAATTATACTTTAATTCTTTGCTTGATTTGTTTGCAAAAAAAAAATTATTATTATTAATACATACATACATATGTACATACCGAATAGACTATTAAACCAACTCAACTTTTCTTATGTGAAACAGGAAACATGCTTTTACAGCACATTTTTCAAAGTGGTTTACAACATGCTCAAACGTCAGTTATACTTACGACATTATAGTAGTCGTAGATGTAGTTGTTGTTAATGTAATATTTATTGTACTTATTATTGTTACTCAATCTATATATATAAAAGTGAAACTCTGTGTGTGTGTGTGTGTGTGTGTGTTAGCTATAGACTCCGAAACTGTAAAACCGATCGGGCTCAAACTTTGGTATGTTGTTGTACACATACCAGGGAGTGTTTATGGGTAGAAAAAAGTGGGCGGGGCCACGCCCATAAAAATTAGTTATCATTTTTAGCTACTTGCACTTGACCGATTTTTCTGAAACTTTGCACACATATCGAGCTGTCATGACTAAATAATTTCGTGATAAGAAAAGTGGGCGGGGCCACGCCCCTAAAAAAGTTTTAATTTTGAGGTACTTGCACTGGACCGATTTTTATGAAACTTTGCACACATACTAAGCTGTCACAACCATATAATTTCGTGATTAGAAAAGTGGGCAGGGCCACGCCCATAAAAAATTAATTATCAGTTTTAGCTACTTGCACTGGACCGAACTTTCTGAAACTTTGCAAACATACTGAGCTGTCATGACTTTACACTTTCGTCATTAGAAAAGTGGGCAATGCCACGCCCATTAAAAAAAGGTATCATTTTGAGGTACTTGAACTGGACCGATTTTTCTGAAACTTTGCACACATATTGAGTTATCATGACTATACAGTTTCGTATTTAGAAAAGTGGGCAGTGCCACGCCCATAAAAAAAGGTATAATTTCGAGGTACTTGCACTGGACCGATTTTTCTGAAACTTTGCACACATATTGAGCTGTCATGACTATATAATTTCGTGATTAGAAAAGTGGGCAGGGCTAGGCCCATTAAAAAAGTTATAATTTTAAGATACTTTCACTGAACGGACTTTTCTGAAACTTTGCACACTTATTGAGCTGTCATTACTATACAGTTTCGTAATTAGAAAAGTGGGCAGTGCCACGCTCATAAAGAAAAAGTTATAGTTTTTAGCTTTGCACTTGATATTTGATTAAAATTTAGAATGCGATTAAAATTCATGAAGGGGCGTAGCAACGCGCGCCGGGATTTTCTAGTTTATTAATAAAATAAATAAAAAAATAGAAAAAACTGAGTCACACAGTAGCTACAAATAATTATTAACAAAAGGGGAAAAATAAAACAAAAGCTTAAACAAAACCATTACATATTGTTAAAAAAGGCCAAAGAAACTAATAATTATTATAAATATTTGTGGTAAAAATATCTGTTTTTCGTAAAATTAATTGCTGCTTAATTTATATTTTTGACTTGTAAAAATTAACCAGGACTTCGGATCAATAACTAAATGATAAATAACATCCTCGAGCTGTAATCCCTTTGCATTGTTGGTTAGAAGCACCGAAACTTAAAGTTGTTTGTTATAATATGGCATTTATTTTCAAGTAGATCAAGGCTCCATAAGACAAAATTTTTAATTTTACCAAAATTCCACATTTGAAAATAAATCAATTATTTTGCAGCTGTTTGAAGTACTTAAACATGAACATAAAAACATGGCCTTGTCAAGGTAATCTACTTCTAATATCGAATACCTTTTTTACAGTTGCACACTTGTGTAAAGGTGTGCAACGAAATAAATGTAACCACTAAAGTTCTGTCCAAAAAAATAAATGTTGATTAATTACAAATTTTCTAAATTTAAACCAATTGCAATATCAATTTATTGAATCTGTTTTGACTGTATTTGTTGTAAGGAAAATCACATTCCGTATCAGTGTCGTATTTATTAAAATATTTCAAGTTTTTTAAAGGATTATTTGACAAATTTCTGTTAAACATCTGTCAAAAAATATCTTAACAAACCTAGTTTTTTATGAACACGTCAGTTATCATATTAAATAAAGTTATCATATTAATTAAATAAAAAATGTTTATTTTAAATTTGATTTTTTTATTTACATAAATTACCCAGTTAAAACGTGGGAAGTTAAAATCTGATCTGAGAAGTGTTTTTTTGGGACCATTATATATATGTACATATATAATCCGGCCAAATGAAGGTAATTATTTTTTTGAATAATCACTGAATTGTGTCCACTTTACATTGTGTCAATTTACAAATTTTAGCAGTTGTTTTGCATTTCAACAGAAAATAACTTTGTATGTGTTTACATAATCGTCCAGCAGAAATTGTTTTAAACTCTTTTGTTGTTATAGAAAAGAAAGAAAATTATGTATCTGTTAAAAAATAATAAACAATTTATTGTTAAATGACATATTCAATAAATAATAATAAAGCGGAAGACATCTCTTTTATTTGATCACTCTCAATTATACAAAACATAACAACAATAGAATCATCAATTAAAAAATAAAAAAACAATGACAAACTGTACGAAGTAAAACTATTAAGAATGCTATGCTGTGCCGAATTTAAAATGCCCTTTACAAATTATAAAACAAGACATAATTTGTTGTAAATATTGTTTTTTTTCGTGCTCGAATCTATGATGGGTCCTGACCATGTACCATGTACAAGCACACGGATACATATAAACGTTAACTAAAATGTCCGCCAAATAACTTTTTTTTTTAAATGCTATAAGAAAACGTGTAGCTTCGGCTGTGTGGCACGTAGCGCCGTCCTGTTAAAACCAAATGTTGCCAATATCCTCCTCTTCAATTTTTGTGTACAAAAATTCGTTCAACATGGCCCGATAACGATCGATGGCGAAATCGGCCAAAGAAATGTCGCAATATTTCCCAGCGTTGTTCAAGCGTATACACAACCATATTCGTTCAGCGGAAGGATAAAACTAATTATCTGTCTAATCAGACATAAGCTAAGTGTTACTATTCAAGAAACAAGTACTAGTTGGAAAAAAACTTTAGATGGCGGACCCTTTAGTTATTTACTTTGCTGTTATGTGCTTTTTTGTGAGGGATAATAGTAGACTATGAAAAAGTTATTAACGATCGTGCTTTTTGCAAATTACTCAGTCATTAATATGTATGTCGATATTGCTTGCTTTCAGAAGACATAGTTTTAAAGCCTACATGCAAACAGACAAGCGGACATAACTAAATTTACTACCAATGGTTTTTCGGAAAATTTATATTCTTTATAGGGTAGTAAGTAATTGAATAATGCGGAAATTACAAATGGTATGACAAACTTAATATTCAATGTAAAGGGTACAAAACAACGGTTTTGTTATTTTGTAAGATTTGTATGCTGCTATTCTTTTTCGATAACAACATTTAAATTTTTAATGGAAATAAAAATTTATTGAAATTTGTTCTTGGGCAATAAAATAGATTCAATGGCACTCGTAAACAAATATAAAAATTGTGTACAAACTAAGAAATACATACATACATACATACATACATACGTAATTATGTATAACTTCATAACAAAGACAACATTTTTAACAAATAAATCGAAATGTCAATTTTGAAATTTATTGCAATTTGAAGAATAATTTATGGCATAACCTCATAAAACGTTTATGCATACAAAACTTTATTTTTGACTGCAAAGTATTATCATCGCTATGCACACAATACCAAATTATGAGGTGTTACTTTATAAACGTTTTAATGTACTTATGTACATATCGATGGTACAATTTAGGAAATTGAATTTATCAGTGACTCCAGTACACTTTATGCTATAAACACAATCAAGTCCACCGACCATCGACTACAAGATGTCAAAAATAGAATACATGCTCTTATGAGAATAATTCTTTTAGCCGCTACACGACTACCGACTACACGGCTACTTTTGTAGCCCGTAGCCAACTTAGGCTAATTTCTATTTTTCTTGGCTACAAAAAACAGATTAGTGCTGCCAATACAATAAATGCATGAAATTGTGGTTTTAAAAACGCAATACATTAAATATCGCTATTAAAAACTATTATAGTAACACCATTGGTTAACTTTAATACATATGCCAAAACAGATGTTTATTTTTCGTAGTTAGTGGTCGGTAGTCGTTAAAAGAATTAAATAGCTGACGACTTGGCTATTTTTGTAGTCGGTAGTCGATGGTCGGTAGCCTTTTATTGTGTTTATAGCTTTACACAAATACACCTCGACACAAAAAGTTAACGCAATAGTATCAAAAATAACAGAAACCAGAAATTCTAAAAAATTGCACAGTTTAGTATTGTCGAAAAAGATTAAGCACAAATATATGGTCATTAAGTTTCCAATTTAATTTTTTTTATACCCTTCATACGACGGTGTAAATGGGTGTACTTATATAGGTTTGTCATTCCGTGTGAAATTTCTACAATATTCATTTCCGACCCAATAAAGTATATATTTTCTGAAAGTTATGAATAGAGGAATCGATTTAGCATTATCAATCGGTCCTTATGTATGTTGAAATCAACTTTTTGAAGCCCCCCGACACCGCCAAGACCGGCGTAAGGTATTAACTGTTTATTAGTTAAGGTTGTTACTATTTATAGATTTGGTATGCCTTTGGAGATATTCGTGAATATTTTTGAAGAAATTGATCTTTAATCGGCAAGATATAGGCAACAATTATTTGAAAAAACATATGTATGTATGTATAATTAAATATATAATTTTTTTTAAACTCCGTAATCTTAGAAATCGTTTTAAGTATAACTAACAAATCGGCTTAAAACTAACTGGAACTGCTTTAGTGTTTTTTTATAAAATTTTCAAACGGAAATCGATATTTTTCAGTTACCATACAAATGAAAGTTCCTGAGTATAAAACAAATAGTTTGCTAAGAAACAAAATCCAAGATTATATTAATATATTAATAATTTTAACGGTCCATGTATGTAATCGCATCACGTATCATCTAGAAGGACTTGACTAGCGCAATATAAGCCACTATAAAAAAATTTAAAATGAAAGGTATGAAATGAAAGGGCTTGGCCAGTATAATACAGTAAATTAATAAAAAATGTAAAATCCAAGAGGGCGTCTAAAGCAAAATGGTGGAAAAATTTAATATGGGTATCAGATGAAAGGGCTTGACTAGAAGAATATAGATAACTTCGTAAAAATTTAAAATCAAGGATGGCGTCGGAAATAATAAAGACAAAATGGCATATAACATGATATCAAGGTTAAGCTACGATGTGGGATTATACCTATGTACATGGCGGTGAAGGGTATTATCAGATTCGGCACGGCCGAATATAGCAATCTTACTTGTTTTTCAATAATATTTAGAATGAAATCCATATTTTTTATTCTAATTAGTTCAGATAATTATATATTTTGTTGTGAAAGTGGCAACTCTGACATTTGGCGCATATTGCTGTTCATCGGTTCAAAACAGTTACATATCTGTGAAAAAGTCGTGGACAATTTCATGAAAAGATCTGGCCAGTCATCAGAGGCGTGTTGGTCATTTGAGGGTTGAGGCACTCATAATTAAATAAGTTAAAGTAAAAATGTATTTAATTAAAGTTTAAATCAAATCTTCGATTGTCATTGCATTTAATGCTTATTTATATACGGCAATATTTTTTTAATTTTTATTTCTGTTTTTAATTATATACATGCATTGCATATTGTATTTATTCATTAGTGCTTTTTTTGTTTACAATAATTTAGGTATAAAAACAATGAATAAATGTCATTGCTTCTTACCAAATTAATAAATATTTGCTTTGATGTTTGAGTCAATAAAATATGCCACGGCACATTAGTTCATCAGGTAACTGCAGTTCGAAAAGAATATTTTTGTTTATATTTTTTTTAATATAAAGTTTGGCATTTGAAATAAGTAAGAAAAAATTATTATCAATTGACTATAACAGCTAAAATTTAAAATAATTGAGGAAAAAAATTAATCAGCTGACGAATCAAGACTACCTGATGAATAAATAAGCCTTGAAAATATGTATTGAAATTACGTGTTAATATGTTTCAAAAAAAATTTCAATGCGTAGTTTAAATGATGCCTTTTAAGCAATCAGCATTGTTATCACACATTTAAAGTCCTTCTACACTAAATATTCCATAAGTCATTATGCCCACATAAGAGCAACCAAGTATTTTAGCTACTATTGTAAAAATGATCTAGACACATACATACATACATATTTACGTAAAATATTTCTCTTTCAAAGTTCTATATACCATGTATTCCCAAACGGTTTTAAAGAAACAGCCTAAGTCGACATATGTCATAAAAAAGTCACAAAACACCAAATTGTTTTTAATTTAGGTCAAACGTAAATACATACGTTAACTAGCTCATCTCGGACGGCTTTACCGGTCCCCACAAAGTTTTAAGTTATTCCTTAATATCGCTGGATCAGAATTCAAACAATTCGGAAATAAATCCAATAAATTGTTAACAATAAATTTAAAACAGAGGAAAATAAAACAGCAAAACATCTGATAAGAGGAGTTTGAGTTGTTTCTCTCTGTGTCAGTTTGTTTTTTTTACCAAAAAATTATTTTTTTAAACTTTATTTATTTAAGGATTAAATTTTCAAAAAGAAGGACAAAACTTTAAAATTTCATTTTTAAAATAAATTTCAAATATCCCTTTCCACTCTTAATATATATTTTTATTAAATTTATTTCTACATTTAAAATAAATAAGAGAGCTATATTCGGCCGTTCCGAATCTGATAATAGCCCTCACCCTCATGTCCACATCGTGGCTTAGTTATATTTCAGATTTCATATTTGAACCCATGTTGATGAGGTTAAAAAAAATTCTGCCATTTTGTTTTAGATGCCATCTTGTATTTTAACTTTTTAAGTGTTTACTGTATTTTACCGGTAAAGTACTGTCGTTTGATCCCAATATTGAGGGGGTTGAAGTGGGTGCAGTGGGTACATTTTTAATTACTAAATTTAGCCCAATTAAAAATTATTTGTAAGCCATTTTGTAGAGGCCGTCGTCTTGGATCTTAAATTTTTTTCTGTACTGTTCTATATTTTGCTAGTCAAGGCCTTCCTTTTGATATCCACATCACTCGTCTCTGCTGACTTAAAGATGAAAAAATTGATTTTCGTTTGAAAATTTTAGGAAAAACACAGAAGAATTTGTATTTTTGTGCTTATATCACAGTAAGATTTAAACCGATTTGTCAGTTTTTCCCAGCAATAATTTTCGAGGCTACGGTTTGTATTCTGGTGTCTTTAGCATGTTCGAAACTTAATTAAGAACTTCAATAATTTTATATATTTGAAAAAATTTACATTTTTCGAAATTATATTTGACTTCATTATTTTATTGCGCTTGAAAATTAAAATATTCTCTAATTTATCCACACCACACCACAAAGTACTAAACTAGATTCTTTTACTTAATCGGGAATAAAACTAAAATTTTTTCCACGATTATCATGCAATAAAATTTATTTTATTTCGAATATATGCAGCTTTCTACTTAGTACGTCGTTTCAAAGTTACGACAAGATGTACAACAAGCAGTCTCTTCAGAAAACAAAAATTAAAAAAAAAATTAATATAATAATGTTTTTTGCAGTTAATTAACTATAACGTATCAAAAAAATAGTAAATAAAAAGTATTAATTTTTGGAATTTTTGCTTGTTGCATAATGCTATTATTATAATTTTATTGAAGTAATAGAAAAGTAAAAAAATTAAATTATTAAATAATTTATTATTTTTTTTAATGAATGCAATGCAACGATTTCAAAATTATATATGAACCCATAATATTCTATTTCTTGTTATATAAAATAAATATTTTTTTTTCCGGTTTAATACAAAAATGATTCATAATTTGTTCGACTGGTTAAAACTTGAAACGACTGGACCAAATTACTCGAATTATTTGTGTAAATAAAAATAGATCACGGTTTGTTTGTAACGCAATGGACCTTATTGATCTCCGAGTGTGGGTGTAGGAGGCAGATACTGCTTTCTGCATCCCCCTTTCCTACCTTGTTTGGATGCTTAAAACTTGAAAACGTCTGGTCTAAATTGCATACTTTCCTTTGCTGGTGTGTTTTTAAATTAATATTGTTGAACAAAAACGATTCCTTAAAACTAGAAAACAACTAGAATAAATAAGATACTTCCTTCAGCGGGTTTGTTCATAGTTGCTAAGCGAAAGTTTAAGAATCAATACAAGTTGAGAAATTTTCAACAGATAATCTTGATAAGCTTTCTATTCGACGACTCAGTATATCGCTGCTACGATGTGATCGGTTAGATGACTTTAATTGATCACTAATTAGTTAAAAAAAATATACATGCACAAGTAGAATATTACAAAGTTAAAAAAAAGTGGAAATCAATTTTTGCAACATTTCAAAGCATGAGAAAGGATTCAAAAATTGTAAATCATTCATATGGGATGAGTGCACGATAGCATATAAACGATGATAAGAAACATCTAGAGCCACTAATATACTTATGAGAATTAGCATTAAACCCTTCTTATTGTGTGATATTTTCTTTAAGGCTTAGGGATTTCTTAAATATATTTACCTCCTAGGTACTCTGTTACAGACATTGAATAAAATTGGGTTTAAAATTCACTAGATCCTTGTTTCTTGGTAGACAACGTTTATATTGCTAAGCATTCATTCTGGGAATCAAGATTTCTTACCCCAAATGCTCGTGCTTTATTTGATACAAATTTTTAAAATAAGTTTAGAGCAGACCAGAAAAATTTCCATTTGGCAAGTGATTATATTTTCAGCCATTTTCATATCTACACAATTACTCAAATCACGCCAGATTTGAAGCCCAGAATATTAAAAATTTTCTTAAGAACAATCGGTTTTTTTGTTGTAATATTTGACGAAGTACAATTACATATTTTGAACCATGGCATGGATATGCCTTGTTTTGAACGATTTGTTTTTTTTTCTTTTTACAATGAAATAATTTACGTTTTAAGCTCTTAAAATAAATAAGGATTTTTAATTGCATTTAGGGTAAAACCAAAACAACAATTCTCAGGATGTAAATAGATTTGCTAAAACTTTTAAGTTGGTGCTATTTTTATTTACAGCAGCTGTATGTGTGCATATGCATGCAACTTAACGCATATGTATATTGCAAAATGTGATTTGAGGAATATAAAATTGTTAATTTATTTTTATTGTGTTATTTAATTTAACTTTCATATGAACACATACATACATGCATATTTTTTAATTATACATTTTACGGTCAATTAATTGCAACAATCCAATTTATTTTCCTACACTTCACCACCTACCAATTATTTTATTGCTGAATTTTTTTATTTGTCTAAGGATTTCAAGATTTCTATTGTGTTCGATTTTCTTTATTTAATCTGAGCTTAAACAGCACGCAACTAAAATATAAATTTCTTTATTTTATGGACACATAAAAACACACATACAGAAATATTACAAACAAAATCAAAAATATTAATGAATTAAATTGTAAAATAAACTAAACACACATACATACATATGGATGCGCACACATCCATTTGTAAATATTTATTTAAAGAAAATTTTGCATATTTGAAAGTACATAAATACAATGAGAAATTCACCAGACGGAATTTTGATATTAGAAATGCTTTGGTATTTAGACAATCCCGACCATATTTTTCGTAGGCACTAAAGGGGAGAGTTTAATAATAATTTGTGAAATAATGATCAGAAAATGTTTTAAATATACATTAATTTCAGTTATACTTACTTGGAATGAATTTTGACTGTATATGGATGGTTTTAGTGATTTTATTGGCATGAAGATAATCTAAAGTGCAGACATTACATTGAAGCTGTAGAATCAAAATAAAAGAATTTTATTATTTAAGTCGGTGATCAATTATTTTTAACGCAACGAGGATATCGTTGATATTTTAACATCAGAAATTTGCCCTCTGAAACAATGATTTGCTGAGTTAGATCACGTTTAATTCGCCCTGCGGATAAAATTGTGTTAACGGAACACCAAAAACATATTCGAGAATCTTTAAAAAAAGATTAACTGTTATCCTCATATAATCCCTAGCTTTCAACAATTGGTCAGACTTTGGTGAATTTTATCCCGTCCTGTATAATTAAAAAGGGTTTCTCTTGGCTATGTGTGCATACCAAATTGAATGAAAAATTATTTTTAATTACAGGCTTGCGGAAAAGACCTATAGATAAAATGACGGATGTTACATATTTGATTCAGAGAGGTTTTGTTGGATGTACAACACGGTGAATTAAGTATCTTTTCAATCAAGCAAATTACAGTGACGCTACAGATTTTATGATTTAAGAAAGTGTTTCGTTCATTTAATAAATGAAACTACATCAACGTTTTTTTTTCAACTAGTGCTTATTTTGTGAATGGTCATGTCTGATTTGACAGATAATTAGTTTTATCCTTCCGCTAAACGAATATGGTTGTGTATACGCTTAAACAAAGCTGGGAAATATTGCGACATTACTTTGGCCGATTTTGCCAAAAAAATCATCTTTTCAGATGAAGCTCTTTTTGATCTTGGCGGGTATGGAAACAAGCAAAATTGTCGCATTTGAGGCACAGAAAACCCGCACGCATACATTGAAAGGCTGATACACCCAAAACGAGTCACTGTTTGGTGCGGATTTCGGTCCAGAGGAATAATTGGGCCGTTTTTCTTCGAAAATTGGCAAGGAGTGGCCGTAGTCAATGGCGATCGTTATCAGGACATGTTGAACGAATTTTTGTTCACAAAAATTGAAGAGGAGGATATTGGCAATATTTAGTTTAAACAGGACGGCGCTACGTGCAACACAGCCAAAGCTACACTTTTTTTTATAGCAATTTCAAAAAAAAAAAAAAGTTATTTGGCGGACCCTTTATATTTCATTCTAAAAGAACCACAAAACCCTAACAAAAGTCAAAAGACAAGATTTTTAAATGTTTTGTCAAGCGCATGAAACAACTCCATCGTGCGTTAATATTTTTAGTCACTCCACAGAATTTGATTTCTATTGATTTGCATAATTAGTGGTAATTTGAAGGGAAAACGTGTAGTAAGGCCATCTTCTAAATAAGTGTCAGCTATTCTGAATGAAGCCTTTGTCATAACGTAGTATTATTGCTTGTTTGTTTTCGATCGCCATTATTAAATACGTGACGTATTAACGTCACATTAATTTGACTAACAAATTGTTCGAATTTGCTAACTAATACATCAACAATAAGCGAATTTTATGCAGTAATAAAGACGATTGGTTTTAAAACATTTTATGAATGTAACATACAGATGA
The DNA here is from genome assembly GCA_941918925.1 of Phyto melanocephala. Classification (NCBI taxonomy): domain Eukaryota; kingdom Metazoa; phylum Arthropoda; class Insecta; order Diptera; family Rhinophoridae; genus Phyto; species Phyto melanocephala. The sequence continues at coordinate 136,184,995 of OW799234.1, read as the reverse complement.
CCACTAATGGTTCTCGGTTATTAAAATTATGTTTAGATGCGACCGAGAGCATATATTAAAGGAAATATATTTGGCTGTTATTTAACTGATATTCTGCGTAGTGTTTACTGTGTACCAAAGTGCAAGTAAGCGCATTTGCTTGACAACCCAAGAAATACTTGTCAATTCTATCGATGGTCACGATGCCATTTGTGCCGGCCGATATTGTAAATTATACAACAGAACAATATCTTTCATGTATTGCAAACAAAATATAAATAATATTCTCCTGAATCTACTACTATGATATTTCGTCACTTGAATCTGACAAATCAATAATCAGAGTAATGTAATTGTTATAATAAAATTGCACTTGTTGATTATTGGCATTTTAAAGCGGGTACCAGTAATTGTAAAATTGTTGCCTGTTATCCGTAGTTTTTAAAATTCTCTAAAGAGTGTGAAAAATTCCACAACACACATACAAATGTGCATACATGTGTATGTTTGGTGTTTATTTTTATGGATTTACGCAAGTACATTACACCCAATGTATGTGTGCAGTAATATTAATGCTCTTAATGACGTTGTACACTTGTGAATAAGTATGGAAGTGTATGAAGATTATTTATTGTCTGCTCGTTCTAGTGTTTGAATTGGTTACTCACTCACATATTACAATGTTGTTGACGTTTTAATAATTTCAGGTAATTTGACACTTCAACGTGAGAAGCTCTTCATTATTGTTGTCATTCATCCCCTGGCTTAGTTTTTACATCTCTAAATAGAAGTGATTGTACGAAGTTCATAAATATTTGTTTTCAACAATTGTCGGTTTGTGTCTTAAGTCTTTTAATATCAAATTAATTGTTTAAGAAATGTGTGGTACGTCTTAAAAGTCGCTGTGTGTGTAAGAATAAAAATAATTGTTTGTAAAGTTAAGTCATGAATTCATGAAATATGTATATGATATAAAATTTATGTACATATGTATGTATATACATTACATTAGTTAATTAGTTAATTTACAATTCGTACATATACATTTTTAAAAGTGTTTTTTCTACTCTACACAAATTTACTACAAATAATACGAATATTTAGCAATGGCTTATTGGCAAAATAATTTTTGTGGTCAGGAAAAATAATAAATAAAAGAAACACTACACATTTTTGCGGTAAATAATAAAATTTATAAATACATCTTTAACACAAGCTCGGTCATTTTTCAAGGAAAGTTCGAAGGTCTCCGATAAAAGTTGTATTGTTTTTTATTATTAATCCACTAGAAGCAGAATAGAATTATTGAGATGAAATTTTTTTAATAATTAGTATACCATTTAAAATATCTACCGATGAATGCTTATATGTATATAATAAAAGTTTTTTATAAATCAAACCTTCATAAAATTAGTTTAATAAACCCTCTGTAAAACCTTTTTAATTTTTATGCATACGGCGGTTATTCTTTACTTTAATTTTATTTTCATCCTAATGCCACTTTTTGCCAGCATCATTATGTTTTGTTGCTCACTTCTTAATAAATATCTTAACGATTAGACGTCCTAAAAAGAAAATAACAAATTAACGAGTCTAGACAAAAATTTAAACCTCAATAACTGCATACGTACGTTCAAAGAGGATTAAAAAAAGTTTGCATTGAAAACTATAATCTTCAGGCAAAAATAATATATTTTATATTTAATAAGAAACACTCAATATCAGGTGAAATAAAAATTCGAAATACATTTTAAGAAGGTGTTTTCTTATGTTCCTATTAAATAAGAGTATTTGACTTTACTGGTGTCTACGACTTAACTGCGGGTCGCATTTTGTCGGTTGGCTTCTGTTACATCTTACAAATCTTTTTGAATTTGCAAACTCTTATAATTTTAAAGATAAAGATATGCCATTAACCTAATATAACTTTTTAAAGTAGTTTATTAAATTTCCAATTGCCAAATATAATATTTCCAGCTTGTTTATTTTGAATAAATATAAGTTTGAAACATTTTTGGTGGGAAAAACATGTACAAAATTAAGTTCTACAGTTCTCGGAACGAAACTGGCTGTCTACAAATGTAGTCACTATACCATTTATATAAGAATTGTAAATTTTCTTAATCATATTTATCTGACTGACACTGTTGTGTCTGAAAAAAGAATAAGCCATAGTGAATTCTTGATTAAAGTCCAACCGAAGAAGGCATTTCTGCAATGGTAAAATGTTGTTAAACATGATTTTTTTTTAAATACAAAAAATATTATAAATAAACAATTTATTAGCTACTTTGGAAATGATTTAAAGGTAGTACATAAAAATGACAATAGGTGTACCAAGTCAAATACCTATTGATATTTGCGAAGTTTGCGCACCAGGTAAACAATGTCGCGATCCATTTAATGGAACTCGTTTTAGAACCACCCGTCCTATTGAGCACATTCATTCGGATGTTTGTGGACCTATTAGTTCTGTAGCATACAATGGTTCAAATTACTTTGTCTCCTTAATAGATGACTATAATCTCTTTGCATTTGTGTACCTAATAAAAAAAAGTCTGAGATTTTTGAAATGCTAAGTTAAGTACTAGAATTTCTATGTTAACAATAGACCAAGGTGGGGAATATAATTCTAATAAAATGCTGGAGTACTGTAAAAACAAAGGTATACAAATTAATTAAACAATTGCGTATACCCCTCAGCAAAACGGTGTGGCGGAGAGGTTTATTTTTTTTATTTATTTATTTATTTAATTTAATCATAATAATATAATCCATAATAATATTTACAGTTGAGCATTTTTAATTTAATTACAAAAATAAAGAAAAATAAAAACAAACATTAAACGTATGCATTTGAGTTTAGAAATCTTATCAGCTTTCCACTTGTTACAGCAACATTATCAGAAAAGTTAATGAGGACTGTTTTAGGAAAAGTTCGTGCAATTATGATTGAATCTAGCGTGCCAAAATTTTTATGGGTTGAAGTATTATATACTAGTACTTATTTAATAAATAGAAGCCCCACTAAATCGTTAACATGTTATAAAAAAAAAAACTCCAGCTGAAATGTGGTTTTTAATGAAAAACCTGATATAACAAAACTCAAAGTTTTTGGCTGCTCTGTATATGCATGGATTCCGAATCAAAAGCGAAAAAAGTTAGATGTTAAAAGTTGTGAATATATAATGGTGGGTTATTGTCCTAATGTTTACAGACTATAGAATGAAAAGGAACGTACTGAAATTATGCATCAAAAATACAACTAATAGAAGGTGATAGTAGTGATGATACAAATGACATAGATAATCTATTTGTAAAACAAAACCAACAAGAGGGGAAAGCAGATAATGGTGTTGTTTCAGTTGAAATAATAGAACAGGATAACAAGAGTTCTGAAACTAGTGTACAAGAAAAGGAAGCTGAGGTGTGTATATGGTTGCCCTGTGTCTTGGTGTAATAAAAAATAACCAACAGTAGCAATGTCTTCAAGTGAGGCTGAATATGTGGCTCTAAGTTTAGCTACTTCCGAGGGCATATGGTGAAAGGCATTTTAATACTACTTTATGAAGATAATGCTGGTTGCATAGCTATGTCTAAAAATTCAGAATCTAAAAAGTCAAAACACATACACATTAAACATCACTTTACACGAGACCATGTATCGAAAGGTAATCATCTAAAGATACATCATATTTCAACCAAAGATTAAGTTGCTGATGTATTTACAAAATCCTTAGATAAATATAATTGTATAGTAATAAGAGATTTGTTAAAATTGTCTAAATAAGAGAGGGTGTTGTATAATTATTAGTTTACTTTAAAACACTTTCTTGTTTTATACTTTTTTAATTTTTATTATATGTTTAAATTTGTTTTGAAATATTTGTTATTGTTCGAAGAAAGAAAATTTTGTAAGACGGGCTGAAAAATTATTACTTTTGTAATTTAATAAATAACATTGGTTTCTTCCACATTTTACTTATATATTAAATAAGAGATTCATTCCTGGATATTTGCAAAAGATTAATTCCATATAAATATCTTTGCAAAGTGTGGCTTATTAGAGCTGATTCATTATGATTTACTCAATTGAATGCGTCATACCCTTTAGGTTACCCTCTCTATGCATAATTTTAACAAAGAACCGTATTAAAAAGAATGTTCTCTCTTTTGACAGTGCGTGTGAATTTTTAAAGACAGTGAATACATAAGCACATACATATATAGCAATTGCGTCTACATCTCAACAAATAAACCCATAAAAATAAATATCAACTACAATTAAGTTTGAGTACAAAGTGAATTGTAGTAATTTGAAAAGAAAACGAAGATGCGTGGGATTTAAATACGAAAATGATATAAAATTTCATTGTGGAAAAGAAGCGAAAAAAGCAAACAATATTAAATAACCCAGTTGGTAAAATCGACAGTGTTTAACGATTATTTGTTGATTGCTTAGTTGACTCTAGAAAGTCAAAATAGGTCAAGGAATATAAAAGTTTTAATTTAAGAATATCTTAAATTATTACATGCTATCGAGTGCCAGCGGCTTTGTTACCGTAGTTATTGGGATGCAAGGTAGCCTATGTGTTAATCTACACGGTTATCTATACTTATGTCTATATGGGTTTTTTAGTAACAAATATCCAAGCATCTAAACATCCAAACACCCCAACAAACATTCATATTTATTATATTAGTAAGAGTTATATACATATTTACGTTTGTATAATTGTATATAGTTATATAAACATATATAAATATATAGTTATATACATATGTGTATATAAATCATAAAAAAATACAAATAAAAAATAATCCTCTGCGACAATATAGTCGCTTATAATGTCATCATTGAAAATGTCATCATTGAAAATGTCATCCATGATTTGGTTGAGCTAAGTCGTTAATAATGTCTTAAAAATATGGCCAATTGGGACATGACAAGTGATTATGACGATAGTCTGTACTACCTACATAAATACAAGTTTCTAAAATGATTTTTTCTGGTAAAATTAAATAAAATTTAAAAGCACAAAATGACAAATTGCTATAGGTACAATAAAATTAATAAAACCTTAAAAATTTTAATTAATTTAATTTCATTTCAATAGTCTAATAATTTGTTTTGTGGTTTAAAAAAACATTTATCAACTTATTAGTAAAAATGTAAGAACTATCGTTTGCGTTATACAACTTTAAACGACATATGTAAGTATAAAACAAGTAAGAGTGCTATATTCGGCCGTGCCGAATCTTATATACCCTTCACAACGTGTAGTCATGCAATAACAGTAGTTTGTATCACCATTCATCTCATATGAAATACGTACATACATATAAAAAATATACATATATAAAAAACATCCCATTGTAAAATTATAAATTTACGTATGTATGTTAAAAAAAAAATAAAAAAAAAATTTAAAAAAAAAATTTAAAAAAAAAAATTTAAAAAAAAATTAAAAAAAAAAATTTAAAAAAAAAATTTAAAAAAAAAATTTTTAAAAAAATAATTAAAATATATTTAATTAATATAAAACAAAAAAAAAAATAAAAAAAAAAATAAAAAAAAAAAAATAATAAAAATATAAATAATATATTAAATATAAAATAAAAAAAAAATAAAAAAAAAATTAAAAAAAAAAATTTTTAAAATATAAAAAAATTTTTTTTTTGGCTCAGCTGGGATTCGATCCCACGTTTACTTTAGGTTTGTATGTATGTATGTTGTTGTTGTAATGTTTTTGTGAAAAAAAAATCGAGGTGGTCGTGGGTTTTTGCTCATATCTCAGTTGTTTATGTACCGATGTTTCTGATTTTCAATAGCGATATACTCCCGAATATTTCTGATATTTTAATACCTTACCCGGGTCCAACCTATGTCGGGGGGCTTCAAAAAGTTGATTTCAACATACACACGGACAGACGGTCAGACGGACAGACGGACAGACGGACAGACGGACAGACGGACAGACGGTCAGGGCTTAATCGACTCCTCTATTCATAAGCTTTCAGAAAATATATACTTTATGGGGTCGGAAATGAAAATTGTAGAAATTTCACACGGAATGACAAACCTATATATACCCTTTTTCACTGTGTGAAGGGTATAAAAATCGGACGACCAAGGAAAAGTAATCGTGCACACTATTTGCAACGATTTAATTGTGTAGGGTAAAATTCTAACCGGACAGTACTGTAGCCAACGACAAACTATTTTGGAGAGTACGATACGAAGCACAGAGGACAAGAATGAAAAGAGACTTAAGTTACTACGTAAGCCAAAAAGGCAAAGGTTAGTTGTAATCAAACATGCGACTAAGACGCATTAAATTGACATACGTAATATAATACAAAATCAAAATGTATTAATAAGCTACCTTAAAAAAAATATAAGTCTAAATTTGCGTTTTTTTATTCCTACATATGAGGAGCCGCAGAACAAAAGGTGCTTTTTCGCTCGTTTCAAAGTTTTGAGAAATCGAGATTTATTTTTTCGCCCCTTTAAAAAACTGCAAGAACTTGCAAATGCTTACAAGATTTTTACTTATATACAGATGCATCTAACTGTCGTAAGTCACCCGATAAAATGTTAAGGATGTTTGATAGAATTCCATTTTTATTTCGGAAAAAGCACTTTTTGCAAAAAAGAAAGCAAAAAAGCACCTTTTGTTAAGGAATAAAATAAAAACACCTTTCGTTAAAAAAAAGTAAAAAAGCACGTTTTGTTAATAGAAGGAAAAAGTACATTTTGTAATGCAAATACACATATATGACAATAAAATTTTGACTGAATGTAGTTAAACCTCTTCTAATATATTAAAAAATGTTAAGCTAAGTATAATTTTTTTGTCGTTTTATTAAATAAAATTGCAACCTAAACATTTCTTTCTTAGCCTTAAATTAAATACATATGAAATTTGTTAAATAGTTAAACTCTTGTTCCAACATCTTCTTCTAGGCAAGAACATCCAACATTTTCGTCTATTGAATCCTCCATACCTTTATCCTGGTTATACAAAATGTCCTTGTACCAAAATAATGACTGATTTTCACTTCAGTCTTTACCAAACTGTTTTATTAAAAGACTTTCCACAAAGACTTTAACATCTGATTAATTTTACTTTAAATGTAGTTTGGTTTGATCGTTAAAGTAAAAAGTGAAACTACACAAAGATTATGGGAAAAGAACCTTTTGATAAAAAATAATCAAAAAAGCACCTTTTGTTAAGCATAAATTTTTTAGAACCCATTTACTTTGTAAAAAAAAATAATAATAATGCAAACTTGATTGTTTCTACAAGATTTCAACCTAAATATTATAAAAATACCAAAAAACCAATTTTTCGCGAAATGCGAAAAAGCACCTTTTGTTCTGCGGCTCCTCATATATGTGCATACATATGTACATGTTTCTGGGCTATCTTTGATTTTAATTTTTTTTCATACTAGCCATTTGAATACCCATATTGTTGGGGTAAAAAATTTGTTTTTTCGGTTTCGTCTTAGACGCCATCTTGGATTGTACACTTTTTTAATATTTGACTACATTGTACTGGTCAAGCCCTTTTATTAGATACCAATATTATAGGGGTTAAAGGGGACTATGCCGTTACTACTATATTTGATTCATATATTCGCCATTTAATCTAACACCATCTTGGATTTTTCTTTTTTTAGCCAACTACATTTTAACACTCAAGCCCTATTATTTGATCCCTATATTGATTTTCTAGTTTGTATAGAAACTTAAAAATATCTATTATTGTTTGTAAATTTTATGAAAAACTCCGAAGCAGTTTTACCTTCGTGCTTATACTTCAGTGGGTTTTAAACCGATTTGTTAGTTTTCTTCAAAATAATTTCTCAATTTACGGAAATATATATTTTTGCAACAAATTTTGGCCTATAACTTTGCCGATTAGAGTCCAATTTGTGTAAAATTTTTCAGGAATTTCTCCAAAAGCATACCAGATCTATAAATAGTAACAACCGTGTGTATAAATAATCCTAGGATTGAAAATTTTAACTTCCCTGGTAAAAATAAGCAAAAAAAACAGAGAAAGTCGTGTTTATTTGCTCATATCTCAGAAAGTTATAAGGGAATTGTACTGACTTGCAATTAGGATCTGCTTCCGAATATATCTGATATTTTTATACCTAACACGGGTCTTGACGTTGTCGGTGGACTTCAAAAATGTGATTTCAACATACACACGCACCGACGTATAATGCTTAATCGACTCCCCTATTCATAAACTGTCAGAAAATATATACTTTATTGGGTCGGAACTGAATATTGTAGAAATTTCACGCGGAATGAAGGGTATACAAATATGATTGATATCGGATCTCCTACAAGAGGACGGTTTTGTGTCATTACAATTTGACACAGAAATTGATTTACAAAATTTTTATTTTTATACCCTTCACCTGTGGTGTACAAAGGTATATATAGCTTTATCATTCCGTTTGTAATTTCTACAATTTTCATTTCTGACCCCATAAAGTATATATTTTCTGAAAGCTTATGAATAGAGGAGTCGATTAAGCCCTGACCGTCTGTACGTCTGCCCGTCTGTCCGTGTGTTGGTTGAAATCAACTTTTAGAAGCAACTATATGTTCCTCAGATCTCTATATGGTATCAATCTCTTGGAAATATCCAGGAATGAATCGCTATTGAAATTCAGCACAATCGCTTTATAACTTTCTGAGATATGAGCAAAAAGCCACGACCACCTCGTTTTTTTCACAATTACAACAACAACCTACATACATACTGGTTAAAGTAAACGTGGCATCGAATTCCAGCTGAGCGAAAAAAATTTTATTTAATATTTTATTATTTTTTTTATATTTTTTTTTAATTTTTTTTTTAATTTTTTTTTTAATTTTTTTATTACTTTTTTTATTTTTAATATATTTTTTTTTAAATATTTTTTTTTGTATATTTTTTTTTGTATATTTTTTACATGTATTTACGTATTGACTACATGTATGTACATGACTACACGTTGTGAAGGGTATATAAGATTCGGCACGGCCAAATATACCACTGTTACTTGTTAGATATAACAAGATCAAAAATTTAGGTTCAAAAGCAGATAAACAAAACCCACCAACGGCTTAAATGAGCTAAAGATAAATCATGCTTAACATACAAATTGACGAAATTGAAATTGTAGATTTAGAGAATAGGCTTCACTTTAACAGCCGCGGCACTAAGTGCTTCATTTCTGTATGTACCTTCTGTGAAAACAACAAAAACATTTTGGTTACACCACTCAGAAATTGAGTTTTTCAGTGATTCCAACTTATTTCACACAAATACACCCCGACACAAAAATTTAATGTAAACGTATCAAATATAACAGTTTTACAAGCAATTTTATAAAAGAAGTTGCATTATGATAATACAGTTTCTATTACGTTTTTGGCTTCTGTAGATATTTGAATTACGGCCTTTCTACTTGTGGCCAACGATGCATGTGTAGCGAATAAATAGTATACAGATTTATACACATATATTTACTTGTTTTGTTTTCATTGTTCAACAATATAAGAAATTAAATTTATTAGTCAAATGTACACATACATACATACAAGGCTCAAAAATAATAAACACTTGTCGTAGTTAACACTCGTTCAAGAACATACTACTTCATTAGATACTTGTAGAACATACATATGTATATGTATATGTATGTATGCAGAGATGCCACTTTGATCCGATTGGACAAAAATTTATGTTTTTAGTATTTGTTTCTACCTGTACAGCTAGTGGGTTCCTTTGAGTTTGTTTGCGTTTCTAATTATGTTTAGCTGTAAATCACAAAGTTAAAATAATTTAAGCATTAAAATGTTACTAACAACAAATTAAACATAGTAGTCTTAAAAAGTTATATTTTTTTTACATATATATTTATTTATTGAGACTTTTCTTTTAATAAGAAAAGTTATTAAAAAGACATATGCATTTTTACCTTCATATTTTTTTTATATTAAAAATTTTAAAAATTAACAAATAAGTCAATATGCCGTTGCTCCCGAGGTTAACATTTTTTAATAGAAAACCCCTTATGTTATAATAAATTTCAATCTAAATTAAAATTTAAAAAAAAAATAGTTTATATTAAGTTTAAAGTTCTTAAAAACTTCGTTATTAAAGTTTTATGTGCAAGAGTTTACACTTGCAACTAAATTTAAGTGCCAATAAATAATATTCAGTTCACAAAAAAAAAAAACAAAACTAACGATATAGTAGAGTAAAATTGGTGAAATCTAAACCATCCTTTCTAAAGAACAGAACATGCATGCACATTACCTCAAATGTCAAAATTTAGGAAATCAAATTATTCCGATCACCATTTGTTTGCTTAAAATGATAGAGATTGCTCCGTTTTTGAGAAAATTTGTTAGGGAAATGAATTTATTTGTGGCATCGCTGTTATAAATATACATATTTGTACCTGTAACTGATCAGCTGATCGTTTTTGCCTTCTACAATCATTGTCAAACTCTATATAAAAAAATTATGATTTCACCTTCAAATATTTTTTATAAGTATTAAGTTTGTCAATTCCTGAAATAAGGCATGTTTTAACTACTAAGTCGTTAAGTTTAAATATAAATAGGCTGAGTGGAATGCATTTTTGACACTAGCTACGGCTCGATCATCGGCACTCTTTTTTTGTATATTATTATTAGATTTAAATTAACTATTTAACTTACAACTTAACGATAATAACAGAGCGGAAGCATAGCACTCAGTTTCCAATTCTTAATTTTATCAAATGACATATTCTTTTCTAGTAATATTGAAATCATAGTTTTTTTATTTTTATGTATTAACAATGTAATAGATAAATATGCCAACCTCCCTGAATTTTAGGCTGCCATAAGAAAAATCTGAAACACAGATTTGTGGGCAATTTTCTGTTTGCTGGTAAGGAGCTGAAAAGAAATATAAATATAAAAAAGTGCAGTGCATTTCTAATATTTATTCTTATTTAAATTCAAAACAAAAAATGAATTATATTATATTTAAGTATGTATATCTAAATATATTAAAAAATTAAATACAATTTAAATATTTAATTAAAGTGTTTAATTTTTTAGTGCTTTTTTTGAATTTATGAGTTGACAACGCTCCAACCAACTTCAATGTTTTCAAAAAAGAAATCTAATCAGTAGTTTGTTTACATCTCTCACTTGTTAAACAAGTAAATAAGCAAACAACAACAACTTCGTACTAAATCTCATAGATACACATACACACTCTTGCATGCCAAATCTAGTGTTGCCTTGTATTTCTTTAATTTTTATTTAATAAATTAGATTAGATAAGGTTAGATTTGTAGTCTTTGTCTCTCAACTGTTTTAATAGATTGATATTTTTAAATTTTCTTAAATCGATTCATTCGTTTTTTAATAAAAGTATTTAAAATATGCATATTATCGATATTTAATCATTAAAATTTGAAATTTTATTTATTTTGATCTTTGATTTTGCATGTCTATTACGAAATGGGCCAATTTTCCCACTCTTATTTGATTGCATGCACAAAATATATTGTTTACATAATTTTTTTATAAGAAATTTCAAGTGCTCAAATATACATATTTAACAAAACGCGCCCAGAGAATGTGGAAGAACATAAATGGGGTCATGTTATTTTAACAATCAAATTGTTAAAAAACTCGAAAAATTTTTAAATATAATTTTAAACTTCCAGGTCCGGCAGCTCTGTGCACTGCTAACACAAAGAGAAACACACACAAATTGTTAAAGTGAAGAAAAATTCGTTATTTCACGTTCGTGTTTTGGTTAAGTTTGTTTCAGTTGCTTTACGCCGGTCGTGATATTAACGTGTGACATCATCGTAGTAAATACGGTCTGAAAAAATTAGTTATTGAAATTTATGAACGAGTTGTATTTTTATTATTATTTAAAAAAATAATAAAAGCAAATTGTAATAAAGAGAGAAGACGTTATAGTGGGAAAGACGTGGAAGAAACAAAATAAAATTCATAAAATAATTTATTATAAAAAAAACGTGATGATTTACTTAAATATAATTTGATATTAAAAAAAAATATATAATTTTTGTTGTGTATGTATGTATTTCTAAAGTGTTGTAAGAGTATAATTATGAAAATTAAACCATTAAAATATTGTGAATAATTGAAATAGTGACAAAAAATTTAAAACCACTTTATCAAAGTTGAAGTACCTAATAAGTAGCAGTGTTTACTAAAAACTCAAATTACGAATATACACATCGGAAACTTGAATGTAAGTATGTATGTACGTACATACACTCAACGAATGTGGAAATTTAGTTGATGGCCGTATATCGCTTAATTACTTAATAATTTTCTAAATATTTTTAGCTGAGTTAACGGTTGTTTTATGCACATTCTAAAAACACACTAATGTATCTACGAGCACATACACCCCACCCAGCAGTTTTAACGCGTCGATTGACAACTTTGCACTATTATGTTCGCTACGAAAATTGGACTAGTTGTCAGTTTAATAACTATTTTTTAAAAATATCTATTCTAATCAAAACTAAAGCAGTTGATTATATATGCATTATCTTTTAGCAACAATTTTATGACAATGATATTTACAAATGCATGGATAAGTAGTTGTAACGCTATTAATATTTCTAACACGGTTTTTTTAGCCGATCACTTTCTACACATGTTTATATGTCGTTGTTGATTAAATTTTATTTTGTATAAGAGATAAAATAATGTTTCTTTAAGTTTTCATAGTCATTTATTGTTATAGCAAGGCAAGAATGAGTAAAATGATTTAGGTTTATTTACACGTTTAAATTAAACCGCTGAATGGTGGTTTTCAGCTCGAATAAGTTCGTCAACACGAAACTGTTAAGTTTCATGGACTGCATAGTGTTTTTTATACAAAGTATTATTTTTATATTTTTTTATATACCCCCACTTCATTTTCTTTAGATTTTATTTCATGGGTTTTTTGTTTCTTTTTTTTGTCTTGTGTTTATGTATATATAGTTGTTGTAGTTGTTGCTTAAAAATTTTTGCTTAGGTTGTCAGTTTTACAAAATATTATTTTTTAATTCTTTTTACTGTTGCTGCCGTTACCGACTTAGTTTTTACGTAATTCTCTGCAAAAGATTGAAAAGAACGTTACAAATTGTTTTTGTGCTATAAAACATCCAACTAAGACCAGAAAAGAAATCTAAAAAGTTAATTACAACTTTAAAACCACGATTTTACCCATTGCGCCTTATCATAAATAAATACAACAATTTTTACTGTTAGCCTCAAAAAAAAATTTCAACAAAAATCTTTTTTTGCTTGAAAATATTCACATTTTTTTTTTGTTTATTTCTGTAAAAACGTAATTTTACTCAACACAGATTGAGTTGTCAAAGCCGTTTTCCTAATAATTAAAAAAATTATTTTTTTATTTTTTGTTTTTTTTTTAACTGTTTTTAAAATATTTGAGAAGCCAGGTTTTATGTATGTACATATGCTTAAAATTATTTTACAATATCGAATAGTTTAGTTTAAAACTTTTTTTAGAAATTACTTTCGTCTCTAACACACTTGAGAATTACGCAACTCTAGTGCAGACAGTATTTTGTTTTTATATCCCATAAACTATATATTTTCTATTAGATGAATACAATTTTTGGTAGCTCTCACACGTAGCACAGACCTGTATGTGCTATATGTGCTTTTTTCATATTTGTACCAACACTAATCGGCAATCGGTTGTAGGCAAAAATTATTTTGGAAAAAATAACACGCTAGTGACACCGAATTGCAAACATTTTAAATTTATGATGACCGCATCTTCAAAATGTCATACAATAAATTTATATATGGTTCAAATTTAAATTTAATTCAACTCCCTTAATTTTGGTATCACATGAAAGGGCTTGACCAGTATCATACAGTTAACTATGAAAATGTGTAAAATTCAAAATGGCGTCCTAAACAAAGTGAAAGATAATTTTCTCAACCCCAACAATATGGGTATCAAATGATAAGTAGAATACAGCTAACTGAAATTAAACATTAAAAATGGTGTATAACATTATCTATAACTTAATCTAGGCTAAGCTACGATGTAACCACTACATCTATGTACATGACGGTGATGGGTATAATCAAAAATAAAATATTCAACTTTATAATTTCATTTGTCTTCCGTTTAAACTTGAACCACTTTATAAATATTTTTAATAACAAATAACTTTCAATAATCTTATGCAGTAGCGAGTGAAAAGCAATCAACTCGATGTCATATGATCAGGACCGCGTTTTGGTCTTCTTTTACTAGAGTTACTTTTTCTTTGACTAATTATGTCTTTAATGAGAAAGGAAATGATCTTTTCAGTTAAAGACAAAAAAAAAAAAGAAATTTTTTATAATTAAAAAATTTTAGAAAACTTTATTTAAGTTATATTTATTATTTAAATTTCTTAAGACTTAGCAATAAAGAATATAAATTGTTTGCTTTCCGCTTATATTCTGGATGGCATAGAATCGACTATAGATATTAAATGATTAATAAACACATTTTTCCATTTTAATTTTATAATTTGTTTTTATTGTTGCAAATGTCTATTCACAGTGTTAACTTTACTTCCCGAGATACAAGCTCTCAAAGGTTTCCTTTGGGGTTATGATCAGGAGATTGCGTAGGCCATTTCAAAACTTAAACATCATGATCGCTTAGAAACATGCAATCTTAGGATCAATACTCTGTTGAAATATGCTTGCAGTGGTAATTTTGTTTGAAAATAGGAAAGTTTTAGAGTAGTTTATTATTAATTCAGTTTTTGTTATTGTACCATTGCCATCACGAAAGAAAACATTTAATTTATTAATATTTTATTATTTTATATTATTCCTTACCCCACACCATTATTGTTTACAGTTGGCAACTAATATCTCGGTAAGTAAATTTCATTGGCGGCCTTAAATTCTGGGCATTTAATTAGTGTGAGCGCCAATAGGAACTAATAATAGTCCGCTTACGTAAATAAGTGTAAATGTCTTCTGTCCTCTTTCGTGGGTTTTGTTTTTTGATTTACATATATCATTTGATGATCGACCACTTCCTAATTTTCTTTGCACATTACTTCTTTGACAGTATCTGGATGCAATGCAGCAAACCGTTGATTTGTTAATATCAAACTGATAGTATCATCGCAAATTTGCATTCCTATGACAGCTTTTTATATATTGTACCATTAAAACGGTGAATAATATTTTTTTCATATAAAACTAGTCTGCAGTAAGATTTGCCTTTAAATAAAAATGTCTCTAGAGATAAGCGTGAAAAGTTTTTGACAAATCGTTCACTAATCGGCAAAGTCATGGATAAAAATTTTTTGAGAAAATATATATTTTTTAAATATATATCAAGTTCTTCAGGTTCCTATATAATTTTTGGGAACGATAAAGACATTAAGGATACTTTTAGATAGCACTCTTACTTGTTTTATTTAAAATATTATTTTATTAATATTTTTATATTCAAATAAATGTTTAACATCACTATGCTTTTTGTAAAAGAACAGATACTTAAAAATTTGTATCTGTTTTTTATTTGTTCAATTTCTTTAGATTGCGGGCAATGTATGTCAAACCAACTTAATAAAAAACTTCGTTTAATAAAATCTTTTTTTTATAAGTATTTTATTTATTCTTAAAAAATAAATTTTTACACTATTTTCAAACATTCTTTTGTAAAAATTTTTATAAACAACAGAAAAGCAAGCACAAAGACACATACAAAAAGTCTACAGCTTTTGCATACAATCTACATATACATACGTATACAACCGATTATTACTCGAGAATGTCGTGTTTGGGAACCTATAAACAATTTAGCAATTTTGAACTACTTAAAACAAAAATCACTAGAAAAGTTAAAATTTGTTATTATACTTTACACTTTCGTAATTATTTAATGCGTAACAAGTATTACGAAACTAAAATTGACACACATACATATGTAAGTTCAAATGTATAATAATCTGAAAAATAGACAAGCCCAAACTGATCTGCAAGTGAGTGACTAACTTTCTTTCGCTTAGGTTTTCTTCTTCTCGACATCGTTAAACTGGCTGTTAATCTTTATGCAGGTAATTTCCTTCCGCTTAGGTTTTCTTCTTCCGACATCGTTAAACTGGCTGTTAATCTATATGCAGGTAATTTTTTTAATTTTTACATTCTACCAAAGCAGACATACAAAATTAAAAATATATTTATATGTGTACATACATACATATACATACATATAAGTATAGCAAATTTTTAATATCCCGTTTCCCGGAATATAAGTACAATTTTACCGAGAGTGGTAATGAGTGCATTGCGGTTTCATAAGCCGCTTTGATATCTGATGTTCAAAGAGTGCTTTAATTCAATACAAATAATTTTGCATTATATGTATACTAAAGACATAAATATTTGGCTATTATCTTACCAAAAAACTTTGGGATGAAATTTTAGAAACAACATACGTATACATTATTAATACTTTGTTAGTAATTTGCCATCTTATTCGGACATTAAAGAAATATTTTTGATAAAAAAAATATTTTTTTCGAAAACATTTTTATTGCTGTCTGATAAAAAATTTATATTTTGTTAGCCTTTTATGGATTTTAAGTCCTATAACCCTAATTAATCACAATTCTGTGATCGTCTGCTTTCGAGGTAAAACTGCATTAAGTTTGTTTAAAAGTTAACAATAATTTTACTATTAAAAATAATGAAAAAAAAATATTCAATTAAGCAGACAATAATGGTCATTTGCATAGACATATTTGCAGTTATGAATTGATGGAGCTAAGAATTAAAATTCAAATACAACAAGAGTTTAAGCAAAGACTATAAATAAATACATACATACATAAATATATACATACACATATGTATGTATATGTTTATAGTCTTTGGTTCAAGTCTTAGGAACTGGAAACAACAAACAACTTATTAACCACAAAATTTGACAACAGAACTTAAAGCACTAACAAAAACTAGTGAATAAAACGAAATAAAAAAACTTGTTTAAGTAAAGAAAAGAAAAACATTTAAAAGAATAAAGTCAGAACAGAAAATAATAAACAAAGAAACATTTATTAGTATTTGTTTTACACATACATATGTATACATTTAGAAGGCCGTTTTATAAAAGCAAATCTTTTCAACTCCTTTTAAAGACAAAGTCGTTCTATTATTAACCCTATAAAAAAGAAAAAGAAAAAAACAAAAACAACTTCAGTATTTAAGTTAGTAGAACAAACAACAGATTTTATTGTACAAGCAAAAGTATTTTGGTTTTATTTTATATCAACGCCATTAGAACTAGTAGTATACTACCGGTATATCAACAATCCTAGTTCATACACTAATGCAAACACACATATTAAATATACTCAGTCATCCATCCGTTCAGATAAAAATACAGACAGATACACAATTGTAGAATATAAAGTGGAGCTTAGTGACATAAATAGGAATGATTTGTTTTTAAAACAACTTTAAAGCTCAAAAATATATGGAGAATCCTACTAGGAATGCCAAATGATATTGTGTTTTGAAAATTCCGGGATTGAGAATTAACAAAATATTTTATGAACATCGAAGCTTTTATTTTAAAACAATTTTAATATAAGTACTATAACTATAAAACAACAGCATAAATCTCTTAAAAGTATGCAGGTGATGAAAAATATAATATTTTACAATCTATATTGCTACAATAATAATTCGAAATACATTTATCGTATAACCTTATTATTATTTTGTTTTATTTTTTAATTAATATCTGTTTTAATACTGTTCACCATATCATAATTTGAAAGTTTTGTACTTAATTTTCACTATTGCAACATTAGAATCGTTAAATGTCGCTCAATTAATGACAAAATAATGGTTCCTTTTTTTGTGTATATGAATCAAGAAAATAGGAGTATTTGACGTCGTACAAATCTATCCACTGTATCTAAATATTTAAATAAAAATTAAAAGTTGTTTGTTGGTAATCGATTCACTAAAGAACGACTGCGCCGATTTCGCCAATTCTTTTTAATGTTTTTACAACTCCACTAGGTTTATACGGAAAGAAAAATTTACCACGTGCAGCTTTTTCATTTATCTGGCTGGACTATTTTTGCAATTTGTTTTGAAATATTTGCAGCAATCCATTTTATGTTTTTAAGAAAAATATTTCTTAATGTGTTTGTTGCTAAAAGCATTAACGGAGAATGTCTATGATTATTTTTGAAGTTTAATAATGGTTTTTACTGACATTTTTTCCTATAATTCGAAGTGGGCGTGGCACCTCCAATACGTAATCAACTGTCTTTACCGTATATCCAGAGTACTTTCATACCTAAAGTCTTCAAATATAAGTGTGGAGTATTATAATAACTTTCATAGTTGGAAAACGACAGTAGGCATGGCACCTTCAATGTAAATAAAACCCTGATACGAATAAAATACTACTTGTAATAATTATGGCATAAATCTAAAGCGTAATAAATACAATGCAACAACTTTGTTTGGACTAGCAAAGCGGTCCTGTTCTGCTAGTGTTTATAATAAGATTGTAAAAAATTAGTTTGTTAATGAAATATTTACAGTTGCAGTGAATAGAATACAAAACACCACTTTTTAGATTTTGTCTGTTTGTTATTCTGAACTAAATTTGCTTAAAAAATTATGGTTCGATTTTTATAAAATTTAGTATAACTTTTAAGTATAAAAGTATACATACATTTCATTTCTAACAGAAAATAAAAAAAGTGCTATTGAAATTGTAAGAAATTAATGCATATAAGGTAACGACAGACGGAGGAATATAAAATAAATTGCACTAATAATTATAAACTTAAAATTTGCACTAACGTTGATATCAATATTTATTCTAAAATGAACACAGTATGTACAAAAATATTGTTGGGCCAGCAATGTGGACCGAGTTTATCTAGAACATAAAATAATGTGACTGACTGACTTATCATCGCACATAAAAATTATCTTAAAAAAGCATCATAATCTAATAAAAAATAAGTTCAAATCTCACCCTTTTATCTAATATATTTTAATACTATTTTTAACCCTATGTAGTGTAACTATTAAATTGGATTATTTACTTAGAGAGAAAATATGAATGCGATTTTGGCGGAAGCATTAATCTTGACTGAGATAGAAGAAGATATAGGAGACTGAGAAAAATAAATATGTACTTTAGTTCAATTATTAAATTAATTTGTAAACTAGAGATTAAAAATAAACCATAAAGGAATACCTACAAGATATCTTGCTATGTTGTCACAGGATTTTTTATTTTGTATATAAAACAAGTAAGAGCGCTATATTCGGCCGTTGCCGAATCTTATATACCCTTCACAACGTGTAGTCATGCAATAACAGTAGTTTGTATCACCATTCATCTCATATGAAATACCTACATACATATATAAAAACATCCCATTGTAAAATTATAAATTTACGTAAATATGTATGTATGTTAAAAAAAAAAAAAAAAATTAAAAAAAAAATAATTAATATAAATAATAAATATAAAACAAAAACAAAAAATAAAAAAAAAATTAAAAAAAAAATAATAATAAAAATATAAATAATATATAAAATAAAAAATAAAAAAAAAAAGAAATTAAAAAAAAAATTTTTTGGCTCAGCTGGGATTCGATGCTATGTTTACTCTAACCAGTATACATGTTTGTATGTATGTATGTATGTTGTTGTTGTTATGTTGTTTTTGTGAAAAAAAATCGAGGTGGTCATGGTTTTTTGCTCATATCTCAGTTGTTTATGTACCGATGTTTCTGATTTTCTACTCCGATCTACTCCGGAATATTTCTGATATTTTAATACCTCACCCGGGTCCAGGCGATATCGGGGGGCTTCAAAAATTCATTTCAACATACAACATACACACGGACAGACTGACAGAGATTAATCGACTCCCCTATTCATAAGCTGTCAAAAAATATATACTTTATGGGGTCGGAAATGAAAATTGTAGAAATTTCACACGGAATGACAAACCTATATATACCCTTTTTCACTGTGTGAAGGGTATAATTAATAAGAGTAATAAGTTTAACGAAATACCTATTATTTTGTATCTTTAATAAATATCTTTTGAATATTGAATAAATAGTAATAATTGTGCTAATGTAATAGCGGTTATTTATCTTGTATATTTAATTATACATAAATATGTACCGCACTGAAGAACTTTTTTGTCGTTATGTAGATTTAATTTTTTCTCACTTAATATAACAACAAAACACCCGTGAACTCTCAATTCAGCTATCATAAAAAGCAATGTTGCCAATTTAAAATTGTCCATGTCTTAAATTAAAAATATTTACAAAGAAAAATTTCTGGCAACACTGTTTTCAGTCATTTATTCTAAACAATGATATTGCGAGATCCATAAATAAATAAACATAAATTTACAGTCAGGCGAAAACACGTTTCAAGGAAAACAACTTGCCAAAATGTAGTCTGGTGTTATTTGATTCTCTTTTTAATTTTTAAAACATATATATGTATATGTATATACATATACATACATATATAATACATAGACATACTACACTTTTTTGCTTATTTTTGCGTCTATACATATGTACATACATATATACATACATTGATTTATACATACAAATAAATTGAAAATAACTGGTTGAGTATATTGCACGCATCTCTGAACAATTGCTCTTGCGGTAATTTTACTAAAAACAAGTAACAGTGCTATATTCCGCCGTGCCGAATCTTATATACCCTTCACAACGGGTAGTCATGCAATAACAATTGTTTGTATCACCATTCATCCCATATAAAATACGTGCATACGTACACGTTAGAATAAATGTGGCATCGAATCCCAGCTGAGCCAAAAAAATTTTATTTTATTTTATTTAATATATTATTTATATATTATTATTTTTTTTATATTTTTTTTAAATTTTTTTAAAATTTTTTTTAGAAAAATTTTTAAAAAATTTTTTAAAATCTTTTTTTTAAATTTTTTAAAAATTTTTTTTTTGTAGTTTTTTTTATTATTTTTTTCTTATTTTTAATATTTTTTTTTTTGTAATTTTTTTTGTTTGGTATGTTTTTTACATGTATGTATGTATGTATGTTGTTGTTGTAATTGTGAAAAAAAAACGAGGTGGTCGTGGTTTTTTGCTCATATCTCAGAAAGTTATGGGGCGATTGTGCTGAATTTCAATAGCGATTCATTCCTGGATATTTCCAAGAGATTGATACCATATACAGATCTGAGGAACATATAGTTGCTTCTAAAAGTTGATTTCAACCAACACACGGACAGACGGTCAGGGCTTAATCGACTCCTCTATTCATAAGCTTTCAGAAAATATATACTTTATGGGGTCGGAAATGAAAATTGTAGAAATTACAAACGGAATGACAAAGCTATATATACCCTTGTGCACCACAGGTGAAGGGTATAAAAATTACTAGTTAAGCTCTAAACTTTAGATTCTAAACAGACAGTTGTCAGATTTTATAACATTGTAAGACCTAACAATATGCTGACAAAGCACTGATAATGAAGAATTATTTTGACATGATAAATTGCAAGTTCTGATTAGATCAGGGGCGAAATTACGGCATTCGATCACGATTGAAATTTTACTCGAACGATCGAGTTCGCTGTGCTTTAGGTATAGAGATTCGAATAAGAATTTTCAAATTTCGATCACGTTCGAATGCCGTAATTTGCCCCCAGGTAGTTAGACATTTGTTAGAAAAGATGACAATTTAATTGTCAGAGGATTGGTCGTCATCATCATAATTAAAAGTTTAACACCAACAATATTGGCATCAAATGAACCAGTAAATATACAAATAACTGTATGAAAAATTCAAAATTAAAGAAAAAATCGAAATTAATATGATGGATATATGGTTCAGATATGGTATATACAAATGCATCTACTTCAACCCCACAGTATTTGATCAATTAAAATGACTGGACTAGTAGAATACAGTAAATCATAAACTCATTTAAAATGAAAGAAGAAAACGGAATGCATAATACTACATCTGAAATTAAGGCAAGCCCGGCGCGCGTTGCTACGCCCCTTAATGAATAAAAATGCATTCTGAATTTTAATTGAATATATTAAAAATAATATTTTATTGATTTTTATTGTAATGGAAGTGGGTATACAGTATACTAAGTAAGACTACCTAATTCATAAATTTCGATTAAATAAATAAAAGTTTATATAATAATAGAGGTATACATACATTTTAAGTGTATCGAAAGCTTTTACAAGTTTTTCTTAACTGACATAGCAAATAATGTAAATATTAATTGCCGCAGATCAGAGGAAATGTAAAAGCAAGAGTCTTAAATATTTATATGTATTAATTATTTATGGCGTAATGCTTTCTATATTACGCGTATTTCTCGAGAACCTCTAGACCGTTTTAAAAATAGGTTTAGGATATTTTCGTAATCCAATAGATGAAGCTGCAGACTAATTATTAACCAATTCTATAGTTATTGATCAACTGTATGAAGTCAAAGAAATCGCAAAAGTACATTCAGGAATTTGGATGATTTTAATGTAAAATCCTTTTAGAGCTTTGTTACAAATTCTCTCAAGTATGATTGGCTCCAATTATCAATTTACTAAATTGGTTTAGTGGCGCAGCAACGAAAGCTAGGTCTTGGCTTGAACAATATAAAAGTTTAGATTTATATCGCTATTGAAAGACTATTTGTCATATTCCTATATATAGTATGTACATTTATATGCATGCGTGTATATATAAATAATGAATGTGAATATTATGTATGTGTTTACTACGTATGCTGGATATTGTTTACTATTTTCAATTCGTAAAAAATTAAATAATATGTTTATGCAGTTGTCCATACAATTGTAAAATTTATGCATGTATATAAGTATATACATATGTATACATATATGTGTATAAGTTCAGTAAGATTTGGACAATAGTGAAAAAGGTAAAAAGAAAATAATAATAAAAACCAAAAAAATACTCTTACTTTCATAAAAAAGCGGCCAGAGTTCAGTGAGCTTGTCGTTGTTATTTACAATACTCGTGCATACATTCATAGTACTATTATAATAGAGTACGTTACAAATAGTAGTACAAAGATATACAGTCGTAGATGATGATAGTATGCAGTCATTATAATACATTCACTTTTTACTGCATTCATACATACACACATGTTTGAGGCAAAGACAAAATTAAGATAACCCTGTAGTTCGAGGAAGGGGTGACTATAGTAACTATTTAGTATAGTATCATATACATACTATATTATATTATATAGTAATCAGTATACTGATTAAAACACAACCAACCAAGACACGTTATCTTATAAGATAGTCTCGTCAGCTGATCGGTATGCTTAATGACATCTTTGTTAAATTTGAGCAATTGGAATTGAAATTTTCATATGAAAAATTTATTCAAAAACACTATTACGACACAATGAGTAAAAAAAGTATCCGTTATTCATGTTGTAAGTTTGTTTGTAAATAGGATCACATTGTAACTAAGAATAATAAAAACAAGATTACGCATTGGGCATGTTTGTTGTAATTCTGCTGCCTCATGCGTGACGTCACAACAGCAAACAATTTTTAAATGTGAAAAAATGCTAAAATAAATTATTAATAAATAACAATAATTATAAAAACATCAAATAACAATTAAATAATTCAAAAAAACAATAAAGTGATTAAATAACCTAAAAACGGTAAATAACAATATAGTGCCGTATTCATAAAAAAATATTTTAGGTTTATTAAAGGCTTATTTGACAGATCGTCGTTCACAAGTTATTGTGTTCTATGTTACCCATAAAACGTATACCTATAGAACACAATAATTTGAGAACGACGAGATGTTGTAGAGAAATTTGTCAAATAAGCCTTCAATAAACCTAAAATATTTTTTATTAATACTGCCCATAAACTATAATATGTTCAATAATATACTTCTAAATACACTATAATGCATTTATTCTCCTTTAATTTATATAAATCTTACTGTTTGTATATTGCTTTTGTTAAGTGCGAGGCTGATGTGACGTAAATGCGCACAAAGTAAACATTTTTTGCATTGTAGCCAAATGAACTACCGGGCATATGAAACATGCACACATATTGCATACAGACCCAAACGTACTTAAATGCAATTGTGCAAGGAAATCTTAAAAAATAATCTTAAAGCAAATGAACTTTATTTTAAATAAAAATAAGAAAAATAAACAAAAAGAAAAGTTTAGTTAGTTAAATAAAAACTTATATTTGAAATTCTTTTGTTGTTAATATTTGTTTATTTGTTTAATTTTTTTTTTAAATTTAATTTAAAATGTATTGTTCACTGTCTTCCTGCTAATATTACACCGCATGAAACCGAAAACAAAGAGAAACAATTACTGCAGATACAATGAGATGATGAGATAAGAATGAATAGAGTTAAAAATACAATTGAAATGTGAGGTAATAATAAAAAAATACAAAAATAACTTTAATGTACACCACATAAAAAATGATAAAAATTACTTAATGCTTTTAAATATTTTTTTCTGAATATGCGATTATTGGTGTACTAGTGTAGGATACATTATTGGGTGTAAAGATTTCCCTTTCACTTAATATTTCAGGTTGCACATACATGACCTTAAAGGGCATCTTTTGTAAAAACAGACCAGTGATTGTTTTTTAAGTACCTACAAGTTTTTGGTTTTCTTAATTGTGCATAACAGAAATGTTATGCAAAGGTTTCTAATGATATGAGTATTAAGTAAAGAAATCCACAAGACTAAGCAACAATTGTTATAAAGAGTCATCATCATTGTTCTATATAATATCCAACATATAAAAAAAGGAGATGATTCGCCATATGTTGTAAATATTTTGTGTAGTCGCATCTATTGATGCATATGCACATAACAATGTTGTTTAGTGCAGCAGAAGAAGCAGCTACAACCAGTTCGTGATTAAATGTAGGCCAAAAAACTCTGTTGTCTTTGTTGCGAGTCAACAGCAAAATCGAAAATAAAAAATAAACTTTAAGTAGTGAAGCTGCAAAAACAATGTAAACCTTTACGGAATAAAGAAAAACAACAGAATAATAACACAGATAAACACAAACATAGACAGATACTTACATAAATAATAAACCTGAAGTAGTGAAAAACCTTTATCTAGTTATGCAACAATATTTTACATGCATAAATATGTATTTATATGTATATGAAACAAATCTTTTCGTTTTACTTGGAATTTATTTTTATTATTTATTTAATTATTAATAAAAATATTTATATAATTAATAAAAAGTATTTTTAAAAAACTTTATTTCCATATTCTATGTATTTTTTAGTATCTGCACAATTATTACATAAGTAAGATTTAAAATAGTTAAATAAGTAAAAATTTGAATTTATTCGATTTAAAAGTTTTAGGCGATTAATGTAGCTAGATATGAACACATATAACACACATGCATACCCGCAAAAAACATATTAACAATTTTTTAAATTTCGTCCATTTGCAATTAAGACTAATCACTTTGCTTATCACAATTCGCCACTAAAGATACTTGCCCAGTTAGCCATGACTTCAAGACATCCTCAACGATGGCTACAAGACTGTGTTAAGGAAAGGTCATCCAATTGATGGACGACATTTACAAATAAATGGCTACGGAATCACACAAGACTATTTATTATATACATTATCGCTGACGATTTATACAATTCCATACAAAAATATATAAAAACATAATTACTTAAGATGTTACAATTTTCGAGATATTCCTATTTTCTATTCTTTTTTCTAGAGTCAACTAAACAATGATGCGTAAATTATTTCGCCTTTTTAAAGAAGATAAGTTTATTTTTTTTTTTAATTTTTGTATACACAGGGACATTTTTAAGACTTTGTCAGAGAGCTTGTTGTCAACAAAATGAAATACAAGACCAACTGAGTGATTTGTCTCTATAGTGGTAATTAACCAAGTTTGCCATTACATTATCGTTAACGAAAAGTTCAGTAAAAAATTTCGGGAAAATTAAAAAATACATACATACGTATGCATGTATGCTACATATTTAAATATATTTTTGTTTTCTTGTAGATTATTAAGTGTTTTTATAATGTTCTCTCTTATACGTCTAGTTCAGTGAGTAGTAACGCTACAGAGTAAAAAGCTTTTGATCACAATTTTACACTAAACTAAATAGAATAATCAACAATACAACTTGTTAACGAAATAAATTTTTACAATACATATAAGTATGTATTTTTGCTTAAGTTCATTACTCTCGGAATTAAAAGCAACTATATATATGTATGTATGTATTTTGTTTTAAACATAACGATCCATAGGTATATGTATATACATAGGTGTAGCTAGACCATTTTGAAGGGGGCAATGCCGAACCACCAATTAATGTATATTTTTTGGGATTTTCAAAATAAAAATGTGATCTCAACATACATACATGTACCTACACTGTTTCCTTTAAAGCGGGTCGTCTTACAATTGTATTCTACTTTATAATATAGTTAATATTACAAAACAATTTTGTTTGCAATGTTCACTGTACACCATTGTATATACATATGTACTTATGTATACCAATTGCGATGTAGGTACATAATATGTTGATTAAATTTTATATGCTTTGACTTGGTATAAGAAAACTCAAATAAAATTAAATAAATATTTATCGGAATAAGTGACTTTATTTATTTAGGCAAATATTTGCCTAATGTTAACATAGCTTAAGATGGATTTTTCGTTTTTTTTTTTTGCCAGCAACAAATAATTGATTAATAACTACTATTATATGTACAAACATTAATGACAATTTTCTTCACAATTGTACTTTCCGTTAAAGTTTTAATATATATATTATACATACATATATGTATATATATAGATATATATTTTTTTCCATTTAACAAAACTATATGGTAGTGTTTACATTTTATTTATTTACTTAAAAAGAAAACGCTACAAGTGAAAGCGTTCGTAATGAGTATTTAATATGTCTGTTGTAAGTATGTAATTGCTGGATTAATTGTTAGTTAAAAAGCTTTAAATAAATAGCATGTATGTACAATATTAATGTATGTGTATATATTTACTATATTGTACAAAATATGTATACTTTTATATATATAAAGTGAAATTATTGTTAGGTATAAATAATTAGTGTTAATACAATTTGACTTGACTTTTTGTAAATATTATAGATGTTGTTCGTCACAAACACTTTTTTATGTTATTTTTTAAGTTTAGTTTAAATATTATATGCGCCTACCTACCAAAAAACTTTTTTACCAAATAGTTCTTCTTGAACCGCTGACTTAGTGATTTCCTGATTTTAAGAGCACATCTAGAAGACGTTCTTTTTATATTTACCAGAAACAGCCCTTATGTACTGTTCGTAAGGGAGAAATATAAGTTACTAGTAAAAAAAATTTGTCTCCTTTTTTTCTAAAGCTAAAATAATAAGCAGTACAGAAGATATATGTACATTGTTGTGCTTTCGTATGCATACAATTTAAACAATCAGTCCAAACCCGTTATTTGACACACTAGGTCCCTTTTTTTGGATTGGATGGTAAAATCAGCAAAATCGTCTCATAAATTTCTAAGATATAAGCAAATAAACGATACTGTCTCTGTTTTTCCCTTATTTTGGCCACAAAAATTAAACTTCTTTATACCTAGGATGACTTATAGACACGCTCCTGATTATTTATAGATATTTATGCCTCGAGAGATATTCATAAAAATGTTGATAAATCGGTATCGAATAGGCAAAGTTATAGGGAAAAGTTATTTAGAATAATAAAAGCATATGTTTTTAAGTATATAAAATTGATCAAGCTCCTAAATAATTTTTGGACACACTAAAAACACCTAACTATACCTTAGTTGTGGTTCCAAAAAATATCTTTGAGGAAAACTAACGAATCGAATTGAAACTAACTAAGATATAGGCACCAAAATAAATATTATTCGGAGTTTTTCCTTAAATTTACAATCGAAAATCGTTTACAGTTAACTATGTAAAAATTTGAAATCAAAGATGGCGTCGAAAATAAAAAATAAAATGCAGTATGACCTAAAATCTGAAATTTAAAATAAGCTATGATGGTGAAAGGTATTATCAGATTCAGCACGGTCGAATATAGCACTCTTACCTGTTTTTATATCAGTTAGTTAACATATATGTATATGTAAGTACCTATATAGATTTTAGTTTGATAAACATATTTTGACCAATATTCTTTTTTATTAAAAGTTTAACACAATATAAGTTTTATAAATCTTGTACTGAATAAAATGTATGTTTATGTACATACTTATGTACAAGCTTGTTAATGTAAGTTAAATTTCGTTGCATAAAAACAAAGATTAAATTTTGTATTGTATAATTATTTTTTAATTTTTTGCCTCTACCAACTATCATCTCTAATTGTGGATGGTTAAAATTGATACAAATATGTTTGAATGTGCATGAAATTGATAAGACTTTATTTAAATCGAAATACTTTGCAGTACGGGTATTTTAACTCAAACTGCTTTTTGTTCCGAAATCACAATCATTTTATTTTTAGCCGTTTACTTAATATTCTTCAAGAGGTATTTACGACTCTGAGAATGTCAACGAATTGTTTGTCATTTAAAAAAGAAGGCAGTATTTCTTTGAAAATGTCAAAATACAGACATTTATATAGAAGTATGTGCATGATTGTGTACATATGTATGTATACACGTATGCATGTAAGTTTCTATATACATACATACATATGAATGTTTTATATGAAATGAGGAACGTTTTTAAAATAATAAAGTAAATAAATTTGCATAAAATAACTAAAAAATAAGTAAATAAATACGTGCAAAGACTTTGTTTTTACTACCGCTATTATATCTATCAATCTTCTTGGAGTAACATATACATACATGTACACACATATAAATACATACATACATGAATACAAATATAATAGCTTTTAAGCAATTATTTTCTGGTCAACAATGTTGTTTTATTTATTTTATTATTCAGTTTTTCACTAATTTCTTTCAACTCTTTTTGTTGCCCAAAGAGAAAGTCTTCTTTCCTAACACGATATGTTTAATACTGTTGGCAAGCATTTTGTTTACTCTCTTGCTCCTAATATTAAAATTTAAATGCAAATGAGTAATTTTTGGATTAAAAAAAGCTCTATTATTTCGAAGTTACCTACTCGAGATTTTATAACTATTAATTAAAAAAAGTATTCTCTTATTACGAGTAAATATAAAACGTTCAAAATATGCTGTTTCAATACCAAAGCACTTATTTAAACATCATACTATAATTTTTTTTAACGATTTTTGTTCACTTGAAGTACTAAACAATTGTTCTTTATACATATATACTTACATACATACATACATATGTATATAAAATAAATGTAATTGTATTTTTTAGTTTAGTTTTTTTTTTTCATTAACAGCATTGAGTTCCACGACCCTTTTTAGATCCTTGTTCGATTTTATATATTTTTAAACTTAACAAGACCCATACAAAATGAAGAAACTACTTATAATTAACGTAGAGCTCCAAGCATAATGACTTTTTTATGTAAAATTGGTTAGGCCTATTGGCCTTCTCAAGTTTATTCTACATATATGTATTTGTATTAACGTTAAATTTTTTGTTTGTTTTTGCAATGATTAATAAATTTTAAAAATAATTTTAATTTTTTCTTGCAGATAATCGAACGACTGGCGATTCTTAGAAAAAAACAATAAATTGATAAAATTTAGAAATTTGATAACAAAAGGAAAATAAAGGTAAAAAAATAAGACATTAAGAACAATGTCTGAACGTCGAGGTACAAAAGCCTTAGAACTATGGTGCCGTCGTATGACTGAAGGATATCCGGGTGTTAAAATTGACAATATGACTACATCATGGCGAAATGGTCTGGCATTTTGTGCAATGATACATCATTTTAGACCAGATTTAATGTAAGTAAATTATATTCACTTAAATAACACTGCTCTGCAGCAAAATCCTCCATTTAATAAAACTATGTGGACTATATGGATTTTGACGCGCTGAACTCAAATCCGTTGTCGGTTTTTTTCCATCAGATCGGGATTTTTTTTTATGGGCGTGGCAAATTTTTCCCCCTAAATTAGTCAGGTACGGAGACTTATTTCCTCCTAACTCGAGAATCAGTCATCCGATTTTCAAAAATAAAACACCAAAAAATGTGTAACAAAATTGTATTTATTTTAGTGAAACAAAATTTTTCTCTGTCTCTTATCGTTTTGGAGTTATTTAGAAATTAATGGAGAAAAAAATTTTTTTTCGTGCAAAATTCGTCATATTTTTCAATTTAAAAATGGAATTAAAAAAAAATTAAGGCAAATATTCAACATTTTAAACTTTTTTCTAAAAGCTACTTGTCTTGGAAATAAAACAAGCTATAAACCATAAAAATCGGTTAAAAAATGTAGATTTTATTGTCAATTTACCGCAGGTACCCAAATATGTGTAATGCAGCAAACAACGTCAGAGTGGGCGCACTAAAGCGCCCTGTAGCATCAATGAATGACAACTTTTTACTTCTATCTATTTTCGTACAACTAAAACATATACAAGCAAAAAAATTTGCCAGATTGTAATTTTGTAGCAACGCCTCGCTTAAAGCACCCACCCTGTCGTCACCCGTAGATAACTTCAAATTTTAATAAAAAATTTAAATATTTACAGGCTATTTAACTTAAAATAACACAAAATTTTTGGTAATAATTATTAATTTTTATTAAGGAAACACATAAAAAAGTAGCTTAAGCTGTCCATGCTCTTTCTTCTATATCATTCAATTTCGCTCTGAAGACCTCGTCCTTCATAAGCTGTCGTATTTGTGGACCTACAAAAATACCTTCTTTTACTTTAGCATCTCTGATTCTAGGAAATTCGCTCTTGTTCATTGCCTTGACAAAATTTTTCATTAGGCCTAGCTTTATATGAAGAGAAGAGTTTGTTCCTTTTGTTTTTAAGGCTCTTCTGCTACATTTTTTTCCTGAAATAAAATTTACTCTTTTCGGTCAAATTTTAACATTGTAGTATTTTTCTTTTGCGCGGCTATCCCATTTACATAAGAAGCAATAAAACTTAGTATATCCACTTTGCAATCCATTTAACATTGCTAAGACTTTCAAATCTGCACATACGTTCCATGAGTGGGAATATAAAAATTTTTTGTAGTATCATGTTCATGCTACAATAGATTTCTTTCATATTTCTTGCATACGCGAGTGGGACCAATGGAAATTCGTTGCTTTTAAACTTGTCTTGGATGAATCAATAACAAGCCGCCAATCCTGAGATTTATGACTAAAACACAGTTGAGGCAAAAGTCCATCAGCATTATCGCAAAATATCAAACCTTTCTCTTTGCTGAAATATATTAAAAAAGGTTGTTCTTTATTTCGAAAGTAAGAGAGTAACATCCGTTTGCACCAAACTCCATTCTTTCCATTGGGATGCAAGAAGCTCAGACTTGGTTTTTTTAAAGCCTTGATTTACAAACAAAGTTATTCATATCAGTTTAATTCGGAAAATAAGGTGTACTTGTTGGACTTCCAAATGAATGCGAAGAAACACCCATGCTAGCGTAAGTGGATTCAGTTGCTGCAGAAAGCCCATCTTCTTCATCGTCTGTAGGAGGCAATGGAGGTAAAAATTTACTTGTTAACTGGAAAACTGGTCGTTTGACGCATGAAGAATTTGGATATGTAACTTTATTTTTTGTTTTTTTTTCGTAAACCCACGTGTTTGAGTATGGCAAAAGTAGCAATCATATTGATGATTTTGTGGTTCACTCCAAATCTCTGGCTTTATAAACGGCTTCATAAAGACTTATGACTTCCTTTTAACCAACCTCTTAAAGACTTACCACAGCTACTGCAACATATTTTCGGCAGCCAATTTTTATCTCTATCATCGATAGGAAACCCAAAATAACGGCAATAAGCATCTTTAACCTTGGAAGATATTGTCTGCCGTTGAGAACTTTAAGTTAGATCGCCACATACGTAACAAAATAAATTTGGAGATTTGTTACAAATCCTTGACATTTTGTAGTATGAAAGCGTTTGTGGATTCTTTAATTGCTTTATTTCATTACACAATAACAAAGTACACTATAAGATCTATTTACTGTTGCCGATTTTAACCGCACGATATTCAAATTAAAAGTGACTCACTTATTGTCCATCAGGTTCTTTACATACAATAAATACCAGAATCTACCCTAATATTCTTAATTTGAGATCACAGGTAATTGAAAAATACTGTTATAAATATTAATTCCAAGAACTATGTAAAATACCGTTGTACTTTAGTTCCATTACCTGTTCACATAACGAAATGTTACATATATCATAAGTAAGGCTGGTTGCATTACAATATTGGGTACCTGCGGTAAATTGACAATAAAATCTACATTTTTTAACCGATTTTTATGGTTTATAGCTTGTTTTATTTCCAAGATAAGTAGCTCTCAGAAAAAAGTTTAAAATGTTGAATATTTGCCTTAAATTTTTTTTAATTCCATTTTTAAATTGAAAATTATGACGAATTTTGCACGAAAAAATTTTTTTTTCTCAATTAATTTCTAAATAACTCCAAAACGATAAGAGACAGAGAAAAATTTTATTCCACTAAAATAAATACAATTCTATTATACATTTTTTGGTGTTTTATTTTTGAAAATCAGATGACTGATTCTCGAGTTAGGAGGAAATAAGTCTCCGTACCTGACTAATTTAGGGGGAAAAATTTGCCATGCCCATAAAAAAAAATCCCGATCTGATGGAAAAAAACCGACAACGGATTTGAGTTCAGCGCGTCAAAATCCATATAGTCCACATAGTTTTAATAAATGGGAAGACAAAAAATTATTTTTTGCAGAGCAGTGTAATTTGTAATTTATTTACAATTATATTGTAGTAACGAGTTATATAGATTTTTTCGTACCAAGATGTCTTATAGCTACAAAGATTAAAATATATGTAGTTTTAATATTTCAATTGAACTCTTTATGAATTTGTTGTTTTTACATTATTTTTTAATGTTTTTAAAAATGATTATTTGTCTGCGAAAAATAGTCCTATCCAGCCTTCATTGTCTATTCATTAACCATCCGATTTCTATGGTGAATCAAATGATATTCTCCAGTTTGCACTGTGTAGTTTCTCTATCTCATTCTTACACAACCTACAGCAATACGGAGTTCCACGATCCCATCTGCTAATCCTAGTC
Source organism: Phyto melanocephala (assembly GCA_941918925.1). Classification (NCBI taxonomy): domain Eukaryota; kingdom Metazoa; phylum Arthropoda; class Insecta; order Diptera; family Rhinophoridae; genus Phyto; species Phyto melanocephala. Next base: position 136,151,588 of record OW799234.1, on the reverse strand, counting down.
TTTACCGGACAATGTCCTGTTATAACCGCAAGACTGACCCTCAGACATACCCTATTTTTTAATCTTTTTTTTTCATTGATTGATATATATTTATATTAAAAACCCAGCGCTAAATGTGGCTTTTTAGGTCCAGGAGTATCGTAGTATCGACCGAGTTTATCTTTGGCCATAAAGCCCTTAACGCTCATGCCTGATATCTACGCCCTAATTTGCCCACAATAGTGGCCTTACTCTGCTCTCTTCATATGTCGATCCACCGAGCGCAAGATTGTCAGCAATTTCGATGCCGAAAATTCCACGGAGCTCTGGTACCCAAAACCATCTGACGTTGAAGAAGACCAAACTGCTGTTACTTATGAGCTCTCCTATATTTCATAAGGCCTTGAGGGTCGCCTAAGTATCTACCTAAAAAGTAATCTCCCTTACTTTCGGAACATGTTTCCCTATAGATGACCAGTATCTCTGCTTGGAAAACGCTACAATCTCGGAAAGTCTGTAAGTCCTCCTGATGTTCTCCCCCACTATATAAATGCACTTGCTTCTGTGCCTATATCCATCTTCTATACATCCGTTAAAAAATCAGAACCATATGGTCTGTCACGTTTCCTTGACATTAAATTTAATTCTGGAGCCCAGTTACGGTATAAAGTATAATACCCAACCCTGACATGCATTGCCTTATCGCCATTAGTTTCACCCAAAACTCTAAGGTACGGTGTCAATAATAGTGTCCAGCGACCCGTGGCACCAAGCAAAGCACACCTTTGGACCTTTGTAAGAAGCTTTCTATAACAATTCTTACAATACCTGCCACAGTACATCCATATGTCAGAACGGGTCTTACCATCGTCGTACAAATTCAAGTTACAACTTTTGGTCGTATTTTTATAAAGTTCCTGAATATGTAGTATCTATTCAATCCTCTCAATTCAGCTTAATGTTCCGGACTGAACCGAGATATTTAGTCACGCTAGTCAATTCTATCTCTATTCCATTAAGTATCGGTCGCCTAAATGCCTGGTAAAGGGAACCACCTCAGTATTTTTTTAAATATACAAAGAATATTTTTAAAAATACATTAAATTCGAAAGTATGTGTTTGCTAAATTTGATTGAGTTTAAGGATTTTTATTTGAATTTAAATTATTCTTCTAGCATGGAAACTGGTACCCCCGTACAAGAGGAATGCGTACTACATGATTAAGGAAAATATATGTAATGGTTAAAGTTATATTTGTTTATTAAAAAATTAAAAGTCCTAAAATTTTAAAATATATTTTTAAGAAAATTAATAGCGATAAAATACATTTTAATACTTACCCTAATAAATAATTGTCGAACTCGACGTCGAACTCGGAATGGTAAATTGTAGCTCCACTTATAAAGGCTTCCTTGACATTTGCACTGATTAGAACATTTAGTGGGACAACTCTCTGCCAAAAGACGCTATTAATATATAAAAGAGTCGTGGAACAAAAACAACAGAAACCTCTTCGATATTTACCAACTTGTTCTGGAGTGTACAAAATAATGGATAGTCTGTAGAAGAAGTGCTAGTTATGATATCTACATATGTAAATTTTTATCAATCAAATATGTAGTTAAAATATCTGTTGTGTGTTCTAAGTTGAAAAATAATTTTTGTTTTTTTATTCTCAACAAAAACTTTTTTTTATAGAGATTTCGAAAAATTAAACAAAGAAGATATATACTACAACAACGCATTGGCGTTTACAACAGCTGAAAAATATTTGGGTATACCAGCGCTTTTAGATGCCGACGATATGGCAGCATATGAAGTACCTGACAGATTATCAATTCTAACTTATCTGTCACAATTTTATCAAGTTTTTGCAGCACAAGGTAAGACCATCTCCTTTTTTAATTAAATTTTACACGCACACGATAAAATATAAAACATAAGTACATACTTATATTTATACCAATATCAATATGTATGTACATGGCTGATGAGGCATCATATCATATATCATATACATATGTATGTATGTATTTATGTTTGTATTTGTATGGATTTTTCTAATAAGTTGTTATATGCTTAATAATTGTTTGATGTCTAATTTCTCTTTGTAAACACATCCACAATAGATATAAAAAACAAGTAATTTTTTATGTTGTTGTTTGTTCTGCTGTTGTTTATTATGCTTATAAAAGCGGAACCACTTGTCCATTTGTTTCTTTTTATGTATGAATCTACCAATACATATTTACATAAACAAATAGTTACATGTAGCTCATTAATTTCAATAATGTCATAACTTCAAATTTCCACTCTTGAAATTGAGTCTTCTTGTACTCATTCTTTAGGTTACACTATTCATTTCGGGAGTTATAGGTACATTTATTATTGGACGCGATATTAACAATAAATATTAAGATTATTCTTATGTTTTCATATCAAAAGGCTTTTTTTTTAAACAAATTATTACTTATACATATGAGTACAACTCTTTTACTTATAATAGGTTTAATTCTTTTTAATACACAGTTTTGTAAAAGCTTATATCACAAATAATAAAATGTCCTAAAACGTTCAAAGCCATTTTTCTGAAAACTATTGCTGTATGCACAATAAAACAAAAGTGTCGTATTGTCATAATGACATAATTTCCTAAAAATTTTAAAATTAATAAAAAATTTTTTGATTTTTTATGGCAAAATTTTCAAACCTTTTTAAAAGTTTGACATAAGAACACTTTGTGAGTTGACAACATATTTTTTGAGTTATGGTACGGTTCAAGTAAATGAGCAATATCTACATCTATACATATGTATGTATGTATGTTTTTTTTTATGGACGTAGTGCTAGCACGCTAGCATCTAGTGGCCCCACGATATTCTCCCCAATCCATCCTGGTACCACCGAAGCATTTCATCAGGATGGATGGTTTAGTGTAATTCAATTACACATCCTCCAGACACCAGAATCCTACGTATGTATGTATGTATGTATGTATGTATGTATGTATGTATGTATGTATGTATGTATGTATGTATGTATGTATGTTAAAAATGAGTTGAAATTATTTTTTATTCTTAGTATGTATGTATTTGTTTTGAACTAATGCTTTTGACATAACTGAACTATTATAGTCATTATTCATACTATGTTTTAACAAATAAATTACATACATATGCATGTACGTATTTACATATGTATAAACTTTTACGGTGATATACACGGAGAAACTCTATATACGAATATATATAGTTTCATATATATTTTTCGTCAATTCGTGCGAAATTTTTAAAAATAATATTTATCTATTCGATAATATAAATGTTTATTCTTCGATTGTCAGCAGATATTATTGTACGTTTTGAACTTGAATGCAAGCAAGTAAAAGTAATACCAAGAAACTTAGCTAACGATTTTTAAACAAAATTGTTTAATTCATATTAAGTAAATTGATGTTATATTTATTTCTTATTCCTCCTATTTCTTATTTTTTGAACTTAATGTTAAAACGGTTTTTAGAATGCATATTTCCGGTGTTCCTGCTTATAATTTTGTTTAGCTGTTTTAATGATGAGGGGAAATTTGATTTGAAGATCATCAGGTGTATTTGTATACATATTTATATATACATATGCCCAACAAGCTTGTATTTTAAAATCATTATCCGTTTAAGTTTTTATTAACCCAACAGATCAACTGTTCCAATGCTCGAACACGCAGTGATGCATTTACCTTTGCTGAATCCAGTGAAATACAACGATTGTGTTAATTTGTATTTTTTTAAATTTAATTTCAAAACAGTTTGTGTTCTTTTTTTGTTTTTATTTTAAACATATTTCGAAATTAGGTGTGTTTAAAAATAGGCACGACTTAATGAACTAAACACTCTACTACTAACGTTGTGTTTGATTTACTTAGTTTATGTTCTAAAAGTGACTCAAATTTTGGTTAGTTAAGTTAAATCTCATCTATTTTATTTATTTATTTATTTACTTATTTATTTATTAGGTTATTTTCTGTACAACAAGCCTTTATCTTATATTTGTAGTACAAAAACGGAATGCGTTAAACATAAAAAAAAACAAAAAACATGTGCAATTATTAAATTCATATTAAAAGTTAATAATAAAAAAAGAAAAATATAATTAAAAAAATTAATAATAATAATAATAATGATAATATAATTTAAAGAAATAACCTACACATTTTTATTTAAAACAATTAACTGGAAAATTTTATTTAAAAGAATTAACTACAAATTTATTTAGTTGAATATTATTTTAAAAGCTGCAGTTACATATACATACATACATACAATTGATATTATAAACTTATCATGGCGTTTAAAATTTAAACAAAAATTACTACGTAAACCAGATTTTGTTTTTTGCAAATTGTTATATTTGTGTGCCACATTTAAATAATTACATGTTTGTCAAATAAAAGTCTAATGAGCAGTTCTTACAAAAGTATCTTTACTTATACCCGCCACTAAAAAAATGGTGGGGGTATATTCATTTTGTCATTCCGTTTGTAACACATCGAAAAATCCATTTTAGCACCCACAAAGTACATTTAGCTATGTCCGTCCGTCTGTTGAAAGCACGATAGAGGTCGGACCGAAAAAGCTAGGGGGCTCAAATTTTGCCAAAATATTTCTTATACGCAAGGTTTTTTTGGTATTGAAAATCGGAATATAAGGAAGAGGGTTATAGGTCGTAATGCAAGAGTAGGTCGAAAAAACCGTGTCCTTCTGGCATCAAATAAAATGCAATTGTGTCCAAGCGCCTTGACGTGGAGTCATGAAATATCGAATGTAAATTTCCTGAGTAAAAACAATATTTTTCCCCGAAAATTGCTGAAATCTATGAATTAGAAAAGGAGATGTAGATCAAAATGTACGAAAATTAATACCGCGCAGTGTATTGTTGCTCAAAGGCTTTGTACTAACGGAAAATAAATGTGACACGCTCACTTTTACGCATACCTCCCATGTAACGCTTTATCGCAAATTCATATAATTTTTCTATATTGAAATATTTTAGTTGAATTTATTAGCAGCAACTATATTGACACGCCTAAGTGCTAATAATATCAGCAATGCGTCCGGGTTCAAATTAAGAGCCGATAGTAATGATTCCCGTCTTACTAACAATAAATGAAGAAAATAAGAACTAAAATTCTCTTAAAATTTTGTTTTAGTTTTTGTACGTGAAACAGTTTTTTTTTTTTTTTTTTCATTGTCTTAAAAAAACCCGTTTAAAACTTGCATATCCAAGCATTGTAAATTATGTTTTTGCCCAAATGATTTATCTTTAATTTTTTTTTAATGTCAACATTTAAAAGACTTTTCTTTTTTTATTAAAAAAATAAATAAATAAATATTTTTGTTTATTATTGCTATTGTTTCTTTTAGACCAAAAATGTGCATTAGGTTCGTATTACACAATAGCAGTAAAACAATAACAAAAATTGTTATTTCTATAAGAGAGAAAGTTCACAATAAAAATTATTTGAAACGAATTTAATGATATCGCAATGAAAGTTAAAAATGTTTTCTCATAAAAATGATGTAACAATTTTATATAAACAATTATGAAAAAGGGTAGAGTATGTTTGCATGTATGTCTACTAGAGTTTGAAACTTTTGTAATCTCATTTATCACAAACTAAACTTTGATTATCAATTGAATTCTGTTTTTTTTTATTCGGTTTATATTTGATAAAGAAGAGGTGCATTTTGCTCTTTGTACATGTACTATGTATACAAATTAGTATATCGCTATTATTTTGCTAATGCCAAAATGACTTGAGAGGCAATTCTGTAAAAATAGGATTTCCCTACGTTGTTGTTTGACATTTGTAAGCCAGTGATTCTGTTTGTATGTTATATGATATGAGGGTATTTTCCCTCTTATATTTGATACTTTTTATATCCTTCACCGAGAGTGTAAGGTTTATCAATTCTTGTGAAATTTCTACAGTATTCATTTTCAACTCCATAGAGTATATATTTTCTGAAAGTTTATTAATAAGGCAGTCGATTGAGAACTGTTCCTTTGTTTATGTGTATGTTGAAATCAGTATTTTGAAGCCCTTGACATTGTATCAAAATATCAAAAGTATTTCGAGCAGATCGGTATTGAAAATCAGAATCGGTCCATTAACAACTGAGACATGATGTCAAGATCACCTCGTCATCCATACAAACGTGGTATACTGGTTACAGCGAGCATGTTTTTGAATCCCGGCTGTGGAAAAAAAAATAATTTTTTTGTATACTTTTTCTTAATTAATAATATATAAATTTATTTATTTTATAATTTTACGATGGCATGTTTTTAAGCGGATACTATTTATTACGTATTTCATATTAATGAAAATGAAATTGTAAGAACTCACCTCCATAATATTGATATAAAATGAAAAAGCTTAATCAGTAGAATACAGTAGATTATGTAAAAGTTAAAAATCAAATACAGCGTCCTAAACAAAATGGCGAATAATTTTTTAAGCAACTCCATTAATATGGAGTTCCAAATGAAAACTTGACCAGTGGAATACAGTTAACTTTGTTAAAATTCAAATTCAAATATTGCATCGGACAAATAAAATAATAATTCATTACATTTAATATGCATACATATACACATATACATGCATACATGTAAACACCTTATGTTCGACTGCACTATTTGCTGTACATATGTATTTGTATTCTGATGTGTTGGCATGTCCGCGGTCTACAGCATTTTTTACACAAGATTGATTGTATTACTAAAGAATTTCGATTGGCGCTGTTATGCCATAGTTATAATTTTTCACACATTCTTGATTATTTATCATTCCAATTTTAACTAAAATTTTGATTTAATAAAATGTAAATCATACAATTATAGAAATTGTAGTCAATTTGAGAATTTTTTTAAACATTATTTTGATCTTATGTGTGTTTAAAAATTACAAAAGATGTCCACAAACCTAAAAAAAGAAAGAATCAATATTGAAAAACGTTATTTGTAGTTATAATGTACAATATTCCGTTAAATCAACTTTTTGAGTTTTTTATATTTTATGTTGATTTAATTTACACCTTTAATATAGGCCTTATGTATTGACAGATATTTTTAATTTATTTTTGTTGCATTTAAGTATTTATTTATAAGCTTATAGTTCTTAATTGTACATAAATTTTTTTTCCTAGCAAAATCTATATTTTGGCTTTTAAAGAAAAGAACAAAAAACGTGATATGTCAAAAGTATCGTTTTATAAAGAAGACTTTTAAATGGGCTTGTCACTTGATTGTGTCTATTCAAATTATAAATAAATGACCTATAAGTTACTGTGTTTACATTAAGGCGTCCTTATTTTTACAGTCATAGTCAATGTTTCGAATTTATTTTCAGCTTTTATTTATTCATTTATTATTATTTACCTTTATTTTTATTTAGTGGATACTACAAGAATGAAACCTTACCGTGTTACAGTAAAGTAAGTTGTGAAAAACTATACATAGTTCTTCCAACATTTTAACTATTATGTAGGTACCGACCGTTACTTTTAATTTATAAAAAAGTCTCTTAGAAAGCTACGATTCTAGAAATCAGGCGAAATATATATTTTTATAACGAAATCTAATAATAATAAACAGTGTGAAGTATGCATGTGGCATTGAAAAAAGAAAACAACATAAAAATAATTTAAGATGATTTTTGATTATAAGTATGTATGTCTTATTGTCAAATAGCTGCTGCTATTTCAAGTATTTCTTAGTTTTTAGTTTAATACAAAAAAAAAAGAAAATATTCAAGTGTGCAAAAATTAAAATGCTCTTTACGAAACTTAAAGCACGTTACTTGTATAATTGTAAGAATTTCTTATCCACATCGTCAAGATTTTTTTTATTTATTTTTTTTTATTTTTGAGTTTATCCAATTTGTGTCAATTACGTAATAGTTGTAATACAAACCTCAAAACGATGTGAGGTTTTTCTTGTTGTTGCCAATAGTTTCCATAATGAAGATGTTAATATTTTTCAAAAAGAAAAAGGCATGTATCAGGTGTATTGCTATCTGTAAAGTTGAAACATTTCGATGTTATTTTCATTCTAGAATTTTTATCAGAAAATAATAAAAAGACATTTGATCAGGGTACACTTAATTCGGTACTTTCAATTGATCATTGTTCATCAGCTGTTCCTTTCTAAATGTTAAAATTTTATACATGTTTTCTCTTCTCTTATAATTTCCAATTATCAAACTTCATATTAAATAATTATATATTTGCATCATAAACCTTTTGCTCTAGAACAATAACGTGAGCGCAAATTATATAAAATTCATCAACATTACTACCCAACATTTGCAATTCTTAAATATCATTGTCAACAAAAAAAATAAAAAAAAAAAATTAAAACTTTTGCGCTAATAAAAAGAATATCAAAAATTGAAATGTTTAGGTTGGTTTTTTAACCATTCGGATTTTGAAAACTAAAAAAAAAAAGAAAACAAAGAAAATTGGTATCTCATCAATTTCAGTTGTAATATTATATTCCACAGCTGGAATAATGACTGGATTTTCCCTATAAACGACAGGCTTTACGTATCCCCACAAAAAACAGTCTAGTGGGATCAAATCGCATGATTTTGGCGGCCACTTAGCTCGCCTTTTAATAGGTTTATGGCATCCCGTGCCAAGTAGTACTGCATTGTTGAAACCACATGTCAATCATGTCCAATTCTTCAACCTATGCTACTTAAGTTAATATTTATATGTATGTTTATATGTACTTATATATGTATCTCTTTACGACAGAAAAATTCTTTTTTTTAACCATTTACTTTATTGAATTCAAGAAAAAAATATTCAATCCTTGTTATTTAAAGCAATGTTGTAATAACCGAAATTGATGGTCAAAAGGAAAACACTTTTTTTAACCAGTTTTCAATCTTTTTAAAATCAGATACAATGTCTGCAGTTGTACCAAATATTCCTGCAATGAAATTTTTAAGAAGTGTTTTGTTTCTGTTTTTTGAGAAACGACTTTTAAACAACTTTTCGATAATTTTGTTTCTGTTTCTCTTTTGATATTAATTGCGTAATTTTAGACTGAATATAACCTTTATGTGTTTGTTGGCTGTTTTTTAACTCAATGTGTCTGTGCACGAGAAGTAGTTTTATAAAGGTTTTTTGGTGACTGTATCTTTTTCGTCTCTCTACCTGTTTCTTTGTTTTTTATTTATGATTTTTTGAAAGGCAAAAGGTATGGGTAGACCTTTTTTGTTTCCTGTATCATCAACTTTGATGTTTTTATACAGACTGGATTTTGGTTCTCTTTTTGAAATATTCAAAAGAAATTTATGCTGCATCTTTATTAGATGTTGTATTTTATTTACTTTATTACACTTTTTTTTGTACGATCCGAATAAGAACAAAAGAAGGTTCTGTCTGTACCAACTTGTTTTTTCATAATTTTATGATTTTAAAATATATAAAATTAAAATCTAAGGATGGGGTCTTTATTCCCACGTCAAATGATAAAATTTTATTGAAGTTTCTTTTTTTTTAATTATAATCATAAAATATAACTAGATAAGAAAGCTTGTCTTAAAACCCAACCATGCTGTAAAAACAATCTTCATACAAGAATGTAAAATGTAGTGAGAAAAGCAAAAATTTTTTTATTTGACGTTTTGTCAATTTATTACAATATATTCTTTTAAACGTTTGCTTCTAGTCGTTTCGTTCTATGTTAACTATTGTTATACCACCACTACTAGAAATTTCATCATGCGTTTGTGCTGATCGGGACGACCAGTGCACTACTACAACTTTTCCATTTATGCTGGTGTTTCGATGCTTGCAACTGGCCACTATAGACTTGTAGAATGATGCAACGAAACTTATTTTACGTGTTGGTGTATTTGTAGAATAATTTATTAATCATTCGATGGCGATCGAAATTTCAGAATACCAAATAAAATCTTTATACAAAAGGCACAGAGAATTCGAACATCCGAGAAAAATTTCCTTAACTCTCGAATACCTTAATTTGCCCTCCAGATATGTGATGGAAATTGATCTCAAAAACAATTCGATTTGAAATAAAAAAAATGTGATGCATTTACTATTTTCGATGATATTTTTTCACTCTTTATTAAATTTTCGCTTACATTTTCTATACGTAGGTATGGGATAAACTCGAAATGGACTGAAATTCAACACACAATTCCAAACGATTACTATAACATATTTTAATGCCAAAAGAATGACAGGCACCACACATTATTACATACAAAATAATAATCACATAAAAAAATGTGTAATCGATGCTGAAAATCATAAGTTGCAATATTTTTCTTCACTGCTCTTTGGAACACATACACATTTTAAAAGTCAATGACGATAAAACTCAAGCAATTATATTTCCATTCAACAAATCGCGAAAACGCTTTCCTACTAGATATTTATCGTCTAGGGGAACAATTATCCCATTGAAGGACAGCATGTTAATTACATTTGCGAGAAGGCAATTAAGTGTAGTCGTGCCTTATACCCCTTAATTGGCCGAAGATCTAATCTTAATATAAAGAACAAAGTTCTTATTTACAAAATGTGTATTCGACCGATTATGACCTATGGTTGTCAAATCTGGTCCCAAAAGGCTGCTAAAACGCATACAAAAAAATTGCAAATCATTCAAAATAAAAATTTGAAAATAATACACAATCTACCTTTTAGATATCCAACTTATCTTCTACACAGAAACTTTGACTTCAAAATGTTTAATTCATTGACAAGGGAACTGACGCTGTCATTTAATGAAAAATGCAGAAGGTCAAATTTTGAAATAATAAGAAATTTGCTGAACAACCACTGAGGGTCTTTTGTTTAAAAGACACATTTCAGTGATTGTTTTAAAATCTCTTATAACTTCTTAGTTGATGCGAGGTTTTTTATGAACAACTTTTCCTTAAATCTGTGATATTAGTAGTTTCTTTATTTTATTAATAAGATGTTAATTGTTGTAATACTATATGTAAATTCTCATAACTCTGTTAATGATATTGATAAAATGAATAAGTTTTTAATAAAGGATAATAATAATAATAACACATACACATTTGTCATCACACAATTGTAAATGTACGATCAAAACGAGATGTTTAAATAATTTGTTTTTTTTTAAACCTTTTAATACTACATATGTTCATTCTACTATTACTAATATATGTAATAATATTTGTTACTCAATCATGCAACACGGCGGAGTTAAAGAAACTTACCACACATATGCATAGATATTAGCTTTCGTTAGCACATAAAGATACTTTTTATTTCGATAATCACGATGACGAAGTTGCTGGCACACGCTAGTATACTAATAAAAATAATCTATTACGGGAGTACATATAAGGGTGTTGAAACTGTACCTTCGGTACATTGGTTTAAATACTTTTAACTCTTTGATTAATACTAGTTTGTTCTGCGGCCGATCCATTCGACCGTAATCTAGAATGATTTTTTTTCAAGTTTTTTTTTTACCACACGCATAAAGCACTATTTAACTAAAATTGTTTTTACACACATTTGTGCTAATAGCAACTTTATTCACTTTCAACTCCAAAAATACTAAACTGATTTCAATTGGGTACATCTGCAGGCAAATTCGTTTCAGACGGCACTGATTTATTTATTATGAGAACGATCGATAAAAATAAACTTCTTTTATTAAAATATATATTTTCCTATTTTATTTTCCTATTTTCAGAAGCTCACAACAGACTAAAACGCACATCGTCATCTGTCACCGATAAGACCCAAATAACAAAGTCTTCAGGACCTCCGCCCAAGGTAAGTTCTTTTTTTTTTTTTTGAATAAAAACCTAAAATAGTTTAATCGCTAACTTTTCATGTATTCTTAAATACGTACATATGTACAAAATTGTGTTTAAGATAATTGATTTTTTTATGGTATTGGATTAAATTATGTTAAAAAATTCAATCACCTGTCATCTGTTTTGTTATCATTATAACACAAATACATACATACATAAACATACATACATACATATTTAAATATTTTATATACTAAAACAAACTAATTGAATAAAAAATACGCAATAATAGTAATAATAAACAATTAAGCACAACATTTAAAGAAGTTGTATAAAAATGTATTTGTTAATTTAAAAATCACAATTTATTACCCATAAACTTTACCCTTATTGGATATCGTCAGAGTAAAATAAAATGATTTTGGCCTCATCATAAAAAATTTACGAAATTGGTTTAACTCTTGTGAAAATGCGAAATTGCTTAAATTTAACCGTGTTGACGTGACCACTTCATTTTTATAACGGGATGGCGCTTTCAAAAATTTGAATATGTGTGGCTTAATTTATACGCACTGCGTTAGATTTAGAACAAAAGTTAGTGCGAAATTTTTTTAAATGTGCTGCTGTGTTAAAACAAATTTAGTATTTTCGCAAGACTAAAGTCGTCGAAAAAAGAGAAGCACCATAAATGCTGATAAAATCAAAAATCTTATGCGCACTTTTAAGAATTTTATTGAAACTCTCTAACTGTCGTATTTTCTTATTGTCATAATTTTTTAAAACTTCTAAATGGCGTAAAATTTGTATAACAAACATTATAACACTCTATTAATTTTAAAATTTTAAGAAATATTGACAATATTACATAATAGCATTTCCTGTGAACTAACTAATTGATATTAATTATTTAAATATCGATGGTCGTAGGTTGACAACATGTAACTGAAATTTAACATAAAATATTGATGTTAAGCGGTTTCTTTTTTGTTCTAATGATTTTAACATCATTATTAAACACTTAGAAAAAAAGGTTTTCTTTTCAAGTTTTTTATGTATAAAGTTTGCATTTCGAGTCTGTTAGACAAGGCTAGAAATTTTTTATAAGTTTTTGATGGTGGGCCATTGAGCTAACAGCAAATAAGTTTTTTAGTAAAAAATATATGCACATCATGCATTTTAACATTAGATAATAATTATTAGTGGTGAATAAAACTATCCGAATATCACTGTCTTATCGACATGAACTGTTGTATCATAATATTTATTTATTTAGCATAACATTTTGTGCTGCATATCTTAAGGAAGTAAACATTTTTCACTAACAGGGTTGTATGGAATGAATCATTGCCACATAAAAACTTTAAGTCTACAGCGGCGCAGATGTAATAAGCAGCAGCATTGAGTCGCCACCTGTTTTAGTCTATACACGACGCCGTTAAGGTGATTTAAAAAAGTCTACTGACGGCACGGAAACGCAGACTTAAAGCCAATGGACTTGGTTTTCTGATTCATTAAAGAGTATTTGTGTGGAGTGTTTCTGCCGTGTTTTGTTTTTGTGTTGTTTTCTTTTTCATCAGGGAAAATAAAACTAAACTTTTTAAATTACTTTAAAAACACTTTGTTTTAATAATAGTTTACAATTAAAACTGATTTATTTCTAATGTGATCGCTCAGAGTGTCTCAGTTTTGTTTTTAAAAGCATAGTTTGTCCACGTCATGTAAAGAGTTTCCATTTTTTTTTTTTTATAGTTATTGTTGTGTTTAAATAACTTTAATAAATAAAATGTAAAGTTACCTCAAATATTCCAATTCCAACTAAACATTTTTTTAATGTCATCTTGCTAATTAGCTAGATGTAACATCTACGCTATAATAAAAGAAGGTAAGTCACAAGGTAGACTTATGATTTTTTTTTATATTTCTCAACTTTTTTTTTACATTGTGATATGGTGAATTGTGTGAATCATTTTACTTTTTACCTGTAAATACAGCGGTTTAAAACGAATTAGTAATGCTCTTGTGTTAAATCTTGATGAGAATTATGAAAATGTTTAAATTTAACGTTATGTTTTGTCTCCAAAACATTGTTTTTTATTTATCTAGCGTTTTAAGGCCTAAAATTCATTAAGTTTGGTTTTTGTGCACTTAAAAAACCTTTTTATTTTCGCTCGAATTTCGCTGCATTATGGAAATAAAGACCCTAAAATTCAGATTCAAAAAAGTTCTAGGCAATTTTCTGTTTGCCAGTACGAAACTAAATTTTTGTCACTTGTTATCTAATCCAGGGATGCTTTTGCACTGAGCGGAGACTTTTTTCCGTTAATTGAAATAAAAATTTATGTTCTGACTTTTTTTTAACATTCGTAGGTATGTAGGTATATTTATTCAAGTTTTTTTTATTTGTTTAAATATATTCAGAATTTTCTACACTACTTTTATTTTCATGTAGAGGTAAATAAAATATTTTATGGCAAAATAAGTTCTTTAGAGCGGTGAAGTAACGATTTATTGTCCTGGACCTGATGGTCAGAAATGTGTTAGACGGCCTACTTATCAAGAATAGAATCCTTTAAATTTTACGCGTAGTAAAGCTTGGTGGAGGTTCAATTATGGTTGGGAATGGTTCTTATATGGTGTATAAAATTTATGAAATTTTAATAAAGAATAATACGTTGAAATATAACGTTAATTTTACCTAACAGAGATTGACATTGTTCAATTGAACAAAAGAAAATTGTGTTTACAATAATTGACATTTTATAAAAGTTATTTACAAATACACGTAGTATGTAGGTATGTATTGATTGTTTCATTAAATTTAATTTTTTCTTTCATTTAATTTAAAAATCATAAAATCAACAAGCAAGGAAACGTTATTGCATATAAAAATGGGATGGGATATGAAATTTTTATTTCGGTCCAAAAAAAATTAAGATACTTTTTCGACCATCAAGGTACTAATTATTTTTATTAAGGTCTTTTTTGCGTTTTTTAACCTGATTTTTTTTTTTTTTTTTTGTAAATTTGATTTAAATCTCTAAAAAAAGCTGTTTTAATTAAGTATTTGAATTAGACCGTAATTGTCTAAGTAAGGTTTATATATATTTTTTAAACATTAAGTTAAAAAAATGAGCTGAATATTATTTTGGAAGGCTTAAAAACTATTTATACCTTGCGATAAGCTTATTTTCGTAAGCTTGTTCTAAACTTTTGATTACAACTAAATATAAAGTGTTCAGTTCGTTGTTGCTCGTCTGTAATATACTTATAATAATATAATTATTACTACAGCATAGTGATTTACTAATATTACTGATATAACTAAATTAGATTATTAATATAATTACTCATTTTAATATTATAGACACATATGTTCTTTACATATAAATAAAAATTAAATGATGTCAGTTGCTTATCGCATCATCGGAGAACAAAGGCAATCGATTTTTCTATTTTTTTTTTTTTTTTTTATAAAATAATCTTTGATGTTCACGAAAGCTTCTAACGAAGGCATATTTATTTATCACAATGAATTCGGATAAGGTACGGATTGTAAAGTTTATACAAGCGATCTTTTTAAACTATAATGCTGTTTAATCATTAAAAACAGGAGAAAGCTGCAATAAGTTAAGAAGAAAACTCTAAAATAATGTTTAAGAATTTCAAACGTGTTGCGGTAATAGGAAATTCAAAAACGGCAATAGGCGCAATTGGAAATATTGTAGATTTTTTTCAATTTGTGCATAACTTGTTCGCTTGGTTGGTTTGTTTGAGTTTTTTGTAATTATTCATTCCCATGGTAAATATAAGCTTTTCGCAAAGTGGATTTAAAACTAATTATGAGTTGTTATTGTGTTACATGTTGGGGAAAAAAAAAAAAAACATTTTAAAGCGATTTTAACATTTCTTAATTTTAAAACATCCTCTTATTAGCAAAAATATATATACCGCAACATCGGAACGATACTACAGCAGCGGAATAAATGGTTTCCTATTTTGCTTTCCGCACTGCTGAACGGACTGAATAATTGGACCCATTTATTTTTGAAACACAAAGTGAAAATAATTTGCCATATTCTTGATCTAAATTCTATAATTTAATTTTCTTTATTCCTTTTTGGTTTTCCTTTACCTTGTCTTTACACATGGGAGTACTCTCATTTGACATTGAAATACTAAAATTGCAGAAACTATCATTACGCTCTGTTCACACTAGATTGTTTTCGTTTAAAAAATTTATAGACCATATCAAGAGTACAAGCATAACAAACAACAACTCTATTGAATTAACTATTTTAAATGTTATAATATGAATAAAAACTTTTAACATAATTTCTTTAGGAGGGCAAACCCAACATTTATTGAAAAGTTTAATTGAAATAAGTTTTGTTGCTTCCTTATTGTGATTTTGTGCAATTAATTATTTTTGTAAAACGTTGCGAATTTCACTAGCAACATTCTAACTTAGGTCCTTGTTCAAATGAAATGTTAAACCAAATCATAATTTCAACAGATTATAAAAACTTTTTGAGTTTCCTACTTTATATGTGCATGCATGTGCTTTAAAAAATATGTGTATGTATGTGCTTTAAAATTTATTATTTTTATTAATTTTAAGACTAAAAAATCAGAGCATTTATTCCTTGCGTTTTTTACGCTTGATGAAGTTTATTAATTTAAAAAATAATTGTTAAATTTATTTTGATATAATAATAATAACTACATCCATACAAAATATGCATGTATGTGTGAACATACTATGTATGTTAGACTTGTGTCTTTAGTTAATTTTGACCAACAACCTACATTATTTTTGCCATTAACCAAATTTGAATTACATTATGGTTCTTGGAAGTAGCAAACTATGTTATTTGCAAAGATAAACTAAAGTAACGAGTCTGAAACAAATCATATATGTACATATGCAAGTAGATAGTTATTTCTCTGATAAATTCAGTTGTATATTTTACAAAGTTTCCAACAGACCAAAAAATTATATTTTATTATAAAATAAACACTTCCAAATATCAACTTTTATTGTTTATAATTAAATCAATAAAGATATCGTTATAATTTTAGGGGTTTACTTTAAAATAGCAATTTACAAAATATTGTTAATGTAATAAAAGGTTATCTTAATTATCCTGCGATGTTAAATTTTTTCAACATCGCACAGTGGTTCCTTTCGAATAAAAATGGTTATAAATACACAACTTCTAAACTCATTATTCGAATTGCATGAACAAACTCGCTAGTTACAGAGGACCAAATCTTCTCAATTGTCTAATTTTGAGATATCTTGTGTTAGTAGGCCAATTCAAAGTGGTTGCATATCAGTCGTATTTGTACTATTTCATATTATTTTATGCATGCTTAAAATTTTTGTTAGTAATTTCCATACAAAAACAATAATATGACTTTACACATTTGTTTCCTATGTATAAGAAATTGTTTATGTTATACTTTTAACCATACTGTCTCTCAGAGAGAATTTTTTCGCTTCTCACCTCTCAGAGAGAATATTTTCTATTTTCTTCTTTCTTGTATACATACAATTTTTAACAGCGTCATCTCTTTGTCTTCTTTCTTGTATTAAGTACATAATTTGTTAACAAAAGGTGTTCAAAGTCACTAGTCATATTAATATGAATTATATGACATAGTACAATATGAGAGTCTACTTTGAATTGGCCCAGTGTGTATTCAGTATTCGACAAAACTATCTTTTGTGTTGCTACTTTACTTGTAGCAAGTATGAAAATTTTACTTGCTTGTTTTGTTTCTAAAACAATGTTATTGTATTGACTTTTTTCACTTGCATTTGCATGTGGCAACGTAGGGTTACAGTGTCAGGGTAAATTTATTGATCAGGTTAGCGCAGTTCAGAGGTTTTTTGTTCTTCAGTAAAAAGTTTGACATCTATATATATAAAAATCAATGTGTGTTTGTATGTTTGTATGTTTGTTTGTGCTTTATAGACGGTTAAACGGCTGGACCGATTTCCTTGAAATTTTCACAGAATCTTTCTGTATGTCTGGAAGGAATTATAGGCTATACTTTGGTTTGAAATTGTAAGTGGGCAGGGTGCCACGCTCTATTAAAGAATAAGTATTAAATATTATATATCACGAAAGTTAATGCAGCCAGAGTCTTTAAATTAAGTACAGTAAACTTTGATATCCACACGAACATTTGGGTAAAAAATGGGCGGACTTGCAATAGTAGGCGTGGCCACATGAATTAAATACTAAAATTCGTATATTTGGAAAACGATATCGATTAGAGTACTAAAATTTTGCAAAAGCAACTTTGATATTCAAATAAACATTTATGGAAAAAATGGGTGCATTAACAATAGTGGGCGTGGCACCTGCCATATGAATTAAATACTAAAATTTGGGGTGGCGAAGCACACCGGGTATTAGCTAGTTTGAAATAAATGAGAGAAAAGAGAAAATAGTTTTTTATCCATTGATTTTGACAGCTGAATTTTAAAAAGTGATAAAAAGCCTTGTGGTATATCTCTTAGGTATTAAGTAAATTTTGTAAGTTTAGAATTTTTTTATGATTTTATTTTCTATTTTCTTTTTTCAGTCTTCAACCCATAAGTTCGAGAAAAACTTAATTAAGTAATTATTGAACAATCAAATGTGTAAAACCAAAGTGTTTTATACCAAAGTCCAGTTCCTAAAGCTCCAAATAACTTTTGGACATATGTATGTAGTCTCAAAAATTTCTCTAGAAAAAAATGCTTAAATTATACAGACCAGTTTTCAGTTCTGCTAAATTTTAGAAAGAAACTCAATCATGTAGAAATTTTTATTTGTATTCAAAAAAACAAATAAGATTGACCTTCACCATCATGTACATAGGTATAATCCCACATCGTAGCTTATACTATGTTTCATGTACCACGCCATTTTTCTTTATTTTTTCCGACGCCATCCTCAATTTTGTATTCTACTTGTTAAGCCTTTTCATTTGATACCCATATTGATGGGGTTAAAAAAATTTGTTCCGCCATTTTGTTTTAGACGCCATCTTGGATTTAAATTTTTTTTAATAATTCATTGTATTCTACTAGTCAAGCCCTCTTATTTGATACCAATATTGTGGGGGTTGAAGGCGTTACATTTTATAATACCAGATTTGACCCATACATATATACATTTATTGTCCGCCATTTTGTAGTGGCGCCAAACATGAATTTTAATTTTTTATAGTGCTTATATTGCGCTAGTCAAGTCCTTTCAGATGATACCAATTTTGACTCTCTCGGTTGTCTAGAAGCTGAAAATATTGATTTTAGTTTGAAAATTTTTGGAACATATATTTAAAAAAAATCAGGACAATTACAGAGAAGATGTTCAGTTGTCTCCTCCTCTTCCTCGTTATCGCAACTTCTGCAGAAGTCGTTGTAAGGGATATATAAGGGATATAGGCCAGTGTCCGGTAATGACCGCTATGAGGTTCCTAAGGTGGATTCGGGGCATATTCACTGCATATTGCGTCCTATGCACATCTATGTCAGGCCAGATCTAACTGGTTTCCAAACAAGTGGGTTCTCTCACCCATCTTTCCTTGGCATCCAAATATAACCGATGCGAGATTAGCTGCTTACCCTTCGATAAGGGAATACCCAAAGCACAACTGGATTCAACCGAATCTAAGGTAGTACCGGCTTTTGGAAGTGCATCAGCTCTATTATTACCATCAATATCCCCATGTCCTGGAACCCACACAAGGGTAACCGTCGAATGTCTCGCTATCTCCTCAAGAGAAACCCGGCATTCCTGGGAAATTTTCGATGTGCTGTACACACTCTTAAGGGACCTAATAGCCGCCTTGCTGTCAGTAAATATATAAATATCCCTGCCAGATATTTCATTATACTGAATCTGTTCCGCGGCTGTCTTAATAGCCATTAATTCGGCCTGTATCGCGCTACAATAATCCGGTAGCCTAAGGGACAATTCCAAACCCAACCAGTTCCAGCATGTGATTTCGATCCGTCAGTAAATATCTGGATGGCATTCTCCGGAGGTGGGAGTATATTCGTCACGAAACCCGGATCGAATACTGGTTCTTGTAATCAATAGGAGAAGCAATATTGATCATACCCAAAATTATTGCATGTCCATAATTCACATACTACCATTCCCATGTGGCATTCAGCCTCAGTGCGTTGTCCGCAGCCATCTGCTTAGCCAGGATGTCTGGTGGTAACCAGTTCAAAATAGTAAACAGTGCCTTAGATGGTGTGGTCCTAAGAGCACCTGTTATCATAATCGCAGCCATTCTCATAATACGTTCGAATCTGTCCTGGTGGATTCTCTTCTCCAGCGCCACCCACCAGATTGCCGCTCCGTAAAAAAGAATTGGTCTGACGACAGAATCGTATAGCCAGTATAAGTTCCTGGGGTTAATACCCCAATTAAGGCCAATTGCCCTCTTGCAGCAGTATAATACAGTTGACGCCTTAGTGGTCCTGGACTTTGTGTTCAGGTTCCAGGTTAGTTTGCTGTCCAATACGAGACCCAAATATTTGGCATTATCGGAGAGCGCTAGTGCCACTCCTATCCTATCTATCCTAGGCGTAGCAAAGGTCGGTATTTTGTACCTCCTTGTGAACAGTACCAGTTCCGCTTTAGCAGGATTGACTCCCAACCCACATCCCAACCCACATTTTTGGCAGTAAAAATGTAGGAAAGAACAGAGGCAGTCGTGTCTATTTCCTTATGTCTTATGTTATGTTATGGGGCGATTGTGCTGAATTTCAAAAGCGATTTATTTCCGGATATTTCCAAAAGATTGATACCATATCGAAAACTGAAATAAAAGACCGTTATTTTAAAAATAATCAAAAGTATCATTAAAATTGTTAATTTAAGCGGATTATGCTCGATATCAAGAATATGCGACGAATCAAAAGTCACAGAGATCAGTTTTAAAAGGACACTCCCGATAACAATCCCTAATATGACATTTTGAGTAGAATTTTGGTATCTTCAAGACATAAACCTCGGTATATCATACCTTAAGCTCCGATAGTAAAAGAAAATGATATAACGAAAAATCCAACCCCTACGTTTAGTTAAAACTTTATTTTTTTTTTCACAACAACAACATACAACACATGTACATACATACATACAAACGTGGTTAGAGTGAACCTGGCATCAAATCCCAGATGAGCCAAAAAATAATTTTTTTATTGTTTTTTTATTTGTTTTGAAAAATACATACGTAAACTCAATTTCTAATTTTACCATAGGATGTTTTTATATATGTATGTATTTTATACGTATGCACTATTGTTATTGCATGACTACACGTTGTGAAGGGTATATAAGATTCGGCACGACCGAAGATAGCAATCTTACTTGTTTAATTTCAAATTACAAAGCGATAAATTATAGGTATTAAATTAAATAAATTATTAAATAAAATTAATTTTTTACATGTAGTGAATTAACAAGGTGTCTTAAGAGTCTTAAATTTAAATTGTCTTTAAATTAAGACATTATGAAAATACAGAACTTAGGACTTCTTGTGAATACACCAATAATAAATTTAGATTTTATTTAAATTTAATTTACATAAAATTTAGCAATAAGTACTATAAAGTGAATGACTTCTAAATCATTAGTGCAAGAGAATGTGTTTAGAAAGCGAAGCCGAAATGCTAAAAGCCTTGTTTCTTACTTAAAGTTGAATTGACTCATCTGTTCTGAAGAGAAATTTTTTACAGAGTGTTTTCTGCAGCACAATTAATTTATTAAAACAACTACAACAATTTATTATAACAACTTTTCCAACCCTGACATACGAATTGGCCTTAATAGACAACATCCCTTAAAAAGTTGCTTTGTTGTATTAATTCGCCGTCCAAATAGGGGAAAAAACAATTTTTTTGCTAAGGGTTTTTAAGAATAATATTTGATCGTAAATCTTGTTATATAGTTTTTTTTTGTATGTTTGTATTAGATGTATGTATTGATATATCAAATATTTTCCATATTATTACTGGTAACATTGAAAAGTTCATGATATATAAAAATGTACGTTGCTAGTTCTTAACAATGGCTGCAAAAACAATTTTATTGAAGAGCAAGAATAATAAGCAAAATGAATATAAGATTTAAGTAAATTTTTTAGGTTCTTCTAAAACAAAAAAAAAAAAAAATAAAGGATGGCTGTAATCTTATTTTTCTACACTTGGAAATGATTTTCAAACAAATATTTTTTGGTGTGTGGCTTGAGAGATTTTTTTAAAGTCGCAAGATCTTAAAAAGAGGCATAATGAATTTGTCGAACACAAAAATAACTTTCAATCGATTTATACAAAAACACTTTGAAAATAATAGTAAATTACATTCTATTTTTAATTTAAAGCGGCAGTTAGCTCCTTCAGAAAATAATCAAAGACTATGGACATAGTTCAGTTAATAAATATGTAGCTCCTTTTATTTGATCTGTGTTTTCACGGATGTAAAACACATAATAAATGGTGCAAGAGCAACAAATATACATGAGTTTGGTACATTTATTATCAAAAAAGTACACTTAAGTTAATTGTTAAATATCGAAACTAAAATCTGATTTTCCATCCCTGCATTCATAAATAAATTTAAGGTGAATTCAATAAAATTTGCCAGCAACTTTCCCAATCAGCTGGGCTATAATTTCACCTGTATGAATTCGCCTTTTTTAAATCAATTTAAGTAGAAACTTGTCCGAATTAAATCATTTCTCTCTCTCTCTCTCTCTCTCTCAAAAAGAGAGACTAAACTAGATGTAAAAAAAAAATTTGTTTCCCGAACAAATACCTTAAGTAATTAAAAGCATTAATTTATTTACAAATCAGGTGTGGTCTTATTTGACCTATTCTAATTTGCATTATAATCATTTAATATTACTGCTTGCTTTATTGCTGCTTAACTAACAATTAACTAGATGTAATATTATTTAAACCAAAAAAAAAAAAAAAAACTCTACTTTAAATTTGTTATTTCAACACTTAGCTTAACTAAATCAATTTTGTAATTAACAATTAACAATAAAAACTAAACCATCTAAATGATCTCTTTATATGTATATATTGTATGTGTTTTTTTTTCTTTTCTTTTTCATTTCTTCTTGTTTTAATAGGATGAGAAAAGCTTGGACATAATTGGTCAATATAAACCTGAAATATTTTGTTAATAATAAACCCAAATAACATTGATGATGCTAATCATGTTCAAAGAGTCAACATGTATCGTTTTGTACATCAAATGAAAAAGAACAAAAATAATACGAAAAAATGAACAAATTGCTGAACAAAAATTAATCGATATAAAAAGAATAAATTAAAATCAATACATATCATTTGGACAAAGATAAAGAAGAAGCAAAATCGAGTATCACATCCACACATCACTCTCCTCTACCTTGTTTTATTAACATTTTACATTATTACGCATTATTACATATAAACATTTGATAAATGATACAAAAATATTTAACTTAAGGACATTTAGGATAAGTTTTGTTTGTATTAAATATAAGAAAAGAAAAACTTTTGTTTTGTATTTTTAAGAATCTCGATTAGCTCAAATAATTACGTTGTTGAAATTGTCATTGAATACGTTTATATCGCTGTTTGCGATCATCACTTAATTAATCACCTTCATTACAACTATCTATTATTGCAATTGAACAATTATTTTGGCCTAAAAGCAGGTAAGTTTATATATATTATTTACTTCAGTGTAACACAATAAATTTATCGTTTACTAACCCATATGCATACATACACACATACTACATACATACGCTCTCTATCTCTCTATGTCTATTTTAATCTATTGAAATAATTGTAATCGATTGCTTTGTATGGGCTTTAAAAATGCTTTTTTCTGAATGTCTTAAATATTACGTAATTCAATACTGCATTTTAAATAAGTTTTTATCTACATATTTTTTTATGTGATTAAAATGTTACATTTTCGATGATAACAAATTTCTAAATTAAAACTGGGTATTTGTATTTTCTGTTGTCGATGGGGATTTTTATACCCGCCACCAAAAAAATGGTGGGGTAAATTCATTTTGTCATTCCGTTTGTAACACATCGAAATATCCATTTTAGACCCCATAAAGTATATATATTCTGAATCGTGGTTTGATTTTATGACGATCTAGCTATGTCCGTCCGTCTGTTGAAAGCACGATAGAGGTCGCACCGAAAAAGCTAGGGGGCTCAAATTTTGCCAGAATATTTCTTATAGACAAGGTTTGTTTGGTATTGAAAATAGGCTAAATCGGAATATTAGAAAGAGAGTTATAGCTCGAAAAGCAAGAGTAGGTCGAAAAAACCGTGTCCTTCGAACATAGAATAAAATGGAATTGTGTCCAAACGCATTAACGTAGCCTCATGAACCTTCGAATATATATTTCCTGAGTAAAAACAGTATTTTTCCCCGAAAATTACCTAAATCTATGCATTAGGAAAGGAGTTATCGATCAAAATGTACGAAAATTTATACCGCACAGTGTATTTTTCGGTATATTTAAAAACTAAAACGTAATAAAAGCAACAAAATTGGATGTACGACTGTGAAATTTTGCACACGTGGCTTTTTGGTCAATTGCTTTGTTTTAACGGAAAATCAATGTGCCACGCCCACTTCTACGCCCACCTCCCATATAACGTTTTACCCAAAATTCATATAATTTATCTATTAATAAAGATTTTGGAATAAGAAAGGACTATATTGAAATATCTAAGTTGTACTTATTAGCAAAAACAACTTTGACACGCCTACTATAACGGCCACTTCTCACGTTATCTACCGTTAATGAAATTTAAAAGCTCATAAAACCGCCAAAATTAGAGGTATGATTATTAAACTTGCTACGTATATCCTTCTAGGCAATATCATTACTGTGCCAGAAAATTAAGGTGCCACGCCCACTTTTACGCCCACCTCCCATATAACGTTTTAACTGAAATTCATATAATTTCTCTATTAATAAAGATTTTGGAATAATAAAGGACTATATTGAAATATCTAAGTTGTACTTATTAGCAAAAATAACTATGACACGCATACTATAACGCCCACTTTCACTAAAAGACTACATTTACGAAAACATTTTACTATCATATCGAAGTTTTTAAGGGTGGTTAAATTTTAAGGGCCGATGTTGATTTTAAATAAAGCACAAATTATTTAAGAAATTATTATCATTTCTTTTTATAATGATAATATTTGTATGGTTCAATTATGTATATAACAAAATATCGGCCAAATGGCCCCCCATCCTTGGCGCCACTCCTCTATCTGATGGTCCAAATTTTCAATGACAATGTTGATGCTCAATTGTTGGGCATGATGATGAGTCGAGGTTGACTGCTCTTTTGCCACACTATCGCAAAAACCAGCAGTGGTTCCCATTCAATGAACTAAGAAGGCATTCACAGATTCTCTAACATTTTATACAGACCTATTTTGCAGAAATTTAAGTATTTTTTACAATTCTCCTGATTGTGGACGAATTTTAACGATTATGTTGATCAAAAGAATTACGAAGTGCACAAAATACGTTTTGTTTTGAACGCACATTTTTATAAAAAACCTGAATAACTTTAAAGCGTTGCTCGTTTGCGTATCTTTCCACGGCTCAAATTGAGTAAGTTTGAGATTGAGAAATGTCAAATAAAATGCAGAAAACAAATTTAAAGACTAGGTGTAGTTCACCTTCAACATGGGCCCTTAAAATTTAACCATCCTCTAAAAAGATAGTGATTCATATTTTATTATAAAGTGATTTTTCCATAATGATTAAAAAATTATAAATATTGTGCTTTAAATGTACACAAAATTGGTGGTGGGTATAAAAGATTCGGCACAGCCGAATATAGTGCTCTTACTTGTTTTTTTCCAAAATATTCTGTATTTTTTAATTTATACAGTCTTATGAAGTACATATGTATGTACATCAATCCTGTTTTTACAAGAATTTCGAAATAATGCGGTTAACGAGTCTAAAGAGTCTCATTTTACATTTCTTTTTTTTACGGCCTTAATAATATTTAAGGAATTTTTGGTTTATGTACGAAACATATGGGTTGTATTGTCTCAGGTTTTGATAAAGTACTGTTTTCGTAATTAATAAATTTCAGCAATTTACAGGAATACATACATATTTCTTTACACAAGAAATAAACGTGAAATTTCATTACTCTACGTTCTTTCTTTAAGGCGATATCGCACTTTGGTATTTTAAGATTGACATAAGGGGTGGGCCATTTAAAATTTTAAATTTGAACAACCGATTACTTTGATTTTGAAAGGTAGAATAACATTCATTTTTACTTTTGTTTTTATACCCTTCACACGACAGTGTAAAAGGGTATATATAGGTTTGTTATTCCGTGTAAAATTTCTACAATATTCATTTCAGACCCCATAGAGTATATGTATATTTTCTGAAAGCTTATAAACAGGGGAGTCGATGAAGCATTATCCGTCTGTCCGTGTCTATGTTAAAATTAATTTTTTGAAGTCCCCCCGACATTGCCAAGACCCGTTTAAGGTATCAAAATATCAGAAAAATTTTGGGAGCAGATAGGTAATGGAAATCAGCATTATCTCCCAATAACTTTATGAGATATGAGCAAATAAACACGATTGCCTCTGTTTTTTCGCCTCTTTTACTACAAAAATTAAAATTTTCCAGCCCTAGGATAATTTATTTAATCTCAGAAATTGTTTCTAAGAAAAACTAACAAATCGGTTTGAAAGCAACTAAAATATATGCACCAAAGTACAACAGCTTCGGTATTTTTCCTAAAATTTACACACGAAAATAGATATTTTTCAGTTTCTATACAACCAATATGGTGATCAAATGAAAGTATTGAGTATTAAAATATAGTTAGATATGAAAAGAAAAAAATTCCAGATCGCATTCTGGATTAAATGGCGAACATATGAGTCAAATACAGTAGTTACGAATTTGTCCCCTGTAATCCCCATGTACAATGTAATAAACTATAAAAAAGTGTGAAATCTAAGATGGCGTCTGAAAAAAAATGGCGGAGCGAATTTTTCAGAATTTCTTGGATTGGATTTCTCGAGCCTTCAGTTCAGTTTATGGATCAATTTGTGAACCGAGTTCATGAAAATGAATCGTTGGACAAAGAAATCCGTGTACGTTCTCGTCCAGTGCGTTTAATTCTAAACATTGCTGCTGTGGCTGAAAATGTGCAAGAACATACATCAACATTAACTCGTCATCGTTTTAAGGAACTGAGCATTTATCGCACTTCTTTAAGAAGAATTTTGCATACTGAAAATTAGGTTGATCGAATGGGGTACTGCCGAGACAGACGTGGTAGATAATGTGTTCCATTCTTTCTACTTTTCCAAAAATTTAAAATTAAAACTCAAAACTTTAAATGACTTTTCCAAAAATTTAAAATTAAAACTCAAAACTTTAAATGACTCACCCTGTATTAAAATAACCTACATTACAATGCAATTCTTTTTTTGAAGCGTTTTATTTATTTATTTTATTTTTTATATTTCAAATGTCAAACATTTGATTCCTCTAGATTTTTTGTTTGAGCAAAATCGTGCTTTTTATGAACAGACGGACTGTCTTAGAACAATACAAGGAGTATACGATAGATAATATATTCTTATGTAGTTTATTGAGTCTAAAACTTTATTTCAGTGTGTTACAAACGGAATGACAAATAAAATACCTTCACACCTTTTTTTTGGTGATTGAAAAAATTAACGTACATATATCGTTAGCCAAAATGCAAAAAGGCGTAACTAACAAAAGTATATAAATATATATGAAACCTGAGAAGCCAAAAGCTTTGCAATATAACACATTTAAGTTTTCATTAACGCATATTTTTCAAATGAATGCATACATGCCTTCATGATTCGTATATGGAATAAAAAGTTAGGTCGTTTTATATTTGTAGGGGTTTTATCTTCAATTCCAGGATTTTTAATTGCAAATGCGAATTTTTTAAAATTAAATTCAGAATTTATTATTAAACTGTTGCAAAATATATTTAAAAAAAAGTAATGAGTTGAAAATATGTTTCACTATGAATTGAATGAATTAAAAATAAATTTAATTTAATGCAAAGGTCATATCCAAGAAATACAATTATTGCTACAATCACCAGGAGTATAATACCAAATCATAATGTTACTAAAAAAAGAAAGAAAAATTATACAAGGTCTATCTATACATAGTTAATAAATAAATTTAGGAAATAGTAATATCTATGGCAATAAGGAAAAACTGCTTATGACTGTTTTTATGTTTTTTTTAGGAAAGCACTTTAAAATTTTTGAGTTGATTTTTTATATATTAATTTCACTTAAAACAAAGACTATTATACAAAGTCTGCGCTGTACAAGTTATAGAGCATCCCAGCAAAAAAAATTGGAAGTAGTGCAAAACAGATTACACTTACAAGACTTCTAAATCAATTGTGTTTAAGCATTCGTTCGTTTTTGCTGGGATGTTAGCTTTCAGATTTTTTTAATTAAATTATATGTTAAAAGTAAATGCAATAATCTCTTACGCTATAACTTCCTGTAAAGTAGTCCAAAATAGTTATTTAGAAATTTTGTGTAAATGTAGTTCTGAATTGCGGGATTGCAATCGGTGTGATTATCTCAATTTTCGCTTATGTCGACTTAAGTATTTTTTTCCTTTTTTGCCACAGATACATGTTTATTGTCACTGCTATAACGTAATCGGTTATGTGACATTTTTTAAAATTTTTTTTTATTACACAATTTTGAACCTCTATTTGTCATACATAAATTCAGCAAACAGTTGAAGGATGTCTTGATTCGTTCAAAAATAAACAATCGTGTTTATGTGCAAGTGTAACAATACAAAGTAAGAAATTAAAATTCTTTTTGCTTAATCTACGAAAAAATTAGTAAAAACACATAACTGAATTTGTTAAAACGCAGCTGATACGTACGTTTGATATAGAAAAGTCATAATCCTGATTTTAATATGGAAAAATCTGAATTTACAGTTAAAAGCCTACAAAAAATAAACACAAAAATGCACACACCAGGCGAAAGTACACCCGTTCGTTTTTTTTTTTGTTAATAAATTAATTTTTTTATCATAGAAGTGTAAATTTAGCTGGACAAGTTTTTCGTAATAATCGATGAAAAACTAAATTTTTTTTTATTAGTTACGTCTTTTTTTTATTTTAACTAACGATATACTAATTAATTATTAAAAACTTACGTCTATGTATTGTTCCTAAGTATTAATTTTTACATTTGTATTTTTATTTATTTTTTAATCTTTTGTAGATGGCTCATGTGGTTGGCGTTCCTAAACGCGACCCCTGTCGAAAATGCCAGTTGCCCGTGTTTTTGGCTGAGCGTTTAATGGTGGGCAAAAAAGTCTACCATCGTACATGTCTGAAATGTGCCCGCTGTGGTTATCAACTGACACCCGGAAGCTTTTATGAAACTGAGGTTGACGAACAGTATTGCTGCGAAACATGTCCCGATGAAGAGTTAGCACTAATCAACATTGAACAGTTGCCTATGGAGAATGAAGTGGCAATTGCATTAGACTGTTCAAATGTCGAACTGAGAAATAAAGCTGAAAGTGAAACGAATGTTTTACCATCCTCAACAAGATCTGCACGCAGTTCCATAAGAGATCGTCTGGCATTTTTCGAAAATCGTTGTGACGAAAACGAAACAGACACAAAACTTTTGCAAAAAAGTTTAAGCGATGAAGAGAAATCTAAAAGTTTGCAAAGAATGGATAGTTCAGCAGGGATTGCAGCTGCCGGCACTTATAAAACTAATGTGGCTCTATCAACATTTCTGAAGAATACAGTCGACGATGAAGAAGATCTAAGTAAATCATCTTCTGTTCCAAATTCACAAATGGAAAGCTCTGAATCTGAGGATGATACAGATGATTTAACAAATGTGTCATTGCCACCAGAACTACCTAAAAGTTTGCCACCTTTAGAAATTTCGAGTGTTGAGAAAACACTCGAAGAAAAGAAATATTTTTCCGTTTCAGCACAATTAATACTGGATTCGTCACCAGAAACAGCTAAAGCTGCTGCAGAAAATATCGATGAAGAACAAAACATTGTTAGGAAACCGGAAAAGGAAACTAAATTAAGTGAATTACAAATTGATATTTCATCCAACACAAAAACTGATAAGACCAATAATAATAGTATTTTAAAGAATGAAGCAAATACTTCTGCACCATCATTCAATATAGAGGGCATTATGGAACACGAAACAGTAGAAGAAACAGTTCAATCACATTCAATCAAACTAGAAACTAATTTAGATTATAGTGAAACTAATGATAATGACTGTATTACCAAAGACGAATTGACAGGCGAGTCTGCCACCAAGAAAGATATTAGCGATTCAGTTAGTTCAGACAACAAATCACTTGAAATAAAAACAGTCGAAGGCAATAAATCAACTCAAGATGATGATATTGAGTTGCGCACAAAAACCAATGAAACAATTTCAGATATTCCTCTTCAACCGGAAGACAATGAAACAACTAGAAACCTAAGTGTGGTACGAGCTCGTCTGAAACAATTTGATGTAATTACAAAATATGAAATAGAAGGAGAAAAACTTGTTAAATCACAAGAGGATATTGTTGACAAGAAAATTGACAAACCAACTACAACTCACGAATATTTAATATCAAAAACAATGGAAAAGAACGAACCTCTTACTACGGAGTTATGTGAAAACATGACAACATCAACTCAAGTTAACAATGCTGAAGTCGAAACGTATATCTTAAGTCCTGAAAAAACTGAAATTTATGATAAAGTGCCTTTAACCGCAGAAATAAAAGACAATGAAATGTTAGAAAGTAGTTTAGTCTATAAGGAAGAAGATTCGAAAGAAAATAATTCTAAGGACAATAATGATTTTCAAGCAACACAGAAGAACATTAACAAAACGATTAATGTAGAAGAATACCCAGAAGATTTAAATCCATTTAAATCTGACGAAGAAAACGAAGAAGACTCAGAAGCAGTACTGGATAACAACAAAGAAAACATTGAACTTAGAACATCTATTGCAGAATCTACTAAAAAAGGCAATTTAAATCCATTTGATTCGTCAGACGACGAAGTTGAATTAGAAAAATTGCGAAATTCCAGAACATCAACCAATTCACCGTCCAAGGTTCCTCCGCCAAGGCCACCACCACCTCGTATATCTAGAAATCCATTCGATAGTGAAGATGAGGACGATACCACAACTCGAAATTTCAGCAGACGTTCAAGTCTTACAGGATCGCAAAGTAAAAAAACTCCAGTACCCACCCCACGGTCAAATATGTAAGAACAACATTACCCCTATCACTTCCTTTAACCTTCACCACATAAACTAATTGCACATGTTTTTTTTTATAAATGGTTTCTAGAAAATAGATGAGCACTTGAAATCAGAGTACGAAAACAAACAAAAGGAAACGTTTCCAATAGTTTTGTTTCGATCATTTTAGAGAGGGAAAACAAAACGAAACAAAACCCAGGATAACGGTATATGCATTTTGTTTTGTATTGTTTTGTACTATGAGTGCAAACAAAACCAGAATCGAAAAGTACTCAACTTCAATATGTAACATGCAAAACAATACAGTACAATACTTTCTGCAAACGTTTCAAAACGTTTGCTGATTGATTTGCTCTTTACATGAAAAAATCTACATGTTTATTGCTGCTTGTTGTTGGGAATTTTTTAACATTTTACCTACCTACATTAATTTTATGATCCTAATAACGATATGAAGTCACTGACTATAGTTTGCGAATTGGTAATGGTGCATTGTTATTATGATTGTTATAATCTTTTTGTTCTGCAAACGTTTCATGAAAATTGAAAAGTTTCTGACTTAGATGATTTGTACTGTGTTTCGTTTCGTTTGTTTTCGTTCACTGCTTGAAATAGACTTATGACATGAACACTTTTGTACGTTTACTTTATAGGACCGTAATTATCCAGAAATTTAAATTCAAATACTCTGCGTTAGATCCAACGGAGACCTATACTGTCACATACCAATGTATTCAGAATCTATGGTGATCTTAAAAAAACGATCTCAACTCCGCAGTTAACAGTTGTTTTTTAACGAAAAAAATTAAAGTTCGGTTTAAACACTTAAAAAGAGAATTTTAAATACCCGTCACAGAATAAAACTCACTTGAGTAGTTTTATTTTTTCTCAGTTTATGTTCCTTTTATCAGAGCTTTTTTATTGAGTCCATCTAACAAATGTGTGTAGAATTTATTTGTTTAATTAACCGAACACATTTTTTATGAGGTCAGAATTAAATTTTATTTAAAAGGTTATGATAAAAAAATAAATAGAATAATAATAATTAATAATAAATAGAATTTAATCCGCCTTATTGTCAGTGGCGTTGTCGTGTCGTTTTTGTATCGAAAACGACAGAAATACGACAAGGTCTCATTCATTTTACATTGGGCCAATTCAAAGTAGACTCTCATATTGTACTATGTCATATAATTCATATTAATATGACTAGTGACTTTGGACACCTTTTGTTAACAAATTATGTATTCATACAAGAAAGAAGACAAAGAGATGACGCTGTTAAAAATTGTATGTATACAGGAAAGAAGAAAATAGAAAATATTCTCTCTGAGAGGTGAGAAGCGAAGAAATTCTCTCTGAGAGACAGTATGGTTAAAAGTATAACATAAACAATTTCTTATACATAGGAAACAAATGTTTAAAGTCTTATTATTTTTTTTATATGGAAATTACTAACAAAAATTTTATGCGTGCATAAAATAATATGAAATAGTACAAATATGACTGATATGCAACCACTTTGAATTGGCCCATTGTCGTAAATATTACACGGTACCAAAAAATACGAGAACGCCACTGACAATAAGCCTGAATAATAGAAGCTTAACAGTAAAATATAAAAAACCCACATGTTTTTATTTTAATGGCGATTTATTAAATCGCAATGTAAGTGCTTTACAAATTGTAATGATCTGAGAAGCAGCAAGCTTTAGGTATCAATTTTCATTAAATGAGTTTTTTTATGACGGCTTATTTAAACTCTCTTTTTAAGAGTTTTATCCGAACTTTTTTTAAAGTCTTTTTCTCGCTTTTTTTCAAATCTAGTTTTTTGTAAATTTCAAAAATTATCTTCCAACACATCATTGGTAAAAAAAAAATTGACGTGATCCGACTAAACATAACAATAATATAAGCAGTTGAAAAGAGCCCTAAAACATTAAAATTTTTTTTTAACAAAAAAAGCCCTATCTTTAAATGTAAGAAGAAGCAGTGGCGATCCAACTATGAATATGTTGCGCGCCTTAGCGTATGATATGCCTATCTAATACAACTTTATAAAAAATTTAAGATTTACAAGAATTGTTACAGCATTAAATTACTTAGAGAATTTAATAAGAAATTGCATTTAAAAAAAATCGCGACTACAAAACCTTTTTTAAGTTTTTTCTCTCACCTGAAAAGTTAGTAAAATGTTACTTAGGGCTTTTCTATATTAAGGTATCGATATATAGGTTTATCATTCCGTGTAAAATTTTTACAATATTTATTTCCGACCCCAAAAAGTATATATTCTCGGAAAGCTTATGAGTAGGGGAGTAGATTAAGCATTATCCGTCTGCCGTGTCTATGTTGAAATCAATTTTTTAAGTGCCCCCAAAATTGCCAAGACCCGTGTAGGTTTCAATATATCAGAAAAATTTTGGGAGCAGATCGGTAATGGAAATCAGCATAATCTCTCAATAACTTTATGAGATATGAGCAAATAAACACGACTGCCCCTACTTTTCGCTTATTTTTTTCAACTAGAATAATTTATAGACACAGTTGTTGTTATTTTAGACAAATTGGTCACTAATCGGCAAAGTTATAGGCAAAAATTATTTGAAAAAATATTATTCTTAAACATATAAAATTTTTTCAAACTCCTAAATAATTTTTTTAACATGCTTAAGATACCAGATTATAAAACGTTATTTCAGAAATTATGTCTAAGAAAAACTAACAAGTCGGCTTAAGCACCAAAGTGCAACAGCTCCGGTGTTTTCCTAAAATTTACACACGAAAATAGATATTTTTCAGTTTCTATACAACCGAGAGAGCCAATATGGTGATCAAATGAAACGGCTTGAGTATTAAAATATAGTTAGATATGAGAAGCAAAAAGTTGAAGATGGTGTCCTAGATTAAATGGCGAATATATGTTCAGTAGTTACGGCTTTGTTCTTTTAAACACTACAATATTAGTACCAAATAAAACGGCTGTGGTCAGTACAATGTAGTAAACTATTAGAAAAGGTGTAAAATCCAAGATAGCGTCTGAAAGGAAATGGCGGAACAAATTTTGTTTAAATCCAACAATATGGGTATCAAAGGGCTTGAGTAGTAGGTAACTATGCAAAAATTTAATATCAAAGTGGAGTCAGAAATAATAAAGAAAATGGCGTATTCATGAAATTTTAAATATGTTAATGACGGTGAAGGATTTTATCAGATTCGGCACTGCCCAATATAGCGCTCTTACTTGTTTTTTCGTTCAAGTGTCTCCGATTGCCCAACGTATCATTGGTCTCAAGTAGAAAGAGAAGAAAAAAAAAAAAACGCTAAAGACACTTAAATAACTGCTTGTAAAAATGCTATTTTTGATACTATTGCATTTAGTTGAATTGTATTTGTGTAAAATCTATTGGATTCACTGAAAAACTCAACTTCGTTAAAGATACATACAAGTTGAGGCCTTTTTACTTGACCCAGCCTTTGGTTTGATCTAGAACAATTATTGGTCATTGTTATAAATGCTTTTGTCATCTTTAAACAACTTGTAAAACGATTTCCGGTTCTTAAAAGTTTTTCATTATACATTCTAGAAATTTTATTGCTTTTTTGTTGTTGTTTGTTTTCGTCATACAAGAAAAATTGTTTAGTTGTTTGACAGTGACATAATTTCCTTTAATGTTTTGGTAATAAAAAAAATTTCGTAAAACAAAAATGTTAAATGTCTGAAAATTGTTTTTAGCAGTTGCTTAAAAATAAAGTATATACTTATATGAATTTTGAACACGTTTACGTATGGATGCTTAAAAAAAATACACACCATACAAACACCAAAAATATTTCAAATATGTATGCCAACATTAGTATGCAATTCTATTTAAGATCATATTGAAAGTTGCTAAAAATGTCTTTTAATATCGAATAGATTGAAACTGAAACACATATTGGCCCCCAAAAAAATTTTCTTTACATGTACAGGGTGACAGAGCATTTTTTTTTTGAAATTTCAAATTATGCGGGTCTTAATATTGTGGTGACATTAGGTCTAGAATTTCAATGGTTTTGGGACAATGCTTTACGGGACACGCATTGAGATCAAACGTTAAATATATGTATGCATTCATGTATACTACATATGTATGTATATGGAATAAAAAGGAAATGTATGTATGTTTGTAATTCTCTGTAACTACTCGTGTGATTTCTAATATTGTTTTAAATTTACCCCCTGAACGGACATGTGCTATATATATTCTTGTATTTTAAGTGGGCGTGGTACCTCCCATAGTTCGACAGTAAAAGAACGATTCAATATAAATTTGTTCACTGAAATAAAAAGACATATGAAGTACAA
Source organism: Phyto melanocephala (assembly GCA_941918925.1). Taxonomy (NCBI): domain Eukaryota; kingdom Metazoa; phylum Arthropoda; class Insecta; order Diptera; family Rhinophoridae; genus Phyto; species Phyto melanocephala. The sequence continues at coordinate 136,116,026 of OW799234.1, read as the reverse complement.
TATGTACGTGAGTAGATATGTTGAACATCTGTCAACATTTTGTTGAAAATTCTAATTTTTATTTGAGATATGTTGTAAGCATGTCCACAAACTAAGAAATAAAAAAGAAACATGTATCTTACACCTCTTCAATTGTTGACAAATAGCAACAACTACGCTTGTATTACCCAATCCAGGTTTTAACAAAAAGCTTTTTGTTTTAAAATAACGTGTGTCAGTTTTAATTTGCCTCTGTACGAAACAACAGCTCTATGGCTCTAAACGCATATGCCACATTAAAAACATTAGATATTGTACATATGTACATAAATATTAACTTAGTCAGTCCAACAAATAAGTAAATAAAAAATAATTTTATATTGTTAAAACAAAAAGTAATAAAAAGGTGATACAAAAAAAGTTGCAAAGTATTCATTTGAAGTTATTTTAATCAGGTGTTATTTATATGACGACTTCATACAAACAGAAAAGAAAATTAAATAATAAGAGTCATAACTGTTCAAATTAAACCATCAAGAATAAAATCCAACCCGACAAAACAAATGTTGTGCGGTGGTAGTGGTCGTAGTGTTTCTTTTTTCTTTTTGTAATCTGCATATTGTGTTTACGCATGCGTACATTTTTTCTTGGCATAACATTCGGTTGACAAAGTCGCTGGGTCTGCACAATTGTTCGTTATAACGGTTATAGTTCCGTTTTAAATTAAAAACAAAAGTCAGCAAATTTATTTTACGTACATACGTCTTATAATTGCCCCGTGCTTTTGAGTTTAAAATTCCATACAAAAAAATATTAAACACATACATACATACCTACTTACATTGTACATATACGTAAATTCATACATACATAAGTACATACACACCATATGCAGGTATATTCTTTTATACAAATAAAATACAGTGAGTGACATTGGTCAACGAACTTTAGTCAAGTCAACATTTAAAGTAATTTCCATTATACTACATTTATGTACATACATACTTGTTCAAGTGTACGCTCATCTATAAGAAAGAAATTAAATATTATCTGTCGTCTTAAATATCATTGTCTATCCACCAGCACACACTCTAAAGCCATTATCCTTAAATTATATGTTTGATGAAAATGTTGAAATATAAATATATTCCTACACATAAACTTAGATCACAATCACAAAATCCCACACCGGAGCCAACACCACGATTAAGCACAAAAACTAATACGACCACCTGTTCTTCTGCCTCAACAACAACACCCAATAACTCGTCTTTACAAATTTTGCAAAACTCCAGTGACTTTTACGGCAGCGTCAATTCATTGCATAGCAGTAATACAACGCCTTACAATCTTTTGCGAAATTCTGACGTTAGATTATCAAATAATTCGCTCAACTTATCAGCTGGTGGGACAATAAGATCTCGGAAATCAAGAAGAGCTCCGCTGCCACCAGCTCCCGTCAAAGAGCTATTTCCGTCAAGCGAAACTATTAATAGCAGTTCAAAGGCATCCACTCCCAGCTCGAGTACTATTTCGTCCCCAAAATCCGCTCGTAAAAAGAGACCTGCTCCGGCTCCACCAAAGCCAGCCAGGCTAGAACCATCACAAGTTCCAGAAGTTCACGTGGATACAATAAGCACGCAGCCAAAAAACTTGAATAGTTACCCTCTGCAGAGTGAATTGGACTCGAAGTTATCCGACGAAGAGAAAGCTTTGTTGGAGGGTAAGACCTTGCAGTCACTGCAAAGTAACAAATCAACTTTACCACAGTCACCATCAAGCAGTCGAAGCTCTAAGCGATTAATACCTCTGGATAGAGAGCTACTTGAAGAACATGGTTCGCTGCAATATGTAGAGCATGGAGGCGTTAGTCAGAGCGATGATTTAAAACGGCAGAATCAACAGAAATCTTCAGTAGTGCAAGAGGAAGAGGAAAGTGTTGTGTATCGTCGTCTCTTAATACCTCAAAACTTGGAAACTCCAACACATGAGCAAAACCCCCTTATAGAGAATCTAAATAAAACTCCGTCTCTTGGAGAAAGACAGTTAGAGAAACTTAAAGACAATAAGGAAGCGAACAATCGAAACCGGCAGTCTCAAATCTCAGTTACCTCGTCAGGGGGCGATGACAACGATCCTCTATTTAACAAATCATCACATGGAAAATGGAAGCGTCGCAAGGGTCCTGCCCCGGCTTTACCCATACCTCCTCGTAAAATTTTACAAATGTTGCCGCTACAGGAAATTAAACACGAACTGGAGATAATCGAGGTTCAACAGCAGGGTCTAGAAAAGCAGGGTGTTGTTTTGGAGAAAATGATACGAGATCGCTGTGAGGGCGAGAATGGTGAACCATTAAATGCTAACGGACTATCAGGTGAATACAAAGATTCTGCTTCCGGTTCATCGTCAGCGGATAATTCTAAAGAAGTTGAAAATTTAATTTTGCAACTTTTCGAATTGGTAAATGAAAAAAACGAGCTGTTTCGTCGTCAAGCCGAACTCATGTACTTGTAAGTATTGACACTTTGAATATTTTATATTGATTTTCAAATTTAATTTCCTTGTCAAATAGGCGCCGACAACATAGACTGGAGCAGGAACAAGCAGATTTGGAATATGAAATTCGAATTTTAATGGCCCAGCCTGAACGTAATAAAACCGATTCGGATAAAGCTAGGGAAGAGGTCCTAATCGAACGTCTCATTGAAGTGGTTAAACTACGCAATGAAGTGGTCGAGTGCCTAGAAATGGATCGTCTTCGTGAAGCGGAGGAAGATCAAGTAAGTTTCTCTTACATAAATACAGTCGTCGCATAAACCATTCAATATGTATGCATATGTACTTCATATTATAAATGTAATTTTAGAGCATCAAGCAACGTTTAGAGTCTCACATTGCGAAACGTGATGAGGATTCCAAGAACAAAAAAACATTAACGAAGCTATCTAAAAAGGAGAAAAAGAAACAAAAGGAAACGAAGAAGCTTAGTAAAAGCAAAAAACTAGATGCTGATAAGGCATGTATTTAAAACATCATAACGTCTTTACATTTCAAAATGTCTCACCAAAATGTTTCTTTTGCTTTTATCTAGGATGCTGACGAATCTGAATTGTGTGTGGATAAACAGAAATCGAAAAGGAAAAAGAAACTTTTAATCTTCTAATGTTTTGTGCTTGTGTATGTGTGATAAAACAGTTCCACTTTTATATAAGTTTTTAATTTCATTGTTAAAAATATTTGTTTAACTTACCTTGCAAATAGAGCTTCGTTTCAATTCAGTTTAATTTTCAAATCGCTTTTTGAAATTCAAAATTTCATATTAAATATAAAAGTAACAAAAAGCAAAGCGAACATAAATAGCAATTCTGTTTAAGTATTTCTGTTCCCCTATGTTCTGTAAATCAAATCGAAACTTATTTTACAATTTCAAACCGATTTCATTTATTTTAGTGTTCTCCAAAGCAAATCAATTGTAGAATCAAGTAAACAGGGCTGGTCAGAAAGAATTCAAATAAAGACTAGCAAAATGATAACATACGTGGGCTTAATTATGGTATTCGATAGCTATAGAAATTTTACTTGAACGTGCAATTTTTTTAATACTTTTAGTATAGAAATTCTAATAAAAATATGATAAATTCGCAGGCAACCGAATGTGGTAATGTGGCTCCAGTTAGAAAACGTTTTTACTAACTTTATATAATATTTTCGAATTAAAACAGAATAGCAAATTAAAAATTTATTGATTTAGTTAAAAAAATTATCTCAAAATCGACTTGGTTTACAAAACACTGTGGATTATCATTTTTAGCTTTAATTATTTATGTTATAATTAGAACTCGCTATGTTAAGTGGTTTGATAAAGAGTGGAATGTTTATTTTTATCTTAGTCTATCTCTACTTATACATATTCTTACACTGTCATATAATTTCAATATTAGTGTTAACTGCATAGCTATTCATATAACAATTTAATATATGGAATATGGCCATTAGCTTTTATGGTCTTAAAAATATATTTATGTATTAATGTTAAAATATTCCTTTTTTTTTCTTCACTTTATTTTGTTCCTTCAATATCTTTTTATTCTTTAATTTGCATATTTTTTTCATTTGTCTAAAATTGGTAAAGTTTTAAAGGAAATATGAATACCAATTAACAATTTTATTTGTTATTACAAAAATACTATAAATAAATAATCAAGTTGTTAAAAAGAATAATAATTGCTTTAGATACTTATTTATAAGCATCTTTTTAACTTTGCCAAAGGTCTATTGAATAAACGAGGCCTACATAAAAACTGTTGTTAAATTCTAAAACTGATTCCGAAGATGAGGTTAATGTTTAATGTAGGTCATTGTCGAATTCCCTTAATCCCAATACAATAACGTTAACCCCAATCGTTAATGGGAAGTGAAATTTTTGTTCCAATAAAATGTTTATATCCTTCAAATTTTTGTTTTTTCTATGCACAGCTATTACAAATTAAGCCAGCTATCAATGTACATCAAATCCAAATAAGAAAAATAAGTAAAAAAAAAGTGTAAACATCTTTGGGAAGCTTACTCACCATTGGTATTTAGGGAAAGAATCAATTATTAGTTGGTTTTTAAAATGTTGTTTTGTTTTAACACTATAAATATTTGTTACCTTTCATCCAAGGCATATTTATTCATCAGGTAATTGCAGTTTGGAGAGAATTTTTTTGTTTATATTTGTTATATATGAAGTTTGACATTTGAAATAAATTAGAAAAGAGAGAAAATTGTTTTTATTTATCCATTTTGACAGTTGAAACTTAAAATAAGTGATGAAAAAAATAATCAGCTGACGAATCAAGAGTACCTGATGAAAAAATATGGCTTGCTTGCATCTAATATGATTATTTGTTTTCGTAAATATTTAGATGGTATGTAAATTATATCTTTTAATTTGGTTGTTGGGTTAAAGCTGATCTATATGCATTTCACTTAAATTCACCTTGCAACTCACTTCACAAATAAGAATACAATCCTTATAAAACAAATAAGAATCCTGATAAATAAAAAATCGTTCGTTGGTAATCGCATCACTTAAGAACGGCTGCACCGATTTCGCAAACTTTTTTATGTTTGCCATAACCCAGTTAGGTTTTTCCGGCAAGCAAAATAGACTGTGCCCACTTTACGCTCATTTTTTTCTTTATCGAAAATCTGTGTGCTTTAATTTTACCTAATTTGGCATATTCCAATCAATAATTGATGTGAACAGTGCAAAGTGGCATCACTTTCCCAAATACCATACAAAAAACTAATAATTCATTTCAGGAACAATAAATGTTAGAGTTTTTAATCCTGGTATTAAGGCATTTTAATAAAGATTTTATAATTCATACCAATAATTAGATAGTAACAAAAGAGGGGGCATGTTATCTCCCATAAAGAAAAAAATACAATTCTGTGCCAAAAAGGAAAAATTGCTTAAGTCGACATAAGCTAAAATTGAGGTAATCACATCATTGTAGAATTCAGTACAACGCTCAGGCAAATTTCCAACCATTTTGCAAAAAATTACAAGAAGTTATAGCGTAGGAACTCATTTCCTATATTTTTGAAAAGAACAATATCATTTGGAATAATAATTTATTTTAAAATTATTATTAGGCTTAATATACTAAAATTCTTATAATAGTCTCTTAAAGGAAATCAACCAAAAATTTGACCCCGCTTGAGAACAGAAAATTTTCTAATTTTATGCCTTCGCAAAAAATATCGTTACTCTTTTTTGAAGATCGGTTTGCTTTAAATATAACTTTTAGAGTATAGAGAGTAAATCTGTATCAAAATAAACTAAACATGTGTAAGATATAACTTATATTCAAATGTTCTTACAAAGGTTTTTCCGCGTTTTTCAATATTTTGCACTTGTCCTTTGGATTTTTTTTTCATACTTTATTAGTGAGAAGCTTGACGCGGAGGAGTTCATGTGAAATTAAAAGTATTAATAAAGGGTCCGCCAAATAACTTCTTTTATTGAAAATGCTATAAAAAAAAGTGAAGCATCGGCTGTGTGGCACGTACCGCCGTCATGTTGAAACCAAATGTTGCCAATATCCTCCTCTTCAATTTTTGTGAACAAAAATTCGTTTAACATTGCCCGATAACGATCGCCATTGACTACGGCCACTCTTTGCACATTTTCGAAGAATAATGGCCCAATTATGCCTCTCGACCAAAATCCGCACCAAACAGTGACTCGTTTTGAGTGTTTTGGCTTTTCGACAATTTTGCTTGTTTACATACCCGCCAAGATCAAAATGAGCTTCATCTGAAAAGATGTTTTTTTTTTTGGCAAAATTGCCATCTTCTGTGAGTCGATCGCAGGCCCACTTAGCGAAGCATTGTTCAAGCGTATACACAACCATATTCGTTCAGCGGAAGGATAAAACTAATTATCTGTCAAATCAGACATGAGCACTAGTTGAAAAAAAAAAAAAAACGTGATTAAAACTGTTTTTTTTTTGTAAGCATTGTTCATACAATAATTGTAGTTATTTTGCGATGGACGTTAACATGTTTTATGGCAAAAAATCTGAAAATATTACTGCTGCATTTGATAATGCTAAAAGTAATAGTCACAAGAATTTTGAATTTACCATAATTCCTCCAAATGCCGATCGCGAAACAGATGAAGAAAAAATTAACGAAGGAAACTTATTACGCAATGATTTTCCGCACGATATTCTAGGGGAGTTAGAATTACTTGAAGATAGCGACAGCGATGGTGATGAAGTCCCACTTTCAGATTTAAGGAAATCGATGCTCATCGGGTCATCGGCAATAAAATGTGAAAAATACCCAAGAATATGGATATTCCGAGCTTTAGATCTTTTAAAACTTTTAATATGTAATATGAACCACCGACCATTTATTTCCAATAACATGCCAAGAAATCGTTTGCAGGAAATTAAACTCTACTTACATCTTTCTGGCAAATTTCGATTGGATTTAAGCGATAGAATGACGAAAATTAGACCGCTGTCAAAAATGTTGTGTAAAAAATCTTGCCAATTCGAATACATGCACCAAATTCTCTCGATTGACGAGTCAATGCTAAAATATGTATTTCGGTGGACATTCGGCCAAATAAATATTGGATGTTAACCAGTAGTTGGGGATAATTGTATCAGTCGAATTCGATGGATTAGTGAGCTTTGTAACGTTGCAATTTGCGTAGAATACAAGGTGGTACTAATAATAGTTACTTCAAGTTTTTCTTATCATCAAATTATAGTTTTTTTACGTTTTTTTAACGTAATAAATATGTATGTATGTAGACACTTACTTACATGCATGTTTATACTTAAATCTCAATTAAACAATCATATTTTACCTAAGACAAAATTAATAACTGCCTGTTCAACGATGTCGAAAGAAAACCCAAGCGAAATTTCATTCCTACAAATACGTTGAAAACAAAAACAAATTTTTAGTTTTTGTTGTTGTTTTCAATATATTTGTACGAATGAAAATTCGCTTGGTTTTTCTTTCGACATCGTTGAACAGGCAATAAATATTTTGTTTTTGTTTTTATTTTATTTTACACTTTTTTTACTTACTTCGACAAACAAACGACAACAAACGAGTTGTATTAGGTGACTTTTAAAGTTTAATTTTATTTATTTTCCATGTAAAAAATGTGTCAGCTTTTTAATATTTTTTTTTGTTGCTAAACAAAACTTTTTTTAAACATTTATTTTTTTTAAAAGATTTTTTTCGAGAAAACAACTATTTGATAAATTGTTTAGTTTCTGTAAATTGTAAAGGTTATTGCATCTTAGCTAATTAAGTTATAAAACATCATTAAATATACGAAATTTTATTTTACCAAATGTCGTATCAAATAAAGTCGACGCCGCATTTTCAACGTATGCTAACAAAGAGCAAACAAAATGGCCAATTACAAATGCTTAAGGAAGAGTATGACCGTTTAAACATCTTCAGCGAACATAATATCGAAATGAAATTGCGTAAAGTACGTTTAAAAAGGTTGTTTATGGAAATCGAGGAAATTAATAAATGTGATTTCCTAAATCGTCACCAAATTCATCACCCAAAGGAGGGGCCAACAAATATTGATAGAAAACGCCTAGAACGCCTGAAAAATGCTAGAGATCTGGGCAAGCATTATTTACGACGTAATTTAGAAGCAGCAGCAAAAGGAAATAAAAAGCAAATGATGACGCCAAACCAGAAACTGATAGTGGAACAACCAGAATCAGTTTTCTCGAAACGTACTAAATATGGCAATAACATTTCTGAATGGAATATTCAAAAAATTAAATTAAGAAAGCGCAAAGAAGTCAAATTTGATCGCAGCAAAACTAATAATAATACAACACGATCTAATAGCGAATCATTCATTGATTTCAAACCGCCACCATATTACAGCGAAAATACCTCACAAATCAATAATGTTTGTTATTTGTCGAACGATTCGACTACAAATGATGTCATTCCTACTGTTTTAACTTTAAGTGAAAATACTCACCTAATTGATATTGTAAATTGTGATAAAGCGCATGAGAAAATATTGATAAGCAACGATAATCTGCAACTCAAACTATCATGTAATCCAATAAGCATCGACCGTGATAAGTTTGAGAACACACCAATTACGGACTCGTATATTACGAATGTTTTAAACACTGATGTTAATACACTTGGAGACGAACAGCTGAAATCAAATGCGAGCGACAATGATTTCAGTAATACATTTCCAACAAACCCAACAGCCGAAATCCCAACTTGGACCCCTGTAAAACCATTTGAATATGATATTAAAAGAAAAAATACATTCGAATTTAGTGTTGGAAAGATCCGCCAACTTTTTGAATCCCAAAATAAGTAAAAAAAAAACTGTCTAATCGGCATATTTGTAATCTTTAATCTTAAATGAGGATATCTTTTTCTAAACATTCACGGTTATCATGAATTTCATTAAACATTTGAATAATAATTTTTTGTTTACATGGAGTTTAATTTCGTATTGTCAATTCATGCGAATAAAATGGAAAAACTTTATGAATAATTTTCTTTACAAATCGTCTAACTATTTAACATGTGAGCTGTTCAAGATAGTGCGGATTTATTTTAAAGCAGATAAAGTCGCAAGTGTGGAATTTTATTCATGATAATCGTGATTGTATAAATTCAAATCTTAACAAGTGAAAGAAAATCAAATAGAATCATAAGAAAATTTACATATTTTACAAGTCATTTTAATTATCGTAATAAATATAATGGAATGGAAGTTTAAAATTTTAATTTTTAGCTAATTTCTTTCTTAAAAAAAAAACGTAGAAAATGGACAGTGTTACAGTGTTTTCAATTTAATTTTTAAGTGATTTAAGACTGATCCAAAAAGTGTTTATGTGCTACTTAAGCTATATTCACATTAGGAAAATATTTGACGAAATGAGCGTAAGCACTGAAATGTATTTATTTTAAGCTCTAATATATAAGAGTTTTGTTTCCTTGAAGTAAAAGTAAAACCAAATTAGATTAAATAAATAATTTTAAAAACTGGTGGCTACGCCTGTTTGAGGAAATATTTGCTTAAAGCAAACATAGATTTATATAAGTATGTACTAGAGAGCTGAGCAAAATGTTCTGAAGGTGTGTATTTTATTACATACTAATTCTAATCACTATATTTTAGTGTAAATGCAAAATAACAAATCAATTCTATTCTCACTATAAAAACAAATCATTCATCACTTGAAAAGATCTTATAAACCGCTTTGTTAGTGTTTGTGTTTTAAAAGAAAGTAGAATATCAAAGCAAGACACGACAACGAAATAAAGAAACGGTAAATCATAGGTCACAAGTAGAAAGGTCATAATTCGTATTTTGTACGACATTGAGTTTTTCAGTGATTCCAATACATTTCACACGAATGCACTTCGTCACAAATATTTAATGCAATAGCAATTTTAGGAAATAAAATTAATTAAGACAATACAGTTTCTGTCATGTTTTTACCATCACTTGTAAATTGTTTTTACCATCACCTGTAAATTGGTAAGGGCCTTTCTGCCTGTGACCAACGATATACAAGAAATTGAAAAATTATTAAGCCACATCTTTTCTAAATAATTACATTTAGGGCAGTTTAAAGAGAAACAATTTCTTAAAAGCGAATATTAAAAATTAAAGTCTGTATGCAAGTTGTTTTTCGGTCTAGGTCTGCTATCAAAATATTTAAACATGTTTTGAAAGTTCTATTGAAGTTTTGATGTTTTGTTTCAGTTTTCTTCTATTTTTCAATGTTTTGATCGTAAAGAAAAACAAAATTATATAGTTTTTGTAGACCATAAGTATGTGTTTTATAATGTTTATGTTTTTAATGATATTCTTCTTATGCTTGTGCCATCACATTTGATAAGTTCACCTCAAGACTAAAGACAGTCGAATGTGATACAAGATTTGTATCATACTGTTATGGCTCAACTGACAAAATCTCTGAAATAACACATGTTAAGATCGAACTATAATATGCATGATCTGGCAAAACGAAATGATAAGGTGTGGGGTTCAACTGGGGACGTGCCATACCATAACACCAAAGCCATAACCCTACTTTAATCAATTAGTGTTGCCATATGACTACATAATCGTTTTTCTTCATATTTAATAGTTTGTGTACATTGAGAAGTTATTTTTGCTGCAAGTTTGATTTTTCTAGAAGACAGAAAGAGAAGCACAGATATTTCTGTTCTCATTTTTCTCTCGTGTAAAACTGAATCTTGTTGCAAGAAAACTTGCTTAATGTAACTTCTGCTTTAGCCCTGGATTGCATAACAAAGTATTGTGTTTTTTTTTTTTAATTAGATTGATTTTAAAAATACATTTATTTAATTTTAGCGGGCATAGAGTTACAAGCACAGCTGTAATTTTTTCTTTTTTAAATATTCTTTTAGACTATCTGTGTGAATGCGTGTTTTTAAAAACAGCGACATCTATCAATTGGGCATTCAGAACCGTAATTTAGGCATGCGTCCATGCAATAAGTATCAGCACCGTCTTTTCCCTCTAGCTCTCCAATGGCGACACAATCGTTTCTATGGACAAATTAAAAATGTTGAATAATATTAATATTGAATGTTTATCATGCATTGACTTTGACGATACTTACGGACAATGACATGCTGTCTCTGGACAATTTGGTGGATAACGTAAGCAATTTGTTTCGCACCACTGATCCATTCCAGGTAATCTTCGGAAAGCCTTAGATGCAATACATTTTTGGTCCCTGCAAATAAGGCATGATCCAAAAACCAACAAAATAAATATTTTAACCCGTAATATTTGCTCAATTCACAACCTGTCGTAGGAGTCGTAGGTTGTAAGAAATTCGATTCTATGTTTTTAATGAATTAATACGGCGATAGTACTTAAGCAGCTGTGATGTATTGATACGACATTCTACCAAAGTGTAAAAATGTTGAAAGTGTTGTATAAGATATTAAATCCATCGTCTGCAATAGATTGTGAATTGGGCAAATGTATTCAACATTACATTCACTTATTTCTCAGGGTTTTTTCTTTTGAAATTAAGTATTTTGAAATTTCAAGGGTCTTAAAAAAGAAGCTTCAAAATTGTCAGATTGACTTAAGTCAATACACCTATGAAAATTAAGTATTTAAAACGTAAAACGTATTAAACAAAAGAAAATAAAAATTTTTTTTTTTTAAATAATGCTTAACAAATCAAAAGGCCGTCAGTCAATAAAAGTTGAGAAGGAAAATACAAATATTGAGCTGCGAAGAAAATCAAAAAATTTCGCTACAGGTGAGTCTTTATAATAGACAATGAAAGAAATCTACACACGTACACATCTATGCATGTATGTACATAAGTATGTATGTATGTATGTGTATACATTTGAATCTTGAAATTCTTTAGATGATCAACTAGTTAAGAAAAGAGAAACTCTATGGGATCGTTTGAGTAAAGTGAAAAAAATTCCTAGCTCTGCAAGCGTCTTGGAAACAAAAGGGTCCCGTCCAAATCTGACTATTAAAACGGCACAACGTTTACAGGGTAGCAGACAAACATCATTAAATCGATCGGCACAATTGGTGCGAAAGCCATTATCACCAACTGTCAGTTCCATAAATAAACGTTCAAGCATACCCAAAAAATTATCCTTTAAAAAGCCAATAAATGTAACAGAAATTGAAAACCAAACATATTTACATCTAGTGTCTGATGTTAAGGATATAATGACTGTTCGAAGTCTAAGTGACGAGTCAAAATCCTCATCAGACATTAGAGTATGTTTTCGCAAAAACGTTAACACATCCAATGAACGTCCACTATACAGCGATAATCAAGACGATAAGACTTCGGAAGATTCGAATGAAGAATATAAATTGGCTCCGCTAATGAAAACGAGTTCATACTCTGAACAAGTCACACAAAGCAGTGCGAGTTTACTAAATAATGTTTGCGAGTTTTTGCAGCACAACGATATTACAATGGCTTTGGAAGACATGGAACTTGTAAAAGATGTAATTAAATCCGACAACAGATGCAGAAATTTGAGCAGAGATCCCAAACTCTTTAAAGATATTTTGAAGACACAGTTGAGAAAGATTCTCAAGCACGAATTTGCTATTCAAAAAGTTTTAGACAATTTAGAATCCGCAACCAGTGTGTGTGTGCAAGAAAGACCTAACATTGAAACGAACAGAAGCATGAATAAAATTGTCAGTTATTCTGGACAAAATAAAGAAACTCAAAAATATGAAGTCGATGTTATATTCAAGAATGTTCCGTCGTTAGATAAGGAAATTGAAATTTTAAGAGCTTTGGGTGAAAAACTGGAAGCTACTCTGAATAGTACAACATCTCATATCAGCCGTCGAGGTGTCGAGTTGCATGCACCAATTGACACCACAAACAAATCCTTGCCAACGATGGCAGTAGAGAAAAAACCTGTAAAATTGTATCGAAAATATGAAACATATAATCCAATGGTTGAACACAATGCCCAGGTTTCAGTTCAGCGAATTGGTATTCGTCGTGATTTCGGCATCGTACATGAATTTTGCATGACTAAAAAAACAATCGTTGAACTAAAACGAGAATCTAATCGTCCATTCTATATACCAAGATATTCCGAAAATATTCAATTGGTAAGAACCACTTTTGGAAAGCTTAAGGAAGATCCGGACGAATTGCTGCGTCATGTAAAGCCCAAAAATTCTCAAACCGCGTTCAATGTATTGGAACAAGATCCAATATTTTTTAACTATGTTCTTTGTAATAAAACTCCTAGGTTCTCAAACATTCCAAATGCTTTGTCCGGAAACTGTGATCAATTCGAGAAAAGTGAGCTCATAATCAAACAAGCCCTTTGCGAGAGTACAAATGCAAATTGTAATGCAACTGAAGAGCATAAAATATCTCTTAATGTTGATAAAGATTCCAATGGTGTCGTGGATCGAAACTTGTTTCAACCCGAATCTATGGCAGACGTCGATAGTAAACCGTGCAAGGCACATAGTGGCATTTTATTGCCTATAATTCGGGGCAAACAGCGCAGGCGTATAAGACGTAACATAACGCCAATGCCAATCGATGACTACATTAATCCAAAGAATGGACTGTTCAAAACGATTTTAGTGGGATTTGCACAAATGTCTGTGTTCATAATATTTATTATGGCTTTAACATATCCCGATATCAGATGTTAAAACGCTTCATTATTATTTTTATTATTTTTTTCTTCTAAACGTTATATCTAACAATCCTTTGTGCGACTATTTTCCCTTGTGTGTGCCCAAGTGATGAATGACGTAGACGGAAAAAAAAAAAATACGGAGGTTGAATTTTTCGCACTACATCTTGGATGTTAATAAATAATTTAGCTTCAGTAATATTTTTTTTCAAACTAATGACTTATTGCTTAAATTTTGTAAATTACTTTTAAATTTTTAGTTTCAATAAATGCATTAAAAATACTTAGGATGTTGTTGTATCTTGTTGAAAAAGTGTTTGTTCGACTTGTGTAGAATGTGATAAGGGTTGGTTAAGCGGATAATAAAATATTTACAATGACACCATTACCACAATTAATAAATAAATAATTTTATATTGCACATTGATGGCGAAATGTTGACGACAGCCCACAACTGGCATGTTCGTGCTTAATTCAGTTGTGAACGTCATTAATGTTTTTAAGTTAAAATTACTTTAATTCTATATCGGCATCACTTTAACATCAATTAACATCAATTTGGTAGAGTCTAGCAGTTATGTGATGGCATTGCCTGTTTAGCACATCTCTAACATCTGGAACCAACAACAAAGGCTTGTCAACTCAAAAACGACAACGATATCGACAACTAGAATAAAGGTTTTTATTTTTATCCAAATAGTGGAGAGACCTTGTAAATCTTAAAACTATAATAACATGAACTTTTTTCCAAATTTTGCTGAGCTTCTAGGGGCTAATGAGGGTGCCGAAAGAGTTTTTTTCTTTGTCGTAAGTGGTTACTTCCGAACAATATAATCAAACAGATTAAGCCATAATATTTACAACTTCCTTAGTAAATACATACAGTATTCATTCAGATAACCTCGTCGCGACAGGTGGTCGGGATGCACAATGTCAAAATTTTTAGAAATCGCCTTGATTTCATTTATTTATGCAGTGATGGAAAATGAAATTTTAGTTTCGGTATTGAACAATGAGCTTAAATGTGCCGAATTTATTAATATTTGTTGCTTTTGCATCATTTATAATGTGTTTCATAAATAGATGTCCCTTTTTAAATCAAATTTTTTTTTTCAAATTAAACAGATTAAACAACAACTTTTCAAACTTTTCGCCTTGACAAAAAACATTACTTAAGAGATGCGATTTTGGAAGAGCTGTGGGGTTACCCTGTGCTGACACAAGGTATCTTTTAAATAAATGATTGAGAAGATTTGGTTCTCTGTGGTTTAGTAAAACATATTTATTACCATTTATTTTGCAAATAAAACCACTGTGCGGCTAACTGAATTTATCGTTAATAAAATGTGATACTTGATCTGAATCTGAATAATTTTTCGCCAAACAGGTTGTTTTGCATTACAATATCGTTAGCAAAAAGTTCAGTGAATAATATTGTTCATGAAAAATTTAAAAATATTTTGAAAGAAGTCGTTAAAGACAAATAGGTATGGCTTTCAAAAATTACAGTTACAGTTTTATATGCACATTTCGATTTTCTTTTTATTTGCTTTAAATGATTTTATTAATAAGAAAAACTATTAAATCTTTAACCCTAAGCCATATACGATGTACGCCAACATTTTCGATATACATGTGTAAAAGGGCGCTGCTCCTATTCGTATTCGGTTGTGTGACAATTTTTGAATTTTTTTATTGTCCCATTTTTAATTGGTCATACCTTTATTTTATTGAACCATTTAGGAAAATTTTTTGCTTAGTTCAAAAGTAAACAATCGTAAATATGCGTAAGTAAGTGGATGCACCCAGTTGGCCATGTCTTTAAGACATTCTCAACAATGGTTACAAAACAATGTTAAATCGTGGAAGATATAGTGATGTCGCGACGGCTAAAACAAATAGTGGACGACATGGTTACGAATTCACACATGACTATATAATCGACATGTCACTTATCTTGTCATCGACGCTGTATTAGCGACTGTACTTACACAGATCAGCTGAGTAATTTTTCGCTAAATAGTCGTTAACGAAGTATTCCAGTACCAGTATCGTTAGCGAAAAGTCCAGTGAAAAATTACAAATCGTCTTCAACGAAATCGTTAGAAGCAACGTTGTCAACAGCGATTTTTCCAACTGGGTATGTATGTATGTGTGTATGTATGTATATGTGTATGTATGTATGTGTATGTATGTATGTGTGTATGTATATGTGTATGTATGTATATGTGTATGTAAGTATGTATGTTTCTATATTACAATAACAAAAGACATTAAAAATATATTACATTTATTTTTGTTTGTGTTCTTGTGTATTTCTGAGAAAAGCTTTCGATTTTACAGCAATTAGTTTTTTTTATCTACAAAATATTGACTATAACTATTTTACCTTGTTTTGTATTGTATTTAAAGTGAAAATATTATAATTAACAGCAAACAATAAGTGATACTAATAATTACCTATTAAATTAAATTAATTAGAATAAAGCAACTTGTAACCATGTTTAATAATTTTGTTTTTTATTGACACTATGTATGTGTGTATTTTTTTTTTACAAATACTTATGCAAAAATAATTTGGTATAAAATTTATAGCGGTGCTTATTTACATCTTTGGATGTGTGTAAATATAGTAGCGTGCAATTATGGAGGAGTATGCTTGCACACATATACACATACAAAAGTTCATATCGAATGCTTAATGCAAAGGAGCTCAACTCAAAAATTTGCCAACTAATTTTTATGGCATCAAACAAGTTCCAGTGCATATTTCTACTGTAAAATATTATTTTCCAATACTCCCTTCTTTTACTGGAAAAAACATTTTATGTCCATTATTATGTTACGAGTATTTGTTGCTTGTCTAGATCCAGCTAAGTCAAATAAAAAGTATTATTACGAGGACTGTTTCTTTAAATGCTAGATTTGATGCATATTTTAAGGTTGTATTTTAAATTGTGTTCCTTAAAATTAAAGGAGTAATTTAAATTTATTGTATTAAGGTTGCACACTTATTGTATTAATGATATCAGTGGATAAGCTGCGAAAATGTAACTTAAAATTTTAAGGAAGTCTAGCACACACCTCCCTTACAAAATCAATAGTTTTCGCGCATATCCAGATAATACCTTCAAAATAACAGTTTGCACAGTTGCGCTTGAAATCAGCCAGAAAAGAACATTAGGCATGGCACCTTGAATATAATGGAAATATATTTTATACAAGAGAACTATTACATCTGTAGTCGTAAAATTTAGTTTGTTTCAATTCTATCTCATTTGTCTTATTTCCACCAAAAACCGATACGACCGGAGCTTTGTCCGCTCCTTCCCAAAAGAATCATTATATGATTAATATGTATAAAAAATAAATTTTACTGTTTTCAATCCTAGGATCAAATAAGAGAACGTGCTGAGATTACACTATCCCCCAACAACCACCATACCCAAAAATACATTTAATATCATTTTGAGAAACTGTAATCTCTATTTGGTTTAAAGATATAAAGTGCTTCTTTTAATAACAATTTCCTTATTAGAACTTAAAATGGTAAGGATCGGAGAAGGGGCAGTGATATCCACATACGAATGAAATACGATTTATGGCAATTATTGCAAATCTTTAAAATAGTGGCAGATAATATTAAAATCTATTTCGTAATGAATGAAATGCAAAAACTTTGTTTGGTCCAGCAAAGCGGTCCGGGTTCTGCTATTCAAAATATAAAAATATTAAAATTGAAATTAGTTGTTCTCAAAGTATGTATTTAAAAAATAAAAATATGCAGTTTCTGGCCTCTCCTCCATATGTATGGTTTTTTGAGTTGTACCCCTTTAGTATTTAGTATGCGATATGAACATACATATATTTATGTATATGTCTCTATGTATGTATTTTTATGTTTGTATGTATTGAAATAAGTATAAATGTTTGTATGACTTAGAACCTGTTACAATTTGACTAAGTACTAATAATAATAAGCAATTTATTACAAAGCAAAATAATGTTTCTTATTGTAGGAATCACAACATTGTATTTATGTGTGTTTGTATGTATGTATGTAGTATATTAGCATATTAGTGCCTTGAAGAATTTCTACAAAAAGCAAAAATAGATTTTTATGTTTTTATATGCAAATGTAAGTAAGTAAATATGTAAATATGTATGTACAAGAGTATAAGCAGTTGTTAATACTAACTAGTAAATGGTACACTTACCTAACGATCAAGGGGAAGACATTTTTGTCCTCGGGAGCTCTGTAATCTCGGTAGTACAATAAATAAGGGTTTTTATTGTTAACAAATAGAGGAGGTAAACCTCCGCCAGTATTTGAAACAATCGCAATATCAGCACAGTTACGGAAAGTTTCTTTAAGTTAGAGTGCAAGCGTCAATTGAAATCTTTTTAAAAAGATAAGCCATTAGAGATATATACCTGCTTTACCACAGCCCACGGCTTCAGTGCCGTTTGCACATGTTCCCCACATATTTGCAGTGTAATATGTCCACTGCAAAACACACTGAGTGCATGTAATATAGGGTGGCAGGCGTACACTATAACGAAAAATGTCCTTCTTCTTGGTATCACGTGGAATGAGAAAACGATGTTCTCGACTGCCCGATATATAAAGGGGATAACGATCAAAGCAATCTTGATTGGCTTCCTTGCGAGGATTATTATTTGGGCACAAGTACATTTCAAAGCGTCCATAATGATTTGCAGTCAACTCCACCTCAACATCAATTTCCTTAATAAGAAAGAAAATTTAATAAATAAAAAAATAAAACAATCCGATACGATATAAAAAATTACCTGACCGGATGAATAATATCTTGAAATAATGCCTTTAGCATACTCTCCGCCAGCTTCATGCGGCCGTGGAGTCCTTAAGTGGTATGCATCGCCACAAACTCCGCATTTGCCTTGATTTTGTTGCCATTGCACTGCGTAGCCACCGCAAAATAATTCATTATCATTATAATTTACAGGATTTGGATAGCCAAAACGCCACATAGCATTGCGAGCAGGTGGATCCATTAGACGACCATGTCCAGAGACCAGAGGTGTTAGCAGAAGACTGCACAATGCGCTCTAAAATGAACAAGTTAAACGCTATTTTCTATTGCGACACAAATAACCAGAAATACGACTGCTTACCATCAATATTGAAAGTGTCATTCTAGCTAATCTGCTCAAAAGGTATTCAAATCTGAAAGCATTAAATGTATACACATGTTTAAGTATAAGTTTAATTTTTAACAGTCTCCTCGTTTCATAGCGATGTCAGTGTAAAGAGAATCTTCAATCTACTTAAATAATAACGATTTCCATTAAAATGTTATGCAGCTGATACATATTAAATACGATTTTAAAATGTTTACAATTCGGCATAAATTACGATGTAATGAAGTGAAAACAACAAAATAGTTGTTTAGCATAAAACAAGGATGACCAACAACTAGCTAACAGTAGAAACGCCTCTTCTTACCATTTATTGTTGCACATGCTTGTCTATAAGTTGTTATGTAATAGCAACTATAGAAATAATACTATATTGTCAGCAGCAGCAGCAGATAATGGGGCAGACAGGTTTTAAATTTTTAATTTATCCAATATTTTATTACAGACTTAAGTTCATATTTTTTAAATTTTCTTATTAGAATGAAATTCATTTGTGATAATGAAAGAATTATTTGAAAATTTATATTTTGACCGCCACTATCCGAGTGGTGATCCAGTATTGGATGTAGATATCATCAACATATTTAACTCTACGGTTTTTTGAAGCGAATTAAATTCGGTATCCATAACGTTGCTTTTAACATAGACATTTTCTTACCAGAACGAGTTAAACATACATACATACGTACACTCAATTTATAATTCTGCAATGGGATGTTTTGTATATGTATGTAGGTATTTCATATGAGATGAATGGTGATACAAACAATTGCTATTGCCTGACTACACGTTGTGAAGGGTATATAAGATTCGGCACGGCCGAATAATGTTTTTTATTATCTTTCATATTATCGCTAGTTTTCTCCTGCTCTAGCTATCAAGTAGATTGCAATAAGAGCTGATGAATTTTGCAATGTATTTGCTTTTTTAACATTTTTAGTTTTGTGTGGCCAGGGAACTCCTAGTCAGATGGCTAACCTTGATGTTAGAGAGTAGAGTTTTAAATTCTAGCTTGAGGGCTGCATGAGATAAATAATGATTAAGGGGACATTAAAAGGATGGATTATATCACTCCTGTTGTGACTACTACCGATTAACGTTACTCCTAGAATTTTAAATAGTGTTGTTTTGGGCTGCACAAAATGGGCTTTGTGTAAACCCAGATGAGATAGAACTAGTTATGTTTACCAGGAAATATAAAATAAAGGCATTTAAGAGACCCATACTTAATGGTGTCGAGTAAGAATTGAGTAGAGAGGCGAAATATCTCGATGAAGTCCTAGATAGTAAGTAGTCTTGAAAAATAAATACACAGAAGAGGGCGAAAAGAGGTAGTTACTTCATAAGAACGACGGTAAGTCGTTGGGATATGGAGGGCTGTATGCAGTTTTAGCTGATCTAAGATGTATATGGGGCGGGTCGGATGTCATGTCATCATGTAGGAGAACATCACTTTCTAATAATTCTAGCGTGTTTCAAGCGGAGATACTGGTCATCTATAAAATTTTTATTTTGTTAAAAAATATTAAAATTTTTCGTTATTAAATAAAAAAAAATGTATCCTTTCAATGAAGAGAATTAATTGATATTTTTAACTCTGCTAAAAAATTTGAATATTTATTTTACGTTAAATGATTATTTTGCTTGACGTTTAATGTTTTTTGACGTTTAGCAATTAGAAATAAAAACGATTTAACAAAAATGCACAAATAAATGAATTACAAATATATTGTTAATAATTTGTTATTTTTTTTTTTAATATAAACTAAGTTTATACAATAACCCAGCAAAAATATATTAAATAAAAATTTTCAAGTCAATAGTGCAAGGGAATGTATTCTTCATAAGGAAAGAGCAATAACTCAAGAAACATTGGCTTATTTTCATCTAATATATGTACATGCATTCTAAGCACTTATTACAATAAAGTGCAGTTTATTAATAAATTCATACGATCTAAAATGACACGTTAATGGTAAACTCATTAATGTTTTACCCAAAGTGAACTACTTGATCATGAGTTGAACCCATGGTTTCACTATTTCTTTTGCATGTCTTTTTTTGCTGGTAATTTTTGTAATAATAATTAATAATAATAAAAATAAAATAACATTGTTCTTGTCTAAATAAATGTAGAATTTATATTTGGCTGAAATATAGTTATAAATTGCCAAGTTGAATAGGAGCCAAGTACGTCTGAAATGTTTTGTTTTTATGTAGAATTGCACTAGTTGTGTCTATAATCAACATTCAAATAGTAATAATTTTTTTTGTAGCACACGTATCGTTTATATGCGATTCGAGGGTCATAAAACAACAAAAAAAAAATATGTTAAATGTTTTACGCCATTCTCTTATTTATTTAATAACTAGAAAAGCCCGGCGCGCGTTGCTACGCCCCTTCATGAATTTTAATCGAATTCTAAATATTAATCGAATATCAAGTGCAAGGCTAAAAACTATAACTTTTTCTTTATGAGCGTGGCACTGCCCACTTTTCTAATTACGAAACTGTATAGTCATGACAGCTCAATAAGTGTGCAAAGTTTCAGAAAAATCGGTCCAGTGTAAGTACCTCAAAATGATACCTTTTTTTATGGGCGTGGTACTGCCCACTTTTCTAAATACGAAACTGTATAGTTATGACAACTCAATATGTGTGCAAAGTTTCAGAAAAATCGGTCCAGTGCAAGTACTTCAAAATGATCCCTTTTTTTAATGGGCGTGGCATTGCCCACTTTTCTAATGACGAAAGTGTAAAGTCATGACAGCTCAGTATGTCTGCAAAGTTTCAGAAAAATCGGTTAAGTGCAAGTAGCTAAAACTAATAACTAATTTTGTATGGGCGTGGCCCCGCTCACTTTTCTGATCACGAAATTATTTAGTCATGACAGCTCAATATGTGTGCAAAGTTTCAGAAAAATCGGTCCAGTGCAAGTACCTCAAAATTAAAAATTTTTTAGGGGCGTGGCCCCGCCCACTTTTCTTATCACAAAATTATTTAGTCATGACAGCTCGATATGTGTGCAAAGTTTCAGAAAAATCGGTCAAGTGCAAGTAGCTTAAAATGATAACTAATTTTTATGGGCGTGGCCCCGCCCACTTTTTTCCACCCATAAACACTCCCTGGTATGTGTCCAACAACTTGCCAAAGTTTGAGTCCGATCGGTTTTACAGTTTCGGAGTCTATAGCTAACACACACACACACACACACACACACACACAGAGTTTCACTTTTATATATATAGAAGACTATTAACTTCGTTTTACATTGCAAAAGAAAAACACATATAAGCCCTTCTGCCATATTATCGATGGCTTAATATATAAAAGGCGTATATTGATTTTTAACGATATCGCCTTTTTAACGACTTCTGAGCGTCCACATACAAAAACATCACATGTACATACATACATCACATGTACATACATATGCAAATAAAGACAAATTTATATTCACAAGGTGAGCTAACTGTGTCATAATTTGGAAACATTTTTAAAATGAATAAAAATGTTTAAAGCAAACATTACACAACTTTTAATTAATTTTAAAATTTTAAGCATTTATGACAATACGACATGATAGATAGCACTTCTTGTGAGTTCACATATTATGACTTCTTATGCATGAACTTGTCACATAAAATGTATAAATGTATGTGTGCATTTGTGTACATTATAGAACGTAAACAAAGTGCTAAATACTGTCTTTAGTACTGGTAACTAGAAATCACTGCATTAATTTTTAGTTGCCAGATTGTTTTAAAAACATAACTACAACAATTTTCAGGACATATCGTTCATTTACTTTAATAGTGTTATAATTAAAAATTCACACTTTTAAAATCGAGTACAACAAAATGTTGTTCAGATCAAACTGTTTATAATGATTTAAAAGTACTTTTAAAATTATTAATACATTCAACGTTAAAGCAATTTGTCGCACTGAACGAGAGTGATTAAAATAAAGATTTTCTTTATGTTTTAATACGAAAACCGTTTTCTCAAATAAATCTAAAAAAGTTTATATAAACCTTCTTTACTAATAGTTGGCGAATTAACAAGGTGTCATTACAATCGTATTGTCATAATTTATTAAAATTTTAAAAAGGATCAAAAATGTTGTAATAAACAATACAACACTTTTGATTAATTTAAACATTTTTTAGGAAATTATCACAATCATCATTTAGGACTCCTTGTGAATACTCCAGGTATGCTTTAGTGTTTCAAATACGTAGTTTTATTAAAATTAATTAAAAAAAAAAATAGCGAAATGTTTTTAAACCTTACAAGCCATGTTACTCAAAACTATGTTTTTTGAGTTATGACACTATTGAAGTAAATGAGCGATATGTTATATAGGAACCGCAACCCTATACTTGATTTGGTCTACACATGTTTTTACACATGCTTTCTTAATAAGCTTGTTATCATTGTTTGCAAAATTGTAATCAGTTAAATAAACGAGTTTCAATACTGTGCCATCTGCTGCTTACATATATCGTCGCTTGCATGACAAACTGGTGATAATTGTATTTCCAAAATTGTACAGAAAAATATTTTTTGAAATTAAAGATTAAGTAATTCCACCCAAAGATTTTTCGAATTTTGCAAGCAGTGCAGACTTTATCCCCTTGCCGTATTGCATACATGGAATTGCTTAAATTGTTTGTATTCGAAAGCACAGCACAGCAAAGCAATCTTGGAAGCAGGTAAGCACTAAGTAAGCGATTCTGATAGCGCTTTTTAGTAATGAAGTTTTTGTTGGGATATTAGATCATCAGCATTGGCGTAGGCACAATTTTTTCTTTTCTTTTCCAAATCTTAAACTGAGTTAATTTTATATGTATGTTAAAGTTAAATGGTAAATTATGCAAAACTCTGGGCGGGCAATAATAGAATATTTACACTCATGTTCATCAGCCTGTCGATGATTAATATTTGTATATTTAGAAATGTTTTAAGGGTGCGCCACAGCCAAATCATTAAATTTTTGTTATTCTTTGCAATAACAGAGTTACTTTCTTCATAAAAGGTTTAAGAACTTTTTTTTTAACTTTATTAATATATACAAAATTATTGAAAATTAAAAAAAACTATGAGTACTGGAATAAAATATTTGAAAAAAATTAAGAAAACAGCTTCGTAAAAAAGAAAACTCAAAAAATGTAAAGAAATTGCTTCGCTTTTCCCCTCTGTTACCTATTAAAAAAGAAAGCTTTTATAGGGTCTAATACGCCATTAACCAGTTTATAACCTCAAAAGGCATTTAGGCTGTGAAAAAAAATTTAATATATTTTTCACGTACCTTTTTAGCACAAACATTTATTTATAAGCATTTTGTGCTTTAGAAAAATCCTTTTTAGAAATTTCGTATGTTAAAACACTTCATAGTTTGATTTTTATTTAATTTTGCGCAATCTTGTTAAGGCCATGGGCAATGTCAGCTACGATATGTTGTATCGTTTTAATTGAAAATGTTTATTTTTGAAACCTGTATAATCGACCTACCTGAAATAACGCGAAAAATTTAAAATCATTGACGATGAAAATTAAAGGCAACACATTCGTAAATACATCCCACCAAAAAATTATTGTTCATAAAGAGACAATTTTCTAGGGGAGACGTTATTCTGGAATGACTTGCAATTAGGCAATTAGGCATTTATAATTTGTGATGAGCCACTTCTTAGCAATAATTACAATATTTTAATGTTTATATTGAATTAAAATTAAATAATTTTTCTGGTTCCAAAAATTATTAGTTTTTTTGCTGGGATGCTATAAACAAATTAAAATAAACATAATAATTGATTGCTTTTTGTTCGAAATACATTATCATATACATATGCCTGTATGTATGTATATATGTATGTATGCATGTATGCATATAGAAGGTATTTTAAGTATTGTTTTAATTATTATTTTGTCATCAAATGATCTGAGTTGAAGTGGCACACTACCAATAATTAAAATATAAAAATTAATATAAATAGGTAAGTCTTTTATGAAGATGCACACACACATACATGCAGGTTTAGAATTTGATTGCATTTGATTGATAAAAAATAACTACGTTGACTGTTCCTTTAACGAGATCATCAAAACTTAAATTTAAATATTGTTTTTTTCCAACGATTAAAGTTGTTAATTTATAATTATATTTAGCTGTTAATATATGTACGCGTGTGAGTGTAAGTAAACTTCATGTAACACATTCATACATATGTATGTATGAAGCCAAAAACATACCACATCAATTTGCAGTTATGATGAGAATGAGAAGAGAACAGTGCATTATACGCACACGTGATGCATTTCAAAGTATCCAAATTAAATCAGAAGAATTGTGCGCACATTCTAGCAACCGTCTTGTTTGTTCTGCGGAAAACATTGATGTTGTTCGCTATAGTGTGGCAGAAGAGCCGTCAACCTTGACTCATCATCGTTTTCAACAACTAAATATCTCACGAACATCACTGATGCTAATTTTCAATAGAGTTTTGAATTTACACGATTACAAGGTTTATGGGCCGGAGGCGTCATCGGGCTGTACTTTGTCTAAAATGAGGTTTGCCAAGCAGTTACAGTGAGTGAATGGTGCTCACTATCGCAAAATGATAAAGTTCTTTTTGTGGCCAGAAATTTAGGATGTGGATCTGGACGATATGTGGTTGCAACAAGATGGTGCCACTCGCTACACCCCCAATGAAACAATGGATCTTTTGTAAAAAAAAAAAAATCAATAGCCGCAACAAATTTATGATTTGACACCGTTGGACTTGTTTCTTTTGGGATGTTTTTAAAGTTTACGTCAATAAGCCAAGAACAATCCAATAGTTAAAGGACAAGATAATTCGTCACATTAACGGCTTTGAACCTTAATTACGTTTCAGTGTCATTGACTATATAGACCATCCGATATAAGTATGCCACCGAAACCGTGGCAAACATTTGACCGATATTTAATTTTACACATAGACGGCATTTAGACTACGCAATTAACGCCGAGTTTTTTTCGTTATTCTCTTTTAAAGTTGCTTTGAAAATCTTTTCACATTACATTAAAATTTTTTTCTCTTGCATTTATTGTGACAGTTTTCGATTCATGCTTTTCTGTGTTCTCTTGCTAACAAACAAAATGTTGCACGCAGAAGTTGCGGCGTTAATTGCATAGTCTAAATACGGTAATAATCAGCCAGTAGATCATTCTATTACAATAAAACATATTAAACAAATTCTCTGAAAGTTTTTTGTTTAACTTACAAGTCGTCCGTTTTGGCTTGACTACTATAAATATACATATATATTTCTTTGATATAAAATCTTTGTTTGTCTGGTTTTTTTATTTTAAATATTATGATTAAACTTAACTAGCACTGAGCGCTGGGTTGTTAATCTAGAAAACAAAATATATTGAAAATGTTTAAGCAAAAATTTTATTTTTACAAAACGAAAAACTACTGCTAAAATGCAGTTACTCGTGATTTAGAACAAAAAAATGCCCATCCATGTAACGAATTTTCAAAGAGATATGGGCCAAGGATGTCTTCGCTCCAAACAGTTACTCGTAATGGATGCATCGATTTCTGTAAATAGTTTTAAAATATTTTTTTTATAAGAAGTAAGATTTGATCAACTTTTCCATTCCTGACTCTTATTTACCTGGAGTTTAATGTCAATTGACGTTTAACAATACAACCGATACAACAGAATTTGCGTTCACAAGTAAAGGCTATCATACACGGCATGTTTTTTACATCTGACTTTAAAATTTGTGAGACATATGTAAATCTACATGTCTGTCAAAATTGTACTTTTACGCTGACTGCTTTGCAGCAGCAGAGACTTCTGCCAACGGCTGATGTCACATGTTTTGACAGAAGAAAATAGAGCGCACTCTAATTAAAATTTTGTCAGATGTCTTAACACGTTTTTTTTACAGAAGTAATGTTTTAAAGGTAACACACGACATGTTTGTATTAGCAATGGAGAATTTGACAAGTCAGATGTAAAAAACATGCCGTGTATTAGCTCCTTAAATAAACTAAAACTGTATTTCAATAAACGGTACAAAATACAATACGAGGTTCTGAATTGAACAAGTATTTCAACACACATTTTTTTGAATGCAGTTTTGGAAATTTTGATTGTTTTAAATATAATATATTTATGTTTAAAATTGTTGTTAAAAATATTAATTAAAACAAAATAGATTTCTGTCATATTTTACATTAATCAGTAGTTGAAAGCATTTTGTTCAAATGTTGAAATGAAAAATCTTTACTTTTAGATGGATTTGACGATCACGTATTAAGGTTGTGTATAAACTTCTTCCTACTTACTGTTAAAACGTTGCCTTGTTTTATTTTTAATAAGCTTCTTATTAATAAATATTTAAATGGAAAAAAAATGCATTTGAATAAAGATCAAATAGTAGATTCAAGTCTATGTATGTTTGTGTGTGCACTAATTAATACATGAAGAAAAGTTTTTGTAAGCGTTAAAAGTAGTTGTATATACGGAAAACACGTGCATGTATATGTTTAGGGATCAATATTGGAAGTATACGTTAAAATTACCATTTTTAGCAACCTTTAAATTGTTCGTACTTAGAAACTTAGAACATTAAATAAACGATTCTCGTAAATCGGGTAATTTTGTAATTAAGTTTTAGAAATGATTTCAAAAATAAGTGAAAAAAGCAAAAATATACGTCAAAATTTTATGTCTAAGAGATAGAAAGCACTTACCAAACTAAAAGAATAAAAAAATAAATACATTTATGAACATAGCGAATGTGGCACAGCATTTCTGCATTCACATTGTTTCCTAAATACAAAATTAATATGTTCACTTGTAATCGTCTTAAATGTTTTAAATATCTAGTTAAAAACCCTAAGTTTTGTTACAAAAAAAAAAAAAAAAAGCACTTTGTGTTGGTTGACAAGACACTTAATCTTTTGAAAGTATGATTGATGGCTAGTCTAAAATTCAATTATCGGATTAGGAATTATGCATATTCTTCCCATTAAATATACATTTATTTCCTATTTACAGATTAAAATTGAACAAATTGAACAATATATGTAAATATGTTAAGTGAATAGTAGTAGATTATAAACAATTGCTTAATAGTAACTATACGCAGACCCCTAAATAGTCGCTTAACACAAATCACAAAATTGTATTATAAAGAATTTAAATTGCCTAAAATAATTTGTCCCAGATCTTTATTGCAATGAAAGTGTTTTTATTTTTATTTTTTTTTTTTAAATTAACACTTTTAAAAATTCAATAATCAAAAACGTTATAGAAAGATTTCTCTATGGTGGTTAGTGTTAAAGTTATGTTTATGTTTAATAATGTATCTGTGGCCAAACTACGACATACTATAGCTATAGAAATTAACCGAAACGATCGAGTTTTCTGTGTTTTTTTGTCTAAAAATTGGAATAAAACTTATAAAGTTTCGATTGCGTACGAAAGCCGTAATTTACCTCCGCAGTCAAATTTAGATATATGATAGCTATCCACTGATATAATATTTTTTTTTTTTTTAATTAATAAAATTTATTACATCTACCTTGGTGTCAATGACGATTAAAATTCTACATTGTTCCCAGCAATTTAAATATTTAAAATTATTTCTTTTTAGACTGATTTTTTTAAAGATCATATCAGTCAAATTATGCTTTGCAAGATAAGGTTCCCTCTGCAATCGTAAACAACTATTTGTTTGCAAGTAGACGTTAATAGTCCCTTTAACGCTTTCAGTGTTTTCAAAGACGAGGCATACCTATTGACCTAATGAAAAATTATTGGAAAAATTTTAATACGGACGTTCATTATACATGTCAAAAATTGATGCAGAATGTAGTCGTATTTTTAATTTTTTTTTGTAAAATTCATGACTTATTTCAAACTGCTTGGTCAAGTAATCATTAAGAGGCTCACACAACAACAGCGTCTCCAAATTGTTCAGCTGTATTGCAAAAAAAAGGAGCGTTCTGTGAAAAATGAAAATCCGGTGTTTTATCGTGAAATTTTGTTCATTGATAAAGCACACTTCTGGCGCAATGGATTCGTTAATAAAAATTCCGTTCATTTGGCTGAAGAACAGTTCGAAGAGTACCAAGAGAATTGTACCATGTTAACGGACTATGTGCTTCCTGAAATTTAGGCGCATGGTCTCTGTAGGCTCTGCAGCTTTATTCTGTATTTTGCTCAAGCTTAAGCTCTATCGTTTAATATAAAAATATATTTGGAAAGCGAGTTACAGAATAAGGCTGCTGGTTTCAGCAAGACGGCGCTGCAAGCCATACATTGCGTGAAACAATGGAATCATTTTGGTGAGCACCTAATTTCATGTTTTGCTACGGTAAGTAGTTCACTTAGATCATGCGATATCAAACCTTTGGACTATTTTCTTAGGAAATATGTAAATACTGAGGTTTTCGAGAATAAGACAGCTACGATTGACGCTTTGGAAGCCAAGATTACTCGTATTATTTGCGAGACACTAGTCGATATGCTTGAATTAGTCGTCCTAGATTAAACCTTTCGAATGGACCACCTGAGACGTAGTCGTCGTCAACATTTACATCATATAATTAAATGCTATAAATTCTTCTTTTAACCGTTAATAAGAATTAAGTTTAAGTTTAATTTTTTAATATTTTTCAAAACTTTTATATTTCTTCTTATTATTAACGTTGTTATGCAATCGATATATTGAAAAAAAATAAAGATCAACACTATATAAAAAATATATAATAAATTTAATAAAGTGCAAAACCCACCATAAAAATTCGCCCAAAATTAACTAATTCTATGCTTGTCACTGGAGGACACCATTTATGTTGATCGCACAATACATTTTACTTCGTCGTTACTTAAGGTGAGAAATAAAGAAACAAGTCATGAACTGCTGGTAATTAATTTATTTGCTGAACACAATACAATTGGTTTTGAGTGACAAAAAAATTAAGAAAAAAAAAGCACAATAAAGAGTATAAGCGTTTACTGAATATTACAGTCTAAATAAAATTAATTGATAAATTATTTAGTTGAATCGATTTGAGTTTATGGCAGCGCCAAAGAATGCTTTTATTTAAATAAAAAATGTTTATGGCAAACGTTGAAGAATAGAAATGAAAGTTCACTAATTAGTATTGTCTTAATTTTGTTTGAGAAATCTCAAGAAATTCTTAAATCTTTCGCTTGCTCGATAAGACAATCGTGTGAAAATGTTTAAATTTTATCTGCTATGAACATCAGTTGAATGGCGGGAATCGAGTGTATAAATTTGTTAATTCAATTAACCATAATTAAAAGTTATTTTTTGTAAAGAAAACTTATCAGCATGACTAATATTAATAAATAACAACGGGAAATCCTTAGTTCTCTATCCCTTATTCCAAATTGTTTCTTGGTTTACGTTTTTACTAAAAGACACAATATTAAAAATTCATTAATTTGCCTGATTAATTAGTGTCAAGTGTTTTTACCAGAAATTTTCATGGTGCTTACTCATTATGTATTTTACATACAATTTAAATAAATTGTTAAACATTTTTGGCTAATACATACGTAGTTTGGAAGATATCACTCACAATTTTTTCTTCAGATTAATAGAAAATGTACTACGCTTTTCGCTGTCCAACTTTAAAACACAGTGATTAACAAAATTTTTGATTTTTTTTAAATTTTAGTTTTAGTAGATTAAGGGCCATATTCATAAAAAATATTTGAGGTTTAGTTAAGTCTTATTTGACAGATGTTGTAGAGAAATTTGTCAAACAAGCCTTCAATAAACCTAAAATATTTTTTATGAATACGGCCCTAAGTTGACAAATTTATTTAAAAAAAAAAACCAAAAAAAAATTCACGTTATGTGTAAAAACCGAAATCGAAACCGGCTTATACATAGGCTTAGGTTTATTAAAAGCTTTTTTTTAATAATTTTCTGTACAACATCTGTCACAGAAACTTTTAATAAACCTAAAATATTTTTAATAAACACGGCGGTTAGTCTTTAAATTCAATAAATCTTAAACAAAATTTGTAAGTTTTTTTCTCATGTCACTAACTACGTTTTGCAATTCGGCAGCAAATGTTTGGTATTTTACTCGAAATAATATTGGCATAATTAAGTATATTTGAAGATTTTACAATAAGTTTAAGAATTTTTTGAAATATTTTTTTTCCCATTGTACGTTGAATTGATCGCTTAAATGCCGATAATTTGGTAGTAAATGTATCTGCAACTAAATTATTATTCTACACAAAAAAAAAAAAAAAAATCAATTTCCAAAACGGCATTACTGGGAAAAGTACTTCTACTGTACGTCTTTTATGGTGCGCTTAGCGAAAATACTATCATGCCTTTTTAAACGATAGATAAAGAGAATATTATTCCTCTATGCTAAAATTGCACTCCTACAAAACAGTACCATTATTTGCTTCATAGAAATATGGCATAAGTAGTCACACACTTAATACTTATCAGTGAAAAAAAAAAGTTTTAAAAATCCCATTAGCGCTTCATTACTGTTAAAAAATATACGTTTTACATCAACGTTTCGTTCACTTTAAGGTAAAAAAAAAGTGACTTGTGATTTGTTGCTCGTTGAAAGTTGGTGTTAAGAAATGCAGTTTTTCCGTTAGAATTTAAAGGAAAATCTCGTTTGGTTACTTTGCTTTATGCACCTTATTTATTACAGTGTGAATAAATTATATTACAAGTTCAATGCTAACTAATTGGCCATAAATAACTTACATACATGCATTAAATGCACATGCATATGTAAATATAAAAGCATACATACACACACACACACTCTCTCTCTTATTTATTAAATGGCATCTATTACCAGTACAAAGCAAAGGTGATAAATGCACAAGATTGGGTTATAAACAACTGTGTATGTATTTGGTGTATTCACAAGATGTTCTAAGTGTTGTATTGTCATAATATTCCGAACGTTTCAAATCGAATAAATGGAAAAATGTGTAAACTTTTGTAAAAAATTAAAATATTATGGTGGTACAATACATACTTTTTTAGGCACCTTGTGGATTCACCAATCGTATTTCTCTTAAGACATCATACGCAGCAAAATTTTATATTTTATTTACGTACTAGAAAAATTATGCACAACAATAAGAAAATCATATTTAATTTGCCAATTCACAGATTGTTCAGTATTTTTGCAATATTAGAGGAAACATTTCAAGTTGTTGTAGCTATGTATTTTAACAAGAACAACAACAACAACATTAAATAAAAAGCGTGAAATACATACTAAATAATTTATAGTTTAAAATTCGAAAATTAAATTAAAAAGTTTGTAGGCCCAACACGAATTTGCTATTATTTAATAGTTTTGAACGTGAATGTATGTGTGTATGCAACTATGTTTGTATGTTTGCATGCATGTTAATTGTAACCATAATTGTTTAAAATTATATAATTGTGTAATATTTTTGGGTATTGGTCAAGCAGAAACGTGAATTATTTAAATAATTTCAAATGGTCATGTCGATAGTTTTCTAAAACTAAACACTATTCTCTGTTGTGGTGAAAGTTTCGTATAAAGCTATATCGAAGATAAATGTTACAAATTAAACGTAAACCAAAAAATTGTTGCTTTGATATACATATTTAGCACTTTTTAAGAGGAATTAAGTTTTTTTTTTAAAGTAGACACAGATACATATATAAATACATTTAAGAAGAAGTGTATAAATAAATAAATAAGTAAATACTTGAAGAACGTCGACAATTTTAAAACACACGACATCACGATTTAAACAATCAATAAACATTAAGGTCCACTTTTGTATATTTATGGTTTAACAAATGGCTGCACGGACAATCGAAAAAGCATGATTCAAAGCAGAATCATTAGTATTCCAATCAGAAAATGCAATTTTTATACACACTTATAAACAAACACACTACCACAATACGAAAACCATAAAGGTATTTGACTTTGAAATATAAAAAAAAAATATTTTATTTATTTAAAATGTTCAATTTACACCTGTATATACTACAAACACCAATATTTTTTTAAACTTCATTTATTTTTAATAATTAAGTAATTTTCACTTTAAGGCTCTGTTCCTAAAAGGACTTTTCTATTTGGTAGAAATATATTTTTATTCTAACCTTTGTTTTTTCTTTGACAACAGCTTGTATTAATATACAATTTATTTAGATTTATTTATGCACGTTATATTTATCCGAGATGTAGTTGTTTTTAGTTTGCGCAACCGCAACGTTCTGATGCTCCTTGAGGTCTTGTGCCAAAATTTTGTTCGAAATACTTCGTACGTTTGATTTCCGAGTTTCTTAGGAATATCTCTAAATGCGTGTTGTTCTTGTTAAGCAAAACGAAATCAGAACAAGTTGTTGTTATTGATATTTTGTTTTTGTTTGTAATTAAACCGAATTCGTTCGTGTGTACTTAAGAAATCGCGTTTTAGCTAAACTATTACATATTTTTTTTTTATTTACTTTTCTTTCTTATTTGTTACTGCGCCTGCGCATTATCACTGCCAATGCCTTTGTTGGACTAAATGTTTAGATGAGTAGTTTTACAACTGGGCTTACAGTCAAGTTTATACGTTGATTGCTTGGGTTCATTCATTTTTAAGAAATTTCTTCAGTCGGCATACCACACACTACTTCATTTATTTATTATTGTTTTTTCTACAAGAAATCAATATTATTTACTCACAATTTTACTGTTACTCATTTATGTATGTAAGTTTGTATGAAGATTTGTATGAAGATTTGTATGTAAATTTTATATTAACTATACGTATGTGTGTTTGCAGTTTAGATTTGTTATGTATGCGTAAGACGTACATTTAAAAAGGCGACAAGTAAACGTTGGTTGTCATGAAGGTGTGAGAGACTTATTACACAGCTCGACATTTCTTCTTTTTTTACCTAGTAGTAAGTTTATGTTCTCAGTACAATTATGACATTATGGATAGAAAGTTAACACATAGTGTTGATATCATAATGAGGTGGTATGTTTGATGTTAATGAATTTTAATAACTAGTGAAATATAAAAAATAAAATTACACTAATCGACAGTCATATCCATATAGAAGATATAAGCGAACAAATAAGAGTCGTGTATTCGGTCATGCCGAAGCTGATAATCATGAACTATCATGTACATCGTAGCATATCATGTTATACACCATTTTCTTTATTATTTCCCTCGGCATAGTAGATCTAACACTTTTTTTAGTAGTTTACTTTATTTGATGCTTATAATGGTAGAATAGAACCTGAAAAAATCTAAATTCTGGGAAAAACATCGAAGCATTTGTGTTTTTGTGCTCATATCTCAGAGTTTCACATCGACTTGTGAGTTTTCCTCGACAGTAATTTTCAAGACTGTGGCTTGTATTTTGGTGTCTTTATCGTGTCCAAAAATAAATTAGGAGCTTTAATAACTTTATATATTTAAAAAATATATGTTTTTCAAAAATATTTTTTCCTATAACTTTGTCAGTTAGTAATAGGGTGATCGAACCGGTTTTACAACCGGTGGAAAACCCGGTTTTTTATTCTTTCAGTAAAGCGGTTTTTTGCAAATATTAACTTTTCGAATGTCGAGTAAACCGGTTTTTTTACTCACATAAACCGGTTTTTCTCATTTTTAGTTTTATGTTCATTTATCCATAATATATTTATTACTCAAAAAATTTTTAAAAATCAGAAAATTTATTAAATACTCTTCCATGTGTAAAATATAAAGAAAATAATTAGGATTAAATATTATTTGTTTTAAAAGGAGAGAAGGTATTTTATACGTTGTTGCGCTTATAATTTACTGTGATAATCAGCTGTTCAGGTAAGTTTTTTGATCAAGTTATTGTAATTTGCAATACTTTTTGATTTAATTTTCAAATTTCATAATATTTTGCATTTACGAAATCTAGCGACTTGCACTAAAGACTACCCATAGCTTAACTAATATCTCTGATAACATATGTATGTCTTGTATACTAAAATAGTTTGGTCATTATTACAATTTGCCTATAAAGTTAATGTTAATAAAAGGTAACTTTGACTACCGTATGCAGTGAAGTGACTTTTTAATATTTTTCATTATTACAACCTGCTTGTAACAAAGTTTTTTTTTAATATGGCAGAACCAGAGCAAAATCTGACTCCTTTTAACAAATTAATTTAATTCTTAATAAATGTAGTGGCAACAATGTAAATATATACATTTTATTTACAAAACGAAATAACATTTTTGATGATTTATTTACTGTTTTTTTTTTACTAATTTTAGAAAATTAAAACTTAAAATAAAAAAAAAATAAAAAGGTCGAAGCAGAAAGAAAATATTAATCACAATTAAGTTGCCATATTTTGTTTCATGTAGAGAAACAATGGCTTTTTTAAATTTATAAACCTAACCTTAAAAGTTCAAGGTAATTGAAGCATAAACTTAACTTTTCGGTCACTTTAAGGTAAAAAGTTTCTGTCCTTTAACAGCTTTATTTTAAATAACGGTATTTTATAATAATTCCATTGAATGTGTGTTAACTAAAAATGCAATTAAACCATAGAATAAACTAGTTTATACCTATATATTTATGTATCTCAGTCATGGGTATAAGAAAAAAATATTTTTTATGTATTCGACCGGTTAACCGGTTTTTTCTAAATTTTTAAAAGAGCAACCGGTTTTTTCTTTAATTCTAAATTTCAAACTATTTGAAACCCGATTTCTTAAAAATGTCGAATAATCAATCACCCTAGTTAGTAATCAATTTACCCAAATTTTTTTAAGAATATCGCTAGAGGCATATCGTACCTATTAATAGTACCAAGTATCTTTTTAAATTTACCTAGGGCTAAAAACTATTGATTTTTGTTGTAAAAATATAGAAAAATCAGAGGCAGTCGTGTTAATTTGCTCATATCTCAGGAAGGTGAAGGGTATAAAAATTAAAAATTTGTTTAACAAAAAATTAATACACAATTTATGAATTTACAAGATGTCGTTCCTAAGTGTCCAATTGTCAAAATTTTACAAAATATTAAAAGTTTTATCATAAACAATAAATAGTTTTTACTTATTTTAAAACTTTTGGAAAATTATGTCATCAGAAGAATACAACACTTTGGACTTCTTGCAAATACAGTAGATATTTATTTCACTCACATAGTTTTGCTGAAACTACATAAATTACAATTAATCGTAACATATAGAGGTCAAAGAAAAATAATAAACATTCAGATGACAAAATTAAAACATTTTAGTGATTGAGCAACATTCAAGTTACAACTAATTTTTTTAAATATTTGCCTTCTTTAAGGGAAGTAGTACGAACCTAGTTGTTCTAATTGAAGATGTAAGAAGGGTAGGGTAATTAGAGCACTGTGTTTCAAATAACAATACGTTACATTTTGTTTGCAAAATACATTCAGATGAATCAAGAGTGAAATTAAATACATTCAGATTTTATTAAACCATTTATATGACATGTATTCATATTGATATTAATTATGTTAAATAAATACAGCAATCGAAGAATAAGATGTAGAAATAATATTTTAAAGGTTTCACCAGAATGTACACACATACTATGTAGTTAGATGTACGTATACAAAAAAAAAAAAAGTTTAAAAAAATATATGTAACAGAAAAAGTTTGCGAATTTACATAAATATTAACTTAAATTAAAAACTTTTACATATACAAGTTGCTTTATATTCCTTTTATAAATTTTAAATAAAATCTATGAAACATTATAAATAAGGGGTGAATAAACTTATAAACAATTTATGAAAGTTTTATTAAGAATTTCAAATTATTGGTCATATTTCATATTTTTCCTGTGTTAATTAGGTTGATCTCAAATATTTTTAATTCAAATAAAAATCTAGAATTTATTTTGTTTTTGCCACAAACTAAATGTTATTTTTTAAAATAAGCTACAAATCTCTAGCCAAAAACTGGTTCAGTATTGGTGTATACATATGCTTAAAGAAATTAAATTTGTATAATAAAGTGATATTAAAAATGTCTTATCTATTAGAATTTAATTAAAAATTAATGGAAATTATGTTCGAAAATTTTTAGGTTTTTTTTTTTAATTACTTTGTAATTTCTTTACATAAATATTTATTAATTCATTTACTAATCCGCTCATTATCAAATATATACACACATCCATACATAAACATATACAATATTTTAAAACATTAATAAGCACATACAAATGAATATATGCATAATGAAATTTTATTGCGCTGAACTATAAATGATAACTTTTTGAGGAAATTTTAAAAATGAAATTAGATATTTTAAAATTTAACTTTAATGGATTACGTTTCTTTTCTGAAAGTGAGGATTTATGTGACTCAATTTTCAAACAGGACAAGTTTTAATTTAAAGGATTTTATGAATAAATATGTTTCTGTTTCATGCAGACTAAAAAAGAAACAAACTACATTATATTGTAGGGGTATGTTTTATTTTAAAAAAGAAAGCAGATGAACAAAAATTTCACTTTTCAATTTCTAATGTTGCTAAAGCTGGCAAAAGAATTAACAAGGAGTCAGAGAGCTATTTTGTTGGGCACAACTTAAGGTGTTTTGAGCAAAACATTTCTATGCAAAAAAAATTATAATTTTAAATCTTAAATTCATCATAAATCATATATTCTGGCTCACTTATTTATTATGAAGCTTCCTAAAACATTTATAAAATTAAATTGTAATCATTTAAGAATATTGAAAAACTTTTCCGTTATTAGCCGACTGGAATAGAGTATATATAGAACAAGTATGCAGTTTGTCATGACAATATAAATTTATAAAATTATTTAATTTTAAATTGTATGCAAAGAAACGTACACAAATCAAATAAGTTAACTGAGTAGAGGAAAACTAACAATATGATGACAAAAAAAACTGATAATGAAGAGTTGTCAGAAAAGTTAACAATATCATTTTTAAACGATGGTCTACCAATAACCTTATCTGCCAACGATACCACACAGAAAACTCTCATCTCACATCGCTGTAAAATATGTGTTGCACGTTTTGCTAACAATTTTGTAAGATCTGACGACGGTCTGCACAAATAATTATAATTGTCATACCTCATAAATAGATTACCATTTGAACGGATCCACTGTACATAGTACGAGCCCATATTCATTGTACATATGTATGTATGCACTTTAACTATGTATACAGGTTGAAGTTAGTGCGTATGTATGTACACCAAAACATGTCAATTACATTAAATGCTCTTTTATTTAACTCTTTGCTGTAATATGTACAAGTATCCTTGTAACGTAATGTTTAACTTATGTGTGTTGAAGTAATTAAAAAGTTAATGTATTGAAAGTAATAACGACAAAATGTTGTATCATATGTCGAGTGCTCTCTAAGATGATAATCAAGAAATAAAAGAATAATCTAAAAACAAACCCATATATATCTAAACATGTGTATAACTTTAGTACATATGTTTGTACAAATGTCAAATCATAAATGATATTTATGACCTAATTTAATTACATACATATTTCATATATCATATTTCAGTGAGTTAAACTCCATACAAAAAAAAGTTGTGCCAATCATTCCTTTATTATCGAAGTATTTATTAAGGTGAATGATTAGATATAATCGCTGTTCTTGTATTAAAGAATACAACTAATACAATAGAGATGTATGTATATCGTTATAACTAAAACTAATATATTTTTGTGTGTTTGCTTCTGAGACGACCCAAAAAAAAAAAAAAATACTAATAAAGATATTTAAAACTATTAAATGATTAATATTATTATTTCTTTGAAATACTTAAAATCTATTCTTTAAATTTATTATTTAGAACTACATACTATCAAAAACAATGCATGGGGCCGTTTATTATGTGTAAGAATATTTTAACGAATTCAAGGTGGTAACCTAATTAGCATAATTAGAAATTCATTTTGCTAATGAAAGCAAATAAATCTGTTACACTTTAAATTTTTTTAATAATAAATTATGTTAATACAATTAACGACCACTTACTAGTTATAGTATAAACATTGACGCAGGCAGGCATGTCTCTTTTGACTAATAATATGTTTGTGTGTTGTGTGAAATGTTTTTAATGGAGTTTACGAATTTGGTTAGAGGTAGCGCAAAGACTGAAAATGTGACTTATATAATAAAAAGCTTAATTTTTCGTATCATCATTAATTGTTTAATTTTGAGGCTTTAATGAGTCACTTTGTAACGTAAGAGAATGTTATTATTGAGATTTGTAATAAAAAATTTTAAATAAAATATCTGGGGCTCAATTTTCGTTCTGTGAAACTGTGAAATGAAAAAAATTTTTGTATAGCAAAGGGTATGGTGACACCATATGATATGACACACAAAAACTTTTCATTTCATAGTTTCATAGAACGAGAATTGATACTCTGAGCTCTGTTTTTATGAAGCCTTCTATTACTTTTTCACCGATAACGCGTTCGAACTCGAATTTGAGTTATGGGGCCAAATTACGGCATTCGATCACGATCGAAATTTTACTCGAACGATCGAGTTTGCTGTGCTTTAGGAATAGAGATTCTAATAAAAATTTTCAAATTTTGATCACGTTCGAATGCCGTAATTTGCCCCCTGGAATTGTTTTCCCAAGGAAAAAAAACCGCACGTCATAAAATCTAGGTGGCCAGTTGACATTAAAGTTTTCTGAGATAATTTGTTATGGAAATTGTTGCTTTGATAAATGGATTGTTTCATGCGCAGGATGGCAGATGGCGCCGTAGTGGGTGCATTTGTTTCTCATGGATTGGATAAGGATTTTCTTAGGGCCAAATTCGGAAATTTATATGAAAATGCGAAGCAGATGACTTTTTTCGAAAAATTTACAATGACTTTCCTTTTTTCCATTACACATTATACGAATTGCCAATGTTTTCTGGTGGTTGCCAAATTTATGTTTTCGGGCTTTCGGTTACACTCTCGTTTACAGCATCAATATTTTAATAACATGGTTGTCACAAACTGTTAACATCTCCCCGCCTTTTTTAAAAAATACCTTTTATATGTACATACATATGTATGTATATAAAAATGAAATTGTGCCTATTGTGTCACAAACAAAGATTATACACTTTTTAATTGCTTTTGAAAGGTAGAGCAAATTTTGATAGCTGTAAAACTAGTTTTTTTTTTAAAATTTTATTATCGTTTTATTTTGTCTATATTTTTATTCATTTGATTGGAGGCAGAATCCAATATGCTGGGAATTTATCACATTATTGTAATCACTTGACTCCACTGTGACAGAAAATCAACGAAAAGTTTGACAAATTCTAGTTTATATTTTACAGAGAAGGCATATTAAAACATTTTTTGGCGGTAATGCTGAATGCAACTTGTATCAGCTATTTGGCCAGGAGAAAAATTATGGCATTCTAAGCAATTACATTTTTTCTGTAATAAAACATAATATAAACAAAATTTATATTGCATGTGTTTGAAATATGTACGTTTATTGCTTGTACCCCATTCTACTATTGAGAATTAGTAATGAAATTTAGTAAAAAGTTATAAAAGTGTAGAATGAAAGTTAATCTCTAAGAACTATGTATCGATAGTTCTAAGGGTACTAGTAGATTCTTAATGACACGAATATGGACATTTCCATGAATATGTCAACCACGACTGTAAATATAAAAACTCTTGAAAGTCTTTCAGTATAAGTTTATTGATTAAAAAAACACTCAAATTTTACTATGCGCAGGTATTAGGTTAGGTAGAACAGGCAGCTGTTGTGCAGCTCACTTGGGTCCATTATGTTGATCCCTTTGTGGTACCTGAAAAGAAAAGTAAGAATAGAATAAAAAAGAGAGAAGAGAAGCAGACAAGTCCAGAGTCTCTGGCGGGAATCGAACCCGCAACTCCCCAAACTAGCAGACCAGTACACTACTGACTAGTCTACCGGGGCACCCGGTATTAAGATCTTATTAAATTATTTTAAGAGCAATAATAAGAATTAATCTAATCTGATTATCTCTTTGACTTATTTTAAAGAGTTGCAATCAACTATTTTTTTAGCGACTAAATTGTAAAAATAAATTGTAATTGTGAATATGCTTTAAAATTTAGATAACAACAACAATTAACAAGATCCATAAGAAAAAAGAAAATATAGAGTCCAATTAGCGGTATTTTTTTGATTTCCATTGAATGTTTTTTTAATGTCACGTACGTAATGCAAAAACATTCGTATTTGAACAGTCGCAAGTGCACCTAATTTAGAGTTTAACTTTTTTTCTTAACTTAATATTATTACCTAAGAATACTATTACAATTAATACTATTACTATTAATACTATTAGAGAAAAATCTGTCACGTACGATATTTCACGAACGATATTAAATTGAATTTATTATAAAATCATTAAAGATTCTTTTCAATTAAGTATGATGAATTTTGAATGAAAAATATTTGGTTTATTGTATGAAATTAAAACAAAAAAAATACCTCCCAAGATTCGCAGATTTTTTCGTATTTCCATATACATATACCTCAAAATCACTTCTGTTTTATGTCACGTACGATATATTCTTATTTTTGTGGATATTTTAGACAACAATGATTCGAATATAATTAATTTTTTTTAAATAAAGTACCCTTTGAATGGAACATAAAGATCTAATTTTGTTTCAGTTACTCTTACTTTTAAAAAAAATTACTCCACTTTATAGGAGTACAAATGTCACTTACGATGACATGGAAACGCCCATATGTTAAATGTCTACTGCACACAGTATTGTCTGGGTTATAACAATAAGTCAGTAGTACTGGAAACAAGTTAAGTAGTAAATCTGATCAGTTTTACTATTGACGTTTCCTACAGCGATCTATCAATTGAAAAAAGTATTGACACATGAATCTGAAATATAAAGTATGCACTGTATTGCGAGCATATTTTTTAATAAGAGTATTGTTTCTTTTATTTAAAAATTAAAAATTTTTGGTACTACATACATACGAGCATATACAATATAAATAAATTTCGAACGAAATAAGCGTTTTTATTTTATTTTCAACTTGCATGCATATATAGTATATATGTATGTATGTATATATTACGTACATACAAACATATGTAGACAAATGAATCCATATATCCATATCTACATGTATAAATGAGAAATGTTGCGTCCAGTTATGACTAAATACTATATTTGTATATTCTTAAACCTAAAAGTAATTAGTTTGTATTTGGGTCATTTTATTAAAATTTAAAATTTGTATATCACAATTCGCTTGATTTTTTGAAAATCTGCCACCGGAAATAATTAAATTCTCATTAAAAAAGATCGCATCATAACAAAAAATTACAACAAAAGGATCAATAACACTTTGCAAGAAGGCCTGCAATACATTCGATATGAGCTGCAGTAATCAAAAAATCAATACAAAACACAATTGTTGCTAAAATACAATAAATGTTAATTTTTTAATAAAAAAAAAAATTTAAATCAAAAAGAGTAAACAGCAAACAAAACAAAAACT
The DNA here is from genome assembly GCA_941918925.1 of Phyto melanocephala. NCBI lineage: Eukaryota > Metazoa > Arthropoda > Insecta > Diptera > Rhinophoridae > Phyto > Phyto melanocephala. Next base: position 136,073,542 of record OW799234.1, on the reverse strand, counting down.
TCAAAAAGAAAACAATAAAATATTAAGGAAGAAAAAAATACACATTTTATAATCTAAAATTAAATGCATACATACACAATTAATTTTGGCATTTAATATTTAAAAAAAAAAATATCAAAATTAATGATTGAAAGACGAAACAAATTAAATAATATTTATGTACCTATATGTGTGTGTATGGTTCTGTGTAAGATGTATGTTTTTTTGATAATTGAGAATTTTACATTGATTTAATAAAGTTCAGTAATGAGTTTTTTTTTTCTTAGATTTCAGGAGAGCAAAGAAAACATTCTATTTCGTTAATTTGCAATATAACACTTCAATATACCTATCTACTATTATGTATTTTTAAACCAACAAGGTATCCTTAAACCGTTTGGTGGATAGCGGTATATCCAAAAAGGGTATAAAAGGAAGCGTTAAAAACAATTACAAAATTTGTCACGTCGGAATGGTCGCCATTCATTGCATATCTTTAAACTTATGATAAAACATCTTAAGTTGAGATAAAAGAAATTTTTAAGATTCGTTACTATAAAACAAAAACCTCTCTATCTATTACATAACATTACAGATATTTTGCAAAATAAACACGTTTTGTAATCCATTATGTTTAGTGTTTACTTCAGGTTAATTTTTTTATAAAGGAAAGGTATTAAAATAATCAAAATTAAATTACAATAGACTTTTAAAGCACAAAATCTATAATCACATTTAAATAAAAAGAGATCTTTTTGGAAAAAAGTTCTTATTGACCATTTTTATTTTACGTACGTAGGAATGTGTTTTCACTCGCTTATAAATGTATTATTTCCCCGTATTTTGCATGAAATGAACTTTTTTTAGTTTAGTACTTCATATTCCACATTTTTTGTTGTTGGTTCATGTCTCTACTAACAATATTCGAAGAACGTATTTTTAAAATAAAAATAAAGCTTTAAACTAAAAGCGACTTGGAATTTTAAACTTAAAAATATATGTACCTATATAAATCTGCAAAAGATAAGCACAATTACCCGATTCAAAGTAGTGTCAGTGCTGTTAATTCTATTTGATATACATACAAACATATATTGCTTAAACATGTTTAAAATTGTTTTTAAAAAATAATAATAATAATATGACTAAAGCGCTTGATTTTTTTTTTAAATTTGTACATTCTCAGGAATTCTTATTCTCATACAGAATATCTTCGGTTATCTTTTTGTATAGTGCGTTTCAACTACACGAAAACAATTTGTTTTGGGAAAAATATATGGAAGAGTTTCATTATGTTCTAACAGTCGTATTCATACAAATAATCAAAGGTTAACGGAGAGTATATTAATCTGATATTCTATTTGATTTATAAACCTTCAATAAACCTTAAAAAATTTGTGCACATTGATGTTGAGTTTACAGGATTTACATGAGGTACCATCGTTGCGACAAAAAGGGCAAAAACAACAAGGATTTTATTGTTGATAACAAATAGTTATAACGTCAAAATATGTGTGTGTAGCATATATAAAAAAATATGTACTTATGTACATACTTTCTGAAGAGTTAGGGCGTTACGATCAAGTTCGTTAAAGACTCAAGTATGCATGTGGCAATATAAATGCTTCTTTGAAATCCTAACTATTTAAGAGGATATTATTAACTGTGAGGCAGCATAAATATTTACATTTTGATAAAATCTTTAATCATTTTTCGAATATTTTTTTGCAATAATAACTTTAAAGAAAATTAATTGCTGAAGTTAACACCAATTAACGTCATCAAAAGCGTTGTTAGATCAAGCAATTTAAATAGCCTTGGGTCATGTAATACATTTTATAAGACTACATACGTATGTTCGTATGTAAAAGATGTATTGAGTTTAATTGTATTTTGTTTAGGGGGCTATTTTTATTTGTAATGTCTATTAACTTTTACATATTTACACGAGTATACCCTGCAGATAAAGTAACTAGTATGTGACTGTAAATATCTTAGTTGCTTTTAACTTCAGACTAATTACATGTCTGTCCTTGTTTTTCATATATCAAACTATCGAGTCAAACACTAGGTTGTCAAAGAAGCCTAACTAGTTCATTTGTAAATAGTTGTATACTATTTTTAAATTACAACTTTTAATACTCACAACATACTAAACAAAATGTAATTTACATTTAACACAACACTTTAAGCATCAAACGCTATAAAATTTGTTTTGCCTCCGCCTAAATTTAAACCAGGGCTTTTAGCTTTTGAAGTTTTACGCTTTTACCACTACACTATTTTTGAAAATTAATTTAATATCATTTTTGTTTATAAAACAAAGTGATCGGCGAATTGTTATCATAGCTGCCAGATTTGACGAATTATCGTCATTTTGACGATTTTACGTGCTAAAAATTACATGTTGACGATCTGACGATCTGACGATTTATGTTATGTTTTTGACGATTTTCAAAAATTCAAGTTTGCAACTTTTTTTATTACTTTTATATCAACCTTAAATTAAGTAAAAATAATTTGTAACGGTTTTTTATGTTTTTAATAATAGAACAGAGTGAAAGAGATAAGTCTATCGTTTTTTAATGCGTTTGTGTGGATAATTTTTTCACTTTGTACATTTTTAACATAGTATATGCCACATTTTATCAACAGATACCTACAACACGAACAAATATAAATTTGGAAACGCGTTTAAACCAATTTTAGTTTTTTAAGTAAATTTATTTGAAAATAAGTGACAAGTTAATAGCTTTAAGACTTAGAAAAAATGGTAAGTTCTTTTTAATTATACATTAAAACCTTAAAAATCAAACATTATATTTTCTATAGAGAACCAAGATGATGAAAATTGTAGCAGCTTTTCCTCTGTAAGTAGAAATTTCAACTATTTTTTTCTACAAAACTTTGTAGTAGCTTAAATGAAATTTTAATGCTGTTTTTCACAGGTAACCAACAAGAAGAAAAAAATTAAGGAAGACTGGTTGCAGATCCAGAAATAAATTTATGGGCTGAAAAGAGAAACGATGTGGTTTATTTTGGCGTTGTGCTCGTCTTCCGCTTGTCTAAAGCTACCCTAAATGATTATATAATTATTTGTCAAATTGTCCAAAAAGATGCAGCCAATTTATTATTTTTTGTATATATTTTTCGAAATGAATTCTAAATTGTATTATATTTATTGCCATGTTCTTAACTTTAAAGGGTCTAATAAAACCACTGGTCTCTCTAGATTTAAAAAGTTTGTTATGTTATGCATTAAATAAAAAATGTTTTGTTTTGAAAAATGCGTTTCTTTATTTTGACGTTTTTATGACGATTTGAGTACACCATTTGACGATTTTGACGTTTTTTTCCCCCAAATTAGACGATTTTACCCCTAGTTTATCTGGCAGCTATGATTGTTAGTTTGGTCATTTCTTTTAGTCAATGCGTATGAGATGTTTCACTCTCGTTTAACTAGATGTATGACTGGTCCAAAACGTAACGAATTAAAAATTTAGCTGCAGGGTATGTACTTATTGAATACATACATACATCAATACATGCAAACATATTTCTATTGGATAAGATGTTCATCCCTTACTGAGATGGTAAGTAAAATAATTTTACGATTGAGTAAGAGTTGGCCTCAAGCCTTAATTCAATTACATATTTTGTAAAATGACTTTCATTTGCGCGCTATCAATTTAAAGTTTTCTTTTTTTGTTTTTCCTTTACTTGCTTATACTTATTGCTCACTGAGTTAAATATTAAATAAAAAAATCATTTCCCCATTAAAGAATACATACAGTGGATGATACTCACAAATTGATTGAAAATATGTCTGTGTATATCGGGAGATTTATTAATCGTTTGGGTTTTGAAAATGAAAAAAAACAAAAATTTTGGCTGGCTCATCTGTATACAATAGAGACTTTTCGTAAAGTCACAAAATAGTCTGTAGTGGAGTCAAATCATGGTTGATCCAAAACGTGATTAGTTAATGACTCATCGAACTCGCCTCTCAGTAGGTTCATTATATCGCATGAAGTGCGACATGTGGCACATTCTTGTCACTGGGAGTATTGGCTGCTCTTAAACTGCCTCAAGATCCTCTTTATATCAAATTCAGCAATTTTGTTTGTTGACATACCCATTGAGACAAAATGAGCGCCCTCACTTAGACAATTTTTTTTTTAAATTATAATAAAATTCAATGATTAAAAATGTTTGTCATTTGTTAGTCTACGCATTGTGGAATGACAAATCTAAATGAGCATTTTAGGCATTGTAACACGTCACGAATCTTTTTATACCCGCCACCAAAAAAATGGTGGGGGTATATTCATTTTGTCATTCCGTTTGTAACACATCGAAATATCCACTTTAGACCCCATAAAGTATATATATTCTGAATCAGGGTTTGATTTGATGATGATCTAGCTATGTCCGTCCGTCTGTCCGTCTGTCCGTCTGTTGAAAGCACGATAGAGGTCGCACCGAAAAAGCTAGGGGGCTCAAGTTTTGCCAGAATCTTTCTTATAGACAAGGTTTGTTTGGTATTGAAAATGGGCTATATCGGAATATAAGGAAGAGAGTTATAGCTCGTAAAGCAAGAGTAGGTCGAAAAAACAGTGTCCCTCGCACATCGAATAAAATGAAATTGTGTCCAGACGCATAAACGTAGAGTCATGAAACTTCGAATATATATTTATCGAGTCAAAAGAATATTTTTCCCTGAAAATCGCTTAAATCTATGAATTAGGAAAAGAGTTATCGATCAAAATGTACGAAAATTTATACCGCACAGTGTATTTTTCGGTATATTTAAAAACAAAAACGTCATAAAAGCAACAAAATTCAATGTACGACTCTGAAATTTTGCACACTTTGCTCTGTGGTGAGACGCTTTTTTGTCACGGAAAATCAATGTGACACGCCCTCTTTTACGCCCACCTCCCAAATAACGTTTTACCTAAAATTCATATAATTTCTCTATAAATAAAGATTTTGGAATAACAAAGGGTTATATTAAAACAACTAAGTTGTACTCGTTTGCAAAACAGCTTTGACACGCCTACTTTTCACGTTATCTACCGTTAATGAAATTTTAAAGCTCATAAAAAAGCCAAAATTAGAGGTATGATGATAAAATTTGCTACGTATATCCCCCTAGGCAATATCATTACTGTGCCAGAAAATTAGAGTGCCACGCCCACTTTTACGCCCACCTCCCATATAAAGTTTTAACTAAAATTCATATAATTTCTCTATTAATAAAGATTTTGGAATAAAAAAAAGCTATATTGAAACACCTAAGTTGTACTCATTCGAAAAAATAACTTTGACACGCCTACTATAACGCCCACTTTTCACGTTATCTACCGTTAATGAAATTTTAAAGCTCATAAAACAGCCAAAATTAGAGGTATGATGATAAAATTTGCTACGTATATCCCCCTAGGCAATATCATTACTGTAACAGAAAATTAGGGTGCCACGCTCACTTTTACGCCTACCTCCCATATAACGGTTTATCTTAAATTCATGTAATTTCTCTATTGACTAAGTTTTTGGGAAAATAAAGGACTATATTAAAATATCTAAGTTGTATTTATTAGCAGAAACTTTATTGACACGCCTGCTTTAACGCCCACTTTCATTTAAAGACTACATTTACAAAAGCATTTTAGTAGCAGATCAAAGTTATAAAGGGTGGTTAAATTTTAAGGACCGATGTTGAATTTAAATAAAACACAAATTATTTAGGATATTATTATTATTTGTTTTTGTAATTATAATATTTGTATGGTTCAATTATGTATTTAACAAAATATCGGCCAAATGGCCCCCCATCCTTGGCACCCCTCCTCTATCTGATGGTCCAAATTTTCAATGACGATGTTGATGCTCAATTGTTGGGCATGATGATGAGTTGAGGTTGACTGCTCTTTTGCCATACTATCGCAAAAACCAGCAGTGGTTCCCATTCAACGCACTAAGAAGGCTTTCACAGATTTTCTAACATTTTATACAGACCTGTTTTGTAGAAATTTTTATATTTGTTACAATTCTCCCGATTGTGGACGAATTTGAACGAATATGTTGATCAAAAGAATTACGAAGTGCAGAAAATGCATTTTGATTTGAACGCCAATTTTTATAAAAAACCTGAATAATTTTAAAGCGTTGCTCATTTGCGTATCTTCCCACGGCTCAAATTGAGTAAGTTTGAAATTGAGAAATGTCAAGTGAAATGCAGAAAACAAATTTAAAGACTAGGTGTAGTTCACCTTCTACATGGGCCCTTAAAATTTAATCACCCTCTACAAAGAAAGTGATACATATTTTATTATAAAGAGATTATTCCATAGCGATTAACAAAATAATAAATATTGTGCTTTAAATGTACACAAAATTGGTGGTGGGTATAAAAGATTCGGCACAGCCGAATATAGTGCTCTTACTTGTTTTATACTGAAAAGGTTTACAATAAAAAATCACCCTTTAGTTTGTGTTTTTTTTCGTCATTGTTATTTCTTTTACAAATATTGAGTTTAATTATTACGGGTGTGTGTTTTCTTTTTAAATTCTTGCGCAAATTTTTTAAGTATTTTGGCTAAAACATACAATAGTATGCTGAAGCTTATTGAGTTTTTGTTCGATAAGTTTATTACATATTTATCGTTTAATCTATTGTTTTTTATTTTGATTAAGAAATAATTTTCTGTGCAAAACAACATGGAGACATATGCAAATACATACTGGTAAAGTTTAGACTCACACTTGAATTGAATATGAGTAAATGTGTTCAAGAGACTACAAGTTATTATTAAAATTTGTAACTAAATACTAAATTAAATTAAATAAAATTAAATCAATAATTAAATTTAGATGCTAAAATTAATTTTACTTTTATTTATCATTCGATATTCGATGTTCGATAGTCAAAATAATACAGTTTGTTATAGAGTTAAGAAAAATTCGTAAAATGAGGTCATGAAAGTCGGTAAAACCCATAAAAATGTTTAAAGTTGTACTAACTTAATCGTCATTTTTTTTTGAAAAGTATTACAGGTACATAGTTCAGTAGCAACATGATTTTTGCTTGACAAGGGCAGAGATAATTTTCGTGATACATAAATCGGGAAGATTATGCTTTTATTTTATATTTGTTACAAGGTCGGCATAATACAGATTTTTTGCGACTACCACTACTACTTAACGACAAACTCTCGTAATCTTTATATGACAACAAAAGAACACACAAATCTTTACTTGCTTGATATGCAAATAGATGTTCACTTTAAAGGCAAATTATTTATGTCTTAATTAAAAAGTTTCGTTTACAGGAAGTAAGGAAAACGTTAAAATATTTATTATTTATTTTGAGTTTCATATTTGTTTGTATATTCATCAAATTTGTTTTATACCATTTGTTGTTTTAAGCAAAAATCGAGAATGATTTCTTTTCTCAAACACTTTAATCCGAACAAACTCTTGTTATTAATTACTTTATCCAAAGTACTTTTATTGCTGAAAGTAATTTGTGCACACAAACTTAACTTGTATGTATGCATACATGAATGAATCAGTTACTACGTACATATATCCAAGCAACATACAGATTAATTTCTTCTCCTGTTCTAAAGGGTGTCTCAGTAAGAATGCATTTTTTATATTTACTGGCATTTTTTTTAGCAAGTGTCAATTCCAAAATTTGGCTGCTGTCACATATATTTATTATTTGATTATAAAAAATGGAACGCCGTACAAAAGAACAACGCTTTGAAGGTGTGAAAACTTATTACACAAATTTGGTCGAGGAAGTGCATCTAATATATAATCCATTCGCATGGTCTAGAAATTTTAGGAAACTGGGTCGGTAATGGACAGTAAGACTTTTTATATCTACGTAAAGTTCGGTCTCTTGAAAACATTGTTGTAAACGAGAGTGTCGCCAAAAATATCAATTCTCACCATCGTTCTTACCAATTTTAAGTTTCACGCAACACTACGCACCGAATTTTGACAAAAGACCTCCACCTTAATGCATCAAAAATTCTGCTTACTCAGGAGCTCAAACCAACAGACAATTAGCAGCAACAAAATACATACGTTTAATGAATAATGGATGCCAATTTGTCGAAAAAAATCATCTTCTCCGTTGATATACATTCCCATCTGAATTGGTTCCAGAACACACAAGAGGTCGGATTTGAGGCTCAGAAAATCCTCATGCAATCCATGAGAAACAAATGCACCCACAACGAGCAATTGCGTGTTGCGGATTTTGGTTAGGCAGCGTGATTTACAGTTTAATAAAAAAAAATCACAACCATCTCAAAAAATACGTGTTTTTCTTTTTTTAAATGAAAAGTGCTTTTTTTAATGAGACACCCTTTACAATTTTTACAAACCAACAGTTAATGACTACAGAAAGTTGGATAGGTAACGTCTAAAACGATAAATATTCAAAACTTATTTGTATAGCAATTTGTAGTTGTTTGGATGCTTGTGCTGATGACATAAAAATTAAAAATTTATTGTTTTGAAAATACTTATCCCAGCCTTTTAAAAAGACGACAACACTTTTAAGTAAAATTATCCAATTGTATGTGTGTATGTATGCATGTTTTAATAACCCTTTCCTTAGTTTTTTTATTTCTCACAAAATTACTTTCATTATTCGTAGTCTCGATGATACTTAGACAGCAGTACAACTTTACCCCCCCACACCATTTTGCCTTTCTCAATTGTTTAATAAGTTAGAAATTTATTCTACTCAAATACCTTCCCAATCTTGACGTCAGTTTCTTTTATTTTTGGTAACGGTTCACTTAAATTCAAGTGTAAAATTTAATCGAGTTAAACATACAGAACTGATTCAAGAAAGTTTTCCAGCCGTACGTTAATAACTGGCATGTAAATGTACACGTAACTCATCTCCTTTCTTTAAGCGGTATCTTAGGAAAGGAAACCATATGCAATACATATAGAATTTCTTTTTTTATGTCTTCTCTAAAGTTTTATTTTAAAATGTTAAGAGAGTAACCTGTTTCATTTAGTTGTACGTAATCTGCATTAAATTAAAAATTAAAAAAAAATTTAAGATTTTTTCAACCAAAATACAATTAGCAAAAAAATAATAAATTGAATTTTTGAAAGGAATTGAAATAAAAGTGATTACATTTTGGAGAGAAATTTTTTTAAAACAATTTTTATATGAAGTTAAATATTTAAAACGCCTAGCTGTTCAGCTAAAGCTACCTAATTAGGGGTAAACTGAATTAATGTTTAGAATTTTTACTTGAGAAAAATGAAAATTTGTTTTTCTATGAAAATCGATGTACACCTTTAATATACAAGCCATTTCGTAGTGAAGGCCATCCTGGATTATTTCTGCTTGTCAAGCCCTTTCTTTTCATACTCATCTTGTTCCCTCTGTTTTCCAGAAGCTGCAAAAAAATCAATTTTCGTTTGAAAATTTTAGGAAAACACACCAGAGCATTTGCATTTTCGTGTCTATATCTCAGTAAGTTTCAAATTGATTTTTTAGTTTTTCTCGATAATAATTTTCGAGGCTACAGTTTGTATTTTGGTGTTTAAAAATGAATTGGGAGCTTTAATAATTTGATATTTTTAAAAAATTTAAATTTCTTAAAATTATATTTGACCATAACGTTGTCGGCTGATAACCGATTTATCAAAAATTTTGTAAGAATATCCCTAGAGGCATGTCGTACCTATAAATTGTAACAAACGTCTCTATAAATGAATTAACTAAAAATTAATTAATTAATTAAAAATTTTAATTTTTTTGGTAAAATTATGGGAAAAAACAATGGCAGTAATGTTTGTTTACTCATATCTTATGGGCAGATCAAGCTGGATTTTAAAAGCGATTCATAACCAGATATTTGCAAAAGATTGACACCACATATAGATCTAAATAACATGTTGGGGGTTTCTAAAAGTTAATTAAAACCAACACTCGATCAGACTGACATGGCTCAATCGACTCCCCTAGTCATACGCTTTCAGAAAAGATATACCTTGTGGAGTCAAAAATCAATATTGTAGAAATTACAAACGGAATGACAAAACTATATTATCCGTGGCACCACATGTGAAGGGTATAAAAATGAGTATGTATTCGTAAGTATTAAAAAAAACTTAGTAATAAATTGGACGTTAAAGTATTTGTCTGTGCTATTTGAACAACTCCTGATTAGATGTTGATATTTACATATATTCTTTGTACAGATATTTTTTATTTAATAAAACAACGATACAAAATTTGTGTAAAACAACATTTACTTCAATATTCTTTAGAACTAAAAAAATTTGTTTTGTCAAAGTCTAACTGTAAAATGATATTAAATAAAATCTGGTAGTACAATGAAGCAAAATAAAAAGGAAAAACTCCAAAAAATTTTACAAAACTTAAAAGCTATCTAGCGTTGCATCTACCAGCAGTGGATATGCAGTGCTAATAGCACTATCCTAATATGTATTACACGCAAACAGAGTCTACTGTTATAATAGCAGAATTATTAGATTCGTAAAGTGTTGTTATGAATGATGTAGAAATGACGTTTGTAGAAAACCTTCTGTTTTAGGTATATAATTTTTACTCAAATATTTGTTTAATTTAAATCACCAAGTTAAGCATGTAGACAAAGAAAACCGCAACTAAGGCAATTGTGGTCTTGTATCTGATAAAGTTTTATTATTAGAAATTAAGCTTTCGATATGTTTTACAATTCGTATTTGGAAAGCTTTGTAAGCAGTATATTTAAAATTTAATTAAAAAGCATAAGCATAAGCAAAAGCAATTATCAAAAGCAGCATGGTCCTTTCTTATTTATGTATGGGTACTTGGTAATTTAAATATATTTTGTTCGTTTCATACGTACTGGACGCTTTTTCAGAGTGGATTTTGTATTTTTTTGTTTGTTTGTTTTTTCTTTGTTGCTGTTTCTCTAAAACAAATTTTTCCGAAGATGTTGTTAAATGAGTTCCGTTTGTATGTCATAATAAATTGATGAGTATAAGTATAAGTGGCTTATTTATAAAGATTAACAAAGATTTATGAAAGCTTAATAAAACTGATTTTCTATGGAAATTTGATTTATTCACGCTTAACAAACCTTTAACGATTTTTATAAAAAAGGCCGTAAATAAGTATGTCTGTATATGCAGGTAAATATGTATTTGTATTTACCCTGAATGAATCTAGGGGTTAGGTGTCTGCAAGTCAACACTTTTATCAATTATTTGGGTGACGTTATAGTGAGATTGTCTACAAAAGTTATACACTTTATGCTCTGCCTATAACAGGCAGGGACATTTTTATAGCTGTAAAACTATTTTTTTTAATTTTTTTTGTTTTGTTGAAAATATATTTATTTGATGAAAGCAAACCATATGTGATTAGGATTTTTTCAAATAGTGTAAACATTTGACTTTACTAAATTAACGAAAAGTGTGAAAATCAAAACACTTCTTGGTAAGTAATGCTGAACGCAATCTATATCAGCAATTTGGCCAGGGGTAAATATACGTCATTTTGACCTACTGAAGTTTAACTAGAATGTTCGAGTTTTTTGTAATTTTTTAGAGGTTTTATAGCAACGTTTTCTTAATAAAACATATAGTTACAAAAATATGAATTGCACGTGTTTGAAATAAGTTTATTGCTTATTCCCCTTGTACTATTGAAAATAAGTAACGAAATTTAATAAAAAGTTTTAAATGTGTAGACTGGAATTTTTAAAATGTACTAGTGAATCGGTAGTTACAATGTCACCAACTACCTTGTCGATAGTAGTTGTAAGGTCACTAGTGAATTCTCAATGGCTAGCACATGTTAAATGTCTACCACACAGAGCATTGTCTGGGGTATAACACGTCAGTAATACTGGTGAAAAAGTCAGTAGTGAATCAGTACTGTTTTGCTATTGGGATATCCTACAGGGTATGTATGTATGTACGCATGTACATAGATGTATGTTTATCATTGGAATTTGGTCAAAAACAAACACTTTGTCATCAAAACAAAATCAAGTTTCGGACACAAGTGACCAAGAATGATTAAAAAAAGATTACGCCATCAAGCAGCCATAAAAAAACATTTCTGCGCATGTAGGAATTCTGACGTCACTCAAGCTGTGTTTTCATTGGCTAATAAAATGCAGCTGTATAACTAATTATGTTTGTGTAAAAACATGACAGTGGGACAAACTGTTATTTTTCTAACTAAATGTTTTAAAAGCAAACAAATTCTTTATATATGTATATATATATTTTCATTATTTTTATTACAATATTTCAATATCATATTAGGTGTAGAATTCATTTTGTTATGTTATCAAATTTTCTTTTTCGCTTATAAGTGTTTTTAGCGATTTCGGCATTAAGTTTCCTAATTCTAAAATACATTCGACACCTAAAAAAAATTTTTTTCACGTATTCACTGGCTTCAATTTCTTTTGCTTCCAACAATTGCTTTTGTAAATATCCGCTTGAAAGTAATAATTTGTTACCATTTAATTTTAAAAATATGGTGTAAGTCTGGAGGCGATCTTCTTTAAACTCAGTCGGCCTTGGAGCGACCAATTTTTCTTCAAAACTATTTGGAATATCATTTTGCTTTTCAGTTTCACGTAGTCCTTCATATACATTTGCAACTTCAGTTTCATTAGCAGTTTTCGTTTCACTTTCAATAGCACTAGTGTCTAAAGACGGAACTGCATGGGATTTTAAAATTTTTGCACGCCGTTTGCTAAATTCTATTAATAATGCCTTAGTAATGTACTGCAAGAATTAATTTTGTTCTAACTTACCCATTTCAAATTTCAAGTTTCTTTCAAAACCTTCTTGCTTGAAATGTAAAGCACAAATTTTTTCTTTATCCACATTTACAGGCTTCACTCGTTTGCAAAAAATTACCCATAACTTCCTTCGAGCTTCATCTTTTGGATTCATTTCATTTTTAGAACTCTCTGAGTAAATTAATTACAGGGCTGCCAACTATTACAAAATACATACATTTTTTGTAGGAAATTATAAATTTTATATATGATACAGACTTGGTAACCTTTGCGAGGGGATTACTACGTCATCTAACGGTAAATCATGCGCAAGGCGTAATCTTTATTTAATTATTCTTGCAAGTGACTACCTAGTCCGTATTTCGTTTCCGCTACATGCTTTTTAGCCATTACAAGAAAAAAATTTATTATAATCAGCATGTGCCGGCGACTTTGCGTAGTTTTCGCGAACAAAACTAGCACTATGAGTTAATTCAGGTTTTTATCTATATATTATCACGAAAGACTTTTAATGTTTTTTATATGCATTCTATATCACATACTTGATGTTTTTGCAAAGATTTACCGTTTTTGTTCGCCTTTTTGTTCTCATATTATACTGTTAAAAAAAAAGCACAAAAAAACGCTGTAGGGAAAAACCTTTCAAGTGATGACTTTTTTATTTTAGTGAGAGTAATGTTTTGTCATTTAAGTTTACACTGAAATATTATTATACTTAGTTAGTAGTGTAAAATAGAACACGAAACTTTTAGAACATTTTACGCAGCTCTTTAATACATACATCCAAAAATTCACATTTATTAGAATTATTTAGTAGAATTAAATTTTACATATTACATTTTTTTTGTTAACTTAAGTCAAAATAAATTGGAAATAAAAAATTTAATTTTACCAAAAACTTGCAAAAAATTGTAAACTTTATGGAAATCGGCAGTACTTTTCTTTAACCAAACCAGTAAGTACTTTATACAAATTTTACATGATATAAATTATTCTAATTATTACAAATTTTAAAAGTATCAAACATAAATTATACTTATTAAGAAATAATCACAAAAAAAAGTAGAAAATTTTATTTCATCACGTTAAGGTTTTTCGATGTGGAAATTTTTTAGGGGTAATTGCGTATTTGGTAAATTTTTAAGAAAGAACAATTTTTAATGTTAAGGCATATATAAAAAGAAAACTTTTCGTTAAAATTTTGTTTAAGAAAATTGGTTTTAATAATATTTCCATTGCAAATCTTAAAGTAGAATGTAAATGGGTATAACTAATCCCAAAAAGTATAATTTTAAAGGATTTGTTAGAAAAGGAATATTATCTTAAGGATTTCATTGGCAACAGCAAAGTTACCTGTTGACAACGCAATATAAATTGTGACCTCCTACAAGGCTTAAATTATTTTTAAGTTGCTCAACAGCTTGTTTTATTTTATTATATTATTATTAAATGCTGTCCTTTCTATACAGGAATTTGTGTTGTATTGCATGAGAGAGGATGCTCGTGCATGTTTTTAATCGGCTTAAAGAAAGGAAATAAAAAAATATATGTAAAATATATGCAGTAGTTTGGTGTTGCGTAAAGTATTTATGTAAGTAAATAAATATGTAGGTATTTATCTATTTTTGTTGTTGTATGATTGCATTGTTTAAATAGCTAGAAAACCCATTGTGACATCATCAGAATTCATTAGTTTTGAAAAACAATCGTTTTAAATAAATAATATTAAATGTCATAATGATGATGGGTGCAGTGTGGTTGTGAGTATGGTCTAGATAGTTTAATACCACTTGTCAGTCATGCTGGTCAACATAAAAATAGAAGCGGATTATAAAGCATTAATGTTAAAAATCATAAATGCATCTCTAAATGAACGATAGAAAAAAATCAGCCGTGAGGTATTTCAGTAGATCGTTCAGTCTGATTACAGATAGGTTACCAGTATATGCTTGAACAGGGTAGCCAGGAAATTGAAAACCGATTCCATATTCTCCAAATCCATACAACTGCGACAGTGATCATACAAGAGAAGTCTGAATCGACTTGCGCACTTTCCTTACATCTAGTGACCCTTCTATGCCGTTAGCAGCCTTCGGAGAATTTTCTGACCTGGACTCGATGCGATGTGAGCTTGATATAAAACGAGTGCCACGCATGCTTGGTCACTCTGCATGTCTCCAGTTTACGCCACCTGTTCTCGACTTTTAAAAGAAAGTGTCTGAAAATCTTGCATTTGATTGTAAAAAAAATTTATTCAAAAATTTCTGATTTTAATTATTCTATACTTCTAGCTGAGTAATCGGGTTTTACATATTTTTATTGAAAGGACTGAAGGTTTTTAATATAAATAAATAAATAGCGTAACCTTAAGGAAAGCCCTTCTTACTTTTTATTTTTAAACGTAAGGATTGAAAAATGCGATTTTCTTGCTCTACTAAGAAAAACATGGCAACTGAATTTCGATTTTTGATTTCTTAAAAAAAAAATAAAATCTTTTTAAAAAAGTTTGTCATAACGAAACATAGTTAAAGTTGACTTTGTTGTTACTCACGTTAGCCGCAAGTAATTTATGACGAACATTAACATTTAAGACAAATTATAGTAATAGGTCTATGAGAACAAAAATATTACTTCCACTAAAACAAAGCTTGTACCAATTAATATAAACTTTAGACGAAAGGAAACGATAAAGATGCGGTCACTTGTATCACAAAAAGTTTTTGATAAATAGTCGTCATGTTAAAATAAATTTATAAAAACAAAAATTCGTATAAATCAAGTGTAACAGGTAAATTACTTCTTAATTGTAAGTACTTTGTGGCAGCACGGATGTTTAACTGCTTGTACTTCAGTTAGTGATTGGCATCCTTTACGTGATTAATGCAATCAAACACGTTTTTTATATATTTTATTCTGGCTTACGTTAATTTTCTTTTTATTAAACTTCTCAAAATATGTCTAAACTAAATTGTAAACACCTAAGAATGTTGAAATTATTCTGATGTTAGACGAGTGGAATGCATTTTCGAAACCAGATACGATTTCATCATCAGCACTCTTTATCGGTATACTCATATGTAATTTGAAATTGATATTTAATTATTTATTTTAAATATTTTTTTAGTTTAAGAATAATTTAAGAATAAAAAATGTGATAATTGAATAGAATAACAAAAAAGGGGAAAAGCTTAAGTTTGGTAAATTTCGTTCTCACTCACTACAGCAAAAGATATGAATATGTATGTGAAGTTTAATTCACAAAATCAAATTTCGTATAAACTTGTGAGTTAAATAGATGATATTTACATCCAACACTAAGACATTCCGATCAAAGAGTGCTGATGATGAAACCGTAGCTGGTTTCGAAAATGCATTCCACTCAGCTGGTGTCGGGATTAAAACTTACTTTTCCAATATATTCTTTCATTATCACAAATAAAAATTGATTTCTTCATTTAATGATTAGAAATTTAATAATAAAATGAACTAGAGCCAAACTAAAAATTAATAAAGTCTTTTTTTAATATATTTTATTACTAAAATAAATCTCGAGATTTAAACTCCTCCAATTGGGATTTACTCTATACAGTTCCGTTCTGTTTGCGTATCTCAAGTATATACATACATACATACATACATACATACATACATACATACATATGTATATATATAGTGTGTACGTGTGCATATAAAAGTAAAATACAAAAACAGTGATAGGCAGATAAACAATTAAAAACACTGAAAATAGTTAAATTGAATGTGTAGTGAAAAATTCGTAGACTTAAAAATCGTTTCAGTATATTCAGAACCATTAAAAAATTAATAGACAAACAAACAAACAAATACGAAATAAAAGAAACATCATGTTTTTAACCACAGAACAACCAGTGTAACAAATAAAGTAAAAAAAAGGCAAAAAAAAACAAAAAACAAGAACTGAAATGCAACAAGAAAATCAGCTTTTTGTGTAATGCGGTGCATTTACACGCTGCACCATTCAATGTTTTGTTATCTAACAACTACAACAACAACATGATTTAAAAGGACTTTACAATTACCCTGCAGCATTAAAATTAAAGTTGAAAATTGTTTTCAATTATAATAATATTGAACAAAGTTATTTTCTATATCATTTTGTTTTATTTGCCCGTTAAAATGATAAAAATATAAATTATTGTTAAAGCAAGAATAGCAAAATGTGACAGAATTTTTTAAGATTTCGAAATTTTTGAAAACTTTAAGATTCATTTCCATTATAAAACACAGGCAAATTACTTAAGAATACTAAATTATATTAATTAATTTAAGGCTAATGTGACAAAAATTGATCAAATATGTCTATCAACCTAAAATATTTTGTTATGAACACGTTAGTTTAAAATTTTTGAGTTTTTAACAATTAATTTTTATAACAATTTTTATATGATCATTAGAATTGACATGTAACTTTTGAAATTGCATATCCTCATGTTTCAAACGCTAGTTTAAGAGAGCATATCCAATTGGTAAATTTAAAATTTTTTTTATAGCATTGGCATTTTTAGAATATAAAGAATTCATCTCGCACTGCTTTTTTCATTAAACAAAAAGTTAATACAAAATTTATTTAAAAGATTTCTACAAACAGAAAGAGTTTAATGTACAAATTTCTTAATTTTAAATTAATTTTATTTTTAAAAAATAGTTTACTAAATAAAATCTGCATTAAAGTTCTATAAAAAGAAATGAATTAAAGTTATGAAAATCGACACAATGCAGCAAAATGATTGAGTACAATTGCTTAATTCACAACCTGTCGTTGGAGTCGTAGGTTACATGAAATTCACTCTTGATATTGAAGAAAAGAAAAAACGGAGAAAGAACTTACTTTTCCAGCTATAATGTATTTGAGCAATATTCTATAAGCATAGATAAAATTGTTGTAAGTGTTGTATGTATAAGAAACTAATGTAGAAATTAAAAAAAAAAAAAATATGTACAACTACTGCGACGTACAACACCCACGACTGTAGGTTTGCCATTTTAGCACTTTAATGCAAGATTTATAATTTTTTTTTTCTTAAGTTCGCACAAAAGATTTTCGCAAAAGTGCTAAGTGCTATTTTAGCACTTTTTAATAATAATACGGCATTTATAGCACTTTTTTCATATAAAATTTAAATGCAATCAATTATTTTTTATTCGTAAATTTTAGATGATATTTTCATTCTTGTAAAAGTTATAGCTGGTAAAATATATATAAAGGAAAAGCTGATGGACATAATTTTGGGAGATGAGGAAAACATATTTGAAGAATATTTGCTATCAAATCCGTATTTAGGATATGAGTTCGAAACGTTAAAAAAAAAAGAATAAATACAACAATATAATATAAATCTGAGGAAGACACAATCAGAAAAATATGTTTTATCTTTTTAAAATCGCTCCCAAAAAAATTTTAAGACTAAAAAAATTTTAACATCTTCAATTAGGGCACCTATTACTTGCATCTTAGAAGATATAAATTTTAGTATAACTGAAATGGAAAAAATCCAAAATCAGTGGAGCCTATATAACTGAACAAATCTGTCATACCAATATGGATACTACGGAGTTCTGGATTCAAGTAAACCAATTTAGAAATTCAATTAACGAAAATCCTTTTAAAGAATTATCGGATGCTGTGCTGTCTCTTTTGGTTTTACTACTTTCAAACGCTGAAGTGGAGCGTTTATTTAGTTTAATGGGCTTAATAACATGCAAATTTAGAACAAAAATGAACACACAACTTTTATGTTCTGCTATACGTATAACGGAAAGCGTAAAACTGAATAACGTATGTTGCTATAACACCAATATATCGGACGATGTATTGATTAAACTTTGTTCATCTGAAAAATACCACATTTGAGTAATTGTTGACACCTTTTTCTGTGTAAATATAATATTAATAAAATTGAATTTAATTGAACAAAATATGTGCATAAATATGTTGAAAATTATTACATTAAAAAAGTTTACTTAATTTTTAATGTTTTAAAAAAACAATATTGCAAAATTTTAGCACTTTTCTTTTTGAACTGTAGAACATTTTAGCACATTTTTTTCCGAGGTTTTGCATTTTTTCTCTATCATCTTATGACAACACTGCACGACTGCTTGTTATTTAAGCAAATGTACTATTTAGATACCATTTAAATATTTTTTGTTTCAAATAAATCTAAATATATAAGAATTTAGAGGAGTTATGCATAGTCACTTAATTGTTTGTCATCACGCACCTACATGCGTCTTATTCAAGTTGCCCCCATAAATTATATATTTTTTGAAAGCTTATGAATAGAGGAGTCGATTAAGCCCTTACCGTCTGTCCGTGTGTTGGTTGAAATCAACTTTTAGAAGCAACTATATGTTCCTCAGATCTGTATATGCTATCAATCTCTTGGAAATATCCGGGAATGAATCGCTATTGAAATTCAGCACAATCGCCCCATAATTTTCTGAGATATGAGCAAAAAACCACGACCACCTCGTTTTTTTTCACAATTACAACAACAATATACATACATATATACTGGTTAGAGTAATCGTGGCATCGAATCCCAGCTGAGCCAAACAAATTTTTTTTAAATATGTTAATTTTTTTTTTGTAATTTTTTTTTAGAAACATACGTAAACTCAATTTATAATTTTATAATGGTATGTTTTTTACATGTATGTACGTATTTTATATGAGATAATGGTGATACAAACAATTGTTATTGCATGACTACACGTTGTGAAGGGTATATAAGATTCGGCACGGCCAAATATAGCACTGTTACTTGTTTTCTTTTACACGTATATAAGTAATTGCTTAAAACTTAAATTTTTAATACGTTTTTTGGCTAAAAATATTTTTTGTTATAAAGCTTGTGCAACGGATTCAGATAATTTCATATCATTATTATAAACAACCCTTTTTTTAACTAGATATAAACCCAATTCTCTGTTATTTTTTTTTCAACAATAAAATTTAAAAACACTTCTTTCGCATTTATGATAGTTTTTTTGTTAAGTTATTATTTTTTTTTTTCTTAAAAATTTTTCGTATGACTTTAAAAAATCGTCGATGCTTCGACCTAATTATTTATGTGAGACTTTAAATAATTTTTTTTTACTTTTCATTAACCTTATTCACCAAAAGATTAAAAAATACCTTAATTGGTTCAAAAATAAACAATAGTCGATATGCATTAGTAACATTTGCAATTTTTCAAAATAAACTGCTTTGTTTTGCTCTCCTAGAATCTTAGTATATATACATATGTATGTATGTGTTGTGGGAATATCAAAACAGACAACTATTATTTTGGGACCCTATTTGACTTGACCACTTTCGCTTACTAGTGCATCGGTGCATCTATTATGGGCGTGCGTTCAATCCCTTCGTGCGCTCCATCGACATCTGAGTCTCTTTAACATCTTAATCTACGAGGTACAAGATTTTTCTATGCCCGGCCAAAATATTATAGCTTAATTAGACGTTTACGTTTTTCTTTTATGTTCCGCAACTTATGTAGACACTTTAACTGCAGGGTACTATGATGCAGCATCAAATACACTAATACTCTTAAAAAATACACATACATAATGCATATAAGATACAACTCCAAGACCCATGGCGCTGGTTTCATGTTATTTTGCGGTTCATTTGTGTTGTTGAATGAACAACACTAACCAAGTCGACCAAATATTACATAGAATACAGAGGAAAAAAAGAGCAAACAAAACAAATACATACGCACACACACACATATACAAACTAGCACGAAAACTAAAAGGAATAAAATAATACAAATGTAAAAAATAAAAAACAAAAAACAGAAATGGTGAGAGTTCAAATACCGGTCAACGAAATTCGTTTTATACAAATGTAGAGCACTAGTGCGTTCGCTGTCTACTGATGCATAATTTAGACACCAACACCGCCATTGCATCTTCTCGGTTGTTAGCAGATAACGGCTGGAAGGCAGCACATACATATGTAATGACATTTATATCTATTCATATACACAATATAGCGCTTTCGATTTGTAAATATGAGGAAATCTCATAAAATATTGATATTTTGGAATTGAAAAAATGAGCTCTTTCATGGATCATTTACGTTTTGATTTAGATTAATAGGAAATTGTGTATGAAAGAAAAATAATTTGCATTTAAATCACTTGAAAATATTTTAAAATTTAACTACTTAATATCACAATATAATTACAAATTATAAATTACGGCAGCAGCTGAGCAGAATTATCAAAGATTATTGGCCATTACGGTGAAACATACCAGAGTTTATAGTAATCGAGCCTGCAATATCCATATTGAAAGACCAACAGACTAACGCACTTCAGAGTTAACTATTGACGATCATTTAAGTTATTAATGTTAATTGAAAATTTAAAAGCTAATTAATTTAAATGCCACCTAATGCAGGGCTTATTACGAGTATTTTCTCTAACCATAATTTGTTACTTACTAAACAAGACAAGTTTATCCCTGTTCAGACAGATATTTTGAATTGTTTCAATTTAGTGTTGATTGAGCAATTAAAATAAGTGTTCAGACATACTCAATTTATCTTACTCAATTAGCATTTGATAGCTGTAAAATATTTATACCAAATCAAATAATGCCTTCTTTTCAGTGTTTTTCCTGTTGGTAAAATATATTTACAATTATATTTATACATATACATACATACTTAAATTAATGTATTTGAATTTATTCAAAAATTTTTTAAAATTTTCTTCAAAAATTTTTCATTTTTTTAATTTTTATTTTTTGTATATTTATTTGTTTGACATTAAAAATGCCATCTATAGAATTTTCTTCTCACTGAACATACTTCTCAAGAGTTGTATTTCGAGTTTTAGACAATAAGTGAAACAATTAAGTATATATTGGTCAATTTAAAAATAATTTTTAGTATGGTAAATTGAGCTCAATAAGGCCTTTAATTGCGATAATATTATAAATTGACAATTAAGGCGCCTGTGTGAACATAGTATTACAACTAAATTATTTTCTTATGACAAAAAAATATATAAGGAATTGTAAGTGTATATGACATGTCTGAAGTTATTTTATTTTTTTAAACACATTTTCAATGTAGCAGAGAGTTTAAATCTTAATACTCGTACTTAAATGAAACACTACCGACTATGACTGTGTATGAAGTGACAGAAATGCAAAAGTCATTAAAGAAGACGCAGATTCAAAATAAACCAAAGAGTGCTAGTGACCCATTTGAATGTTGTTGCAATAATCTCGCTTTCGGCCTGTGCCTTTTCTTTAATTATCAACTGCTGTCTGCTGATTAATTGCAATTTTTTTTTAGCTTAAAATGTCATCAACAGATCTTTGGTTGTTGGGTGGGTGATGTAGGATGTATCAATATTATATCATTTGCACGATAATAAAATAAATACAATTTCCCTAATATCGGTTAGTCTGCAAATAGATGCTATAAAACATTACACATACCAACTATACCCGTGAAAATAAAAAACCTAAAGAAAAAAAAACACAAATAAAAAATAAATCAAATTGAATTGAACTGAAGTGAAGTGAAGTAAATGAAATTTGTGCTGTTTGTCATAGAGATAGAGAAATCGGAGAGTGTTCATAAAACAATTACGCGTTGTTGTATTCAGTTTTAGGCCAAGAGAATTTCAGATAAAATGCATTCTCTTAACTGTAGATGTTTGCAGATTGACGTTTTAATGTGGTGTATTTGGAGTTTTAACGTTAATAGCAGATGTTGTACACCCACACACGCACACATTTATTTATCACATTGTTGTGTGATAAAATAAATGTTACTCTCTCTTTTTGCAGTAGAAGAAGTCCTCATGCTGCAAAAAGCTTTTTTCCTTCATTTCCTATTGAGGTATAAAAGTGATTAAAAAAGCTTACATTTAAGCATCTCTTGTATTTAAATACGACTGGTTGGTTTAATTTCGTTTCTGTATTGTTATATTCAATGGCTTATAAAATAGTCTCCTTTTTGTACAACAGATAAGTCCGTTGCAAACGTCTGACCTCTACGACATCATCATTCTATGATTTACCCAAAAATAATTAAGCACATACTAAAATGTATATTTATATACATAAATACATACATGTCATACATACATACATGCATACATACATACATACAAATGTACATAGCAGTGTAGCATATATTTTATGTTCACTTTGCAAAGTCGATATTCGTGTGAATATCTGTGTGAAATCAATATTTAATGAAAATATAAATTTTTATTTATTAACTATTATGCGCTGACAGTGTTCAGCTACATATTTGAAGCACAGAAGTGCACAAATAATAAAGTTGAAAGAATTTTCTACAAATTGTTAAGGGGAAACTACACAAATATTTATTATTTCGAATAAAGTTATTATTGAACCATCAATGTATTATCCAAAATTAAAGTAGTTTTTGTTATAAATAAATTTAACAGGATTTAAATCAGGCAGAATTATGTTGATTTTGCAATAAGTGTTGAAAAGGTCAATTATGTGTCCAAGATAAATATGTTTTAACGTTTGAAAAAAAAAACGTTGGCTTTGCTTCTGAACAATATTCATAAAACAATACCGACATAAAAATACAATACATTCATAAAAATAGACCGACGGGTTGCGGATTCTTGGCGACCTTGGCGACCTTGGGTTTTTACCGCTACAAGGACAATCATTTGTATTACTAGAAACAGTTATAAATTAAATAATTAAATTTCGTATAATAATAAATTATGTATGTATATGATTTTGTTTTTGTTTAGTAAAATATTATTATTCAAATTATTTAAATTTTACAATTCATTAAGAAAATTTATTGACGAAACTCACTCACTACCCTCGTAAGTCGTGCAGACCGTGCAAGTCTAGCAATCAATTTAACTTTTGCACGACTACAAAAACAAATTATATTAAAGCGCAATTTGTATCACTTGAGCAAATGTACACAACGAAAAACCAGTATAAAGTAGTGTCACACAAATTTCCACAACAGAAGCAGAATTTACTTACTTTCAGGATATAAAATCTCCACAAATTCAATTTCATCAATGGAAATTTTTACCAAACAATTTATAATATTATATTTTTCCGTTGATTTAGGTATTGTAATTTTTTTAATTACTTTTCGAAAAATATCAGCTGTTGTCATAAAAATGAAATGATGAACATGAAAAATGCACTCACGCTTGTGCATATTTGCACTAATTGCAAAAATGCTACCAAGAGTGAATTCCGCTATTGTTAATCTTTTTTGTAAAAATCTTTAAGTATTATAACAAAATAATGAATAATGAAGTATTAAATGTTAATTGTGTGTTAAACTACACATTTATATAATAAAACTTGATTGTATGTTGTTTTGGATTTTGCAGCTGGCTAAACCTGGCTGAAAACAAAAATTTGGCATCGATCGACGTAAATACATATTTATTACCTCATCTCTTGCGAACTACAAAACATGTGCAGCTTGTATTCGTTGTAAGTTTGTGGCAAATTTTATAGTAAAAATATTTTTTCCGTATTTGATAAATCTTCACACGCTGTATGGTATGTTGCGCCATCTTGTTAGAACCATTGCTCCTTCAAATAATGTGCAATGACAAGAGGGAAAAAAGCATAAATAACGAAAACGAATTGCTGCGACAGGTATCGGATCGATTAGTTCCATAGAATTACGTAGTACCTGATCTGATGGACAATTATGCGAGGCGTAAACTTGACTCTATATGTATATATATTTCGTGAAGAGAGCGCAAATTTCCACGATTTGTAAACTTTGTTCTGCTGAAAGTGTTTGCATGGTGATTTGGCAAAATACCGAACAAATTTAAAATACTTCATTAGTATGACAGCTAGTTTTACAGTTATCCCTATCGGAAGTTCTATAGGACTAAACAAACACCCTACTTATGTATGTTACGTCCGTAAGTAATAAGAATTTTCTAAAATTTGTATTTGCTAATATACGAGATCATCATTTACTGGTGACGACAAATAATTAAAATTTATTTTCTTGCCAAAATCTTAAACTGAGTTAATTTTAGATGTAAAATAGCTATTATTTTTTAATAAAAGGGGTCAAGTACTCAGCAATAACCTTTTGAAGTTTTGTAATAGGTTTTTAGTGTTTCTTTCATTACATAGTAATGAGCGGTCATTACCGACATCATTATTTTAAAATACAGGGGCCGAATTACGGCATTTTATATCGATCGAAAATGATAGAATTCTTATTATAATCCAATACAAAATGTAAAGAAAACTTTTGCGTTCGATTGCAATTTCGATCGATATCGAATGCCGTAATTCGGCCCCAGAATAATGATCTTAGTAAGTATATACTTTGTAAATCACATCTATAAACAGGAAAATAGTTTCATGCTTGATATCAGCTATATGGTGAATATTTTTCCAATAGCGAATAAGTTTCTTAAAATGTTTGCGCTACGTTTTCTTATTTACATTCAATGTGAACTGATGGTTTACTTTACTTTGAGTAGCTTTTCAATGAGGAAAACAAAAATTCCATGAAAAGTCTACAATACCAATTTCCAATACGATGGAAATGAAGGCAAGCGGCTGAAATTGAAGCTATTAGTTTCTATTGGTATCTAGTAATTTGCTTATTGACTACGTTTTTGCTTATTATTTGTATTAAATTGATAAAGCTAAACTTTAAAGAATACTGATTGACTTAAAATTGCATTAGCATGATAAAACATTGAAGATTTATTTGACACAAAATATTTTTTAATACAATAACCTTTAGATCCTTGAGTGTTTGAAATTATTTTTCTCACCTTAAGTATCTAAAATCTAATATTTGTTAAACTTTTGTACATTGATTACTTGTTTTTATGTTGTTGTTCTCACTGGAGTTGAGCAATTAATAGTTATCGTTTATTATCAAATTTACTTAATATCCTTTTCTCTGTCTGTTTTCTCTCTACGAAATCTATTTTAAACTCCCCAAGTATAAGTAGTCCTTACACTTTAAAATGTATTCACATAAAATTTTAAACTTGTCAATAGATTGTACTTACAGTCAATTGAAATTGCTCTCAAATTACACTATCTAAAGTATTTTTGTAAAATTTACTTTAATGAAGTTTTACATTTTTGAATTATAGCTGCTTATAAAAACTACTTTTCTTTTAATAACCCAGCAAAAAATAAAAAAAAACTATGAAAAGAAAGTGATTTTGCTAGGGTTCAACTCGTGACGAAGTGATTAAATTTAGATTAAACCATTAATGATTTCAACATTTGCGTGTCTTTGGAAATCATGTGTTTACATAAATATAAATATATGTAAATATTAAAGAACTGCACTAAATTTTAATAAGTTCATAGAACTCATGCATATTTAGTGAAAAGCATTCGATGTTTCATGAGTGTACTTTGTTTGTTTACATGAAGTGTTATTTTGTTATATATTTTGCATGATGTTGCACTATTCTTTAAGTATTTAGGAAGTCACTTAGAATTTATTCTTTTACACTATTGATTTAGAAGTGTTGAAAATGTAAATCACTTTGCACTACTTCCAATTTTTTTTTGCTGGGAAATAATTACAAAAAGGAAAAGAAAATGGAATTCACAAAGTGTTTTCTTTTTATTTAGAAAAAAGTAATACATGTTAACATATAAAAATAATTTAAAAATAAACAATATTAATAATAATAAAAAAAAAATACGATTCCATGTCAACCTCAAGAAAATAACAAAACAGCTGATTATGCTCTACACAGATTTCGATAGTGTAGATATGTAGTAATGAATTAATTGTCCCTTAACTTTCTTTTAGCAATCAGACCAAAGTACAAATTTCATTTTAAGTCTTTTGAAAAAAGCGATTAATATTTATTATTTAATACACAACAGTTTAATGCTAAACGCAATAATAGAAGAAAATCTATTTTTACTGGAATAATTTTTGAACAGTGGACGAAACGGAAATCTCTAAACAATATACACTTTCATAAGATCTACCTCCCCCACATGTATGTATGTATGTATGTATGTATGTATGTATGTATGTATGTTTCTGTAGTAATGTACCCTTGCACGCATGTTTAAGATATAAATACAAAAAAAAAAAAATTTATAAAAAACAAGAAAACATTGTATTTGATATTAAAACTCTATCAAAACAAACTGTGATTTCTAACGGAATTACGTGGGATCCATATTAAGATAAATTTTAGAATTCATATTTAACATATTTTGCGTATATGTTTATAAATAAATTTTCAGGAAATGACTGTATAAAAAATATGAATTTAAAAAGATTAAACCAACACGTCCACAGCATTTTTTCCTAAAAGAAAAAATGAGTTTTGGATAGAAGAGGCATTTTAAACATGTATTGTTCGATATTTGTTTGCAACAATTCTGAAATACTTGCCACGATTTTAAACGAAACAAAAACATATATTATGTGTTTGTGTGTGTGTGAATGTATATGCGTGTGTGTTTACGCATCATAAATATGGTTTGAAATGAAATTTAATAAAACGTCAAAAGGGATTTGTCATTATTTTATTATATATTATGGTTGGAATATACATATGTATGTATGTCTGTTTGTATGTATGCTTTTTCATTCACGTTTTATAATTTACTTTCATTTTTTTAATTTTTTTAAAAAAAATTTTTTTAAAAAAAAGAAAAAAATTTTGCTTTTAAAAAATGTATAGAGATCGACTTAACATATTTCAGTTCTCAGCAGCGCAAATTTGTTAATTTTTTTATTTAATGCGAACCTTTTTGTTTTTTTTTTTTAAATATATATTGTGTGTGTACACAAAAATTATTTAAAATTAATTTAAATGGCCTTCTAAACGCTTAAAAAAATACAATTTAATTGAAACCACTTGTCCTACAACAAGAACATGGTAAACTTTAAAAATCTCATTTGAAATTCTAATTTTATTTATCTACGTATCTAAGTGTGTATATTTAGTTATTCAAAACAAAGAGAAGAAAACAATTCATTTTCTTTACTTTGTGCAGAAAGAGAAAACCTTAATGGATATACGGAGCTACAAAATTCGCCTTGATACATAAACACATAAAAAATTAAAAATTAAATACCTGACACTTAAAAAAAAAAAAAAGATATTTTGTTGCTTTGCAGTGAAACTGTCTATTTTTACGATTTAACTAATACTCACGATGCTGCCCCCAAACCCACAAGAAACAAAAAAGGACAATGACGATGCTGACAAACAAGCTATTTACTTCCTGATAAGGATGGAAAAGCAAAAAATAAAAAAGAGGGCAACTAAACAAAATTACAGCAGTTGGCGGCTTAAATGCACCGTAGGCCTTAAAAAGTTTACCCAAACTGTACAAACTTATTTATAAAAAAAATGATTTTTTGTTCAATTAAACTTTTCTCCAAAATCATTAAGATTTTTCTTAATCATCAATATCAGATTAGCAATAAATTTTAAATAAAATAATTAAATTCAAATAGATTTAAAAAAAAAATCAATGTTTTACTTGCATGACAGAGTAGGGTAGACCGAATTTTTAAAGAAGAAGTAGAAAGAATGTGCGAGAAAGAAAGAAAGAAAGAAAGAAAGGATGGTTTATATACTTTTTTAATAGAAAATATGCAAAGACCTCAAACAATTTCGTTTGTATTTTTTCAAACCAATTTTGTTTTTTATTTCACATAAAATTGTTCACTAATGTGCGAGCATTTGTTAAGCTGTCTGAATTTAACATTTCTATTGTAAATACGAAAGTAAAATGTTTGATATAAAATATTTTATTTGATAGAAAAGTAAATTTATTTTTTGTTCATACATACATACGTACAAACATACATACACTCAAAGAAAAACAATGATAAGTGCATGATCACGACGGTCACATTATACTCGCTATAACAATATTTGGTTGTCGAAAACAAGTAATAGTTGTTTTTATTATATTTCATAATATATTTTGTTTTTGTTTGAATTGTATCATTTAATGTTAACTTTCTTAAACATTTCGATATGGTTGTCGTTCAACAATAGTATGATTTAATTAAATTGTTATGGCAAAAATAACATTATATTCGAAAAGCATTAAAAATTACAAATAATAATTAAATAATAGATGACACAACAGTATGATTACAAAGCAATCAAAATATGATTTTTTAATGATATTTTTAATTTCAACTGTTCTTTTTCTTGCTGAGAAATTTAAAGATAAACAATAAAATGTTTAAAAAACAAAAAAAAATTGCAAATAAGGAGGTAAGAAAATTTGCTGTTTAATAAGTAAGGATTGTCGATTTCCACTATAGTCATATATGTATGTGTATGATTATTGCATGGTACTTTAATTAAACATAGTAACGATAACTGGCAACCATTATTCATTTAACCACAATCATACAATTCAATCATAGAATATTGCTCTTGGATTATGATTAGGTCAACCATGTTTTTTCTATGCGTGTATAAACAAGTAAGTAAAAATATACAGTTCGAGCTCGATTCACCGAAAAGTTGCAATAACCGACCACTAAAAATAAAAACACAACAGGGGGCTAATTCTCGCATTCGTGATCGAAATACAACTCGTATTGAAATTAATTTCGATAGCGTACAATTTTCTAATGATGTTACTCGATACGAAACGAATCGAGTTTTTAGTTCAGTGTTGTAAAGAACTTCTTTTTTATTTCATGTTTTTTTTATTCTGAGATACATTAAGAGCTGACGAGTGATGTGATTCTGTCAAAACGGAGTCATATAGACTCTACTTGACTGTTGGCGTGCAGCGAACTACCACGATAACCAGGCTTTTCTTTTTCATTTCAATTAACTGAGTATTCAGTTCGACATTCTTTTGTTTTAATTCGAGGTCTTGTTTTTTTTATTTCTATAAGGGAATTTAATCTTTTTAGCATCTCCTTCTGGTAGTTCTCTATAGTCATCATATTTTTTTTTGCAAAGTAATTTTTGTTTCCCTTTTCTTTACGCTATTTTTTTGTCTCCATATATTATTCTTTTTTCTGGCACTGATTCTTCTAAATCATCATCTTCCATACGTGAGGAGTGGACTAAAGACGAGGAAGTGCATGGCAAGTCATTATTGTGGTCTTCAGGTGCTATTACACTTAATTAATCACCTAAAGGTTTTAGGTTTGACTTCAGCTCTGTTTGTGTTTTTAAAACTGATCCAAAGCTTTGCACAGTCTTCAGACCCTAAACAGCGACTTCTTTGCCAGCAGCAGTCAAGATTTGTTCCTCCACTTGAGTGAGAGTTTTGTCTTCACACGGGCCAACACCGGTTCTTTTCTTCGAAGATTTATTAAAAGAAAACTTTTTTTTTACATGTTGTTTTTGATCAGCGTATACCTAAACAAAAAACTCATTGCTAAAAGTAAAACAATTTTTTCTTGTTATTATTATTACCTTCCGCCACATTTTCACACCTTTTATTGGTGGACCAGAAGCATTAAGTTTTGCGGCTAGTTACTCCAATAGTTGGTTAGCCCTCGCTTTCCCTTGCGAACTGTTCGGAAAAAGGCTTTTTGCCAAATCTGTGTGCTTTGCCAAAAAATCCCCTAAGATCTCTTTTTGAGAATAATTTATTTTCGTTAACTTTTACCTAGAAATATAACAATTTACTCGAAAAAAAATTTCATAAGTTTTTAACTTACATTTTCTTTTCTGTTCACTTTTATACTTTAAAACGTTAACTCGAATGCTTTTTTGCTAACGAGTTTATACTCGCAAGATTGCATACGAAATGTAGCTCGTTATCGAATGCCATCATTAGAAATTTCGATAGTCGATACTTGATATCGAATGAGAGAATCCCAAAAGTAAGAAAACTCGCACGTTCGAATATAATTTCGCTCGTATACGAATGCGAGAATCAGCCCCCAGTATATAAATTATATTCATTATTACTTTAAACTAAATAATACAATTATTTTTTATTCATACATACATATATATGTACGTACATACTTTAATTAAAAACCAAAAACAAATATAAATATATAAAAATTTTTTACATTAAATATATATGTGAGTTAACCTTTAACCTTTTGGGAAAACGCAGCGTCGTAAAAGAGCAATTAAATTTTTATAAGAAATAGTTTTTCTCCGATCCATTTACCAATTTCACCATCTATAAAGTTCATGTCCGGTAAAATATCCTGTAACAAATTCAAAATAGTCTGTTCGAGATTAAAGTCTCTTTATTTTGCCATCTGATCAATCATCAAACTCAATGGTAGATCGTCTTTATCAATCCATTGTTCTTTTTTGACATAAAAACGTTCCAACATTTCTGGCAACTGTCATACGAATATTGAAATTGTTAAGCTTTTTTCCAAGTCTGTGCACCTTGGGACAAATAAAAATGTTTTTTTATAAGAGGTTTTTGTTAAATTTATTGCATTCTGATCTAGAGGTTGAAGTAAAACTGTGCAATTCAGAGGCAGGCACATTATGACAAATTCTCCATCATCACTTCTGAGTTTGTAGTTTTTACGATGTCATGGTGTGTTGTCTATTAGTAATAATGCGTTCTTCAAAAAACCTTTAGAGTGAGGGAATTTAGTTACCTTTTATTTAAAGAAAGACACACACTTAAAATAATACCCTTTTTCGAATATAACAAATGCAAACCTCAGGCACAAACACGTTTTTAAACCAAACTTCGAAAACTACATCATCCATTCGCTTTTGTTATCTCTGTAATGGGCTGGCCTGGTGTGCTGTCAGGGTGTTGCGATAATCGGTGGTTGCGTAAATCGAACTCACACTGTATATGCATTAATATTAATACAATACAAATCAAGGCCAACAAAACGGAAATGTTCACTAATAAGCACTGACACAAGTAAAAGCCAATTGTGTCTCAGAGGTCAACAATGAAAAGAATAAAGTTATGAAATTGAAACTTCAGCATAATCAGATTTCTTATTTAAAGCTTACATTTAGTATTAAATATTTATTACTGCATACGTATGTACATCTATACAACATTTGTTCAAATACATTTATTAGCTGAACATATTTTAATTCACTTCTGTACATTTGTTAGATTATATTTCCAATCACATACATTTTATACTTATTGTCGCTTACATGGTCAAATAACGTAACTACTATTATTATTGATTTCTGCATAATGTTACAAAAGATTCCTTCGTATCCTTAGTAAGCCAATACTTGAATACGCATTAGTAATTTTCAATTCTCAAAATGAAGCTTAATAATCTATAATGGAAATAAAAAATAACAATAGCCGCCCTTTCGCAAAAGTTTGTCGATTTTCTGCCTAAAATTATTCAAATAGCAAAGGTTTGACTTCTAAGTGATCTACATACATATATTCTATGTTTCGTAAGCAGTTTTTCGGATTTTCATATTAAATATTTGAATATTAAATCATAATAAAAAAAAACATCGCGTCGTTCAGACAAAGGAACAGACCAAGTTATCGCCTACTTAATACGGGATATTTATAGTAATTATGTCTGTTCCAAAAAGCAAAAACTGCTTAAGTCGACATAAACTAAATCATTGCAATTCCGGAATTCTTAACTATCCTCAAGCAAATTTTTGACCATTTCGGACAACTTTACAGAACGTTATAGCGTAAAAACTGATTGCCTATATGTTTTCAAAGAACAATATCATTTGGTATAATAACTTATTTTAACTTAAGACTTAGCTAAAAAACACGAAAATTAATTTGCTCTTTAATTTGTATAGCGCAGAAGTCATATAATTAATTTAAAAGTGTTTTCCTGAAAACTGTAAAAACAGACTTGAGCAGTTTTTTCTTATTGCCACAGAATTATTAAATAAACAACAACATATTTCTTCGACGCAATAAAAGTTACGTACAAAAGTTATGTCTTTGAAGCTTAACAAAAATATAATAAAAAATACACTTTTTTTTAACATGTAACATCCTTTTCATAATGCTTTTGCAGTTTTTCTTGGAAACTGGTACGTACTTAAAATATTTGTGCCGTCATTGCACTGCAAAAGTGACAATTTATTTATTAATATTATTAAAAGGATTGTAAAAGTTGCACTTTCTAAAAACTATTTTAAGAAACCTTAGGTAGACTAAAGAAATCTCATTAATATGAATAATTCCTCACGCAATTAATGAGATAACAAATGCAACGAGCAGCAGTCTGGTGCAAATTTTTAAAAGGCGTCGTAATTAGGCATTAATTTTTTTAAAATAGGGGGAGGTGTTGCTCTTTTAACGTATATTTTATTTCACATTTAATCGGAAAATATCGAAAACCCTCTTAAAAACCACGTGTTTTTGTTATAAAAGTGCATTCTTACTGATACACCCGTTATATGTGCCTTCATCTAGGTCTAAATTATCACAGAAAAACCACTATTTCTCTTCGCATTAAATTCTTTTTCTATACGCAAACGACAGTAAACATACATAGACACAATTATGCTTACAAAGTATTTGTGTATGTGTACCTGCATCTGCCACCTGCACTATTATCTAAACGTGAGCGCCCTGTTTTCATATCCGTAATAGTTGTATTTCATTCATGTTGCTGATGTTATTTTTTGTTGCGAATTGTCTATTGTACTGCATATAAAGATGCGATAATAAATTGTTGTATTTCGTAATTATTTCTCTTTTATGATTGTTTCTACATGCAGCAACCAGTGACATTTTTGTCGCCATCAGTGTCATAAGTTAATGGCACCATTTTAAAATCGTATCCTGTTGTTAGCATTATTACGGAAATACATATTTTTTTAACAATTCAACTTCCATATCTGCTTACTTGCATAGAGGTTACAACAATATCTCAGGCTGTACGAGGCCTTTATGTGGAAGAGTTAAACGAAAAGTAGTAGACCCCAGACCAACACAATAGTGTTTGTTAGTGCAACCGCTTTGGTAATCAGGCGGCGGCTGTGCTTTAGACCCAAATCGCGAAAAGAAAATGTTGGTTTAATGGCTGATGCTTGTGTTAGTGGCTTTCGATATTATCACTTGGGCGCTATAGCAAATTGGTTTAAGTTGAAAAATTCACAGAATGCTTAGTCGATAGCTCTTAATTCACTTGGGCTGAAAACAGTGGTAGTTGGTCGCTGACTTCTATGCCTCCTTAATTGCTTTCAAATTGTTCCAGATCTCCGCTAGAAATGTTGATTCATTAAATGAAATTGTAAAGTATTTTAAAACATTCACGAACATCAAATTTTCAATCGTAATGTATTTGACATGTTCTAAGACTGCTCTCACAAGTATAAACTAAAGTTTGCAATAATGTGGAGATACAGTCTCTGTTCCTTTCTCACTTAATACAAACTCAAAAGTTTGCAAACTTTAAGCTGTGCGTTTGAGAGCTGTGTAATGATTTTTTAACCCAGTATTAATTATGTTTCAAATATAAAGCGCTTTAGAGTATTAAAACTACGCTGAAATATAATTTGTGTTCAAAATGTGTTCTTCATGTTTACAAATACAGTTGACTCGCGGTAACAAAAACACTGCATTACGTGAAGACCGGATAACATGAACTAGTCTGTAGCGTGAACACAGTGAGAAAGCCTTATAACGTGAACAAATTTGTCGGTTATACAAATAGTTTTCATAAAAAGGGGTATCACCGTAAATGATGGCTCAGCTTTAGTTTAGTGCGCGCTGCTGATTTAGCATGATCTGATCTAAAGTTTTTCGTGAAAAATGTCGCAAAAAATACCAAAATCCTAAAGTTAAACTTGTTTTGATTGGAAAGGCAAAAAATCCTCGCTCTCTTAGAAATTTTGAATCTGCTGTGGACTACAATTGCTCCAAATCGTAATGGATGACAGCTGCCATTTTTAAAAATTGGTTTAACTATTAATGGAGGCTATTGGCTATTTTAATTCAACTTGGCAACGTTTTAAAAAGAAAACAATAGAAAAATGCTGGCCAAACAATTTTAACTCTTTAGGAGACGAAGAAGACCGTGAAGAGAATATCCCGTTAGCTATTTTGAGAGAAAGAATTTGGTCAGAAATTAAAATTTTAAAATTAAAAGAGAATCAAAAAAAAAGTAACAGATTTTTTTAATTAATTTAAACGTACTTTTTTTTTTAACAAAACATATGTACATAACAATTCGAAACACAAAAAAAAAATTATGAATTTGAGTTAAAATACATGTTTAATTTATTTCGAAAAAGTTACAACTTCGTCAACATGAACAACTTCGCAAACGTGAACAAGCTCCATTTTTAATTGTTCACGTTACAGCGAGTCTACGTATGATCGTTCGTCAAGAATAATACAAGCAAGATTACGCATTCCGAGTGCAAGAAAATATTTGTTCTGCGCATGTACATCATAAATAGTGAGATTTATACATGTTAATTTGAGGATAATAACAACATTAAACAAAGACAAACATTTAAAGTATATTATTGAACATATTACGGCTTGTATGGTACTTTATTGTTTTTAAGTTAATTAAAAAAAAATCAATTACTTTTTTGTTTTAATTATTTATTTGTATTTATTTATTTTTATGACAGTTGTTCTTCGTGCTTTTTTATTTAAATTATCGTTTTGTTTTTTGGCGGCGAACATTAGAATATATAAAATTTTATATAGAAAATTATAGTTATTTTATCAATGGAGGCAAAAAGTAAGCAATAATAGTAATAATATTGTAAATTTATAAGAAATGTATGCAAATAATATTATTATTTTTTCAAATACCAAAAAATAGAAAAAGTGCAAGAAAATTGGTTCAGTGCAGCCAGCAAACCCTCTAAACACAATTTCGTCTCATCCCATAATTTTGATGTGGCCAATAGTTTTCTAGACATAACAACTTTCTTAAAATTTTAATTTTTTGCTTCCATTTTATTTTTTATATATTAAATTGAAATTTTTTCTTTTTGCTTTTCGGTTTGCTTTGATTTTTTTGACAGCTGGATATGATAAACTACCGATAAAAATAAGAGAAGACACTGATTTGATTACAATTCGGATAATAATTCTAAATGAATTACCCACAAAAATAGTTATTTGCTTTGAAAATTTTTCATGGGAAAATTATGTAATTTGGTTCGTAATTAGGATTTGAATTATAAATAAGACGAATTACGAATATCGTTGCCGTGGAAACATGCTATTAAGTCATCATACTATTCCACTCATCGGTACTTGTCGGCAATAAACACAAAAGGGTTAAATACAGAAAAAAAAAATAGAGTGAGCGTCTTCAAACACAGATTATCTGTGTTCATTCAGCGCTTTAAAACATATCGATCTCGATATCTAAACTTTATTAATAATTGTTATACGATATACCGTCACTTTTAATAATTCTAAGCCTATAGTATATGAAATGTTTTTTTTTTATTGTATTGTATTTTAGATCAAAAATACAAATCAAATACATGTGGCCAAAGCTGATACATTTTATCAGGTTTCCGCCTTTAACTTACTACTTTGACGTGAGTTATTAAAAAGTATCAAAAAAAGATTTTTGTTTGCAAAAATTATCTAAAAATAAGTAATAAGCTAAAGTAATTTACTTTTTCGCTATATGGTTAAATGACACGTAATTTCTCATTATTATTAGTATTTCTTTTTTGATAATTTAATTTTAATGAAAGCTTTGCAAATGGTTGTCTTGAAATGAACTCTTCTTAAATTTATTTACACTATGTACGTATGCATAAATGTGAATAGCTTTCTGGTTAATATTCTTGTACTTCAGTTAAGTTCCTTTACCTTTTTTTATATACATTTCAATTTATTCATACACATCTTGTGTTAGTTGTTGATTCTATTTAGTTTTAGTTTTTCAATTTCTTAAGTGAAAAATATGTTTTTAACTCTCAAGTGACAATTTCAAGATGACAAATTGCATTTATATGCAAAACACCTTATTTGCAGCGACATTTCTTTATTCTATATTTTTTTATATCGCTTTTTTACTGCAGTCATGTACAAAAAAGGCTACATGTGTTTGTTAATTTGTGTTAGTGAATAACTGTAGAAACAATGGTGTAGACGAACGACTCCCTGCGTCTAAAAATAATTTTAGCAGGAATTACTACTGCACTTCTTAATAATACATTGTTATTTTCCTTTTGAAGTGAGTTTTAATTTTTCTCTATTTAAAGCATATTTTAGTTTTAAAGAAACATACGTACTTCGATGTTTTAGCAAAAGCCGGTACAAATATTTTCAATTTAAAAATATCGGCGAAACAAGCTGTCAGTTAGATTTGACTTTTGAAGTTTATATTCACAAGAGGAAACAAATTGTTTACTTGTGTACATACATTAATACAAACATGCGTACATATGGATACAATTTGCATCATTATCTGTTAACGAATAAAATACGTATTTACCCTTTATTAAGTAAATTTTACTCAATTTTGTGTTAAGGGTGGTGTAAATTGGTGAAATTAATTACAGGTTAAGTGGACAATTAAAAAAGCACAAATTTAGTTTAAAATATCATTAAAAATGGAAGTGGTAGTGGAAGGGTAATTAAAACATCGTAAACGTGTAATATGAATATGAAATAACATGAAAATTGCGACTACTAAAATTTTAAAGAGCTTTGAAATTATGATATCCAATAGACACAAGAAAAAAAAAACAATTGAAGCAATTTATCACATAAATATCTTTGATAATTTTAAGCAAATAATTTTTGGATGAGAGATACATTTTTCTCTTTCTGTCTTGTTCATATCTGCATTTCTTTCTTACCAATCTTGTTCTAGTAATTTTTAAATATCATTTTATTTGCTATTTTTCTATTTTTTGTTATTAATAAATAAGAATTATCTTGCAATGAAAGGTACCAAGCATGTTAACCTAGATATCAAGGTACCAACATATCAATTTTTTATCAAAATCCATCCAGTAGTTTCTGATTCCATTAAGTTTAGCAAGAAAGACAAAAGATTCTAAAAAGTGGTGATTGGTATTCTAGATTGTTGATTACCCACCAAAAAAATTTTAGAAAAAAACGCTTCTTGAATCGCTTACTTAGTGCTTAGCCTGTTCCAAGAGCTTCGCCAATATTTAAGTTATGAACAATTTAGGACTTTCAAGAGTTAACATTGTTTAAAAAATTTACGATTCGCTGTCACAGTAGAAACTATAGCAAGTATTAGTTAGTTGTATATAAGACATACATAAGTTAATTTCAAGTTGAATTAAAGAATAGTAAAATAATAAAATCAATATAATTTTTATAAAGTTAATTTCAAAAGTGCTGACTATCATTGACAATTAAAGGAATTCCGGTTTATCTAAAGTGAATAAACAAACGTTAATAAAATATCTACACTGTTTACATGTTTTAGAAATCTTTGTTAATTATCATTTACCTTCTTAAGTATGTGGTAAACATACATAAATACATTCCTGTCAAACGATTTCGATCCAAAAATAGACTTAATATAAGGATAAAACTCGTAGCTTGCACAAACGATGTTCTGATAATGGTATCAGGATTGCTTCCGGGCATGATTAGTAAACTCCTGGTGTACACCCAGGAATAACGAAACTGGTACTGTGCAAATATCTGGGCATTATACTGGACTCAGCTGACTGATGCTTGGGTCCTGCATATAGAGGACACTAGAGGGCAGATAAGCCAGTAAGAAAAAGATCTGTTTTAGATACCTCCAACGCAAAAGAAGTCGCAATCCCGTTGGGGAATATCAAAGGCAAGATATTCAGACACTTTCAAAAAAAGGCTAAGAAGAGGTTGCGCGGACTGGACTCAGGTAGAGTGACTAACCTTATAGGCCTCTTTTGATATCTGCCGCACATCCAAACTTGCGAATCGAGGTCGGAAGGACATCTTGAGGTGGTTGACAGTACTAACGTTTCACTGGATGCTAGGGAAATATAAAATACAATTCAGACTTCCCTCGAACAATCATCGTAGCAGCTGTAAGAAATCGTTGAAGAAGAAATCAGTTTTTGCACCTTCTCTACGAACGTCCAGCTTTGGCTGCCAAAAGAAAAAACTCCTGGTCAAACATATACTGGATAACCTTTTTGATATACATACGGTCAGACTGAACAATTTGTCAAAATACCTTACGACTACGGGGTGGACCTACTAAGCCCCTCTTGGGCTGATTCTAAGATACTCTAAAATCTGGTGATTGATGCTGCGTTATCAAATTGGTGTCATATAGACTCCACTTGACAGTTCACGTGTAGTAAACTTTAACCAATCAACTAAATTATGTGAAAATCATCGAATATAATATTATTTCCTAATCCAAATTGTGTAAACGTGTAAAAAACTAATGTTAGTTGAAGTGATTAGTTGAAGTGGTGATTTTTAAGTTACCACTACCCAAAATTAAAGTTAAATTTTCTGACAGGGTATTTATGTTTATATAGTGTAGGTATTTAGAAATAAATAGTTGAATTTTACACAATAAATGTGTAACAGATGCTTATTCTTTCAGAAAGTAGGCTGCTTAATTTTCAAGGGATGTACACATTTTTTTTTCCTCATTTCTTGTCTTTTCGTTAAACTTTGTCGCCTTTATTCATGCAATTGTATAAAACGAACATTTTTAGAGAAAATTACAAAATAAAAAAAGAGTTTCTTACGATTAAGTGTTGCCGCGCATACACAAAATGTTTAAAGAAGAAACGTTCAAGAAATGTTAAACTAACTAAATTGAATGAAAATATTTTTTGTGGAAAAAGAAAAAGACAACGAAAAACCAACAGCAACATCATCATTAGTACAATCAGATTCGCTGTCTGGGTGTCTTAGCGAGACTGTGTCTAAAGTGTATATATATTTATGCGTTTTTTTTTATATATATGTATGTGTGCGTGTGTGGATATGAATGTATTTGTTTGTCTATCTGTGTTTGAACAAATATAAAGTAATGTGTCATTTAAGTAGACTCTTTTTAGTGTGAGTTTTGTTTTCTCTATTTTAAAATACTTAACTTGGTTTTGTGTGTATTTAAGCACACGAACGTGAGTAGGTGTAAGTATGTGCATGTATGTATGCATATTTATGTAGGCATTTTGAATTTTAATTTAGGTAAAGAGTGTGCAAGTGTAGGTGTGCGCATACATACATATATGCATATGTTATTAGTGTATTTGCATATTGATGTATGTATGTATGTATGTATGTACTACATATTGTATACGATACATACACAAACAATCAGAAATACGTAGGTACTATTGGGTATGCAAATGTATAACTTTTTAATGTTTGTTTTTAAGTTTAACATTTTTTTTCTTCTTTTTTTATGGTTTGCTGTTTAAGTGGCAACATTTGTAACATACTTTACAAATTGCCTGGCTTTGTTTGTTTGAAGAGAACTTTACTTAGTTTTTAAGCAAAAAGTAAAAGTGCTCTTTAAGTACTCAAGTCTTTTATGCATACAACAATTTTTTCAAATATTAAACTAACATACTTTTTACAGATTTATTCGATGTTATCTATATCTGTGTTGAAAACGCATAAATATGTTCTGTTATATTTATTGATAAAATAAATACACAAATCGATAATGTGCAGTTGGAAAAAAAAATTTTAAATAATAAATATAAACAACATTTGTAAACATTTGAAAAGTTACACATACATACACGTTGTATATGTATGCCATAATAACACTCTCAAATGTTGAAGAATTTCACTTGCTTAACAGTTAAATCTTCACGTCAATGCCAATGTTTGTATAGACCGTGTAGCTGAGTGTGATGTAAAGCTTGAATAATTTTTTTCTATTATCTATCACGTGAGCTCGTAAAGCAATACATATTATCACGCAATTTAATGCAATTAAGACACAAGAAAATTGTTAACTCAATCGTTCACACTTGCACAGAGCAATTCACATGTTATGATGGTTATTCAATAGTTCTATTACTTATTGTAAGAGAAAACATAGAACAACATAAAAAGGCATTATATACAGATATTGAACATGATTAGATTTAAATTATTTATCTAAGAAGGTTCATTGAAAATATGTTATTAGGCGACTGTCATATTATTTTATTATGATGGCGTCACATAATCGTCGGTTCACTATACAGTCAATTAAAAAAATCTGACATACAAGAATCACACTCAAATCATGGACAAAGTCCTTACCACTTCGAATCCTTAAGCAAGAACATATATTTTTTGGAAGTATTTTGGGGCAATTTCTTTAATTAAATTCTGTAAATTGAAGCGTTTATTCCTTAAAAATTTGCATAAAAAATTTAAAAAAAAATTTTTTAACTAAAAATTAGTTTAACAAAAATTTGGAATGAAGGGAATATTTTAACTTTAAAACACAAGGGGAAAAAATGTAACTTTATTACAAATTTTTACTAATTTGAGGTTGTTGATTTCAAATCTCTTTTCCATTTTTCTCCATTAGCTCGCATTTTAAAGTTATAGAACTAATCTAATTTTGAATTAAAGCAATAAAGTATCAAAATTGTGTATGAAAGACGTAATTGTTACCTTTGAAAAACAACAAAACAATGGCTGATTAAATGAATAAAAAAATTAATTTTGTATTCTTAAAAGTCATAAAAACTGCAAAACGGCAAAAGTGTTAAGTCTCTTTAGTCTCACATAAAGTCACATAACCTCTGAACAAAATGAGACATCGGTCATAATTTTCTAAATGCTTCAGTAAAAAAAGTACAAAGTTTTTCGAAGGGTTCGTTCACTTACTTTTTTTCATTCAACAAGTGTTAGGAAAAGCGAAAAATACAAGTGATTTTTCTGCGGTTTGGTAAAAGTGAATAACGAGAAAAAATAAATAAATGTGCAAATCCACAAAAAATATTAAAATTGAAAATTGTTGAAGCGTTTTACGAAAACAGGCATTCAAATCCAAATGTGTTTTGTGCACTTTTTGATTTTTTGTTACCAGCATAATCGACCAAATGTGTCCACAATCGGGAAAATGTGTCCAAATTGCAAATTTCAGGAAACCGGGATTGTAGGAAATGTGAAAACATATGAGCAGGAAAACACTGCTATTGTTGTATGGCAGAAGAATCGTCAATCTTGACTCGTCGTCCTGCCCAACAATTGAATATCAACATTGTCATTAAAAATATGGACAATCGGAGGGAAGTATGCCACGGAAGCCGTGGCGAGAATTTTGCCGATATTTATTTTCACACATATTTGTAATAGATTTTTCTATCATAATAAAAATATTGAA
Source organism: Phyto melanocephala (assembly GCA_941918925.1). Taxonomy (NCBI): domain Eukaryota; kingdom Metazoa; phylum Arthropoda; class Insecta; order Diptera; family Rhinophoridae; genus Phyto; species Phyto melanocephala. The sequence continues at coordinate 136,031,485 of OW799234.1, read as the reverse complement.
ATTATTCTCTGAAAACTTTTTGTTTTATTTACAATAACGTCTTGGTTATCCGTAACCGTTTTGGTTGGACCACCCTCTCCACAACCATATTTCTAAAACTACTGGGTACGTTTAAAATCACCATATGCACAACTTAAAGGTAATATTGTTGACAAGTTTAGGATTTTTCAACTGCATATGGTGAACCATTTTCATGTTCTTCCAATATGTGAAGTGGAAATGTCACAAGATATGAGATGACATTATATCGCTAAAAGTCGAGATAAAATAAAACACCCAAGTTCAGCATTCCAAAAAACTTTTAAAATAACATTTAGTTCTTAATCAACAATAACCTTGTTTTCTAAACTAGAAACAACTGGCTTGATTGGTTTATTTAACCCTTAAATGCATATCCTACCATATATGGTACATCTCTTTTATCGTACAATATTCCTTATTATTGGCCTTATTATTGATGGAAAGAAGTAGAATGCAAATAAGGTTGCTGATATGCTTCATGATGGTAATTATGAAGTGTTGTGTGTACCTAAAAATGGCAAGAATGCATGATGTTCCATATATGGTACGAATAAAAAATGTATATTTTTCCGATTTTCCGAAAAAAGTGTACATTTCTCAAAAAAAATAATGATGAATTCGTGATTAGCGACCGGTTTTACATTAAAGTAGGTTAGTATCCATGAAAGGACCTGACTTCATGCATTTAAGGGTTAATTAATACTATAATGTCAGCAAGAGACTTACAGAAATTGTTTTCATTGATAGTGTTAATGTTTTTTTGCTGCTTCTAAACAAAAAAAACTTGAGGAAGTCGCCCCTTAGAATTAAAGAAAAAAATAATTAAATAATAGAATATTTTGTTTTTAATTCTTTTCCATCAAGCTGGATAATGCCCTTTAAGTGTTTTGTACACTGTGTAGCCATTTTGAGCCGATCACGAAAAAAGCTAAATAATTTTCGACTCTAAGCCAAACTCTAGTTGTAGCTTTTTCATTCTCAACGCAAAATCATAGCGATTTTATAGATATTTAAATGTAGTCGCTTCTGAATACCAAATTTCATTTCTTTTCCTTTTTTTAGAAGAAGTTCTATTTTCGCTTTAATAAATCCAAATTGCTTAAAGTAAAATTTTTTTTTAAAACTAAGTGAGAAATAAAACAAGACAAGACGTTGCTTGAGAAATGATTTTATAATTTAAATAAATCTCATGTCTACGTATGTATGCATGAGTGAGTGTATTCATGCTGAATATTACTCGCTACTTACGGTGTATGATGCGAGTATTGTCAAGCATTCGCACAAATGTATGTTAATGTAACGTACAACTACTAAATGTAAAGTACTAAACTTTTAAATTATTCAAAACAACACATGTTGATTAAATCCATCTCAAAAAAAGTAAAAAAAAAAAAAAAAAAAAAAAATACAGAAATGGGGCTAATTTCTTGTTCTTGTATAATTTTGTTTTGTTTTAATGTAGCTACACATGTACAAATAACTGTAAACTTTACATTTACTAAGTTAAAGCCTACCAACATTCGTTTGTATGTACGTATGTATGTATGTGAAAGTGGAAATTCGTGTTTCCTTTTCCAAACGGAAACAAAAAGTGTAGAAATGTGTTTGTGTGTGTGTGTGTAAAATGGTGAAACACCACCATTTAATTAAATTCACTACCTCGGTATTTAGAAAATAGTCCCAACGTGTGTTACAACATATTTGGAAGAATATGATTTTACGATCAATTATTTTTTCTACACAAGGTGAAAAAAGATGTTGGAAATTTGTTTAAATTATTGTACACAAGTTTGAAAATTACGTTCAATTTTCGAATAATTCATCCATATAGTGATGCTATCATCATACTTTTAAAAATAAACAAATGCATTGTTTTTAAACTAAACACATGTACGTTTTAAATAGATTTAATCATCCGACCATACATACAAACATACACAAATATATTCGCGTACATAAAATTGAAGTTTTTCTTAATTGTTCCTGATTACAAAGAGCGCTGCATAAGTGTAGTTAAATATATTTTTTGCGTAAATTCGAAAAAATCAAAATTTTAGTTAAAACAATTTTTTTACAATTTCTCTAATGAAAAATTAAAATTGTCATTCTACAGTCTATACAACATTAGTATCGATTTAGTAACAAGTATTAAGAAGTATTGTTATGGCGTATAATTTTTAAACAAAAGTAAAAAATACTTTTCTTTTACTATATCTTTAACAAATTTATAGTAGGGCGCCTATGTAGGCGGTAAATGTGGGAGGTATTTAACTTATAGAGCTATTAAGTTTTGTTATTCAGAGAGGATATAGAGTTAAAAAATTTGTAACTTTACCGCATGCCGCGCACAGTGATCTTCCTCTACTTAGTTCAAAAATGTCGTCACAAAAGTTACAATTTATATTTTGTTTAAATATTAACTATAAAAACTATTAATTATCAAAGAATACGATAGGGTTAAAGCTAAAATTTTTACAGATGGATTTCGGGAATTTTTCCAAATATCAAGGTCATGCAATAATAATCAGAGTTTCATCTGCCATATAATTTCTCTATGGTTGATATATAATTGTAAATTGACATACAAGCTAAATGTGGAAGACAGAATCGACAAGATGATCAATTCGTTCCGTAATATGAGGTAATACTGAAAAAAAACACAGAATAGCAAATCCTACCAATAGCAGTAACTAGACATATTTTACCTTATGATATACAAATCACTACAAGATACAAGAAAGAACTAAATCTATTCTCTGTCATCGGGAACTACATAAATACAGAAAGAGTAAGATAATATTTTAGCATCTAGTAAAGCTGCTGATTTGTAATTTTGCTCTATGACTAGTGACTCTTAGGTTAGTCCGTAATTTCTTAGATTTTGTCATACTCTTATGATCTGATAATTGAAAAGATCTTTTTGTTTCTGCATATAGTGGAATGTAGACTTATGATAAAAATAGTAACGGTTCATTACTTAACAATAGTTCTTAATAAGAGAGCGGCGTCACTGCTTCGGTGTCGACTGTGAGTTGCATGGCTTACCGAAGAATAAAGAGTGTTGTAAGATCCAAAAACGGCGGACTACACTTGATTCGATATCACTTCGGAACAAACTGTTCAATCTATCTGCATATAGTTAACAAAAAACTCATCATTCAAGGTAAGTTTGTAAAATGATTTATTTACATTTTAATTAAACATAAATAAAAAATATAATTTTTGTTCGACATGAAATTGTCGTTATTCTGCTTTATTTCTAACATCATCGGAAATGTATGCACTTCACACACAATACATTTGTATTTATACAATTTACAAGTTTGAAAAAAGTTTAAAAATGCAATCCATAACTTCCTATTAACAATAAGTGAAAATGACTTTATCCAACAATACATATTTTGATTTTAGAAAAACATAGATGAAATAACGGTAGATCAAATAATTGCAATTTTATTCGTTTTATGTATTTAATTTTTGTTTATTATTTAAAAAGGTTTTGCTAGTAAAACGCAAAGCTAAAATCAATTAATTAAAAATTATAGTAAAATTTTCGAAGTTCTTTAAGTGCTTGTTTACACACTAATACAAATCAAAAATATGGCATTCAAAATGTGTATACGTTTAACAGCAATGCAAAATAAGAGCCTAAAGATCATTTATGTCCAGGTGTGTTTCTACGGTAACGTGGAAAAGCTTTTTCTATTATGAATATTGAAGGATATGAGATGGTGAAATATCTATTTTTATCAAATATTCGATGATGACGTAAGCAGCTACTGCCGTATTCATGAAAAATATTTTAGGTTTATTGAAGGCTTATGTGACCAATTTCTGTACAACATCTGTCAAATAAGCCTAAATATTATGTATGAATACGGCAGCTAGAGTACAATTTTTTTAACTATATTATAACTCGATTAATAAATAATAAATTTTCAAAGAAATTTCTACTTTTTAAATTTTTGAAAATGTCTGAGTCAAATTATTTTTAAAATCTCTGCATGATATTGTGCAAATATACGCAATGAACTAAAGTTTAGAGCACTGCCCAGCAAAATAACACATTACAAAATAATGAGTTGAAATGACTAGAAAACAGTTCTTCACTACTTACAATTTGGCATCTAAACCCATTATTTTAATACGGCGATGTCATTGGAGGCAAGTACTTACCACGCTTGCTTAAGGCTATAATACACGGCATATTTTTTACATCTGACTTCAAAAAATTTGTGGGACATATGTAAATCTACATGGCTGTCAAAATTGTACTTTTACGCTGACTGCTTTGCAGCAGCAGAGACTTCTGCCAACGACTGATGTCAAATGTTTTTACAGAAGTAATGTTTTAAAGGTAACACACGACATGTTTGTATTAGCAGTGGAGAATTAGACAAGTCAGATGTAAAAAAACATGTCAAGTATTAGCTCCTTTACAAATAGGAACTCAAATAAGTACTTATTACGTTCGCTTATAAAAAGGGACTTAAATAAGTACTTACTTTTAAAGCAATATATAAGTACTTGATATTAATAGCCTAAATAACTCATTACTATTATGGACCTACAGAAGTCGTTCGGTTCTTCTAAGGACGAATATTCGTTCAGATTATTCTGCAATACGTTAACTTGAAATTTAATAATCAGTGAAAATCTATAAGTCACCACTTTTTATAAAATGATTTGCCGCTGTTGTTAAAATAATTAATTATTACTTATACCCTAAGCGTGATAAACTAAATGAGAATTATTAAAAGTAACGTATTTAAATGGCTTCAAGCAAATTCCGCAACAGAAATTGCATTGTGAGTGTATCTAAGCAAATGTCTGATAAAAAGTTTTTCAGAATCACATTAAAAATCAAATCATTACTAAAATGCTTCTTGGTAAGACAGGATAGTCGCTGAAAGGAATGTTGTTTAGTAAGGGCAAGTCATTACTTAGTTTTTGCTGGGTGTCTAAATTTTCCTGAAAAAATCTCTAATTCTTAATAAATTTTAACTCGCTCGTTTTGTTTTACATACATATTTATTTTTGTGGGTAGTAATCATTGATTTCCACTCTGCGTTTAAAATATGAATCATGTTTAAGGAATTATTAACTTAATTTTATATGTATGTGTGTTGTTGTGCAAGCAAAATTAACAATAGCGATAAGTTTATTTTCAAAGTACGAGCTCATACACAAAAATATACACATACATACGTTTGAATATGCAGACACACGTATACATATGCACATACATAAATGTAGCTGACCACAAAAAGTTTCATACCTAAAACTTCATTTTCATCTTAATGGTATTGATGAGCTTAACGAATCGTGCTATGAATAATTTCCGCTTTAATAAATTTCGATGGCAATGATGGCAAGAAATGCGATTTGCTGTAATTTCGTAGCCAATATTCAGGATATACTACACACATACAAACATGCATCCATACAGAAACGAATTATGCCAGAAACTACAGTATAAATTGCAATATTTATGAAGATAATGAAATTTTTCTTGTTTTCCCTTCGTCGCTTCTCGTTCGAAACTATGTGGTGCGATATTTTGTTATTGCAAAGTGATAATTTAATTTTAAATAATTTTTATCAAAGTTACAAACATGCAATAAACAGATATAAAAAATACGGATTGTTTTTTTTTTGCATTTTTCTTTTTTGGAAAATTGAAGCAAAATATAGAAAAAGAAACAGTTTTCGGTTAGTTTAAATGTTATCTCAATGAAACTAATAATGTTAAAATCACATTTCGAGAAAAAAAAATTATTGTGTGCTCGGGTAAGCAGCTCATCATATTTTTAAATATCTCTAGTGAATTTAAATAAAATTGTTTACGGAGAAGTATCAATAGCGAAAGACTCTTTATGTCTCTTGTCCTTGCTATACACAAGTCTTAACATATAAAAACAAAAATTTATAAAAGCTTAAAACACTCAGATTAAACCTTTGTATTCAGGAGCTGGTCAACTTTAGCACCTACACATTTTAAGTGCGAACGCAGTATTTCAAATAATCCACATTCATGTATAAATGCATAACCGAGGTATACAAATTTGCAATACCGCAAATATCTACATTGATTCATATCCGATAGTTTATTTACCATTTTCTTATGCCACATAACATTCCACAATAACCCGTTGAACAATCGCATACACAAACACAGATGTATGAACGGATATTTTACATAAAGTATTTAACCATTTAAGTGCACGATAATTATATAGAGATGTACATGTGTATGAATGAATGCATGTATGGATGTATTATGTGGAGGAAAAAATCATTAACACACACATACATACACATTTGAATGGGAAAATAATAGTACGTATTGTCTTGTGTGTGTGTGTGCTGGCGAATGCAATCAAAATCAATGACCGAAAATAATTTGTTGCAATAAATGTTCCCAATAGCTAGTCATTCACAAAAAATCAATAAGAATTTTAAAATCCAAAAAAAAAAAATAAAAATACTTAAATATTTGTATATGTATGTGTACTAGAACGGACACGAGTATACTTGTGTACACACGTACATAAACAAAATTTATGAAATCGACCTCATAACAGTACAGTGAACAAAAGCTTAAATCACTTTACTAGCCCAAATTTACTGAACATTTGCAAAATTTTTAAACCAATTACTCTAGAAATGTGTGTAGATACTGTACATTCAAATATGTTTAGAAATGCACCTTAAAGTTCATTAAGCACAATGTAATCTTAATGACTTTTAAAGAGCAATTGGTGTTGCGAACAATTGGTTCGACGAAAAAAATAGTTCGTTTTAAATTTTTATTTAATTTGTGGTGGGGTGAGTTAGACGGTATTTGGTCGTTCCGATCACATTCACAATGCACAGCTCTAGAATTATTTGGGGACCAAATAAATTGTCACTTTGAGAGTTGGGTGGTTGGTAAAAGTGCCGAGAACCTGCATGGTGGTCAGAAAGTAGTCGCGAACAGCTCCCCTGCGAAGCTAGGACACGGGTCGGTTTTAATGACAGTTGCCTAGTCCACATAAACAGTTACTGCGCGAAATTTTTCGTTATTTACTGGCCTACTTGGGGCATAAAACTTAAGAGAATACTGAAAACAAAATTGATAATAGAGATAAGAAAACAAAGTCTTTCCTGGGAGCTACTTCGGGGAGAACGATTGACTAACGGACCTGCACAAAGACATTCTGAGACAGGAGGGACACTTATGAAAGCTATTTGTATCGCACAATCTTTTGGGATTGTCAAAAGACAGCGAGACCTCACACTGCGTTCGGATGATATCGTTGTGATATCCAGTCCTAGTTCTACTACAGAAGTGGGGTTCCAGACTTTAATGTTGCTGATGGCCGAAAAAGTCTTCCGGCAGTGACAATGTTATAGTTCGGCAGGACTCGGTTCCAATCCTTACACGACTGCCATAGGTCAGTAGTAGCCCAATAAAGGAGCACAAGGCTTACTTAATAGAAATTATCAAGAGGAACTCGAGCTGGTCATGACGAAAACTAGCATTTGCTAGCGAAATACAGGTAAAGTTTCGCGAAATTTGAGACAATTTACTTATCCTTGGCATTACCTTCCCAGAGGTAAGAGTTTTGGACGCGGTCCAATTAACTTTATTAATTGTGCATGTGTGGCGGTAGTGGACACTAAGCGAAGCAAGTATGTGCCGGGCAACAACATGTTAGTTAAGACGCAGATATTCCTTCGATCAGTGCCAAAAAATCAAAGGCCGTTCAGAGACCTGTGTGGGTTATTTCTGGCGGCAGTGTTAACTTGTAGAAAAATGCACGGCAGTGACCTAAGTATGTTTACTAGCTGTTTTTTTACAATGTCTTTCTTAGTTTATGATAATATTTTTTAGGTTTAAAGCTAAATATTAAGGCATACATTGTAAGGAAATCTTACTATTATTGCACCGATATTGAACCTTTTTTCTAGAAGTTTTCTTTCTAAGTCCCTGCTGACGGATTTATAAGTTTTCACAACAAATAACATAATATCAAGGTCTTTAGCCTATTTACTTTTTAATTGTAAATTATTTTGTTTCTCATCTAAGTAATACTTTTATTTAAATAAATGCGAAATTTTATTGTTATATTGTGCTCAATTTCTAAAATGCTTAACAAAAAACTGGTCTATTTTAAAAGCCGCACCTTTGAAATAATCATAAATAGGTTTTTAATAAAAAGAGTAAAATAATCAATCTCTCTATTTAATACCCAGCAAAAAAAAAAAGAAAGGCCACGCAAAATAAGTTGTGAATGCTAATGATGAAGCAATTCGATTAAGGTAAGAATGTGCTTACAATGCATGCACAGAAGATAAAAAAATTGTTTAATTAACATCGCGAAAGACTTCATGTATTTGCACTCATTTTGAAGCACCTTTTTTGAGACAAAATAGTTGGCATTTCGAGAGGCATTTGGAATGCATTCAATTAAATTTTTGATTTAGAAGTCGTGAAAATTGAAACTCACTTTGAACTCCGGCAACATTTGTTTGCTGGGTACCAAAAGCTATTGTTGCGTACACGTTATTAAGATGTCAAAAACCATACATACGCACCGTAGAATTTCTCAACACTTCTTAAGCTCAGAAAAAAGAAAACATGACGAAGAAGTGATTTTGCAGGGGTCTAGCTAATGATAAATTGATTAAATGTAGATGAGAACACTAATAGTTTTCACATTGGTGTATCATTGGGAAGCGTGTGTTTAAATGCATATATCAATGAATTGAAATCCTTGCTAATAAGTTCATACAACTCGTGCATATTAGGTGGAGGGAAATAAATATTTCATGGTTTGCATGATTTTACATTTATTTTTAAGCACACCATCTATGGCAGATTATAAACATTTACGAAGTTATTTGGAATGAATATTTTTGATCTATTCATTTAGAATATTTAGTAGTCCCAAAAATGTAATTCACTTTGCACTACATCCAAATTTGTTTGTTGGGAGAACGCACACGCATTCTACATTTATTGATGTACTTAATAAAAATTACATGTTTTAATTTGCTTAAATTATCTTATATTGTTTCCATAATTGTCAGAGAAAATAATATATTGCCATCGTTTCAATGACGGCTTTGATTTCATTTCATTTTGCGTTTGCACTATCAACCAGACATCAAGGAGAAGGAGTCTTTGACTTTTGCTGCTCATTCACATCAAATGTTTGTTCGTTTGTCAATTACCATTAACGCACTCACAAGATTGTTGAAATACGATATAAAAACTGAGATGTAGAATTTTGACGACATCTAAAACTGAGACACATTTTCACATGACGCACTTGCTATTTACATACACTTACACTTACACACACACACCCACACCCACACTCATAATTGTATGAATGTTTGTGTAAATGTGCATATTCATACGGGCTTTTAATGTTACAGCAATTGCGGCACTTATGATGCTTTCTAATACTTATTTTTTATACTCTAGGGAGCTTTTTAAAGCTGATTTCACTGTTTGTTGGCTTTTTTTTTATAAACAGTGGCATGTCTGACAGTACATAGAGAAATAATTTCATACTTCAGCGCCACATTCATCTTGGGTGAAGAAGTTAAAAAGTGTTTGATTTTCTTTCTTATTTTTTCTGTTTGTATTTTTTTTTTCATTTGTTTGTATTTTGCTGTGTAGACATTTTTTCAACATCATTTTATTGGCCGTAAAATCTGCCTAAATTGATTTTCTTTTGTCTTGATAACAAAGCTACAAAAAAAAAACTTCTTTTTCTTTAATATCTTGATTTTTTAAGAACAATAAAGTAAAATGTATGAGCATATAGTGCCTTCCATTACAAACTAACGCAAAATATATAACAACAGAAATTAGTTTAAACTTTTAAGTTTTTTAGTTTTAAAGGTAACACTAATACATACTAACGATTAGAATACCAAAACTTTGTATATAAAAACCATAGCATTGTTGTTAAAAACAAAAACATTGTAATAACAGATCAGAATATATTAATTTCACTCGATATATAGAACAGACACGATAATTTTACAATTAAAAAAAAAAATAAAACAAAATTGAGTAATTCATGTGTATAGTTTAAGTGCGGTATTCATAAAAAATATTTTAGGTTTATTGAAGGCTTATTTGACAAATTTCTCTACAACATCTGGTCAATAAGCCTATGATAAACCTAAAATATTTTTTATGAATACAGCAGTAAGTATATAAAAATGTAGGCTAGAGCTTTTCATGTATTTTTAATAGTCCTTAAAACAAAACTTACACTTTTTTAAAGGCCCGAAATTAGTTTTGTTGTCTCCCGCTGTAACTTTTTTTCTAATGTTGGATAAGTCTTTTAAATTGAGGCAAACAAATTAAGTTATTACAGTTAAAAAAGCAAATTTTTTTTTATTTATTTACGACCATTTTCATTTACCAATTAAATTTATACAAATTTTGTGATATATGTATGTATTTGAATTTTCGTTTGTCCTTTAAAAAAAAAAAAATTGTTTTTTGAACAATTCTAATATTTTAATTGTTAATTGTTAAAAAGTTGTAAAAACTTTCCCTGAAGAAGCTACCCAATGTGGTACAGAAATATCAGGAAATAAAATTAAAAATATTTTTTATAAAAGAAAGTGATCTCAAGCTCAATACAAGAAACAACTGTTTTGTACAAAGGTTTAATAACCCTTGGATAAGCTTAAAAAGTGATTGTGAAAATGGAAGTTAATGTTCAGATCTAATAATTTTATAAATAATTTGTGCCTTTTTGCACTTATTGTTTCACCCATATAGTCTGATGGGTGCTAAGCAAGTTTGTATGCACACAGTACTGTACAGCAAATAAAATTTTAAATTTAATGATTATTGCAAAAAGAAAATTCTTCTTGATAATATTTTATAAAATTAATTATGTTGAACACACGAAAACTTTTCTTGCTTCTGTTGATTGTTTGGGCCTACAGCAATACTAAACTAAGTCTTAGAATGAACTCAACACAACAAATTTGTTAGGAGCAGCAAGGCGGACTGGCTTCAGCTAGTAATTAAAAAAAATAGAGGGTGTTCAAGCTTTGCGGTATAATTTAAATAAAAAGAGTATTTTTGAGTAATTTAAAATATTTTAGTTTATTATTGACAGCTTCCGGTTAAAAATGAATATTTATCTCGGTGTATTGGGTGACCCGGTTGACTAGTAAGTAGTGTACTAGTTTGCCAGTCTGGTGGTTGGGGATTCGATTACCGCCAGAGACTCTGGTTTGTTTCACTATACTCGTTGGTTTAAATTAGAATATAATTTGTAATTGTGTTGAAATGAAAATAAATAAATAAAAAGTCTCGGTGTATTGACCTCCAACTGGCTCAGCACTTCAAAACTTTTACCAAAATGCTCAATCAGGTTTTTCAATAAACTGTTGTCAATGGTTGATATCTGCTCAATAATGTTTTTTTTAAAGTTCTTTAACTGTTGTGGAAATTTTGCTGTATACTTTCCATTCAAAAAATCCTACAAAAAATAGACAAAAAGTGTCAAATTGCTTGATGTTGGTGGCCAACTCACTTATCATTTAAGAGAAAAAACGCGGTATTATCCACGCCTAAATCATCATTTTTTCCACTAACCGTTAATACATCAAATTTGGACGCCCTTTATATATTTCACAAAACCTGATTGTGCATTACTACTAAACTGCTCGGTACTGTATTTTTATATATTTTTCATTAATACACATATTAAGTGTTTAAATATCCACTAACAACAAACATGTATGTATATGTACATGTACTTAGTTATTTATTTTTATCAAGTGTTGCTATCATCTTCAATACAATTATTTTTGCTATTTATGTGACACTTTTATTTATTTTATTTTTTTTTTGTTCAAGTGTCTAACATTTGGTATAACATATTGTAATAAGTTGAGGTTGGTCGTTTCAGTATTTTTCCTTTTTTTCTGTTTTTTGTTTTTATTTTTTGTTTTGTTGGGAGAAATAGGCAATTTATTTCAATTTCATTTTTTTCACTTTGTCTACTTTTCTACTGCGTATAGCCTACATAGACCCAAGTAACAACATTTTTACATCTATCTATTTTTTGACAAACGTAATCTTATCTTTCAGACATTTATCATATACTACATTGTTTTGAGATGACAGTCTTTAATTTACTCTTGGAGAAATTTAGTTTTTCATTTAACAATAAAAATAATTTCATTAGATAATTCACAAGGTGTTTTAAGTGTCGTATTGTTATAATATTATAACGTTTAAACATGTTAAAAAGGTCTAAAATGTTAAAATAGCCAATAAAACACTTTTCAATCATTGTATGTCCTTATGACAATACGACACCAAATATTTCATAAAAGATATTAAAAACAAAATCTTATTCAAATAATTTTTAAATTTTTATTCTAAATCATTTTCTTATCACATTTTACGAGTAATAAAACTGAAAGATTTTTATGGATTTAAAATAAATAGACATTAACGACTTTGTTCGCAACCAGAAACTGTTTGAAGTGTAGCTCGTTAGTAACCATACCGTGGTTATAAAGAACGCCGTTATAGTTTTACTTGACAACTTTAAGTATGTGGCAAAAAAAATGTCAAACGCTGTACTGTATTGCAAAAAAGTACATAGAGTGTATGTCTGTAGATTAGACCGTATCCAGATCTTAGTTCTTAGTACCATCTAAAATCTAGGGGTTACCCAACGTAGAAAGTTGTTTAGAAATAACATGAAAAAGGTTCTCCTCCTTGTTTAATCGCAATTTGGGCACGTTAACGTTTTCTTGAGTTTACTGTACATAAATGCGTATACGTATGCAAGTCTAGAATGTCTGCGAGTTATTTTTAAAAACAAAAAAAATAATAATAAAAATTCTAAGTAGCAGTGTGTGCTTTTGCATTCGTCAACCGTAAAAATTAGGTCAAGTAACGAAGTGTGTCAACACAAACATTATGAAAATTTTGTAAATGGCAACTAGACAGAAACATGCGGTGGATTTTAGTTTCAGATATATTTATGGTACAACATTACAAATGTTTAACGACACAAAAAGAGAAGCTTTTCTTATGTGTTTAAAAGTTATCTTTTCAATCATTATTTTTTGTTTTCCTACCAAAACTGTACAAGTCTAAATTTATAGATTTTTGCAAGCGCGACAAAGCAGATGGATAAAAAAGGATATTTCCCACCTCAAAGCAAAATTTTTTATTGATAAGTCATAGCTTTTGCAGTCATAAAATAAACTTAAAAATTTGTAAGCACCCCCCAAAACGAATAGGCTGGATTCGCACCAGATTTGTGCGTCTAGGTATTGAAAAAAAACACATTTTATTAGTCATTGTTATAATGATCCTCTTGTAGTTGAGAGAGTGGTTATTGTGGTTATTTTTAGTTGAAAACTAAAATGTCAACAATTTAACACGGTATCATCCAAAAATTTTCAAAAACTATGACAACGACACTCACAATAACACTGAAAGTGTATTCTGCGTGTCAATGCACCAACAATTTAGTTTGTTGCGTATGCGATGTTCATTCCTTAAACATATAAAAGGCAGCAGGCGACCGACAACAATCTGTTTACACTAAAATATGTACGTTTGAAGAAGAAGTATCTTAATGACAACACTGTTAATGACGAAACAGAGTTCCGACGTAAAGAAATTTTCTATAACTGCGCATCAGTAAGTTCATGGGCAATTGAAAAAAATTTCTCTTAAAGCAAGGGCCATCGAAAATATGTCAACTCAAAAAGAAGGTAAATTAACGTAAGGAGCATTATGTTTTAGTAATTATTTTTGATGTCTTATGCTGTTTTGAAGTGTTGGCTCTAACAAATTCAATAAGTTTTATTTCAGGTGTAAATTATTGTCTCAACCATATTGTCTGACCTCAAGCTCAAGTAATACAAAATTAAAGTTGAAAAAAAGCAAAAAGGTCGAAAAAAATAAAAATGTAAAAATCTTAATAACTGAAGAAGTAATACACGAAATTTTTTAATTCATACTATTTTACACCAGGGTGTCGTCCCTTCATGTGCTTCTTTTAATCTCTGTTATAAACAAATAAATATTGTGTAGCATGACTGACAACGTAATTGTTGCAATTTTAACAATTTACATATTTTGTATGCGTGCAACTGAAGGCCCATAAATTTCTTTTACTTCTATCAAAATTTATCAATGAACTCTTACATAAATAGTTAACATTATTTGCACACATGGATGTGTGCATGTGCCGTATCTGCCCCCAGCGGTGAAAAGAAGGGATAACTAATCCTCATAAGAGGCCTTATTTATCAGACACAAGGACTCCGTTGCTAGTTGTACACTAATTTATTTTCAACTCTTGTTGGGTATAGAACAAGAGATTCCACACTCGCTTCTAGTGAAGGTCTCTTTAGTAACCTTTGTGTAAGGACCTAATAAGAAATGTTTAAATCTTAAAAAAAAAAATTTCCAATTTTATTTAACATTTTATAATTTCTTAACCGTTTGGAGCATTGCGCTTTTAAACAGATTCTTCAGAAGCTTTAACCACATTTCACTGAATTCTTGTTTATTTTACAATGGTACAAATGGTTTTAGAAACGGTTTTTACACTTTTTTGTTGGGGCTAAAAAAACAAAAATTAAAATAATACATAAGAGAATGTACAATTTCCCTAAAGAAGAGGAGTTGGAAGCCTGGTACGGGGAAGTTTTGAGATTGCAAATGTAGAAGAAGGTGTAAATTCGCCTTCTAAAAGGCCTGATATATAAAGCCCTGTCAAATTTTACCGCTGTGTGAGTTTTTGTTTATGTTTACAGCGGTAAAAAAAAGTTATGACTCATAAAAAGTCGGCAAAAAAAGTTTAAAAAATGCTTGATGCTAGTAATCGCAATACTTTTTTTAACAAAAGTTTAATGGTTTATTGCGAGATCTAATTTTCCGGTATTAGTGTGGCAGATTAGGATGGTAGGAACTAGGATCTGGTGGGTAAATACTAGAACGGGTTACTTAAAAGGAATGGTGTTTGAAGCAAAACTAGCATCACACCTTAAGATCCAACTGTAAATGCCGAAAATACAACGAAAAAATATAAACACTACGTTCGGTTTTTTCCAATTGCCTTGCAAAAATACTTTATATTTTAAGGTGTACGGTGCACTTTCTGTTCTGGTTCGCTCTTATTTACATGCACACATGTCTAAAACAGGCCTGTATGAAGAATAATTTATTAGAAACAGAGACAAACACATTTTTGTAGTCATTAAAATACTTTTGCGAATACTAACACACACTTTCTCATTTAGAGTTTGAACACAATATAAATGTGTATTTAGAAACATTACAACAAAAGTGTTGTTTTTTCTTCCTGTTGTTGCCTAAAATCTTGTTTTGTATCTCAAACTTTGAGATTAATACACATAAAAAATTACATCAAAAACAAAAACCACATGTTTGACATTGGTTTATGGAAGAGTAGCAATAACGAAGAACGGAAGTGCCTCTAACATTAACAGGAAATGGTCTACGTCATATGAACAAAATATTTTTAATCCAAAAACAGAGAACTAGTGAACAAAATTATAGTTTCGACTGGTTAAATTCTTATTTAAAATTTTTAAGTTTTGATTAAAACATTTCGGAATAAATTTAATTCATTGCTATGTTGTACTTACTAACTACCACTTGTTAAAATTTCAGGGATATAGGAGGATCGATCTTTCATTCTGGTGTAATAAAAAAAGTATATTTTTTCGTTTAACGGATTATGTTTTATTGTTTTATGTTTTGAAATAATTTTGTGTCCTATCAAATGGACTAAAGATGAAGGAAAATCACAGTAGGAGTACGCAGTTTACCTACATTTTGGTCATTAAAATTTTTTCATGTCCACAAAATACTTCTACACGGTGTTATGGAGAAAAAAAATGAGGTTTTGACAAAATTCTTCAACACTCCGATGCAGCCACCCACATGTTCATTTAAATACAAGCAGATATAACGCGCATATTGTGAGTTTAGATTTTTACACAAATACAAAGACACATAAATTGTTTGGTTAAATTATTTTACACACTGTATAATTTGTTTTGAGGAAAACCAGAAAAAGCTGAAGTATTCAAAGAAAAAATATAAAAAAAAAAACAGTTGATTATCCTTAAAGCTAAATTAATAGCATGTTTATTCACTGATAATCATCCTTATTGAAACTGAGGTAAAGAGCCGCTTTTATATTAATTTAAATATTTTTGTTTGCTTCTAATACAAAAAAAAAAACAAAAACTGAATACTCTTGATAAAAGATTATTTAAAAAAGTGTGAACTCACTACTAAAGTCAGAACTATGGAGAGGCCATGGCGCAACTGGAATTGCATACGTTTATGAAGGAAAACAATTTACTTGTCTGTCCTTTTATTGCTATGCGTAATAGCTAAATTGATTTGTCTTCCTATTGTGTTTTTTTTTTACAAAATCGTCTTTTCTGTTAACTAAGTGTGTCTGAAAATGACAGAGAACCCTTGTTAAAAAAAAGTTTAACAAAATACTTTCGTTTGGGAAAACTAATTATTTTGAATTTCCTATTGTAATGAAAAAAATCGGCTTCACCTAATAACCTCATAAGAGATTTGTATTTACACGCATTTTAATAAGACTGTACCATATCACCGGGAAAAAAATGCGCCATTTACTTTCAAATCAAAGTTATTTTTACAAGGCAAATAGGGCACTTAGAAAATTAGACTCTTCCATACAATCGGTTAATGACTTCACAAGGTGTCCTAAGTGTCGTATTGTCATAATGCCATAATTTTTCAAAAATTTCACAAAAACATAATCCTTCTTATCATTTTTTTTAATTTTTTGCGAAATTATGACACGATGACACTACGATACTTATGACTTCTGGTGATATACCAAATATGTCATTGGAATGTTATTTTATTTTTACATTTATTATATGAAATTGGTTAGAACATCAATTTTAGTATTCCTTTTCTTCTTAATATTAGTCTAAATTGCTTGTTGCAAATGTTTCATTAGTTAGACATACCAATTTTGTTGGAAAAAAACAACCATCAAATACGCATTCAATCATATAGTCGATGTAAAAATTGTATGGATTTCATACTTCATACCGAAATTGAAAATAGATTAGCATCAGTGCAACACCTTTTTCCATTTTTATCATCGTGTTAATGTAGCAGATATATCATTTGCTAAAGGTTTATTTTGGTTTTGCACTTTTAGATCATAAAATCTACTATTTTTGGTAAGAACTGTAATCATTGTTGAATAACTCATTATAACAAAATAACTAATTAATCTAATTTCAATTTTATAAAAATATTTAAATACTAAAGAAGGTGTGCGCGAAGTTTTATATTAAAGGAGTGAAGTAGACGTTGCTGAATAACAATATTTATTTTGTATGGGCGTGATACTTTTTAATCATAATATTTTGATTCAAAATTTTACACATAAGTACTTATCAGCCACCAATTTGTCGCAAGTGTGAGGAGTGACATCGAAAAAATCCTTACACACGTTTTGCCTCTTTACTCCTATCGGAAGCAATATTAAATTTTTTGTATCCAGTTATCTTTGAAAAATATGTCAGTTATTATTTTTGATGACAATCATGTTGATTTGTTGTGAGTTTGATAAAAATTAGTGACACAAACTGAGCACGTGATAAAAATGTTAAAATTTAAAAAAAAGTCCAAGTTGGTCCTTCAAAAAAATTGGCCAAAGGATTAAACGTCTGCCGTCAAACTGATTTCATTGTTATTAAACAGTATCAGGAGAATTTGAACATTGATGTGAAACCTGGTTAAGGAAGAAATAAGCTCGACATATTACTGCGAGGCCAAGAAAGTTGAAACCACATTGAAAGAGCTCCAAACGCATGTGGTAGAAAAGCAGCCCGGTAAGCTCATAACTCTTAACTATTTAGTGCGAAAAGCTTTAACCAATGCAAGCTTGAAAGCATGCAAGGTCCAAAAAGTTCCAGACATTAGAAACCAAAAATGGAACACTGAAATCAAATTCAAATTTCATACAAAAGATGTATGTTGTATAAAAGACCACGAAACGTTTCTACCAACAAATTTGTCGCAGCTTCCGGGGGGTCAAAATTTGTATGTGGCTAATGCTCTAGAAAATGCTAACCATAAGCTTAGGTCTCAGAAGCAAATAACATTTCCTTAAAAATTCTTGGTATGGCAAGCTTTATGCAGTTGCGACAAAGTTTGTTGCACTGATATTTACACCAAAAAAATATTAGCAAAAAAGGCTTTTTTTCCCAGCAAGAAAATCTATGACAAAAAAGTGAATTTGCAGGGGTCAACTGGTGACGAAATGATTAAATTTAGGTGAAAACACAAATGATTTTAACATTAGCGTGTCATTGGAGATCAGGTGTTTACATGGATATTTTAATGAACTGCACTCTATTATAACAAGTGCACAGAACTCATGCATAAATGGTGAAAAGCATCCGCTGGTTCATGAGTTAATTTTATTTGTTTACATTAATTGTATAAGATATTCTGCATGATGTTGCATTCATTTTTAAGCACATCATTTCTGACAAACTCCTTCGCATTTAGGGAGTCATTTATAATTATTGCTTTTACACAAATAACAATTTCAGTTCTGTGCTTTTTACGTAATTTTCAGGAGAACCAAAATATAATTTTATTTTGTATTTTTGCACTTTTACTCTTGCCCATTCCGACTATTTTTTAGCAGCGACGTAGTGCATACTTACAAACTAAATTCCCTGCAGATAATACTGGATAACGTGGTATATTACTACTAGGGTGATCAACTCGGTTTTACAACCGGTGGAAAATCTGGTTTTTTTCACTTTCAGCTGGCGGTTTTTTCTAAATGTTGATTTTTCGAATATCGAATACACCGGTTTTTTTATCCGAAAAATACGGTTTTTTTATTTTTTAAAGTTTATTTTCATATATCTTTGTAAGCAGTCGTACTATAGTATATTTAGTACGCGAAAAGTTTCCAAAAATCAGAAAATAAAAACTATTAAATATTCTTCCATAATATTATAAGAAATTTATTTGTTGTTTAAAAAACAAATGTAAAATAAGAAAAATAATTGAGCTTTAATATTATTTTTTTATAAGATAAAAACCTAACGTTAAAAGTTAAATGTAATTGAAGCATAAACTTAGCTAATCGATCACTTTTAGGTAAAAAGTGTTGTTACAATAAAGAAAAACTAATAATCTCTCTTTCCAGATCGCAATTTTAATTAATGGCATTGAGTGTCTGTCGACTTAAATTTCAATTAAACCATCGAACAAACTAGTTTATGCATACATTTGTATATCTGGCAGGGGTATAAGAAAGAATTTTTAAAATTAAATTTTAAAGTTTTTCTCCCTAGTTTTTTAAATGTATTTCGAATTGCAGAAATAATTTCAAACAAAATACGTTAGTGCATATTAGTTTTAAAGATCTATTTAACATATAAAAAATTTACAAAAATTTATAACAGCCTTATAAAAAGTCTTATTTATTTATGTATTAATTTATTGTATTTATTTATTTTACTTGTAAAGAGTACCTTTTGTTTTTAAATTCAACTGAACCAAAAACCAAATTAGTCAACTGCATTTATGTCAGTTATTGCGTATTGCGTCAGTTAGTGCAGCCAAACGTATATAAACTGTAAAAATTTCATATTTATATATAAATTTAATTATAATCTTTTTTTACAATATTTTTTAATTTTTACTTTAAATATTATATTTTATATATTCGAACCGGTTAACCGGTTTTTTCTCAATTTTCAAAATAGCAACCGGTTTTTTTTTTAAATTTTAAATTTCAAACTATTTGAAAACCGGTTTCTTAAAAAAGTCGAATAATCGATCACCCTAATTACTACCAAAATGGACTACACATATCATTTTCAAACAAGAGTTTTTAGTGAAACGGCGAGTGTTCGTGTTTTAACGATTTTATTTAGTGGTCTAAAGAGGTGTATAATAGTCGTGTAGGTGCTCAATCGAGTAGTGACAAAGAGTAGTTTTGAGACTACTCCTATGGGTTATATGATCCAGCTCTAAGATAACATCATGTTAAATCGACCATGTTTTATCCATTAATTTGGGTGACAGTTGGACTAGTACTTCACTACTTTACATACGTGTATGGACTAGTTGCGTTATCTGCAAGGTTAGATCAAACGCACACACTTACCTTATACAGACGTAAGTATGTGATGTGTTAACATTCAAAAGTTAAATCCTTTAACATACCAAAAATAAAAGTAAATAAAACAAAATTAAACGTGGTAAAACAAAACAAGACGAACATAAACCAATCACAGCAGAACGAAGAGGGAACTAGAAATAGGTTTACAGTCGCAGTAAATGAAAAAATAAAAATAAACACCTGGCTTATGCCTGTCGTTAAGAGCGAACGTAATTTAGTAACTTTTAAAACTTTGTTTTATACTTTTAAGTTTGTTCGCAAAAAAAAGGAGGAAAACAACAAACACACTTCAGAACAAAGGCACATTATCCTTTTAACGGAATACTTTCCAACATGTTACTTAGCATCCATCATTCGCAACATCTAAATCAAATTTAGCTGCCATTTAAATTTATGCCCATAAACTTAAATAAATAGTTATAATCTAACCTGCACTGTTCTATTTTTTTAATCTTAATGATATACTTTAAGGCATTAACCATTTGAGCCCCCAAATAAAAAGAAAAAACTTAAAAAATAGAGAGTTTAAAAATTTAAACTCTAGTTTAAAAAATGTTTAATTTTTAATCTATATATATAAAAATCAATGCCACTTTTCGTTGTAATTTTTTAACTCGAGAACGGGCTCACCTATCCGAACCAAATGTTTAGGCTTTGTTCGGATTATTTAGTAGTATTTATGTGAAGTTTGCATAAAATCCGTCGAGCGGTTCACGGGTAAGAAAGTGTAAAATCGGTAACTCAGTATCTCCGGTCTTAATAAAGATATCGCAAAAATTCAGCAAGGAACAAAGAGCCTGTTAAAAATAATTGGATAGGTGTCTGGTACTTTTTGGAAATTTTGAGCTTTAAGGGGATAAAACGAATAAAAACTGAATTTTGGTACTTTTTTGAACCGCATTTATCTTTGAGAGGGATAGCAATGGGAAAAAAGTAAAAGCGTGGTTTTAGAACTTGACGTACCGGGCGGCTAGTTATTTACGGTTCGTTGGATTTACCTCCGAATTGATGATGTTTTTTTCTGATCCAGCGATTTGTAGGACTGATATAAAACTTTGTGGGAACCAGCAAAGCGGTCCAAGTTTAGCTAGTCTGTCAAATATTATAAAGCGTCCTAAAAAATTTACCTTAGAGAATTGAAAAACTTGAAAAAATATTTTCTTTAAAAAGTAATGTATTAAAATTTAAAAGATTCTGATTTTCTATTGCCACTTTGAATTATTAATTGGAAGAACTACATTTTGGTTTTTTGTTTAACACATTTTGTTCACTTTCAATGCACATTCGAAACAATATGGATTTGTACCCGTTAACTGTAACTTCTGACTACATATTGGTAATTCGTGACAGACATTGAATAAAATAAAAAAACTAAATCTTACCTCAAATCATTTGCTTAAAATACTACAAGATTTCCAATAAGACACACATTATTGGTTTTGGATTTCTGGTTGTTTAATAGTATTTGCCTGCGTGTGTTTGTGTTTGTATGTGTATTCTGTGTGCTAGAAAGTTAATTGGATTTTAAATGACACAGGTAGTAATTTATTTTATACACATGCATGACTGTACATTGTACGTACATCTTTACATATCGTTGTGTAGAGCAACTTGTAATTTAAATAAAATATTTAAGTAGTATGCAAATATACAAGCATGTGCAATTATTCCAATAAACACAGAGACTATTACATACACTTACATACATACAGAGGGAGTGGATCAAAAATAGTATCTCTTGTTAAACATTAAGTTTTACAAAATAAAATAAAATTTACAAAAATAATATAAAAAAACAAATAGAAAAAATTTTTTTGAAGGCCCTTAGCAGTATATTGAGGAAACTCTACTTACATTCAGTTAACAGTCAAATTACAGTATCCGATATACGAATAATTGTATTTCCACATGCAGATGCTATTTTCGTTTTTTGTGTAGCATTTTTATATTTTTTTTTTCATTTTGCGTTCCCCAAAGAAGCGTAAATAAAATTTTTAAAATATTTTTAACCTTTTGCAAGTATTAAAGATATTTTTCCCTTAATTTTATTTAGTGCAAATACATTTTTTAAAGATTTTTAGCCACAAACAGACCTTTTGCATAACTTGTTTCTTTGTCTACTTTTTTCAGTACAAAGTTCTTCCGTTTTAAGCAAAGTACAACATCTTTCAGTTTAATCCTATTATTTAGGCCAACAGTAATTTTTAACAAATTATGCAGATTTTTCATAGCGAAAACAAAAGAGCAACTAGACATTAAAACAATGCAAACTCTTTGTAGACATCATGAACTGACACTCTGAAATTACAGCTGCACAGTGTTTTGTCTCTCAACAAAATTTGACATTATTAGTTTACATATAAAATGAGACGGAAACATATTTTTTAACTTCCATTTTTTGTTTTATATCGAAAACTCTCAAATTATATTTAATCATCTTAAAAAAATTTACTTTTTATTTTAGTTTTTTATAAAATCGAAAACAAGTAAATTAATTTTAAATAGACGCAAAGAAAAACCATGGTTAAGGCATGATCGCGACGGTCATATTATATTCGCTTTAATAATATTTGGTTGTCGAAAACAGAAAATAAAGAGATTTTGTCACGATAATAAAGCTTTTTTTCGTAAAATTTTCAATATGGTTGTCGTTCAACAATAGTATGATTTAATTAAATTGTTATGAGAAAAATAAAATTGTATTCAAAAGCGTTTAAAATTACAGATAATCATTCAATAACACAGTACAACATTTTTCAGTTAAAAGAAAAAAGAAGAATTTCTGCATCATTCGTTTTGTCTTCTTACCTGCGATTTGAAGTTAGTATCGATTTGAAGTTAGTACTATCGTATAGGGGAATTTATCACGTTTTAGGCCCAGTTGTTTGACATAGCTCGACAACCACTAGCCCAATTTAGTTGAAATAAATTTTAAAAAATTAAGAATTACAATTCCCTTAATCTGTTCATATATTGTTTTCCTATACAAGTAACACTTTCGAAGTTAAAAATGAATGTATGAAGGGAAAAAATTATTTTTTGCCTAAAAATTTAAATTTTTTTTTTTTAAAATACATAAAAAATCCAAAATGGAAAAAAGTTTAAAGTCTAGTTATTTTTTCGCAAAGTCACATAACCTATGAGCAAAATGAGACAAAGATCATAAAAATCGATGCACGCGTTTCGCTTTTATTCGCAATTGAGCAAATGTATGAATTTCAAAAATTTGCTCGAGATATGCACAACATTATTTGGAGAAAACATTGACACCTTTTTCATGATTCTGAGAATTACAAAAAAAGGAATAAACAAAAGGTTATTTGATTTTTATGATTGCGGTAATAAATGTACGTGGACAATTAAACGGAAAGTGGACCTTTTTATTATTTTGGTTTTTCCGGTGGCTACCTATATGATTTTTTTACAGAAATTGCACCCACATTTAAGGGTGGTCATTATTTTGAAAGTTTTGCACAGTTTGAAACGTACAAGTGCTGAATCAGGTATATAGCCAGCCGCCCTTAAAATATGCGCCCATTTATAAGTACCTGGCAGTAAAATATTCAAAAATACGTAGTATTTATAGGTGTGCATTGATCGATTTTTGGCATTCAGCCAGTGCCGACGAACGCGAACAGTAAAAGTGATTTTTCTCCAGTTTTTTAAAAGTGAATAACAACAAAACATAAAATATATCAATATGGAAAACAACAAGTGCCTATATTTGGATGAATATTGTTACGTTTGTGGTCATATCGTCCGAAAAATACAGAAAAAAGATCGAAAAAATTTGTTTACTGAGCAATTCAAAACCGCGTATTGTAATTATTACGATGAAGCAGATTTAAGTGGTGCAAATTTTACGCCGAAAACAGTGTGCAACAGTTGTTATACTACCCTTCTAAAATGGATTCACGGAAAAAGTAGAAAGTTATCTTTTATGAAGCCAGTAATTTGGGTGGAAGACACAACTGGACATGATGAATCCAGGTGCTATGCATGCATAAATTTTCGTCCTGGATTAAACAGACAACAATTGAAAACAAAAGTATACACTGCTGCATTTACTGCCACACTTCCAGTGCAACGCCCTGCTGATACCGATGCACCTAAACCTCCGAGTGCGGATACTGTGTCCCTGCTAGCCGGAACCGTTTTTTGTTTTGTTGTTTTTTGTTTTTATGCATATTATAATTGCGTATTAATTGATTATTATTTTATTTTTATTAAGTTTTTATAAATAAAGTTTTTTTTTTGCATGATAATTTTTTAATTTATATTTTTATTTTAAGGGTGGTGGCTATAACTGATTTTTGAAATTCATACATTTACTCAATTGCGAATAAAAGCGAAACGCGTGCATCGATTCTGTCTCATTTTGCTCAAAGGTTATGTGACTTTGCGAAAAAATAACTAGACTTGAAACTTTTTTCCATTTTGGATTTTTTATGTATTTAAAAAAAAAAAAATTTAAATTTTTAGGCAAAAAATAATTTTTTCCCTTCATACATTCATTTTTAACTTCGAAAGTGTTACTTGTATAGGAAAACAATATATGAACAGATTAAGGGAATTGTAATTCTTAATTTTTTAAAATTTATTTCAACTAAATTGGGATAGTGGTTGTCGAGCTATGTCAAACAACAGGGCCTAAAACGTGATAAAATCCCCTATACGATAGTACTAACTTCAAATCGATACTAACTTCAAATCGCAGGTAAGAAGACAAAACGAATGATGCAGAAATTCTTCTTTTTGGGTCTAATTTCACATACAGTTAACAGAATTGAGTTGGCAAATCATGTGTTGTACTGTGTAATAGATTACACAACAGTATGATTACAAAGCAATCAAGCTATGATGTTTTTTAATAATATTTTGATTTAAACTGTTATTTTTCTTGTTAAATAATTTTTTATTTGTATTTTAAAGGTTTTACATCTCAAAAAAATACACACAAATTTAAAAAAGTCGAAAAACTTGAAAATAAACAAGAAATAGAGAAAAAATTTTGGTATAAAAGTTACAAATAAAGAGGTAAGTAAAACCAATATTTGTAACTAACAACAAGAGACAATAATTTTCCGTAGAAAAAAGCAAAGATTGTTGATTTTAACTGTAGTCATATGTATGACTATTGCATAATACATACTTTAATTAAATATATTGACTGGCAACCATCATATGCTTCAACCACAATCGTACAATTGAATCATAGTGTGTTGCTCTTCAATTATGATTACCACAACCATGTTTTTTCGTTGCGTGCACATATTGTTAAAGTACCAATTTACTTTTTTTTTTATACGAATTTGTTAACCGAAATTTAAATAAAATTATATAATGGTTTTAAAAAAGTATGTTTTTAAAGCGTCTCTAAAAATTAAAGTCATCGTACTTTTTATTACTAAGAAGAGAATAAATAAATAAATGTTTGTTTATGAAATTAAGTACTTTGCGATAATCTTCCTAGCTTTATTGTGAAAGTTCATATTATCATATGTTTTCGAAAAGGCCCAAGGTTACAAAAATTCAAAATCGCCACCATATCAAAAAAAAAATGTTCCAACAAAATTTTTAAAAGAAGTGGAAACACCTAAATGATCTCAAGGCATTTAGACCTAAATATAATTATGATTTTTATACTAATTTACCCGGGGTCTTCACGTAGCAATATTTATTGCAGCAATTGTCAAATTTGATTGAGTCCATAGAAATTGCGACTTGTAGACCGTAAATTGCCATATGTAGCAATTTATTGCGCAATTATTGCTTTGCTGATTGCTCGAGCAATTATTGCCACCATAAACTGTCAAAATCGTTCCATTTTTCTAGAATTCTTTTTTTTTTCTTTGCAGAAACAAAGACAAATTTAAATAATTTTACCTGATAATAATAGTTTAGAGTGAGATATTCAAAAAAAAAAAAAAACATGACAGTTGAAACAAAAATATTTAATTTTATAAATAAGTTACTTGTGTCGTGAACATAGACATATTTAAACAATAAAGTGCCATTATTCTGCCGATGTCAAAAACTGTATAATGGTCGTTAAGATATTCCATCGAGTAGTGACAAAAAGTAGTTTGGAGACTAATGCCAAGCTGGGTTATATGGTCTAGCCCTAAAATATTACAATGCTAAATAGACCATTATTTTTCTATAAATTTTGATGGTATTGGGACGGGACCTAGTCCATAATGAGGTATGATTTACATGCGTGATTATGAAACTAACTTTTTATAATCAAATTTGTTTCTTTTACAATTTTTTTTCTTCTTGATTACCTCTTATGCTTTTTATTATATTCCATTAACTAATGAAGAAAGTGAGAAAACTTTTCCTTAAGATTACCAAAATCACGTAACTGACGTACGACCTGGGGGCAAATTACGGCATTCGAACGTGATTGAAATTTGAACATTTTTATTAGAATCGCTATGCAAAAATCAGAGCGAACTCGATTGTTCGAGTAAGAGTTTAATCGTTATCGAATGCCGTAAATGCTCGATTTCACATTCCTTTAAGACATAAGTTTTATATTACTGCAAATAATAACAAAACTTGATTTTTTCTTTAAGTATTAACTCTTTAATAAAAATTAAACTTAAATTGAAAAGTTTGAATAATTTTGATTAATTTTTTTGCTTCTCTAGCAAAATTTGTTCAGTGTAGCTTAGGGCTTTATTTTATCGGACATTGCAGTTTCAGATAGCATTTAAGTAAAAGTGGCAGGACGAATGTAGTGCCATGCCGGTTTTCGATGTGGATGATGAGAACGCGGAGCACGTCCTTTGCAATTGCCCGCCGCTCTGCACAAGAAGATTTAGAATTATTTGCCTGGTAGGGTATTGGGCTGTATTAAAAGCCTTGACCTATATTATTGGTAGTGGTGCTTGTGGGCCAATTTATTATTACTACAACTATTACTAGGGATTTATTGAAATCATATGACGATATAGTCAGCAGATACATGCAAACATAAATGTATAAAAGAGTGTTCCATTTTAGTGTAACTATAAATACATACAGACGGAAAATGTGTACTTTTGTATTAAGTTAAATAAAACTAAATCCGTTGAATAAAAAAAAAATCTCGAAAATGCGTCAATTTATTCATAAACATCAAAGTATTGGCATATTACTTGATATTTATAAATTTCTTAACTTTTTCCGGAAATCCTGCCATCAAAGACTAGCCCTATGCTTTCGTTCAATTTTTGAACAAGGTGAGCAATTCTACATATTCTAGGAACCTTTTCTGTGTTCTTTAATTCTTTTTAACAAGGGCCTAATACCATTACACGAGCAAAAGTTCAGCACAGCTGCGTGGCTTAACCTCCCGTGGTGCTAAACTGATATTGCTTGAATATCACTAAGGGGCCTGCATTCGATAGTGGCATGTTGCCGAACTGTGTAATAAATATTCCTGTGTTTATCGTGACATCACAAATGATTGGCTTCTTTGTCACAACTGTTAATGGACTCCCAGACAAAATATTTCTTGGGAAATATTGTTGCTTTTTATTGATCTATCAGCAATATCTTGAACCGAAAGTTGTAAAAAGTCTGACATTACATAATTTTCATAACCAAAAAAGAAGTATTTTTTGCTTCTAAGTTCTTCACAGCACTGCGACCTGCTGCTTTCTAAATTGAAAGAATGAACGCATTAAACTTTACGAGCTATCTTTGTCGTTCTTTGAAAATGTTTTTCCACTTCTTTTGCCCTACTAATATTTGTTAGACCTTATTTTTCCTGATCCAGGTTTTCTTTCAATGTTCAAGTACTTTTTTCCTATATTGTTTAATAGATATTGAAATATTATTGATTAAAAAAAAATATTTGTTGGGCCAAGGATAAGTTTTTGCTGGAATTATGTGTATAATTACTTTCTGACTTACTCTTTATCAAAGGATATTAGTAAGAATGCCATAAAAATATTGCAAATTTTTTCCAAGTGTAAATTGAACTTTTTTCTTACTAAGTAATTGGATACTTATATACCAAAAATTATTGCGATATTATTGATGCAAGTAGGTACAACATTTTTAAGTCCACATTGAGGCATGGATTATGGTTACGTGATTGAGTTTGAGAGATTACGGGATATTCTATAATAATAACAAAAAACACACAAAAAATAAACTTAACCAAATAAATACGCAAATTGTCTGCATCTCTAACATTTCCCACAATTTGTTTCATTTAAATAAAATTTTATTTTTCAAAAAATCAATTTTTATACGAGAATAAAAAAAGAAAAAAAAACCTTTTAGTCACCTAAAACTCTTTAAATAACTGTTTTATGTATCCGGAAAATAAGTATTGACTGTAGCTAATCCTAGCCTCCACTGTGGGTATAAACATTTTTAAAGCTTTCCCACATCGAAACATATTTGGATTTTTAATTTCTGTATAATATTAGCATTGACCTCTATTTTATAAACCGAAAAAAAATATGAAACTGTGCAGAATTAAATCGGCAATAAATAGAGAAACTCCAATTAATGTGATATTTTTTTTAGCGTGAAGGCTTTAATTGTTTTGATATAATAAATAATGTAATAAAATTATCTTGGCTTTCAAAATTGCCGACAAGTTTTTAGGAGCTTCTTAGAAAATTAAACCACGTATGGTTAGTCACAAGTAAAGAGGCCCAAACTCAAGTAATTCTAACTTTACAGAAGAAGTTAAAAACGTGATAGAAGCTCTATTATCATAGTGCAACTCTTTTGTTGAATTGCTTGTAAAACTGTTATTGATATTGATACTATTGCGTTAGATTTTAGTGTCGAGGTGTAATTGTGTGAAATGTATTGAAATCACTAAAAACTCAATTTCAGAAGAGATACGAATTAGGGCCTTTTTACTTGCGACCATCGATATCGAAAAATATTAACTTAATAATTCATTTCTCTCTCTCTCTCTCGAAAAGCTGAAATAAATCTATTTTCGCTTGGAATCTTTTGTACTTTTGTGGTTTTATCTCAGTTGGTTTCAAATCAATTTGTCAGTTTTTCTCAATAGTAATTTTCGAGACCGCGGCTTGTGTTGTGGTGTCTATCGCATGTTTGAAAACAAATTACAAGCTTTAAAAACTTGACATATTTAAAGAGAAATATGTATATATTTTTAAAAATTATTTTTGCTTTTAACTTTGTCGGTTAATAATCAATTTATTCAAAATTGGTTAAGAATATCTGTAGAGGCATATCGTACCTAAAAATAGTAGCAAATGTTCCTATAAGTTAACCTAGGGCTAAAATATTTTGATATTTTTGGTTAACAAATGGGTCAAAAACGGAAGCAGTCGTGTTCATTTGCTTATAAAATTTTGGGGCGATCGTGCTGGATTTCTATAACGATTTATTTCCGGATATTTGATACCACATACAGATCTGAGTAATATGGGTGGGTTTCTAAAAGATAATTACAACCAAGATACGAATAGACGGCCATGGATGCCCTGGTCATGAGCTTTAAGAAAATAAATACTTTATAGGGTAGTAAATGAATTTTATAGAAATTACAAACGGAATGACAAATCTATATACACCCTTGGGCACCACAAGTGAAGGCGTTTAAAAAACCTAAATAGCACATAAAAGTAAAATTAAAACTTAATATTAAATATCAAATATGTTTTATTCTATAAATAAATATTATTCTTTTTTATCAGACTCCAATCCAATTTTTGTTTGTATTAATGTTTATAACTAGAAAAACTGCAATTTTAAAAAGAAATCAAAAATTGTAAGAAAATTGATCCTTCAATTATGAGCTGCAAATTTTCTTAGATGGATACAAAGCAGCGTAAATAAAAGAAAAAGATGTAATTTTTGTCTCCTTTATCATTGTTTATTTTAAAAATTACTTAGTTGATTTGAGGATATAATGTTTACACAAATTAGAAGACTAGAAAAAAAACAATTTGTTTTGCTTCCCACTGTACATATAAAAAACATTGTACAGAATTGTACGTTCGTTAATTCATAATGTATTCAGGAACGAAAACAGGATAAAAGGATATTTGAGGAGAGAAAAAATTTGATTCTGTTGTAATGTTCCTGATGCGTCATTTTTATTTTAAAACAATAAAAACCGTGACTTTTGCAAAAATTAACATTCTCTGAGGCATTTGTGATAAAACAAGCAAAACAAAGTGAGATTGAAATAAAACATAATACGAACATATCACTAAAATACTAACACTCATGGTTATTAGGGAGATAACATACTTTCGATTAACAATGGACGAAAAAGAAACACAGCATTTTAGTGAAGAAAACGTGTTAAATATTTCAGTTTATTAAAAAAAAAATACAATAGAAATCTTAATTGCTATTGTCGAAATATTCTGATATGCTCTTTTGTACTCTATTTGACTACGATACACTATACTTATACATAAAAAAGAAAATATATTTAAAGTACGTTTAAATAAATATAAAGTTATGTCCTTGATGCACATGTTTGTATTACAGGTATACATTTGATATCTACGTCATATATCAATACAAGCGTACATGCATACTTACATACATATAAGTAGTTATTTATATCTTTATACTCACGAACGCAAATACTTGAATGTGGTACTTCTCTACGCGCGAACATTCAAGTAGATTCGAAAGGAATCCGTTTTGGCATGCATACATACAAACCCTACTGAAAACGCTACGAAGCAGTCCATATACTAGTGCAAAGGCAACCCGATTTAAGATGGATGATATAAACCATATAATGCAAAGTCATTATATCGAAGTAGTCTTTAAACTATTCTATGTCGTCTGCAGGGCACGTAAACTTACACATACGTACAAGCATGTAGAAAAATTCACGTGTATTTTGTACAATGTGGAATAAATAAAATGCTGCGAAGTATGAGTTTTAACACAAACGCACACATTTTGAATGACCATTGCAAGTTAATAGCAAATTTTTTTTAGCAGTATTAGTGGTGTGCTATCGGTAAGGAAATAAAAACCTTAAATAAAGTATCACATGGTGTCTAAGTGCGAAGATCTGAATATTTCATTAAAACACGTTCATATTCGTCTGATATTTTTTGCACATTAAATTTAAAGTAAACTTTTTTTAAATGAATTTACTTTCGCATTGTTATTAACAATGATTAATGATTTACGAACCATTTTTTATTTGTTTAGACTTTTCCATTTTAACTGTGTTACCTTTTCATCGTTACACGTGTGAACGTGTTGAACATTTTAATGCGCTCAACAAATTTACACAAATAATGTTTTCTAGCGAAATACATTCGAATCTTATTATATATTTGTGGTTCTACCTTCGAGCAGGAATTAAACTATAAATTACTATTTGTTTGTACTTAATGTGATTTTACGCAAATATGTTCATATGTTTAAACTCTTAGACAATGTTATTCCAATTTTAGTATCTAGATTTATATCTCAAAATAGCTCTAAGAACTAACACTAGTTTGGAAATAGTAATAAAACAAAGAGAAATCAAATAGAGTATTATGATGTCTTTAATGACGTACAGTTCTTGTTGTGGGAACAATTTAAAGCAAAATTGCCGAAATCATTTAAAGTATTTTCTAAACTAAGTAGTGGACGTATATAGTACCAGTACACAGACAAAATTATATACTGAAATAAATTATTGTCAAAGTCCCGGCAAGTATTTCCCAGCTAAAAAATTGTGAACTACTTCAATGTGAATAACACTTTTAATGACTTCTTATTCATAAGTGCAATAGGGGGCATGCGAAAAATCCTAAATAATTAATGTTAACAAACATTATGAAGTCATGGAACATGGGATTCGTTTCTTCAACTGTGCATGAGTAGATAGCACTTGTTAGAATGAAGTGAATTTTGTTAATATAAGTATTCATATTAAGACATGCTCTCCAATGACACGTTAATGTTAAAATTATGCAAGTTGCACCTAAATTTAACTACTTCATCATGGGTTGAATTCATGCATTCACTATTTTTTTTTGCATGGCCTTTTTTGCTGGGGTATAATGTAAATTTCAAAATGAGTATCAGCTTCATTTCATATATCATCAGCGATGATTTTTGTTGCTCTTAATAATCGATGGTCACGAGCTATTTATTCTTCGAATGAGGGGATCTTTTGCAAAATGACTTACCTAGCCTGCACATTAATCTTCTCACGGTGATTTAAAATTTTCGACTTAACAAAACCTTAACAGAAAGAACTTATCACTAGAAAATTCGTTGACTCCTAAACTGGAACTTGAAAAAGTAATATCGGTATTGTCTCATGTGCATAACTCAACATTATAGTAAAATTTTTTCAAATATTTCCTCTATGAATAAGTTATTTTCTTAGTTGTAGAGAAAAGCCTTATAAATATTTCCATCATCTAGATACGCAGGTTTTCTTATTATACCCTTCACACAGTGAAAAAGGGTAAATATAGGTTTGTCATTCCGTGTGAAATTTCTACAATTTTGATTTCCGACCCCATAAAGTATATATTTTCTGAAAGCTTATGAATAGGGGAGTCGATTAAGCCCTGTCAGTCTGTCCGTGTGTATGTTGAAATCAACTTTTTGAAGCCCCCCGACATCGCTCGGACTCGGGTGAGGTATTAAAATATCAGAAATATTCAGGAGAAGATCGGTATTGAAAATCAGAAACATCGGTACATAAACAACTGAGATATGAGCAAAAACCCACGACCACCTCGATTTTTTTTTCACAAAAACAACATTACAACAACAACATACATACATACATACAAACGTGTATACTGGTTAGAGAAAACGTGGCATCGAATCCCAGCTGAGGCAAAAAAATTTTTTTTTATATTTTTTATTTTTTATTTAATATATTATTTATATTTTTATTATTTTTTTTTTTAATTTTTTTTTTTAATATTTTTTTTTTGTTTTATATTTATTATATATATTTAATTATTTTTAAAAAAATTTTTTTTAAATTTTTTTTTTTAATTTTTTTTTTTTTAATTTTTTTTTTAATTTTTTTTTTAATTTTTTTTTTAAACATACATACGTAAGTTTATAATTTAACAATGGGATATTTTTATATATGTATGTTTTTTATATGTATGTACGTATTTCATATGGGATGGTGATACAAATTTTTTTAATTTTTTTTAATTTTTTTTTTAAACATACATACGTAAGTTTATAATTTAACAATGGGATATTTTTATATATGTATGTTTTTTATATGTATGTACGTATTTCATATGGGATGGTGATACAAACTACTGTTATTGCATGACTACACGTTGTGAAGGGTATATAAGATTCGGCACGGCCGAATATAGCGCTTTTACTTGTTTTTTAATGATTTAGAAAAATGAAAAATCGTTTTAGGGAAAGAGTATCTTGATTGTTTAGAAATTATGGTTCTTATTAAGTGAATGTGACAAAACAAACAGAATTAACCGAGTGCTTCCGAAAAGTTCATTTACTCCATTGGCTGAATGGAATCTGAATAGTTGTATTGTTTATATTGTTTAAAACACATGGTCATTTTATTAATTTCGGTATGCTCCTCCCCCTCTCTTATTCCATAAGTGGTGTTACATGCAGGTGTATGCTGACAGTTTCACTTTTTTCAGTTAATCGTGTTTTTTTTCGTTGCAGAGAACTTTTAATTTAATATTACGTGATCGATTATTAGACTTTTTAAAAAAAAACAGTTTTTGAATAGTTTGAAGGTTGCTTTATTATAAAGTATGAAGAAAAATTCGGTTAACCGGTTTTAAGTAAAATAATTTATACCACAAATATAAAAAATACAATACTATAAAAGAAGCTTTTAAAACTATATTCTGTGTATCAAATAATATTGTGTAAAAAAATTTTAATAAAAATGACATCTTAATACATAAAAATTTGAATCATCATGAAAATAATTGACTTATTATTAGTTGAATTCAAATACAAAAATTACGCAATACAAGTGTTTTATATATCTGTGTATATGAGGGTATGACTGTTTTAAGATGATATATATATGTCGATACATTTAATACAAAATTAGCCTCTAAGATTTTAAAAAATCTACAGAAAAACACAGTTGTTTATAGAGCGATTTTTCTGATTTGCAATACCGATCGGCTTCCGAATATTTCTGATATTTTGGTGCATTACTCGGGTCTTGGAAATGATTTATAAAATATACACGGACAGATGGACAATGCTTGCTGGACTCTCGTACACAAAGGATTTCAGAAAATATATACTTTATGGGGTCGGAAATGAAAATTGTAGAAATTTCACACGACCAACGTTAATCGCTGTTCTATCTAGATGTGTGCTAAACAAATCAAAACTTCTTCAAAAAAGATTTCAGAGATATTTTTTTTTTAATTTTCAATGCCCATATATCCCTACCAAAACTAAGAAATCTCCCGCGGATTGGTGATATTTTCACTTGAAGATATATTACACTATTGCTCTAAGTGTAAATTGTTTTGTGTTCTTTCTTCTATCATGTCCGTGCATGATTCTTTCTCACTGTATGTGTGTAAACTTAAATTATATGAATGATCTGATCTAATAGTATAACCTAAGGGGACACTAAAAAATATGTTAAAGCTTCTATGTGGACATTCTCTTGCTTTCAACTATTTCCATGTAAAGTTAGTCGTTGTCTGTTTGTGTAATGCACACCTGTGTTTCTATGTATTATTAACATACTAAGTATGTGTGTATTTGAGTGTATCTGGGTTGTGAATACATCAGTGCCACAAAATGATAACCAAATTAAATGAGAATAATTAATGACCATTGTACACACAAAACAAATTAAAAACAAATGTATACACGCTTCTCTAAATATCACAGAAATGAGAATAAAAAATTACATCTGTTGTGTATGTAAAATGTGGCAGCTAACTAAGATAGTTTGCCTAAATTAGCACATTAAAAATTAATTTTTACATTACATTATGCAGCCGTAAACTAGTTAAGTGGCAAATTACAAGATTTCTTTTTCTTTATACACTACATTCTAATGTCAATTCGGAGAGTTTGTATGTGTCTGCGTATGAGTAATGATAATTATTTATAATTACAATTACGTATACGGCGGTGTGATTACAGAAAAGGGCTATTAAAAATTGAAAGAGCCAAGCAAACAATCTGAAATATTAAATGCTTAAAGGCGTGTTTTAAAAAGATTTTATTTTCTTTTTGTTTTTCTTCTTCATATTTGTTTGTGTGTGTCTAGTATTACATTTTCTTGACTTTATAGTTTTCGTTTATTTAAATATGATTGCGCCCACTTAGATGGTTGACGGAGCATAATTCTATTCGGGAATATAAATTCGTTCTTTTTTTTTATATTTTCCTTAAGTGTCAAAGTACAAATCAAATCTTATTCTGTTGAATGAAAATTGTTATTTTATTTCTGCTCTGCTGATTTTCACCAACTTGTGATGCATAAGTACGATTTAGGCATTAAATTTGCATTAATTCTCATTCCATAAGTTGATGTTTTTTCCTCTCCGTTATTTGCCCATTTCTATGCTTGAGGTAAATTTACAAAATTTGTCTTTTTTATTTATCAACATTTGACAAACACTGAAGTGGTATTAGGGTGAATCATTCATTCATCGTATTACATTTTACATCATAAAAAATTATGAGTATCATCAACACTGCCATCATAATCATCATCATTATCGTCGTTATCACAAATTGAATTCATATTTATTTTATACCACTGAAAGGGGCTGTAGGAAAATAAATCATCACTAAACAAAAAATCTTGAGCCAAATTTATGTATTTTCATTTTAGCAAAGTGTTCGTTGTTTGGATTATTCCAGGAATAGAAATATAGATTTTTTTTATAATATATGTATCATGCATATTAGATCCTTTTGATCCTATATGGGAGTACAAAGACGTAAAAAACATTTTATGGCTTATTTAAATTGTTTCAAGAACACAAAAAGACACAAAGTACGTTTTAACGATTTTCCTAGTTGAAGCGACTCATAAAAAATTAATTGGTTTTTAAAATTTGACCGAAAAGCTCATCATTCAGGTCCATCATAGTTGCGGTAATAAAAATATCGGTATACTTACGGAATACTTTAACGACCTTAAATCAAAAAGGAATTTATTTTGGAAATACTTGGAAAAATAACTCTCTTAAAATTATTTAGTTTGTTAGAGAGAATATTGAAATTTCTCTCATTGACATTGGTTTTTGTTTATTTGTGTCAGCGATGAAAATAGGAATTTAATTTGGATACTAAATAATACACATAAGAGTAATTGAAAGCTAGACCACTTATTTTGATTAAGTAGATGGAATGATAGACAAAAAATTTTAAATAGATGCCATGAGAGTGTCTCTTTCTGGGGAACACCACTTGAAGGGTTTAATCACACCTTTTATGGCTTGAAAGGGTTAATGTTGTTCCGAGAAAGTTTAAATGCGAAAGTAGGGATATCGTTTTATATGCGGATGACTGAACGTGATTGTTGGGTTGGATCCAATGGTCAAAAGCAGGCGTATATCATGTGGAAGAACTTGAGAAGGTCAGAACAGTATCGGTTGTGAGTACCAATCGCACAGTTTAGTTTAGGTGTGATGGTATAATTTTGTGGTTGTATGTACAAAATTTTATTTCGAAATATAAATATGTAGTCAGCACTAAGAAAATATTATTCTAGCAATAGAAATTCGGTAACCACCTTTAAAGGATATTTTTCAAACAGCACAGTTTAAGGACTTTAGATATTTTGCTTTGTTAACTACCATTGCTCTGTTGTAAATATTTCGTGCGATGAAATTGCAGACATTTTTGATGCATTACCATCAGGAATGTTATGAAAAATGGGCAGGATGAGAAAGATATAGGAGCGGCAGAGCGTGTTCACTGTCAATTTATAAAACTAGTCAGCTATGTAGCTGGGTAATAGATTCTACAATGAAATAAATCATATCTCGGGTTGAAAAAAACTAGGAAATATAAACGGGTTGATTCATCTGTAGCGCGTCGATAGATATAGACGGTTTGAACGGCAGATTTTATTTAACTCTTCTATATTTTTGTTTATTTCATCTTCATTATTTTATCTTTAATACATAATTTTTTTTAAACATTTTTCTGGACAACGGGGTTTCTATATGTGGGTGTTGGAAGGTTTTCATAGCTTTCCAATGTGGTCTTTCATATACATAAATAGCAAAAGATCTAAAGATTCATTGTCACACTATAAGGAAGATTTAATATTATAAGAAAACCTACATCAGGAAGAAAAACAAAGGTCTAACAGATATAAATAAGGCAAAGGAAGTCAAAGAAATTTTTTTGAAGAGCAAAGGACACTTTTATCATAAAGCAGATTGTAAAGTTTAATGCACTGATACTTTTATGCGCAGAGCCAAAGCTAAGCCTGGGTTGAAGTCGTAGAAAAATCCCCAAGTGTTGCGGTAAAAAACTTACAAGCAAAATAAGGAGCGAACAAATTTAGGTAAAGTTTTATAAAAAAGATACACCTGTTGTGTGAAAGTTTAAAAAACTAATATCAGACTTTTCGCAACTTCCGCGTCAAAGAATTTACGTGCTATGTTTTGTATAAAGGATTTAAGGTTCAAAAGCAATACCGGATAAAAAAATCCCTCAATCAGTTTTTTGTGTGGAAAAGGAAGCCAATAATTTGTGACTTGTGACACTAGACAAACACAGAAATATTACGGAGTGTAAGTCCGAAAAGCTAACGAAAGCAACTTTAAAATCTTTAATGGGAGCATTTCCTTAAAAAGGGATTGATTTAAATATTTCGAGCTAAAATCTACTATTTCAATGCTTTACGAATTTGTACAATATTTGCAATTATTTACGTATTTTTACTTCATTTAATAAAAGATAAGTTTTCTCTGGCTCACTCTTTACTGACGTCACCACCACATTAAAATGCAAAGATAATTCATATTATAAATAAATCATCCAACTTTCATTGTCGCCCAGAAATGCTATAGCTCGGAATTTCCATAGTATTGTGGCAATAACACTACAATGGGAACACAGAACACAGGCGTATATCTTAAGGAAGGCATATTTATAAACCAGGTAACTGCAATTCGGGGGAATTTTTTATGTTTTTTTATATATAAAGTATGACGCTTGAAAAAAAAATTAGAAACGAGAGAGTTGTTTTTATTTAAGAACTTTGATAGCTGCATTTTCAAACAGGTAAAAAAACAGCTGACGAATCAAGACTACCTGAAGAACATTTATGCCTTGATCTTTCTTTTTGTCACACAACAACATTTTAAATAAACTTATTCTGTCACACATATCTTTAACTAAAATTTTTTTCAAATATGCTTTTGTAATTTGGCTTACCCAACAACAACATCAATATATTATAAAATAAAAGAGCAATGCGTTCCGGACTTTGCTTATCCTTATAATA
The DNA here is from genome assembly GCA_941918925.1 of Phyto melanocephala. NCBI lineage: Eukaryota > Metazoa > Arthropoda > Insecta > Diptera > Rhinophoridae > Phyto > Phyto melanocephala. The sequence goes on along the minus strand of OW799234.1, from coordinate 135,992,785 downwards.
TTGTACATAGAACAGAAGAAAATATAATCCATTATTCATTAAGGTTCTAACACTATTATATCTTGAAATCTAATATACTTACGATGCATTCTAATACAATATATGTATGTATGTATGTATGTATGTACATATATGAATGTATGTATAAATAAGTCCATTTCAATTTCAATCGAATTATATGGCACAAATAAAAATACAAAAATTTATCCAGCATCGCAAGAAAAAAATGTTGTTAAACTAAAACTATAGAGAATAAAAGCGTAGTAGTTCATGGTTATTCCATATTGTGTTATGAAATCACTTTTAAGACTTTAAATTGCGGAGTGGGTAAACGTTTAAAAGATTTTCTATTATTTGCTTTATTTTATTGTGCATTGGTGACAACAAACATTTAATTAAGGCTCTAAATAAAGTATAAAAGTACGAGTTGGTCCATAAGTCTATTAAACTTAGTTTTGGGGAAAACCCATAAATCTTAAGAAAACTTATAAATTCTCATAAAAAACTAATGATTCTTAATTTATTTTATTCAGAATAAAAATAAATTTCAATAAAACTTATGACCAGCTGTCAGTAACAGTTTATAATATGATGTGAACGTTTGTATGTGTAAATAATTAGTGTTGCCACTTATACATTTTCCAGACCAAAAAGCTACGACTCGCTTACACTGAAGCATTTATTTTATTTTTGTTCTCGTATTTGGTTTTTTATACCCTTCACAGTGAGTGTAAGGGTATATATAGGTTTGTCATTCCGTGTGAAATTTCTACAATTTTCACTTTCGAGTATATATTTTCTGAAAGCTTTTGGATAGGGGAGTCAACTAAGTATTGTCGGTCTGTCCGTGTGTATGTTGAAAACATTTTCAAGGCCCGTGTAAGGCACCAAAATATCAGAAATATTCGGGAGCAGATCGGTGTTGTAAATTAGAACAATAGCTCTAAAAACAACTTAGATATTATGGAAAAATCTAGACCACCTCGTTTTTTTACACCAATTCCAACTGGATGAACGTAGGTTCGAATCCCAGTTAAGACAAAAAAAATTTTTTCTAAACATACTTACATACATAAGCTCAATTTATAATTTTACAATGGAATATTTTTAAGCGGATAAAGTCATTATAAAGATAATGAAACATACATGTATGTCTGTACGTATTTCATTTTAATTAGATGAATGGTGATACAAACAATTGTTATTGCATGACTACACGTTGTGAAGGGTGTATAAGATTCGGCACGGCCGAATATATTATTCTTACTTGTTTTTTCTAAGATCGAGCAGGCAACACTGACAAATGTTATATTTTACATAGAGTAGCATGAAGGAGTTTATTATGCATGTGTATAAATAATTAATTGGCAAACTAGACGCTAACACTAAACAAACAACCCACAAATCGTCTAACAACTAACTATTTTCATTTGACACCACATGACATAAACTTGTAACTTTTTCAACTAAATTGTCCGCAAGTGACAGAAACTTAACGCTCTCAACTAAGCCCAAACCAACCAACAAGCCAACGAAGCTCATCGAAGGAGGTCTGAGAGACAGGGGATACAAAATAAAATAAAAAAAAAAACGTCTTTATACATATTTTGTTGGTTTAAATGATTAATGTGTATTAAGAAAAAAATTAAATAGCTGAAAGTGGGGTTGGCATAATTTGGAAATCTTTAAAGAATATCCCAAGTAAATACCGAGACGTTTAAATGATTAATGGGTGTTTTAAGAAGCACATAAATGTTGATGATGGTTAAGGAAAAATAAATGCTTGTATGTGCGTACTAACACATGCACATCAATGTGCGTACTTACTTTGAAAGTACGTACTTTGTAAATTACAGCGGTTATAAATTATTGACATTTTTATGTTTCCTTTTAATTTTTATGTTTCCCCTCCTTGAAGCTAAGCATGTATTATTCTTTAATATCTGATGTTTTTGAAGTTTAAAATTAATGATCCAATTATACAGATTGAGTCAGCGACACTTTTAATGTCTACAATTGTCATGTAAATGTTGCAATTTAAAAATATTTAAAATGTGACTGGGACAATTGAATACCAGAGGTATTCACGTGACCGGTTTTACTCTTGTATTAATGTAAAATTGCGTAAATTTACTCTTGTTGAGGTGAACACCATCCTTAACGAAAAGGTGTTTAACATTAGAAGAAGAATGCCTACAGTCTAAAAGCAGTGGCTTGAAATTATTATTATTATTATTATTTTTAATACTTAAATAGTATTTTTTTTTTTTTTAATACCCGGGAAATGGGACTTTCTGCAGAGGTGCACGTAGTGCGGAAAGTTTCTGTCCGTCTTTCACTTGGGAGTGACCAGAAATGATTCCTCTGTTGACTGTCCAAGCAGCTCACTACTTCCGGTCCTAGACCAAGTATTTCCCGGGCAATGGCTTACCAGCATCCGCTAGAAGCTAGCTAGAGTGAGAAGGCAAACAGTCATGTAGCCTGAATGGTCATGGTAGATCCTGACGTCTCAGGCCAGTAGGTAAATAAAATTTTGCTGAAGCATGAATGCAACGTGGGATTGAACGCGAAGATAGCAGCCCTATCACCAATCTAAGAAAGGAGGACTAGCAATCCACTTTTCCGAAAACCTCATTGCTAACGAATCGCCAAACAAACAGCCTCTAAATGATAAACCGAAACCTTTGATGACGACTTTTGCATATCGAACAAGGACTATGATTGGGCACTGAAACGTAAGAACCCTAAGGGACAGCGATAACATTAGCGCTATTTGGCGCCCTATGCTCCAGTGGGAGTTAGAGGAACATATATATATATAGAAATAGCCCACCAGTGGAGCGCTTACTTTCAGCGAAAGTATGTACTATGTATGTTGTGTGTGGCTCAATATTTAGGCACTAGGTTTGGGGTGGTGCAAAAGCAAAAGTTAGTGCGAATTTTTTTTACTAAAGTTTTTGTTGTGTTTGAAAAAAATTTAGCATTTTAGCATTTTCGCAGTTTCTCAATTTCAGTTTCTATTTTATTACAATTAACAACATTACACACATCGGAACAAACTAAGTGTGGTGTGCCAAATATCGTATACCGTTCACTAAAATGTAACACGTGTATTTATCAAAATTGAAAATAAGAAATATAATCGAAATAAGTTATCGGTTTTTAATATTTTAATGATGAAACGGAAGAGCTAGCGTCAACGAGTACAGTTTAATACAAAGAGATTTTTTTTTTTAATTCATGTAAATGCTCTTACTAATAAACTAATTAAAAGTAGCAAATTGGTTTCGGAAAAGTATGTTTATGCTTAACTTTTATATTGTTAAAATTGTTTAGAATAAATAATCGCATTTGGTAGTTGCTACAGAAATGTTGTGCCAGATCTGTGAGCCGACTTTTGCACTCGCATACGATCGCATTGCAGTAATTAAATCCGAGAATTTAAACGTTTAGCCAAAGATACAGGGTGGGTCATTGGTCAACATGGGGCTTAAATTTTTTTTTATTGTTAAAAAAGAATAAAATTAAATAAGAAAAATACTAACAAATTTTAAACTCCATGGCGATTTTTGGCCCACCCTGTATATAAATTTGGAATGATCATAATTGTTCGTATAAAATTTTTAATGAGTTTAATATGAATGAGTAGAACACGATTATAAAGAAAAAATTCCATATAATCAGGGGAATACTTAACCTTGTCGACATCAGTTGCAAAGCCATTTAAAATCATTTGCTTTCGATGGTATTTAGATTAACTAAAACAGATGTTAGTTTTATTGATACAATATCTTTAGCAAAAATGCGTTAAAGTTTTTCGTTTTGAATTTTTTGAAGCGGCATAAACATTTTCGTGGCAATAAGAAGTTTAATTTCTGAATTCCATTTGATGCTTTTACCAGGCGTGTCAGCATTTGTATTTATACCCTTCACCTGTGGTGCACAAGGGTATATATATCTGTTTTCTGAAAGCTTATGAATAGGGGATTCGATTAAGACCTGACCGTCTGTCCATGTGTTAGTTGAAATCAACTTTTAGAAGCAACTATATGTTCCTCAGATCTGTTTGTGGTATCAATCTTTTGGATATATCCGGAAATGAATCGCTATTGAAATTCAGCAAAACCGCCTTATAAATTTCTAAGATATGAGCAACTAAACACGACTGCCTCTGTTTTTTCCCATATTTTTACCACCAAAAGCAAAATTTTTCAACCATAGAATAATTAATTGATACCTTTGTTACTATTTGTAGATATAATATGCCTTTGATATATTCGTGAAAAATTTTGGATAAAGCGGGCTCTAATCGGTAAAGTTATAGACAAAATTATTTTTGAAAAAATATATATTCCAGAAATTTGCAAACAAAAATCAACTTTTTTCAGCTTCTAGACAACCGAGAGAGTCAAAATTGGTATCATCTGAAAGGACTTGACTAGCGCAATATTAACACTATAAAAAAATTAAAATTCATGTTGGCCGCCACTAGAAAATGGCGTACAATAAATTTATATATGTTTGGGTCAAATCTGGTATTATAAAATGTAACTTTCTGAACCCCCTCAATATTGTTATCAAATGAAAGGGCTTGACCAGTAAAATAAGGTGAATTATTAAAAAATTTAAAATCCAAAATGGCGCCTAAAACAAAATGGCGGATAAAATTTTTTTTACCCCATCAATATGGGTGTTAAATTAAAGGGCTTGACTAGTAAAATACAGATAACAACCTTAAAATTCAAAATCAAGGATGGCGTCGGAAATAATAAAGAAGAATGGCCAAATAATAAATAACAGGAGTCAAACATAGTCATTGTCAGTTAAAATTATTATAAAATAAAAGTTATCTTATTTGTTTAATATTTGAATAGGTTTCTATGACATATATATAAAAATAGTTTTTGTTTTGTAATATTTCAACAAGCTTATAGAGAGAAAATTGTTTGGGCACTAAAATAATTTATTAATAATTATGAAGGATTTCTCTAATAGAATTTTTAAATAAACAAAAATACTTACCAGAGGACATCGTATTCTTAGATTTTGTTGAATAATTTATATTTAAATATTCTTGTTCAGAATCAGCAAGTTGAAAAACCCTTGATCTAGTCGATTTCATGTTGGCTGAGTGAAAATTTCTGTTGTTTTCGAAATTTTTTCCCCTGTTTTGCTCTTTTACCGCTTGTCTTACATTCATCGTACGTATAACGTTTATTGCGTTGATTTTTTGATATCGTGAACAAAACATGAACAGGCACATAAACAAAGTTGTGTAAATACCTGGAATACGCGATTCAATAAACTGGTTAGGTGGTTGCATTGCATGCAACAAAAATGTTACTGTTTAAGAAAAGGTGTTGACGAAAGCTGTTTTATCTACACGCACCTCCGCAACACTTTGGTGTTTGTCGTTCTTCGCTAGATTCTTTCGTATTTAATAATTTTGTCAAAAATTGTTGCCTAATATTTTCATATTTTTTATTCACAAAATTCTAATAGCGAGTGAAGAGTTTCGATTTATGTTTTTACTTTTTTTACTTTTGTTTATTGAGAACAAACATTAACTGATGTTTTTCGGGGGGGGTTGTTACATTAATGAGAAACAAATGTAACAGTCAGAGTAATTTAAGAGCAAATCGTTAATTTATCTTTTAAATTTATTTTATTGAACATAATCATATTAATTGTATTAATTACATACTTATTTTCATAGCATATGCATTGTGTTTTCCCATGTTTGAATGTGTGTGAGTGTGCTATTTAGTGTGTGGAAATCTGTTGATTGATTTTTTCTGTTTTCTTTTGCTTTTTGTCTATCAAATTTTAAATCATTTTCATTTACTTTAAGTAGCCTAATATTTTATAAATCATCAACCGTTTCTGGCATATAATAAAGAATTATTTTTATTTATATTTTTATTATTATTATAAATAATATTAATATTTATCAATAATTTTTAATATAATTTTATTTGTATATTTTTTAGGTTTAATTTGTTTTGCATTTGCACATAAGAGTTTAGGCTTCACATGACTTATTAATAATTTATTTCTTTAAGTTTCTTTATAAATTTATTTATAACTGTTTAGCAAATAATGATGTATTTTTAATTATTTTTTTTTTAATTTCATCTGTGTTTATTTAATTGTAATTTTTTGTTTTTTAGTAAATTTTAAACATGATTGACAAAATATATTTAATTTTTATTTGTTTTTTGTTTTGGTTTTTTTTTGATTTTTTGAAAAATTCTTATGCAGCAAAAAAGCTTGAACTTTAAAAACTATGTTAAACTTTTGGGTAATATGATTTTTAAGTTTTGTTATTTCTTGTTTTAATATTGTTTATTGAATTATTATTTTCTAAACGAAATATCTTCTGTATTTATTATTAATTAATATTTTATTTTAATGTTAGTGCTTGTATGTTAATAAATTTACTTATTTAAAAGTACTAGTCAGCCGCTTTTTATTTTTATTGATAAAAACTTGAGGCAACGCTTTTATAAAATCTTTAATTTATTGTTTTTCTTTTCTCTTTTTGTTTTGTTTTATTTTACTTTTTATTTTTTGTATGTGTGTATATATATATTTGTGTAAATATATGTGTATGTTTGAATGTTTGTTTGTATGTATATAAGAAAAAGAAATAAATCAAAAAATATTTGTAGGCATATTTCTATTTGAAGTACTTTACGTTAAGTCGTTTAAATTTTATTTCAATCTCTAAACTATATTTACATTAATCATTATTTTTAGTCGAAATAAGTTTAATTGTTTGAAAACAAACCCCTCACCATGCTATAAAATAATTAATTTTTACCTTTTTTTATACTTATTTACACAAACATTAATATTTTTATATAATTTTTTTTTTATTTTTATGCTCTTGTGGGTAAATTATTATATTTTTTTTTTTATTTTTTTTTTTATTTAAGTTTAATATTTAATTTTAAGTTTTTGCCTTAACCACGAATAAAAAATTGCAATGTGGACAGAATAGTTGTAATTATGTTTAAAAAATGTTGCTTTTTTATTTATGTATTTTTAAAATACATTAATTTAAATTGTTTTTGTTTTTTATTTTAAATGTATTCGAAATCAATAGGGTTAAAAGAAATCATAAGAACCAAAACTAGAAAACGTCTCGACTTTTTTAAAGAAAAAATCGAGTATTTAGACGGCCTCTAAAAACGAAATTCAGTTCATTTTAAAATAAGATACAAAGTCTAATGAAACATTTTATAATGCAGCATCGCTTAACAAATATATTGAATTAAATAGTTTTTCTTTTAAGTTTCAGGAATGCTTTGGTTAATTTTCAAGAAAACTGAAAATACTTTTTATTTGAGGAATGTATTAACTATTTCAAATTTTTAAAAATTAAAATTTTTTTTAAATAAATTTGATTATTGAAAAATTTCTATCAAAAAATTATAAACTAGCAAAAATTTTATGCATTCAGTGCTCTTGAAGTTTAAAGTAATTGCTGCTTTGCCTTCGCCAATCTTTTGTCGTTCAATTTATATTTATATTATTGTGATTCATGAAATCAAATCGAATTTATCGAAAAGTGTAAAAATTTCACCCCAAGCGTTACTAGCATTGCAATCTAGATATTTAAAGAAGGCTTCGGAGATTAACACAATTATTTTGAATACCGTTAATGGAACCTTTGCGATGCCAGCAACAGAGTACGAAATTTCAACTTTTAATTTATGAGATCGTTTTGCATTAGAGGAGGCTGTGAAAATGGGCTTGTAACTTTTTTTCTCCACTCATTCAATTCAAAGTGAATACTAAGACACAAATGCTGTAGACAATTTTAAAACTTTTACAAAAACTATATCCCCCGATTTTTTTTTTGTGGTGATAGAGCCTCCACAAAATTTCGCAATGTGTTTCTAAATTTCAAATGAAAAATATAAATTTTTTTATATCCACGTATGTAGGTGTGTTATGCATGTATATAGTTTATGGGTTGGAAATCTATAGTTCGTTTCTGCAAAAATTTAAATGTTATCGAAATATTATTTTTAGATGGACCGAATTTCCTTCTTTCAGGGCAAAAAGTATATTTTTTTATGACCTTGTCTACTAGACATGGGTTCATTGAAGACTGATGATGAATTTAAAATTATAAATTTTTCCATTGTTTTATAATTATTTTTAATTTTAATTAAGTCATTTATCAAATAGTTGTTTTACAAATTTGCTAGTGTTAAGTTAATAATTATTTTAAAATTAAATACATTGATACATATGTGTGTACATACATATGTATATTTATAAATGTATGTGTGTGTTTGTGTGTGTGTATAAGTATTTATTAAGAAAATAAACAACAACCAATTTTATTAGGATTAAAGACTAAAGATTATACGATACACAGACAAATAGACAATAAAGGGTTAAAATAACCCAAATCTGGAGGGCTTAAGAATTAATAAGATTATGGACACAAAGAAACAGAGTCTCATAGACAACAACAAAAAACAAAATAATGGACGTTTCTTCTGAATATTCTTAACACAAACATACATACGTATAAAACACTCAAAGTTTGTATTTTTTTTTTTGTTTCTGATATTTAATAATGGACGAACTTTAAACATAAAAAAAAAAAAAATTAATTAAGGATTTTCATTTAGTTATAGTATTTATCATTTTTCTTTTTATCTTTTTTTTTTAATGTTGCAAACTTTTCTTGCTTAAGCCTGTTAATTAAAATGTGTCTAGATTTGTTTGATTTCTTTTTCTATGTATTTCTTTCTCTTTGTATGTATATCTACAAAAGTATGTGTGTAATTTGTATTTATTTTGTATTTTTTTTTATGTATAAAAATTAAAAGTGCATTATTACATTTAATTTAAAAACCGACTAGTATAAGCCTTAAAACGTTGTTGGTTTTTTCACTTAAAGTTTTCTTATAACACTAAGTGCTATTTAACACTTGCCTGTTTAAATAAATAAATATGTTGTTGTAATTTTTAATATTTTTTCTTTGTATTAATTCTACTTTAGTACATTCACTTTTGGCCACTTTGTTTCATTTGTAACTAACTCATCCTATGCTAGTTAAGTGTACATATTTGTGTTTGTTTCTGTTTTCAATTAAAACAATGACTAAAATTATTTAATTTCTACTCTACTATTCAAAAATTTCTTTCAATAGCAGTTTTAACATTATCATCAATTTTGCATCTAAACGATAAAGCAGGAAAACAAAAGTGTAATTTTGTTAAAGTTTTGATTTTTCTAGCCTAAAAAGAAGTCTACTACATGCACTTTTTTGTATGTATGTGTGTACGTTAGTACGTGTTTAATCAAAAACTCATTAGAATTATACTTCTAACGAATTGAACTTACATTCATCAATGACTTGTCATTAGTTGTTGTTATTGCTAATGTCATTGTTTAGAGAAGTGAAATCAACTGTTTTTTTTTATATGATTTAGTAACGCTGTTGATATTCGTGGTGCCACCGATTAAAATCAATATGAAATACAACAATTGAACCAGTAGAAAGGCCAGCCAGTAAATATCTATTGAAAAGAAAACAAGCACAGATGATGCAAATTTTGTAAAAATTTTTAACATTTTGTTTATGTGTGCATATGGATGTGTGTATGTGTATGTATGTATGTATTTACTTACTTTTGGTCATGGGTTAAAGCCAGTGAACGTATACCGGCATTGCAAGCGGGAAAAGCGTAAAGAGGAGCCAAATTAAAAGTACGCCAAACTTCGACAATGCCACGATCGCCAGCTGTCATTAAATATTCACCATCACGAGAAAGTAGCATACACTAGAAAAGAAAAATAAATGCAGATAAGGGATGTGTAAGAGCAACAAATGTAATAAAAGCGTGGCAATCGGATTGATAAAGTACCTGTAAATTATCGTTATGAGTTTCATGTCGTAGCTCTTTTCCATTTATAGTATACGCTGCCACATTGCCCTTGTCGTAATTGACGACAATAAAACCTTCACGTGACATGGCAATTAACTCTGGAGAATGGAAATCCATGGGAGGGTCCAAAGAACGCAAGAGGTCTCCAAAAGTGGTATGTATGAGAACGGGGCCATCTGCAAATGGGGTTACAATATAGAAAATGCTTTATTGCTAAAAAAGAGATATACGAATGTTGCTTACTTGTAGATCCTGATACTACGAGACCCAATTCTGCACTTATTACAACCGATGTAACGGCCTGTTCATGACCAGTTAAAGTGGCTCTGGGAGTAGGAACGTCGCCTTCGCCAACTATGCTTTGTGTACGAGCATTCCAATGCCAAAGCAGAACTGTGCAATCGGCCGAACCAGAAGCAATGTAACAATCTGATGTTATGTTACACTCTGAACGAGCCAAACATGTTACAACACCGAAGTGGCCAAATACAATTTGAACAATTTTCGCTTAAAATAAAGTAGGAAATTAAGGATTTTAAAAAATGAACAAGAAGCCATGCATTCTTACCAGATTCTGTATTAAAAACGCGAAAACTGTTGTCCCAAAAGCCGCAAGCTATAAGGAAACGACTATCTACGGTAACAACAAAGCAATTAGACCTTATTCTTAACATTTGGCTAAAGTTGTCTCCCAAATGTCTGCGATTCATGGGATTATTATTTGTGGTACTTTGAGCAGCTGCACAAGAAAAAATAAAACGCATTTATGTATTAAAATCGTGTTGAAGGTTAAAGCAATTAACACATGTATGTGTAGTCTTTGTATAGGAAGTGTAAGGAAAGCTGTAGGTACTTACTTAAAACAGGATCAATTGCTAGTGGCTTCATTGACCCTTGTTGTTGATTAGAGTCTGCATAGCTGGGACTTTGGACGGAAGCAGTATAGTTACAATTCCATCGATTAACAGCAAATTGATGACCAGCTGTAACTGTAACAACTGAAGGGAGCGAGAGTTGCGGATACGTGTTCGCTGATATATGGATGATGGGAGAGTTTTGATAGAATTTCAATATTTGACATAAATCATCGGGCATTGCGCTGAACATCATCGGCGACAAGTGCATTGCTGAACTTCTAGGTGGATGAGGTTCCATCAGCAACTGACTTGGCGTTTGGCCAAAGTTGCGAATTTGATTTTCCACAGCTTCCCTCATGACAGGATCACCGATCGCATCCAAATCTACGCTACCTTCGTAGGTCAAATAGTAGAAGACATTTGTGGCTCGAACAGCTTCAGGACCTCGTTGTTTGTAGCCGAATATTAAGTCAATCCATTGATGTAATTGGCACGAGACGAATTCCGATTCTAAAGCCATGCGGTTGATGCGCACAAACTCTTCAGGCGTCTTTGCCCACGGCGGCAGCTCAATATCATTAACCATTGTTCCATCTTCGCGGTGACCCAATCGATAGCTGGATGAGTTGTAAAACATTTCCGGTAAGAAGTACCATTCCGGTATAAGCTCTTTGACGTCCGAAGTATCACGTTGACAATTTTTCCACGACAGATTAACGGAAGAGAAGAGTCGATCTGGATAATCGAATTTTCCTCCTTGTAACGCAAGGAACATGGTAGTGAAAGGTTCTACTCTTACCAACCAGTTAAGTGTAAAACTTGCTGTGGAGTAGTGCGTGCCATAATGGAATGGTGGTATTGTATCACTTTCCCACGATTCATAGCGCTCTTCAAAGTAAGCTCTTCTTGAGGGATTTAAGGCTCCTATCGGCTTCGACAAATCCCTATAGTTCGAAGGCAAGCTGAGATCCAAGTCTTTGGTTTCGTAATTAGTCAGCACCCAAGGGAATATGGGATATTGATTTAAATCGTTGTATGTGCGACCTGCTATAGTATTAAGGAACATTAAGTACTCAAAATTAGATATTTCGCGACGCTGCCACTTTTGGGTCATATTCGAGTTACGCATCAACTGACGTGGCGACATCATCGAAGCTCGTCTGGTCTGTGGAATGCCATATTTGATGCCTACTCCAACACGTGGCAAAGCCTTAATGACCTTTTTAACGGTATGCTGGTCGGGAAATGCAAATAAAATAGAAGTGCGAGATGCCAGGAAAATCTCCAGAGCGACATTTTGCAGCAGATATCGCCGTGAAAATATAGCTCTTACTTCGGAAAAATACCACTTGCCATGTAAATGATCACAATACTTAAGAACCTCTGCCTCAATCTTGTGGAATTCAGGATTTTCCTCATCGACTTCGAAGAACATTTCCGTACTCGTAATGGATACAGTTCCTGGAGCCACCAATCCCGGTGCTATAAGTTTTGCTTTAGTGCTAATATTTACAGGCCCAGTTAAATCGAGATCCAGTTCTCTATCTTCGATTAGTAGTTCAGCATCATCTAAAAGATCGGCAGTGTGTTGGGTAGCTTGATGTGCACGACTGACAGCAATTTGTGTATGGAATTCATCTCGAGTTTGAAGAATAGCATCCTCCGGACCACCGTTTTCTAAGGCAGCTTTTAAAGTGGCTTGGGGATGAGATGAGCCTCTAGGATTTTGCACCATACGCTTGCGGCGCCTGGCATCATCTTCCCAGGCATCTAATTTCCAGTACGTTTGCTTTTGGACACTGCCACAAGAGTCTCCCCAGGCACCATGTCTGTTACACATAATATTGCGTACCTTTTCCAACAATCTACTGGCAATTACATTATCCCGACGACGAGCAGCTGTTATCAAATGATCGCACATTCGCTCCTCCTCTCTTCTTTCTAGCAAAGTTTGGGCACACTGCGACTCAAAGTCTGCGTGTTTGAGAACATCATCTGCTCTCATGCGGTTTAAAATAAATTCAGCCTCATTGGCAACTCTTACAATATGATCTTTCATGGCATGCGACAGTAAACGCCCTTCGTTAATCAATTCAATAAAAGCAAGGCCAGCATGCTTTTGTAAACTATTTTGCCATTCTTGTGAGCACAACAACATCACCAACTCCACTACGGAATGCGAGTTCTTAAATGTGGTTAAACCCTTACCTTCCATCAGCAACTCTTGACCATGTGACCCTACCAGAGTTTTGGATAAGTAATGGGCAAAGTCCACCATTATTTCCCTGAGTAATGGACATACGGGACCCAAGGCCACTTCTAATTTCTGTGTTAGACTAGCTTCACGCGAAGGTGTAGTCATAGGCAATTGACCAACTGAAGGTGGCTTCATAGGCAAGTCATCTGCTCTAGAACCTCTTTGCGTTCCAACGTTCCCACCATTACCAGACATTCCCGTTGAATTGACATAACCATCCGGAACTCTGACTACAGAAATTTCCGAATCTGGCTTATCTCCCCTTTCGTTAATGCTGCTACCGCCGACAACATGTGAACCACTTTGCATATGACTGGCATGTGCTGCATGAATACCGCTTATATCTCGCAATTTTGCATCGCCCGACATCATTATGCCTGTGGCTGATGCCTGTACACCTGCGTCTTCATTTAAATTGACATCTGTCCAACTTTCATCGTTCGAGTTCATGGGCTTGCTATCGTCGACCATAATTTCACTTGATGATTCCACTTCAGGAACTTCATTTTCAGTTGAGTTCATATTCAGTGAATTACATTCCGAATCACTCTGTAACAAAAATGTGTTTGTTTTCAATTGGTTATTACTTGTGGTAAATTATATGGCCATCACTTCTACGACTACATATAAAAGTTTGCATGTATGCATGTGTCAATATACATATTATATTCTTATATACACACATACAGACATCACATATCCATGTGCTGTTTACGTGTATAATGTCCAGACGGATACATAACTTGTTTAAGAATGTACGTGTGCAAAAATGTGATTGAAAACAATAAATGGAGAGTGAATATTAAAAAGTGTATGAAATCAGTGTACAATCAAAACAATATTAATCAATATTGACATTTAATACGAATTATACGTCAGTCATCGAATAAGTCATGTTTTTTGTTTTCTTCGATAACAATACAATTGTGCAATACCTCTTAAACAAACACAAACACATATGAAAGTTGTTAACATAATGCAAAATTTAAAACAATTAACAAATTTCTATACTCATGTTGCTTAAATCATTATTATAGCATCGTCATCTTATTTTGGTTGTATGTGTAGTTAGGAAGCAGTCAATACAAAAATGTTACAATTAAACAAATATCTGAAATTTGATTCCCTTGGAAATCTCAACAAGAACGAATTTTAATTGCTCAAACTGTCGGCACAATTGCAAAGTGATTTATACTCTGTACATAAATAACTTCAATCTATGCATATGCACAAGTTAACATTAACACACACATTTATACGTACATTTGATTGTACTTTAACAAAATCAGCAAAACCATATGCATAAATGTCTAATAAATATATACATATATAGATGCAAACATACTTATGTACATGCATTCATATATTACATGCTAATGTACTTGCATATGTGACTATACATATTTATGCAATCATCATAAATGAACTGAAAGGCTGAATATTTCATCCAACGCCACTCCTTATTGTTTGTCATTGGAATTTCTTTGAAACAAATTAAAAGTAGCAGAGACATGTTCGGTTGATTAATTATTCGATTTAGGAATTACAAAAGTTCAGTTTTCGCGTAACCAAAATTTAAGACGAAATTATCAACCAGTCAAGTTTTATTTTTTTTTTAGTGATAAATTTAATTTGTAGAATATTTAAATCGTCATAGTATTTCAAAAAGACCCAAAATTAGACTGAACAAACTTTACAGGAAAAGCAAAATACTCTCTAAAAAATAAAAACTAGCTGACCCGTCAAACATTGTTTCGACATATAAAATATTTCTGAGAAATACTTTTTTAGTTTAATAGAAATAACTAACTTACTCTGAGTACATTAAAAAAAAAACGTAAACCATATGTGTTCTACGGTACGCAGATCTATCTTAGTTTTAAATTTTATCAAAGTCGTTACGTTATTTATTTAATTGTCCCTTGGAGTGAGCCTTTATATTTAGCGTTTATTTATTGGCTGAACTATAAATTGGGTACAATTTGACTATTATTTATTAAAGTGAGCGTCAAAGTAGGCGTGGTAAAAAAGCACCCTATTAATCATACCAGAGTGTTAGTTATAATGGGTGATTTTTTAGCTATTATCTTTTTGGCAACACTGGTTTAAACAGCTGACGCACGTTTCGTGTTTTGTTTCACTGTCAAACAACTTCAGTTCGGTCTATAATTTAACCATGAATCGTCCTACAAACGAACAACGCTTGCAAATTATTGAATTTTATTATTAAAATGCGTGCTCTGTTAAAAAAGTTCATCGCGCCCTTCTTATCGAAAAATTGTGTTCAGCGACGAAGCTCATTTTTGGCTCAATGTGTACGTTAATAAGCAGAATTGTCGATTTTGGAGTGAATATCAGCCAGAAGCATTGCAAGAGCTACCAATGCATCCAGAAAAAGGTCACAGTTTGGTGCGGTTTATGGGCTGGTTGCATCATTGGACCGTACTTCTTCAAAGATGATGCGAATCGTTACGTAACTGTGAATGGTGAGCGCTACCGTGAGATGATATCCAAGTTTTTTTTTGCGCAAAATGCAAGAGCTTGACTTGCATGACATGTGATTTCAACAAGACGGTGCCACATGCCACACAGCACGCTTAACAATGGACTTATTGAGAGGTGAGTTCGATGAACATTTTATTTCACGTTCGGAACCGGTCAATTGGCCGCCTTGATCGTGCGATTTAACGCCTTTAGACTATTTTTTGTGGGACTATGTTAAAGCTCATGTCTATACACATATGCCCGCTTTCAAAGAACAAAAATTTTACGAAAGGCGCAATGTTTGTTAGCTCAAGCTTACGTTGAAATCACAAGGCTTGCTTTCATGACATATTGTCATAATTTTCGAATGAATTCTTTAAATGCCATAATTATATATAATGAGGTATTAGCAACACCTCTGGCTGGAGCATAGGAGAAACCTTTTGATGTCCAGACCTTGTACATAAAGAGGTTAGGGAGAAACCCATGGAGTGCATGAGTAGAGTGCATGTGGTCGAGGAGGTGCATTTCACGCTCAAAGCGAATGGATGGATCTATGCCCTTGAATGGGCATAGAAAGTGACATCAAAGTCTTTACTAATGCGACATATGAAAATTTGGATCTGCTATCTAAAGACGTAAGAGAGACTCAGATCGCGGTAGGCAAACATTAAATGTATATGAAATACGGGAACTAAGTTTAATAAAGATTCTTAAGGTTATGAAAAATTTTGCGAATATATATCTATGTGTGTGTATTAAACAAATATCGAAGCAGACCAATACGATTTTCTATCTAGATTAGAAAACGATATCACTTAGCCAACTGATGATTGCCGATAATCATATTCGCAAAATTATGTAAAAATCATGAAATAAAATAATTACAAATTTTGTGAATTCATCAAAGGTATAAGTATATGTATGTTATCCCCCTTGAAGTATAGTCGAGTATGTTTCTTAAAATGTCCCTGGATATGACCGTTCTCGAACAGACCGCTTTTATAGCGCATTTTACTAAGTCTTACGTTAATTAAAGCTTACACAAGGACAATTGAATAATTGCATTCTTAATATCGGATTATCTACTTGTAATATGAGAAGTTTTTATAACCACATTAGCCAATTTTAAAATATGATCTATGTCCAAATATCTTGATTACAACATTCTATGAACGCTGCAAACAATCAAATAAACTTTAAAGAAAATATTCCCAAATCAAGTAGAAGCATGTGTTTGACTATTTTTTTTTTGTCACTTATTTTATGGAGTATCGAGTTAAGAGGACTGACTACAACATAAAAATCGTTTAAGTGATATATAAATTTAAAATGTATGTGGGGATTGGTGGCAGTTGACACTTTACTAGCAGTGCCATACGAACGAGTATTGACTTTTGTCATTGTAACGAACAAAATACTGTGGACAAGTTGTGACGGAGGGACGAACATACGATAGATATAGTGAGTTTGGACGGTGAAGTTCAAAGACCTACATAAGTTTAACTTTAGAACACAATAAAGTTTTAACTCAATAAAATTAAACAAAAATTGTGTTTCATTGTATAAAACGGTTAGGCGAGCGAGAGATCATTAGCAACTTTATGCAATAATCTAAATATATAAAAATCAATGTGTGTTTGTATGTTTGTTTGTGCTTTATAGACGGTTAAACGGCTGGACCGATTTCCTTGAAATTTTCACAGAATCTTTTTGTATGTCTGGAAGGAACTATAGGCTATACTTTGGTTTGAAATTGTAAGTGGGCGGGGTAGCACGACCTATTAAAGTATTAAATATTATATATCACGAAAGTTAATGCAGCTAGAGTCTTCAAATTAAGTACGGTAAACTTTGACATCCACACGAACATTTGGGTAAGAAATGGGCGTAATTTCAATAGTAGGCGTGGCCCATGAATTACATACTAAATTTCGTATATTTGGAAAACGATATCGATTAGAGTACGAAAATTTTGCAAAAGCAACTTTGACACCCAAATAAACATTTCTGGAAAAAGTGGGTACATTAGAAATAGTGGGCGTGGCAGCTCTCATAGCAATTGAATGCTAAAATTCGTATATTCGGGAAGTGATAACAGTTAGAATACCCAAATTTTCAACGAGAAGCTTTGAGATCTATATGACTATTTTGATAAGAAATTGATGCTTTAGTAATAGTGGGCGTGGCACCTGTCATATGAATTAAATACAAAAATTCGTATATCTGGGAAGCGATAATAGTTAGAGTACCCAAATTTTCAACGAGAAGCTTTGACATCTATATGACTATTAACATAAGAAATGGATGCTTTAGTAATAGTGGGCGTGGCACCTGTCATATAAATTAAATACAAAAATTCGTATATCTGGGAAGCGATAATAGTTAGAGTACAAAATCACTTTGACGTCTATATGATTATTTGAATAAGAAATGGTTGATTTAGTAATAGTAGGCGTGACACTTGCAAAATAAATATATTTTTGAACTATACGATTTTTATTTCATTACGACGGGGGTGGCGAAGTACACCAGGTGTTAGCTAGTATTGTTATAAAAGAAAACTTATTGTACTTTTTGAGTTTATAACATAACAAAGAACATACCATATAAGGAACAGAGTAATGGACTACGAAAATAATGCTTTTATCAACTAACTATAAGCTAAATACAAAGTAATGCAAAAGTTACCAAAAAAAAATTTTTTTTTTTTGTTATGCAGGTAAATAAGTGAAGTCAGTTAAGAAAATAACTCAAGATGGAGGTATGAATTATTGTAAAAACCAAATTATTTAATAAATTATTATAATTTTCTACATGAGTATAACTTAAATAAAACTGTAAAACAATAAAAACATTTGAAATATTTTCAACAAATATTTTAAATAAATTCAATTTATAGTTTACATTAATACAACTAACTTTAAGCTAACTATAAATGGGGTGACTTTAAAATAACGTTTAAGTAGCTAACTTTAAGTTAGTTGAAAAGTCATCCAGAAACGGACGATTGACTACTGCATAGGACATCGCAATGTTGAAATAGTCAGTTAGCCAAATTAGCAATAAACCAGGCATTAACTACCACTAGTTTCGAAAGTTAGCTTAAAGTAAAATGAGTTGCTCATAGGGTACATACAAACTACATACAAACTACATTCATACACATATTTATGAAACAGGAATATTAATAAAAACAAAAATAAATAATAATAAATGTTTGTATATAATAACAACTAAAATGGTCAAACATACATATGTACATATATGTACAAATATACAACAAAAACAAATTGAACTAAAATTGTATTAATAAAAGAACACAAACAAATAATGAAAATGCGCAAAAAAAAAATCACACAAATTGTTTACAAATGAGTGCTTTTTAATCAATGAAAAAATATTTATTTTATTTTTGTGTGCGTGTTTTGTTTTATTATTTAGCTTTAATCGAAAATAAATAAAGTGGGATTTTAGCGAATAAAATTAAGTTTTTTTTTTTTTGGTGAATTTAAAATTTGGTTTTTTACATAAATTTCTAATTGAGTGGTGTTACAAATGATTAAGTTTTTGTGTGTTTGTGTTTGTATTTTTTTTTTTGTTTTTGGTTTTTGTTTTTTTGTTTTTTACCTTTGGTAATTTTTGTGGTGCCACTGGTGTGGGCGGCGACAACGGTTGTTTTTGCAGTTGAATTATTTTATTATTTTTATTCTTACTCAATAAAACTGAATTAATTGTTTTTGTATTTGTGGTAGTGGTCACTGTGGTTACTGATGATGTTGTATTTGTTATATTTGTTTGTGACTTTTGTTGCAATTTGGGACTCTGTAGTTTGGGTCGATTTAAGTTAAATTATAATAAACATGCATATTAATAATAAATTTGTTCAATATTAGTAGCATTTATATTTATTTATGTAAATGAAATATGTATGTATGTATGTATGTACAAAAATTTTGTAGCATAAACTGAATCAAAAACTTATCAAGAACACGAAACACGATTTACGCAATCATCTTATTTTAGCAGCACTCCGAAATGTGTCGCAAATTGTGCGTTTATGACTTCCGATTGTTAAGTGATAAAAACTGTAATGCAATACACAAAACTTTACATCTTAGCAATCGTAGTTGCAAACGTGTAATTTTATGCTTGTAGCTGCGGAATTTCCTCACAAAATGTCAATGCATACTTAGTCAGCATTAAGTAAAACTTATTTCTGTGTGTAACTGACCAGGTTTTATTATTAACTTTATATTATTTCGAGAAAATAAATCTCAGTTACCAGGCTTTGACCTTCAATTTGTTTGAAATAACTTACAGTTTTAATTAAATTTTAGGACACAACGACAATTTAGATCTTTTTCTAAATTAAGAACATTTTTTAATTGTTTGATCGATTACGTAAATAGAGCTCGTCGTTTTGACTTCCTTTTCAAATACATAAATACGCTTAAATTATAATTTTAAATAAAAATTTACAAAAGGAGATACATAAAAGATTTGTTTTTTTTATATGTGAATTACACTGATTTGCGATAAGACAGTCATAGCGAAACTTGGCGATTTTTTAACTAAATACTCTACGAAATATGTCTGTTGCTGCCGATACTAATTTTTTTTACTGTGATTCTTTTTATTACACATAATAATAATAATTAAAGTTATTTGTAACTGTATCAAGTTTTATTTTTTTATTTATCAAATTATTCATTGAAGCCTTTAAAACAATTATGCAGGAGTTAATTATACGAGACTAAGATTTGAATTTTGGTTTTTAAATTAAACACTTTAGAGCAAAAAATCCATAGTTTTTAAGTTGACTCGAAGTTAGTGTAAAATTATTTCTTCTACTTTGTGTAGTTCAGATAACCGTTGTTTGAGAAAAATTGCTTTAAAAAAAGCGTTTCATTACAAATATGTGTTCGCTTATGATTTTCTTATTGCAAATCACCGATTGTATGTATTATTTTAAAATTAAAAGAAATATATTTGCTAAGCGGCTTAGGTTTTTTAGAATAATTTTACTTAAAGGAATTAAATATAAAATAAACATGCTTTTTCGAAAATAAAATATATTAAATTCAAAAATTATTTCTAAAGCATTCAAAACAGTCATAAAAAAGCATAACGAATGTGTTAGTTTTACCCAAATAACATTTTTTATTTCTAAAATCAATTCATTTATTATTTTGAAAATGATTGCCTGAATGAAAGATAAAAAGAAATTTTT
Organism: Phyto melanocephala; assembly: GCA_941918925.1. Lineage (NCBI taxonomy): Eukaryota > Metazoa > Arthropoda > Insecta > Diptera > Rhinophoridae > Phyto > Phyto melanocephala. The sequence continues at coordinate 135,972,039 of OW799234.1, read as the reverse complement.
ATTTCGTCTTTTAAAAAAAATCGTTTATCTGAAAAAATATCTTTGCGAAAAGATCTTTACAGACAAACCTTAACAAGAGTGGCATGAGACAGTAACGTTTGATGAAATATAGAGGGTTTTATTCAGTGTTTAAAAGTCTAGTAATTTTTTCTTCTGTTCATTTGTACTTTAACTTAACTTTTTAATATTGCAAAGCGAAAGCAAAGCAACAGTTCACAGTTTAAAACAAAAAAACTGACAGCAAAAAAGCAACAGTTTAAATAATACGCTGTTGCTTTGAAGCAGCAATTTTCTGTTACAAAATAAGCTCTTACTTTCGCTTCTGCTTTTCAAATGAATAGCAACTGTTGAAAAGACTTTTGCGTTTTTTGCATTCGTACAATTTTGTTCCGATGTTACTTCGTACTATAGATGAGTAAAATCTAAGCAATGTTCTTAAACAAAATGAATCGTTTTGCTTTTATGTAGCTGCGCAGTCGTCAAGCAAAAGTTAAGCTGAAAGCACACCAACAGTTGCTCCAAATTAATAAGGATATTTAGTAACTTTATATATTTAAAAATAAATATAATTCTTTTAAAATAATTTTGTCTATAACTTTGCTGATTAGTTACCGATTTGCAAAAACAAAAATTAACGAACAGCCACGAATAACGCACGTGTCTTTAAATTCTCCTAGGGTTAAAAATTTTAAATTTTAGCGGTAAAAATATGGTATAAAACAGAAGCAGTCGTGTGAATTTGTGTTGAATTTTAAAAGCGATTAATTCCCGATTGTAGAACATGTGGAATCTTCTAAAATTTAATTTTAACCAAAAATAGACAGACAACTATACTTTGTGGGTTGGAAATGAATATTGCAAAAATTGCAAGCTGAGTTACAAAGCTGTACGTGAATATTCTATACTTTGTCAGAATCGGATATTCCATGTGCAAAACATTATTCCACTTTGCTTCACACAAATTGCATAGGCATGAGAATTTCTGACAACTAAAAAACGATTGCCACTCTTGTTTAGGTTTGACTGTTAGCAATGAATGTATGTACGTACGACAAAATACGTTAAAATAATCGTTTATTGTTTCTACTCCCACTTAATACTTTTAAACTGATTCTTTTAAGCTTATAACTATCGTTATGCATTCACATGTGTATAATTTCCTATTTTGTGCTAAAAACCACCATTTCGGTATAAAAAACAAATAAAATAAAATTTCAATTGAAAACTAAAAAATATATCGCCGCAGAAATCCGCAAACCACCCTAAATAACAATTTAATAGTTTAACAAGAAATTAAATATTTTAATAAAATGCATCTCATTTTTATTTTATTTTTGGCGGTTGACGTTTCAAGCAACGATATACATACACAGGTTATAACATATAGTTGTTTTTTTTTAAGTTTGACTTACCTTAATTGAAGGTGGCCCGCTTGAATGCGAATCATTATCTGCCAGCACTGAGGGGTTATTTTCATCCACAACAATGATTTCATAGTCACCGTCTTGTATGGTACGACCACCTTTTTTCATGTGAACGATATTTTTTGTAATAAAGAAAAAAAAAAAACAATTTATTAATTTTCTCATAGACACACAGATAAGTGAATAAATGTATATAAAATATATAAAATTCTTAAATAATCTTAAAATCAATTAATTTATTTCTTAAATATTTATTTAAAAAACCAAAAATAAAGTTTTGTTAATTAAGTATGAGCCCAAAAGTGTCAATTTTGATACAAGTACATAAGTTATGACTAGGGTTTGGGAACCGGGAATTCCCGGGAAAACTGGAAATAAAAAATATGTAGTATATTAGGATATAAATATATTTGATTTTATTTTTAATTTCTTATCTGTTTTGGTAAATTTAAAGAATATTTGAATAAAAAGTAAGGTTATTAATTTATTAGCATTTTTTGTTTGTTAAGTATTTACAACTTTTCTCAAATACGACTATGGAAAAGAAAAACAAACATCATCGGTCAAGAATATTTCACGCCAAAGTTAACGACTTTCTGGAATTATTTTTAATAAGTGCTTATAAATTTCAAGTGAATTAATTATAGACATACATAATTAAATGTTTTCTTGTATATAAATGTGTTTTATAACAACCGTAAAACCAGCAGTAGTTTCCGTGGTTCATTTTTATAAATATAATCGTATGTTTAAGTTGTTTTTAAAAGCGGTCACAGAATTTGAAAGTATAATTTTTTTCATTTATGATTGAATTTTTCTAATAATACTTTTTTTTTATAATTCACTTTGTTTAGAAGCAAAATGTCTGAAGTTTGAAACTATTTTCAAAAAGTAGACAACGCAGCACAATGTAATATTTTCCCGAAAAGGTTAATATTCAATATTCAAATAATTCCACCATTAAAAGTTTTTTAGACATCCAAACATTACCAGAAATTGTTTCAAAATTGGCAGCAGTCGATGGAATATCTATTCGAAAAATATGACGTTACCAACGCCGTTAAAAATACGATGGTGGAAACCAAGGTCTATTAAATAAGGTCTGTTCAACTAATCAGCTGATCGTTTTTTGTTCCTCTATGTTTACTCCTCGAAGTTGTCAAAATTTGTTTGCCTTTTTTGGGCAACATTTATGTTTTTCAATTTTTCAATTTTATGATTGATAATTTTTCAACTTATGATTTATATTCAAAAGTGCAGTGAAAAAGTGCCGGACATGCTGGTAAAAGGCGTTTCTGTACCCAAGGACTGAGCCACACCAACAGCTATAGCAGCATTGCCATTACTTGGCTCACAGGCCAAGAAAATACAACGATTAGCTATTTTGCCTTCACGCACCATTTGTACAACACCAGCAGCGAAACGAGCATCTTTCTGGCCCAACATACCTTGTGAAACAGCACGCTTCTTCAAGACATCGTCTAGACTTCTATTTTATCTTTATCAGCCATATTTTTAGCAAATATTTACTATTAACACAATTTATTTTTGTTGTCTTGAAAAAATTGTTAAACAAAATGAAAACACAAAATTTAATAGGCGTTGGGCATATTCATACAGGTATATGCAACGGCGAATTTGCTGTGCTGCTCTCTGTCAAATACCTCATAAAAAATAATTTTTTATACATAGAGTTTGACAGTAACGTTTCCCATCAGATGGACTGATAATTTCACCTGGATGAATTTTTTGGTATTTTAGTCAGCTGTTTTTGACTACCTTAGAGTAATTTTACACTAACAAAATGGCCGTATATTGTTTTTGCTTTCTGTTTTTGTAGAGTTGCACAGACCTTATTTAATAGACCTTGGTGGAAACAATATCGAGTCAAATTTGCGACAATTTGAGGTTTGCTCTTGTATTAGACGAGTGGAGTAGTGTTGCCCAAAAAAGATATCTGTTTACATGGCAATAATTATTTTTGTAATTTGGGTTAAGTTTATATTTTCGGAAGATGTAATGCTGACACAATAAGGACTCTAATGGAAAATAAACTACTACTAAAACAATGAGTTATTAACCAAATCCTGATGTTAAAGTTCACAAACATTATTTATTTTAAAAGAAATATTATTTTCGGGAATCCCGGGAATTCCCGGGAAGACGATTTTTTAATTCCCGTTTCCCAGGAATATAAAAAGACCGGGAAATCCCAAACCCTAGTTATGACTCTAATGAAATTATTGCTCTTATTTATGCATTAAGTTTATTTTTATCAATATAAATTTGTTACATCATTTTGAGTTCTTACATCAACCACATGCATTTGTTAATGTAAATGCCTTTCAGATATTTTATTTCTTGTAACTTTTTTGAATTTTGTAATGCCTAGACATTCGTGCGAAGATGGTCGAGAGAGATACAGAAGTATATTTACTGATAGAAATAAAAAAATCCTGAACCTCGCAGCGAAAGAGGTACGGAGGAGTAAGATCGCGGTGTACGTACGATCGAAAGCCACATATGCTATGCTATGGATGCTATAGGTGATCTCAGTGTAACTAAGATGCTGGCGATTCCAGACAAAACGCCTGTAGTTATGCGGACTCACTGAAGAAAGGTATGCCGATTGGTAGCCATAATATTACTAGGGAGTGAAGAGGTTCGAAAACAGACCCGAAATAGAAATGGTCTGCTTCAATTTTCCCACTTTAAAAATTGGCCATCATTCTTAAATTCTACAACAATTTTAAAATGGGTTATCGGGTCCCATATAAATATGTCAGTTAATCATGAAATTTTAACATGAGAAGAACCAGTTTTTCTCGAAACTTTTTATATTTACTTATAAAACTCAAATTTATAAAAAACCATACAATTTAGTTAGCATTACACTGGTAAATTCTACTAACTACTCAATAGTACTTAATACTTTTAATATGGGCAGTCAATACTAAAGAGCTGCATAAACAACCTGATACAGTGTGAACATGCTCATGTGTTTATAAATTAAATTAAATTCGCTTAAAAAATTATTAAAACTGTTTAAGTGATCATGAACACAAAGATTTGCTTGAAAACAACATTTTTTAACGTATTGAGTTCAGGCTTAAAGTAGACGTACCGTAACCATAATGCAGAGAGCCACAAGAAACCAAATTTCAATCGTTATGGCGACTGTCAATTATAATCAAATACACTGTTGGCCATAAATTTGGTTAAAAAATTAGGCGTATTTAAGCCTTACGAGAAGCTAGATCTGAAACGCGCAGACACACGAATTTTAATTATTATTATATCATATTATACAGATATGCGAATGAGAAAATCAAAAGGGACTTGCGAGTAAGACATTCGCTGTACTCATGCCAATATTCTCTGTACCTTTCTCAACAACCAGATCAAGAGTTTGCAAGCCTTCATTTCAACATGTAAGAGCTATGTAACCTGGGACCGAAATACGGCTATCGAACTTGATCGAAATTCTTATTTGAATCTCTATACCTAAAGCACAGCCAACTCGATCGTTCGAGTAAAATTTCGATCGTGATCGAATGCCATAATTTGGCCCCAGGTATTTGTTTTGTTTTTCCTATTAAGGTTTCAAATGTGTTCCAACTCCAAGAATAATAAAAACAGGATTTCGCATTCCTTGAGAAAAAAAATTTCACATTCTGCTCATGTACGTCACATGAGCCTCGCACTTAACAAAAGAAATACAAAGAGAGAGTAATTTAAATTAAAGGAGAATGAATAAAAGCATTTTAGTTTATTTAAAGTATATTACGGCTTATACGTTTATTTATTTTATTATGTTTATTTATTTTTATTTTTATTTATTTGTTATTTATAATCTTTTTTATTATTATTAATTATTATGGTTATTTTTAATTATTTATTTTATAATTTTATTCAGTTGTTTTTTTTTTTACAAATTACATGAGAAAGGTGATTAACAGAAACATGCGAAATGCGTAGTCTTTTTTCATTATTCTTGTTCAAACGTTGTACATTAGTTTCTGTTTCATACACACTTGTCTAATCATCCGAACTCGTTGGCAATAAACACAAACGAGTTTAACATAAAAAAGTCAGCGTCTTGAACAAACATTTATTTCGTGTTCATGAGGCCTTTTACTCGATAATAATCAATAATTTTAATGTTTTGTTTTCACATAAAATTATTCACACAATAATTAATTAAGAAAATTAAAAATATATGAATATGGGATTTAATTTGTAAACAGAGTTGCATTTAAGCTTTTAAATTTTTTTCTTCGAATAATTCCAAAAATACGATTCTCGAAATTCGAGGATTTACACACTTTATGGTTACAAGTACCGAAAAAACCCCCAATTACTCTAAACTCGGTATTCATTGAGAATTAGTTTACACAATTTACCCTAAACAAGGTTAAAAAAAAGCACTCAATATTACGGAACATCACCGTTTTCAATAAATGGCAACATTGGTCATTGGTTGGCGAAAGTCAAAATCGTAACTGAAAAAAAAAAATTCGGTTTTTTTTATAAAATTAATTAAAATGACTTATTGTAAGTAGAGTTATCATATTGTATTTCTTTAATATGAGGCTAAGTTCGATACTTAAATTTTATCATCTCGGTAGGACTCTACTTCAAGTTGCAGTGTAACGGTACGTGTTACCGAAATCTCTTTCCATACATACAAACAATAAGTTCTAGACAATGACAAACTATATGTTTTTAACTTTTATTGACATTATTGATCTAGTAACGTTTTAGCATTCGCTCTTTATATTGCAATGTTGTGCTTTTAAGTGCTTTAAAATTGTGCCATTCAAAAATAGTAAGTGCTTTTGATAACGGAAAAATCAGAAACAAAAAATTGAAAAAATTATATAAAAACCTAAAACGATGGAAAAAAAGTAAAACAAAAAAATTTACACAAGCAGTGAAAAAATGTGGTTTTTCATTTGTTTGTCAGCAGCAAAAAAAGAATGTTCCTTAAACAAGTGAAACAAAAAAGAAAAAAAAAAAAAAATACAGAAAAGAGGTAGCCGTTTTACTCTTATGTTTAAAAGAAACTTGAAAAAAAAATTAAGAATAGCAACGAAAAAAGAACCAGTCAACTCAAAAAAAGAAACATATTTAAAATTGAGAAAAAAAACTAAAAAAAATAAACAACCATTAAGGATGCTGGAGGCATCAAAAAAAAAAACACTAAAAACAAATTTAACAGTGACTAATCAAATGGACTAAATATTTAATCTCAAAGACCTGTGTTAGTACTTTTAGAAGTTCTTTAAAAATATATTGTTTTTCTTGTGTGTAATTATCAAACTTGCTTGCCACAATAAATGAAACTCTAAACAGATGAGATGAAAGGATACACTCACACATCCATTAATTTTGAAACAAAACTAAACGATAAAAAATTAAAAAATAATAAATGACAAAAAACAAGAAAAGAGAAATGCTAGAGAAATATTTGAACACACAATTCTCACTTGTACCTGTTCCAGCTGCGTTACGGCCATTATAGCGATAATTGTTATTAATGGCATTATTGCTTTTATATACTGAAGCGGCTCCTGCTGACGTTGATGATGAAGCAGCAATACCTAAACCGCCTACTTGCATTCCAGCAGCACCACCAACAACAGCACTTGATCCCAAAACATGACCATTACGTACATGACGGCCATTATGCATGATGGCCATGGGATTGTGATTATTGCCATTATTATTGCTGCTGCCGCAGCCTATGCTGTCAATGTTGTTGCTATTAGTATTGCCATCATTTGCGATCGGATTGTCAACAAGACCGTTTAACATGACATGTTGTGTATGGTAATCGACGATACCATTTGAGTGTGCCGTTGTGCCATTTATGCCATTCATCATCATGCCTGACGGTGAACGCATGTAAGATTGTTGCGAATGATGGTGATACGAAACTGTACCCATATCTATGCCAACATTTGCACTACTAACACCACCACCACCACCACCTCCACTGATGATTCCATTTAGATCTTGCTGTTGATTTTGTTGTTGTGGTGTAGAAATTTTACCATTTAGCACTTGATTCCCATTCATCATACTGTAGTGACCTGCTGCTGTTGAATGCAATTGTTGCTGATGTTGCTGCTGTGGTTGAAGATGATAGTGATGTTTTTGTCCATGTCTATGTGTGTTCGCAAGATGATGATGAGGCTGAGAAGCCAAACTTGAAAGCGACGAAGTTGAAGCTGGTTGGGATGTATTTGTCGAGGAGGTCGAAGGACTTGTCGATTGTGTTACTAGGGGAGGCGAAGGGCAATGATTTGTAAAAGATGTATTGTTAATTGTATGATTATGACTTTGATAGAATTGTTGCTGATGTTGCTGCTGTTGATGTGTCATCTGATGATGATGATTGTGTAGCAAATGACTTGTTTGTTGTTGTTGCTGCTGCAGCTGTGAATGATGTGGTGGTGATGGCATTTGTTGTTGATAGTACAATTGTTGCTGTTGCTGTTGGTGATGTGGTTGCTGTTGCATTGTAGGCTGATGCTGCATATTTGATACTGTTACATGATTGTGATGTGTACCGGGTAAAAATTGTGGGTACACATGATGTGACCATTGCGGAAACAAAGGACGACCTGTCGACTCTACTCGCCAAATTTTCAAAAATTCAAAATAACGTTCGAAATAATGAATTGTCGAAAAAATAATATTTCGAAAAATAAACCAAACAGATTTCAACGCAAAATGAACATCAAATACAAATACATATACAGTTGTTGGATGCAAGATGAAAAAAGTATACATGTACATTTATAAACAAAATGGTCAATTGAATATTTATTTATAAATTTGTTCATTACGATCACAATAAATAATTGGCAATATCGTCGTTTTAATGAAAACATCAAAAGTAAAACATACAAAATGGAGATTTTTTTATTCACAGTTTATATTGATCATGTCTCAAGTAGAGGAGTTGTAGAGGAGTTTTGTACATTTTATGACATTAACGTTGAAATGTTTATTTACAAAGTCATGTTATTATTATTGGCAGTTGGTTGGTGGGTTGGTTGGTTGATGGGTTGGTTGGTTGGTTGGTTGTTAGTTTAATACAAAGTTATATAAAATTTAAATAATTTTGTTGTTTGTTTTCGTTTAAGGTTTTTTATACAAATATTATTTCATCACATAAAAAAATCCGAATAAAAGCAGCATGGAAAATTAAATACGAAAAATAAAGAGAAAAAAATATAAAGAGGATGTAATGATTAGCAAATACATCTAGCAATGGCATTAATAAAAAAAATATTACTTTCATTTAACACATACATAAGTGCGTAATGTACGTATGTATGTATATACGTTTGAACACATGTATGTGTAATTGGGGAGGAGAAATAGAGTCAAAATAAAAATAGTAATAAAAAAAAAACAACAGGAAAACTCGTTAAAAGAACGGAATAATGAAAATATAATTTTGAACATCATTTCTTTTATGTATTTAAATACATAAGTATACATAGAGGGTAACATTGACATTTGGAAAAATAAATCTACAAAATTTTGAGATACAGAGTTTTTGGATTTTCTTACATTTAAAAATAAAAAGGACTTAAAGAAAGTTTTTAAATCAATAACTTAATAAGTTTCTAATTATTTTACAGGAATTAAAATCATAAAAATATAATAGCTACCCCCTTAAATGAAATCATCTAAAATAATAAATTAATTAAATTAACTCATTAATATAAATTTTCAATATTGTGTGTATGCATGTATGTTTTAAAAAAAACTACTGTAATTTCTTAACAAAACCATAAATAAATAAAATTAGGATTGTTCGAAAACAAATCAAAAGAAAGAGTGAATATGTTTGTGCATTTTTTGTTTGTTTTTTTTTTAGAAACCATAAACAAGGACACAAAAGAAACTTAATGACTGTGACTAAAAATGTGTTTTGAATAAACTTACCGCCAGTAGATCTTTGCATAACAGGTGATTGTCGCTGAATTTGTGGCTCAGCCGGTGGCTCAAGAATGTCACGATATTTTGATACCATTAGCACTGATATAAAGTAGACAATTGCCAATGATAGGAACTGAGCTTGTTTTGTTTCTTCCTAAAAATACACAAATTCAAGAAGACAACAAATTAAAGAGAATGTGCAAAATCTCCAATGGCATAATTAAGACTTACGACATCTCTGTAAATAACAGCTCTTAAGCGATTAACGTCCATATCTTGTAGTAGTTTTTCCGGATCCTTAACTGGAGATAATTGACCTGTTATTGATTCTACAATATTCTATAAAAATTGAAATAAATTTAAATTAAAGCCCAAACCATAAACATGTTTTCGTGTACAAAATTTTTATTAAAAAAAAAACGTAAAAAATTTAAACCAATTGATAATCCCATAAAATTAAAAAATATTTATTAAAAACAATGGCTACGCTTATTTGGGAAAAACTGGACGTTCCTAGTAAATAAGTTGAATATTCATCTATCTACACGTACAACAAAAGAAAAAGAAAATGTTTTCTCGAAACAAACGGTATAATTTGTTTCCCTACCTTAGGCGATGCTTGAGCACCACGTATGAGTGCTTGCAGGTGGGCTGCTCCAGGCACATCTCGTGCCATTGCACCAACATTATAGCGTGTACGTTCCTTACATTCAAGACAATTGCGTACTGCACAAGTACAAACCAAACGTAGGCACTGGCGTAATATGCCACCGCTAGACATATTCTTTTCGGCTTCCAGTTCACCGAAATTCAACGATGTAGCAAAAATCAATACATCAGCCATATTTACAAGACGTTGTAAAAATGAAACAGCGACTTCAAGCGGCATACCCTGTGTAGGTTCAAGAACATCAAGTTCAGACTACAAAGAAGAAAAAAATGTTTAAATACAAGTTAAGCATTTAAGGTGCATTTTCTGCATTGCAATTTGTGTAGTTTGTTTGTATACATGTATGCAGCTGATTTACTACATGTGCACTTACATTTGGCGATGTGGCCGATGCCAATAAAGGCAACAAACCACCACAGGCAATTATCAAATTATCCGCAAGTTGCGAAATCAAATGTACTGTGTTCACAACAAATATTGCATTCTCGCTGGAATTTACAAAATCCAATACACTTTTCGTTGAATGTGACCGCCAGACTTGTATATCCGTTTCCAATGAGAACAGTACATCCGATAGTAAACGTTGATGTATGTACGACCACTTGAATTCTGGTATACGGAAGGGTGGACGTGTTGGTCCTGGACTAAACATGGGACGAGTAGATCCGGACTTGGGTCGTTGTGGCTGTTGTTGGTGCTGTTGTTGCTGCTGTTGATAACTATGCTGCTTCGTATCATCTAAATAAACAGAAGTATGATGTAGAAAAATAAATTAACACACATCCACACACATGCATATGTTACTTTCTATGATTATCTAACGTAATAACATTCAAATAGTGCCATTTATAAACGTGTTTGTTTCTCTTTAATGTAAAAGAGTATCCTTTTTTGCATTTTTCGCCTAATGTGTCGTAAATATAAGTTTAATTGTGAGTAAATAGAAAAGATGCATACATATTTGTATGTGTGTGTGTTTGTATGTATGTATTTTTTTAATAGTCAACTCTCTAGCGTTTAGTTGTTAAATAAGAATCAGCAGTCGTAGCAATTGGGTTCCTAACGTAATTAAACGTTTCGTATGCAAATATAAAATTTTAAGCAAATATTTATTTAGCAGAAGAATAAAACGATATCTTTTGTATTTAAATAGGGTTGAATATTTAATTTGTTTTATCGTCTAAACGAAGCGTAAATTTGTGGCATGTTTAATGCCCTAGACAAATGTAAGAGCTAGAGACTTCATAGTTGAATTCATACCATAAAACTTTATCTGCGTATAGAAACTTACATACAAACGTACATACTTTATACGTACGTACATACATATCGACAACAGTTTCGGTGTGAGCTTGTGCATGTGAATGCTTTATGTTTCGTTAGAAGAATATTAGACAATAATTCTTTCAACTGCTTTATTTGATGCTGTATCAACATCAAGTGATATCAAAGTATTTGCATAAGAATATCGCACATACACACATACGTATACAAATTCATTTATATGTAGGTATTAAGAATAAGTATTAAATATTATATATCACGAAAGTTAATGCAGCTAGAGTACGGTAAATTAAGTACGGTAAACTTTGACATCCACACGAACATTTGGGTAAAAAATGGGCGGACTTTCAATAGTAGGCGTGGCCACATGAATTAAATAATAGATTCGGTATATTTGGAAAACGATATCGATTAGAGTACTAAAATTTTGCAAAAGCAACTTTGACACCAAAATAAACATTTCTGGAAAAAATGGGTACATTAGAAATAGTGGGCGTGGCAGCGCTCATAGCAATTGAATACTAAAATTCGTATATTCGGGAAGCGATAACAGTTAGAATACCCAAATTTTGCACGAGAAGCTTTGACATCTATATGACTATTTTGATAAGAAATGGATGCTTTAGTAATAGTGGGCGTGGCACCTGTCATATAAATTAAATACAAAAATTCGTATATCTGGGAAGCGATAATAGTTAGAGTAAAGAGACACTTTGACGTCTATATGATTATTTGAATAAGTAATAGTAGGCGTGGCACTTGCAAAATAAATACATTTTTGAACTATAAAATTTTTATTTCATTACGATGGGGGTGGCGAAGCACACCGGGTATTAGTAAATTAATAAAAAAAAAATACACATTCACAATATGTATGTGAATTGGTAAAGAGTGTGGGATTGTTGGAAGCAGAGAACTTTTAATTGGCAACAATGTTTCCTGTGACAGCTGACTTGAGATTTATTAGTTCTTCTATTTGTTTTGCTTGCAATTCACAATCAATAGACGTTGCTCCGTCAAAGATGAAACATCATTACCTGCCCGAAATCCTTATCATACATTATTGTCAGTAAATTATCTGTCAACAATTATAAAGTCAATACTTTGGTTATTAAACAACGTTCTTCTGTGTTTCATTTTAATTTAAAATTTAAAATTAAATTTTTTTGCAATGAACGTTTAAACATTCAGAAATAAACCCGAAAAAAAACACACAGACAAACATGCTCGTGACACAACCCACAAGAATATAAATGTGCGTACATCGTTAAAGCCTTGATACTATGACGCTACTATTTGTCTTTTAATTTTTACAATTAAACTGGTAATGCTTGCTAAAAGTGGCTGGTATTTGTTGAGATTTTTATTACACAATTCAAATTCTAAAAATTTCAGGTATGCACTTGTTGTCGTTAACTTTTTATGTATCCACACACAAATAGGTTAGAGTATCTGTACACACAGCGGTTTAATTAGGTGTTTTCTTTTTTGTTTCTTCTATTTGTTTTAGTTAATTTTGGAAACGATTAGCATTGTATTGTGTTAAAGTCACATGAAAAGTTGTATCAAAATCCCAATACATAGATAGAAAAAAAAATCAATCAAAGAAAGCGTTGGAAATATTTTTGCGTTTCATTAACCATGTGATTTGTGTGAAAATTAAATGAGAAATTTTGAAACATGCAAAATTCCCCTATGCCGAACTACAAAAAAACGAACAAAAGCAAATACTTCGTAAGTATGAATATTAAAATCGAATGTGATCAATTGTAATGCATTTAATAAAAAATCGTCAAGCACGTTTTTAAATATGTATGTATGAATGTGTGTCCTAAGGTTAGAAAGATTTTTAATTTTTCACGTAACAATACAATACTTAATTTAAAGAAATTATGACATTTTGAAATAACGACGCTTGGAATTGTTTGTGATCACACCAGTTACATAAGTATGTACATATCACAGCCTTAAACGAATGATTTGTTAAATTTGATTTTTTATTCGCCATAAATTAACACTTAAAATCGTTTTGCATAAAATAAGAATTAAATTAGAATGTAAATGAATTCATGGTAAATTAGAAGCTTTCATTTCGTCCAATAAAAGGGTTGAATTCGATTTTGCATCAATTAATCCGAAACTTGACGACAGGAAATTGTAATTAATTCTTTAGTTTGAACAATAAACGGCATAGTTAGTTGCTGACCGGCTTATTACCGATAATTTAAGATTTAGAATTTAAAAAAAAAACATTTATCGGCACTATCAGCATATTTTACGTGATAAACGTCAGCACAGCTGAGTTCATCGAAAGTCAAATTTAAATTCGTTTTTTTTTAAGAATTTCTCATTCTTGATGAACCTGCTTATGTTTAACAAGAATTATATGTATGTAAGATTTCACAAACCGCACTATTTTAAATAATGATAATGCATAAATGTTAAAGAGATATATTTACCAAAATGTTGATTCTCAACTTGAGTACTGGCACTTTGTTGCTTCTGTTGATATTGCTGATGTGGGGCCTGGGTTGATAATTGTATTTCGGGTTCGTCTACGCACTGATTTGTTTGAGTTTCCTGACTAACGACAGTCTCTGACTCTATGTGGCTGTCAATGTGTGTCAAATGTTCTTGGAGTGCCGGCAGTTTATCTTCAACATGATTCATGGAATCTTCTGCTTCCGATTTTAAAGACACTCGATCGTCTGACTGTAGTTGTTCTGTTTCGGCCTCAGCAAACACTCTATCCTCAGCCAAATCCTCTAATTTTGAAACTGTCTGTTCTACTAGATCATCGACAACAGATTGAACAATATTATCAACATTTTCACTACGTTCACAGTCAGTGGCATTTGGCTCTTTTTCCGTTTGAAAACTGGCCATTTCTAGAGCCGATTGTATAACATCTTCAATAATTTCGATAGCTGTTTCATTGAGATATTCTTCTGATGATATTATTTTCGCAACAGAATTGTCATTATTAGCATTTATAGTTTCCGTTTCTTTGTCCAATTGTTTTTCTTGTAGAGAGGTTTCAATCACTTTATCTATTAGGTCATTGACGACTTCTTTGACCACTGCAGTTTCATTAGCACCTTCATGCAAATTCGCTAGAGATTCGTCCAACATAGACGCACATGATACTGATGTCTCGGGACTAAGAGAAGATATTTCTTCTGTTGTTTCTATTGTTGTAGATAAAGATGAACTGACTTCTAACTCAGCTAAATCTTTTTGTGCAGCTCTTTCTATTGTTGTTGCTAATGCAGCCGGTGCGGTTGCCGATATCGTTGTCGTTTCATTATTATTTAATTTATTCTCTTCGGTTATGTTAGTTTCTTCAGTCTTTTTCGAATCCTTGCTATCGTCATGTGTTTGATTTGTGACTTGTACGTTTGCGTTAATTTCTGCAGATAGATTTTCTGTTGCGATTTCAGTAATGTTTATGTTATTGTTGTTGTTCTGTAGATTTTTGGTATTCAGCTGTGATACTTTTGTCTCTGCTGCACTGTCGGCTAGACTTGTGGGTGAAAGTTCTAAGGACGGTTCTTTAATTTGTTTCTTTTCGTTATTTAAAACACCCTGTACGACTTCATTTACGGCCAATTCTATTTCTTCGTCTTTTATAACTGACGATGCTTCATGCAGTTCGTCGGCTAACATCTTGCAGTCAGCTAAATATTTCTCTGATTTCTTTAAAACCGATTCAACATGAACATCATTGTCAGTTGATTCCGCTTTAGAGTTTTCAATTTCAAGCTCTTCTAAATCGGAAATATTTAACGCTTCCTTTAGGGCCTCTTGTCCTGCTGATGGCATTATTCTGGAGGGTGTTGCAGTGGCACTAGTATGTGTAGAAGAAACAGCAGCATTGCCATTACAATTAACGTCCGTAACTATTATCTCTGATTTAATGTGTTCATTGTAAACGTCGCTTACACTAGATATACTAGATTTGGTCACATCGTTGGCCATGGCCTCTTTCGTTTGCTCTGTTAATTTATCCCTGGACTGTGATTCATCTGCGCAATCACATATGCCTTCCGCTTCATCTCTTTCTGCCTCAACAACAACGTTATCGTTATCTTCCTCATGATTAATACATTCTTCTCTTTCTATCTCATCCTCAGCATCTTCATCAACTTGAGGGACATCTTCTAGAGACGCTATTGACTCGGCATTATGAACCACCCCGTGTTGTTGTTGCTGCAACTCTTCACGCTCCCAACCACTGATGGTGCTTATAGGTCTCGCTTGTCGCAAGGCGGGGTCAGTTATGTTATCGGTTCGCTGTCTCTCATAATGTTCATACATTTGGGCAAATTGTAATTTGAATTCTTCGTATGACACTTTTGAATGGACAATGGCTAATGTGTCGACCCAAACTCGCCAACCTCCATACTCGTACTTTATAGCATGATGTAAAAGCATTCGAAACAACGAGTAAACCATATCGGATATTTTCTGTTCTTCGGTGTTTTTAGGATGAATATAGGCCATTGCAATCAGCCACTCCTGCCACACGGACATTTGCAAAACTGTACGTCTATTTTCACGATTGCTATTACACAGTAACGTCATATCGGAAAGGAACAGCTTTTTTACCTCAATCAACGATTCAGTTTGTTTCGACTGCCTAATTAAGGTGGCCACTACTTTGAGCATCACTGCAACACATATACAAAGAGTACATAAGAAAACGATTTAAACAAAATTTTCATGAGAATTGTTAACTAATTTCATTTTCAAAAAAAAGAAAAAAAAAAAGATAAATCGAAACCAGATATTGTGGAAAAATAAGTAAAGTGTAGAAAAGAACTGATTGAAATAAATAAACTATTATTAACTTACTCGGATTTTCTAAGCGATAGTGACTTTCGGGTTCTGGATGTCTGTTGTACATTATATGCTGTGATATATGTTCGGTCATAATTTCATATAAAACATTATATGTCGGCATCGACAACGATTCTTCATACAAAAGTAGACGCTCCGCCAACAGAGTATAAAGATTATGTGGAGACATAACATCGTACTTTCTTCTAAAATAAATAAAAGGGTGATGGATGGATGGACGGATGGATGGATAAATGGATGGATGGTGGGAGAAAAATAGGAAAAATAATAATTAATGAAATACGCAAATGAATAAGAGCAAATATTTCAAAAACATAAGCAAAGGCTGTAGATAAAATATAACGGCAATTGAAGACATACTTGTACGTGCTCCGTGACAAAAAGAACCCTAAAAGCTTCAGGGCTTGTAAGCGTATCAATTGACTTTCGGCAGCCAAAAGTTTAAAAATAGTTCTAACGCCATGTTTAACATCGAAAGCAGGTACCATTGAGCTGGGATGCTCAGACATAAGCGAGATTAACATTTGCAGGACATCATGTAGATTTTCATCCTTAAGGCAAAAGAAAATATCTGTATTATACTCATAAACGTTTGTAAGCCCATTATTACACGAGAACTTTAATATTTTTTTCAATACCATTTGCTTGGCTTTGTGTGCTTACCTCGTGCATGGTTGTCAAATAGTTTAAAATGCTTTGCAGTTCATCTTCTTTGACACCCTGGCCTATCATAATCAATTGTTTTAGAAACAATAAAATATAAGCACGTATTGCTAAGATATCCTTTTGTGCTGGACGCGGTCCATCTAATCATAAGTTAAAGATGTGATGTGAAAAGGTATGTACGTGTGCTTAAAGTTCTTTCTTCATATTTACTTACCCAATCCTTTTGGTATAATACCACTTTTAGCACGTGGATTCACAACCCAATAATAATACTTTAAAGTATGTACCGTTTGCAAAACAGTACTCACACGTCTTACATTGCTGTAGATTTGTGTATCGCTCAGAAATTCCGTTGCTAAATATGAATACAGTCGAGCCTGAACATTTGCCGGTGTATAAATCCATAAGGCTGGATTAAATAAAACGTGATCCAGAAGCTGCCACGTTAAAAACGAAAAACAAAACAACTACAAAGCAAAGCACAAAAAAATAAAAAATGTTTTTAATTAATTCTTGCCCTCAAATAGTTCAGAGATAATAATACATGAACAAATCAACATTATAAAAAGTTATATGTAGAAGAAAATAAAAAACAATTTATAAAACAATGATAAAAACAACAACAACAAAAAATATGTTAAAAAATATATATACATACATGTTTATGCACAATGCAATCGATTTTTTGTTTTTTTGTTTTGTTTTATTCATTTATAAAACACAAACATTATGGATTGATTTTGTATTTTTTGGGTTCAAACGATTTATTTCGTAATAAAACAGCATGCAGCAACAAAACATTCATTCAATCATTCAGTTTAACAGCATCAATAATTTATTTATTTATAGAACACAACAAATTATTAAATAAAATTGTATGCAAAAAAAAAAAACAAAAAAGAAACATAAAAATTAATTAAAACAAGTTTCAAATACAAGTATTTTTAAGATATTCATATTCGTACAGCTACATCTACATAAATAGAAATTATTTTATTATAAATATATTTTTCCTTTAATCAAAACATGAGTGTATAGGCAAACATACATTAGTATGTTCTTATGTATGTAAAGTAAAAATAATTTTATTTATGTATTTCCCCTGCAAGCCAGGAATTTATTACTCTAAGCACAGGAAATTGACATTGTTACAGTAGAAACTGGATTCTTGCTAGCAACGATAACCGGGCTCGGTGCAAGCTGAGATTGCACAGAGATTGTGCAGACTTTCTTATTCAATACTGCGCTACCGCTTAGCCTATGGAGTGTCAGACGCACAATTCGTCATCTGTGTAATACTACGGCGGGATTTTCCCGAACTTTACTCAGGCGAACAAACAAACAAAAAATCTACAGAGAAACGTATGCAGAAAAAATTTTCCAGGTATTGAGGTTCAAATTTTCGAATATTTCCAATATTGTAATGGAAAAAAAATAAAACTCGTGTCGCAAAATCGAGTTTCTACTGTAATTAAGAGAAAAAAAAGATAAATGAGATAACAAATGCATGACAATGAATGTATTTCTTCCATTTAACTCTAGTCGTTAAAATCAGAACTCTCTTTTAAATTAAGGATTACCTGTTTCCAGAGACATTCTAAATTAATACGCTGAGCACACATTTCGACTAGATGTATTTAATCCAGATCGATTTAGATTCTAGCAAAGGACCTACTTAAACATTTTTGAATGGATTTTTTGTTTTTGCCAGAGAAAATATACATATTTGTAAATTTTGTTGAATTATAATTGTTTGAAAATAGTTGTTCGTAATTAGTTATTAAGAAAAGACAAATGAAAGCGCTATAATTGGCTGTGCCAAATCTTATACACCCTTCACACAGTCTGTACTCTATCATATAATGATCATAACTGGCAATTATATGGTGCAACTGTATTCAAAACTTATTAGGGAAATCGATAATTAAATTTTCTGACAGTTGCTTAGAAATTGTAAAATCTGACTTTGTTTGTGTTCTTTCCCTCAAATCTTAGCTTGTAGTGAGTCCACATAACTGATTTTTAATAGCAAAATTCTCGAAAGCATATCTGACAAACTGATAACACATAGAGGTCTGAAGTATATGTGGGCATAGCTGCCAGATTTGACGATTTATCGTCATTTTGACGATTTTACGTGCTAAAATTAAGTGTTGACGATTTGACGATTTATGCTATGTTTTTGACGATTTTCAAGAATTCAAGCTTGCAACATTTTTCATTACTTTTATATCAACCTTAAACTAAATAAAAATAATTTGTAACGGTTTATTATGTTATTAATAATAGAACAGAGTGAAAGAGATACATCGATCATTATTTAATGTGTTTGTGTGAGTAATTTTTCCACTTTGTACATTTTTAACATAGTATATGCCACATATTATCAACTGATACCTACAACACGAACAAATATAAATTTGGAAATGCGTTTAAAACAATTTTAGTTTTTTAAGTATATTTATTTAAATTATTTAAGTGACAAATTAATATGCTTAAATACTTCAACAAAATGGTAAGTTCTTTTTAATTATACATTAAAACCTTAAAAATCAAACATTATATTTTCAATAGAAAACCAAGATGATGAAAATTCTAGCAGCTCTTCCTCTGTAAGTAGAAATTTTATCCATTTTTTTTATACAAAACTTGGTAGTAGCTAAATTGAAATTTTAATGGTGTTTTTCACAGGTAACCAACAAGAAGAAGAAAATTAAGGAAGACTGGTTTGCAGATCCAGAAATAAATTTATGGGCTAAAAAGCGAAACGATGTAGTTTATTTTGGCGTTAATCGGTAGAAACTTTAGAAAGAAGTGATTATAATTATTTGTCAATTAGTCTGAATTAAATGCAGCCAATTCATTATTTATTATTTTTTGTATTTATATACATATTAATATTTATTTTTCGAAATTAATTCTAAATTGACAATAAATATAATATTGTCATGTTCTTAACTTAAAAGGGTCTAATAAAACCATTGATCTCTCTGCATTTAAAAAGTTTGTTATGTTATACATTAAATAAAAAATGTTTTGTTTTGAAAAATGCGTTTTTTTATTTTGACGTTTTTATGACGATTTGAGTAAACTATTTGACGATTTTGACGATTTTTTCTCCCAAATTAGACGATTTTGCCCCTATTTTATCTGGCAGCTCTGTATGTGGGGTCTGCAAAAAGTTGATTTCAACATTCACACGGACAGACGGATTTAGCTAAATTAAATTTCCTCCATCTATTACGATTCAATATACATGTAATTCTAGGGTTGCAAATGAATATTTTAGAAATTACAAACGGAATGACAAACTCATACCGTTTGACACTGTTGCCTGAAGGGTATAGAAATAACACACAATTCAACAAACTGAACGGTGTGCTAGTGAAGCGTACATTTACCCCGTTTCTAGTCGATTAAGTGAAATGTTATTCTTCCTCTTTCACTATGGTATATGCAGGTACATATTTACTTTGTATTTAAATAAATTTCATAGAACGTTTTTATATTCTAAAACTCTTCAAGCTTTAGGTCTTTTTATTATAAAAAAAAATTATTGAAAATCTTTGTTTATTTTCACTACTCCGTTAAAAACAAACCGAATTAATTAGTTTTTTTTTTCTGTTAAATTTTTTGGTCTTTGAACAAATCATGAACAAGCGAATGAACGGAGTAGAGTTAAGCAGAATACACAGCATTTTATTCAATTGATAAAAAGAGTCAATACATGTAAACAACTTCTCTGGCCATTGTTAAATATTTTTATACAAAATTCTTTATTATTACACTGTATATAGAAATGACAAGGCGAAGAAAAGCGCTAGTCAAGTGAACCTAATTTTGTGTCGTAGGATGTAGTGGCATACAGCTTTTGGGAATATCAAAATATGCAGATATTTTACTTTTAAAATTTGTTTTGTTTTCGAAGCGATCTTTTATTGCGTCCTAAGAAAAAGATTTATGTATATTTTACGGGTCTAAAATGAATATTTCTATGTACCACAAACGAAATGATAAAATGACTATACCCCAACACCATTTGATTTTGGTAGTGGATACAACGAAGGTAATTATGTGTAAAGAAAGTTTTGACTTCATTTTCATCTCAAATTGGAATTGGATAATTAACACTAAATTTCGACAAATAGACAAATTAAATCAAGTGATTTAAAAAGAGTTATTCAAAACATTTATCTTCAAATATGCAGCCATGTTCTGCATTCTGAGTGAAATTAAATCATTTGGATTTACTATTGTAGTATAGTTGTTTATATGATCATTCTAAACAAGGTATGCCACTAGATCTTACGAGCCAAAATTATTTTAACGTGTCTCGGTGTTTTTGTGTGCCAATGCCAATATCTAACAGTGTTAGTAATAAAAATTATTTTTGTGAAATTTGTTTCAGACAAATTAATTTTTTTTTGTCTTATGACAGTATATCAGAATATCAGTAATTAGAAGAAAAATAAAATAACTAAACGAGAAGAGTTAAACAATATTCATATACAAATAATTACAAAAATTTATAAAAGTGATATATGTATATAAATATTCATAAAATATGTATGTATGTATGTATGTATGTATGTATGTATGTATGTATGTATGTCTGTATGTACATCTAGATAAACACATTAACGCAGTAACAATACTAATGGTAACAATAAACGAACAAACATACATATGCTCATAGATGTGTGTATGTATGTAGTATTTCGAAATTTACATTAAATTTAAACACACACAGAAATATTCCGATTTTGTTGCAGAGTTGAGGATAAATTAAAATTAAATTTTTTCAATTCACAAGCTGTTGTAGGAGTTGTACGTCGTAGTTGCTGTACACATTTTTTTTGATAATTTCTACATTAATTTTTTGTACAACACTTACAACAATTTTACCTATGTTTTTATTTAATGTGTCGAAGTGAATTTCTTGCAATCTACGACTCCTACGACAGTTTGTGAATTCAGCAATATTTTGTTTGTCATGTGTGTTTTAAAAATATGCCTAATACTATGCACCATATAGTGTTGTCAGATCAAGACTTTGATACAAAATTTGGTTTACTTCAATTAAATCAGTCTGAATCTGTGTTTTCTATAAATGGATTGAAAGAATGCTGAATGGAGTCGACTAGTTTTTAATATCTCTGCATTGAGCCACATCGTAATATATTTTAAGGTCTCTTCTTTAAGTTTACTTTTTACTTTAAAAGAATATTATTTAATGAATCCACATTAACAGAAAATTCTAGTTTGCATTTGGTTCTGTAACAGTTCTAAGTTTTTCTTCACGTACATATCGCCTATGTTTTCCAATTGCAATAGTTTCTTTTTCCAAACCTTAATCAATTTGCGTTACAGGTTTTTTTTTAACAGGGAAATGTTGCTGGAACCAAATAAGTTAGGCTAATGTCTTAAGGTTTTCGATTTAATATTGTCTTCAAAAGTTATAAAATAAGTCGCTTAAATATTATTTCAAACAAATATGTATGTCATATATTCAAAGGCAAGGCGATTCTTTATACACACATACATACTTATGTAAACACAAGTAGTAATGCACTGATATTATATTTCAAGGTTCTATTTTAATATTAGTAAATTCAATTTAAAAAATGTATGTTTGTTCGTTCATTTTGTATTATATAGTCTACCTTCTTCATTATTTAAAAGTACTGTAATATAAGTATAGGGTGTCCCAAAATATATTTTAACTTCAAAATTAAATTTTTCCTGACTACTTTAAATAAAACAGCAAAATTTTCAATATTATTCAAGTACAGACACACATTGAAAACTACTGTTTCTACCATCAGATGCGGAGATAATTTTTCATCTACCTGGTTGTAAGCATTTTAAATCATAAAGGCAAGTATGCAGTTCTGCCTGAATTTAAGGAACAAAACCTTTGGTTTATATAAAATTTTGTCAACACATAAAACGACAATAGAATATAAAAAAAAATATAAACTTATAAGAAACGTCAAAAATTACTTGTCCAAACAATTGTCAAAATATTAATTTTTGTTTAAATTGACGAAACGAAATCTCCGCTAAATGCCATAACGACCTCTTTTTGTAAACAAATGTCGAAAATTCCGCTCACATTTCAATTCAGATGCGTAATATCGAACGGAATGTTGTTCTGGGTGTTGCTTTGACACATACATACTTCTTATGGAAAACTCAAGTTCTGCCTACTGCATACTAGACTTTAATAGTAGAATATTTAAAAATTAAGAATCAGTTGTTATAAGGTAAGGTTTTTATCAGTTTATGTTTTTAAATAAACCGAATTTTATTAAATTATTTTTTTATTTGACTTAAAATCATTTTTCTCTTAAAAAACTTCGTAAAATGTTTTTTTTTTTAATTAAATTAAATTGTAATAATTTTAAGAATATTTTAAAAATGATTCCGATGTTAACTGAGTAGAATGCATTTTCGAAATGAGCTACGATTTCTTCATCAACGCTCTTTATCGCCATACTCATATGCAATTTAAAACCACTATTTTTGTTACAATTTAATTAAATTAGAATAGGGACAGCAAGCATTCATTTCTAAATTTGTGTTTTTAATTATCAAATGTCATTTTCTTCATGTTCAAATTCTGAATACATTTTTGTTATGCTGGATATATGGATAAAGAAAGCATGTTCAAGTTGGACAAATATTTAACGGTATAAACGTACTCACTACAATCCATTAACTTCTGTCTAAAAATCAATGTTGTTTTAATTAAACATTATCTCAGTTTTAATAATTATTTTTTATTGCAAATGTCGATTTTATGATTATGATTTAGTAAGCTGCAAACAGAAATAAAACAAACATTTTGGGACACCCTTGATGTATATGAATGCATAAATAATTTACAACATTTAATATAAAATATGTAGTTAATTACGAAAACAATACTTGACAAATCTAATTGATAATAAATTTTGAACAAAATCATCTAAATACTTTTTGAAACTCTTTAGACTACAAGAACGTATAATTTTTTTTTAGCATCTTTTCACCTGGTAAAACTGTTTGTCAAGATGACGTTTACAAAAGAGATGACAAGTGTTTTTGTTTTGTTTTTTTTATTTTTGTTTTTTTTTATGGGAACGGGTTGGCAAGCATTCAGAGAGTAGACATTATTGTAATAATTTCGAGTGTTTCATTCAACGAACGAGCGTCGTTTTAATAAAATTTAACATTTCGAGTTGAAAACAAGAAAGAGTGTAGATTTATAGTTTCGAAATGTAGGAATAGTTTGACACAAAGAAGAAAGAAGACATTAAAGATTTTAATTAGTAACAAAGTAATACAGACAAAAAATAAATAATAATAATAATAAACAAAGAACAAATTAATAGAGAGAGAGAGAGAGAGAGAAAGAGTTGAAACGAGTTGTATGTAAAATCCAATCGAATTTAGACAAAGATACAAAAAGACGAACAATTAAATACGAAAAGAAATTTAGAAAAAATATAAAAACGAACAACATGCTCTCAGTTTTTATAAAAAAATAAAAAAATTTGGTTTTAATGTTAAGTATTAGCTGTGAAACTTGCATCAAAATGAAATAAAAAAAAAAACAAATTTAATATAATTTTTAGGCGTTTTTTTCTTTGTCGCCCACTATTCTAAAGTTTATAATTTTTTATTTGTTTTTTTTTTTTTGTTGAAAAACATCTAGAAGTAAATTACTTTTTTGAAGGGATATCGCAAGCCCATGTTTAACTGTGTTTGTGTAGGTGTGTGTTTTTATTTATTATTCAGTTATTTTGTTTATTGTTTAAATTACATAAAGTAGAAATGAAAAAGAAAACAAACAAACAAATACAATCAAAATTAATTATTTATGTTATTGTTGTATTTTAAGAAAAAGAAAAAAAAAAAGGAATCATACTTAAGGACAACAGTAAAAATGTTTCATAAACATTGTCATGCATTGTCGGTAATTTCTACGCACATGTACATATTACACATGCTTGTTTTTTTTTGTTTTTTTGTTTTTTTTTTAATTATATAGAATTAATTTTAGAGAATTTGAAACAAATTTAAAAGGCTGCATTCAATTGAAAGCAAATCTGTTACCTGTTTGAGCAATAAATCACTATTGGCTGATAGACATGTCACTAAATATTTAGTAAGATTGAGAAAGGAGCCCAACACCTCTAGGGTTAGGTGTTCGCGAGATGATCGCTGAAGCATGAACGATATAACTAAGAAACCGCGATTCTGTATCATATGCTGCTGCACAGTTTGTGAAGTTTCAACCAGTTCACAAATAAAACCCAAGAGCTTTGAGCTAAACAAATGAAATAAAAAATACGTAAGTAAGATACGGACAAAAAGTTTGTATTTTAGATAGAAGCAGAATATGATGTCACCAAAAATTTTTATACTTGCAAAATAATGATAATGGCTTAATGTATAAACGAAACAAGCTTAAAAACTTAAAGCAACTTACCATAATGTTGGATCACGTTTCATATCGCTAATGCCCTCATGCGCCATGTCCAATTGTGAGAAGAGCGGAAATAAAACTTGAATACCGCCAATAGAATTTAATGTACAGTGTATGGAATGTGTAATAACAGCCTTAACATCCTAAAATGCAAAGACGAAGAAAATCATAAAACTTTTACACACAGATAAAAAGATACAAGAGTGGTATGTTTGTTTGTTTGTTTATAAAATTGCTGGCTTATAAATTGTATAAAAACTTGTGCAGTTTAACTTTTATTTGCAAAATTTACTGCATAAAATGTATGTAAAAATAAAAAGTAGAGTCTCCAAGGAAAGACCACAAGAATTTTGTACTATTAACATACATATATGTATGTATGTATGCATGTATGTACGTAAGTTTGTAAGTTATAATATCGGCTAAGGCTTCGTAGGTAGTTGTTATGCTAAGAAACATTTGCTACACACAAATAAAAACACATACAAGGTAAGCCAAAAGTCATTATGAGGTTTTAAAAGTTATTAACTTTTTTATCTTTTTTCAAATTATAAAACGTACAAAATGGAAATTTTTTTATATCAAGTATGGAATACACTGTTCTTTACATGGCCCTCGTTTTCAGTTACGCAATAATGGGCTTGATTAAGAGCATTTTCTACATCATCTTTTAAAATTTGTGGCAGTACCGCTTGACTTTCTACGACAATGTTGACCTTGAGTTCAAGGATTATCTAGGGCTTGTTCGAATAACCACAATGAAAACAGTCAGAAGCTGACAGATCTAGCGCTGGCCAATTAACTTTTAAATTTTACTTAAAAGTGTTATTGTGTCTAGGCAGACCTTCCTGCTGAAGGTATATTTTCAAGAGCAGGACGTATCATAAACACCTCTCTATTAACTGGCACATCACTTCCACCTTCATTTTTAAAAAGTTAAAAGTCCAATGATGTTTTCAAGTGAAATGCCACACCATACCGTACATCTACTGGGGTGCAATTGGTGTTATTAAATGGCTTTTGAATTTTCCTAGAACCGACAGTTCTGCCTTTTAACGAAGCCATTCAAATGAAAATGAGATTCATCACTCATAATCAGATTTTCAATAAAATTGATTGCATTTTTAAACTATTGAAATTTAGCAAAAAAAATTTCCGATTATCTGTAGATTTTAATTCTTTTGCCAGTTGCATATTTTATGGGATTTTTTTTTTATACGACAAAGTGACGTACGAGCCATGGTGTTTCGTTAACACTTTACCCTACACGATCAATATTTTTTTTCGCCGTGTGAATTAAACGAAATCTACTGGCTCGAGGTGAATCTCTTTGGTGCTGACGGTGAACTGAGTAACGAGGTCGAAATGTCGACGATATGCTTTTTGCGTTAAAAAAATTGATCGCTGATTTAAAAAATAAAACTCTGTGCTATTTTTATAATCGGAAAAAATAAAATAAAAACAAAAACATTGATAAAGTTTACAATTTTAAGCACCATGGTGACTTTTGGACCACCTTGTGCATTTTTATGTACTAGTAAAACCTTTTCAACTATAAGACTTTATCGTTAGGAATGTCAACAAAAAAAAAAAAAAACAGTGGTGGCCAATATAATTGAAACATTTGTAACATCGGTTCACTTATAAAAGCACTATTTTTAAAAATAGTTTTTAAGATCGGAAATAATACATATTTTTTAATCTGAAGGTCGCAACAATAACTTTTTATTTATTTAATATATTTTTAATATGTGTTAATAGTTGGTTCATTTACTTAATATTTAAAAGATTCAGACTTTCTTTACATACTTGTGTACCATATTAAAATAAGAAATAAAAAATAAGTCAAATGTTTTGGTAATCTGTGCAATTTATATAAAAAAAAAAATTTATAAACGAAAAAAGACTCACTAGTTGTTAAAATGATAAAAGTTTTTATTATGTGACCAACTTAATAAAATATTTTTCTTAATATTAGATACTGCAGGCTTTCATTATTCCATTTTATGGTACTGAAGTTATTGCTGCAATCTTAAGAGTTATAAAAAGATAAAAGATGTTTTAACTATGTGCCCAACACTGAGTATGTCTTCAGTTTTGTTTCTTTTGTTAAAGCATCTTGAGCAGAAAAGTCTTTAAACTTCCACTACCACAAAAAAAAAAAAATGTTGCAAAGTATTTCGGTTCAAATTGTTGTTGTCTGTTATGCGCATGTTTAAAGAAAATTAAAAAAGAATTATACTACGAAGAAACAGAGGTTGTGTAAGTCGCGGTCAAAATAATTTGAAACTGCAAAAATAGAGCTTGATTAAATAGAAATGCTTTAACAGCCCATAATTGTGTAAGAAATTCAACACAGGGTCGTACATTCTTATATTTAATTAAAATTACAGCGAGTCAAACAATTTTCAATATAAATTTTAAAAAATATGGGAAAATTGTTTGAAAACCTTAAAGGTGTTGGCGTATGTAACGACAAAATCTTTATATAAAATATTGTGAGTTGCTGTTGAAAAAAAATAAATACAATATGTAAATCTATTAAATAGAATTTTAAATTTTGTCTTTAATACACTGTAACCGCTCAGCGGTATATAAGAACATTTCACGCGAGGTCAGGGTTGCAAAATTAAATATAATAAATTAGCGGAACCCCTGCACACTTTGTAGTGCAAAAAATAAAATAAAAAAATCATTCAAATATTTCGAAATGAACGCAGTGTTCACTAAAATGGTTATAACTCATGAACCAATACACATACCATACAGAGACCATAAAAACCTTTCATATGAACTTTGCAGAAACAAAATCGGTTCACGCATTCCAGAGAACATCAACATAACAAAATGCAACTTATTTTATATATAAATTTAGCTTAATTTTAAGAAGGTTTCCTTGACACGTATTGCACAATGATAGACGATTTCTTTGTACCCGCTCTTCATGGTATTGATGTGAACGATGTATGGTTTCAGCACGACAGTTCAACTGGTCACATATCTCATGCCACAATCGATTTATTGCGTACAACGTTTGATGGCCGTTTAAAACGGCAAAATGGTGATGACAATTGGCCGACAAGATGCTGCGATTTGACACCGTTGAACTGTGGGGCCGCTTTAAGGACAAGTGTTATGCAGACAATTAACAATTGAGCATTTGAGGACCAACATTCGTGTTGCCATTATCAAGATACACTCCATACACTCGAAAAAGGGCTCGAAAATTGGTTTGATGTTATGGGGTATTGTGAGGACAACGGCAATCAACAGAACAATTGCACTTCAAAACAAAAAAATATATTTGACAAAATTTCAAACCGTTTTTGTTTTATTACATTTTTAAATTCAAACTTTCAAATGGCCCACCCGTTATTTAAGAGACAAAGTAGGCTGGCTATATTTCATGCTAATAAAATTTTTATCATTTCTAAATTGTAGCAACAAGAATTAGATGCGATCGAAAAATTCTATGTTGATTTAGGTTAGACAGCTGAATTCTGTAAAATACATGCGTGGAAAGTGGAAATATTTTCAAATATTGCTAAATTAGTCATTGGGTCGCTACTTGTCTTTCGCCTTTTAAATAGTGTTAATAGATGTACAATTGTACCAACTTATCACTTAACATGAATTTCGCATAAAAGTTTAAAATTATTATAAATTAAATTAATTAAAACTGTACACTCAACTATTTATTCTCTGATATTTTGGCTCTTTTATAGAATATTTAACTTCTTAAGGATACAAACAACAATTAAAATATTTTCCTATATACTTATGTACATAAAAAGTTAAATGTGCATCTGAATTATTATTTCGCCAGGCCAAAAAAATCAAAACAATTTTACTTTCTAGAATTTGGCAGGAAGGACATTTTTTGTTTTTCTAACAAACTTAGATTTGTATTTTTATTTCACGGATAACTTTCTTTTCATTTATATATTGTGGACTAGATAGTAGTTTGCTAGTCTGCTAGTCGGCAAGTATTGGGGTTGCAGGTTTGAGTACTGCGAAATACTCTGGTCTGTAACGCTAAATCAAGCAAACGTTCTTCCTTACGCAGTTCGGTTAATTAAATAACAACAAAATAAATAAATATATTATAGTAAACAAGTATCATTAATTTTGTATCCACCAAAAGTGTACAGTTCTTTCAAAAGGACAAACTATCAGAGAATGGAGAATCGCGTACGTACATAGTTTAACAACATTTGTAACTGTAACTTTTACACGGTGACAATACCAAGAAAGTTCTACGCGTTCAGATTCGACATATGAAGGTAATTTTTCCGTGGGCTGTAAATAATTATGTATCGATTAACACCAAAGCCAAAAGGATTCATTCTTGAAAAAAATTTGTATGAATTGAATTTAATTGAAATATTTTTAAAACATTGACGTGTATTTTGTTAAAAAGGTGACCATAAAATGCAAATAAATGGACTCAAGAAAATTGTGTATTTTTAATCTGATCAAAATATCTTAAGGATTGTACGTTCAGCCATTTTTCTCCATTATAAATATTTTTTTTTTTAATTTTTTTAAATTTTTAATGAAATACATGTATTCGTATAAAATATTTTCTGATCTTTTCTATAGCTTTCCAAAAAATAAATTTTGAAGTAATTAATATTTTTATATACAATTTTAAAATATATGGGCATATCCATGTCATCATTTCCATGAAATCTGCGAATCTTGGGAGAAATTTTTTTTTTTAATTTCTTACACTAAACCAAATATTTTTCATTTAAAATCCATCATTCTTAATTGAAAACAATCTTTAAATGTATTTATAATAAATTCAAGTTAATATCGTTCGTGACATACCGTACGTCACAGATTTTTCTTTAATAGTATTCTTAGGTAATAAAATTTATATTGTGTTAAGAAAAAAAGTTAAATTTTAAATTAGGTGCTCTTGCGACTGTTCAAATACGAATGACGGAGACAAATAATGTTTTTGCACTACATACGTGACGTTAAAATAACATCCAAGGGAAATCAAAAGAAAAATACCGCAAATTGGGCTCTATATTTTCTTTTTTCTTATGGATATTGTTAATTGTTGTTGTTACCTTAATTTTAAAGCATATTTGCAATTACAATTTATTTTTACAATTTATTCGCTAAAAAAAAAGTTGATTGCAATTCTTTAAAATAAGTCAAAGAGATAATCAGATTAAACTCTTATTGTTGCTCTTAATATAATAATATAATAAGCTCTTAACACCTGCGCATAGTGAAATTTGAGTGTTTTTGTTTATCAATAAACTTATATTCGTCGTGGTCGTGGTTGACATATTCATGGAAATGCCCATATTTTTTCAATATAAATATTTGTTATGTATGTGTGCAATACTCACTTGTAACATAAGAGCATGTGGTGTATGTACAAAATATGATACATTTCCTTTGGGTGCTGACTGTAAACATAACTGACCATCAGTTGCCACTGGATTGTACATGAATACAATAGCATTGGACAATTTTCCATCATATAGAACCTAAAGAAAACAAATAGTATTCAAAATGTTTCAGTACATGTGTATTTATAAATATTATAAAAAATATATTTATGTGGACATAAAGATTCATTCGTTGTTAAACAAATTGTTATTATTAATGGTTGAAACACGAAACAACAATACAAATTAGTTATGAAGTCTGCTTTGTCCGCTTCATTTGCAAAAAAGAAGAAATTTTAAAGTTTGAAAAAAAAAATCATAAGAAATGTACAGTTGAAATAAAAATTTATAAATTATTTAAATAATAAGGAAATAATCAAAAATAAATAACATTTTGAGTAGTTACAATAGCTGCTTCCTGTTTTTGTTTCAGATGCAATTGAAATTCACCGAGATCAGCTATTTTTGTATTTTCTGTGCAAATTAAGTCGAGGCATATATCGCCGTTGCTCTAACATGTGTTTTCTACGGAGTTTTCAGGAGAGCAAAAAAAAACTATTTTATTTTCTTACTTCACCTTAAACGGTTTGGTGGATAGATGAACGACCGGTTACGACTACGCTGCCTATAAGCCTCTAAAGCGTCAGACGCACAACTCAACTCTAAACTGACGTAAATAGTTTAGCTCAATTTATCATCTGTATGATACTACGGCGGGATTTACTTTACTCAGGCTGACAAACAAACAAAAAATCTACAGAGAAGCGTATGTAAAAAAAAAAAATGTTGCAGGTATTGAGGTTAAAATTTTCGAATGTTGCAAGTACTCGATACGTAATGGAAACAAATTTCGTGCCACAAAAATCGAAGTGTGCAAGTAGCGAGTATGTACATGAATCGAATTTCTACTGTATTTGAACTTTTTTCTTTTAATTTTTTAGATTTCGATTTTAGTTTTGATTTTCAAAAGTAAATTTCCTTTTACAGTTTTTTCACTTTATTAAGAAATTAATTTTTATTTGCGATAATGAATGGATACACTAAGAAAGTAAGATTTTGCCGACACCAGCCGAGTGTAATGCTTTCTCGAAACCAGCTACTGTTTCATCAGCAGCACTCTTTGATCGGTATTTTAGTGTTGGTTGTAAATAGCATCTCTTTAACTGACAAGTTGTTAAGAAATAGATTCCGATAATCAAATGATTATTGCATTTATATTTTCTACCAAAGGCGAGGGTGAACGAAATTAACTACTGACGCCGTTTTCTGTTGTTGTTGTTGTTTTCTTTTTTGTTTATTATCACATTTTTTACAATTTTTTGCTTCAACCATCAGTTGTAGGATTTACATCCTTAAATTTAGTAAAGCAAACGAAATTATAAATACGTTTTCTGCTTTCCATAATTGAATCTACACTTATGTATATACGAGTATGAGTGTGTTTGTGGTATACATATGCACATGCATACGTATGTATGTGTATGTGAGTACATTTTTATTTGTGTGCAATCAATTGATTTATTTCAATAGTTTACACTCTAATAATTTCGATAATTAAAAGCGAAATAAAACAACATCTGAAACAAAATTGTTGTGTTGTTTTTTACAAGGTCTTCTTTCGTCATTCAGCTAATAGATTTTTCTTTGATTCTCTTCAAAAATTTTACACAAAAGGGGTCTTGTTAAAAATATGTTTTCGAAATATAAAAGATTGAACATTCAACAGATCTATAACTGAAAAGTTGGAAAATTAAATAAAAAGCGTTTTTTTTTTAAGAAAGAAAAACAAAAAGTTTAGTTATTTACACATACATATGTAAGTATGTTTATATAGTATTTACATACACACAAAACAATTTTATTTTACGTATGCGAGTGTGTGTTAACTGAATATTGCTAAAGCGTTAATAAAATGGTGAAATCAGTTATAAGTATAAAGATTAATATAAAAATTGTGAAATAAGTGAAAACTAAGACGGTGCATTTTGAATATATGCACCTTATCAAGTGAATTTCAATTTCCTTAAGCAACTACGGTGAAATTCATATACAAATAACTTTCATATATAAAATTTCATTTATAAAGGATCATCAAATTAATGATCGTTTTATTCGAATAGCTAAAACTAAATTACAAATAACGCTTTTATTCATAAGCAGATATAAAAAAATATTGTTAAATTAAAAAACCGGTTATGAATATGAGCGTTAGCAAACAACTGATGTTGACTTCTACGTGAGATGTTTATATTGGAAAAAATTATAAATAAATTTCACAACCAATAAAACAATAAAAAAAATAATAATAATAATAAACAAAAACAAATAAAAAATCTTACAGTTTTAATTTGATTTATTTCTTCCATATCGCCGGAATAGGCTCTCATGTAATCCAAAGAACTAATTGACAAAGAAGACATTCGACGTAATTGATCTAAAAAATTAATCAGTTAAAAAAATAAACAAAAATCAAAAAATTTAAAAATAGAAGAAAATAAAAAACAACACAATAGAAATGAATAAACTAAAAAAAATAAATACCGAGTGCAGAAGCTGTACCAATTGGTACGTGGCTCAAAGTGTCAGTGATTTTAACGAAATTGCTTTCATTAGTTGCTGTTGTAGTTGTCGTTTCGTTTATAGTTGTTGCATTAACACTACTGTTATTCGATTCAATAGACTGGCCCAAATTTGCATTTGCCGTAACCGGTGCGTTCTGTTGCTCCGTAGAAGTGGCAGTAGCACCACTACTACCACCTCCACCACCACCGGTCAAGGCCTGTAAGACAGCATTTGCAATAGCACTTCGTGCTGCCAAAACAGCACGAATCTTGGCAAATGCCGCCTGCAAGTCCAACTTGTCGTCGGACCAATCAATTGATTGAACATCGGCTTCGGCTAATAGCAATGCAGCTGTATGTTGGGTTGGTGATTTTTGTTGCTCTAGTAACTGTTGTTGACTCACCCTTTTGTGATTGTCCGGCAGGTTCAAATAGCACTCATTGTCGAAGCGAAATTGTGACTGGTTTTTGTTTAAAATTTTAATTTTGTGCATGTTCGATTTTTGTTTTTTTTTGCATAAAAAGTAACATTATAATTAAGGACAAGCACACAGAATTTGTTAACGTATATTTTTAGCGGTGAACGTTTGTTTATTCAGCATTTTCAGTGTTCAGTACAATACGGAATAGTGCAAAACATTTTTGGTTATAGTTTAAGTTTTTGGTTTGTTATAGAAAAAAGAAGAAAGAAATGAAAAAAACAACAATTTAAATAAAATTAATGTGAAATTTTTTACATTAAAAACATATCTTGAAGAATTTGTATTTTACACACAAATTATGAATAAAGTACAATAAGTAAGTAAGTAAGTACATATGTATGTGGTTGGTTGACACATGAATGTTTAATTTGTGGCATTTTATTTAAAATTAATTTTACCTTATAACCGGGACCCAGGCGATGCATTGCACAGATTTGTTGGGTGGTTAAAGCTTCACTGAATAAATATATTGCTGACATTTGGCCACAAAAGACACGTTCCTCGTCTAGTTCGGGAGTTGCCCCAATATAACACTTATCAAATGGCTAAAAGAAACAATCGAAAATAAAACAAATTTATTAATAAATTTGTTTATCGGTATTTCTAGGCTAAAAGAAAAAACCACTTACATCGTTTGTGGAAACAAACCACGCCATTTCAGTACTGGACGCTAATTGTCCATTAACTAGGCACTTTATTTCGCTTTTTGTCCAGCGATTATAAATATATACAATTGCTATCATGTACCACTATTGATTGGAAAAGAGAAAAAAAATGTTTCAGTAATTAAATATGTTTACTTTCAAACATACGGATACATTAGAGCGAGAGAGTTTAACTAGCAAAAATAAACAAAAATAATATCTACCACGAACCGAAATTCGGTGAAAATATTGTTACAAAATTTTCAAAGGAAATTCATCAATGAAAAAAATTAGGCTTCTGGAAACCGTTGCTTAAGATATTCGATTTGTTGTAAATAACAGAAAATTTAAAAAATCATTGACATGATTACACACTGATATCAAGACCCATTAATAACATTTTATTTTCATAGAAAATTATAACTCAACTAAATTATACGTATTCTATTTTGTTTTGTTTTATTATAATGCCCACTATAAAATCCATAGGTGGAACATATCAAACATTTCAAGTCTTAACAAAAGAAATCTATCGGCCCTATTAGTTATAGATCAAAGATAATTTTCAAACTGATTAATAAGTTGTTTGTATACCTTTCTCGGTTGAAATTCGTATTTTACACAGTGCTGAAATCCTTTGCCTTTGACTTTCATTGAAGTAAGTACCAGACAATTGCCAACAAAATGAGCCGTATATCCAACACCTTTTGATGTCTTAAAGCTGTAACAAAAAAAAAATAAATAAATAAAAAAACATTATGAAATTAGAAATTTGTTATGGTATAGGTATAGTTATTGGAAACGATTAATTAGAAATATGAAAATGTTTAGCAGGAAAAAAATACAATGGAAAAACTTGCCAATAGAGGTAGGGTTTCTCACGTTCAATATTCACAGAGTTAATTGGATCCAAACGAAACCATGTGGTAAATGTAAATCCATTTTCATATGGCCACTTAGCTAATGGTGGTAGAACCATCGCCTGCAATCAAAAAGAAACGAAAATAATCATCATCAAAATTACAATAACAATAAAAGTTTTCAAGTCTACGTATAATATGATAAATGCAATTTTTTGTGAAACCATATTTTGTACATCTATACTACAGGTTAATTTTAGCAAGAGGCATCTTTGGCTCTTGTGAGCAATAGAGTGACCTTTAAATATTTTTTATTATTGATTTTGATTATTGAATACATCCTTTTATCGTAAACTATATGATTTTTTTTTCAAAATATTGCAAATACTTACTACTTTTGACAAATAAAACTAATTTTTTTGTTTTTAAATACGTAGTGGGTATAGAATTTATTTATTTTTTTAAACAAAATAAAAATAAAATTGATGGCATAGTGCAACTATTAAAGGCAAAAAAATTATTTTTTTTTTTGTTTATATGAAGTTTGGCAATTGCAATTGATTATCGGAGAAGAGAGAGAAAATCTATGAAATTTTTACATTTCGAAAGGAAGAGGAACATAAAACTGAAACGACCTTATTAGATGTGCCCTAATTGATGGTGTTTTATTTTTTGTTTTGTGTCAATAATATTTAAAAACATATGTTTAAAATTAAAGTTAAGATGAGCTTCCCTTTGGCTTTGCTCACTAACTATTGGACCTAACCACGATAACGAAAAAAATAATTAAATTAAATTAATTTAATTGAACTACTACGTTTAATAAAATGACATGTCAATACTTATATGCAAACAAAAAGGCTTAATCAGGAAAGTAAGTCTGTTGCGGCCATACTATTTTTGCGATTTATTATTTTTTAAGTTGTTTTTATTATACAATGAAGCAGAAACTTTTAAAACTTAGAAATAACTATTCACTTATGCTCTACCGAAGGTGACATAAATTATGTCACGCTATCAGTTGCATCAACTCAGCAGAGTTATTAAAATAAGTTCTTTCGGATAAATGCCAATGTGTTAAATTAAGAAGGTTGTTACTTACAACAACAATAAACATTTACATTTTATAAATAATCCGTATCTTTGTCCCCTGTACCCGACATCCTAGCTGATGATCCACAACAAACTAAGCAGCTCTGCCTGACAGATGGACATGTATTCCAGACTCAAGGTGCAGGATAAGTTTAACTTAAGCGATTGCAGTAATCCATTCGTCTTAAGCGAGTGATGAAACCTATCGACCTATCGGCAACACAAACGGTTTAGTTTTGCCAAAAATTATTTTAGTTTTTTGAACACAATCATTCTCCTTGTGAAGCGCGCAGCATCATATTTTTTTTAGGTCAGTCCCTGTTCACAACTCGAAGCCTAAATTTCTCTGACCGCCTATCTCATACCAACAACCTAGAATGGTATCTGTGAACTTCTACTAACTACAATTAACATATCATAAGTATGCGAAACCTTTCACCAAGCTTTTCTCCACCAAGCTACAACCACACTTGGGAATTTGACTCATTTCTGAAACAGGGTCTTTGCTACCACATCCTGTACAAAGAAGTACACTTCACCATAATATTTCTCATACACCATCGTCACTGAACGCACAATCTTGACAACAAAGAGTTCATCGTTTCCACTGTCCGATTCATTTCTTCTGTATTTCGAAATGCCAGATTTAAGATACTTTCCAAATGTCCTGAATGGTACTCCGCTTGACTAATATTTAAATTTGATTCAGGCTCGAGTTTATTTTTAACATTCTTATTATTACAAAAAATTTATTTCGAAAACAGCTACGTTTTCACCATCACCATTTTTTGGTTCTGTTCGGTGATTATGTGTTGAATTTAAACATCATCTATTTAACTCCCGGAATTTTAAGTTAATTGAATTCGGTAACTAATTGGTTTCCCTTTTTTATGTATTTTCCTACCAAAATTTCGAACAATTCATAATTTCTGTCCAAGCTATTCTTTACCAAATATAGCACCATCATCATATGAGGCTTGTCTGGTATGCTGCAGATTTAACTGTCATACATTTAGCTTTTTTGCTTTGGACCCGTCACCTTCCCTGGTAAACTCGTCTTCTTAATTAAGTCACCCCTGCTTTTTTGATGACACCATATGTTAAGCAATATCCTGCACCTGCTAGCCTTTCAACTAAACTAACCCTGCAATTTAAAGTGTCTTTCAATCATCCAGTTTGCATTTGCAGCTTTTTCGAAATGCTTTCCTTTGCCTTTAGGAGCACGATGAGAAATGACAACTATTTTGGCCTCGTTTCCTGGTGCCTCTAGATTATCAACTTGCACCCTTCCCATAAATTAGTCAAAAATCGAAGTGAATTGATAGTTCAGCTATTTGTGAACTGATTTATTCTAGCACGCCAGTTCAATTAACCTATTAAAGAGTTTGCCCTTTTTCCTACGTAACCTCTATCACTTATCTTCCGAGAAGCTCACAGAGAAGATGTTTAAAAACAATCGATTGTGATTCCTCCACAGACATGTCAGTGACACCTAGAAAAGGCCCACATCTACCAACATACATGGATATATTTATTATTTATCTCATGCATATTTTTCTTTAAATTTAATTTTAATATTTTTCAGCCATTATTAAAAACTTTTTCTAAAAAACATGATGTGTTTATTTATACTGTTACAGATTTATTTTTAAGTAGCTTAATTTACATTTTAATTTATTTTATTTGTAGCAGTTAAAGTTACTGTAGTTGTATTTGTATTAGTTTGTTTTGCTGGTTTTTCGAAAATGTTGTTTGTTATTTTGTGTAGCATACTTTTAGGCACTTCTATTATTCGTGCATATTACTTAACGTCTTAATTTAAATTTAACGGTTTTCGAATGTACTAGAATGTACATACGAGAACTTTGTCGAATGTTACCGAACACCACTATGTTACTATAAATAGCCGAACAACACAGCTAACGTGATCAGTATTACAATAGAGCTTGTAAAGTGCGTATCAAAGTGAGTTTGATAATAAAAGTGTATAACTACAGTGTAATAAGTAAAGTGATATAAGAACAATATTTGAGTGTATTTAAATAAATAAAGTGCTCTTAATTTTATAACGAATTTAAAGTGTTTTTTTTTAATTGCAATAAAAGAACTCAAAAGGTTTATTTAAAGGAAATAATCCAAAATTTATAAAAGGTATAAACGTAACAACTGGTGTCAGAAGTGAAATTGCATTATAATAAAAAAAAACATGAAATTTGAGGAGCTTAAAGTTGAACAACTCAAGAAAGAATTGAGTAAGCTGGCATTGTTGACAACAGGTAATAAAGTGGAATTGCAAAAGAGACTTCTAGATGAATTTAAGCGGCGTAATATTGACATTGATGGTTACGAGTTTGACGAAAAAGAAGAAATGGAAGTTTCTACTCGTGCAACCACAAACAGCATGGATTTAAGTACGATGCTTGCAGCAATGATGGAAAAAATTGAACTCAACAGTCAAAAATTATTAGCTGAAGTTAAAGTTGAAGTTCAAGAAGTTAAAGTTGAAGTTCAAGAAACTTCTAGAGCTAATAATGAGAAATTATTAGCCGAAGTTCAAGAAAATTCTAGAGCTAATAATGAAAAATTATTAGCTGAAGTTAAAGAAGAAAGTAAAATAATGGAGTTGAAATTTCAAGAAACTTCTAGAGCTAATAATGAAAAATTATTAGCTGAAGTTAGAGAAGTTCAAGAAACAGCTAAAGCTACGAGCGAGAAAGTTCAAGAAATTTCTGAGGCTGTAAATAACAGAGTAGAGTGCATTGAAAAGCATGTCAGTAAAATAGATAAAAAACTGGCTGATCTTGAAAATGACATCGGAGCACAGGCTAGAGACGTTGACGAAAAATTTAAAAATTTAGAAACAAAAATTAATGATATTCAATGTCACGAGGGACCAGTGCGGATAGTTCCAGAAATATCGAGTAGAATAAAAGCCCCTACTTTTGATGGTAGTGCACCATTTAATGTGTTTAAGTTTCAGTTTGAGACAGTTGCCAATAGAAATATGTGGAACAATGAAGAAAAGGCTTTAGAGCTGATTTTGGCATTAAAAGGCAACGCAGCACAAGTTCTAGAAAGTATACCCATTGGCTGCAGAGAAAACTACGATGACATAATGGTGGCGCTACAACGCAAGTATGGCGGTGAGCACAAACGAGATATATACCGAATGGAACTACGAGGCAGAATACAAAAAGCTAACGAGTCATTACAAGATTTTGCAACGAAGATCGAGCGTTTGGTGCAGCTGACATATCCAGGTGAAAATCACCCATTTTTGGATCAGTTTAAAATTGAAACGTTTGTAAATGGAATACGTGATCCTGAAATAAAGCACGCGGTGTTTGGAACGCATAAATCGACGTTTGCAGAAACAGTTTCATATGCACTAACACAGGAAACTGCAAAATTGCTTTCTAAGCCGCAGATATACAAGGTGCGAAATCTTGAAATTTCTACAGAAATGGATAGAGATGAAGTAAGCGATTTAAAGGCTCGTATACAGGCGTTAGAGGAAAAACAAGGCAAAGCCAGAGTCAAATGTTATAATTGTGGTAAGAGTGGACATTTTCAACGAAATTGCAAAGCACCAAGGAAGCGGGCTAGATCTGTTTCGCCACCTGGAAACAGCAAACGGGCAAACACGAAACCTTCAAATGAGTCACCGTTAAACTAAAACGAGCTAGCACTACGGGGCAAGAGCTAGCTCCCATAACCGAGGGCCCCACAATCTCCATATCAGTTATGCAGCAGAAAAATAGCAACCTTACTGCTTGTGGGTATATCAATGGTCGAAGGCATATTTTTACCATAGACACAGGAGCATCGCAGTCTATTATCAGGCCCGATTTAGTAAAGAAAACAATCGAACCGTTATGTGGCGTAAGTCTGCGAACAGCTACTGGGGAGCCTGCTACTGTCTATGGTAAAATAATCGTAAAAGTAACTATTGCCAACATAACTGTCAATCATGTATTCATCGTTGCCGACATTGTGGACGAAGTAATCATCGGTGCAGATTTTCTGATTACTCATAGCATTAATCTGCACATGGGGCAGAAGGTAATGATTTGGAGAAATGTTGAAATACCCCTTGATGTTGGTTATGAAAATAAGGTGCATGTAAGGAAACTAGTTGCTACAGAATATGAGAAAATACCACCACAGTCAGAAAGTGTAGTATGGGCGCGTATAGAGGGAGATTGTGTGGACAACCGGTTGTGGGTGGTAGAACAAACAGATATAAAAAGTGACTTAATAACAGCAAAAGCCCTTGTCAAAACCAGCAATGACGGAAGAGTCCCTGTAAGAGTGCTTAACCTTTCCGCCTGTGAAAAAGTCGTCAAGCCAAAATCCGAATTAGGTCAATGTGCTAAAGCTGAGGCAATAATTAATTGCGAAATGAAATCGGGTCCTGTCAGTATGTCCAACAAAGAGCAGGAAATGCTAGCAGAATACGTAGAGAAGTGGGTTAAAGGATTATCGCCGTCCGATAGGAATAAAGCAAAACAGCTACTCAGAAAACATGCATCCATCTTCGCTCTAAAAGGTCAACATCAAGGTAGAACATCACTTGTGAAACATCAGATAAATACCGGCGATGCAAGGCCTATAAAACAAACTCCTAGAAGTATTCCTCTAGCGAAACGTAATGAGGTCAAAGAGCTTGTCAATGAAATGGAGCAGAGTGGAGTAATAGAACCTTCTTCAAGTCCTTGGAGCTCACCGGTAGTTTTGGTTAAAAAGAAAGATGGCAGCACAAGATTTTGCGTCGATTATAGAAAACTGAATGACGTCACTAAGAAGGACAGTTATCCACTACCAAGAATAGATGACACTCTGGACACGCTAGCTGGAACAAAATGGTTCTCTACTTTAGACCTGCAAAGTGGTTATTGGCAAGTAGAAATATCTGATAAAGATAAGGAGAAAACAGCTTTTAGTGCAAGTGACGGGCTGTGGCAATTTAACGTGATGCCATTTGGACTATGCAACGCTCCAGCCACATTCGAGCGATTAATGGAACGCGTATTGAGGGGACTTCATTGGAAGACATGTCTGGTGTATCTTGATGACATAATTGTCATGGGTAAAAGAAAAATCTAGAAGAAGTTCTTAAACGAATATCAGTGGCTGGACTTAAATTAAGCGCAAAGAAATGTGCATTGTTCCAAAAAGAAGTTAGATACTTGGGGCATCGAGTCGCAGAGGATGGTATATTAACTGACGAAGATAAAATCCAAGCTGTGAAGGACTGGCCTCGCCCGAAAAATCTTCATGAGCTACGTAGTTTTCTAGGCCTCTGTACCTACTACAGGCGATTTGTGCCGAATTTTGCCAGTGTCGCTGCCAGTCTACATGAGCTCACCAAGAAGTCACGACCATTCCTGTGGGCTGAAGCCCAAGAACAAGCATTCCAGAAGCTCAAGGAGTTGTTATGCGTAGCACCAGTTTTGGCATATCCCATCGCTGGGGAGAAATTTGTATTAGATAGCGATGCGAGTGGCTACGGGATAGGTGGTGTTCTTTCGCAGGTTGTTAACGGAACAGAAAAGGTGATAGGCTACTACAGTCGAACACTCTCGAAGCCTGAAAGAAATTATTGTGTAACACGTCGAGAGCTTCTGGCAGTTGTAGAGTGTGTAAAGCATTACCACAAATACCTGTATGGACAACACTTTGAACTAAGAACCGATCACTCTGCACTCAGATGGTTACTACAATTTAAACAACCGGAAGGACAGCTAGCCCGTTGGATTGAACGTCTCCAGAGCTACGATTTCAGCATTGAGCACAGAAAGGGCACTAAACATGGAAATGCAGATGCACTCTCCCGAAGACCGTGCAGATTGGAGTGCAAACATTGTGCAAAAGCTGAAGGAAAAGAATGTGTCGTTGACGTTCGACTAACACATATAGAGACAAGTGACGACTGGTCAGCGGCGCAAAGAGACGATCCCATACTGGCAAAAATTATGTCAGCAAAGGAGGAAGACAAAAGGCCAATCCGTAACCAAATATCAGCGGAAAGTCCACTGATGAAATCATACTGGGCGCTATGGAATAGTCTGCAAGTTATTAACGGGTGCCTTTATCGCAAATGGGAAAGTACTGATGGTAAATCGACAACAAATCTGATTGTGGTGCCATCCTCTAAAGTCATAGAGGTATTGAAGGAGTTTCATAATGGTTCAAGTGGTGGTCATCTTGGTGTAACAAAAACCATAGAAAAGATAAAGCAACGTTTCTATTGGGTTGGATGCCAACAATCTGTAGCTGATTGGATAGCAAATTGCGCACAA
The DNA here is from genome assembly GCA_941918925.1 of Phyto melanocephala. Lineage (NCBI taxonomy): Eukaryota > Metazoa > Arthropoda > Insecta > Diptera > Rhinophoridae > Phyto > Phyto melanocephala. The sequence continues at coordinate 135,929,351 of OW799234.1, read as the reverse complement.
TGTATCGCAGCCAAGGGCCCAGTAAGACGGAGTCGAGGAGCGCTGCAGCAGTACAATTCAGGTGCTCCGTTTGAGCGAATAGCAATGGATATAGCAGGCCCTTTTCCTGTTAGTGAGGCTGGAAACCGTTACGTTCTAGTTGTAATCGACTATTTTAGCAAATGGCCAGAGGTATACGCAATACCAAACCAAGAAGCTAAAACTGTCGTAAACGCATTTGTGAACAACTGGGTGTGCCGCTATGGAGTTCCGCTTGAGCTACATTCTGATCAGGGAAGAAATTTTGAATCTGCGATATTCCAGGAGATGTGCGAACTATACGGTATCCGAAAAACGAGGACTACGCCACTGCATCCGCAATCTGACGGCATGGTCGAGAGATTTAACCGCACGTTGGAGGAACACTTGAGAAAAGTGGTCAGTGCACACCAAAGGGACTGGGATGAGCACATACCAAAATTTCTGTTGGCATACAGGTCAGCCGTTCATGACTCTACCTCCCGAACACCTGCAAAAATTATGTTCGGAACCGAGCTGAAACTGCCAGGTGATCTAGAATTCGGTGTTAATCCCTCGACAATAAATGAGCACGAAGAAGATAATTCAAGGGGACAAAAAGATCTAGACGAAATTCATGAATTCGTTCGTGGCCGAATAAAAATGACCAGCGACAAGATGAAGGCCAGATATGACAGAGCAGCGAATTGTGAAGGCTTTAATGAGGGTCAGCTAGTTCTACTATATAACCCACAACGAAAAAAAGGACTGTCTCCTAAACTCCAAACTCATTGGGATGGGCCGTATAAGGTGATAAAAAGAATAAATGATGTCGTGTATAGAATACAGAAGTACAATAGCCCAAGATCAAAGATGAAAGTGGTTCATCTCGAGCGCCTCGCTAAGTACGGAAAAAGTGAATTTGTGCCTATTCGGGACGAACAGGCTTAAGCGGGCGGTAGTGTTACAGATTTATTTTTAAGTAGCTTAATTTACATTTTAATTTATTTTATTTGTAGCAGTTAAAGTTACTGTAGTTGTATTTGTATTAGTTTGTTTTGCTGGTTTTTCGAAAATGTTGTTTGTTATTTTGTGTAGCATACTTTTAGGCACTTCTATTATTCGTGCATATTACTTAACGTCTTAATTTAAATTTAACGGTTTTCGAATGTACTAGAATGTACATACGAGAACTTTGTCGAATGTTACCGAACACCACTATGTTACTATAAATAGCCGAACAACACAGCTAACGTGATCAGTATTACAATAGAGCTTGTAAAGTGCGTATCAAAGTGAGTTTGATAATAAAAGTGTATAACTACAGTGTAATAAGTAAAGTGATATAAGAACAATATTTGAGTGTATTTAAATAAATAAAGTGCTCTTAATTTTATAACGAATTTAAAGTGTTTTTTTTTAATTGCAATAAAAGAACTCAAAAGGTTTATTTAAAGGAAATAATCCAAAGTTTATAAAAGGTATAAACGTAACAATACATATAATTAAAACTCCTTTTCGATTTTAAATGCAAATGGACTTCATATTTGCAATGACATTATTATTTTAATATTAATGAGATGTTTAATTTTGAAATGCAATTAAAGTGAAATAAAGTTCAACATATCTGCTGCCAAATAACGTAGAACATGATATCCCAGTAAACACATAGTAAAATAACAAATAAATACACGCAAAGAAAAAATATGGTTGGGGTAGCCATAATCGAAGAGCAACATACTATGATTGAATTATATGATTACCGTTAAAACATATAATGGTTACCAGTTATCATTATTATGTTTAATAAAAGTATCATTCTATAATCATCTATATGACTACAATTGAAATCGGCAATCTTTGCTTTTTACGGCATATTATTGTCTTCTGTTGTAACATGCACATATTGATTGTACTCACCAATTTAATTGCAATTTTTATACCAATATTTTTTTTAACATTTTCTCGTTTATTTTTAATCTTTCTTTAATTTTTCAAAATTTTTGTTTATTTTTCTGACATCTCAAACTTTTAAAATAATAAAAATTTAGTCAGCAAGAAGAAGAACAGTTGAAAGCAAATTATTATTAAAAAAAATTATAGAATGATTAATTTGTAATCATACTATTGTCTCACCTATTATTTAATGATTATTTGTAATTTTTAATGCTTTTGAATACAATGTTATTTTTGTCAAATTATTTTTTTTTAAATCAGACTAATTTTAAATGATAACCAAGTGATACAATTCAAACAAATGCTTGATTATCGTGACAAAATATATGATGAAATGAAAATATTGTTATAGAAACTATAATATGACCGTCGTGATCATGTCGTAACCATGGTTTTTCTCTGCGTTTAGGTTCTGATATTCGACAAAATGAAATGTGTTTCGGAAAGTTTATTCAAATTAAAAAAAAAAAACCCTGAATTTGTGGTTTATTAGAAAAATTGACAGGAAAGGTTTTTTTGAAGCAATAACCGTGTTAACATTTTATTCAATAAACTTTAAGTTTGACTTTAAGTTGTGTTTATTTCGAATTGTAAGTATTTTTTTAAGAAGACATTTTGACAAATATTTTTGTGTGATTTTGTTTAAAATTATAGTGTAAATTTAAACTAATTATATGAAATATGTCATTTTGTTCAAAACATACATGTGTGTGTGTGTGCAGTGCATAATTAAAGCTGTAGATGAAATATACACATGACTATTTCAAAATACATGTTAATGTATGTATGTATGTATGTGTACATGTTCGTAAACTTTGAAAGTAAAAAATTTTGTCATGAAGTTAAATTGTATGAGTTGTAATTATTTTTGTGATTATTTGATATTTAGCTATTAACACCGGATTGTTTCAATATTATAAAATAAGGATGTTTATTTTTGGATGGTTGGAATTTTAAAACTTTTTAAAATAATAATCAAATAAGAGGATATTGCGAACAATTAAAAAAAAATGGTTTAAGTTTTAAAGTAATTTTTTACTTATTTAGGCTTTTTTTATATAAAAAAGGCGAATCAACAAAAATCCCGGAAGAAAAATTACCTCAAAAACCTGCCAAAAAATATTGTACTTTGAAAAACAAAAATTTTTTTTTCGACCATGGATGTACATACCATTGAAAAATATATGTGTACATACAGGAAGAAAGTTGTATAAACTTTTATAGGCTACAATAAGTATATTGCCGATAAATGTTCACTTCTTGTAGTTGACCCGAAACAAGCAAGCAAAAAAAAAGCAGACACAAAATGAAACTACGATAGTTAAACCACATTTTCTAAAAATATTCTTTAAGCCGTCAAACACATTCATAAATTACAACAAACTCAAAAGAAAATAAAATAATTATTTTATACATTTTGCATGTATTTGTATGTACTTGAATGTACTTGTTATGAGCTTCACACCAACACAACTTATTGCAATTGGTATTGCTAAAGAATATGAACAAATTTAATTTATGGTTTAAAATATCAATTTTCAGTTATTCTTCCAATAATGCTCTCGATACTATTTGATACTTGTGCGCCCTTAGGTGAACAACTTGAGAAAGACAAAATCAAATTGCCTAGCAAAAGTTACATACATATAAACATTTTCGGCAAAAGTTGCAAATAGTTAAAGAAACATTTCAATTTGTCTCTTTAAATTTGATTTTATTTCGCTTCAAGCTATAAATATGCTCGCCCACAGTAAAAATAGCTTTTACTATAATTTAAATCTTCTTGCAGAGAAATATGTAAATGTTATGTATGAATAAAAAATATAAATATTTATGTGTGTATATGTGTATGTACGTTCCTAAGTTACGTTCACACATCCTTGATTTATTATTTTTCGGAAATATATTTCAATAAGACAAAATCGTATTTATTTATTTTCTGTTTTAAAAGATGACAATAATTATGGATGACCACATGACGACATATGCATGTAAATAGTAGGAAAATATGTATCCATATTATATATGAAAGTAGTGTTATTAAAATATTACAGCAAGGATCGTAATATGAAAAGGGTAAAAAAAATATATGAAATTATATTAGTTTTTTTTTGCTTTCCTTTAGCTACATATGTATGAACATACATCAATCACCATTCGTAGTCCGTATATTAGATAAAGTCCAAAAGGTTTTGGAATTTAAAAATTTCTTTCTTCACTACTTACGTATGCATACATACAAAAATGCAAATTGGAAATGGAAGAATCGGCAAAAGAAAAGTTTTAGTTTGTATGACAATACAACAACAAATACCTACATATTTAAAAAAAAAATAATAAAAACCGAACAAATATAAAACTTTATTCAAACTTTTCTAATAATATTTGAATTAATTTTCAATTTATGTAAATATGTATGCATGTTACTTAGTGACAGTTACAAAATTATATAAAAAAAAAACTATTTATATTAGGTTTGTTCGACGTAAATCCGGGTAAAGTCTGGTAAAATGAGAGTAAAGAAAAAAATTTTTGAGAAAACGATAAATCAACCCAAATTGCTGGAAAGCAAAAAACCACATTTAAACCTGATGAAAAACATTTACATTTTACAGCTGTTGTTCCGATGTTGAGGCTTTCAGCCGACTTACCGCAAACGCCAAATTAATTTGTTTCTAAAGAGCCGCAGACGGCTATCACGGTTTATGGCGTAATATGAAACGCAGATTTTTCTCATTCTCTGTAGATCTTAGCTAAACCCTTTTACAATTGTGAAATCAGAATGCAGACAGAAATTAAATTTTCCGACTTATTACTAGGCGCACAATTGCGACGAACGACGAAAATATCGCCGCGAAATTTCGTCGCCAAAAATAAAATACATTTCTGTTTATGAGACTGCGTATAATTATGGCGTCGGTCGAAGTTCGCTATACGCGGCGAACTCTGAAATAGATTTATTTCTTTCGCCGGCAAACGACGAACAAATTGGTACAAAGTGACCGTTTTTATTAAATTTGGTTTTACTTTTAAACTTTTTCAACAAATAAAGTAAGTTTTTACTTTAGTAATTATTTCATATTTTATTTTAAAAAATTTTAAAATATATATAAACAAGCTAACTACAAAAATTGTTTTTATTTGGATTTTTGTAAACGTTTAAACTTTGTGTACTGAGTTTTTTCATATGGTCAGACTATTAGCTGTAATACAAAAACAAAAATGTTATTATTGTTTACCGCACGTACCCAGAACATTCTTTGTAAACGTTTACTTCTACGTAAAAAGTTGTTACTATGACAGAAATTATATTTCAGAAACATTTAAATTCTTTGCTTTAATTTGTTCTTTCTTTGAACTAACAGTAAAAACTTTTATCAAATATAAAAGATGTTACTTTTTCGTCGTTATTGTGCTTCATAAGACAAATTTACACAGCGAATTTTTACCAACGCATTCGTCGTGTTGGACGAAATTCGTCGTTCGTCACAATTGTGCGCCTAGCATATCTTATTTTCGCTGTCGGATGGTGTTTAACCAGCATAACAAATTACTAAACAGACCCTGTGATGAGAAAAATTATATGAAACAACAGCAAAAAAAGAAAAAAGTAACAGAAAAATGAAAAAATTAAATACAATAAAATAACTTTGTTATCTCCACAATAAAACACTAAAGTTGACATATTTTGCGGCGGTACCTTAATATTACAAGATAAACAGAGAGCTGTTGCGCAGCTCACTTAGGTCCATCATATTGATTCATTTGTGATAAACATAACACATCTCGTTCTTTTTTCCAACTCGCTTTTATTCGAGCTTAAATTATAAAACGAAGTCGACTTAACCTTACAAAAGTTTCTGTATGACAACATGAAAATAATTAAAAATTTATTAGGTTTGAAATGGGAAATTATTTGGATTTATTTTACTTAATTGTATCCTGTATTTATATTATCGTTCTAGGTATTAAATTGTAAATACTGGTATGATTAATAGGATACTTTTTGCCACGCCTACTTTAACGCCCACTTTTTTTAATTATGTACCTTAATCGATATAGTCTTTAGTATTTTTATTCAAATTGTACACAATTTATAGTCCATCCAATGTAGAAATAAACGTTAAAGAATCAGAAAGAATCGTACTCCTAAATATTTAGGGTGACCCACACCAAGGGACAATTTATGCCTCACCTAAATAACGTAACGACTTCGATGAAATTTTAAACTAAGATAGATCTGCATATCGTAGCACACATATGGTTTACGTTTTTTTAATGTAAAAAATATTTCCTAGGAATAATTTATATGGAAAAACAACGTTTGCCGGGTCAGCTAGAATATCTATATTATTCGTTAGAATTTATCCTTATTTTGTGCACATTAATATTTTGTTTTTTTCTTTGTTCATGTTTTAAAGTTCTAGTTCAGATAAACTATATGATAGTAAATTTTTCGCAGTTTTCAGCAAGATTCAAAGTAAATCAAGATGATTTGCTGTCAAAATTTTATATGACGAAACGTGCTGGTTGAAACATGATTCCGGCACGAACGTTAAATCAGAGAGCGAACCTCGAATTTTTCAATATAGCATAAGTTCTATTTATATCACAAGATCTCTAATGTAAACAGTGTTGACAAAACCTAATAGGAAAAAATTCTACAATCTTTGAAAAAAAAAATAAAAAGAAAAACACGAACTTCATTCAAATGCCACAATCTTGAATATTTTCGTAAGATTTTTAAATTCTATACATACAACGAATATAATTCAATAGTTTAGTTATTTAGGTGGGAGGTAAACTCAACCATCTGATTTGAAGAATCACTCACTTGTCCATCTTAAATACACAAAGCTTTATTATTTCCCTGTGTTTGTTTATATTCAAATAAACTTTTAAATTAAATAAAAATCCCCTTGTAATTGTACGCTTAAAGTTATGGCGGCACTAAATGTTGTACGCAAAAAAAAACTGTTAAAAACACTTTTTTCCCCTTTTTATACCCTTCACACAAAAGTGAAAAAGGGTACATATAGGTTTGTCATCCGTGTGAAATTTCTACAATTTTCATTTCCGACCCCATAAAGTATATATTTTCTGAAAGCTTATGAATAGGGGGGTCGATTAAGCTCTTTGTCTGTCAGTCTGTCCATCTGACCGTCTTTATGTTAAAATCAACATTTTGAAGCCCCCCGACATCGCTTGGACCCAAGAAAGGTATTAAAAGATCAGAAATATTCGGGAGTAGATCAGTAGATCGGAAAATCAGAAACATCGGTACATAAACATTTGAGATATGAGCAAAAACCCACGGCCACCTCGTTTTTTTAACACAAAAACAACATACAACACATACAAACAGACGTGGTATACTGGTTAGGGTAAACGTGACATCGAACCCCAGCTGAGCCCAAAAAAACTTTTTTTTTTTAATTTTTTTTTGTTTTTTATTTTTAATATTATTTATATTTTTATTATTTTTTTTTTATTTTTTTTAAATTTTTTTGTTTTGTTTTTTTTAACATACATACGTAAATTTATAATTTTACAATGGGATGTTTTTATATATGTATGTTTTTTATATGTATGTATGTATTTCATATGGGATGAATGGTGATACAAACTACTGTTATTGCATGACTACACGTTGTGAAGGGTATATAAGATTCGGCACGGCCGAATATAGCACTCTTACTTGTTTATATTGATATCAGTTTAAACGGTAATTTTTGCACTCAGCCGCCACACCTGTCGTTTTTTTTTGCCAACGGCTCGGACATCTGCTCAAATAGTTGAACAAATTTTTATTCTCGAGTTTAATTTTTGTTAAATAATGTCCGAGCAAACACTAGTTTAAAAGGAATTTATTATTAATAAAAGTTATTGAAAAAAAGAAAATTCTATTGAAATTTTCAGACATACATTCCATTGTTTACAATAATAAAAAAATAACGTTTTCAACCTTTGTTTTATTTTCATAAATTCAAAACAGCTGGTTAAACGATTTGAAAGAGTTTGCCATTTCACACGCAAAAAAGTTCGAGTAAAGTCGGGTAAAACGAGAAACACAAATTACTCTCCTATGAATGTTCTCATTTATCCAATTTACAAAATTTTTTTTTTTTGTTAAATTAAGAGACGGCAAATTTCAGCGGTAACGTACGACGAACAAACCTATTTTTAGTAATGAATGAACAATTTCTGATGTTGACACTTTGAAATTGTTTTTTTAAACAAATTGTATAAAATTTATTAAAATTATTTTACCTTTAACGATATTTTAACACAGACAAATGTTGAATATGAACATGAATATGTATTAACAAAATATATCTTAGCTACTCTTAACTGCTGACTTCCGAAGACGCAGTTGACAGTTTTATCAAAATTTGTTAAAATATTCCTAAAATATTTTCATATTGTTTTACATTTATTTCCCTTAACATTTGTTGGTCTCCAATTAGCAATAACCTGAATTGAAATATTAATAATTCAGAATATTAAAGAACTTCCTCAACGTTTTAGTGTTGCACACATACTAACTACTACATAAGTACATACATATCTACGTCGAAATAGTAAATTACTACGTACATATGCTTGTATACTACGATACAACCTGTAGTTATTTTTATAATTTTTTTTGTTCTCATATTGTTAAAGTGTGCACAACTACTACCGCAAGCACAAATATTTTCAGTTTTAAAGCTGTAAAGGTATTCGTGTATTTCCATACATTTTAAGCGTACATATGTTTATGCGTACATGTGTATGTGTGTACAACTAAAAAAAAATGACAATTTGTAGGACCGACTTTTGTGGTTGATAATGGTTACACGAACATGACTTGTTAAAAAAAAAAAATTAAAGCACAATACGATATACATACATGTGTACATACATGTTTGTGCAAACATTTGTGTGTATGTATTGGTAGTATGTACATATATAGGGTACATAGTGTATAAATTATTTGATTTTTAAATAAAATATGAGTCAACTCATTCTTTTTTATAAAGGGTGTCTCATTGAGAAAGCATTTCTTAATTTAGTGTAATTTTTTGTGCAAGAGACAACTCTGAAATTAAACAGCTGCCACGTACATATGTTTATTTCGATTATTGAAAATATTGCGCTATACGACAAAGCAACGCGTTAAAATATTGAAAACTTATTACAAAAAGTTGGAAAGTTATGAGCTCAAAGAATTTTTAGTCGAGAAAGTGCAAGTCTCCACCATTCGAAGAATGGTCTAAAAATTTTAACAAACAAAAAGGGTTGGGGACTGTTAGACTCATGTGCGTCAACGTCACTTGAAAACATTGTTTCGGCTCGTTATTAACAACTTGAAATTTCACGAAGCACTAAGCAGTGAATTTGTGTCAAAAAAAAACCTGCATCCCTACAAAATTCAACTTATTCAGGAACTCAAACCAGCAGACCGTGGATAGCGCCGGCAGTTCGTTCAATGGGTATTGGAGCAAAGTGAAGTCAATGCAAATTTTTGAAAAAAGTCATCTACTTTGATAAAGCGCATTTGATCTTTATAAAGATACAGCCACATGCCTGTGAAAAAGTCATGGAAAATTTCCCAATAAGAATAATGGCCTGTCATCAGAGCTGTGGGGGCTATTCGATGGATATTTTATTCCATATTTTATCAGAACATGTCTTCTTTACAATGCAATAAAAACTTTATAACTATAAACAAAAAATAATTGTTTTTATTTAAAAATTAAAAAGCTCATTCTCACTAAGACACCCTTTAGAACACATGACACTAAAGATGTTATGTATGGCACAAGCAAATGTTATGTGTGGTAACTTACGGATCCTTTACGTCCGGGGAAACTAAAAAATACATCCGGACCATTACGATGAGGCATTTGTCTTAGAACATTTAACAACTTTGCCGAGTGACGTGGCCATTTGCCATTTACTGCTTTCATCGTGCCAAACAATAATTTTAGTTCTTTCACCGTTATGCTATAACTCGCCAGAACACCCAACATTTCGATAAGAAGATCTGAAAAGAAAAAAATATTTAAAGAAGTTAAAGATGTTTAAATTTCATATTGATTTTGAAATTACATACACTTAAATCTAATTTTTTTTTTGCTTTATAAAGCTACTACACCTCGAATATAAATTTCTTTTTCGCTTTTATACCTAAATGTGTGTGTGTGTGTGTGTGTGTATGTGTTTGTTTCTGTATCCTGTAGATTTCGCCCGTCATCCTTTTCTTTATTTAAGTTTTATCACGTTTAAATGCTTGTCGAATCGGAAGTTTGTATCAATTTTATTGGTTCTTTTCTTTTCTTATGTGAAAGTTATAACACATGGAAAAGCCAATTAACCTTAACGTTTGCAAACCAAAAATTCAGTTGATGTTTTCTCTACCAACAAACTTATCTATAATATTTTATCGCAGTGTAAGAAATGTTTATAAATATATTTTTCCCTCTCCGTTATCCTATCTCCATCTCTCTTTCTCTCTCTCTCTGTTTATACCTCCTTTGTTCTTATTTTTATTGCCATGCCACGGATAAAAATATTTAAACTTTTTTGGAATTTTTCTTTGTTTCTATCTGACATCTTTCAAAGTTGATTGTGTGCTCATTAGGCTTTATTAATTGTGCACGTGTTGACTGCATAATGAATTTACACACATGAGTTGAAAAATAGAAAAGGCATCATACAGTCGAGTAAATAATCTTCATGAAACATCTTGTGATTAAAGAAGCAGTTGGAATTACGTACCTGCAGCAGTTATACTTTTTTTATTTTTATATTTCGTAAATGAATGCGAGTTCAGAAAGAAAAACGTGGCTACAAGTCACTGCTGCTGGTAAATTTAACTTTTTTAAAGACCTACCCACAACAAAAATTACACAATTTTCAATATTTTGATGGTAAAATTAAAATGATTTTCTTAAAAACATTTCGAAGTTACATTTCCTTCTTAATAATTCTGTACGTCGCTCACCGTCAATAGTACACTAATTAATTAATATGAAAATATTTTATAAATTGTTAATGAACTATAATACGACCATATATGTGCTCGCATATCTATCGTCTTATTATCATTGTCATTCATGTCTGCACATGAAAGTGAAAGATATTTTTCAAGTATAATATTATATACGACATGGCTTTCATATGTATGTATGTATGTTTGTATGTTTGTATGTTTGTATATTAGCATTTATATGGAGAAGGCATTATCAACTCAAATGTAAATATGTTATGAAAACTAATTTTTAAAATTTTCCAAAAACAACAAAATCTAAATGACAATAATTATTAATTTAAAATCTGTATAATAATAAGACATAATTCTATATAGACTTTGTTTACACTTGGTTGCCTTTGACAATCCTTAATGTATGCTGGTGTTCAAAACAATATGCTGCTGATGTTGTTATCAGTCAATTTAATTACATCACATCTTATCACAGTACGATGTAGTAATTTTACAATAAATTTCTCAAAAACAAAAAATTTCCTCCCACTGCCATACAGGTGGCAGGTGGATGTGTGTAATTGTGTCTGTCCTTAATATACATAATCCTTGTCAACAACTTCTTCTATGGCTGAAGAAATAACAGGGAGTAAATAAAAGTATAAGGATGATATTGAAGACTTTTGTTATGCTGTCATAAACAAAAGACATATGCATGTACAATGTACATACATACATACATATGTGTCAAGCATCAATAAAGAAATTATATCAAATTACCATAATCTACTTTATATATTGTACGTACAACACGTACGTACATACCATAGTAAGTATGTGTGTGTGTCACCAATTACATGCATCCCCACAAATATATTACGAGCCCGCTAATTTATGCATGTAAATATTATTCATACACATTCATATACATACATATATGCATACCTACACACATACCATTTCTATTATTCACAATAAACGACCAAACTGGCAAGTACACGAGAAAAGCAAATGGATTTAAGCAAATTTTACAAAAACGAACAAAAAAGTAAGAGCGCTATATTCGGCTGTGCCGAATCTATATACCCTTCACACAGCTGATGCCATCGTGTACATGGATCTGTGGCCAAAATTTATTCAGGGAATTGATAATCCGAACTTTTATTGGCATAATTTTTGCAAAAATTTACTCATTGAAACAAGATTCTCTATAAATGGTACACACTTAATGACTTTGTATGAGTAGGAAACAGAGGGGATCGTGCTCACAAAAATGATTTTTAAAAGCAAAATTCTCGAAAGCCTATTTTTTAAACTGATACCACATAAGAGTCTCAAGTATTTGTGGGGGCTTCAAAAAGTTGATTTCAGCATACACACAGATGGACGGCCTTAGCGAAAGAAATTCTTCTATCTAAAAGGATTTAAAATAATAAGACTTTAAGGTATCGGAAGCGAATATTGCAGAAATTAAACAAGCGGAATGGCAAACTTATGAATGTCCTTTGCACATTTTTTTCTTATTGCATGTGAAAAGACAGAAAATTATTAGGATTATTTGGTTCATAACAACATTAGCATAGTCAAAGGCGTTAAAGGAACGGATGAAATAATTTTATTTTTTTCTTGTTTCTGTTTTATTAGATAAAATTTAAAATTAATTACATTTACCAAAATTTATCAAAATGAAAATCATTATATAAATATTGTTATATTGTTTATAAGACGATACTTTTTTAAGAGTGTACTTTATCGGTAAAATATTTTCTCAATTCTTTACTAGATCTTTAGAAATTCAAAAACTTTGATTGCATTTTAAGTCGGCTTACATTTTCCATAAATATTTCTTATTTATGAAAGCAAAGCAAAATAAAATCAGCTGCAATTAAGAAGTTTTCTGTAGTCTGCGTAGCTGTTGCCTAAATATCTTTCTTTCTGTAAACACATAACGACCAATATAAATGCCCGGAATATAACAAAATGTAAAACAAAATCTTAAGTTTGTTGAGTACCAACAATTATAATAATTTGTTAGTATAATTAATTAATTATAATAAAATGTTAGTATTTTAAATGAATTTATTTTAGTATAAACATTTTTTTACCGCTAGAAAATGTTTTACGTGTAAAAGATTGATTAAGGAAACACTTTGTCTCTAAACAAAATTTTATTTCATATTTGTCCTCTAGTTATTTTTAAAAACGGCACATGCATTACAACAAGCGAATTTCTTAATGTGAAAAAGGTGCGAACAATTTTAAAAACTATATCACGTTATGGTGCTCAGACATTGTATAGCACACCATAAGAATTCAACATATACGAAGACCCACGCCTCAAATAACACTTGGCATCTCTTTAAAAATAAAACTGAGCAATTTGTTGCAATTTTGACATACATATTCAGTTTTCAAGAACTTGAAACTGTAACCTACTCTGAGTTTCATATTTTTAATCCAGATGAAGATTTTTTAATTCAAATAATCTTTAATGCATTAAACTGATTAAGGTTTGTAATCATTTTAAATCTTAATTTGATAAATCTGTTTAAGTGGAGAATTCTGCTCTTCAAAAGTGTTTAATTGGAACTTATTAGCGAAACTCTACGAACCAAAGTACCGCACGGGTTTTCTATAGGGTGAAGATCTGATGAGCATGCAAGCCAGGCAGGAAGTTAAAACCACATTTTAATTTAATGATGGTTTTGAATTCTTGCACAGTTCTAATTGTGGTGGTCTCATTAAAATGCCACAAAACTGCTTGAAATACTGCCGAATAATCAATGCTATTCATTATTGATGATGTCAACTGCTTTTCTTTCATTATCTATGAATACTCACTATTTTTGAAATTTGGCTCCACGAAAAGCCCCCCAATGAAATAACGCCCAAACGAGAAATGAAATATTCTCCAAATTTTTTTCATACATTTTTGGGTGTTATTTCATATGAAATAACTCCCAACTTTTTTGGGCCGTTTTTCATTTTTTTGGAAATTATTTCATTTCTCATTAGGGCTTTTCAAATTATGAAATAATCTCCAACGAAATAAACAACAAATTTTTAAAATTCGGTGCTTGTTTCATAGCGTGTATAATTTGGGTGATATTTCATTTTGTATTCGGTGGTTATTCATTTTTAAAGCTTTTGGTTTTGGGGGTGTTTGTAAATAAATTATATAAAAATAGGCCTTTTACAAGAAAACTTTTAGCCTGTGAATATATTACAATATTTTTTCAAATACATAAATGATAACGTTCGGGATTTGGATGGTGCGACCTTCGTGACAGTCTACGGACGGCAATAATTATTGTTTTCCCTAAATCAAAACTAATCGGTTGTTGGTTCCACTTTTGCCAAGCAGTGAGGAGGTCCATAATAATAAAGTGTAACCAACTGGCAGCATTTGTACATACAACGTATATTTTCTCCATCTTGATTTCATGAGCAACCATTTTGTTTTAACTTATCATTTCTTACGTATAATGTATTAAGTTTATTATTTATGTATGTACATGAAAATAATTTTTTGGTAGTTGGGTTTCAAAAATAAATATTTTGGAATTATTAAACAATTCTTTGTCCATACTTCCTTACATCTCCATTACAGAAAATTACTGCCTTATTTACAATATTGTAACTATAATAACGTCTCCCATGAGTTGGATTTTCAAGCCATTCGTAAAGGTTTAGGATAGCTCGTTGGTGGCTGATCTGAAATTGCTTCCATCGTATAAGGGAAAATAACTGAAGTGGACTTAGTCCATTTACAAAACCAAAAGTAGTCACTATTAAACAAGCTTTGTATGTTCTTTCACCAAAAAAAAATTGATTATGAATGCTGGCACACCTTCGAAGAAGACGCTTGCGGTCCTCCACACGATTTATATCAATAAATTTGCGATTTTGCTGTTGGTCCATATTGACTTCATGAAATCCTTAATGAATCTGACTCTTTTTTGAATTTTGGGCATAATTTCATTTCTGTTGCTGATGGGGTTTATTTCATTGGGGGTTATTTCATTTTCATCATTAGGCGTTATTTCATATGAAATAACTCCCAAATATTGGGGGTTGTTTCGTTTTCGCTTCGGGGTTTATTTCATTTATTTTTCGATGTTATTTCATTCACTGTTTTTGGGTGTTATTTCCAATTTTTTGGGGTTTGCTTCATTGGGGATTGTTTCCTGGGCGTTATTTCATTGGGGGGCTTTCGTGGGGCCTGAAATTTTGCTAGACATTTTAATTAGAGCACTACTTTCTGAATGCAATAATTTTTATTTAAAAACTTCTCATTAGGTATACAAATAAAAAAACTGCTTGCATCGCAAATCGAGAAAAAAATTCCTTCAAAAAATGTATCCGTGAAAGTTTTTATTAAAACACTTTTTTTTCCAGATTTTCAGGGATACATATAAATAAAGTCTACGGATCGACGGATTATGCCATTTCGTAAGATATCGATATAAAGCAAAAACGAATATAAGAGTAAAATTAAAAGTGACTACAGTTTTTCTATATTTGGTCCGTAGATCAATAAGTATGTACTAATATGTAATTTTTACCAACTCGCCTCAACAATGCCTATAAGGCGCTGAGGCAACAAAAATGTACTGGATTTTTGGAAAATAAATAATAACTAAAATTAAAAAAAAAATTATCTGTTAGATCAGACATGAGCTAAGTGTTACCATTCACGAAATAAGCACTAGTTGAAAAAACCCCTTTATATGAAAAACAATATTTAAATATCAAGTTACTTAAGCTCATGATACATTTTTGGGCATACTTAAGCCAGCAAAATATAAGCTGTACCCTCGAAAATTGTTGCAGAGCCAAACTGAGAAATCGACTTAAACCTGACTGATATGTAAGCACCGAATTTCAGACATTCGATATAAGTATCAAATGAAGAGACTTGAATATAAAAATGAAATACAAATTTTAAAACTCATGATGGCCGCTTCCCCAAAATGACGCACAAAAAATTTTTATACGGTTCACCACTGGAAATATTGGTATCAAATGAGAGGGCTTGACTAGTAGTAGATTAAAGTAAACTATCAAAATTTTTAATCCAAGATGGCGTCAGAACAAACTGGCGGATGATTTTGTCAATCAATATAAGTATCAAATAAAAGGGCGTGACTGGTAGCATATAGTCTATATATATAAAAGTGAAACTCTGTGTGTGTGTGTGTGTGTGTGTGTGTGTTAGCTATAGACTCTGAAACTGTAAAACCGATCGGGCTTAAACTTTGGTAAGTTGTTGTACACATACCGGGGAGTGTTTATGGATGAAAAAAAGTGGGCGGGGCCACGCCCATAAAAATTACTTATCAGTTTGAGCTACTTGCACTTGACCGATTTTTCTGAAACTTTGCACACATATCAAGCTCTGATGACTAAATAATTTCGTGATAAAAAAAGTGGGCGGGGCCACGCCCATAAAAAAATTTTAATTTTGAGGTACTTGCAATAACCGGATTTTACTGAAACTTTGCACACATATTGGGCTGTCATGACTTTATAATTTCGTGATTAGAAAAGTGGGCAGGGCCACGCCCATAAAAAAAAAGTTATAAGTTTGAGGTACTTGCACTGGACCGAATTTTCTGAAACTTTGCAAACATACTGAGCTGTCATGACTTTACACTTTCGTCATTAGAAAAGTGGGCAGTGTCACACCCATTAAAAAAAAGGTATCATTTTGAGGTACTTTCACTGGACCGATTTTTTTGAAACTTTGCACACATATTGAGTTGTCATGACTATACAGTTTCGTATTTACAAAAGTGGGCAGTGCCACGCCCATTAAAAAAATGTATCATTTTGAGGTACTTACACTGGACCGATTTTTCTGAAACTTTGCACACTTATTGAGCTGTCATGACTATACAGTTTCTTAATTAGAAAAGTGGGCAGTGCCACCCTCATAAAGAAAAAGTTATAGTTTTTAGCCTTGCACTTGATATTCGATTAAAATTTAGAATGCGATTAAAATTCATGAAGGGGCGTAGCAACGCGCGCCGGGATTGGCTAGTTAACTATAAAAATAACTCACAATAAAGTTAAATGGCTTTAACATTAAACTTAAAATCTGCATTATGCTACGATGTGGTAATTATATTATTGTACACGAATGTAAATGGTATTATCAGATTTGGTGCGGCCGTATAAATCACTTTTACTTATTATTTTAAATAATCAAAACAACATAAATATAATACCATTAAGGAAATCTCGAATTAATTTCCGATTCTGGCCTCTGTGTTCAGTTTGATATTGCACTTAGCCTAAGCCATTTATCACTCAACACATGAATGTGAAAACAATTTTTTTTAAGCAACATTGTTGACTGCGTAATTAGTTTAGGTCTCAAAAAAGTGTTTAGTAGTTTGCTACAGATTTAATGAAAATTAAAATAAAACAAAGATCTACTTGTTAAATTCATATTTTTCGATATAAAAAGTATTAAAAAAATAGTACGTTATTTTACATCCATGCGATACACATACATACGTAAAATTTAAAGGTTAAAGAAGAATAATATTGTACAAGAAAACACACGAAAATGTTGACATATTACAACATGATGTTAATTAAACGTGAATATTGTTCAAGGAGCTAAAGCTTAAATTTAATTTTTGAGTCTTAAAATTAATAAATATTTGTTTGTTTGATTTAAAAAGAACCATTTTGATAATTAGAACACAGTATGTGAGGCTGTTGAAAAGAGGGTGTTTTTTGTAAACGAAGACGTTAAACGCCACCTGCTTAATTGTCTTTTGTTGGCTGGAATGATATGTTTACACATTTGTGTGTATTAAGTAAAGCTATAGTGTCTGAGAATGTTTCTGTGTTAAATTGTATTCCTTGGCATAAAAGTGAGTCTACGTACATACATGTGCACTTTGCTAATAGAGTTTAGAAATTCATCACGAAACTTGACATATTTCTCAGTGTATGTATTCGACGTTTGACAACGTGTTTGCCATTGGATACTAATGTGTTTCCCTATTTGAGAAACTTTTGTATAGTGATTAGAGTATCCCACTTTAACGAATATCTAGCATAGAATGTGGGTTTCTTTATTCTTGTAAAGCATAGAGTCCAGTGAATTGTAACTAGTTTTTTGTATGCTGTTGCAATACATGAGATATTGTACAAATTATAATGCAGAGTGGACCAAAGTCACCACCCACGGGGTTTTAAAATGGAAACTTCGTTTGGTTATGTATATTATTTTTAGATTGTCCAAAACACTTAGAGGCTAAATAATGGAACGCTTCACAACTGAACAAAGAACCAGAATAAGAGAAACTTTTATTTAAATAAGCGATCAATTATTTTAACGCAAAGATTATATCGTCGACACTTGAACAGAAATTGAAACAAACAATGATTGAAACAATGATTCATCCCCACCGCCAACAAGGTCACGTTAAATTCGCACAGCAGAAAATATTGAACGTGTAGAACAAAGTGTGAACGAAACACAAGAAATATCTCCCACCAACTCGTTCTACTCTGCTAGGAATATCTCCTACAATTGAAGCAAGAATTCAAATGCGCAGAATAATTGCAATTTTTCAGTTATATTACAACAGTTTAGCAATAAAAATAAACTTTGGATATTCAACTTTGAAAATTTGATTGTAAGTGATGAAGTTTAATTTTATTTGAATGGCTTCGTTAATGAGCATAACAGAAAGTTGCATGATTCCTATAATCCAAAAGTCATCCAAGAACGCTGCAACCCCACAAATTAATGGTATATGATACATCCTGCTCTTTAAAATGTGGTTTCAGCAGGCTAAAGCCACTGCTCACACTGAACGAGACACAAAAACACTTTAAAGTAAAATTGTATGAGCAAATAATTTCCAGAAATTCGGAAATTAATTGTCTAGCGCATTCGCCAGATTTTCAGCTCCCAACTGATTTCTTTGGGACAAGTATATGTGAACAAGCTCGAGGCAATCCTTAAACTCACCCTTAAACTCAAGGCCAACATTGTTACGGAAATTCGAGCGCTACAGCCATAAATGATGTTATTTAAAACGCCCTTAATAAAAATGCTTTAAAAATACTTACGATTTTTTAAACCACATAAGATTTAACCCACTGTGTATGTATGTAGTTACTTTTAAGAATAAAACTGTTTAAAAAGTATTTGCAATGTCTACTACCAGCAGGTCAGTATGCTGTATTTTAGTGATGTTAGTAACGACCCCTCATTACTATGTAATTTATAAAATGACTATTCCACAATTTCAAAATGATTCTCCTGAGTGAGTGCGGGTAAACACATATCGTTTCGGTTATATTTTTTGGCCAAAGAGATTTCTACCGGACACTCTAATGTACACACATAAAGTTTTCTGTAGTTAGTTAATTATCTCCTTTTTGTTTTATTATTTTATGTTTTTGTCATCAAAATGTTAGCACGTAACTGCGTCTGTATTTGTGTCTATATATATGTATGAGCAAATGTATCATTAAGTTCACGACCCTTTAGGTTCATTTAGCACTCACTTGAAAATACAACACACTTCGCTTCAAGTACATAGAAGACGGTTAATGTTTCAAGTTGTTGCGTGGATTTGTCAATTGAGAGTATATTGTAAATAAATTGACTTTGAGTGTCATGGTCCTTTTGCTTATATTTTTCCTATACTTCATATTTGTTATTTGTGTTTTTTGTGTTCTTGTGTCACGTTTAGGTGACGTGCTCCAAAGAAGGGTTTCTTAACTCTATAAGAAGAGTATATTCATCTTTATAAACTATAAACATACATTTTCAATGAAGTGTAAATACACTCTTTATAGCAGTTTAATGTATTATAACTTTGACTTGACATTGCTTTATACTTGCACATAATAAATTGACAACAATTGTTCTTGCTTTATCAAAAATATCGAATATTTTTCATAATTGATGCTGACACTGGCAACAAAAGGTTAATAAGCACTAAAGCAAACAATTTGTTACAATTAAATTGAAGAAAAACACAAGCGTGCTAAAGTCGATACTACATTTGTTAGCACCTACATACAGACATAATAAAAACAAATATTGACTATAGAAATGTAAAGAATGACACTAATTTATGTGCGAGTTCTTGTAAAAGCAACATAAAATTCACAACAATTATTATTAATATGAAGAGCAATGAAATATTTAATATTCTTGTAGATATAATTATAATCTTGGGTGTAATTTCAATCAAATGGAGTGGAGCTAGAAAAAAAAAAACGAAACCTACATGTTTTTGCAGAGGCAATCATTTAAATGTAAATTTTTCATTTGGTTATCATCAATTAGAAAAGCTTAACTCGGTGTTAGATCTTGGAGTTTAGTTTAAGCTAAATTCCATTCAACACATTCCATTAACGGTTAACAAAGCACGTAGTATCCAAGGTTTTATTAAAAGGTGGGCTAAAGAAATCTCTGATCTATACATAACAAAACAACTTTTTACTTCCCTCGTAAGGCCTGTTTTGGAATATGCATCTGTTGTATGGGATGCAACTTATACAGTACATGAAAATTTTATTGAATCTGTGCAGAAACAGTTCTTGCTATTTTGCCTTCGAGGTCTGCATTGGAATACAACAGATCCTCCATCATACAATAGCCGTAATGCATTAATTAAGCGGCCTACTCTTAAGAGCCGACAAACTATGTTGAATGTGTCGTTTTTAATCAATATAATTAATGGTGATTTTAATTATAATTTTCAGCTGTCCAACCTTTCAATAAACGTTCCGCACCGCCCAACTCTTTATCCTGATTTCCCGTCTATCAGATACTTCACATAAAATTATGCAAATGTTGATCCATTTAGAAAGAAGTGTAATTAATGAATTGAATAAACTATAAAGACTTACTGATTTTTCTTCGAAGGCGAACATTATTAAATGTAAAATTGTTCTGTTTCTTAATAATCAATAATTTTGTTTTTAAATTGTCTGTAGGGATAATAATCCATAGGTTAGGTTAGGTTGAAAAAGAGGGGTATAAAAGCCCGAACCCGTGACAGGTATGCACTTATGCCCAGTTGGCATGCTGTGTGCATAGACATGTTTTAAATTAAAAATAAAAAACATAAAGATCAATGAAATCTTTAATATTTTTGTAAAAATTTTTAAGATTTTTTTTTTATTTTTTCTACAATTTGATGTCTTCAATGCACTCTTCAAAGTATTAAATAAATAGTAAATTTAAATTCAACTCTTACCTGCCACAACCGTTTCCGAACGTTGTAGACGTACGAGCACATGCTCGATGAGACCAACGTCTGTGCAGGCCTGTAAATTGCGAACACTCTTTCGTAAAATTGCAATGAAAACACTCCATATTTCCGCCTGTAAATTAAATAAAAATAATAATAGAATTTGTTATTTAAAAAATTGAAATATTGATAAATTATTTTCGATAAATATATTATTAAAACATCAACCACAACAAACATTTTTGAAAATATTATTTAATCAAGAAGGATTAACGTGCCAAAGCCTGAAACTCTTCTGTGCATGTGGGTTATTAGATTTTGGAATTTTTTTTCGTTAACTATTACTTTGCTTAAAATTCAGTGCTAAGTACTCTCCGAGCCAAACCAGAACACCAGCAATATAGAAAAAGTATTCCTTAAAACCAACAGTTATAATCCATATAATTCAGTATTATTATTAAATTTAGTGTTTGTTAATATAAGCGTTGCAAGTCTTTTATGGCACATTAAAAAACAGCAGATTATCCGTGAACATTGCCATTAAAATTCTGAAAGATGTCATGAGGCTATTGATTCTCTGCGTACACAAGAACTCAGACATTTGAAAAGTCAATAACCAGGACTATGGTCGCTTTTTGCTAAGTGGGTTGCGCTGCGTCTGAAGAATGATTAGAGTCATTTGAGAAGTAGACGAAAAGTCATCTAAAAATAAGTACCCGTATAAATTTATCGGATGTGACGCCACTTGACATTGGCTTTACCAATAGCCAATGCATCAACAAAAAGTTTCTATTACGGAAGACAGTAAAAGCACACCTTATCGTTCCCCTTTTTTAAATTTACTCTTTTAAACGTAGTCATGGCGACCTTATTTTAATTAGAAAAAAAAAAACAAGTAAGAGCGCTATATTCGGCCATGCCGAATCTTATATACCCTTCACAACGTGTAGTCATGCAATAACAGTAGTTTGTATCACCATTCATCCCATATAAAAAACATACATATATAAAACATCCCATTTTAAAATTATAAATTTACGTATGTATGTATGTTTAAAAAAAAATAAAAAAATTAAAAAAAAAAATTAAAAAAAAAAATTAAAAAAAAAATTATTAAAAAAAAAAAAATTTTTAAATAATTAAAATATACATATATAATAAATATAAAACAAAAAATAAATAAAAAAAAAATTTTAAAAAAAATTAATAAAAATATAAATAATATATTAAATAAAAAATAAAAAAAAAATTTTTTTTAGCTCAGCTGGGATTCGATGCCACGTTTTCTCTAACCAGTATACACGTTTGTATGTATGTATGTATGTTGTTGTTGTAATGTTGTTTTTGTGAATAAAAAATCGAGGTGGTCGTGGGTTTTTGCTCATATCTCAGTTGTTTAAGTACCGATGTTTCTGATTTTCAATACTGTTCTACTCCCGAATATTTCTGATATTTTAACACCTCACCCGGGTCCAAGCGATATCGGGGGGCTTCAAAAATTTGGTTTCAACATACACACGGACAGACTGACAGAGCTTAATCGACTCCCCTATTCATAAGCTTTCAGAAAATATATACTTTATGGGGTCGGAAATGAAAATTGTAGAAATTTCACACGGAATGACAAACCTATATATACCCTTTTTCACTGTGTGAAGGGTATAAAAAGATGTTTAAAGTGTTCTCGTTTGCAAAAGTGAGTTTGTTATTAATCTTACTACGTCAGTTTGGAGTTGTCGTTAGTGACTCAGAGGAACTCGTTTGCCACATCCAGTTTTTAGAAGAAGCACTCAGTTCAGGTCAGTAGTGATATTACGCAAAGTATAAAATTATTTTTACAAAGAGAAATGCGCAATTCTAATATTTTTGATGCATGCATTGCATTTATTGTTTGCATTTATCTGGAACTAGTGCCACACAATGCACGGTGTACCTACCGATAAAAACAGACAATCAAATTTATCACCAATCGAATAGTAAATTTCTTGAAATCGAACATTTCATTTGTGGTTATAAAAATTCTATTGTAAGAATCATAGTTTCTAAATGCTGACTAAACATTGATATTCCAAAAAAAAAAAAAAAAATTCTTTGAATACAAATCAAAAAAATTCTACAATCGCACCCATATGGCTAGCAACAATTTGGGTACTCACAACCGATACTGCTTTTACTCTGCATGAAAAACAATACGGAAGATGTACGTATGTCGATGCTTGTTCATACATGAGGGCAAGTACTTAAAGGAATTTCTGCTGTGTTGTTTCAAAATAGCACATTCAGTGGTTATTATTGAAACAATTTATGACCTGAGTTAAGTTCAATGCATTTTTATTTTTTACGAGACACATTATGAAAGCATTAAATTAATTGATGTTCTGCGTTAAATTTAAAAATGATTGCATTTACATTAAATTCATGTCTATAATAATTTGTCTGCAATAAATACTAAAAAAAAAAAAACAACTACTATTTAATTGAAAAGCAAAATTAAGCGAATAGCTTTCATTTTATTAAACTGCAAAAAGTTTAAGTCATCCTGAACAAATATTACCCCAACTAGGGGGACGCAAATACATATGTTTTCAACAAATTTAATGAAATTAAAATGAAAAGTAATCAAATTCAATTTTTAAAATTAAAGTGAAGACCTCCTGTAGCGAATTTTTTGATACACCATGTTATCATTTATAAATCAAACACCCATTGTGATTTTGATTAGTTATGTGCTGTGTTAAGAATCCACACGAAAGCTTTCAGTGAACATGTGCTTTGTGATTGTAACAAAAACAAAATACAGGAAAAACTCATACTCAAAACGATCGCTAAGATTGCAAAAACAACACATTAGTTTCAATATGTATCCTTCTAAAAAACACATTTATCTGTCATTGTTATTATTTACTTTATTTTTGTTTTTGGAAAATCTGTAAGGAGCGTTAAAGTCAACATCGAGTTTAAACGATTTTGTGCCTGTAGGTATCGACAACGAAATGACGACTGGATGAGACACAACAACCATTTACATACTTAACAAGCGCTATTGTTTACAACTTAAGCACAACGTTAAATTATAATTGATAGTTGATACAATCAGTCCATATAATTTATGTCAACTTTTCGAAAATTCCTCTCACAAAATTTTTTTGATTTATCATCTTTGATTTAAAAAAAAAAACCAAAATGCTTGTCCCGAGGTCTGAGCGTAGAACATTCACATTCGATCAATACTTAGGTATAAGACCATTTGAATTTCTTTCAATAAGTGAGTGTGCGGTTTTTATGTAGATGTAAATGAGAGTACACATACGTGCATACACGTACATCATTCCTACACACTTTATCTTTCTACTCACATTCAGGGATAATAACCGATGTATGCATAAGTATATAAACAAGTAACACTATAATGATATTTGTTTATGCGATACTGTGCTCATGTGCTCGTACACAAATACACCCGCATATGTACATATTTACATGTGTGTGGAGATTTTACATTGTAGATACAAGTATACAGACAGACATATATTTACATTTATGTATACGAATATAAACAACTATGTAATGTTGGGTTGACATGTGTCTAGAATTGCTTAGTCGTTGTGGCAGTTCATACATACAATACATACTCTACTGCCACTACATAATACCTAACTGCAAAAGGGTATTGGTCTCTAACTCATTTCTCGAAGATTAAAAACAAAAAAAAACAAAAAATCAGGAAAACATTTTATGAGAAATTTATTCATACATATTGAATTTCATTTTAACCATCTTAGTTTTCATTTTATGGATACGGATTATTTGCACATGTTGTTGATATGTGTTGGCTGCTATTTTTTTTTTTTTATTTAAATTAGAAAAGTGCACAATTCAGTCGAACTGTGCTAAGAAGATACTTATTTAGGAGTTAAAATAAATTGTTCTTTAAGAATATAGTGTCACATTATTTAAAGTTTTATTAAATATTTTACTGAAAATGTATTCAGTCTGTCCCAGGACGTTATTAATTTATATACTTATTTGAAATAAATATGAAAAACTTCTACCACAAAACCCAACATATTTATTTAAATTGTTCTTAATACAATTTAAAATTTCCACAGGATCTTCCGTTGTGTCGTCGCCTTAGTTTTGCCATATAAATTACCAATCAACATTTATTATGGTTTGCAATAGGCAACCGCACAAACATAATGTTTTCCTTGTAAATTAAGCAGTTGACCCTTTTCTTTTTTTGCTTTTTCTTGCTAACACACTGAAAAAAGGTTAAAACTAAATTATGAAACCCAATAAATGTAACATAAATATTTTCTCTTTTACGTTTTATTTATGCGACCACTTTATTATACGTGCTATTAAATTTATTGGTACTTTTCGCTTTAGCAGAAGACGCAATTTCTCAACTAAATCATAAATTGTATTCCCAACACAATCAATTGTTTATCACAACAACAAAAAGGCAGACATTGGCTTCTGTGAATGCGATTGCAGGTAGTGATGTGTCCAACGTTAATGGCTTGAAGAATTTACTGATTTTCAATTTAGCAATGCTCAAGTAAAGATTTTATTTATGTACATCTGCATATCACTTTATATGTTAATTTCTTCTTTTGTTGAGTGAAAATGTCACTTGTTTGGCAGTTCTATTTTGATGCTGGCCAATTGTGGTTTTGTTGAATTGTGGGGACAAAATTAAAAAAAATTAGCATCTAAATTGAAAACTTGTATATTTGAATTGAATTAGTACAAAAGAAATGTGAAAGAAAATATAGAAAAGAATTTTATTTGAATTTTAATTTGCAAATTACGCTTGGTTTCATACCGCACACTATTTTACAGAGAATATAAGTCCGAATACAACAGATTTGCATACAAGACCAAAGCTTTGACTTTAGATTTATTTGAAAAATCAAAATATTTCCAATATCGTTTTTGTAAAGGCTAATTATCAATTGCCACAATAAAGTCAATTACAGTATCAAACTTTACAATATCGTTAATAACATTACTGATCTAAATGCCGTTAAAAATGTTACGTCATGTCAGAGTTAAAAATGTCGTAAACGATAACTTTTATTGAAAAAAATTTGATATATACAAATGAAAGCTGAAGTAGACGGAGTTCAGAGGATTGCTTGCTTAGGTGTATATGTTGCGATGTGTACCAAACCAACACATGCAATTAATGCAAGATCAGAAATATGAACTCAAAGCGATAATCTAATAAAATTTTCGTGTCGCGGTGTTTGTGATTAAACTCCTTCGAAATGGCCAGACCAATTTTCGTGAAATTTTGTGTGCATATCAGATGGGTCTGAGAATTGGTCATCATCTATTTTTTATACCCTTCAATGTCACGCCATTTTTTACCCACCATCAGGTAGGCCAGACTGCTGGACCGATCTTCTTGAAATTTTTACATAATATAACTGAGACTCTGGTATGATTAATAGGATACTTTTTTACCACGCCTACTTTGACGCCCACTTTAATAAATAGTTGATATAGTTTTTAGTATTTTTCTTTAAATTGGAGCCACACTCCTAAATGTTAAGACTCACTCCAAGGGACAATTAATGCCTCACGTAAACAACGTAAAGACTTTGATGAAATTTAAAACTAAGATAGATCTGCGTACCGTAGAATACATATGGTTTACGTTTATTTTAATGTACTCAGAGTTAGTTAATTATTTCTATTAAACTAAAAAAATATTTCTCAGAAATATTTATATGGCAAAACAATGTTTGACGGGTCAGCTAGTATATTATTTAATTTTAGGTAGAATTTGGGGCATAGGAGAAGGCTGGATATTGTACATTAAGAGTTGAGAGGGTATGAGTAAACTGAAAGTGGTTGTAAAGTTCATGACTGATGGATATTGATACCGCAATCTTTACTAATGGATCTGCCATACGTAAAGGAACATGCACCTTGAGCCTGAGGCAGTAAATATCAGTTTATTAAGAAAAATTATTGGTTTGCGGCACGCGTTGGATCAGTCGAGTGAAAGACAAGAGAACTATTATTGCACTTGATAACCAGTCGGTCAAAAAACGAGTGAGGCAAGTGGATGTGAATTCCTCTTGAGTTTATTATAAAACTCAATTGGTGTGCATCTATAAATGAGATGATGCCAATGCGTGTGAAGGGGGGCACTTGGGAATAGCTGAGAAAGAGACGGCAGACGAATTTGTAATAAATGGAATTTGCGGTACAGTCTGTAGACCCCAAATACTATCGGGTGCTGAGTTGGTGCGGGAGAAGCTAAACTCTTTAATCCTGCAAAAGTAGTTGAAAAGAGCCACTAGTAGACAGGCTCATATGGTATTCAAAAAGCCTCGTCTCAGGGAGCACGATAAGCTGAATAACTGCGATACGGGACATGGTAATTTTAATATGATCTAAAAAACAAGTAGATCGACATGTCTCTGGATTAACGATCACAGGCAGGAATGTATTACTTGCGTTGGAGAAACTCCGTCTGAAGGAGCTACTGGTGATTGAAATCACTATACGTTAAAGATTTACGGCAATCACCATTCGGCAATGTTAATTCATTTTATAGTCTAGAGCACACGTCGGTTGTGGCGCGAGACTCAGCGAAGGAAGAGATGCCGATCGGTAGTCTCAAAAAGGAACCCGAAATAGTAGTGGTCTGTTTTATTTCTTTCAGGCACATTTAGTCAGAACAATAAAAAGTTTACACTGTACTTGTTACAGATAAAGTGTCTTATAAGATAATGACTAGTCTGCCTATCTAGAGTTTGCGGGTGCGACTCTGGTGTGTTACACTAAACAGGTAAATAGCAATTGTTGCTCTGTTGTTGTAATAAGAAGAGAGAAAAAACAAAGCCCTGGAAGAACTATTGCCTCCAAAACGAATAAGTGCTGGAAAAATATAAGTTGGTGAAACAAAGTACAATATTTAAATGAAAAAATCCAAAAGTGAGAAAAAAGACATAAAACTAAAACATTTATCACATTTAACTAAACGAGCTGAAGAAAAACATGATTTAAAAATAGACAATTATGTCTGCTTGTTATTTGTAGACTTATTTTAAGTTTAAGTTCTATAAGGGAATACAGCATTATGTTTGTTTTGCAATTGCTACGTCAGCCGTTAAGACAGACGAAGTGGAAATAAGAAGTACCAGTTGAAAGTGGATGCTAGACGACAACATGAACTTTTTCCTCTATTAGTCAGTTTAATTACACAAACTATACGTGTAACATTTCTATAATGAGAACCTTTTCCTTTTTCCTTTCTAAGTTGAATTAAATGAGGAGTGTTAAAAAAAATAAATCACAAATTTTAACCATGAACAACGTGTGAATACGATTTTCGTTCATTATTTAAATTCAATTAAATGTAAGAAGAGTAAAACACGGAGCGGAGCGTAAATATAATAAATATTGTTGCGAACGTGCTTGCGATTACAGTTAGGCAAGTCTATCTTTTAACTGTAAATGCATACTTTATAATCATAAATTTGTATCCCATATTTTGTTTTAATCAAAGTTAGTTATTAAAAGTTTCGCACTTTACAACGTTTGCATATAAAGTTCTTTGTATAAAATTGATTTATCGATTTCTTCAGCTACATGAATTGACGATAAATAAAGAAGTTTATATTATTGCCTCCGCACGCCTTGTAATTGATGTGCAAGTTTAAACACTTTTCAACATCATCTTTATTCAAGTATTCTGTGATGTATTTTAAATTTTTTAATGCTGAGCAGGTTTTGATTATGCATACTTCAAAGATTTCGGCGATAAAAGCACGACTCAATTGAACCCTTTTTTATTTATTTATTTATTAAGTTTTTCTTTTGGTGAAAATAATCTAAAATAAATACTTTTGTGATTATTTTTGGCAGAATTTTGCCTATTTGTTGGTGTGTACACATCCATGTATTTATTGTATGTAAATATATGTGTGTATGTATGTATGTGGACACATGATTATGTTTTTTTTTTGCTTTTAACAATAAAACGAATTTATTATCCTTTTTCTTTATCAGGACACCTAGTATTTGTTTCATGTGTATATCGTCACCACAAATGCAATGAACCATATTTCATTTGTTGTTATTTGTATTCATTATAATTAGTAATTCGAAGATAAAATAAAACCTTAATAATGAAATAAAATCTAAATAAATACTTTTTTTAAATTAAACATATAAAAAAATTGAAAAATATTCTTTTCCTTCAGTTCATACCACATTTAAAAATTGGTGTTGCTTAGTTGTGCATTTTTGATGACGATATATAGACACAAGCTACCCTGCAAGAAGCATAGAGCCAAATGCCTCCAGACCACCACTTTTATCGACTATTTTGATGACTGTTAGGTTCTACTGTCAACAAAGAGTCTAAAATTTCTACACTTTTAAGTAATCAATAAAGAAAATTCAACAATTTTTAGTACAATTAGTCTAGATGATAAACTGTAGTTTACTTTAACGTTTAAAAATTATTTGCGTCTGTCTGGTGTCAACATTTTTATGAATAAACTAGCTCGTGTGGACGGTCTACATATGGTTGTTCTATATGGCAATGCCCCTTTTTTGTGGTGCGGTGAGTCGGCGCTAAGCAAACGCCGTTGAAAGAGCCAACTGACACATTTTTATTACTTCGTAAACCTTTGAGAAAAACAGAAGTCAAAATTTTTTGTATTGCGAAACAGTTTCAAATAATTGAAGTTTAACTTGTATTTTAAATAAAGTGTTAATTTTAAAAAAAGTATAGTATAGTAACCAATAGGCTTAAAACAACATTTTCCACTACTCTGGGAACCAACGCATCACCATATAACCCCAGTACCAGAGAGCTAAACAAAAATAATATTTTAATTAAATGAGAGAAAAGCTGACAAAAGTGAAGAAGATAAGCATTACTGAACTGAACCAGTGAATACCTGGTTCCAATGTCGCCATATGGTTCCATAAGAGCTACCTAGTCTGAAGTCACTCGTAGATTTTCAATGACAGCTCCATGTTAAATGTCAATAGAAAAGAACATTGCCTGGCGTATAATTGGTCAGTTGTACTGGTGACTGAGTCAATAGTGAATCAGTACTGTTTTACTATAGACATTTCCTGCAGGGTACAAAACGATAGATACAAAGACTACTTACTTAGGCATAAATTGTAATAATAATGGCGACCTCTCAAGGAACATATATTCGAAATCCAATATATTAAGCCTATCTGCCCATTGAAATTAAATTTACAAAGCACCATAAGCGCTACCGACCTCAGTAAATTTTTTTTTTTTGAATTTTGTGAGCTTACATGGGAATGATTTAAGGGCAAATAAATTATGTCTTTTGGACAGAATATTATATCAGAAGTCAAAAAGTAGGACAAAAAATTAATTTCAATACAGCTCTGTGTTTAACCAGGGGTCACTAATTGCAAAAAAAAAAAAAAGTCCTACGATGTGTGACATCTCATATAAAAATTACGCCTTCTACAAGTGCTTCTCTAAGCAGTTAAGAACTATGTATAGCAATTATTAAAAAAACGCCTGTTTCTATCGTTTCTAATCGTTTTGGTGCGTTAAAATTAAATACAGCCTGGATGAAAAATTGCAAAATGAGTCCGCAAATGTCTATTTAAAAAAAAAAAATCAATTTCTCAACAGTTTCCATTCTTTACATGTCGAGTGCTAACAGCGTAAATAACGTAAGTGACATAATTTTTAAAAATTTACTTTTTGATGCAGAAGTGTTCTTTACCCTCTAATATCTCGTCTGTTGTTGAAATACAATTTATTCAATGTTAACGTGAACGACACCCACATTTTTGAGTGACTTCAAAAATAACGGAGCTGCCATTCAAAGATATGCATAATTAACGAAATAAGCACTATTTTATTCTAGAAATCAAACCATAGATAGTTTTTCACTCACGATCATGCAGCTCATGGTCACGACATACTCACACGAAAAACTAAATTACCGAAATCAAATTTTCACTATCAAAGCTTATCCAAATATCTCATACAAACTAACTGCCAATAACACATCTCTAACATTTGTATTAAATGACTAAATTTTTGTTATCAAGGAATTCCAAGTGACGAGCGTTAGAAAGCTTGGTTGGACTTGTTGGTTTGACCGCACTTAAACTGAAAAATTCGACTTTTAATTTAAAATTTATTTTATGAATAACTTTTATTTTTAACTTTTCGCAAAAGGTGCCCCGGCGGACTAGTAAGTAGTGTTCTAGTCTGCCAGCCTGAGGGTTTCGGATTCGATTCCCGCCAGGGACTCTGCTGTGTCTTCGTTACTCAGCTCGGCTAATTAAACAAGAATATGATTTGCAATTAAATTGTAATAAAAATAAATAAATAAATAAGTTTACGCAAAAGAATGTAGAAGGTTTTAGAAAAAAAATGTGTCGAATGTGACTAGTAAAATGAAATTAGGAAAGAAAAACTGTGCCCTTTAAAATTATTCCGGCGTGTTGTGTTATGTTCGTAATCGCATTTAGTCTTACCTGCTAGAAATGTAGATGACAAACTTAACGTTACCAACAGGAAAAATTTCTATTAGAAGAATAAAGGTAAAACTCATCTATAAGTTGCATTAGATCATTGGCAGGCTTTATTCAAATTTTCACAAAATAATCCTAAGCAAATTGGAACAAAAGTTAAAAAACCTTTTTCTGTACATTTGGCTTTTTGTTGATTACGTTATTTAAGCGGTTAAGAATCGATTTATTTCTTTCACCTTTAAATGTATTTGCGAAATCGTTTCAAATAAAATTTAGTCCTTTTACTCATAATTACATACATATGTAAATACATTTATATTCATTGCAGCACACCACGAAGGTAAAAGGAATAAAAGTTCTCACACAGCCCATTAAAGCTCTCATGCTGCCTTATTTTTGATTTTTTTTTTTATATTGTTGTTCTATGGTTAAATGTTATTGACTTTAAAATTGTGTAGAGTATGTGTTCCATGGATTCTGTTGTATTTGTTTGTACTTAAGCAAGAATAAGGTTTAACACCTCTCTCGTGGGTGGCATAAAAATCCTGTTTCGAATTTTAATTTTTTTTTTATGTTTCTTATTGTGAAACTTATACATTCAACTTCATGTATTCAGGCAAAATACAGAAAATTTCTACAACAAAATTTTGAATAGGTATAAAAAAATGTTTTATAAAAACTTGTTCATAGTTGGTAGAAAAAAAAAGTAATTTAATCCATATACACATTTAAGAAGTGCAAACATACAAACACTCACAGGATGTATATAAATTTTATAATTTTTCTTGTGTAACATGCAGAATGATTTACTTTATGTGGGAGATTTCTTTAATTCGTTTCGAAAAGATATTTATTTTAAATTAAAAAAAGCTGTATAAAATATCAAACGTACCGCATTGGAAATTTACGTTTGCCATTACACAACACTAAAAAACAGTCGTGTTATTGCGTGAAGTTTTTTATTTATTTGTTTCGATGGTCGTACATGTATACATTTGCGACTCTTATTTCCAAACTGAAGTTCACTTTTACAGCAGGTCTAGTTCCTAGTTCGAACAAGAATAAATTTTTTCCAAAAGTGAATGTGCGTGTTTAAATCACAAATATTCTAGTACAACAAAATTGTTCACAAAAATTTATTTTGTTCGACATTCTGGTACGACGAATGTCCTTGTGGCAGCAATTCAATAGTGCTCTTGTGGCTGGAAATGCAGCATTAAATACTAAATGTTTTAGTGTTAGCGGCCATTTTAATTTTATATTTTCAGCAAAACAATTCACTGCCCCGTTCATTTAGATTTTTTCCTAAGGCAGCTCAGCAATATCTCTTATTTCGATTTAGTGAGATCTTACTTCGATTAAGTAAAGTGCCCTAAATATAATTGCAATTTCAGACTGATTTGATAAGCCCAATTGAGCTGAGTTTTAAGATTTATCATTATTATATTTAAGGCAGATCAAGGCAGTCTTGCATTCTGAAGTACTATTTTTTAGTTTCCCCAAAAAAAAAAAACCCTCGATAAACTTTTGCGGAGAATACAACTACAAGGTTCAGTATTTATTTCTAATGGCGTCCAGAGACCAGACCAGAGCAGTTAACAAACGATGCGGGGTTGTTTTTCAGTTCACTATAAATTAACAAACTTTAAATGCACTAATTTTCCTTAAAGCGAATAAATTCATTATAAATTAGAAACTCTGGAATGAACTTATTTCATCTAAAACAGAATTGCATTAAAATTTAAATAACTTCATTGGTAAACACTTGTTTTTTTTTTCATTAACTTAATAGCATGCTACATGGTTCCTGGCCTGCATTCGTGTATTTCTAATTCATAATGAATTAATACGTATTCATAGTTTGTCAAAAATTATTAAATTTAGTAATCACAAGTCAAGAAAGCATCACTATTTTATAGCTCTGCTAGAGGGTCTTCACGACTAAAATCAATATTATTTAAAATTTTTGCTCAAATCCTTTCCGATGAGGACATCACAAGAAACGTCAAATATGATTAATTATTTCGTCGTTCGAAACAGTTGTACATCAATGATGCTTAATTATAGGGTGTATTTTAGTCCTTCAAACCCAAATGTCAAATAACCTTTAACTTTAGTTTTAGCATTGCGAAATAGTATATGGAAAGTACTGTAAATCAATGCATATGAAAATGATACCTCTGCCATTTGGTTTATTTATAATTCCACGTTTTCATCATTTTTCAGTTCTACAAAAGCTACAGCCATAAACAAACGTTAAAGCAAACAAAGTGCGTGATTAAAATACACAAGGAAGAAATGTTATAATTTGCAACCATAGAATGACTTTCCACTTTAAATATTTATTTATTCATGTCTGTCTGATGGGCCAAAGTAAAAGTAAATAAAAACAAAAGTTAAATAATTTAAAATGACATGTTGTTGACACCATATTGTGCGGATACAAAAGATGAGAGTGCGGACAACACTCTTAAATCACGACGACTAATAAAGAAAATGTCACGTAAAGAAAGTTGGCAATAAAAAATAAATCCAGAACATAAATAATGTCACTGCAAATATGCTTAATTGTGGGACTATTTTTTTCTTCTACTTCTACTTCTTCTTTAGCTTATTGCAAATGTGGTGTTTTCTTGTTGTGGTGTTTAAAACAACTAAAAAAAGGAATTCTTTTCGATATAAAACATGCAAACTGGCTACTCACCTGCAAATTGGGTGGACAATGATCCAATAATTCTAACATGTGCTTTATATTTTGAGCATCCTGTATGACAAAATTTAATTCCATATCAAATTCACCACCAACGAGCTGAAATAAAAAAAATTAAAAAGAAAAATATTGAAAATTGTTCATAAAATTGTTATAAATAAAAAAAAACTTGTTTCCATTCTGCTAGTCGAAAAAATTAAAAAAAAATTAAATCATTTCTGAAATTTAATAAAAAGTGTCTTTAATTAGCTTTTGCAATTTTAAAAAAAGTATCAAATAAGAAAATTAATAAAAAAAAATCTTCGGAATTGTTGAGGCAAGTCAATGAATGCATTTGAGATTATCAGAATGTTAATCTTCAGTCTCAACGGAACAGACTTCCATTGCTTGTGCACATTCGTGACATCAGGGCGTATGAGTGTTGTTTTACACGAAATCAATATTACGTATACTACCCACTCAACAAATATTTTTTAATTTATTTACTTGTGTATTTGTTACTTTTGCTTTAAATAACAATTCCTGGATACTTTTATTACATTTTTCAAATATAAATTAAGTTCAATACAAGAAATTCATGTTTTCTAAGTGTTTTTTTTTGTTTTGATTTTTAACTTCTCTCGGCATAAAATAATTTTGTGTTAAATTTGTACAAATATAATGTTTATGGCACACACACACACACCAATAAACATATTTGCATGTACATATACACAGGCAAGGAGAAATCAAAGGAAAAAATTTTATCTCGACATAAGTATAAATGAATGGGTGAATCAGTGCTTCATAGAAACGAAGGTTGTCCTCGCTAACATTTTTATACAAGAAATGGAAAACTAAAACGAAAATGATAACAAAAACAAAAGATAAAAAAACAAAAAATCTCAAGAAATTAATGGTAAAACTAATTCAAACGCCATGAGACATCTTTATCGTTTCAATTCACAAACACATGCATATTATGAAGCAAACAGCGAATTGCCCCGGAGAATAAAAATGCGGGCGGTCGATGGAAAATATACGTGTGTATTTATCTTAAGTATGTCGTCATTTGTGAACATACACACACAGTTGCGGTACACATCATTAGAATGTGTTGTTGCTTTTCTTATTTTTTTTTTTTCGTTTTTGTTGTTGTTCTACGTCTGGCTGCCAATAATCCTGGCGCCACTTTGAAAGTCTTTATATTTTTTGTTTTTCGTAAAAGAAAAGAAACTCATACCGTAGCAAACACACACACACACACATACATATTAATAAACACACAAACACACACCAACCAAAACATGGCAATTTATTTGTTTCGTAAACCGTAAAGGAAATGAAAGATAGAAATGATTCTTTAGGTAACGATAAGTAAAGTTTAGCTCTAGTAACTCCCTGCAGAAACAATTACATTTATCTCTTGAGATAGTTGGGAAAAGTGTATTGTATTATGTGTCGAAACCAAAAACAAAAAAAAATAAAAATAAATAAAAAGCCCAAAAAGAAAACCAAACGACAAGAGATATTTTCTGCATATTTATTTATATGTGTTGTGGTATGTGTTTCGGCTTATACGGCCATAAAAATCGATTGATTTTAAACTTTAAATCCAAAAACAGTTTTAAAGCACATCACAACATTTCATTTCTGTTTAGCTGTGTCATACTCATTTTCTTTTATAAATCCTTTAAGTCGCAAATATAATTCCAATAATGGATGTATGATGAAACAACATTATAAAAAATTGTCTGTTTTAAAATTTTGTTTCTTTAATAGAGTCAATCTTATCAGGATACTTCTAAAGAACGTGAATAGAATTTAAAAAATATTTTAAAAATAAACAAATATTAAAATTTTGTGTAACATTTCTACAATATCATTTACGACCCCAAAAAGTATATATTTTTTGAAAGCCGAGTAGACATTGACAGACCCGTGTGCGGTAATTAAATACAAGAAATATTAGGGAGCAAGTCGTTATTGAAAATCTGCACAATCGCCCAATAACTTTGTCAGATATGATCAAGTTATGGGTAAAAAATATTTGGAAAAATACGTAAATTTTTTAATATTGTACATCAAAATTTCAAGCTTTTGAATAGTGTTAAAGACACCAATTAATAAGACGTGGTCACAATTGTTATTTTTGAAAAAAAGCAAAAAATCGAATGGAGACTAATTGAGATATAAGCACCCAAATACAACTGCTTTGTTGTTTTAAATAAAAATCTGTATTTTTTTTAGTTTTTTTAGTTAGAAGAACTTGACTAGCGCAATATAATACACTACAAAAAATGTAAAAGCCAATTTGGCTGCTAATACAAAATGTCGATTTTTTGACTTGGTCTTGACTAATAAAATACAGTTAAAACAGTTACAGTTACTATTAAAAAATAGTGTTAAATCTGGGTATAAAATGAAAATGCTTCACTAATACAGTTAACTATTCCAAATTTAAAAATCAAAGATGGCTAAGCTACGCTGTGGTCACTAAATATAACCATGTACAAGATGTTGTATTATCAAATTCGTCAAGGCCGAAAATATCATCTTACTCGTTTTATTTATTTTATTTGTAGTAATAAAGAAAAAATCTTTTCTAAAAATAACAAAAATTCAAAACGAAACTGAAATTGTAAACAAACCATTATTTTTTGATATTGATAACATGACATGTCACGTTAATTGACAATGGCTACTTATACACTGTATTGTAGCTAAATATAAGCAAATCCTAAATCTATACACAAATCTAAAATCCATCCACACAAATATCTTACAAACCCCGCCAACAAATGAATGCTTAAATAGTATGGAATACTAGTGACAAAAAACCACTCTTTTCTATCCACTATTGATGCCGTTAAACATATAATGGTTGCCAGTTATCATTATTATGTTTGATTAAAGTATCATGCAACGATCGTATTATGGCTACAAATAAAATGGACAGCCTTTGCTCTTTTTAGAGGCAAATTTTTTGTTTTATTCCCCATTAGTTATACTCATACATCTTTTTTAATCATTTTCTCTTTTATTCCCATCATTTGTTATTCTTTTTCAAAATTTTTGTAGATATTTTTTCCACATGTCAAACTTTAAATATAAAAAAAATTATTTATCAAGACAAAGAAATGTAATAAGAAGAATTATAAAACTTAATTGCCTTGAAACTACACTTTTGTTTCAACAAACATTCAGTGGTTGTTTATCGTTTAAAATGCTTTTTACGAAGTCATGAAACAACATCAAACACGATGTTTAAAGGACATCCTTATCGTAGCTTTCATGAAAAGTAAATAATAAAATCATTAGCAAGTGACAAAACAACTAAAACTGCTCTTAAAAAACAATTATTGTTATAGAGAACACAATATGACTGTAGTGATCATGTCGTGAACATGTTTTTTCTCTGCCTTTAATTTTCTGTTGGTGTTATTAATACTTAATTCCATGGTTAATTGGTTGCTGTTGCTATTAGCTGTAGTTCTGAGCTTATTACTGTTCAAAGGCAAGATAGGATTAAGGATTCGATATAGGCAAATGTTAACGAATAAGGACAGTTTTGTTTAATAAAGTTCCATCTCTCAGAACTGTAAAGCAAAACGTACTTTACATTGTTTTTAAATAATTTCAAACACTTGTGAAGCCTTGACCAGTCTATTTCAGAAATGCTCGCTACATCTATCGTAAAAAGCAATAATTCTACCAAAGCAAAGCAAAGGCTTAAGACATCTTCGAATTGGTACCTTATTAACGAGATGGCATATATGCTGACAACATTAAACCGGATTTGTTAATCCATAAGCCAATAATTATCAGTTCTACTTAAAATTTTCTGACTGTATGGTAGTAAACAAATGTCATCAGCATAGTCAATTCCGCAAGTCTACCCGACATACCCATAGCAACACTGTGAGTGGGAATCAGAGCTTGATTCATTATAACATCAAAAACAATGTGCGGTTGAATAAGATGTTATCTTGTGTGATGCATCTTTAATTCTTGCACCCCATCTGATTTATCGTACCGTTTTGAGGATATTGATTATAAGACCCTCCTTAAAAGATTGTTGATAAAAAATTTCATACGTCTTCATGATTGCATCTTCCCCAATATAAGATAATATTCGGTGCCAATATCGGCACCCCTTCTAATATGGGGATCAATTTATTTCTGTTTTCTATTTCCTTATGTTCACATAACGTACCCACCATAGCCATATCGTAATTGGTTACCCATTTTTCGTCATACGCCCGATCAATCTTTTTATATTTTTTACACAAGAATGTAAAAGGACATGCATAAGTTTGTCATTCCGTTTGTCATTGCTGCAATACTCATTTTAAACCTTAAAAAATATAAATATTTTGAATCCTTATAAATAGAATAATTCATTCAGCTAAGCACGTTCATATATCTGTCCGTGTGCATTTTGAAATCAACTCTTTGAAGGTCACACATATACTTGCGACTTCATTAATTTATCAGATATTTAAAAATTTCGCTATTAAAAATCAGATTTGTGGGTATATTACGAGCTAAGATATGAGCGAAATAACACAATTACGTCTATTTTTAACCCAAAAAAAATCAGATTTTACAGCTCCTTTGAAACTTCTTGCATCCTTTGCATCCTTGTTTCAATGGATCAATTACCGACAAGGATATCGGTAAGCAAAATTTTGAAAAAAAATGTCAATTAAAAGTTCCAACTATCGATTTCCTAAATAAGTTACGGTTACAGTTGCATGATATAATTCTCAGCTGTAGTGAAAGTACAAACTGGGGGAAGAATATTTAAGATTCGGCACCGCCGAACAAAGCGCTCTTACTTGTTTCATAATTGAATGGCTTAACTAACACCGAAGAATAATAAATAATTAATTAAAATTCCATATCACAAGTAAATTTATACACTTTTATTTGGTTTCAAAGGGAGACTTGGTGAAATTTCCGATCCCCTAAATAACCCGAAATTCATGCAAACACGATCACCAAGAGTAAATCAATCAGTACGTAATAGTTAATAATTGTTTTAAGAAGATGAGGCAAAATGTTATAAAGAAATTACAACATGTTCAAGCAAGCAGCTATACACATGCATTGATAATTATCTATGTAATTGGAAATACTCTGAAAATGAATGAAAATTTTCAACTAGCAATATAAACTGTATCAAAAGTTTTCTAAAATAAAGTACATTTTGTCCCACAAATAAGTAGCAAACAAACTATTAACTTTTTGTGTTGTTTGTTTTATCAAACGGTTTGTTGGTTCACCCTAATGTATAGATGCTTCATTGTATAAAAAACTGCAAACGACTCTTTATTATCTATTTATCTATTTACATGTCACTTTAAATATATTGTTGTCACATAGAATTTTTTCTTCCATTTTTTATTGAAATGTAAATTTTTGCTGAAGCATTTTAATATTAGAATATGCATAACTTTTTTTTTTCCTCTTTTTT
Organism: Phyto melanocephala; assembly: GCA_941918925.1. Taxonomy (NCBI): domain Eukaryota; kingdom Metazoa; phylum Arthropoda; class Insecta; order Diptera; family Rhinophoridae; genus Phyto; species Phyto melanocephala. The sequence continues at coordinate 135,889,512 of OW799234.1, read as the reverse complement.
ATTTTGTTTTTTATTTTTTTTTATAAAAAAATACTTGACATTGTTAAATGTCCTCATAGAAAAGAAAAAAAAATAATTTTTTTATATTTTCACATGCCATGTGCGGAGATTGTCAAATGTTGATGTTATTTTTTTTTAACTTTTTTTATTTAAAGGTAGCAAATTTAAAACAAAGACAACAGATTGTGTTGACACTATGAACATTAACGATATTTTCGAATAAATCTAAAAGTTGAAAAAAAAGCATCATTAAACTTGTATACAAATTACGTGTAGGTACAAGTAACAATTTCGAAATCATACTATTGCTCAAAAGTTGGCACTGAAATATTAATAAAATTGAAACAAAACAAGGAAATGTAATTAATCTAAAACGGAAAACAAGTTTTTTTTTAATTTTAAATGATATGAAAAATTAAATTTTTCAAATCTAATTAATGTACTTAATTTATTTTAAAGTCACATTTGTTTTCTGTGTAAATAAAATTTTATTTATTGAAGAAAGTTACAGTTTCAAGATTAAACATTAAATAATACATTAAAGACATGTTAGTATATTTGCTGGCATCTTTAAAATGCGACAAAGTTGTTTAGAAAAAACATAAATACAAAAGTACAAAATACAGTTGTGTGCAAATATGCAAAATTTCATTTTGTTTTTAGTGTTAAATTTTTAAGAAGTAAAAGGTCGAATTGAAATAGGTTAAGCTATTGGAAAAAAAACGAAAAAGTTTTTACCGATGACAGTTAAAGGAAAAAATTTTACTAAAATTTGAAAGAATGAAATGAGTTCGAGCTTTTCTAAGTGTCTGTAAATCCGTTAATTCCAAACATGGCTCTGAATGAAAACTCTCATTTCGACTTAAAATTTTTATGTAAATTATATATAAACTATATAAAGAGTGAGTCAGAAAAAACTTATACTCGTATTAGGTTGAAAAAAACTTACGCCGTTCAATATACAAATTCTCAAAAATGAGAAAAATTATTCAAATACAGTACAAATTCATTAAACATTAAAATATTGGCACACGTAACTCGGTATTTATACATTTATCCGCTTGATTGGCTTCTTTTTATACAACTTAAAAATAAGTTGCCGAACAAGAAACATCTTGGGGATTTTTGTTTGTTTTTCTTGTCCGGCATTGTTCTTGGACTTTACCCCGTCCGTCAGCCACATTAAAACCTTGACACGAAAGCTCTGAAAAGTCTGCCAGTATATAAGTTTCATCATTCACAACACATCAGATGTATTTTTTTTTATAAAATTTCATCAATATTTTTTCGCTCGTTCTTTTGTTTCTTCGTTCAGATCTTTTACTATTTTTCTGAAGGTTTATACTGAATTTTTTTCTAATTTAAATTATTTTTTCACGTACTTATTCTTCATTACTTCTCCGCTTTTATCGAAATAACAGTTGAAAATGAATTATTTTATAGAGATAATATCTGACATATTTCTAAAAGCTAATGGCGCATTAAAGAAAAATAATAATTTGTTGGACCAAAGTTAAGTCTTGGCTGGAAGAGTGTGTACAAGTTTTTTCCCTCTCCCTCTTTATAAACTATACATGTAGACAAATTTGATTGTAATCTAGTTGTAAATGCTTGAAATACAACTTTATTCTAATAATTTATTTGTGAATTTGAATTTAATTTTTTACTTTATTGTTTTAACGACAATATATGAATAACGTAAATATAAAAGAAAGTGCGATGCATGATTTAAGTTTTCTATTTCATTCAAAGTTATGAGTTAAATAGATGATATTTACATCCAACGTCTAACATTCCGATCAAAGAGTGCTAATGACAAAAACTTAGCTGGTTTCGAAAATGCATTCCACTCGGCTGGTGTCGGAACAAACCTCACTTTATCAGATTATTCTTTTTCAGAAATAAATAAATAAATATTGTCTGTAATTTATTTCTTATATATTGATTTATTTCGACTTGAATTTTTTTCCTTAAGTAAATCCAATAAACACCAAAAAGAAAAGCCTCTTAACTGGTGTTGGAATTGTTACTCACAAATCACTGTTTTGGCAAAAACACTTTGTATCAACATGCATCATCATCTTTTTATTTATTTCGGTTTTATTGCACACAAAAAATCGACTTGCCTATTACTTAATACATAAAATGTAAATTACACGAGTTAAATATACCAACTTTTTATAGAATAAAATACTGCAGTTTTATTGTACGACACTGTATGATTACAAGGCGCAACGACAACAATTACCACAACACAAGCAGATGAAAGAGAACAAAGTGCGACCTTAACATAAAATATTATTAAAAAATTTTAAATAAGTTCAGCAACAAAAACGAAAACTTTAGAAGAAAACTTTCGCACATACAGACACACAAATGTAACAACACAATACCCAAAAAGTTTCACGCAATCCCACCCCTTAAAAAATGTAAAAAAACGGAAAAAAAAGTAAAATACATTTAAGTAAATGTCACTTGCAATTTACACTTTTTCCTTTATAATTTTATTTATACATTAATTTCTATTTTACTTATCTCTAAAGTTTTTTTTTTTTTTTTGTAATTCAAAAATTAAAATTGGTATGGATAAAAAAAGTTTATGTATTTTTTTTTCTCTTGTTATTAATTCACGCAGAATTCTAATAACAGCAGCAACAGTACTTCAAACAAGAATAATGAAAAAATCCGAATAAGGTGTGGCTTAACTTTGTAACGGCAAAAGTTTAAACTTTTGTTACGAAGAACAAGCAAGCATCTTTAATAATTTTTACCTTAATGTGCAAATAACAAGTTAAATAGTCACTACAAATTACTAAGGGACAGAAAATGGACAGTTGACTCCGCAACTAGATTACGTACACTAAAACAACAATTTAAACAAAACAAACAACATTTATGTTGGATATACAAAAGGTTTTAAGTTACACAACCCTTTTGATTCCTGGTTGATTCGCAGTCTAGATATGGAATGTTTGGGGTTTTTGTCTTGACAAAAACAAGTTTAAGAATTAGTTAAAAAAACATGTTTTTTTAATTCATTTTTTAATGTTTCCTACATTCTAACTTTGTAACCAATTTGCCTGATTTTCTACCGCAAAGACTTCAAAGGTTATCAGGTCCGGTGTTGTTATACTTTTCACAATGATTGTATGAAACAACAAAAACACAGAAAGAGAAAAATGAAAAAGAAAAAAATACTGAGTACGAGAAAATATTGAACAATTTCGGTAGGAACGATGCATGGGATGTGCCACGCCCACTTTAAATTATAAGGAAAAATTTCTTCAAAAAGCATTGCTGAGGTATTTTTTCATTAATTTATTAAATAAACAAGATATATTCTGATTAACAATCTGTTAGCCTCAGCCTTTTTTGACATTATTTGAGAAAAATATTAGCAAAATATATAAATCCATTCGGTTTCCGTAAAACCTTAAAGTAAATTACTACAAATTGGTCCAGCCATCCTTAGTTTTAGATAAATTTAAAAAAAATGGGCGTTAAGGTAGGCGTATCCAATTTTTTTCCGTTGTGTTATGACAGAAGTTACAAAATATTAGCGTAGAGGTTGCAGTTTCACTTATGTTTAATTTGATACCCATATTGATGGGGTTAAAAAAATTTTATCCGCCCTTTCGTCTTAGACGCCATCTTCAATTTTACATCTTAGAATAATTCAGTGTATTTTACTGGACAAGCCCTTCAATTTGATACCAATATTCAAGAAGTTACATTTTATAATACCAGATTTGACCCATACATATATAAATTTATTGTACGCCATTTTGTAGTGGCGGCCAACACAAATTTAAAGTCTTTTATGGTGCTTTTATTGTGCTAGTCAAGTCCTTTCAGATGATACCAATATTGACTCTCTCGGTTGTCTAAAAGCTGAAAAAATTGATTTTCGTTTGTAAATTTTTAGAATATATATTTAAAAAATTTTTTTTTGCCTATAACTTTACCGATAAGAGCCCGATTTATCCCAAATTTAACACGAATATCTCTAGAGGCATATTATATCTACAAATAGTAGCAAAGGTACCTATAAATTATTCTATGGCTGAAAAATTTTGCTTTTGGTGGTAAAAATGTGAGAAAAAACAGAGGCAGTCTTGTTTATTTGCTCGTATCTCAAAAAGTTATGGGGCGATTGTGCTGAATTTCAATAACGATTCATTCCAAGATATTTCCAAAAGATTGATACCATACACAGATCTGAGGTTGCTTCTAAAAGTTGATTTTAACCAACACACAGACAGACGGTCAGGGCTTAATCGACTCCTCTATTCATAAGCTTTCAAAAAATATATTCTTTATAAGTTCGGAAATGAAAATTGTAGAAATTACAAACGTAATGACAAAGCTATATATTCCTTTGTACATCACAGGTGAAGGGTATAAAAACTAAGTGTACAAAAGTATATCGACGTTAGTGCAACTTTCATATTCGGACATTAAACATTCTTATTTTTTTTTTCAATTATCTAATCGATTAAAACGTTGTAAATACCTACACCATAATAAGCAATAGTTGAAAACAACAACAAGAAAATATATTGTAAGAATAATTAAAAAATTAATAATTTTTAGTTCGTTTAAACAATTTTTTTAAAGAAATTTTTTACACAAAACAAAATAATATAATTAAATATATTTTGTCAGACGTTTCCCTAATATTTCTTTAGACTTATTTATATTTCTTTACAAGTAGAATTGTTTTATTTTAATGTCTAGATGCTTTTTTTTTTGATAAAATACATGAACAAGCATGTGTTTAGATAAATATAAATGCACTTTAACGTGTTCGTACTTAGCAGCTTTTAAAAAATTCATAAATAAAAATTGGGAGTGTTGCAAAGAATGCTTTTGAATCTTTAAGGATTCTTACTCAAGCTTTTAGAATAATGGATTACATTTGTTTCTCTTTATATTGCAATAGTTATTTAGGTATAAAGAGGCGTAAAATACAACATGAAATGATGTTGTTTTTCGGATAATTTATCATCTGTGCTGTTGTGTTATGTACTTTAACACATACATACATGGGTACATATGTACATATAAACAGTGTCTCGGTAAGAATGCACACTTCAAATTTACTGTAAGTATTTTTTGTGCAAGTGGCAACTTTGAAATTCGACGTAGATCGGAACATGTCCTCTTAAAATGTTTTGACTTTGTTCTAGTGAGCAAAAATAGAAAAATTTTTTAAAATCCACTTACAAATAGGATTTTTTAAGCCATAAAATTATTATAGTAAAATATAAATGTGCAGTAAATTGTTTCGCTCACAAAATAAAAAATTCAATGCAATAAAAAAAAGCACGTATTACATATGGAGATGAGAGAGACAGCAAACACTGCACTATAATGTAACTGAGGCTTAATTAGAAACGTTAAAAATAAACTCTTTAACAGAAGACTGTATGCTTTTCTTCCGTAATTTATTAAATATATAAGCAAGAACTTTTAAATATGAATTTTTAGTATAAGACGATAGTTGCTCTTACAGTTACAGTTAGAATGTTTGCGCTAACATGGCTTTGCATAAAATTATTATCGTAATGAACCCAATACACTAGTTGTCAGATATATCCCTAAACACAACATTAATAATGGCTTAGAGGAGGCTGTCTACAGTCTACAACGCACACCACCACAGGCCTTCTGCATCTGTGTTTTAACTCATATAATGCAAAAAAAAATTGTTTTAGTCCGACCTTAAAGATATTGTTACGTTTATACCTTTTATAAGCGTTGGCTTATTTCCTTTAAATACACGTTGAGTACTTTTATTGCAATCAAAAACAGTTGAAATTAGTTATACAATTAAGAGCACTTTATTTACTTAAACACACTCAGATATTGTTTTATAGCACTTTACTTATTTCACTTATTGTTATACACTTTTATTATCAAACTCACTTTGATACGCGCTTTACAAGCTCTATTGTTAGACTGATCATCTTAGCTGTGTTGTTCGGCTATTTATAGTAACATAGTGGTGTTCGGTAACATTCGACAAAGTTCTCGTATGTACACACTAGTACATTCGAAAACCGTTACATTTAAATTAAGACGTGAAGTAATATGCAGGAATAATAGAAGTGCCTAAAAGTATGCTACACATAATAACAAACATCATGTTCGAACAACCAGCGCAATAAACTAATACAAATAAAACTACAGTAACTTAAACTACTACAACTAAAATAAATAATAATGTAAATAAAGCAATTTAAAAATAAATCTGTAACAATATAAATACCTTAGGATAACTATTATTGGCTACTATCTGACACACTTGTACCTCGAAGGCTCATAAAAACTAGCAGCAATAAAACATGTTTAATTTCTATTTTCCTTTATTGATCGTGGTAAAAAAATAATCCTTTATGTTAAATATTATCTGTGTTTTAAGTGTTTGTGGAACTCGAGTACAAGACGTAAAAGTAAAACAGATCGATAAAAATTTCTAAAAATTTGAATTTTGTATGTATTTTAAATCGCTTAATTCAAAAGCTGTCGTAGATGCTGTTCGTTGTAGTTGTTAGACATATTCTATTGATAATTTCTACATTAATTTATTTAACAACACCTACGACAATTTTACCTGTGTTTATCGAAAGTCATATAAATATGTATATCAAAGCTAGAAAAGTAAGTATTAGTATCACCGTTTTTCTTCAGTATGGAGCAGTTAATTTCTTACAACTCCTGCGACAGGTTGCAAATTGAGAAAATAATTTTCAAATTATTATTCAAATAATTTTTTTTTCTTTAATTTTTGGTCTGTAATTGTTCCTTGCTCCCATTAACTCTTGGACTAACGTAAGCCCTCATATAAACTGTTAAAACATATTTAAACAATTTCTAATGCAGCTTGAAAAATTGATTTTGAAATTTTAAAAATTTGTGACACGTTTTCTTCCGCTGCAAATTTTAACAAGCAGAATACAAAAAGTTATTTTGAAATAAAACATTTTGTTTTAAAAATTTTGTTCGAATTTAACTAAAATATTATTGTTAGTTTAAGCTTAAATTGAGTAAAATGCACAGGCTACGTCTTGTTTTTCTAAAAGCTTAAGCAGTCAACAATTTGTTCGAAGAATACAAAAAATACAATTTTAAAATAAAATATCGGTTACTCAGAGAAGTCTCTATTATTTATCTACTCGGAGGAAAGTAAAAAAGTTGTTTTTCTTTTGTTGTTTTATTTTGTCAACACAAGGAATTTCTTCATCCCCAGAACAATAGGAAATGAAAAATATTTCAATAAATCTTTACAAAATATGTTTTTAATATTGTGAAATGACATTTCCTTAAACTGTAGTGAACGTATTTGTGTTCAATAGAAATGTAAAAATGTAAAAATGTTACATTAAATGGAGTTTAGTTATAATGCATGATTGAATGCATGTCTGAAATACACAAGTACATGTATGCTAAGCTCTACATATGAATAATGAAATTTCGTTAGTGCAAGAGTTGCACACGTTGCTTTCGTTTAGTAGACAAAATTCGAGGTTCATATAAAATAATATCGCAGGTTAAATCTTTAAGAACCACAGTTTTACACATTTTCATGCAAGCGCATACGTATGCATGTGTGTATCTATTGTATGTATGAATTTCCTTAATATCATAAGCTGGGAAATTTAATGTTTATAATTAAAACCATGTATAAATTTGTTCCACTCTATTTTCTTTGTTCGAATTTATCCACAAACACACACACGCAAGCGAACGCTCTATGTATGTATTTGCCATAACCATAGACTCTGTGTTAGTTAAAGCCAAATGAAAACTGTTTTTCAGCGACGCTTTATACTTTCAAGACTAAAAAAGGACAGCCACATTTTCATAAATACGTTTGTATGTAACGCAACATCCACAAACTTTTATATCTTTTTTTAAGCTGGTGCCACCACATTCAATGCGCCGTTCTTAATATTTTGTATACATTGGTTTTTTACCCTGATCTTTTTTTTTCGTCTTCTTTCCTATTCTCTGAAATATTAACTCTAGTCTGGCAACAGATGTTGTGGAAAGAACATAAATACATATTCTAAACTCGTTCGAGCTTTCTAATATATACTTATTAGTAGACAGCATAAACAAACATGTATACTGTGAGTATACATGAACGTTTGTACATACAAATAGATTTACTTTATAACCATTAAATGGCTACAACTAGAACAATCATGAGATGGTATTGGTTTGCACATGCTGCAGTGTATATGTGTGAGTTCTTTATGATGGCTAAGTACAAAGAAGAATATATTTAAGCAATAATTTATGTACAAAATAAGATAAAAGTTTCTATTGTACTGTTTTTGCATTCTTTATTATTTTCTTATTTTATTACGAGTATATATGAAATCTCCTTAAAAATGAAATTAAATGAGCCTGAAAGAAAATCTTTTCAACGATATTTTTCCAAGAAAAATAAAGACGTTAAATTTAAAAAGTTAAAATTTTTTTAAACATTTTCCCTAATGCTAAAATAATACACCCTGCAGTCAAAAAACAGAATTACACGATATTCACTATTGAAATGACTTTTGCTTTAATTTAGATAAAATAATTAAAAAACTTGCTCTTAGTCGTACGTGGAAGCAGGTTGTATTACGCATATCAAAAACTGTGATATCACAGCGAAAGGCAAAGCGTTGTTCACATTTCGTAAATATTTGGCCTAATAAGAACAACCAGTATTTATGATTAATATTTATTTAATGTTATTTATTATTCATTTAATTATTCAAATATTATTACAATTATAATTAATTTTAAAGACTAAAAAATACAAATAACGTGGCTTTCGGCTTGGAGATTATTAACAAAAAAGTTTTAAAATAAATTAGTATAAAATTATTTTAATGTAAGAAATATACGAGTACTTATGTACATTTGAGTTAGATTTTATGTTGAATGTTAATACGTTTTAGGAATTCATTGATTAAGGTTATGTTTTGTTCAGATGGAAAGGATAGTGAGTAAATAATATTACCAGTGAGTGAGCCTGGTGTGGGTTAGGCGGAGTCTTACAAAACATTTATTTCCGTAGCAGTTTGCAGATTTTGACCATTTCCGGGATTAATTTCGCGGTGCAGATATGTAGTTATATTGTTTTTTTTATAATTTGTTTTAATAAAAAGAATTTTTCATTTAGTAATTGATTTAATATTGATTTGGAACATCAATATATTTTATTTTTTCCAATAATTATTTATTTTATTTGACCTCTTTTTTTTAAATTTTTATATTTAATTATCCGAGCCTAAGGTAATACAACAGTTTTTATTCTTTTTTTATTTAAAAATGCAACACAAATTAAACAATATTTTATTTCTCAATATTTCGCTACTCCTTCGTGTAGCATCTTCAGAAAAATCAATTAACAAATTAACAAAAATTACAAAATTTTTCCTTTTTTATACTAATAATAAAAATTTTTTAAACAAATTTCAGAAAATTGTCATACAAAAAATTATACACTAAAAAACAAAAAATTAATTACTTATAATCTATTCATTATAAAAATATTCCATTTCCGCTTTCTAAAATTTTTGAACTAAATATCTATAACTCTGAGCTATTCCCTCTGTATCTGATTTGTAGTTAATTCTCTGTGTTATTGGTGTGTTTATTATCTGTAACATTTTTAATAAATAACGACGTTTGTAACAATCTTCCGTATTCAAAACTATTGTATTTCTAAAATCCAGATCATGATTAACATTAACACAATGTGATGTTAATGCAGTTTTCTGTGAAACATTATTCCTGTATTTTTGGTCCGACTTATGTCCTGCAATACTAGTCTTCAGTTTATTCTTAGTTGTACCTATATATACTTTATCGCAAGTTTCACTACTATTACCCTTACATGGAATTTTATATACTACATTAGATCTTTCAAAATGGTCAATTTTGTCCTTTGTCTTACTAAATAATTTACCTAATGTATTGTACTTTTTATGAGTCATTTTATATCTATCATTTTCAAAAATTCTCGATCTTTCTAATCGTTCTGACACTATAGGTACATATATTAATAATTTATCTTATTATTATTATTATTATTATTATTATTTATCTTTGGTTGACTAGTGTTGGTCATCTCAATTTATATTTAATTAATTAATTTATTTATTTTTAATTTATAGTTTAATTGGACAATATAAAGGTCAGAGAGGACTTGAGATGACCAACAGTTTGCGAGCGGTCTCAGCATTAATTTTTAAATTAAAACGCCATGCTCTTTCGTAAAGCGCTCTACTTAAAATAGTCGAAATAAACATATGTGACAGCTGTAAAGTTTCAGAGTTGCCACTTGACAAAAACATTACGCTAAATTTACAAGTGCATTCTTACCGAGACACCCTTACCTTAGGCAGTGGAAACGCGCTTGTTTTAAAGGTAAGGCTACAAGTTAGAACTGCCACATTCTTCTTGCAATCAGATTCATTCTCCTAAAAATCTTCTTACAGATAAGATTCAATTTTTACTCTGCTGTGACATAAAATGTTTGTAAGCCTGAACAAAAATGTCTCGTAGAAATAAAATTTATATAAATAAACTCAATCCTTATAAAAGAACAAATTTAAATTTGTATGCAAAAAAGGTAAAAATTATCTTGCGCCATAATTTTTGACATCCGAGTATGAAAAGCACTTTTGCTATAAATAATTTCTTTATATGCGTAACAAAATAAAAGCTTGAAAGTAGCTGATGCAGACGCTGCATCATTTAAGCCAGAATGACATTTAAAATTAAATTGAGGGTTGAGCTTTTAAAATTTTTGGAAAAAGATGTCCAATCGGCCAAAACAGTTGCAATTATTTGATGATTTTACCTCTCAATATCGCGTCCTAAATTGTACCAAGAAAAGCGATAGGAGCTTTGGATAATGCTTTAATGTAGAATGAAAAGAAGCATTAAAGTATAAACAATTGATGTTAAATTGTGCTAAAAAGTTTCTGGTAACATTTTCCGCTTATAAAAAATATAAAGTTATTTTGCAAAAAAACAAAACAAAAAGTTATAATTCATATGCCATATTTAGGTTAATTGTGTAGACCATTAAAGATACGGCAGCGCTGGTATAGCATTCTCCAATTTAATTTTACTTTTGGCGATTAAATACGTGAACAAAACATAAAATATTAACTGCCTCGGTATTAATTAGTTTCAATTTTTTCACTTCAAACAATAAAGTTTTAATGGGCTTTTTTGCAACTAGTCGAATGACATAAATTTGTTCGAAAATTTTTTTCATTAAATTATAATTTTAAGGAAACATCCCAACAGAAATTAGAGCTCTTAATTGTTTTTCGAAGCCTACACTTAATACCGCCGCATTATGGTTTTAGTTTTGGTAAATTACTTACACACACACACACATTTATTTAAATTTTATAGTTGCACTTATGTATGTACCAACCTAAGTGTGTCAAATACACATGTTCACACATACATACATATATATGTATGTGTACATATGTGTGTGTTTTGTTTTAAACAAAAGTTATTGTTTAAAAATTAACACAAAAACACATAAGCGTGTAAAATCTTACAAATTTAGAAAACAAAAAGAGAAACGTTTAAAAAAACTTCCCATAAAAAATGCACATAAATGTACCAGTTTCAGTGAAGTATCATTATTATCGCCATCTAAATCTTTGTATGTAATTCACTCTTTTTGTATTTTTGTTAAATACGTATATAGTTATGCAAATATACAAATATTTTTTTCTTTTAATTTGTGAATAAATTTTTAAATACACGTATGGATGTGTGTGTGTGTGTTTGTTTCTGTGTGCTTAAGAGAGAGGGAGGATGTGTGCGAGTGTGAATTTACATACGCTTTAACAATAAAGTGTTGTATGAACATGTCTCTACAGTTCTGATGACTGCTTCTGCACTTTCTTGCGAACGAATACTCAAAAACAATATTTTTCGAAATGTGATTGCTTAATTGTCCTTTTTTTAATTCAAGGGAAAGCAAAAAGATACTAAAAGCCGATTGCATTTTAAATTATTGGAAATTCAATTTTATTGATAGATTTTTATTTTTTTTTTTTAATCAGAACTTAAATTAATTGAATTGTAACAAAATGAAATGGCCCTTTTTTTTGGCATATATTGAACTCATAAAAACTGCAGGGCTGTATACACGTATGAACCTATTTATGTATGCATATGTGTGATGTGACTGTACACCTATACAGCTACACGTGTACACGAAGTCCTTTTAAGTCATTGTTTCGGTAATTTTTTATGCTAACTGGGGTATTTATTAAGCAATTATGTCAGTTAAACGTTTTTTTTTTAGTGTTGCATTTAATAAATGTATGAAAATACAAATATGAGTTGTTTTTGCACACATACCACACACACTATACCTGTAAAATATGTAATATGGAGACTAAAAAGGTTTCCGTTTACAAAACAAAAAAGAAGAGCTTTTGAGAGCTGCTAATGTTGGTGACGTGTAAAACAAAATAAATTTCGTTTTGTTTATAAGTGAACAGCAATTAGTTTTAATTGAGTGTTTAATTAATTAGCGGACACATAATTTTAATATGAAGCAAATTTAAATGTCAGGTAATGAAATTAACTTTGATTTATAGCGTGTGATTTTATGACAAAAAAATATTTATGTTACTTTTGCACCTTTTATAAATGTTGCTTTATTTCGGAATTCATTTTATTGCACAAAAACTACACTTGAAGTTTACGACATAAGAGTTCAGAGTACTTTTTTTGATATATAATACATTATGTAAAATACCATGTGCATAACAATTATTAAAGGTTTTAAAGTTAAATAAACCCTATGAGACGCTGTGTATACGATAGTAAACCTCTACGGTAGTTTAATAATTCCTCTTATTGTTAGACATATCCTTGTTATCAAACTTACATTTGAGGTACACACAACACACTCTGTTGTATTACTGCTGCGATCGTATTAGCGCAGCCATATTGGTTGCGATCTGCAATGTTCCATAAACTTACAAAACAATAATACTATTATATTCCAAAATTCAAGTTCAAGCCTTATTCGCACATGTTTTCAAAAGAAGTAGTGCTGATAATAGCCTTCGAAAAAAATCTAACTAAATCGACAATAATCTTTTTGCTTTTGAAGAATTCAAAATGAACAAAAGAATATCCCAATTTGTGCCATTTGGGAAATAAAAAAATTGAAAAATATTATGTTCCTATAAACTTTTAACTAATCTTTAGGTATACCGTAATAATTATAATTTTTCTACAAATCCTTGCTAAAAACATAATTAGTTGTACCTTGAGTCAGTCGTGGACATTTTTTATTTATTATAATTTTATTTACCCAAATATGTCTCTTAAAAATTAGTCAATTTTAAAGCCAAAACTGTTAATTCCAAATTAATGGGTTTCAGAGTTGACTCATCTGATAAACAGTGGTTGCAGGGAAGAAGGAAAGAATACTAAACTAAATCTTACAAATTGCGAACTCATTAATTAATTAGTTGATTCAGCCACCCCTGGTTAGTATTAATAGTTGATTGTAATTCGATCATTCATTGTTGACAAAAAAAAAACACTTAAGTTAACAAACACACACACACACATACAAATAATATTACAAATAGATACTACGTTTTATGTAAAACCCTTGAGTTTTGAAAACATCAGCTGAAGATTTTCTCTATGTTTAGAGCTCAGTCTAAGCTATTACTTAAAAGAAATTAAATATTTTTGCAGCATCAAGCAGATAAAAGCATCTACCTACATTCAGAAGCAAGCAATAAATTCAAACAAATGCGGCAGTTAAAAGTACTGAAAGTGTAGTGGTGGCAGTGATGCCGAGAATCAAATACATCAACTACAACCTCGCAGTAGTTCATAAAGCAGAATCATTTGTTTGTATTTTTCGGCAAACGTTTCATTTATTCGCTTGAATAAAAATAAGAACTTCAAGTGTCAGAGAAGTTACAAAACAAAAAAAAACAACAAAAGTTAACAAAAACTTTATTATTTGTTTATTACAAACTTGCCAACTACAGAAAAAAAACCTGAACTTTTATCCAAAGTGATTTATATTCAAGAAATGACATTCTCCTAAACTATGTACGAATGGCATGTCTGTATGTATGTATGTCTGTATGTATGTATGAATGTATTTATGACAATAGTAACAAGAATGACACATTTAATCCATCACACGAGAGAAGAATAAGAATAAGCGAACAATAATTACGTTCTAAAACTACCAAACTGTCAATGAAGCGCAATTAGTTAATTTGATTTCTTTTGATGGTTTTCCATGGTAATTCTATTCTCTTTTCTTTTTTTCCTCGCTCGCCATTACTACAATTCAATTCAATATCATTTGATTTGATGTGATTTTAGTTTCTTAAATACATGTTGTTCTATCTATTATATCCATGTAGATTTTGGGCAAAAAATAGTATGTGATGGTGTGTGTGGGTAAATTTGATCTGTGTGTTCACATCGTGAATTGTTCGTTTTATACTTCACATTGAAATAGTATGTATCCTTAGTTGTTCATTGTTTTTTTTTTTTCATCAAGATTGCAGATTTTAGCTGTCATGTTTTTTTTTATCGTTGTATACATGTGCCCAGCTGTGAATGTGTCTAAAATATATGAGCACCCTGCTGTTTTGAAAAGTAAGTTTTCAAATCGAAAAAGCAAAGTCTGTCCATCGAAAGTTTCTTTTTAACAAAATTAATAAAAATCTTTGAAATCTCTTACTAAAAAAAAATTTTTCGGTAAAATGATAAAAATTGCCCATCATATAGCGTGGTTGTAATAATATAATTTCATGGTTTCAACTACAGAAATTCGTTTTTGAATTTCAACGTATAGTCAGTCATGAAATAAAAATTTGGTTGCCACAAAAGAAAAAGTCAATCACAAGAACTTACGTCAATAGCAAAAAATTTGTGTTAGAGTTCGGAATGTAATACGTTTCTTCTACAACGAAAACAAAACGAAGTTAGTTTGGAAGAAAAATATCAACGTGTTCCCACAAAATGTTAAGTGTTTTTGTATTAAACCTAAAAATTCGATTAACGTTTTAGTTTTCAGGATTTTACTGAAGCTTCATCGCTACGAACTAACATAAGATTTGTATTTGAAAACAAGTAGCATAGTACGTGCAAAGCAATAACTAATGGAAACGCACTATTAATTAAATAAATTTTTAAATAAATATGCGGAAAAAATTTACGCGGTACAATTTCGAATATAAACTATTTTTCAAATGTAGTTAAAGAAAAAACAAATAAAAGCGCATCTCCGTCTGTCCCCAAACTTATATACCCTTCACACAAACTGTACCATTATGTTCGTATGTATATATAAAAGGATTAATAAGCACACGCAAAGAAAAAACATGGTTGTGGTAACCATAATCGAAGAGCAACATACTATGATTGAATTGTATGATTATGGTTAAAACATATAATGGTTACCAGGTATCATTATTATGTTTAATTCAAATATCATTCTATAATCATCTATATGACTACAATTGAAAACGACAATCTTTGCTTTTTTACGGCAAATTACTGTCTTTTGCTGTAACACACACATATTGATTGAACTTACCAATTTAATTGCAATTTTTTACCAATATTTTTTTACATTTTCTTGTTTATTTGTAAATTTTTTTTAATTTTTCAAAATTTTTGTTAATTTTTTTGACATCTCAAAACTTTAAGATAATTAAAATTTATTCAGCAATGAGGAAGAACAATTGAAGTCAAATTATTATTAAAAAAAATCATAGATTGATTGCTTTGTAATCATGCTATTGTCTCACCTATGATTATTTGTAATTTTTAATGCTCTTTGAATATAATGTTATTTTTGTCAAATTAATTTTTTTAAATCATACTATTTTTAAATGATAACCATTTTGAAATTTTTACGAAAAGTAAACATTAAATGATACAATTCAAACAAATGCTTGATTATCGTGACAAAATATATGATGAAATGAAACAAAAATAACTATTACTTGTTTTCGACAACCAAATATTGTTATAGAAACTATAATATGACCGTCGTGGTCATGTCGTAACCATTGTTTTTCTTTGCGTGCAACTATGTGTTAGTTGCTGGTCTGTAAAAATATTTGTGTAAATGAATAATAGAAGTACTAGTAGTTTTTGCTTATATCTCGGGAATTTTTATGGCATTTTTTACGGAAATTTTGTTACTTTTTAACACTAACTGTTTCAACTTATTTAGGAAATCAAAGGGCTGAACTTTAAATTAAAAATATTTTTTTTTTAATTTTTTTGCCAATATTTTTGTTGGTACCAAGACATATTAATTCATCAGATAATTGCAGTTCGGAGAGAATTTTTTTGTTTATATTTTTTATATATGAAGTTTGACATTTAAAATAAATAAGAGAGGACAGAAAATTGTTTTTTATTTATAGACTTTGACAGCTGAAACTTAAAATAAGTGAAGAAAAAAATAATCAGCTGCGAGACAAGACTACCTGATGAATAAATGTGCCTTGGTCGGTACCAAGATTGTCTGTAAATCTTGTACATTTTATATAGATACATAACAATCGTTGCAGGAAGTTTCATAGGAGCTGTAAAGTCTGACTTTGTTTGGATAAAAAAAAATATAAATGATTTTCAATAGCAAAATTATCGAAAAAACATCAAATAAAGTGATGATACCCTTTTTCTAAAGTATGCTTAGGGTCTCCAAAAAGTTGATTTCAACATACACACACACACACAGAAGGACAGATTGACTTAGTTAAATCAACTACTCTATCTATCAGGCTTCAGAATACATATACTTTATAAGGTCTCAAATGAATATTGCAGGAATTACAAACGCAATGGCAAACTTTTATATACACTCTTCCGTAAAGAGTATACAAGAGTACGGCCAGAAAATGGAAAATCCCATTCATTGCCAACCGAATGGTTCGGTTCCTGCAATCGAACTTTTCATTTGCCGTTATAACAGTGTTATTGAAAGAATAATGATTTCTTAGTGCTAAATACATATTTATATTACGAAACGAAATTCTGTAGTTACAACCGTAAAATTCTACAATCACAACAAAACTATGCGATTGGCAACAATTGTGGTACTCACAACCGATACCGTTTGCTCTGTGCAAGTATTACCATTTAACTTTTCCCTTATATCTCTGATATTTTCAGCCGGATATTTAAGTGTGATATATAGATGTTCTTCTTTTCCTCTGCGGTCCTATTTTTGTTCTCGAAGCCACTGAAACATCAAAGAAGGCGACCAAGCAACAAAGAATTTAAACAAGTTATAGTTATTGCAATGGCCCTTTACTTCTTGGTGGATTAGGAGGAATTCATATACGTACACATACAATATCTTTTGGTAAAAATTTTATAATTTTTTCAAGCTCTAAGCTTCTGATATATTGAAACGTTATTGAGGTCCATGAACTTGGAAGCAGACAATTTTTTTCGAAACTGCCTTGAAAAAATTTTTAACATTCGAAAGTGTACCTTTTTTTCCTTGTTTTCGAATTATGTACAATACTTATTAAAAAAAAAATCGCCACAACAAAATTTAAGTTTTAGTTTGATTGTTTTGCTGTTTCTCCTTTTTGCAACAAATGTTTTATTAACTGATTTGCAACTTTGTGAACAACCGTTCACAGCCGTTATTTATTTGGAAACATTGGAAAACTATTTCAAAAAAAAAACATTTTATTCTACAAACATTCCTTAAAATTACTAAATCTGAGTTATATTTATTAATATTCTTAAATTTAAGCTCAGCTTTAAGCCAAAAAAAAAACTTTAAGATAAAAATAAATTTTTTTTTTCAAATTAAAAACATAATCAAGTTTTAACTTTTTTACAACTTATTTGTGTGGTTATACCTGACATAAATATTTGTCTCTCTTTTTAGATAAAAAGTAGTGATGACAACAAATCGTCAATTTAAAACGACTGACCCCTTCAACAATAATAAAAAAAAATATATTCTCAGCGTAAAGCTAAACAGAAGATACAAAAGATGAAAGAATATTTTTTTTTTGTTTTTTATTTTTCTTCGAACGTTACCAAGCGACCATCATTCAAAAGTAATTTAAAAGCAGCAATGATCTTACCTTCCACCGAACAGGTTGCTGCGAGATGGTTTCTTTTGACAACGCGTTATTTATATTTTTTTGCAAAAATTACAAATGTGGCCAGTTGTTCATATGTTTCAGTTCCCTGCAGTTATGAGTAGGTAGCACTTGCTGTCATTTTGTATTAGTGTCTCTTTTTTTAATCTTTTATAAAGAAGTCATGCGTTATGATTAAAGAAAAAGACTGAGTTGATTGCACGGAACTAGTGATAGGGGCTACAGGGCAATATGTATGTATGTGCGAATGCATGTGTGTAATTGTATTTCCTCTTTTCACATTTGGCTTCATTGTGTGTGAACTTTATGTTGCAGTTATACAATGTTGTTATGCATGACAACAGATACGTGTCTCTACGTCTATCTAGTATAGTTGTTGTTATTATATGAACACTAATCCAAGTACCCTACCATACCTCTTATACCGCAACATACATAAACCAAACATTCGCTCATATGTGTAGTACCTTATCTATGTATTTTGATTTTGATTACAGGAGCTGAACCAGGAACACACAGTTTATATGTGAAAAAGAAACACTCACACACGCATACGCTTATAAATAGTTATGCATCCCCACAATCAGTCTGGGATTTAGTAATTCTTTTTACTTCTTCCTCTTCCTAATATGTGTGTGTGTTTTTGTAGTATTTTATAAATTTGTTTGTTTTTTTCGTTCAATCTTTCTTTCTAAGACGGCTGGTTCTCTATTGTCTTTTTTTCATTTATTGCTCAGATGATACATATTATGCTTAGACTAGCTGATTTCAAAAGCTCTTGTTGGAACTTCCGCTTCGTTGCACGTCTCTCCCGTCATCGTGTTTTCTATTCTTGCAATTTTAAATGAAGTTGCAGGTTATCGTGTGACACCATCGTAAGCTTGTTACTCCATTACACATTTTGTTTGTTTACCTCAATTAAGTTTTGTGTTGTTTCACTTCACTTTTTTGCAATTCATCAGTGAGTTTTTTTTAGCACTCTCTTCCTGATATTATAAGCCCAGTCAACATTAAAAAGCTTTAACATACTTCAGGCTAAAAAGGTTTTTCACATTTCAAGTATTATTTGAAATACATTGGAATAGTTTGGTTAGAATAGTTAAAGAATGAAATACTGTAAAGTTATACTAAGTCTGTGAACACTCTCTGGTTCAGAAATTTTATTTTAATTGTTCGAAATTAAACTCCTTGAACTTTTCAACAATCACGATTAAAGTCGAGTTAAGTTAAGTTTCAAGTTAAAAATTTATTAATATTTCACTGTGATTGAATGCCGCACTTGAATATAAATTTTAGATCATAATTACTGCAAAGTTGTTTACGTTGTATGTTTAAACTTTACACAAATAGTTTTACAGGAAATTAACTTCCTAATTGAAAATAGATTTTTTGTTTCTCATCAGGATATTATGCTGTAGTAATTGATGGCAAATTAGGCAATAAGCTATAGTCAAAGTATTCAAATATAAATTCTAACATAGACATACAGTTAGAATGATGGTGAAAGAAATCATCCTTATTACAAAGGAAAAGGGTTAAATTTTGTACTTAATGTGAGTTTAATCTAATGCTAATGGCAGTTAAATTAGTTTCGTTTCTTTAAATCCTGCTCTTTATTTTAGTTAGTGTACGAATTGATAAAATAAAAGGGAAAGGATGGTGGTAATTAGTTTATTAATGAGAGAAATAGTGTGAATATAAAATATAATTTAGCATGTATTTTAATTTACTTTACGTATACCCCCTGTAAACGCCTTTGAATGATTTACTTCGTCGTTTAATCCGAAAAGGTGAAAAGGTTCAAAAACCTACAAAAAGATAAATGTAAAAATAGTTACCTTTTTCTGGGTTATAGTATTTTTAATTCTTTACGTACATATGTTTGTTTGTATGTATGCATATTATATTATGTATGTATTAAAAATTAGTTTAAGGGCAAAATAAAAAACTCAAGGATTTTACAAATAAACAAAAATTATTAAATACTCACATGTAAAAAAAAATTAGTGATCCTGAAAGTATGTTCCAATCTTATTTATAAAATTGACCCTAAAAGTATGCTTGAGTTAATATTTAAAATTTTTTGATAAACAAAAGCCATAAAAAAAGGTTAACAAATATGTACAGCCTACGATATGGCTCAAGTTACATGAGCATGAGATAGAATGAAGTAGTATGATGTTGCCCTTTAAATGTTTCGCAACTGTATATTTCAATACGTTTATAATATGTTAATTCAAATTGAAGAATTTCAAGAATGGTCATACCATGGAAAACGAAAAGGCACAACAAAAACAAACAAAAAATGAAAAGAAAAAGATTTTATTTTCTTTGATATGGGTTAAGGACGGTCCAAACATGGTTACGTTTCATTAAATTAGATACAGCAACTTTTCTGTAAGATATTTTTACGGCCTAAAAACGATAGAAATGAAATGAAACGAAAAACTATTAAAAGAAGATTATAAATTTAAAAATAATTCATTTAAATGTATTCAACACATCCAAAATGTAAATCTTAAATATATAAAAGAATATTTAAGTTTTAAAGGTAACAGCAACCAACTGTGTGCCTAATCCGCTTAAGCAAGTTAGTACTCGGATTCGCTTTTCTATGACAAACAAAATTGTACGGCCATAAGGAATAACAGCTTAAGTAGAAAAATCTTATTATTTTCTTTTTTTTTTCTAATTTGTGTAGAATTATTAATAAGAATAAAATGATTCTAACTTACACTCGAACGAATGAAAGTAACAAAAAAACTCTCTTTTTTTAGTAAATGAAGAAGAGCGTTGGAAAAAAAGTTGTTGTGTGATTTTCTAAGAAACGAAAAATCGGACATAGGCAGCTTTTTCATTTTACACTTATAATGTTTGTTGAAGGAAATACACAATTGTATAAAATTTTCTGTTTTTGAATTGATTTGCATGAGTTTATAACTAACACTTGTATACTCACCGAAAATGCTTTCAGGAAGACTAAACATTGGATTATACCCTCCATTGTGTCGCCGGTGAGACAAAACGTACCCGTTAAATGTCTACCTTTGCGACCAACTGTAGCAGCAGCCAAAGAAGCATGAACCAGAGCACGTTGTTGTCCTTTTGTAGTTGCTGAGTTAACACTTAAAGCGCGCGGCAAGGGAGCCGCACGCATAATACGTTCCAGAGAGTCCATAATTCAATTAATTGTTTTATTTCAAGTTTAAATTAAAGCTTCTTTTTATTATACCACTTAACAATAAAAACAACATGGCGACCGTTTTAACAATTTAATTTGCTACTTGCTCGTGAATTAATTTTCTGTTTTTTCTTTTTATTTATTGTTCGTTTTATTTTCTCTGTTTCTACTTCACTCCTCTCACCCTCTACCCTAAAACATCTACTTAGTAGATTTTATTTGTTGTATAGTTTTTGTTGGTTGTATTTTCTTTGATCGTTGTTGTTGCTGTTGTTATTTAAAATTGTTTGTATTTAATTTTAGTCGCCTTAAAATATTTACATGTGTTTAGTAATTTACAATATTTTATTAACTTTTTAATAGCGTTCATGTGTTGTTGCTGTTGTTGTATCTTTTTCGCTGGAATCTAGCTTTAAAAAGATTTTAAAAGCATTTTTGCTTTTATTAATTTTCTTACTGCCAACATTTGTTTAAAAATTTATTATTTTAATGGTGAGATGAAATGACTTTTCCAGAAAAAAGGAAAACAATAGGAAAAAGCACACAAAAGTTTTATTTCCGTTTATTGTAATTAAGCGACACATGTATTTTCCACCAAATGTTGTATTAATAAAAATGAAATAAAAAATTGCTCTCTTATTTAATGACTTATAATCCTTTAATAAAAATAATTAAATAATTCAAAATGCAAGTCAAACTATTAATATCTCTGAACTGCATTGTACACAATGAAAACTATTTAATTGGGAGAGCCGACTTATTGGCCAATCAAATAATTCAATTATTGTAGAAGAATATTTGTTTTGACATCAGAAAATTCTTTTGCAGGAATTATAATTTTACTCAGTGCTGGAATTTCAAAAAGAAATTCTGTTCAACAGAGGAACAAACCTCACGTTTGACAACTTTTCTGGTTCTCAAAACCGAACAGCTGTCTTCGTGAAAAAAGAACAGCCTTGTTTTACTTAGTGTCTATTGTTGTTTATATAAAAAGAACAAGGAATACCATCGCTTTAACAATCTATCATGTTAATTCTTATTTCATGAAAAATTAATTTCAATATCTGACTCTATAAATGTATTAAGAAATTAAAACAAAGCATAAGATTATAAAACTAAAAAGCTTGAAAAAATCTTAGAAAATAAAAACAAATATAAAAAAAATATATAATAATAACAAATACATAACAAAAGCTTAAACTTTTATTATGAATAAGAACAACAAGTAGACGCCCTGTTAAACTAAAGTTTTTTTTTTACAATTGATAAAGTTTGTAGTGATAAAATAAAGATTATGTCTTGCAATAAAATTTTGCGTTACATGACGTAAGTCTTTCTTCGCATAGGTCGCAAGTTTGAACATGTGCAATTTACAAATTCTTAATTTTAAAAGCTTAATTCAAATTCGTAAATATTATTTATAGTTGAAGTTTGTAAGGAATGACTAAACTTGTGTAAATGTTAGTTTCGACCAAACCTAGCGAATACCTTGATAGTGTCGTGAAATCATTATAGAAGAAGTTTCAAAGTGAGTGCTGCATTGATATATGGCACTGCATGAGATCTACATCAACAGTGTATATTGGGAATATATTAGCAATTTAAACGAATGAGATATAGGTGAAATATAAAGCGGCCTGGGCCCCTGCTAGATAAATGGCCAAAGAATGATTGATATCATACCGATGGGAGACATCACAGAGGTAACATGGGACAAAATCCGAACGAAATATGAGAGCGTTAACTGCATCACCGTAATACCAGAGCAGGGAGAATGAAATGAAGTTATAAGGGTTAAATATATCCAAGGCATTGATATTTATACGGACGGATTTAAGATTGGAGACTTAACTGGAATAGGTTTATATGATACAAGGTAAATGCTTCCGCTACCAGATCAAAATACTATTTTTCAGTCTGAGATTATGGCAATTACGGAAGTCATTAATTGGATGAAGGGGACTGAAAGCGAAGCTTCGATTTATTTCTTTATGAATAGCCAATTAGTTATCAAGAAACTAATTAAAAATTGAATCTAGGAATATCCTGCAATGCAAAACATGCGCGGTTCAAGGATCACTTTTAAATGCTTGGAAACTGCTATACCCTTTCAGAGGTTCGAAGATTAACCTAAAGTTTTGGCGATGCTAGAATACGTCAGAAAGTGGCAAATTACTAATGTCGATAAGGTGACCAACATACATAAAACTGAGTAGACCAAAACTTAGGAGATTAACTAGTGTAATAACAGACAGATGACAAGACTCGTAGAGCATGGGAAAAAGGATGAGACTTTGGAACATTATCTTTGTGAATTTCCTGCGTTTAGGTGTATAAGAGAAGAGAATTTTAACGTGGACACTGCGCCAAACTTGGTATCCCTAAGGAATTCGAATTGGAAATACCTAAGGAAATACACTAAAGATACTAATAGAATTGTAATTAGGGTTTTTATATGGGGATAGCGTTCATTGAGAGCGCACAAAATATTAATTAAGAATGCGAGGGCTTTCAATGTCCCTTTTCAACCTAACCTAGTTTTTTTATTTCTAAGTTTTACGATCAACAACAGCGTTCCGACATTCCTTATTCATATCCAAGCCGTAATACCATTAAATTATCTTTGAAATAAATCCGATTTTATGGATGTTTCTTTCTATGTCTCATTTCAATTTAAAGTTCTTTATTTTAACTAGTAGCTTGTTTAGCAGATTATAAACCCATTTCAACTATATTTGCTTAAACTTAAAAAGAAGCATTTTTTTGTTGAAGCAATTCTTGCTGAAGAGATCAAAAACCCTTAAAAGGCATATATACTTGCATACGAATTAAATTATTTTCACATTTAAGTTCATTTAACATCTGACGATATTGTATGATTTATTCTACATTCATTCATTCAATCGTTTGCATAACGAAGTAGCAAATAAATTAAACTATGTATGAGTAAATGTGTACATGAAAAAGTATGTTTGTATATGTGCACGAATAATAAAAAAAGTAAATAAATATTAAGGTGTCATACATTCTCTGTTTTCTCTATCTCTCTTATTTTGCATTCAATACAATTCCATCATAGAGCCTAAAAGTATACTTTGATTTATAAACAAGACATGTTTATTTATAATTGTATGTGTATAATAACGTAAAAACACATGTATTTAAATATATAGAGTTAACCCTACAGTTCGGTACATTTATACTCTTTACTATTCGTATTTCGATTGTGATCTTAATTGATTGTTAATTGAATGCTTTTGATATGTCTACTTATTAAGCCGTTTCAAATATCTTTAGACAAGGTCCGAAGAAATAAGCGTTTCTGTAATATGTTGGGGACATAATTGATCTTCGCTGGAATGTCATTTCACAGTAATGTGCAGCTAAACTTTGCAGAACTAAAGGGTTAATAAAAACGTCTGAAAAGGTGTGCGTGTGTGTGTGAGTGTATTTAACTGAAGGTGTACATGTGTAATAAATTGAATAAAATGCCTGTAAACCAGATTTACAACGCTTTTACACTTTACAATACAAGAAAAATGAATACAAAATGAACACACAGAAAAAAAAACATTTCAATTGGAAGACAAACAACTAAAAACATAAAAACTACCACTACCTGAAAAATAAAAATAAAATAAAGGAAACAAAATAGAACACATGCATCATAATATGTGCGAATGTATTTCTATCTATGTTTTTTGTATTTTTTTTCTCTCTTTCTAAGTTCTTTTCAATAGCCTTCCTTTCATCTTACAAGTTGTTAAAGTAAACAAAAAGGTTTATAAATGTTTACCCGTGTACTTTTACAATCGCAACGAAAACAAAAAAGAAAAATTGTAAAAGCAAAAGAAAAAAATTAAATGGCAAAGGGAAACAAACAAACAAGCAAACACACCTTAAATTTCAAAACCTGCCATTTTCACATTAAAGAATTAAAAAAAAATGAATAATTCGCAAATATTGAATTTCCTTTTCAAATTCCATTATGTTTTTTATTTGTTTGTTTTATTCTACGATTTCATTTTCTGAAATTTCTTTAATTTTTTTACATTGTTAATAAACAAATATCCTCAACAAATTTAACTTTATAACCTCATAAATTCATTTGTAAACCCCACAATATTAAAAACAAACACATTTTTTTATACATAAAATATATGTTCACTCATATATGTATGTGTTTTTGTAGAGCAATAAATATGTACGTGTGAATGTGTTAGTGTAGGACTTCCCATAACACTTGTTACCACTATTCCAGAAATACAGCTACAGCTGATGATAAAAAAAAATATTTTAGTGACTGGCATGCTGCTATTGGCCGATATACAGAAAATACAAAACTGGTTACACCTTAGTTTACTTGGAGACTGTAGAATGAAAGCTTAAAAACTTTTACATAATCACTACAGTTCAGAAAACTTTTGATTGTAAGTAATAGCCATTCAGAGCTATAATTATTTACAAAGTTTTCAGGATGAATGAAACCGATAGAAAATGTAAAATAATTTCTCAACATTTTAAAGCATACTTTAGAAGGTAAGCGGTAGGGTAACCCTTACCAGAGTTATAGGGTATAAGTGTACATAAACTATAATCATACACATACACTCATATGTGAATGTTTATAGAATAAATTTTACCCCCGGGTGTTGAGTTGTAGTTTTTTAACACACATTGCTTATTTTCGTTTCTTTGCTTTTTTTTTAATAATTTCAAAATAAATTAAAGTTAATGCGAAAGATCCGGAAAATATTTGTTTCCCATTTTTTTTCTTTCTTTTGCGCATTATATTAAATTAAAGGTCAAGCAATTTATCATTTAGGGCTGATTTAAAAATTACAGCAATAATTTGTTTTATGTGTTCCAGTGGAATAAAGAAACATTTTTATTTGTTATAAACCATCATCTTTATCTTCAAATGTTCTAAGAAGTATCATTTAATTCAACTAAATTTTTCTGCATTAGCAGTTTAGCAATTTATTACTACAAAAACGAAAATAAAAGTTTCCCATATTTACACAGTCGTCAAGTACGAAGTTCTTAAGTTTCTTTTTATCTTAATTTCGATTTAAAGCAGGTTTAACGAAAACTTCTTTTTTATAGAGAATCTGGAAAGAATTGAGTGTTAAAAATTTATTTTTTTTTTGTTTTTTTTTTCGAAATTGTACATCAAAGGAAATATTTAAAGGAGGATAAAAACAAGGTATCAGTTCAAAGAAAACGGCATCTTATAAGTGTATAACTTAATAATTTATAGCAAACACAACAACACAAATACAAATGAAAATGTGAAACAACAAATTTAAATGGTTCCATGTCAATAGTAGAGTACAG
This sequence comes from Phyto melanocephala, assembly GCA_941918925.1. Classification (NCBI taxonomy): domain Eukaryota; kingdom Metazoa; phylum Arthropoda; class Insecta; order Diptera; family Rhinophoridae; genus Phyto; species Phyto melanocephala. Next base: position 135,862,815 of record OW799234.1, on the reverse strand, counting down.
TACGATACACTCCACAAGTAACTTTTTTTAGCTTAAAAATAATTTAATTTCAATTATAGCAATTAGAACTATTTAATAAGAAGTTTCATTTATAATGAAGTTTCAACATATAAAAGTAAGAAAAAGTTTTTAATTTATTTTTCTTTTTCTATATCTGCAATGAGTTTGACAAAAATAAAAGAAAATAAAGAAAAAACAAGAAACATGAATGAAATATTCTTACTTCTCCTATTCTTTCTTATACATACAAAGAGATTGAACTATTTCATTTGTTCGATCCATTCTTTTAATGGGTTTACTTAAAGTTTGTAGATTGAAAAAAAAAAAAATAAAATAAAAAACAACAAGTTGCAGATGTCTAGCTAACCATCTATTGTATTATATTTCTATATTTTCAAAGAAAGAGAAAAAATAATAACGCAGGATGAGCAGGAATAGAAACAATAATAATAGAGAACTGCTACAACTGGCTTTTCTGCTGCCATTACTGGTGATGTCTTCTATTGCGGTTTGTTTCATTTTTCCCAACCGAGTTAATCACAATTTCAAAATGATGCCTTATCGCCCTGCTCCTACAACATTTGTGGCAGCAGCTTTGAGTAGAAGAAGCAAAAGAATTAAATATTTCCATGACTACGTAAGTATTATCCATCCATCCCTCACTCATACCGATACACAGCAATAAGAAAGTAGATAAAAGTACAAACTTGCAGGCGAACTCATAAACACACACACACACACGCACACATACATACATATTGTACTATATACTTCATATCTTTATACTTAAGGAACAAGTTGATGTTTTTTCATTTGTTATTGACTGTGAGATAGATAATACGAAATGTACGGGCTGCGGTAATGGTTTGAAAACAAGTTTGCTTTTTAATTCCTTTATTAAGAGAGACCTAAGGATTCATTGGCAATAATAAGGACAGGAGTAAAAGATGTCTACAAAAGCAGAATACAGACGCCATTGTTGTTTAATAGCGCCATCATGACGGTCATAATACTTGAAGACTTGGATAAGATGAAAACAAAATGCCAAACAGACTGAAGCAGACATAGATAAATTGAAACCCATTCAAACCATTATCTATACAATGCACATTAGAATCTTAAATCAGTTGGTCAAAGTAGTGCACATTGGGAACGATCGCAAAAAAAATACAACTCATAAAGTGGATTTTATTTTAAAAAAATCTCTCAAGACATTTGCATATTCCTTTACAAGGCAAATCTTAAACAGCTAAGTGTGATTTGGGATCATAAAATTGTTTATTTTGATAACCATCAATTGCGAATATACACCTGCGTTCATTAGCGGACATCTCAGATATTTCTGCATATTGAAAATGACTCGACTAAGACAAAAGCAGTCTACAAATCGGAAAACAATTTAAATTCTCAAGACGGTTTATAAAAGATAATAAATTGCTTTTAGTGCAATGAGTGTGTAAAAGGCTTTGATGCGTTAATTTTAGGTAAAAAACAAGTAAGAGCGCTTTATTCGGTCGTGCCGAATCTTATATACCCTTCATGCAATAACAGTAGTTTGTATCACCATTTATCCCATATGATATACGTACATACATATAAAAAACATACATATATAAAAACATCCCATTGTAAAATTATAAATTTACGTATATATGTTAAAAAAAATAAAAAAAAATAAAAAAAACATTTTTTAAAAATAATTAAAAAAAAAAATTTAAAAAATAATTAAAATATATGCATATAATAAATATAAAACAAAAAAAAAATAAAAATAAATAAAAAAAGAATAAAAAAAATAAAAAAATAATAATAATAAAAATATAAATAATATATTTTAAAAAAAATAAAAAAATTTTTTTTTTGGCTCAGCTGGGATTCGATGTCACGTTTTCTCTAACCAGTATACACGTTTGTATGTATGCATGTTGTTGTAATGTTGTTTTTGTGAAAAAAATCGAGGTGGTCGTGGGTTTTTGCTTATATCTCAGTTGTTTATGTACCGATGTTTCTGATTTTTAATACCAATCTACTCCCGAATATTTCTGATATTTTAATACCTCACCAAGGGTCCAAGCTATGTCGAGGGGCTTCAAAAAGTTGATTTCAACATTCACGGACAGACTGACAGAGCTTAATCGACTCCCCTATTCATAAGCTTTCAGAAAATATATACTTTATGGGGTCGGAAATGAAAATTGCAGAAATTTCACACGGAATGACAAAGCTATATATACACTTTTTCACTGTGTGAAGGGTATAAAAACTATAACGGATATCTTAAACCTGTTTAAGATAAAGATGTTAACTTTAAAAGATAGTTATTATTGATTTCATTTTACGACACTTTTAGGGTAAAATCAGAACGCTGTCGTGTTGCAGAAAAATTCAAACAAAAATTATTGACATGAGTCTGATAATTTTTAATTAATGCTTTAAATCTCATCTCGATTAAATTTTAAGCTTTTTAGTCTAAAGTCTTCCTGCTTTATTCATTAAAATTGTATATAGATTTTATAAATTTGATTTCCTTAAAAACATTAACTTATAATCGTTTTCAAAACCTTGATAATTTTTGTGAATAAAAAATTTTGAGTTAAAACTTTAATCGCCGTAATCCGTGCTTTTCATGTATTCCAAAGGCACAAAACAAAAGCTATAATCTTTGAGAGACTGCTTAAACTAATTCAACTTTTGAAGTTGGCTTGTCAATAGAATGAATAACGTAAATACCATCATAATTGTTTTAAAAATGTCAAACGTGAAGACTTTTTCATAAAAAAACCTGCCACCACTTATCAAGAATGGAATTAAAACAAGTAAGAGCACTATATTCGGCTGTGCCGAATCTTTTATACCCACCACCAATTTTGTTTTAAAAGCACAATATTTAAAGCACAATATTTATTATTTTGTTAATCATTATGAAATAATCTATTTATAATAAAATATGTATCACTTTCTTTGTAGAGGGTGGTTAAATTTTAAGGGCCCATGTTAAAAGTGAACTACACCTAGTCTTTAAATTTGTTTTCTGCATTTCACTTGACATTTCTCAATCTCAAACTTACTCAATTTGATCCGTGGAAAGATACGCAAATGAGCAAGGCTTTAAAGTTATTCAGGTTTTTATAAAAATGGGCGTTCAAATCAAAATGCATTTTGTGCACTTCGTAATTCTATTGATCAACATAATCGTTCAAATTCGTCCACAATCGGGAGAATTATAACAAATATTTAAATTTCTGCAAAACAGGTCTATATAAAATGTTAGAAAATCTGTGAATGCCTTCTTAGTGCGTTGAATGGGAACCCCTGCTGGTTTTTCCGATAGTGTGGCAAAAGAGCAGTCAACCTCGACTCATCATCATGCCCAACAATTGAGCATCAATATTGTCATTGAAAATTTGGACCATCAGATAGAGGAGTGGTGCCAAGGATGGGGGGGGGGGGGGGCATTTGGCCGATATTTTGTTAAATACATAATTAAACCATACAAATATTATAATTACAAAAAGAAATAATAATTTCCTAAATAATTTGTGTTTTTTTTAAATTCAACATCGACCCTTAAAATTTAACCACCCTTTATAACTTCGATATGCTATAAAATGCTTTTGTAAATGTAGTCTTTCAATGAAAGTGGGCGTTAAAGTAGGCGTGTCAATAAAGTTTTTGCTAATAAATACAACTTAGATATTTCAATATAGTCCTTTCTTTTCCCAAAAACTTTGTCAATAGAGAAATTACATGAATTTAAGATAATTCGTTATATGGGAGGTAGGCGTTAAAGTGGGCGCGTCACCTAAACTTTTTGGCACAACAATTAAATTGATTAAATAGAAGGATATACGTAGCAAATTTGATCATCATACCTCTAATTTTGGCGGTTTTATGAGCTTTTAAATTTCATAACGGTAGATAACGTGAAAAGTGGGCGTTATAGTAGGCGTGTCAAAGTTATTTTTGCGAATGAGCACAACATAGGTGTTTCAATATAGCTTTTTATTATTCCAAAATCTTTATTAATAGAGAAATTATATGATTTTTAGTTAAAACGTTATATGGGAGGTGGGCGTAAAAGTGAGCGTGGCACCTTAATTTTCTGGCACAGTAATTATATTGCCTAGGGGGATAGACGTAGCAAATTTTATCATCATACCTTTAATTTTGGCGGTTTTATGAGCTTTTAAATTTCATTAACGGTAGATAACGTGAAAAGTGGGCGTTAAAGTAGGCGTGTCAAAGTTGTTTTTGCGAATGAGTACAACTTAGGTGTTTCAATATAGCCCTTTATTATTCCAAAATCTTTATTTATAGAGAAATTATATGAATTTTAGGTAAAACGTTATATGGGAGGTGGGCGTAAAAGTGGGCGTGGCACATTGATTTTCCGTCACAAAAAAGCGTCTCACCAAAAAGCAAAGTGTGCAAGATTTCAGAGTCGTACATTCAATATTGTTGCTTTTATAACGTTTTTGTTTTTAAATATACCGAAAAATACACTGTGCGGTATAAATTTTCGTACATTTTGATCGATAACTCTTTTCCTAATTCATAAATTTAAGCGATTTTTAGGGAAAAATATTCTTTTGACTCGATAAATATATATTCGAAGTTTCATGACTCTACGTTTATGCGTCTGGACACAATTCCATTTTATTCGATGTGCGAAGGACACGGTTTTTTCGACCTACTCTTGCTTTACGAGCTATAACTCTCTTCTTAATATTCCGATATAGCCCATTTTCAATACCAAACAAACCTTGTCTATAAGAAAGATTCTGGCAAAATTTGAGCACCCTAGCTTTTTCGGTGCGACCTCTATCGTGCTTTCAACAGACGGACAGACGGACGGACATAGCTAGATTGTCATAAAATCAAACCCCGATTCAGAATATATATACTTTATGGGGTCTAAAATGGATATTTCGATGTGTTACAAACGGAGTGACAAAATGAATATACCCCCACCATTTTTTTGGTGGCGGGTATAAAAATAACAGATTTTCAATTTAAAATGTGGTCATATGCACTACTAAAAGATACAATTGTTTATCTGCGATAGTCAACTTTAATCTAATCGTTTACATAACATCTCTCAATGCATACTTTCGAAATTGTACATTTCGCACCATACATTTTACAGACAGCTCCATTGTGCTGCGGTTTAATGTTGTGTTGTGTGTGTGTGTGTTTGTGTGTATGTATGTGAAATTAACTTTTTCATGCCATAATACATATAAAATCATCATTGAAGATGAATGGATGATACTACTGAAATTAATGCTTTGTTGTCTTCCCTGTATATTTGTAGTTTGTGTTTATGTATGTACACTGAACCAAAAAGGTACATAAATTCAAAGAAAAGATTCGTTGTTTCAAAGAAAATGTGCACTAATTTTGACCTTAGACACAGGTACGTTGAATCAATGAATTGCCATACGTTAACTTTTATAAAAATGTAAAGTTTAACGTACAATTTCATTGATTTAAAGTATTATTTCATTAATTTAATGAGAATCATAAACGCTAAAAATGAACAGTTTAACGTTGAATTTAATAAAAAAAATATTAATTTAAAGTACAAGTTTCTTGAATCAAAGTACGTGTTCATTAACTAAAACTTTTTTTTTCTTAAATCAAAGTACTAGTACTTTGAATCAACGTACCATTACTTAAACAAATTGTATATAATAAAGTTATGAACGTAATCATTAAAATAAACGAATGAATACGTTAAATTAAAGAACAGGATTACTTATTTTTTTAAAGAAAAAATTTAAGGAATGGTTTTAAAGTACTGTTCATATGTACGTTAACTCTTGTTTCGAATTTTAATGAATATTTTCCTTGAAACAACGTATTTTTACGTTAAGTCAAAGAATTTTTGCAAAAAAATCAATGAAATTAAGTCAATGAATGGGGTTCATTGAATTTATGTAAAATAATTTTTTCAGTGTACGTAAGCCTTAATCTATGTGCCAAATATTCGTACATACACATGTTAAAATTAACTAATATTATTATGCTGGATCAAGGATTAACCAGAGGGATACCCACCCTCCACCACATTATGAATTTACGTCGAGAATTTAAAAAAAAAGAAATTCAATAAATAATAGAAAAGCAAAAAATAATAAAAAAAACTATCAAAAAAAACTGAGAAAAAAGTAAAGAAACTAAAAAAAAAATAAATAAATTTTACATTTAAACACCTGAAAGGAAATGATACTGTACAAAAACTTGCATCAAATCTAAATAGTCTATTAAAAAAGTTTTTAATTATTACATTGGTTGTGTGAGTAGGTTCTTCTTATTTACCTTCTTTGCACATAGAATACTCTATGCTTCCAGCACTTTAATACTTTAATAAGTGGCAAACAAATTTAAGTATGGACAAATGTTTACCTAAACCATACCACGAGCACGTTTAATGTTTTAAAACGTTTAGCACAATGCAGATACAGTGATAAAGACTACATACACATGTATGTATGTGTTTCTAAAGATTGCAAAATGTTTATTTTACACATTTTTAAACATGACATAACATTGTTATTTACATAGAAGAATGTTGTTAATTTTACGAGTCGAATTGGAAAAGTATTCCGCTGGGAAAGTAGCGCTATTTAACGACTAAATTCTTATTGAAATAAGCCATCCAATACATACAAATAACTGTGTAAATGATAGACTTAGGTGAGATAAAAAAATAGAGAACAGGATATTGCATATGTATGTATGTATGTATGTATGTATGTATGTATGTATGTCTGTATCTATTAAATATATATTTATGTATGTACGCATAAGATTAATGTTTTATTTGCGTGGCGCTGGCAAAATGTTTGAACTATAAAAATTAGTGAAAATGACTTTGAACTAAATTGATAAAAAACGAAATAAAATTTTGATGATTTGTAAAAGGAGCAGCAGTTGACACTTATTTTAATTTTATTTATTCATTTCACCCACAAGGGTAACAGTGATGAAACAGTGAATAAATGAGTAGGTTTTTATTAGCGTGTATCATGTTATTGTGATTAAAATTTACGTGACGGTGGATTAACTCTTACGAAAACAAATGCGTGAAATGCTTGAGTATGCGTGACTTTTTCTTTCCAAATTTAAATAAAGTGCAATTGTGAATATGAAGATTATGGATGCGAAAAAGGTGAGTTTGTGTGCTTTTTCTTGTACGAATTTCGTTTTTTCTGTTTTTTTTTTTTTGTTTTTAGAAATTTTAGTTTTCACTTTGAAAAAATACCTTGTGCGTGTTTAGAATAATTGTTTTCAGCAAATCTTTAACCAATAATGTTTTGTTTTTGTTAATTTTTTTTTTGTTTGTATAGAATTGTTTCTGTTTTAGAATTTGAGATACATTTTGATATTTCTAAAATTTCTCCGATATGCTATAGATGCGTTTAACGCTCACACATTGGCGACGCAGACGTTCACATTCGATTTCACGAAAATCGGCATGCGATGAGGAACACGAACCCACTGTGAACGTCCGATCCTCGTTGATGTCGTGATCCGAGTTGTATGGGCAAGAGTCGAGAGACGCTTCTCCTTGTGTTGAAGAAGCCTCAGATTCGTCTACTTCTCCGTCTGTGGTGGATACGTCCTGCGATGACAGGGATGTTTGCGAGTTATTGCGAGACAGAATTTTGGGATCGTCGTTGTTATTGTTGTGATTTTTCAAAAGTGCCCTTTTTAGGTCATGGGCAAGTTCAGAATTGGCAGGTGGCTCAGTGATGATGGGTGTTGGTGCATCGAATGAGTTGCGCTGATGTTGCAAAAGTGGTTGTGTCGTGATAACGCCTGCAGGATTTCCTAAAATACTGGGAGCTTCAGGAAAAATTCGATTATCCGATCCAGATGTTGAAAATTTTGAAAGCAATGATTTAGATGAATTCTTGTTTTTCAACTGCTGCTGCTGCAAATAATAATAGTCTCTGGGCAACGACGAGCTATTGTGCAACTGTTGAGCTTCGTAAACACTACGATTTGCAGGTCTGAAGCCACTCTCACTGCTTGCTCCGCCGCTTTCAGCGGAGTTTAGCACTGGTGTGCTTTTGAAATAGCTATCGTAGTCACTTTGAACTTGTGCCTTTAGGTCACTGATAACACTTGCCGTCGATGCGGTTGGTGTTGTAGCTGTTGATAAATTAAATCCGGCAGCAGCTAGTTGAGCACTCAGAAGAGGAGTTAAATTGGCTAAAAATTGTTCTTCTTGTTGCTTCTGCCGCTGCTCGTTCAACTGGCGTCGGTAAGCATCAATTTGATCACTTGCAGAGGGTGTTGCACTATGTATGCATCCTTGAAAGAAATCCAATGCTTCGTATAGTATAAAACACAGGCCCAGGACAAGAAATGTCTCCATCATAATAAACTGCGAGCCATTTGGCACTTGGCACAAACCACTAAGCACTAAGTGAAGAATTAGAATTTTTTCGTTTCTTTGTTATAGATTTCTTAATTTTTTATTATTATTTTTTTTATTTTTTTTTTTTTTGTGTTTCTCAATTAATTCTACTCTCGAAATTACTAATTAATGTAATTTCGCCAACAGCTTGTGGAACAAAATGTGTCTATATATAAAAACATTGTAGTAAGAAGGTGCTATCAAAAAGTCAAAAGTTAGTTTGAAAAAATATATTAAAATTATTTATTGATTATTTGCAAGAATATTTAAAGCAAAATGTGCGAAAGTTTGCCTCAACAATCGAAAAGAATAATCAAATTGAATCATAACAATAGAAACTAAAAATAAATACTAAAATCTATCACATGCTCGCAAATCAAGTGGATTTAAAATAAAAATGAAAATGAAATTTTGAAAAAAATAAACAAAAAATGCTTTTTTATTGGCTATTTGATATTCGCTATTTCCGATTTAATTGCAAGTGTAAATAAAGTAAAAATAATCTTATTCCATATTCAATATTTACATATGTTCTTACAAAAATATTTACATTTCTTTTTTTTTTCTTAAATTAAATAACTCATTTACGCATACCACCCCCGAATTATATACAGACACAGTTTTAAACCCAGTATAATACAACTGACTGTATCGGTTATTTAATAGAATTATAATTTAATATATTTTTAAGATACTTTTACACTATTGTGCCTTCAATGTGAATGAGAATTTTGAATTGCATAAACACACTATTTTATGAAACGCAAATAGCGACTGAAGTTCGGTTGCCATCCATAATCGACCCAATACTTTCGCTCTGTCGAAATTCAACGAAAATCTATCAATTTGTGGAATAGCGTTAAAGTATCTTCATTTACAGTCATAGTCATAATTACTCAGGCATATTAAATTAAGCAATATATTTTATAATTTTTAAATTCACAAGGTGTCCTACATAAGTGTCGCATTGTCATTATGTAAATGTAAAGAATTGTGACTCTGGCTGTTATTAGTATGAGTATGTTAATATACGATGGATAAAAATAATTATGACTTCTAATGTGACAGTGTGTATTTGTTGGTTAAATAGTTGTGCAGCAGAATCTCAATTCAGTTCCATCTCATCTCTTTTATGAATATTTATTTTTGTGCAACAACATTCGTAGGTAAGTAAGTATGTACAGTAAGCTTTAGTTTGGCCTTTCAACAGTATAAAATAAAATAAAAGCTAAACAAAAATTTAATCTTATAAATAACGCTGATATGCATTTATTTAAATAAAAAAAAATTAAATAAAAACGAGTTTCTTAAACGGCTGAATGTTACAATTACAATATGCCTTCGATTAAATGCTTTGTACATAATTCTCTAAATGCAATCAGCAGCCTTATTCTGTAACTTGCAGCCTTATTCTGTATATCTCGCTAAAAACCTAAAACGTATATTTAGAGTAGAAATATTAACCAAAAATCTCTAACTATCTATATATATAAAAGAATAACGTGACTGACTGACTGACTGATTCATCATCGCACAGCCCAAACGCAAAGAGCTAGAGACATTAAATTTGGACAATCGGTTGCTCTTCCTATGTATAGTTCCACTAAGAAGTGATTTTTGGAAATTCGTACTTTCAGGGGGTAAAAAAGGGTAAAAACGGGTAAAATCTGTTATCTTATATCTGCTAAACTAAAAACGATACAAATAAAATTAAAAAAGAATTATAGTTTGCACAAAAAATAAGCAGGTGTCTGGCAATTTTTTTAATTTTCAACCCCTATGGGGAAAAAACGGGTAAAAACTGTAATTTGGTACTTTTTTGGTGCCCTATGTAACTTCTAAACACATATAGCTAGGAGAAAAATGTAAACTGTTTTAAGTAGTCCCTGAAAAAATATTACTAGGAATTTGGCACTTTTTTCAAATTCGCATGTATAAGGGGTAAAAATTTTCCCTTTTTTTTGGTACTTTTTTTAAAATAAACTTTTCTAATATTATTCAATGGGACAAAATTTTATCATTATTATTGCCTAATAGAATATGGACAAATATTAAGGTGAAATTTTTGAAAACTTTTTTGGGGACATGTATGTAATTCCTAATTTGACGGCCAATTTTCACAAAATTTATAATTGGGGTTGCACCAGACATAAAAAATTATGTAATTTAGTAAAAATTGAAACACATTCATAACAGGGTAGAAAGGGGAAAAATCGGAAAAGAGTTTGGTACTTTTTAGAACATAATTACTTTCTTGCAAAAAAGAGTAGATTTACTGACTTTAAATCATGTCTATTAAAATATTTTGTTACATAGATATTTGAACATTTTAAACTTGGAGTTTGGAATTTGGAACAGAAATGTACTTTTTGGCAAATCTATGGTACTTTTTTGTATTTTCTACGTTTATAAAGGTAGAATTGTAAAATAAAGGACTATTGATACAAGGTAAGACTAAAAATGTTATGGATATTAAAAAACTAACATAGAATTCCTGTTTTTAAAAGACTTGTTAAACAACACACTTTGCAACATATAAATGAACTTTTTATAAACCGATCTAATAACTGAATTAAATTACCTTCATATAAGTACATATGTATATGCATATATTTTTTTCCCTTTTTGTAGCATATTAATGTTAAGTATTAAATATATTTTTTGCCAACTCGCCTCAACAATGCCTTTTACGCGCTCAGACAAACTATTTTAATTGAACTTTTCGGCAATAAAATTTATATAAAACAAAATATGAATTAATTTTTTAATACTGTTTAAATTAATATTTCTCGCAATATTCTTCCAAATAATAAAAAATAAAAAATTCTGATTACTGGAGCAAAATCAAATAAAATTTTAATGACGTAATTGAAATTTATATTTACATCTGCCGAGTAGTTAAAGACTATCCCAGTGAACTGGCCAGTATTCTATTCCTATCAGGGACTCGGATCAGTTATATTACAACGGGCAAACGACCTTTGTTATTTCGCCCGTTTATTAAAATCATAACATAATTCGAAAAAATATATTGTAATACAAAATGAAAATAAAAAATAATGTCACCGATATGTTCTTTTTAACAATCATAATTAATAAGCCAGTACAATGGTTTGGAATAGTTTTCGACTTGTCGAATTAATTTTATTTGAATTATTTTAAATTTAGCAAATTTAAAATATTTAATAAATTTGACTTTTATTCTTATGCCTGTCATTTATAATGATACAGCAAATGATTATTTGATGGGTTTAAAATATCATAGAGGACTTTATAAGATTTCTTGCAAATCATTAATTTGCAATAAAGAACGCTTTCGTTCGAATGAAAAATGATTTTCCCCCTTAAGACAATCATTCTTCTGTCGAAAAGTTGCCAAATTAGACATCATTAATATTTTGAAAAAGAACGAAACGAAAAAGCAGAAATGACTAAGCCACAGATAAATGTTTCTCAGGAATTTTAATACGAACTTAAGATAAAATTTATTTAGCTATTAAGCGTTTGTGTACACACTCGTAATATACAAGTACGTACATACTTTCTTCTAAATATACACACACGCACATACCTACAGATACTAAAATAATTTTAATAATAATCTACATACACACATACAAACACAAATATTTTAAACACAAAACTAATTTTGTTGTTCTTTACTGGAAATCCCAACAATCTTAAAAGGGATTAAGAATTTCTCTAGAATTCAATTCAAGCATTTAATGTAAAAAAAGAAAAACTTCTTAAACTATTTGTTAAATTAAATTTAGCAAATTATTTAATTTTTACATTGAATAAACGTATGTATGTATGTATGTATGTATGTAGGTGTTGACGAGCATGTAAGTGTATAGTTCTAATGTACATGCGTTGGATAAACAAGCCATTTATTCAATTTTAATTAAATTACAAACTTCATTAAACAATTTGTGTTTTGTGTTAGATTTGTTGTACAATATAAAGTCAACATGTTAGATAATTTTTTTTTTACAAATTTTCAAATTTATAATTCCATTTAACATGTCTTTGGTTTGACACGTTGACGTAACTTTTATTTTGTTTTCTGTTTTTTTTTTTTGTCAAATTAAATTTTAACAGCAACGCCAACAACAACAGCGACAATAAAACTACCTTTTTCAGCAGTTTATCTTTTAGTACAAACATTCACTGGCACTGTCGTCTCAAGACACGACACAAGTGCTACAATAAAAAGTAAATTGGAATTAAGACCATGTAAAAAGACAGGAGAAAAAGGAAGCTGTTTCTACCACACAGACCAAAATCAAATTTACTTGAAACCTTTGCATGAATTATAATTTCAAACGTTTTGAAATTTGTTTCTATTTCTGTTGTTGCAAGCATCATAGAAGCTTTCTATTTCTTAACGTTTTTTTTTGTTTTTCTTAATTTTTCTGCCAAAACATTGAATTTCAGAGGAAATTTAAGCTTTCAAATTAATAGGCGGCCTAGTAAAATATTTAACACAAGAACATTTCGAACAACTACACGTAGACTACACAAAAATACATGCCAACATACACATGTAGACATGCACATTCACATAAATCTATCTTCATGCCCAAACTTTTATGTTGTTGTAAGTACGACTGCAAAAGTTTGAAATTTTTTCGTCAAAGCTCAAAGTGGATGTGGCATGTTTTGTGTTTTGTCGTCTATTTAACTCAGTCAGCCTTATTTCCGCTTCCTCGATGTGAATGTACGTACAAATGTATGTTTTTGTACGCATTGTGAAACAAAAGTTTAGAGTCTAATGATTTTATTTTCACTGCTCAGATGCCGATCATCGTTATTTAATGTTTAACATCTACACATGGGCAAATGAGTTGACAAGTTTTCTCTTAAATTTATTTTTCTCTAAAAGTTAACCGTTTAGACCTTAAACTTATACATATTAATGTAAAAATATTACAGCAAATAGATTTAACAGCAACAGTATAAGTTAAACTTTGGGAAAATTGCAGATAAATTTTAACTTGTCAAAAATCCTTTTAAAAAGTTTTGGGCTTATTCCCAGGAGTGCATTTATTTGAACGTAAAATGAACGTTAATAGAAATCATTTCTTATTTTATTTTATATTTTATATGTTTAAATGTCACCATCATTCTCCTATCTCTATTATGGAACATAGAAATGTATATACAGTAGACTCGCGGTAACGTGAACTATTAAAAACCGAGCGTGTTCACGTTTGCGAAGTTGTTCATGTTAACGAAGGTGTAACTCTTTAAGATTTTCAAATAAATAAGACAAGTGACTTAACTCAAATTTTTTGTATTGTTATGTACATATGGTTTGTTTGTAAGGAAAAAAAGTACTTTAAAATTAATTTAAAAAATGTGTTACCTTTTTTTGTTCTTGTTCAAACAGCGTTGTCAGAACATTTGTTCGAACAACGATGTCTGATATTAAAAGGCATTTTGAATATGGAAGAAAGAGACGACACATAAAAATTGCGACAAAATACACTTTATACGTTTTAACCATATCAAAGAACATGAAACATTTTTAGACAGTTGCTCTGCCGACGTTTTGTTCTAGTCTGGACAAATCGACGACTCGTCTAGACGTAAAGTAAAGAACTAAAAATGTTCAGGCAGCATTTTGCTATTGTTTTCTTTTCAAGACGTTTCCAAGTTGAATCTAAATAGCCAATAGCGTCCTATATTAGTTAAACCAATTTTGAAAAATCGCAGCTGTAATCCATTACGATTTGGAGTAATTGTAGTCCACAAGAGATTCAAAATTTCTAAAAGAGCGATGATTTTTTGCCTTTCCAATCACTAGAAGTTTAACTTTAGAATTTTGGTAGTTTTTGTGACATTTTTCACGAAAAACTTTAGATTAGGTCATGCTAAATCTGCAGCACGCACTAAACTAAACCTGTGCAATCATTTACGGTGATACCCCTTTTTATGAAAACTATTTGGATAACCGACAAATTTGTTCACCTTATAAGGCTTTCTCACTGAGTTCATGCTACAGAGTAGTCAGTGTAAAAAAAATTATGTTCATCTTATCCGGTGTTCACGTAAGGCAGTGTTTTTGTTACCGCGAGTCTACTGTATGTGTATGTATGTGTATGTATGTACTGAGCATGTATAACAAGCTTATTTTTTTCACTAGACACAGTCAGCTTTAATGGCTCTCAGCTAGAACAACAACTAAATCGTTCAACTAATACGAAAATTGGAATACAGCGCCACCTAAGTATCGGAACTCAACATAATAATTTTGCTCTATTATTTAAGTCGATGTCATGTCATATCGTTAATAGTAGTAGTAGAAGTATCCAAATTAAGGGCTGGTGCAGTTTATGACTTTTAAACCCCCGTCACCGGAATACACACTGTAATATATTAAGGTTGCTATATAAAAAGCTTTGTTATGTAACAGATCCAAGATTAATTATTGAGCATAAATTGCAAATCACTATTGCGCTGAAAACAAAAAATTGGCTTCTTTAGCATTCCTGCTGTGAAGGTCACTGCGACAAAAATTAAAGCATCACTCACATTGTTACACTTTATTTTATCGACTACACATGTACGTACTAAATGTATATAAAAATGTATATTATGTTTGTTTACACATGTTTCTTGCACTTCCAAGCCATTAACTTTTACCACAGAGTAATGTGATGCAGTGCAGCAAGAACTATGTACGTCAGTTTGTGTTTAGTCATATGATATTTTAATGTGTCGTATGTGAAAAATAGCGGCAACAACAGTTACAAATACCACCATAATAACAGCAGCATTGCAACAACACCAAACGCATTAAGTAAATGGAGGATGGCATACTTATAAGAATTTAAGCAAACAAACAAAAAAAAGGAATGTGCAAATAAATTAAATTAAAAAAAAAAAACAACTGTCGGTTAAAAGTATTTATTTTCTCCACCAAATACTGAATGCATTTACGTCATACAATTGTAATTTAGCAAAAAAAAAATATGTAACAAAATCACTTGCAAACACACACACATACTGCCCCTGTCATACAATTATAATATAGACATGAATGTGTATGTGTGTTTGTGTATATACAATGTATATCTTTCTGTTCGCAAAGGGAGTAAAAATTTTAACAGCCTGAACTCATTTCATCATGTCATGGTCGTTCTCGTATTTAACAAAAGACTGCAGCAGATAGTGAGAGAGAGTAAAAATGGAAGACAAACACTCGTAATCTTTTCCTTCATGCTTTCTGCAGCATATCTTTAGGCATAAAAGTGACACAATTTGTTGTCTATTTTTTTATTTTTTTTTTCATTATTATTGTTATTTCATTGTTCTTTCTTTATTATGTATGATAAAATATACATATTAACTTAAAATGTTGCCATAAAAAAACCGAGAGAATGAAATATAAAAATAACAATAAAAAAATAAAAACTAACCTAGAATTTAATTTGTATTTTTGGTTGCTGTGTGTGTGTGTAATTTTTTTCTCTCTACCGTAATATGTTAACCTGCTTTCATTTCTCTTTATTTCATTTGATTTTCGTTTTTACCATTTGTAAGTGCTATTACAAGTAGAAGTGCATCTACAAACAAGCACAATTAAATCTTCTTTTTTTTCAGCATTATCTGTTTATGCGGATGTGTGTTTCTGGGCTAAAACTTAAAATGAAATACACTTATTGTATTCTTTATACACCTTTACACACTTAGTGTGAGCACATCTTTGTAAATTTTAATTAAAATTGCAAAAAACAAAAAAAAAACTAACCTTCACCTTGTTGCTGACCGAGTTTCAATATTTATTTGAAAATTAGCAAGAACATACAACGACTATAACTATTTACCAATACAGTGAGCATGGTTAGTTACCTAAAGTATTGAATATAAAAATTACATTTCAAATCCTTATTTATTGAAATTTCTTTTTGGTACATGTCTGAGCATGAGTTTAAAATATTAGAAAGCTTAAATGGAAATGCTTTGTTATACGACTACATACATACAACATATATTTTCCAATTCATATTAAAGTTGTAATAAATATCACCTTGTCTTTAGGCTGGTGGAAATTTGTAAGCTGTATTCTCGTCTATATAGCGTAGCTTTGGCAAACATTTTTTTGATTGCCGCCTTTGGTCAATATACATAGCTATTTGTGGAAACAGTTTTGATAAACATCTATACGTGTGCATATGTTTGTATTGATATTTACTGTTATATTGTATCTTAAATCTATAAATATTTATGAGTTTCTCCATTTACATGTACATTGCATACATATTTTATGAATACATACAGAAATATGTATATTCGCATGTATGTATATTTAGTATGTATTTGTTGTTTGAGAAAATTGTATATTGAACACAGCTGCTCTTAAAATAATAACTAATATACTCCCTTGCTACTGGCTACCAGCCATACAATTGTAGTTTTATATTTACAGACAAACATACACATACACATATACTTACAAACGTACATACAGGCATACGTATATAAATATATACAAATTGATTACAATATATTATTACACCCTTCTTTGCAAACGAGAAAAATAAGAAAAGAGGCTGAACCAATCTCTTCAGTGTGTTCCATTTGATGGTTTAAGCCAGAATCGAATAGCTGCGCCATAAAGAAGAGAATTCATTTTAATAAATGTATGACGATTATAGATGTCAGGAACAATATTACTTTCAAGCAACGATTGTGTAGATATTTCCAGCTATGATTTATTTTTTTATTAATCTCCTTTAATCACACTTACTAACGATTAATTACATGTTCTTATTTGTTGGTAAACGCAACTACAAAACAGGGTGAATAATGTTGAATATTAAGCGTACGAAAATCGTTTATGTGTGTTGGTGTAGAAATTTTGTAAAAAAAAGAAAAATAAAATATTTGTAGATCCATAATAAAATGTATCCTTGTTTAAAGTGAATGACATTTTTCATGACTTATACTTAAATCAATAGTTTTAGAGAATGCATTTTTCCTGCCTCCTTAAATTCAAAATAGTTTGTCATAAATGAAATGCTTCAAAATGAAATGAATGCAAAATATTTTAAACAATTCACGTTAACATTAAACACTATGAACTCATGAAACATGAGTTCCTATTCACCTAAATTGAACCACTTCACCATGTGTTGAAGTCATGCATTCACTATTTCTTTTGCATGTCTTTTTTTACTGGGATAATTTACATTGTTGCTTTAGTCAAGCATTTAAAAGTGTACTTTTGTAACAAAATATAGCAAATTTTTAAAACTAAACTGTTTCTGTACATTGAAAAGTATTTTTATACATTTTTGCTGCCGGTGTATAAAGTCAGCGGTCTAGAATAACTTTTTAGAAATTTCCTTCTCTCTGCTGAACTCAAAAACTACTGAAGCAATACCTAGATATCTATTTTAACACATGGGGTGCTCTTCATCACGAAATAATATCTGATTTCTAACAAGAAATTTAAAAATGTCCAATAAAATGGTATTTAAGATAGTAGTAGAAGGTTGGTAAGAAATAAATGCGTTTGCAGACATTACGGAAAAAGTAATATAAAAGAAATTGCACTAACAAAAATTACCTTTTAATTGGCTATTAATTGATCCTAAAAGAAATACAATACAAAAATATTATTGGGAAAAGCAGTGCCGACCACGTGTTCAACAAGTACCAAATATTAATTAAAAACATTGATGAAATATTCTTATAATTATACTTATGTTTTTTATACAATCATTCAAACAATTGTGTAATTATTTCCAGATTTATTTAAACTCAAATTAAATTGATTTAGAAACTTTGAATGTAACACGACAACCGAAATAATGTCAGAAAAAATTTCTTGTTTTAAAAAACCTTTAAATTACTTTAAAAATTTAAACATTAAGAAAGCAAAGATGCACATTTTCTTTAATACAAACAACATTTGAGTTCTTCAAAAAAGAAAAAAAAAACACTAGACGAAACACTGCAAACTTGCCACTTTCACAGCATCAGTTCATATTTTATATGCAAACGTTCATGTAGCTGTAAGTAAATTGATTCAATGCTGTTCAATATTGACACATTTTTTTTTTCCTAATTTACAGTTTTCTTTTATACTCAGAACTTGATGTTAAACAAGAATACAAAATAAATCTACAACATAAGCTAAAAACGTACATATGTATTGAATGTGTATGAACGAGTATGTACATGCTTCAATGTGTATTGGGGGTATGACTTCAACTACATGCTACATGTCAATATGCTTGTGTAAATGTTCATGCTTTTTCAATTTTCATATTTCCTGACAACTTAACAATAACTGGAAGTTATCACACAACAATAAAGAGAAATATGTATATACCAACACACATATACACACACTTACACTCACCCATAACGAAATGCAGTGTATATGTTGAAGAAAAAAAAACAATTTGATTCAATAAACAACTTTAGAAAAGAGCAAAATCACGCTTTAAAATGTTAGATGTGGCAAAATAAAGTAAACTTTTATTTGTTCGTAAGCAAGTCTTTGCATGTCGCATGTGTACATAAGTTCTGCTGAAAGCAACCAAAAAAAATCAAAAGAAGAGAAGCACGATTTTACATACACATGTGTACTTTACAGAAGACTTTTAAAACAATTTTCTGCCAAAAAAAATACTCCTCTATCTCATCAATTTTCATTTGACTGAAAAGAATCAATAAAGCAAAAATCATTACTTTAATACACATTTTACTTGTGTGTCGATCTGAGCATAATGTTTTCCAATTGTTTCCATTAACAATAAAAGAAATACATACATATTCATCTGTTATCGCTGCCATTGTCTTTGTTAGAAATTTAAATACACGTTTATAAAATAAATGAAAAAAAACAAAAAACAAAATGACACTAATGGCGATGATTATATTGACATGGAACAAATGCTTAAGGACAATACAGTAAACCTTGGAAAAAGTGACAAGTACACTTATACAAGGTGGCGGTGTCAGCCCAACTGACTATTTTTTTTTTTGTGTTCTGGAGTATGTCAAACTACATATTTAAAAAAATGATTTCAACTCCGGAAATTGTCAAACTCTATACATAAAAAAGAGAGACAAAAATTGTTCTCCTTTACGCTATCACCTTATGTAGTTACACCATGATTCTAGTAATGTTTTCGGTTTAATTTAATAAAAAAAAACTTCTATTGAACATTGACTTGTATATTGTATTAACCACTAACGAACCCGAAAAAAAAATAAAATTGAAAGTCGAACTTTTCAGTCTCACTGCGGTTAAACTGCAATTGACATGTCCAACCCAGCGTTGGAATGTTTTGATTTTTCATTCGTAATTCCCTTGAAACAATAAGAAAAGCATTTAATGTAAGTATAAGAGGTGTGTTATTGAAAGCAACATTTGTATAAAATATTTGGAAAAGTTTTTACAGTAAAAATTTGGAAATGATTTCGTTAATTTGATTTTTCGCGTGACTTTTTTGTGGCCATGAATTTACGTGAACGTACGTATTTATAAGCAAACAGTTTTATGTCTGGATCAAAGCAACTAACGACTTACAGTTCCATATGTAAATAATGGTTGCTCTTTATAATTAAATTCTTTTTTTTTTTTGCAGTCACACAAAATGGGGAGTGCTTTTTATGTTAAAGTTTAATGGCTTGTATTTCTCTACTATTATTACTTTCAATTCAATATTTAACAGACGAGCTGTTAGAGGCAGAAAACAACACATCTATATCAAAAAGTCAATTTCGAAAGATATGTCAGTTACGTTAATTTTGTTGTTAGGGCTCCATATGTACGTATGATTAATATTTGTTTCATTAAAAAATTATGCTAAAGCTTAAAACCATCAGTGTTGCCAATTTTAGAAGGCTTCCCCCGTTATGGTTTAATTCATTAAGGAGAAAATTAACGTATAAAAAGTGTTTAAAGGAGACTAAAAGTTATATTAATAAAATTTTAAATAGTTTTCCCAATTAGAAATCATAAATAAAAAGGCTTTCATTACATTTATCGGCTCTCTATTTTTCATATATTTACTATAATGATGTGTGA
The DNA here is from genome assembly GCA_941918925.1 of Phyto melanocephala. Classification (NCBI taxonomy): domain Eukaryota; kingdom Metazoa; phylum Arthropoda; class Insecta; order Diptera; family Rhinophoridae; genus Phyto; species Phyto melanocephala. Next base: position 135,842,335 of record OW799234.1, on the reverse strand, counting down.
GAATAAAAATAAAGGAAACTGGCAATACTGGCCAAAATATATATAATTTAAGTTTTCTGACTCAGTTAGTAGATTTATATTGTTTTACTTTTGTGTGTATTAATTAAAATGAAGTGTTGTCTCTTTTTCTCTTTTCCAATATGTCCAATGAGTTATATTCTCTCCTTAAAAATCTATTTCCTATAGATCCACCTCATTGAAAGTTAAGATACGTTTTTTATAAATAGTAACACGCATTGCCTATGCAACAGATTTTGTCTGCTTAGTTGTAATATCACGATGCATATCTAGTAACTGAACCATTAAACATTAAAAAGGTCAATTGCAATTTCATAGTTTTCAAATTTGTTTTAGGATGAAATGATTGATTCAATTATCAACAAGATCTAGCAATTTTTTCAATCTATTAAAAATATTCATTTTGGATGTAATAGAAGAGTACAAAAAAATAACTTGTGGATTCAGGGAAGACGTCCGCATCGCATGGATTATATTTATCATTAAACACTTAATTTCAGAATAATTTTTGCGTTGTAAGTTATTTTGCCTTTTTTCCATTGCCGAATCCAAAAGGTGTTTATGTGCCGTATTGTCATAAATGTCATAACTTTTTTAAAGTTTAAAAAAAGTTCAATAAACAATACAGTACTTTTCAATTATTTTAGAAAATTTTTATTTTATATATTAGAACTTATACGACACTTAGGAGTTCTTGTGAATACACTAATCCTGTGTTAAAAAAAATAAATAAAACGTTTTCCTTAAACACAAATTCATATGTCATAATTTATCATTTTTTATTTTATTTTTTAATATTTTTTTCCTTCTTTTTGATGAATTGAAAAAATATTTTAATAATGAAAAAAAAATTCAGCTCATCACTTATTTAAAGCCTCAACGAGTTTATACGATTTGATAACTTTTTCTGTTTGTTTGTTAATGGCAAAGGAAAATCCTCACATTCATTCATATTGGATAAAAATGACTGAATATCACTCACATTTAATACATACAATGTGTACATACATACATGTAGTTGATGTAGTCGGTAACAGAGAAACTTGTTAATCCAAAAATGCTCATAAAACTTTTACAATAATACAACTATTACAGCACACAAACCCATGTTAACTTCATTCAAATATCGAATAAAAAGTAAAAAATAAATCCACACAGACTATCAGCGCAAAAGATAACAATTTTATTTTTAAGCAAAAAAAAAAATAATAAAAACTTTTTTAAGCCGATAAACAAAATGTCCTTGTTTTTTACATTTAAAAAATTGCTCAATTTAAAATGGAGGTCAAAATGTTATTCAATAAATCCATTTGGATGTTTAAACACACACTTACAGTCACAATTACAATTACACTTGCATTAATTTTTACATTACTTAACTAAAACTAAAAAAACATTATGATTTTTTCCAATACATTTTGCTTTTATTAAAATATTTTTTTAATTTTTCAGAAAAAAAATAAACAGATAAATAAACGATGGCTAAAAAGGTGCAAAAAGTTTTCAGATTTCTACAAAGGTATTAAAATCTCCGAAAATACACGCCCCAATGTATGTCCTCATAAGGCAAAGATTTGACAAAGGAGACGTAACTACTAAAATGCATTTATTTTTTCTCTAATAAATAAATAAATTTTTTTCTAATAAAAAATATTAAATCTTAAAAATGTTAATTTAAACAAATTTCATATTGTAATGTGCTTTGAATATATTTGGTGCAAGGAAAACAAATAAATTTTGATAATATTTGTAAAAACTTTAGTTGGATTCAACTTATTCACAGGTTTTATATTTGGTAAATGCACAGCACAAGGTGTCCTGAGTATCGTATTAACATAATTAATAATGTCATAATTTTGTTTTTAATTTTGAAATGATTTAAACAATTTTACAATAGAGAACACAACACTTTTCATTGAATGAAAAATTTTTTGAATAATATGGCATTATGACAGTAGTACACTTAGGACTTCTTGTGAATACACCAATTATATAAATCATCCATTAAAAGCAAAATTATTAAATCAAATTTTAAGCTTTTTTTGCCACCATTAGTTAAGCTGCCTTTACACTATCTGATTTCTTATCTAAGTTGAGTTTTTAAATATTAGTTTGAAGATTGACTAAATTAAACTTAATTAAATATACTTGTGAGAAGCAATCGTAAATTTAAAAATTCCAAAATATAATGTGTGCACGTGAAGCAGTTGTTAAACTTAGAGGAGAACTCATATAATGTAAAGATAACATTAGGCCTGCAATAATTGCCATAAATAGTATATTATTCGTATGGGGAATTTTAAACCCAATATAAATTGCAAGTGCTGCAGATATGCCATTTAATATATGGTCTTTGCACTGTAGGTGCTACACATCGTCATTGGATGCTAACCAATTGTTTAAATCAAATTTTGATTAAAATGTCTAATACCAGGCTTAAAAGTTACAACATTTTTAGTTCCTGAAATACTCATGTCACTTAAAATGCGCTTTTTTCCAACACGGATTGTATCGATTTTCGGCTAGAAGATAATTTTTAACTCAACTATGCAACACGAAATTTTAAGACTTGTTACAGCTGATTTTATATGAACGGTGCCACAACCACTTACAATTTTAGAAGACCGTTCTCTAGTGACGAAGTCAGCAATGCATATCATTTCATTTCATTTTCATTTATTAGAAGATATACAATTAAATTTATTTTTCTTCTGACAAGGATTTTTTTAGCTGTTTGTCATCTGAAGTCTTATTTATTTGGAGAAGATTATGTCATTTGCAACTGTAGTTCGTAAAAATACAGCAAAAAAAAATACTTCCCAAGGACGCCTCGAGATCATAATGCGCACCAAACAGTCACTTCTTTTCGATACAAGATCCCATATGCGACAATTTTCTTTTCTAACCAGCAAGTGAGAAATGAGCTTCATCGCTATAGAAAATTTTGTTTGCAAAATCAGCATTGTAAGCCTATTGTTCTAGCCACGTTTGACCACCACTTTAGTAGTGGGTTCAAACTATTTAATAATATGTGAATGATGTTCCTCTAAAATTACCACTTTGCCCAAAAGCTATTAAAAGATATTGAGCTTTTAAATCTTACAACAATAGACCTTTGTCATTCTGTCGTAATATAAAAGACAAATACAATTTAAGATTGGCAGAAGCCTTTAAGGGAAATGTATGGCAAACGTTAAGCTGCAAAACCGTCCAAGCCGATTTATATGAAATGTTGTTAGTGTTTATAGTTGATAAGTTGCAGCTTAAAAAATTGTAAAATAAAAAACTTTTGCACCCGATAAACTCCTAATTTATCGACCGAAAATATAAACAATCTGAAATCACCAAATCACACCCGCCTTCCCAGCTTAAAGTATAAATAAAACTTTTCTATAAAACAAATAATCTTACTATAGTTTTTTTTTCCAAACGATTTCGATGAATTCATTTGGAAATCAACAAAAGGAATTTTATTAACAAACAACCACTCAAATATACATACAGTCCCCAATGTTCCACCCCCTTAATATGGCAGGACAACGCCAGCCACCTAATCCCACTTGTGTGTGTATGTGTGTTTTTATTTATTTATTTATTTTTACCTTTTTTTTTTGGAGACTGAAAATAATTATGTGATTAAGGTTTGCATCATTTAGCACCAGAGAACGAAAATGTTTGTGTGTTTAAAATTTAATGTTCTTATTGGTAAATAAAAAGCAATTTTTTTTTACATTCACACATACTTTGTTATGGGATAATTCTTACCCAGTTAACCAAATTGTTGACACAATAACTCATCGTTTGAATTGTCTGATACGGAGTATTTACTGAATCGAAAAATTTGAACAGAGTTTTTTTAATAAACTTGCGTAAAATTGTAAGAGTTAATTAAATGAAAATCTTTTGAAAAAACGTTTTAAAAATTTAAATTTTCATTATTTTTTTTTAAGAACAAAAATTGTTTTTAGTAAATTTTAAACGGACAACACAAACATATTTAACATGTTTTTAACAGAAATTTTTAATTTTGATTTTTGGAAAATTGCATTATCCACCAATGGTTGTAACTGCTCACTTAATTCGGAGTTAAAAACTATCACATAAAAAACTTATTTGAAGCATAACTAGTAGTCACACACATGTGAGCAAATATTGATCAAATGTGAACGGAGCTAAAGTAACATCATGCTGACTATTTTTAAGCATTGAATCAATGTCTTTTTTAAATCTGTTGTGATATTTATATTTCGATAAAACACCTTTGTAGTAAATTTAATTTTTAATTCGAAAATGTAAGCAGTTTTGTGAGATTTAAAGTAATTTTTTCCGAGTCAATAATGGGCCGATCATTTTGAAAAGTCATTGACTAGTTCCAATTAACCGCAATAGGCTTTGTAATTAGGTCAACAAAGTTGAGTATGCGAGACTAAAGTGAAATATTTGTAAAACTGCGAACTGTAGTTCAATTACAAGCTTAACATGAACTGGCGTACAGAGAAAACGTTGGGCATTATTTTCTCTAAAAGTGACCACATATGCGCTGTAGGATTTTAAATGGATTAAGACTCAATGATTTTAAAGCTGTAAAAGAATAATTATTTTTTGAATAAAACTCCGAATCATTTAGGCAATGAGTTGTGATACTTTTAATTCATTAATTTTGCCAGAATTATGAATGAATTCATTAGGAATTAGAAACTCTTGTTTCATTTCTTTCATTAAAGAAAGTCTTGTTATATAATTTAAAGCGTTTTAACATTTTAATTTCAGAAGAAATTAACAAATTAGACTCTTGAATGCAATCATTTTATCTAAAAAAGGAAAAATGCTTGAATAAATTTGGTTGTGCTGACTTTTATCACATTCAATTTATTAATGGTGCCAATAAACAATTCCTAACCGTCAAGCTGTTGATGAATTAATTCAAAATTTAATTCAATTATTTTTTCTTCTTAATAAATGCAATCAAGAATTTGTAATTAATGATAAATTCATTCATATATTTAATTAATTTATATTATCTGCCAAATGAGTGCATTCAAGTTTTGTTATTTCATGGTAAAATAAAAAATAAATTTTAATAAGTCGTTACAGCCAAAATTGGCAATATTATTAAGGTTCTCACATTATTATATTCTAAAAGTAATATACGTAAGTAAGGCGTTGGAAATTTCTTATTGTTTGTACTGTTTGTTAAAGACGCTCTTTTAAAAAATGATCAACTGGGTTTTAAGCAACTTCGATCTTTGTACGCCAAACAAACCCTGTATATGTAATGCTTTAATAATCTGTTAATAAATTGTTTATAGAGTTTATAAATAATATACACACACAAAGGACAGACAATTATGTACAACATGCAGCCGAATCAAATTTTCAAAATAAAATGACGAGTCTGACAATACAAACAAACGAAATGAGGCAAAAAATTAAAAAAAAAAAAAAATAAGAAAATATTTGCATAATAATTTAAATAATTTATATGGGCTTATCGTACTTATCAATATTTAAAAATTTAAATGCAAATAAAAAAAAATATATAAAATATGTACCAACTCATTAATGGACCTTCAATTAGCGAAAACAATAGCAGCGATAATATAAATGTTAAAAAAAAAACCAAACGTCTATCGATAAATATTGAATGAATGTTCTATCACTTAAATTGAATTTAAAAAACAAGCATATACACACACACACACATTCATATAGATGTTATAGCGATAATTATTGTAAAGCATTTAAGCATCAGCGATAAATTAAATTAAACAAAAAAAAAAGAAGAAAAAATACACACAAAACAATAATGTTTAAATGTTTTATGTATTTATAGATAATTAAAACCATATTATATTTATACATATTTGCATATTTGTACTTGTGTGTACATACATGCATATGTATGCACTCATGCACATTATCCTCAAATGCATATGCATGTTGTATACGAAAATATATTATTGAAAATAATAGAAAACGAGTAAATAATTAAAAACTAATATTTTGTTGACTAAAAATGATTATGTTAGTATTAGTTTTAATCTGGTGGAAAATAAAATTTAATTAATTTCAAATAAGAATTTGGTGCATATTTTAACAAATTAAACAAAAGTGAGTTTCGAATACCTCTATTATGTATTTATGTGAAGTCCATCAATTTAGGAAAAACAAATTTATTTATATTTTTTTTTCCAAGTTCTAAGAATATAACAAATTAAAGTTTTGTTCTTGGAGCCTTAAGTGTGGCCGTACAAAATATTTCAAAGTTAAGTTTATGATTATCGGAAGTTTCTCTATGACAACTAAGTTTTGCATTTTGAAAATTGACATTTATTTTAATATTAATCCTTTTAAAACATTTTTGTGTTTTCGAAATCTTTGTTAATTTTTCTACTTTTAAATCTGTAGATGCATTATTAATGATTTTGCTTTCTGCACTTTTTTTTTGTTCTAGAACGCCTCATAGTAATAACTGAAGCAACATCAACATTAAGAGCCAAATACGAAGCAACTTATTTTAATAAGAAGTTTTTAATGCATGCGTATATGTATGCATGATTTACTTCATTTCTTTATACATACAAATATACAGAGTGAGCCAAAAGTCACCATGGCGTTTAAAAATTTAATAAGTTTTTCGTTGAGCAATGATTCCTTGCTTAGTTCATCATTATCATTACTAACATGGCACTGGTAGACCACATTTAATTCGCACTGCGAAAAATATTGAACGTGTAAAATGTTAAAAAAAAAACAACAAAAACATTTACTAGAAGGCATTCTGCTCAGCTCGGAATGGACCGTACGTCCCTACGGCGCATTTAAAAAACGATTTTCTGTTACTCTCATATAAGATGCAACTGGCGCAAGAATTCAAACCCGCAGATCATCGGCAACGTACAAGTTTTGCAGTTAAATTTCAACAGTCTATACAGGCCTGAAATAAAATCAACTTTATTGAAAATCAAATTAAAGGTTTTAAAGCAAATTTCATTTTAATGGTTTTGTTATTAAGCAGAACTGGGGTTCTGACATTTATCAATGCTAATTGTTCCCTATGGTATGATATTACCTCTGAAAATTTAATTGGGGCTTAGGTAGGCAGAACTGGTAGCTATTGTGCAGCTCTCTTGGGTCCATTATAATGATACCTTTGTGATATCTGAATACAACAGTAAGAATAGAATAGAAAAGGAGAAGCACACGAGTACAGAGTCTCTGGCGAAAACCAGCATCCCCCAGACTACCACCCCAGCACACTACTGACTAGTCTACTGGGGCACCTCTCACTGGGGCTTACTTCTTCCAAAATGAAGAGAGAAGTGATTTAAATGTAAATAAAGATCGGAGTCGATTTATGATAAAACATTTGTTTCGTTCTACTCTTCAACACAGACCTCAGATGTAGTGTCAGCAAGATGCAGCCACTGTCCACACTACCCAACAAACAATGTCGCTTTTAATTCAATATTTTGGAGAGCAAATAATTTCCAGCAATTCGGAAAGTATACGTGACTATTCAGGATAACACGTCCAAAACAATCTTTGAACTCATGTTATGGAAAATTCTCTAAAACGAGATTAACATTGAGAACTGGAAACGGGGGTAATTTAATTTTCCATACATAAATTTTGCATATTTTATAAACTGATAAATTATATTAACGAAAATATTATTAAATTTGTAAACACCAATTGTGACTTTTAGTTCACCCTGTATATGAATACATGAGTAGTATGCACTATCCATTTTACCAAATTCTGGTGCCTTTAAAAACTGAAAACGCATCATAAAAACAAAGAACACAACTGAGTCGAGTATCAAGGGGAAAGAAACAAAAATTCAATGTTTGCGGTCAGTTGATGAACATTATTATTTTTCGTCTAATTTCGTTGGTTTTTCCATTTTGAAAACGTTTTGTGATTAATCCAGATTGATCGGTGATTTGTGTTTTTGTCTCAATGTTTGTTATCGAACATGGTTGTGCCTGTTTAGACTTGTTACTTTTTACTGAATCAAATTGTTGTTGTATGTACAAATTTAAATGATAATACGACGGAACTCCAATATAAATTGGGTTGTGTGAGGTAAAGCTGCACCTGCACACACGTTGCTTTTTATTGTTCCCAACAATGTTGAAAAGACATTTTAGACTTCAAAATCACTTTAATGAATGAGTCATGTGACAATCTCTTAAAGCTGTTATACGGGAGATTAAAGCAATATTTTTTGGACTCTTGTTAGTTTCAATATAAATAGAAGAAATATATTGCAGTTTATTTTATTTGTATGTCATTTTCTAAAGTTTTTAATTTCAATAAAATCAACTGGAGTTTTACAGAAATTATTACAAGGACTCCGTTCACAATTACGTAATAAATTTGCTAACGATAAATACAGATTTTCAAGTTTTAAATTACAAAAAAAGGTTATCGAAGAGGAAAGTGTTCGCCAATCGATTCAGCAGTTTTTAATTGTAAATAATTAGTTAATTAATGAAATTATTATAATTGTGGCAATTGTTCTTTTATTTTTTGCATCACACACTAGAACAATGGACGCAATAATTCATGTCATTAGCCAACATTTTTTGCTTTTCAGTTTAGCCTTAATTTTGTCCGTTTAAAGGGAAATATTAATTAAATTAAACTTGATGTCATAGCTGCCGGAAATTCTTATAATAAATATGCTTTTCTCAATGATTGACAGGACTTAATAAATAATGCTGATTATACTAATGATTAGGATGATAAATTAATAAGAAGAAAAAAACGAACAGAAAAACAAATAGTTACATACGAATGCATACAAATGTATGTCTAGTGTCACACTGATCACACAACTAAAACAACTGAAGGCAAAAATTCGCAAATTTTGTTTTGAAATAATATTGAAAAGCTTGCAAAATTAATTTAAATTACTTGATAAGAAAGAGGAAAAAGAAAAATTACATTAAATTCTTACAATTTTTTTCTCTTTTATTTATCAAATATAATCGTAAATTGTTTAAGTAATTAAGTTATTATTCTGTTTTATTTTGCACTTTAGCGCACACACTTGTTAATAATTGAGTTTGATAAAAAAAAAATACAAAATTTATTAAATCATTTTGATATTTTGTAGGCTATTTAGTACATTTCGTTGTTGAATTTTCTTTTTGTTTTTCTTTTTTTAATTTGTTTCTCTATTACTTTTCACATAAATGTATGAAATTAATTGTTGTATCCTCTTCGCCAATATTTGTTACGAAAACAAATGATACGGCGGTATGCACTTGTACATTAAACACTAATTGATATTATTTGTTATTGTAATTGTGTTTAAATTTCATTTATTTTTTGTGTATTTCGTGATTGTTAGATTGAATCTAGTATATTTAATTTTGGAAATTTTGATTTTATGGGAGCGCTAATGTGTTCACTTTTTTATTGGCGCGTTACTTTTATAGAAATCCCCATTACTTTTTCCATATTCTTTTATTTTATTTTATTTTATTTAATTTTTTATTTTTTTTTTTTTTCTACAAAAACAATAAATATATGTAACAGACACTATATTATATCTTTAGTATATGGATATGTAAGCAATACACACATAATAGACACAGTTTATTCGTTAAATCATTTCAAAACAATCACTTGTACGATAAAATATTTTACAGCATCATAAATTTTTCATAAGTTTTATGTACGTATGTATGTATATATGTATGTATCATGTCAAATTAACTACAAATTTTTGTTAAACTTTTTATTATGTACGTACGTACGTACATACATTCAAACATATACACTGGTAGTAAAATTTTTATATTTTATTTTTTGCTTGTTTGTTTGTTTGTTTGTTATCGTGTTTGAAAATGTGTTGGCTTCAACTAGAATGGGATACTTTTTAATCTTGATGCTATTATCTTTTCATATTCCAAAAACACTAGAATTCCTTTGACGATTTTCTTGCCGAGCTGCGACCATTTAACGCCCGTATACGAAAACAGACTAAGCTCAGTGGAGATGTCATTACATGTAAGAAAAGTAATCTAATTTCAGCATTTGCAAAATTATCTTCTCTTAAATTGGAACTTTAGCAAGCATCTTTAGATAAATCATTTGAGGACAGTTTCGAGCATCCCTGTTTCGGAGAGAACAAACACAACAGAGTATCCGTTGCAACTGTGAAGTTCTGCTACAGTTCTCTATGAATTCTAATATTTCTGTGCGCTGTACAATGTCCAGTCCAGTGATGTAAAGTTTAATTAATGGACACAAATTCCTTTACACTTTGCTTAAACAATTTTTGTGCATCTAAAATAGTGTTTTTGGGAGAAACTCATACAAGGTGGCTGTTACTTTTTTCTCTTTTCATTTCTCTTCGAACAAACTTATTCACCACGCTTGTCATCTAGGAAATATTTGTGTCTGTAAGTGCAAGCAAACAAGCTTTTAGAGAGTGGCTATGATAATGTACCACTGTTTTCTCTCGCCTGCAAAAAGGATATTATGGAGCTCTGTGACATGCGCACTTTAAATGTTTACATTACAACTACAAGGCAAAAAGGACTATTTCGCGCTAAAAACATTTTAAATCAGGAATACAGATAACTAGTAATAATAAGGATTTACTTTATTTTTGATTGTATTAAAGCTGTTGTTGCCCACGTAAAAATTATTTATACCCGTGCCCACATGTGTAAGCATTATGATGTAATAATTTACATCAACACAAACTGAATTATTTTACTGTTTTTTTATTCCTTTTGACATTTAAAAAATCATTTGTCTAAAAAAGAATTCAACATCATTTCGAGTTGTTCTTCACAAGTTTAAATCTATAATTTTAATTAAGAATTAATTTAATTTAATTAATTAAATTTAGAATTTAATTAAGAAACTTTGGCACAAAATTTTTTAATGTAAAATGTTAAACCTGGAACTAAAGTCAATTCAAATTATGATGATAATGAAACCGTAGCTGGTTTCGAAAATGCAGTCCACTTTTGGATTACTAACTTTTTCTAGATATTCTATCATAATCGCATTGAACTTATAGTCTAAATTTAATTAAAAATTATTGCTTTTTTAAGAATATTTTTGAAATTATAATTAAATATTTATTCGAACTTAAATTTATTAAGAAGCTTTTTTCTCTGGCTGAAGTTCATTTTTCTATTGTTAAACTTTCTTAAAACATTAAATTAAATTGTAATCATGAGGGCATATTGAAAAAACTATTCCGATATTAGCCGAGTGGAATGCATTTTCGAAACCAGCTACTATTTCAACATCATCACTCTTTATAACAACTGATTTATAACTACTTTTAATGTTACAACTTTATGAAATTAGAATTTGGAAAGCATAGCATAAATTTTTAAATTTATCTTTTTCTTTCTTATAAAATGAAATTTTTCTTCATGTTCATATTCTCTAATATTCTTTTTTTCAATATTCTTCAATGATTAAAATTTAATTTAATAAAAGTTTTTTGGAAGTGAAACTGAAGTTTTGAGAAAAACGCATTTAAAATTTCATAAAGCATTATCACTGTGAACACACCTTCAGTTGGCAGATGCGATTTGGTATGGTTAGTTATGATTGGGTGCCGTCTTTGATAACGTCATGCCTACTTATGTGGTGACGAGTTTTTTCGCTTTTAGTGTGACAATACCTTTGCTATTGTTGCTGCTCTGTTTGTGATGATCTCGATACTTGATTGTTAAGCCGGAACCAGTGACTGACGCAACAATGTTGTATGGAGTAAATAAATTTTAATCAGAAATCTAACTCATTTCATCTTATTCTACAGCCTTTTAGGTACTAGCTAGAATCACTGTTGCCATTTCAGCTATTTTCTCGTCGAATCTAGCGATTTTTAAATATGTTTTCCGGGAAAAAATATGATTTAGCTATAAGCAGGAAATCTAGCGATTTTTGCGATGTTGAATTTTAACGTGTTTTAAATACATTTGATGTTAATATTCTTAAAGAGTAGCTACCAATTCATTTGTAAGGCGAATACTATTTTCAATACACTTTTTTATACAGATTTTGGTATCTGAAAGCCAAAAAGCACATACGTTTAAATTTAATAACCAATTTTATCTTGCAAAGTTTATAGCTCGAAACATTTTTTGTAAAAAGAAGATCTTAAATAAACGTTCCTTTTTTTCTTTAGATGAATTTGTGAATTATACAAAAAAAAACTATTTAAAAATTTCGTGCAAGAATTTCGAAATATTGCAAAAAAGAACTAATATGATCCAAAAATTGTACATTGTTAAGCCATTAAAAGTTTAAGTCCTGGGTAATGCAAGATTAAAAAGACGATACAAAGGGATATTGATGCAGATGCTCCTTCTCTGCAAAATTGTACAAATAAAAATACAAGTCATCTGCATCGGTGGGAGAGTTATATTGGAGATAATTTAATTTTAAAGAAGGCTTCATTAATAACTCAACATACGTCAATCAATTCAATTGATCACCTTAGTGATTTATGTAAAAAATATTTCGATAGGACGAATGAAAACCGTATTTATAGAATCAAATGCTTAGCAATAAATAAAAATGTTTTAGTGACCCATCTTTTAATGGAACTTATGTATGAGGTTCTGAGGAAACGATGTATGAGGTTCTAGGTATAGTGTATTTGAAGATAATAGACGTTTGTATCATTAAGTTATTAGGCATGTTTTTTAAAAACTAAAAACATACGTGGTACATAAATCTAAAATAAATATTTTTTTCAGTACGGAAAAACAACAAATTGTGTTAACATTTCTAAGCTTGGCTGAAGTGGCCGATGCGACAGGTTCAATTACGATTTACTTAAATCAGCATTAAAGAGACTAGATTACAATTTTACATATGAAAGCGAGAATCTAGAGTATTGGCTTTAGACTTTTAGCGAATAAATCCCAAAATGTTTTTAAATAGGAGTTAAGTATACATATTATAAATATAACGTAATTAGCAACACTTAATAAACGTTATTTTTTTGAATTGATATATAACGTACATATGTGTACTTATATTTCTTGAATTTTTTCACATACCGTCATACATATGTAAATTATGTATTAAAATGTAACTAATAAAAGGTGCCTTCGTAATAAAAATTACTGTTTTTCTCTTTTTTTCTTTCGTTGTTTTAGAAAAACTAAGCGATAAAACGCTAAATTTTCCGCGCCATAAAAAAAATCAACGAAAACGTGGCTATTTTTTGTTAAATTTATGACAGAATTTGAAAAAAAAAATAAATATTAGCGATTTATCGCTAAAATTTTGACAATTTTGAATTTTTAGCTATTTTTCTACATATTTTAGCGAGTTTTTTTGGGAAAAAGTTGGCAACAGTGTCTAGAATCCACTCTTAAGTCCAAACCCGTTTTTCGACACACTAGGTCCCTTTTCTCGGAGAAGGTCACATATATATATAATTTAAAACCTTATAATATGCAAACATTTAACAAATTTTATTTACTAGAACAGAATTTTAATACATTTTGTGGAAACATTTCTATTTCGTCAAATATTTCCCTGATGTGAAAATATTTTCAGTTTAAATTTTATTTGTGTTTCAATATTTTTCTGTTTAAAGATTTGCAATACAAGAGAAACTTCTAATGAGTTTTCAAAACTGAAAGGCAAAGAGTGCATCTCTATAATCGCTGCATAATAATAAAACAAAAATTATATTTACTGACAAGTGGTAAAATATCAGATAATGTTCATTTAAAACTTTTTTCTTTACTTTAAAACAAGTGAAAATACTTTTAAAATGTTATCGGAAATACTTAACTTTGAATGGCATAATTGCAGAAAAACTGCATACATATTTGCTATAGCAGTAGATAAACACATGCTTAAGAATGTTGTAATTTAGTTAACGTTGACAGTTAATTAAAATAAAGCGTTTTGATTTTAAAGACGCAATGTCTCTACTTAAACTACTTCGTTAACACTTCATTAACTTGTTAATGTAGACTTCGATGGTTTTTGTTTTTGACGTTGATGTCTGACTGATTTTATGCACACACATGCACACGTTCATGCCCATACATACAAACATACACACCTACTTATTTACACATGTAAGTAAGTTAGTAAATAGATTTGAGTTTTAGAAAGTTTTCAAAGGGTGAATCAGTTGCCTTCGAAAATTTTGAAGAATAAATATGTTTGTAAGCATTTGAATTGGATACCCTAGTATTAATTTACTCATTAATAACTGTATGCCCACGCGCCAGTTTTATTTCGTTTTTGATAAATTTTACTTTTTTCTTGTTGTTTTTATTCTCCACACTAATAGTCATAAATACATATATTCAAACATACCTGCTTGGCAAAACTTATTAAAAAGTTTTTTTGTTTGTTTGTTGTTTTATAATATCTACTTTTGTTGTTGTGGTTGTTGTTGTTCTTGTCTTTCATAAGATAGTCAAAATACTTAATTACATGAAAATGTAAGTTGGAAACATCTTTCGAAAAGGAAAAAGTAAATGTTAATTAAGAAGACTCACCTGAAAAAGAAGAGAAAACATATTAAATTAGCACTTGATTAAAGATTAATTAAAATTACGTTATTTAAATCAATTTCACTCGCAAACTACATCAGTGCTTGCGAGACTTGTTAATAAAAGCAGTGGTCGTCACATTTGAGGAGAAAATCAAACATTTTAAAATTGCTTAGAGAATACTATTCTGCTTCAATTTTACAAAAGGAAAATCTGATCTCTTAAGACTAATTACCAAAGTTCGTTTGTAAGTGTGGATTTAGTGAGTCGGGTAGAATTTGTCCAGGTAAAAAAAAATAGATCTCAAGAGAGTTGAATCAAAATCATTGAATATGTACGTAAGTTTAAAACTATTTCCTCTATACAAAAAAACAAGAGATATACCGACGAACTTGTTGTTTTGTTGAAAATTTTCTAAAGCAGAAGATATAAAAGAAAAAGCATTTTCTTTGAGTAGTGTAGCGAACAATTTGTTTCTCTATTCCCTATATTTTCATTTTCTTTTTGTTTGTCTTTTTTCTATAAAATATTGTGAAGAAAAGTAACATTTTGTTACCTTACAAGATTAGAAATGTATGCTGGAATAACAACTGGGTGATATTGAACAGAAAGAATTTTTTTGATTTTTTTTTTTTATTTTGCTCTCGAATTCTTTTGGAAACATCTATAACAGCATCAGCAAACAAAATGTCCTTATCAATTTGGCGTTGAGACAAAAAATGTCAAATACAAATATTCAAGTAACAACGAGAAGTATAAAAACAACAACAGCAGCAACAACTAAATCTAACAACACCAATAATCTTTGATGACACACCCAAATTGATGATGAATAATAAAAACAACAACATCTCCAACAATAAGCCATTTTCATCTTCAAGAGGTAGAGCAAATACATGTGTGTATAACTGATTATGTACATATGTGTGTGTGTGTGTGTATGTGTGCAGTTAAGGTATAGGCCATGTTACCTTTTGTTAACCACCAATAAAGCTCCTATAAAGAATGTCAAACTTAAAAAATTTTAATTTTTTCTTTTCATTTTAACATGCACAAAAATATTTTTTCATAAAGAAAATTTAGAAAAAAAAAAACATGATGCGTGTGTATGTATTTTCTCCCTTTTAACTTTGTTTGAGGATTTCTTTCAAAGTACCACAATATCACATTCACATGTGCAAGTACACATTAAATAATTTGTCACAATAAAATTGAAAAAGCATCAATCTTTGACATTTTTAAAACCAATTCATAACAAAAACTTACTGAACGAACAACACACATCAGTCATATTTACTTATACCCAGTAGTTCTTGAAACTACAGTCAATTAACACTCTAGTGAATCTGTTGCGAGTAGTTCAAGCACTACAGTTTCGAATTTATATCCATTGCATCATGATTGCTAATATTTTAAACTAAATTTAAAAGTGTGGCCCATAAAAAATATTTGTTTTATATTTGTGTGTGTGTGTGTGTGTTAAGGGCATTTATATCATACAAATAATTTACCAGCAATTTTATTGTTAAAAATGTAAAATTAAAGAAACTAGTGGCAACGAACATTGTACGACTACTTGGGAAACAACACTGTATCTGACACTTGGAATTGCAGGGAATATAAAGGCAACGATAATAATAATTTCTCACACTTCTACACAAGCTTTTATAACAATACCATACATAGATACAAACAAACATACATGTATAAACGAGTATAACAATAATAATCAGAACAGGAACCATATGAAAGGAATTCTTTTCAGAGCATGATGTTTTAGCAGAAGTAGGGGTCGGTCAAGGAAAAATGAAACGAAACATCAAAAGCAGAAAGCATCGCCACAACATATCTTGACCAATGAACCTTAAAGCATACTTATACATTATACTCAGTCACAACTCATTTCTACTCGAACCCATGCGTACTTATAATCGTGCAACAAACAATACTTTTTGTCTACAAAGTGACACATACAGACATACCCGTAAAAAACATTTACGGACTTATACTTATTGTACAATAAGATGAGAATTTTGCTGCACGAGCGAGGAAAATATTTACTACTCATTGCAGGAATATATGTTTGTTTCTTATTTTATTTATGTTTCAAGTCTGAATCGTTAAATGATGTTGACAATGTTTTATTAGAGGGGTCCTTCGGGAAGGGCAATTTGATGGCATTTTGAGTATTAAAAGGTTCTCAAGAGCTTTATATTCAAAAAGCAGATTTTTTTTTAAATCAATTTTCGGATTCAGATTCTTAACCTGAATTTAATACTTTCAATATGAGATCAAAGTAGAAAGTATTTCTTTTTCAAAGTTTGAATAGAGCATATCGAAAATGTCCCCCTGTCGTTCCTCAAATCTTTAAAATCCAAAAATATATAAAATTCTTTATGTACTATGTTCATCTTTGTATGTTCAACGTACATAATGGTATTTGACTTACATCTACTGCTATTGTAATGCCTACTTTTTTATTACTTTAAATGGTCGCAGCAACGTTTTCATCTCTAATGTCAAAAATTTGTCGGAATATTTTAAAATGTGGAAAATGTTTTTTGTTTTTCTTCTGCAATGTTTGGCAAATATTTGTCTGTTTTAATCATTATTATTTTTGTGTACAACTTAAAATTATGCCATTAGTCTTAATGACAGGTAATCAAATATATTAATAACTTTCACGCGAAAATTTCCTTGAAATTTGTTTTGTTTTGTGTGTTTTTTTTTTATTATTATAAAGTTATTAAGTTTTTATTACAGCAATAACGTGGCAAAACATTTTTATCTTCTCTAAATATTCTTAAAATATTCATTAAAATGAAGTAAAAATGACTACTCCAATAAATTTTGTGTGTTTTCTTTTTTGCAAAATGAGTTTTTAAGTTCTTTGTACGACTATTTTTTAACTTCAAAGTTACTTAATCTTGGAAAGATTTCGTTATCAAAATTAAACGTATTATTTGGGTCACAATAATGTTATTAAAAGCATTAAGTTTAGTTGTTTATTAAAAAGAAATAATTAAGTTTGTTCACGCAAAGAAAAAATATGTTTACGACATGATCACGACGGTCATATTATTTTTTCTAAAACAATATTTGGTTGTCGAAAACAAGTCATAGTAATTTTTGTTTCATTTCATCATATATTTTGTCACGATAGTCAAGCATTTGTTTGAACTGTATCATTTAATGATTACTTTTCGTAAAATATTCAAAATGGTTATCATTTAAAAATAGTATGATATAAAAAAATTAATGCGACAAAAATAAAATTATATTCAAAATCATTAAAAATTAAAAATAATCATTAAATAATAAGTGAGACAACAGTATGATAACAAAATAATCAAGCTATGATTTTTTTTAATAATAATTTGATTTCAATTGTTCTTCTTCTTGCTGAATAAATTTTTATTATTTTAAAAGTTTGAAATGTCAAAAAAAAGGAACAAAAATTTTGAAAAATTAAAATAAATTTAAAAATAAACGAGAAAATGTAAAAAAATATTGGTAAAAAATTGCAATTAAATTGGTAAGTACAATCAATATGTGTATGTTGCAGCAAAAGACAATAATCTGACTTAAAACAGCAAATATTGTCGATTTCAATTGTAGCCATATATATGATTATTGAATGATACTTAAATTAAACATAATAATGATAACTGGTAACCATTATATGTTTTAACCATAATCATACAATTCAATCATAGTATGTTGCTCTTCGATTATGGTTACCACAACCATATTTTTTCTTTGCGTGTTTGTAGACTCTTTTTTGCGTATTTGCTAAAACTTTAAGTTGAAACCAGTGTTTCAAGTTTTTTTTTTTTATTTTTAGAAATTAAAAATTTAGTCATGAATGCCAAAGTACATCATGATAAATAGCATGATGTGCTCAGGGTCTAATTTACAACGGACGCAGAATATAATTTTGAGATGACCAGTTTAATAATTTATTAACCAACATCTCTGTCTTAAACGCGAAAGGTAGAGTACAAGTCGTAGAAGAAACAGTTTTTATAGGAACTCCGCTGATTTGTTGAGTAAGCTTTAGGGCATTTTAAAAACAATTTCAATTTTAGCTGAAAATCATCTTTAGTGTTCTCTGCACGCAAAGAAAAACCATGGTTACGACATGATCACGGCAGTCATATTATTTTTTCTAAAACAATATTTGGTTGTCGAAAACAAGAAATAGTTATTTTTGTTTCATTTCATCATAAATTTTGTCATGATAATCAAGCATTTGTTTGAATTGTATCATTTAATGATTACTTTTCGTAAAAATTTCAAAATGGTTATCATTTAAAAATAGTATGATTTAAAAAAATTAATTTGACAAAAATAACATTATATTCAAAATCATTAAAAATTAAAAATAATCATTAAATAATAAGTGAGACAACAGTATGATTTCTTTTTAATAATAATTTGATTTCAATTGTTCTTCTTCTTGCTGAATAAATTTTTATTATTTTAAAAGTTTGAGATGTCAAAAAAAGAAACAAAAATTTTGAAAAATTAAAGAAAATTTAAAAATAAACGAGAAAATGTAATAAAATATTGGTAAAAAAATTGCAATTAAATTGGTGAGTACAAGCAATATGTGTATGTTACAGCAAAAGACAATAATTTGCGGTAAAAAAGCAAAAATTGTCGATTTCAATTGTAGTCATATATATGATTATTGAATGATGATTAATTTAAACATAATAATGATAACTGGTAACCATTATTATTTTAAACATAATCATACAATTCAATCATAGTATGTTGCTCTTCGATTATGGTTACCACAACCATATTTTTTCTGTGCGTGTGTACAGTAAAATTGCTGTAGTCGCCAAGCTATACGCATTCACAAAATTATAAAGAGGGCAAACGGTAAAGGTAGGGAAATTCGTCATGAGCTGCATTCGCTGCAGATCAATAACAACTAATTTAATTGTAACTCGAATTGGCCAGCGTAAGTGTGAACGACATGTGGTTCTAGCAGGAGCGCACTATGTGAAGCAATAAGAATTCATCCGAAGCGTTTTATCCCCTTCAAACTCTTTGTTGTCGGGTTATCTAAAGCAAGCCGATAAGCCACAGATGTCCGATATCCTGTATCCGATATCTGTGCAGAAGCAATGTCTAAGAAGATCTTTTACAGGCTATCTTATAAGCCTACCGCCATACGAAACAAGGCTAGCTTTAATCAAATTGCCTACTTTGAAAAGCCGTAGATCTATGCTTAGTGTGTCTTTTTTGATAAACCTGATAAATGGTGACATTATTGCTGATTTTCTTTTGAGTAACATTAATTTTAATATTCCACGTCGTACAACCCGTTACTTTATACCTTTGTATCTTCCATTTTCCCACACAAATTATTCTTGTGCCGATCCATTTAGAAAATTATGTGAGAATTTTAATGAAATGTATCATTTCATCGATTTTTCTTTGAATGTTAATGTTATTAAACATAATATAATTTTGTTTTTGAATAATTAAATGTTTTGTATGTACATGTTTAAATTCAATTTTATATAATAGTCTGTAAGGATACCTGTCCATACACGCAAAGAAAAAATATGGTTGTGGTAACCATAATCGAAGAGCAACATACTATGATTGAATTGTATGATTATGGTTAAAACATATAATGGTTACCAGTTATCATTATTATGTTTAATTTAAGTATCATTCAATAATCATATATATGACTACAATTGTAATCGACAATCTTTGCTTTTTTACGGCAAATTGTTGTCTTTTGCTGTAACATACACATGTTGATTGTACTTACCAATTTAATTGCATTTTTTTGCCAATTTTTTTTTAACATTTTCACGTTTATTTTTAAATTTTCTTTAAATTTTCAAAATTTTTGTTCCTTTTTTTGACATCTCAAACTTTTAAAATAATAAAAATTTATTCAGCAAGAAGAAGAACAATTGAAATCAAATTATTATTAAAAAAAATCATAGCTTGATTAATTTGTTATCATACTGTTGTCTTACTTATTATTTAATGATTATTTTTAATTTTTAATGATTTTGAATATAATGTTATTTTTGTCGTCCTAATTTTTTTAAATCATACTATTTTTAAATGATAACCATTTTGAAATTTTTACGAAAAGTAATCATTAAATGATACAATTCAAACAAATGCTTGATTATCGTGACAAAATATATGACGAAATGAAACAAAAATAACTATTACTTGTTTTCGACAACCAAATATTGTTTTAGAAAAAATAATATGACCGTCGTGATCATGCCGTAACCATGGTTTTTCTTTGCGTGTAGACTTAATTAAATAAATAAATAAATAAATAAATCATAAAAATCCAGTGTTGGCGTCAACAGGCCTCATCTTGCTTTGACATAAATAACTGTGGCAAGTGAAGTTTACCCTATAAGTTCAATAGATTTTAATGCGCCTTGAATGCAGCATAAATCATTGTATCCTTGTCCTAAAGAAGGCTTAAATTTATTTTCAAAGTATTGTTTTCATTTTGTCTAAGAATTGGGTCGCTCTTCTTTTTTAAGTTAAAAAAAATCGACTCGATTTTAATAGAGTCAAGTTTAATATTATTTGCTGTACACGTGGAGATGTGTGTAATGAAAAACTCCATTTGCCATCTTTCATTTGTATAAAAGGTATACAAGATGTTGAAATTTAAAAAGTTGATATTTAAAAAATAAAATCTTTCCATCGTGTCAGAGTTTTGTCTTTTTAAAAAGCTCATTGACAAACAAAACTAGTTTCCATAGAAAAAACAAATTAAAATTAAATCTCCGCAGCCTTTTGAAATTACTTGAATATTTAAATACTATTTCAAATCTTGATAACAAAAACACGCTGCTGTGAAGAAAAATATTCACTTTATTCATACTTGTAGGACATAAGTGTTCGCTGTAAAAAAATGATTCACTTCCATAAAGGACACAGCGGAAAAAGTATCGTCAATCGGAAAAGTTTGATTCAATTTGCTGTTAAATTTTTTACATTCGTTAGTAAAAAGTTATACAAAGACTGTTTGCGATTGATAACTGTCAGACAGAAAAAAGTTTATTAAATAACTTTCTTATAGATTTGTTAAATAGTTTTTCCTTTTAATTTGATTTGTTCATATACTCATGTTAAACTTTTCAAGAACAACAACAATACATTGCTAACAGCACACGTTTAATTAATCTTTACATTTCACCAATTTCACAAACATAAATAGAAGGGTAAAAGTAAAGTAATTAAAAATAAAAAAATGATTGAACACATCAATAAGCTAGAAGTCGTTTTGGACGTCTATCACAATTCTGTTCGAATATCGAAAGAATATTTAAAAATTTTCAATGCAAATAATTACATGTGTAAATAAATGACCGTATTTATTCTTCTATGTAATGTAAAAAGTCATTTCCACCACTTACTCATTTGCTTAAAAGTCAGAGGAAAAAAAAACCAACTTGATAAATAATTAAAAAATTAATTAAAACATTGAATCATCTTATCTATCATGTCGTAGTTGTCGTTCTTCTTTTGTGCTTTTCTGTATCAAATTAAACTGTGGACATCAGCACTTCAATGTATTTATTACATATCCACTTATTTATGTTTGTGCACTTGTATCTATGTATGTATGTATGTGTATGTAGATGTTTATTTGCATTAAAATACAAGCAAATCCAATGTGATTGAAAAGGATTTTTTACTTCTCTATTGCAAACAAGTCAATTTGCAAATTTTTTCCTTAAAGAAAAAAAGGACGATGGCATTCGTTTTAAGCATTTTTAACTCTTCACAATGAGTGTTAGGGTAAATATAGGTTTGTCATTCCGCGTGAAATTTCTACAATATTAATTTTCGACCCCACAAAGTGTAGATTCTCTGAAAGCTTATGAATAGGAGAGTCGATTCAATACTGTCCGTATGTCTGTCTGACCGTCTGTCCGTGTGTATATCATATTTTTTCAAACTCCTAAATAATGTTTGATCACACACTTAAGATACCAGATTATAAACCGTAATCTCAGAAATTATTTCTAAGAAAAAATGAAATAAAATGGCGGAGCGAATTTTTTGGTATCAAACCAAAGGGCTTGACTAGTAGACTTGTAGTTGGTAACTGTAACTATGTTTGTAAAAATTCAAAATCAAAGATGGCGCCGAAAATTATAAAATCTAACAGCTAGGCTAAGCTACGATGTGGTCCTTATAGCTATGTACATGACGGTGAAGAGTATTATCAGATTTGGCACGGCCGAATATACTGCTCTTACTTGTTTTTAAACTAGAAATGGTCAGAAAAATGTATTCATCTTTTTATCTGCTTAAGAAATCTTTCCTTTTTTTTAACAGGACTCAACAACAAAACTGCTGTAATTTCTAATTTTATAGAATAAAAACAACTTTTCGAAAGGCGTTTTGTTGAAAAATAAGTTCAAGTTGGCTTAAATGTTAAAAAAATTCTTTACGTTTGCTGGCTTGCAACAGCAAATACACACAGAAATTGTTAATACTGTACATTGCAAACGATTTAAGTAGATAAAAAGCAAACAAACAACGAAACAAACCAAAACTTTTCAAAATAAAATCGCATAGAAAATTCTGTTGAGGGAATGACTAAGAAATAACATATCTGCAGATTTATTTCATTTTCAATTTTATATGGATTTTTGTTATATATTTTTTATTTATTTATTTGTTTGTTTGTTTGCTGTTTTTACCTTCTTTTTTCAATTTAACAAAATATTTACACTTCATTTAATATCCTCAAGGATGTTGTATATTGTATACAGACACTTACTTACGAAAAGGACATACTACAAGTTACACAATATGATGTATAAATACAAAATCACACATTGACTTTACAGTTTCCTTTATGTTTCTTCATTTTATTTATTATTCTTCCTTTCCACATCATCCATTGTCATCATTTTACTATGCAATGCACTTGAAATGCAATTTTATTCAATGGGTGATTAAGAATCAATTTTCTATCTTTTTTTTTCTTCTTCCACTTTCTATTATGTATCTCCGACAACAACAGATGTTGTCGAAAATACCCTGCCGATTTTGAAAAATTCCAATTATTGATGCAAAAAACGCTTAAAAACCATCTCATTTTATTGTAGGAAAAAATTAAGATTTTGTAATGTAATGGTATTTTGCAGGATCGCCATGTAATGGAATATTGTTTCATGTTTAACATTAATGTTTGTATCATTTTTATACATATCATTTAATATATTAACTTTAAATAATCTCTAAATCTATTTTACATCGGTCTTATTTGGTTCCTTCATTCTTTTGTTATTTTCCTTATAATTGTATTTTTAAACATCCGTAATATTTGTATAATATATTTATATAAATTTTTTTTTTTTTTGAATAGAATCATTGATAGAGATGATAAATTATCTAGTATATTCATATATATATTGGTCTGCAGTGGGCAGGATATTCAGCGGTTAAACAATTTAAAATAATCTTGGTCCTTAATCTAGCAGTTCAACAATATAAAATAATCTTGGTCCTTAATTTAGCAGTTAAACAATATAAAATAATCTTGGTCCTTAATTTAGCAGTTAAACAATATAAAATAATCTTGGTCCTTAATTTAGCAGGATCTTTAGTGGAAGTGACAGGATGTAATGGTCTTTAGCAGGATCTAATGGTATTAAGCAGGATCGCCATGTAATGGTATTTTGCAGGATCGCCATGTAATGGAATATTGTTCCATGTAGTAGAAGAATAATTATTTTAACTAAAGTGCCCTATAGCCCTTATATTTATTTTACCCAGCTGGAAGGGTTCCAGCTAAATAGTAGGCGTTCAAGAGAACTGCCAAAAGGTTTTTTGAAACAATGAAAATAAAACAAGGCAGTTATTGCCGATTTCGTTTCTAAAATCAATGTCTGTTTTATTAGTGGCTCGCGGCCCTTTTTATACTTAACATGAGAATTAATTCTATCTATTCTAACTTATTATACTATTACATCTACATCTATCTTACTACTATATGCACTTACTTTAAAATTATTTCTTTACTATTACTTCATACGTTTGACCAATCACAAACGTATTCAATTTGAGAATTGAGTGACGTTTACTTATTAATTACTTTCACTCAATTCTCATAATTGCATTAGTCATGTGTTTAATAAAAGTAACAATTGGGTTATATTATGTTACATTATTGTAATATTCAATAATGTAGAAGTGTGCACAAATATAGCACACTACAGTAACATTCTCTTACCTTAGCAGAATTAAGCCAACTATTTGTATAATCCTTTTGCATTACAACTTTAAATTTGATATAAAATCTATTTGTGTTCATATGTTCGTTATAGTTAGCACAGCTCTTTCTTTGGAAAGACTTATTTGCCACGAAACAAATATCATTGCCAGCTTTCTTATTTTGTCTTTTAAAACACAGCTAAAGTTAACATCGCTAATAAGAAATCAATATCAAAACTTTTTATAGCCTTTTTACACTGATCAACATTTAACATCTACCCTCAATTCGCAAAGATGTTAACACCTTTCTATAAAATTTGTACAGGTTTGTGTGTCAACATTTTTTTAAAGATGTTCCTCTCTCACTGTATTCCTCTCAACATCTTTCAATTGTTTTGGTGTCATCACTAGAAAACGAAGTTTAATAAAAACAAAAACGTAAATATTGTCAAAATTTTATTATATATGTGTGTATGTATGTACATATATATTCATGTGCACATATATTTGTACTTAAAAATGCCTTCATACGTACCTAAATGAATTTTTCTCTATATTTTATAAATCAGTTATTTTGAATAAGTAGTTAAAGAATTTTTAATTGCATAATGTCGTCCATATAACTGATTTTGTTTTCGCAAATCAACAAATAATACAATTATTAGTGTTTTCTTTCATTTTATATTAGTTTTTTTTTATGGGAACAGCAGCAGTTTGACAATTATTAAAAATTTATTAATGCAAAATGTTAGATGTTGCAAGTGTAAATTCAAGTTTCATGTTTTCAACATATTCCATGCGTTCCTACAAGTTGTTGATCAGTGTAAAAAGGCTACTAAGCGTAAAAAAAATAATGGGTTTTTTTATTCATTCCGTTCCGCGATTGCTGAAGCATTTTCTAAAAGTAAGTAAAATTTAAAATTATGCATTCCGTTGCTGCGTTACATCTTTTTCTAATAAAATATTGTCTTAACTTTTGGAAATGATAAAATCTTTTCGAAAATGTTTTTTACTAACAGCTGACACAATAACAACGTATAATTAGTAAAAACAGTAGATTTGTAGAAAGTTTATACCACAGCGATGAATACTTGCATTTTGCATATCGATCGATATATATTTCCGTGCAGAACCCATAATAACACCCACTTATTCATATATCAAAAAAATATCTCATTCAAATTGAAATGAGTTTAAAATAAGATTAAACATGAATACGTTAAAATACTCGTTACTTCGTAGTAGCATAAAAGATTTTGCAGGGTACACAAATTACACTCACTCACTCACAAATTCACTACCCAGTCAAACAAAGCAACAGTTGCTACTTAAAAAAAAAAATGTTTACAGTAAATTGCTGCAGTTGTATTGGCAAAAAAAACAGGAAAAAAACATCCAAAACAATAATTGCATAAAGGGCCTCATGTGTAAATGAAAATTAAAAGAACTTTCCTGTTAAAGCTAAATAACATGCATTTGTTTTTAAGTGTGTGTGTGTACGCATTAAGTATTTATGTACACAGAAGACACAATTTCAAAATAACATTTTTCAATTAATTTTTACTTGAATTCTTATTTAAATTTAAGAATGTCATCAACTAATTTAAACATTAATTGTAATTGAAAGCATGTGCTTTTTAAATTAATGAATAAGCTGTTGGTTTTTAAAAAGTATTTATGGAAATAAATAATAAATTTACATTTTACACGACCAACTTGTAGAATTCTATTACTTTTGGTAAACATAAAATATGGAATATGGAATAGGGACTTTGGACAAAACAACTTATTTCGAAATTTCAAACATTTCAGGAGTGTAAACAAAGCAGACAACAAATCCAAAAAGTTTAAAATTTAACTCAGACCTTCCTGAGACAATAACTCTAATATTGTTATTTGTAACAAGACGGGAAATAGAATCAGAATTTTCTAAACTATGGACGTTTAACAAACAATCTTAAGTTGAATTTTCAGATTTTTTATAGCAGAAAACAAAAGCACGAGTTAAAAAATTTAAATTATTTGATTACATTTTTATCACGATAGAGAGACATCGCGTATTGTTTAAAAGCGTTTTGACAGTTTTTGTTTTATGATTTATGTCTTGTTAAACGTCTGGACTATGTAAAAGATAATTTCAGCGTCTGATAGGTTAGGTTAGGTTAGATTCGGCAGCCGCCCGAAGGCATAGCTCACTTGGTTCCTCCGAGAGTCCCGTTGTGATACCGTAGGCACCAACGCCCGTTCGTCTATGTCCTCTGGCCGTCGTTCTTCAGCTATCCTGTCCTGTTTATAAAGGTGTGGATCTTTCCCAGATCAACTGCGGAAAGACAAGTTTTACTTTCAAGTATTCGCTGACCTAGAATCATGTATCTCAGGTACCCGAATGCAGGCAAATTACAGAGAAGATTTTCAGTTGTCTCCTTCTCTTCCTCGTTATCGCAACTTCTGCAGAAGTCGTTGTAAGGGATGTTCAGCCTTTTCGCCTTTTTCAGCGTCTGATACTTGTAATGCTTTTTATTTTGCGAATTTTCCCAACTTTCCGAATTTATCATCCAAATTCATTTGCTTTAAAGATATTTGCATCTTGTCTTATATCATGATCTCAATTGGTGAAACAAAATCAATATTTTGGTGTACAGAAGAAACGATAATTATGAGTGAAGAAATTATTTTTCAAGCAGTATACGGATCATTAATTAATGCATGTGCTGGACTGGAGTTGTAATGTTCTACCGACTGATAAATTACATAAAAACTAATATGGATGCAGGTATTGTACAATACACACATACATACGTACATAAATAAATAATATAAATAGAGATGTTTCTTGTTAAGGTAATAATTGTTGTGTAATTATGAATACCACTGGTCGCTCAATGGTAAATGCAAATACCAAACGTTTGACATTTGTAAAACAGTTTCATTGCAAATCATTCTTAATGTTTTTCTTCTGGGTATGTGTGTGTGTTTCTTTTTTTTTCGGTGTATGCATGTATGTTTATGTTTGTTTATTTTTTTTCACCCACATAACGTTCTAAATACTAAAATCAATGCACAAAAGTTAACTATTTGCTCTTATTATTATTCTTCTTCTTCATACAAACTATTGCTATGACCAAACTAAATAATAAAAATATGTACGTATGTACCCGCATACATACATACATAAACGCGTGTGCATATGTATATGTTTAATAAAAAACAGTTTTTGCAAATGTTAATTAATAAGTTCTTAGTAAAAGCAAATAGGTTTTATCTACCATAAAACAAACTAAAATAAAAACAAAATAATTATCCGAAACATGTTGCTTTCCATTCATTACACCACCATGACATCAAAACATCAGCTTTTCGCGAGGAAAAAAAACGGATGAAGAAAACACCGAGACAAAAACTGCATTATTAACAAAGATAAATTGCATAACACATCATAGAGAAAGCAACAACAACAAAAATAGAATAAATACAGAATAAGAACAACATCAACAACTCAAATAGAAACAAATAACTAAGTGTATCAAGGAAATAAACAACTGAAGATAATAGTGACACAAACACTTGTCACAGAGCCATAATACAACGATATGCCCCACATTTATATGCATGGAAGTGGAATGTGCACATAAATACAAACACACGATAATGTTTATAAAACTAAATGAAAATTTATTACATTTTCATTTCAACCATTTTTATATCCTTCAACAAACTCACAGTCACACATACACACGTACGTATAAGTACGTGTATATATGTGGAAACATAGTTAAGATGAAAATTTAAAGGCTACTACTGTTTGTTTGATGTATACGAGTAGGCTTTTGTTTTCTACCTCTCTCTCTCTCTGTCTCTGTCTTTCTCTTTCTCTATTTTTTGGTAAATTTAGTTTTCATGCTGATTTGAATCCATCTACATATTTGTTTTTATTCTTAGTTTTTATTTATTTAATCGTGTACGTAGTGGCACTTTAATATTTGAAAACTATTTATATAGTAAATACGATTTTCTATAAATAAACTGTATTTTTTACAATATCAATTACAGTCGCTACTTGAATTTCCTAAATGTTAATGCTATAATTCAACTGTTAAGAAATTAAGTTAAAATTAGAAGAAACAAATGTATAAATTATTTCTCAAAAAATGTTTGAATAATATTTATCGAGGTGCAAAACTTTTGAAAATTGACCAAAATATATTCGGTATTTTTATATTTGTTGACAAAGTTGATCGCCTATATCTCGGAAACAAAGCCACGTCCTAATATGATGCTACTACCAGCCGATAGAGAACTAAACGGACGTAATATAAATTATTTCAAAAAAGGCTCGGCGGCCATTCTATAGAATTGTGCATTACGAATTACAAAAGGTTAAAAATAATTCAACTATGATTTTGAAGAGGTTTTGTAATTCTTGTGTTTCTAAAGAAAAAAAAACGAAGAATCGAGGGGACGAAAATGTATAAAAAAATATCACGTGTTTTTGAGTTTTCGCAACGGACCGGCAAACAGTTTGTTATGAACAAACAATTTATAGCCGAAAATATCGAAACTTTATCATCACGAAATTATAATCTGTTCAAGGAGTAATTTTTTTTTCTTAAAATTCTAAAATATTCTAATATTGTTAAACAAAATAAGATCTTAAACATAAGAATCGAGTCACCGGTGTAAACGAAGTGGGGATTCAGGAGGAGGAAAACAGGAATATTTCCTCCCTCAAACAAAAGAAAAATAATATTAATTTTTCTTTTGATAAGCAATAGTTTTGGCAGCCATAAAAAATAATTCAATTGATTTATCTAATAAAGAGTGAACAATAATTCGATGCAACTGAATGTTTTTTTTTTTTTTTGTTCTCAATGTTACCCCCTACAATAAAATAACAATTAGGGACCACAAAAAAAATCAAGAATAAAGAAATAAAACTCTTGAAAACGAAGAACATATAGTGCATACGAGTACTTCTTTTACGTTTGATTTGACATGGTTAAGACATGACATGACGACTGGTGTTGATGTGACCTGCGAATAAATAAAAAACAAAACAACACAACACAACAAAAAGAAACACATACAAATGAAAATGTATGAAAATGAGTGTAATAAAAATGATGACGATGTTGATGGGGCCGTATTGTGTTACAAAACAATATAAAGTTTATTGTATTTTTTAAAGATGAACAAAAAAAAAAGATAAATCAACTGCAAGAAACCTTATTCGTTCTTAAAAAAAAAAAGAAAGAAACTAAAAGAGATATCACACAGTTGTGCACCAGAGTCTTAAAACCCAAATACATGTTTAAAACTGATTTTCCAGTTATTTGTCAAATACGATTATTGT
Organism: Phyto melanocephala; assembly: GCA_941918925.1. Taxonomy (NCBI): domain Eukaryota; kingdom Metazoa; phylum Arthropoda; class Insecta; order Diptera; family Rhinophoridae; genus Phyto; species Phyto melanocephala. The sequence goes on along the minus strand of OW799234.1, from coordinate 135,812,212 downwards.
TCGATTTATTTTTTATTAAAAACATCGTGCAAGGTTAACTCATATTTCAAAGGATATACAAAAGGATATTTGTATTAAATATTAACAAATACTTTTGTTATTGAAAAATACAATTTTCTAATGCTTTTAGATTGTTGCTATCTTCCTGCCCTGGAGCTGTATATAAAATCTTTGGCAAAGAAGAGTGCTGTAAGATTAAATGGAATCAGGGTTTGGAACGATTAAAAATCAGGTCATTTAAAAATTCGTCGTGTGCTTCAACAAGTATAAAAAGAATCTCAAGGGGGCATCGTGGGCAGTGCATTACGTGTTTATTGAGTCTATAAATGAGTTATCAAGGTTCAGGAAAATACTAATCAAAGACCCTACCGTAAATGCACATATTCAAAGAACGAATGGCTCATGGATAGAGTATGACTCGGAGACCCTAGAATTGCTTATGAAAACACACTTTCCGCACTGTGTGATTATGGGGGGTATTCTATTTACGAAGGTCGATTTGGGATCAATAGATAAAATTGAGACTGTTTGGCAAATGGTAACAACGGAGAAAACAGCATGGGAGGTAAATACGTTATGATGTCCGGATAAAATTATCCCGCCATGTTGCAAAAAGTCTGGGATAATGTTCTATTACTGTTGACAGAGGTGTTTACAGCATGTCTCCTTGAGCGATACATACCTAATGGGTGTAAAGAAGGATGCTAGCAAAAAATTTGGCAGGAAAATTATTTTCTACTACTTACCTTTGCTAGGCATCTAAATTTGCTCTACTTTGTATCTTTAACTCTATATCTACTGTTTTTACTTAAAAGAAATATTAAACAAATTTTATATCTGTAAAAAAATAAGTTGCCTTAACAGCTTGCGGGCTGTGTAGCATACGACCGTTATTCATAGTTTTGCTTCGAACAAGTCCTTTTTCTTTTTTTTTTTTTTGTTGTTTTACCAAAAATTTTAAATTTTTCTTTTTTTTAAACATCTAAGACTGTGAGCACGCAAATGCTGATGTATATTTTTATGTATTAACTTACATACACATGCACAAATGGACTTTATATTAAATATGAATTTTACACATATTGACCACATTGACCGCAACATATGTTTGTTGTTTGGCAAGATGTTTCATTTTTATTTCTCAGTTTTTAGTTTTTTTTATCTTAAAATTTAATACTTCATTTCATTAAAGATATTTTTGGATTTTTTTCTCACACAAGACATTATTCATTTGTTCTTTAGGAACAAAGTTTCAAGTCATATTTTTTAAATTAGCAGAGTGTGTGAGTAAACAATTGTTTCTTAATGTCATATTAAGTTGTTTGCGGTTTGCATTTGTACGTAAGTATGTAGTGTAGAACAGAATGTAGTAGTAAATCAAATATCACTTGCACAAATCTCTTTTTGATAAATAAATTCAACAATTTTTTTTTTGATTATTTTATCAACGAAACACACTTTTTATACTCTAGCCAGTAACAGCGTATGGTTAATATTGCAAGGTTGTAACTTTCTTACGCCAAATGCAGCAAAAAAAATTAAAAAATAGATTGATATTAAAGTTCGTTTAAAAAACTTTTTTGTTTAAAAAACATTCATTTATTAGTAAAGAAATAGATTCATTTTATATTCCTGCAGAAATTATTTGTTTTATTTGATTAGATCACAATCTATCATAAGAATTTGTATTTATTTTGTTGAGAACAACACATACATCAATCTTATCTATGTTTATATAACGTCGCAAAAATACATCAGAGATGGAAAAATTAATCCTATTATCGTTTTTTCTTATGTACTAAAGCAAATTTCTTACAACCTCCAACTACTATGACAGGCTGTGAATTGGGCAACAGATTCTTTTATTCTTAAGACAGATTCTTTATTCTACAAGAGAAATTTAATAATATCCCAGCAAAATTTTTACTTACCTAGTAAGTTAGCAAGTAATATTGGAGATACACATAAACTAGTTACTTTTCGACCGAATAACTACTTATTTTTGTTTGATTTGACCCAGAAATCATGACCCTCGCTTACAAATGAACTTACAAAAGGCAATAAAATAATTAGTTACCAATAAAGCTGAATTATAGCTGGATATTTTTATACTGTTGCAATACAAAAAAAAATATAAAAACTATAATATTGGGCATACTATAATATTTATGAAGTTAATTTTAAGTTCACTGTTTAAAAAAATATATAAAAAGTATTTAAGAAGGTCATAACCAATAGGCCATTACTCTGTACTCTAAAATAATGATGTTGGTAACGACTTCTCATTACTATGTAATATATGAAGTAATGACAACCTATTACACAATTTCAAAAAGATTTTGCTGGGATAATATAGGTTTTGAGCTGTTGACTAATAAATTCATTAGTTTATGTGAATTATTCTAGCACATTCTTAAATATTTTAATTAATTAAATAGTGATTAGGGATTTTGAACAGCAACCTTCACATCATAGAGATTTTAATGAAACTTTGAAATGGAAAATATTTATAAAGATTTATACTTCAATTTACTTCAAAATAAATACATACATACATCCAAAGGTACATTCATATGTGGGATAATAATAATGAATTCTTACTGAGATAGTCTTATAGTTATATATTCAAAATATTTTCAATCGAGACCTACTCTAACAAGAAATATATGGGCAAATTCGGAAGACATTGAGAGAAGTTTGGAATTGGCGTTAAAATAGGCATGTCTAAGTAGTTCCTGCTTATGAATTCTACTTACATATTGCAATATAGTATTTTTCAAAAATCTTTGTCCATTGAAAAATTGTTGCCTGTGTTCTGTATTCCGAGTGAAACTAAGTCACTCGGATTTGCCATGAAATAGTTGTTATAAACAATAACACTGTAATGGCAATTCCGAGTGATTTAATTTCACTCGAAATACAGAATACAGGCGTATATGAATTTAAGAAAAATCGTTATTTGTGACCTTCATTTTCCGTTACTACAATAATATTCGCCAAAAGGCCTTATTTGCAAAAATTTCAGAATTGTACGTCTAATTCTTTTGGTTTTATGACGTTTTAAACTTTAAATAGACTAAAACATTAACAGAGAAGGCTTAATTTTCCTACATTTTAGTCCATAACCTTTTTCGTAATGTATAAAATAAACAATATTTTGAGGAGGCATATTTTTTAACTCAAGTATTATACCCTGAGCTACACTAGCATTACAAGCTACAACTCCATTCCTTATTGACTGATTTAGCACATTTTCAATGCCAAACTTTTCTGATATATAGGAACTATTCTGACAAAATTTAATTCCTTTGGCTTTTTGTGTTCGAGCTCTATCGTGCATGAAATGGACTGAGATACGGACAGACGGACGAACATACCTAGCACTCAGAAAATATGTACTTTTGTGAGGTCTTAAATGAATATTTGGATGTGTTACAAACAAAATTTAAAAAAATTAATATACCCCTACACCATTTTCTTTTTCGGTTTGAGGTTGATATAAAAAAGATGGTCATTTAAAAAGTAACACTTTAATCGACTAATTTTTAATGTGGCATGAAATTCGCAGAACATTTTAATTTTATGCGCGGGAAATCGTAATCTTTACTCTATCATTCTTGGATATTTACAATTTTACTTTTAAAAATTATGGCAATAAAACAGTACGACACAATAGTAAATTGTTTTTAATTTAAGTTTAAGTAACAAAAATAATGTACAACAGCTTTTCGGTTTAAAAAGGGTGTTTTTATTGAGGTATAGACATTTGCAATGGAATAAAATAAAGAGAATTTTTTTTAATTAACATGAAATTTACTTTATTCGGGAGATAATCTTCTGGCATTATATTTAAATATGACTTCTGGCAAATGACCGCCACAGCTGGCCCGGACGTAGTCTAATCAGAAGGTCTATTTGCGACGACTTTTTCCAACATTTGTGGCCGTATATCGGCAATAACGTGGCATAGACTAGTAACACATATCCCTAAAAAAGGCTAGTGCCGGGTCCGAAACGTAAAACTATGCGGTCACCAAACGTTTTCTTAAATAAATCATTTGTGGCACGAGCTGTTAGACATGTTGTGCCGTCTTGTTGTTGAAACCACAGCTTCTGCACATCATCTTTGTTCAGTTAATGAACTAAAAAATCCATAATCAGCAGTCACCATTGACTGTAACTTTCTAACCAGTTTCGTTTTTAAAGAAGTACGGACCAATGATTCCACCAGCCAAAAAAGCACACCCAACAGTCAACTTTTCTGGATTCAACGGTGTTCCAACATACACTTTGTGAGGCTTCAAAGTTAGTACATAATTTAAATTTCCCACTGATTAATTTATTATGTTAATGGGGAAAAATTTTATTTTTCATACGTAGGCTTCGAAATTTTGTCAATAAGTTTTCAGAAAATTTTTTTTTGATATTACTACAAACATACATATCTTTGGAAATTTTGTTTTGGGGAAAATTTTTTTAAAATTTTCTTTTGAAGTGAACGGAAAAGTTTTGTTTAATAAGGAAAACAACAGAGAATATAAGTTAATTCAAGATTAAGTATCATTTTTTTTTGTTTGTTTTGCAAATATAAATTATTTTATTTCCTAAATTTTTGAACGGTAAGAGACTATATTTTTTTTTATTTTGATCTCTATTATAAGGGAAAATTTGTATGTTTATTTGTAGACCTTTTGGGCATTGGATACACCAGGTTCTCTGTAATATTAATACAGGAACCTGGTTATTTTTTTAATTAGTGGCTCTAATTTTTTTAAAATTATATGGAAACAGGAAATTTTTATACGAGGTTATTATAGTCAGCAGAAAGGAAATTGGAAGAAGAAATCTGTAAAAGGGAAAGGAACAGATCGCTTAATTATTTTTCCACCGGTTCGAACATTAATTTTGATAATCTCCATCAGCAACACCTTGCGATAGTTTTTTTTTATATACCCATTTCACGGACGTACAATTTTTTTTTTTAACACTATTCGTTTTTGTAATTTTTAAACGTAAAACTATTAAAGGTAGAGCTGTTTATCTTTGAATTATCCCGGATGTAGATTAAATTTTTTGTTATTGTTAACTTGATTTTTACTTTTTGTCAATTGATTTTTTTATTACTGTGATTGTTTTATTATTGTATATATTGGTTTTTGTTATGTAATTATGTTTTTTTTTGATGTATTAATTATTCTTGTCGGTTTTAAAATTGTAAAGAAAACAATATTAATTCGATTCATGTAAATATTTTATAAACGAATAACATAAACTTAAACACATTGTTCTAAAGAAAGAAAGGAAAAAAAAAAAAAAAACTCAAGATCCCAACCGACAACAGGCCTGTAAGTCTTCGAGGGATATAATATCGGTGAGTTTTATTTTTTTTTTTTTGTAAACATTTAGTACATAAAACATATACATAAAAATTATTTAACAACAAATAATGACAATGATAATCATAAAGATTTTCTGTTTACAGTAGTAATTAATTATTTATTTATTAATTTTTTTTGGTTTTTGTTGTTGTTATTTTATAAATATAAATGTAAAAAAAAAAATTAAATTATTAAAATATACTGTTTTGTTACAATATGATTTGCTAAATACATTTATTCCAAACACATGAAAAGTTAAGGCCTTTAGAAAGCTAGTTCAGTTTAGGGCTATCTAGAAATTATTCTTATAGATAGCATGGTCGGGAGGGTTGAGATAACAGAGGAGGAACTAACATCTAACACCTCTTCTCCTAAACTTCATCATTTTTATTTTCTTTATCATCTGTAATTTTTTTTTTTTGTTATAAATTAATATGGATATATTTTTTTTGTTTTGTTTTAGTTGGTCGATTATTTTCATAGCTACCTAATTTTTAAATGTTTATGTAGTGTACCGTACTAATTCTATAGGGACAAGAATCACCCCAAATTTCCATGAGCACAGCTGGTATTATAGGTAGCACGGTCTCGGTGAGTTAGGGCTTTACGGTCAGGTTCGTTACAACTTGATGATTATCATCACTCCAAATATGGCAGATTGGTTTATTGACGTATTCATTCATCCAAAAGTGAGCTTCATCGCTAAACAAAATTTGCTTATGAAAATCGGAATCAACGGCAACCTTGTGTTGGATCTTTTCTTTCCTTTTCGAAACTACGCCTTGCTATTCATTCGTCAGTCTATATTTAAATGACAAACCAAACTAAACATAAATCACTTGGCAGCTGACAAAAATAAAAATGCAACATTTAATTAACTTAGAAATCCCTTTCTGGTAATAAAACTTAGTTGCACATACGTATACAACAGATGTTAAATGTATAGACAGAAATTTTAACGATTGAAAAGTATTGCCATTACAGCTGTTTATTTACTCATCGTCATTTTATATGGATGTAGGATAAATGATAATACAAGAGTTACCCAAAAACTTGCTTCAACAAAGATGTGATTATTTAAAGGTAACGTTATGCAATCGTTTACGGTCTAAATACAAAACAAACAAAGCCAGCAATCAAACAAACAACAAAAGAAAAATATGAAGATGCAACTAAAATAAATATGTACAGATAATTGCAACAATACGTGCATACATACATTTAATGAAATACGAAACAGTAAGAACACAAAAGGACAAAATGATTATGTCTGTTTTCAGAATGCATACAACTGCACTTTTGATCATTTCATAAACCACAAATATGTATGTATATGTATAAATTAAAGTACATATATTTATTCGTATGACCCTACCGCAATATATCTAGACTTAATCTCCGCTTAAGCTTTAAATAACGATTTAACAGCTTAAAATAATAGAAACAAAGTCTTCAATCAATATTATTAAATCATGTATAATTTTATTTAACTTTCAATATTTTTTTATTTTTTACATTTGTCCCAGCATTAACACTGTATAAATTTATTTATAGTAATTCAACGATATTGTGAATGATGATTTATTATAGACAAATATTAACGATTGTTTTTTGTTTTTGTCATTTTATTTAAAGAATACATTTGTGAGTTGATGTTGTTTAAGTAAAAAATAAAATATTTGTGCCTTCTTCGCAAACTTTTTAAATTTAAAAGAAATATGTTTTTAAATTATCTTTTATCTGTTTTTAAATCATCTTTTATACATTACAAATTTCCATGCACAAATTCTTGTTTTATATTTGTTTATTTAGTTGCTTTTTTCTTTTTTTTTTTTTTTTTGTTGAACTTTTTACTTCTTTTCAGATTAAAGTACAATTTAAATGTTACTTTTACTGCTCCTGCAGTATTTGTTTTTGTTGAATCACAACAAAGAAAATTTGTATTGCATAAACCGGATGCTAAATAAAAATCTGCTTTAAATCGCTATATCCGTTTACTTGTTGTTCCTTTTTTTATGTTGTTTGTAACGTTTCTTCTATTTTTCTTTTTTACATTTTTCTTTTAATACATACAAACATAAATACTACATATATCCATACATAAAAAAGAACAAACCATTCTTTTAAGAGCGCATCCAGTAGCAAATATGGATGCATGCATGTGTACGTAGTTGGCAATTGAAATCTTTACCTGTAGTTGAAGGCTAAAAGGATTTCCTGAAATAAGAATATGACAATGCACTTTTTATACACTATATGCACGTAATGAAAGCATAAAACTTGTCATTTTTATTTGCTACGAATTTGCTTCAGCGAAAGCGCTTAAGTAAATATGTGGGTTAGATATTTGCGCGATAGTGAGAAGTCAGTGCAGACAGTTTAATAAATCATATTCCATGTCCATGACACCATAAAATATATTTATTGTTATAAATTGTTTATCAAAGCTATATACACGTTACTTTACCCAAAAACAATTAATTGAAACTTTAAATAATATTAAATTACAAACTAAAATTCGTAAGAAAATCTGAGAATTAAATTTTATAAATTTATAATTTCTATTAATGAAACAACAAACATAACCTACATGCCCCTAATGTACTGTCCATTTTCTTTTTGCTGTAAAATTAATGTTAGAAAATCAGGGTCGGTCCAAAACGGTTCACATAATTTTAGTGTGCTAGAACTTTAATGAACTTTTTCTAAAACGAATAACAGCTTAAACTTAACATTTACTGTTTAGAAATTGTTTTTTTTTCGTATCACTAAAGTTCATAAAATTCGAATTCGAACAACAATTCCACCACAAAGCAAAAGCTATAAAGTAAAGACAAGAACCATACAGCGAATGTTTGAAAACTAAAAAAGCCATCCATACTGCTAGAGCTTTTGAAGAACAGCTTAAAGCTTTTCTAAATAAAATATAGGGATATTAAAAGTAATGGATTCCAAGAAGAAACGTTCCCATTAACGAATTTATATAAAGAAGTTACGCAGATTTTATTAAAAGTTTTTCGGTCTTACATATTACGTCTGTTTTTATCGTTGTTACGTTTATAACAAAATAAATATGTAGTTGGAAGTCCTTTTTGATAATTTTATATGAAAATCTGAAAGGAAACGCAAAAATAAATACAAATATACAAACAAAATTAAAATAATTCCCATTCAATTTCACACTTATGTAAACAATAATATTTATTAAAGGTATTCACGTTCACAATCTAATTACGAAGCTGAGAATGTCAGAATGTGCTCTAAAACTAAGTAGCTAAAAAGCACTGCCTTTGTTTTTATACCCTTCACACAGTGAAAAAGGGTATATATAGGTTTGTCATTCCGTGTGAAATTTCTACAATTTTCATTTCCGACCCCATAAAGTATATATTTTCTGAAAGCTTATGAATAGGGGAGTCGATTAAGCTCTGTCAGTCTGTCCGTCTGACCGTCTGTCCGTGTGTATGTTGAAATCAACTTTTTGAAGCCCCCCTACATCTCTTGGACCCGGGTGAGGTATTAAAATATCAGAAATATTCGGGAGTAGATCGGTATTAAAAATCAGAAACATCGGTACATAAACAACTGATATATAAGCAAAAACCCACGACCACCTCGATTTTTTTCACAAAAACAACATTACAACAACAACATACATACATACAAACGTGTATACTGGTTAGAGAAAACGTGGCATCGAATCCCAGCTGAGCCAAAAAAAAATTTTTTAATTTTTTTAAAATTTTTTTTTTATTTTTTATTTAATATATTATTATATTTTTATTATTATTTTTTTTTAATTTTTTTTTAATTTTTTTTTATTTTTTTTTAATTTTTTTTTATTATTTTTTTTTTTTTGTTTTATATTTATTATATATATTTTAATTATTTTTTTAAAATTTTTTTTTTAAATTTTTTTTTTAATTTTTTTTTTATTTTTTTTTATACCGGGGACATTTATTACCATATACGAACGCGATCAAAGTTCTAAAATTCTTATTAAAATTTCTATGACAAATGAAGAGAAAAGTCGAAAAGTACTTATATATTTTCTGAAAGTTTGTGAAAAATAGGGGAGTCGATAAGTCATGTTCCGTATGGCCTTGTGTATGTTGAAACCAGTTTTTTGAAGACCCCTCGACATAGTCCAGACCAGCGGGTAGCATTAAAGTATCAAAAATATTTGGGAGCAGAAATCAGCATAATCACCTGATAACTTTCTGAGATATGAGCAAATAAACGCCACTTAATTTACGACAAAAATATAAAATTTTCAAGCTTACGAAAATCTAAATTTTTAATGCTAATATCAGTATCATATAAAAGGATTTGACTAGTAAAATACAGTTAACTATGAAGAGTAAAAAAATCAATGATGGCGTCCTAGATTAAATGGCGAATATATGAATCGAAAATAGTAGTGACGGCTTTGTCCCTTTTAACTCCCACAATATTGATATAAAATGAAAGGACTTGACCGGTAGAATACGGTAAACTATTAAGAATGTTTAAAATCCATTCTGGAGTCTGAAACAAAATGCCGGAAATTTATTTTACCCCGATCAATATTTTTCAATGTAAAAAGTACTGCAAAAATACCGAATTTCTAATCGCTACTACAAAATGTAATCAAAATCATATTGTAAATCATAGGTATTTATTGTTCGTAATGTTTTTCATTATTGTTATTATTTTGGAAGATTGACAATGCAGCTAAACAAATTTTTTGTAAGAAGTTTTTGACAGAAATTACAAACATGTTAGCTGTAGTGCAAATAGTAAAATATGGTGCTTAATTTTTTGTTATCGGGTTTTAAAAAAAGCGTGCGCCCCCGTAAATTCACAAAACTTAAATCGATTTCGCGAACACATTTAATATGTATACGTATGTATATTAGGGGTACAACCAAAATAAGGTCACCACGCTGTAGCCAATGTTGTGCTGAAACCGAAAAATGTTTCCTCTGGTCATTTCGAAATAACAACGTTCCGCGTCAAAGCAGATTTCTGAAAGCCTTTAAAGATTTTTTTTTATTTTTTCAAAATTTTTGTATTTTTTCAAAATTTTTTATTTTTTCAAAATTTTTGTATTTTATAATTATTTAACTATTTACATTTCTTAATGTAATTATCTAATCTAAAAACTATCTTTGTTAAGTGAAATTACATAATTTTTTAGAACTTACTTACTAGTCCCAAACTTAATTGCAATTGACGCGGAACCCTTTTTAACGTTATCGAAAATCTAAAGATACAGTTCTTATTGTTTTTTTAGGCACTACATGGTATGGATAGGGCCATTTTGATATTCTCAAATATTGTAAAAAAGTTGTTTCCCTAATGTATAAATGTATGTAGTACACATTTTGAAAATAACCCTTCAGTCGGTTGAGGGAAATGTGTGTGAAATTTTTACTGCGCGTATTGAACCAAAAACGTTAAAATGTATTATGCATTGAACTAAAACGAAAATAATGTCAAATCTAATAAATTCCATAAACAATAGATGCGTAAAACATTCATGAATATTATAGTTTTTCTAACGCATAAATTTGCAATGTAAATAAATTAATTTAATAAAATGAAATACTAAACCTGAACAAGAAAACATAACAAAATATAGTTAAAAAGTTAAGGCCATAATACCACTTCCGGAACTATAGTTAAGCTTTTATAAATTACCAGTATGTTCTGTGGTCGACCCATTCAAAAGTAAAGACTGAGTCAGAAATAATTTATGCACACACATTTCTCCAGCCAACACGAATCATTGATCCAGCAAATTATTTTTTTATACCCGCCACCAAAAAAATGGTGGGGGTATATTCATTTTGTCATTCCGTTTGTAACACATCGAAATATCCATTTTAGACCCCATAAAGTATATATATTCTGAATCGGGGTTTGATTTTATGACGATCTAGCTATGTCCGTCCGTCTGTCCGTCTGTCCGTCTGTTGAAAGCACGATAGAGGTCGCACCGAAAAAGCTAGGGGGCTCAAATTTTGCCAGAATCTTTCTTATAGACAAGGTTTGTTTGGTATTGAAAATGGGCTAAATCGGAATATTAGGAAGAGAGTTATAGCTCGAAAAGCAAGAGTAGGTCGAAAAAACCGTGTCCTTCGAACATCGAAAAAAATGGAATTGTGGACAAACGCATTTACGTAGACTCATGAAACTTCGAATATATATTTCCTGAGTAAAAACAATATTTTTCCCCAAAAATTATCTAAATCTATGCATTAGGAGAGGAGTTATCGATCAAAATGTACGAAAATTTATACCGCACAGTGTATTTTCCGGTATATTTAAAAACAAAAACGTCATAAAAGCAACAAAATTGGATGTACGACTTTGAAATTTTGCACACTTTGCTTTTTGGGGAAGGGCTTTTTTGTAACAGAAAATCAATGTGCCACGCCCACTTTTACGCCCACCTCCCATATAACGTTTTAACTAAAATTCATATAATTTCTCTATTAATAAAGATTTTGGAATAATAAAGGCCTATATTGAAACACCTCAGTTGTACTCATTCGCAAAAATAACTTTGACACGCCTACTATAACGCCCACTTTTCACGTTATCTACCGTTAATGAAATTTAAAAGCTCATAAAACCGCTAAAATTAGAGGTATGATGATAAATTTTGCTACGTCTATCCCCCTAGGCAATTTCATTACTATGCCCAAAAATTAAGGTGCCACGCCCACTTTAACGCCCACCTCCCATATAACGTTTTATCTAAAATTCATATAATTTCTCTATTAATAAAGATTTTGGAATAATAAAGGACTATATTGAAACACCTAAGTTGTACTCATTAGCAAAAACAACTTTGACAGGCCTACTATAACGCCCACTTTCACTTTTGAATTGTGTCCAGACGCATAAACGTAGTCATGAAACTTCGAATATATATTTATAGAGTCGAAAGAATATTTTTCCCTAAAATCGCTTAAATCTATGAATTAGGAAAAGAGTTATAGATAAAAATGTACGAAAATTTATACCGCACAGTGTATATTTCAAATTCTGAAATTTTGCAAACATGGCTTTTTGGTCAAAGTCTTCGTTATAACGGAAAATAGATGTGCCACGCACACTTTTTTCCTTAAAATTTTATAAAAATATATAAGTCATATATATTAGCATTTATTCATCTTACACTGCGACATTTATTGTACTGTAGCTAAATATAAGATAAAGATGATAAGATAGATGACTCTACTAGCAACTACTAGATGGCATGCTAACAACTTATGCTTATGTTCTCATGAAGTTATGCTCTATTAAAAATGCGAATTTAGGAAAATTTTGACCTAATTCAAAAAAAATTGTCTCTAAGCATTATTAACAATTTATTTTCATGTACTAATGGCTAACAAATTTTAAAATTATACAAAACTTATTTCGTTTGAAAATCTTTTAAAAGCAAAATGTTATAGAAGTTTAAAAATCAAAATCTTACTAAAAAATTTCCCGTTTTAGAAAAATGCAGAGAATGTATATTTTAAATCACCCTGTGGCTCTTAAAATTTAACCTTAAATTCACTTTCTTCCTCTTAAATTCATGTAAATTCTCTATGAATAAAGACTTTGAAATACTAAAGGACTATATTGAAATATCTAAGTTATGTTTATTAGCAGAAACTTTATTGACACGCGTATTTTAACGGCCACTTTCATTGAAAGACTAAATTTACGAAAACATTTTACTAGCATACCGAAGTTAAAATGGGTGGTTTAATTTTAAGGGACTATGTTGATTTTGAATAAAATTATTATGAAATTATTATCATTTATTTTTATAATGATAATATTTGTATGCTTCAATTATGTATGGAACAAAATATCGGCCAAATGGCCCCCCAACCTAGGCGGCACACCACGATCCGATACTCCAAATTTTCAATGACACTGTTGATGTTCGATTGTTGGGCACGATGATGAGTCGAGGTTGCTTGCTCTTTTGCCACCTTATCGTGAAAAACAGCAATGTTTCCCATTCAACGAACTAAGATGGCATTCACAGATGTTTTCACATTTCATACAGACCTGCTTTGCAGACATTTAAATATTTTTTACAATTCTCACGATTGTGGACGAATTCGAACGATTATGTTGACCAAAAGAATCACGAAGTGCACAAAATTAATTTTGATTTGAACGCCCATTTTTATATAAATCTTTAATATTTAAAAGCGTTGCTCGATTGCGTATCTTTCCACGGTTCAAATTGAGTTAGTCTGAGATTGAGAAATGTCAAATGAAATACAAGAAAAAAGTTGAAGGTTAGATGTGGTTCACCTTAAACATGGGCCCTTAAAATTTAACCACCCTCTACAAAGAAAGTGATACATACTTTATTATAAAGAGATTATTCTATAGCGATTAACAAAATAATAAATATTGTGCTTTAAATGTACACAAAATTGGTGGTGGGTATGAAAGATTCGGCACAGCCGAATATAGTGCTCTTACTTGTTTTAATCACGTTAGGTTTTAAATGGATATTTCGGTAAAAAAAATAAACGAAAAAAAGTACATAAAAACTAGTTAAAACTTTTCGATAAAAAGTCAATATGGACTTAAACAATAAAAGCAAAAGATCTTAAGACTTATCGAGACACACTGTGTCAAAAGTATAAGAAAGTTTCAGACATTGACAGAAAACCTGGATCAGGAAAAAAGGTCTAACAGATATTGGTAAGGAAAAAAATGTCGAACAACTCTTTTAAATAGCACCAAACAAGCAGCTAGTGATTATGATTATTTTCTACGCAGAGCCAAAACTAATAATGGGTTAAAGTCGTACAAGTTTGTGGAAGTTCTAAACGAACGAGCGAAAAAATTTAGATGAAATTTTATTAAAAACAAGTAAGAGTGCTATATATTTATGCCATGCCGAATCTGAAAATACCCTTCATCATCTTGTACATAGGAATAGTGAACACAGCGTGACTTAGCCTAGATTTCAGATTTAATGTTCCAAATTTTCAATGACAATGTTGATCTTCAATTTTTGGGCACGATAATAAGTCGAAAAACAGCAAGAACACCTTCCACAGATGTTTTCACATTTCGTACATGCTGAAATTTAATTATTTTTCACAATTCCGCACTCCCGATTGTGGACGAATTTGAACGAAATGCATTTTGATTTGAACGCCTATTTTCATAATAAGCCTGTATAACTTTAACGCGTTGCTCGATTGGTCTAAAATTAAGAAATGAAATGCAGAAAAAAACTTGACGTTTAGATGTGGTTCACATTTAACATGGGCCCTTAAAAATTAATTACCCTTTATTAATAATAAAATAAAAAAATATAAAAAATAAAGAAAAATGTTTGACCCACCAGGGACTTGAACCAGCTTCCCTCGGCTCTACAGTTCAATGACATAACCACTAGACCACCAACATTTTCTTTATATTTCTTCGCAGATTTATCTAAAGACAATCGAAGGAATGCATATTTACTTACAGGCTTTATGCAACTTAATAAAGCCAAAAAATAATAAAATATGTGGTACATCTTAAATTTGGATTTGTTTATAAGAATGTATTGTCCATTTGTCCAGAACTTTGTCTTATAGAAACACTGGAAATCTACCCAGGACATGACTGCTTTTAAGCGTAAGTGGACCACCTCGTTTAAAAAGTTAGTGAAAGCAACCATAAACCATCTTAAATTGGAAAATTTCCAGAAAAAGTCGACAAATTTATAAATTCAGAGTAATATGCCAACATTTAAATGTTTAGTTTGAATTTTTTTTCAAAACTTTATGCTGAGTATTAAGTGCAGGTTTTAACCCCATTTCTAAATTGTGAAAAACTGGATTTTTCAACCTTTAGACAATTTCACCAACAAAACGTTATCGTAACTTCAGCTGACTTTTCTGCTTTGTTTTATTGACTTCTTCAAATATTTTTTTGTTTTTGTATATTTTTTAACATTTGGCCTGCAGTTATAATCGCTTTAATTTTAAGCATCTTTGTTAGTACATTCGTTCACTTTTTGTTGTCGCAAACAGCAAACTTTTCACTTGTCTTTCGCTCTTTAAACCGAAAAACAGCAAGAAAACCGCTTGCCGAAATAACACTGAAACCCACAAGAAACTCTTAAAGAAAAACAATGCAGCTGTTAATTCTTTTTTTAATTTCTTATTTACTGATTTTTTTTCTCTTCCTTTTTAGATTTTGTAGTCACAAGTAAACGATTCAGACTTTCTTCTTCTTTATTCTGCGTTCTGTGCACGAAATTTTCATGCCTCACATTTGTAAAAATATATATAGATAAGTTTGTTGTTGTAAGTTGCAATTTTCCAGTTGCAACAAATTGTATTGGCGTTGCGGTTGTGTAATTGTTGAAAAAGTTGAATTATTTTTTTGACTTTCAAGGAGTTGCTTGCTTATTCGTCTTCCTTATTTTATATTACGTTCTTTCGGTCCGTAAACAAAATTAATTGATTTTATTAAGTATTATTACTTTCTAGTACATATTAATTCAATGGATGATGTCTGTGCATTTCCATTATGATTTAAAGCGAAAGCAAATAAAAAAAAATAATTTTTAACAACTGTATTTTATAACGGAAAACTTTCTTCATTCCTTCACCGCTGGTAGAGTAAGTACACACAGAAAAGCTATTCGTTGAAGCGACCAAATTTTTTGTGAATAGAATAATCCGGTAGCAACTGAATTTTAACGTAACGTCATTTTCTATAGAAATAAGTCTCAATATTGAATCTAGTTTATTTTTAGAACGTATTTTCTTATGCTCTTAGTTAAAAAGACTAATTCGCTCAACAATCTTAAAATATTTTTATTAAAATTGCATACATTTTCACACACTCTAATATTATTTTGTGGTCTTGGCTCAGGTACTTAAGCTTTACATATGTATATATTGGGAATCATATCTTGACATAAGCACTTAAGTAAATGTTGGTAGTATATAACTACTACATATCTGTTTCTCTCTTAACTAAAGGATCCGCCAAATAACTTTTGTTTTTTATACCCTTCACACAGTGAAAAAGGGTATATATAGGTTTGTCATTCCGTGTGAAATTTCTACAATTTTCATTTCCGACCCCATAAAGTATATATTTTCTGAAAGCTTATGAATAGGGAAGTCGATTAAGCCCTGTCAGTCTGTCCGTCTGTCCGTCTGTCCGTCTGACCGTCTGTCCGTGTGTATGTTGAAATCAACTTTTTGAAGCCCCCCGACATAGGTTGGACCCGGGTAAGGCATTAAAATATCAGAAATATTCGGGAGTAGATCGGTATTGAAAATCAGAAACATCGGTACATAAACAACTGAGATATGAGCAAAAACCCACGACCACCTCGATTTTTTTTTCACAAAAACAACATTACAACAACAACATACATACATACAAACGTGTATACTGGTTAGAGAAAATGTGGCATCGAATCCCAGCTGAGCCAAAAAAATTTTTTTTTAAATTTTTTTTTAATTTTTTTTTAATTTTTTTTTATTTTTTTTTATTTTTTATTTAATATATTATATATATTTTTATTATTATTTTTTTAAATTTTTTTTATTTTTTAAAAAATTTTTTTTTTATTTTTTTTTTGTTTTATATATATTATATATATAATAATTTTTTTTTTAATTTTTTTTTTTAATTTTTTTTTAAAATTTTTTTTTTTAAATTTTTTAAATTTTTTATTTTTCGTTTTTTTAACATACATACGTGAATTTATAATTTTACAATGGGATGTTTTTATATATGTATGTACGTATTTCATATGGGATGAATGGTGACACAAACTACTGTTATTGCATGACTATACGTTGTGAAGGGTATATAAGATTCGGCACGGCCGAATATAGTGCTCTTACTTGTTTGAAAATGCTATAAAAAAAGTGTAGCTTCGGCTGTGTGGCTCGTAGCGCCGTCCTGTTGAAACCAAATGTGAAAAAAAATTCATTCAACATGGCCCGATAACGATCGCCATTGACTGTAACGGCCACTCCTTGCTCATTTTCGAAGAAAAATGGCCCAATTATGCCCCTGGACAAAAATACGCACCAAACAGTGACTCGTTTTAGTTGTATCGGCTTTTCAATGTATGCGTGCGGGTTTTCTGTGCCACAAATGCGACAATTTTGCTTGTTTACATACCCGCCAAGATCAAAATGAGCTTCACCTGAAAAGATGATTGTTTTTTTTTTGGCAAAATCGGTCAAAGTAATGTCGCAATATTTCGCAGCGTTGTTCAAGCGTATACAAAACCATATTCGTTTAGCGGAAGGATAAAATTAATTATCTGTCAAATCAGACTTGAGCTAATTGTTACCATTCACGAAATAAGCACTAGTTGAAAAAAAATACATTTGATGACGGACCCTTAATAAATTTACTTTGTTTGTTCATGCTTATAGTTGTTGAAGATCACTATTTTAAACACTCTAATATAGCAAAAGGTAGATTTAGAAAATCTTCACAGTTCTCTTTTTTTGTACTTAAAATC
Source organism: Phyto melanocephala (assembly GCA_941918925.1). Classification (NCBI taxonomy): domain Eukaryota; kingdom Metazoa; phylum Arthropoda; class Insecta; order Diptera; family Rhinophoridae; genus Phyto; species Phyto melanocephala. Next base: position 135,794,326 of record OW799234.1, on the reverse strand, counting down.
CTCAAGATGCTTAAAAATCGTCAAATCTGGCAACTATGATGAGGTAAAACATGTTGAGTATTTACGAGAGAAAAGAGGAATTGCATGCAATTTTAACAGTATTTAGGTAACCCAACATTTACACATGAAAGTCATTTCATGAAATTCCCAGTACACTCACACTTCTTCACTAACACACTCACATTTATTTTTCTTTCCACTCAGATTTCAACGATTTCTTCAAGAAAGTAAATTTTACGTTTTCAAGAAAATAAAGTGACAAATAGGTAAACACTGTTGCCAACTAATAAAACTATGTGCCACAGACAAAGTTACAGGATTGTGGTTACATAATAATTGTAAATATAAATTATTTTTGTATATATAAAAAGACTTATAATATTTATTCTTCAAATGTACATAGAGAATAATATTGATGTAATTTTAAAACAATAATTCCATTACAAATTAACAAGAATTATTTTTTTCAACTATTGCCTTTTAAATTTGTGTATGAAATATTCTTAGTAACTCTAAAGGTAGTAAAAACAATGGAGGCAAATTAAGCTCATCAATGTAAACTGAATGTAAAACTGAACTTTCACTTTCCTGTGTAAACGCACAAGAAATTTATATAAAAGTTGTCTATTTCATAGAAATTTTTATTTATAATACGCATACAGAAATTGCATGAAATTACTTTCATGTGTAAATGCAGGTTGAGAAACAGCTGATTTACCTTACAAAATGTGCCTTGTTAAACACCTATGTATGTGTGTGAATAACGGTGTTTTAAATTTTTGCTATTTAACAAAATTAAACATGATAAATGAAACAAATCTGATTTAATTGATAAAAGTATTTCAACTTAATAATGAAATATTCTGGCAATAATTTCAAAAACATTCATCATAGCTGAACTGATTTTGATCAATATATAACACTTGTTCATTATTTTAAATTTTTATATACAGTAAAATCTTTTTTTACACGGTCTTTTTTTACACGATTTTGAAATAACACGGTTCGTCAAGAAGAAATTATAAATTTTTTTACACGTTATTTAAAAAAAAAAAAAAAAATTTTAATTTTTAACATAATTATCTGCAGTGTTGGATATCATCCAAATGGCAACTCTACTTCACGCCATGTTTTTATTTAAGATATCAGTTTGTTAATGTCGCTATATATAATTTCAATAAAGTTCTTAAAGTTAAATCTTCAAATTACATAACCATAATTGTTAATAACTTTTCAAAAGGTACCATTGTGTTAGATTTTTATCTTAGAAAATTGCAATAAGCAATTTTATTTTATTTCGTTTTTACAGTGCCCTTATTAATACAATGTCTAAACAACAGCTGAAGAGACAAAGGCAGAGCTTTTGGTTTAAACGAAGCAACAATAAGACAATCAGTTATTTCTGGGTCTGCACTTAGTTCAAAAACAACTTCTTATAGTCGAAATTCTACTTTGGGGAAAACTGAAAAGCATATGACAGACCTTATGACAAAAAAACCTATAGAGGCTTCTGCATTAGAACAAACCCCAACAGTTGTGTTAGACATATCCTCTGACGACAGTGCTATTTTTAAGCCAGTCCATAATAAACGTACACGATTGTTATCATCTAGCAATGAGTAGCTGTACTCTTGTTTCCTATTTTTATACCCTTCACCTGTGGTACACAAGGGTATATATAGCTTTGTCATTTCGTTTGTAATTTCTACAATTTTAATTTCCGACCCCATAAAGTATATATTTTCTGAAAGCTTATGAATAGAGGAGTCGATTAAGCCCTGACCGTCTGTCCGTCTGTCCGTGTGTTGGTTGAAATCAACTTTTAGAAGCAACTATATGTTCCTCAGATCTGTGTATGGTATCAATCTTTTGAAAATATCCTGGAATGTATCGCTATTGAAATTCAGCACAATCGCCCGATAACTTTCCGAGATATGAGCAAATAAACACGACTGCCTCTGTTTTTTCCTATAGTTTTACCAAAAAAATTTATAGGTACCTTTGCTACTATTCGTAGATAGAACATGCCTCTAGAGATATTCGTGTGAAATTTTGGATAAATCGGGCTCTTATCGGTAAAGTTATAGGCAAAAAATTTTTTTTAAATATATATTCTAAAAATTTACAAACGAAAATTATTTTTTTTCACCTTCTAGATAACCGAGAGAGACAATATTGGTATCATCTGAAAGGACTTGACTAGCACAATAAAAGCACCATAAAAGACTTTAAATTTATGTTGGCCGCCACTACAAAATGGCGGACAATAAATTTATATATGAGCTAAATCTGGTATTTTTAAATGTAACTTCTTGAACCCCCTCAATATTGGTATCACATTAAAGGGCTTGACCAGTAGAATACAGTAAATTATTCTAAAATGTAAAATCCAAAATTTTTTTAACCCCATCAATATGGATATCAAATGAAAGGGCTTGACTAGTAGAATACATTTAACTACGTAAAAATTCAAAATCGAGGATGGTGTCGGAAATAATACAGAAAAAAGGGGAATAATATGAAATATAGGTTGTCAGATTATCTATGTATTTGCATGATGGTGAAGGGTATTATCAGATTCGGCACGGCCGAATATAACACTCTTACTTGTTTTTTATTTTTTTGTACTTGAATTTAAATTGTAAACTAAATTTATTTTCTTGTAATATATATGAATTGTTTTGTTTTATTATTACTAATGGAGTTTAGTATCACTTTTTTGCACGTTTTTTTAAGAAAATATTTGAATTTTTTTATTTTACACGATTTTTTAAGGTTGTGCAACAGATCCCTAAATTTACATATTTTTACACGATTTTGATTTACACGGTTTTCTTAGGAACGTATCTGCCGTGTAAAAAAAGATTTTACTGTATTTGTACAACATTTATCATTGTAAATGCTAGAGCTTTAAATAGGCTTTAAAAAAGTTTTTCATACATTTACGAGCACGAAAATAATCAATTGATTTTTAATACGGTTTATACAATTTTTATTACAGTCATCACCCTTTCAAAATATTTTATTTGTTTCAATTGTAAAAGGAATAACGTCTTGACACACACAATAAAAAAACATTCAAACAAAAGAAATTGGAAAAAAAAACAAAAATATAAAACATTAAATTTTATTCACTGACCCAACCCACCCACTTAAAAAATTATACACTCACCCATCTATCCATTCATCCGTCCGTCTCTTTTACGTGCAAATAAATAGACGAACGGATGTAAAACAAGTAATAAAATTGTTTTCTGTAATAAAACATTGACACTTACCTGTAACGAGAAAAAAATGGAATGAGAGAATGAACAAATGTACGAAAATTGTTTGCGTATATTACAAAAATTATTTAAAATTCAATACATACAACTCTTAAGAACAAATATGAAAATTGCAGAATTAAAGCTCGATTCATTTCAATACAGCAAAAAAAAAATTCAACGCATTAAGTTAAAGTTTTAGCAGTACTTCCAACTGGTTATGGTTTACACTTTGTATTGTAAATTCTTACGTTAGTTGTTTTTGTTACATAATTTTTTTTATTTATTTATTTTTTAATTTTGTAAGCCGTGCTGACTATTGCTTACCGTATTAAATACATGAAAATGCTTAAATAAATTCCGTACGAAATCTCAACAAGGTCTGTCTTCTGTACTGCAGCAGTGAAAAAGTAGAAAATTTTATTTCAATAGTATTTCTTTATTTTTTTAAATTTTTCTATCTTACCTACGATCTACACCCGCCATTGATTTGTTCGAACAGCGAACAATTTTTTGTGCGCACATGAATTTTCGTGGTGTGGACCAGAGTCTGACTTCGGTTATCCGAAAAAAAAATAACTCGAATATTTACTTATCTTTTTCGGTTATAAGTATAACCATGCACTTATCACAGAAAATAGCTACTCGTACATTCATGAATTGCTACGGTTACGAGTATATTTATTACTTATTTTCAAAAATACTCTCTATACATACGTATTATTCGGATATACATGTGCGAAAACAAATTACTTATAAGTATTGGCAAAATACTTATAAGTATTGGCAAAATACTTATAAGTATTGGCAAAATACTTATAAGTATTGGCAAAATACTTATAAGTATTGCGACATACTTATAAGTACTTTTGAACAAAAAAAACAAGTAAAAAACAAGTAAACGTGCTTTATTCTGCTCTTTCATTTTTTATCAAACAAAAAGAAAATTGGTCAGGGCTGGAACTATTTGTATAGTAAATATATATAACATAATTTATATTGCTTATTAATTTAAATAAGCAACGAGCTAACACATAATAATAAAATGTTTTCTTTAAATAAAAATAAATCTACTTATATTTATTATTTATTTTAAGTATTAAGAAACGCAACTGTTATACCTGAAATTTGTATGGCTTATCAACTTAAAAAATTATTTTGATATAAAAGCAGAAAAAGATAAGTAAAAATTAAAGAAAATAAAAGTGAAAATTTAGTTGAATTGATACTGGCAATAGATATGTATTTAACAATGTATTTTTTATTTTGATTTACTATTTATATAATTACGTATGTATTTACATTGCTTTTTGTTAGGAAAAAATCTGTAAGAATTTTGACCTTAATTATTGAAAAAAAAACACAAATTTCCAAGGAAAATTATCATTAAGAAGGATGCTCTTATACAGGTAGTGATGACAGCCTATCTGACCCAAATAAATTAATGCCAGAAAAAACCTGTAAATGTTTTTATGTTCTGGACCACATAATGGAACATTCATTAAAAAAAATGTTAAAACTTTATTTTGAAATCGAATTTGTGTTCACACAGTGAGATTTGAGAGTATGAATAATTATTACCATAAATTGTATTCAAAGTCAGATATTAACCTTTCCATCCCTGCTTTTTATGTATAAAAATCTACTTCTCATCGTGAAGTGAGAGGTTCTATTACATCACAAGTGTTGTCAACTTTATGATTCAAAAAACATCAAAACAGGAAAAAACGTTTGATTTTTAAGAATATGCGTAAAGTTTAAAATTTTGAATTTTCGATTTTATTTATTTTATAAAATTCTAAATTTCGTTATTAGAACCTTTAGGCCTAAAATAAGTTTCCATATAATATCATTAATAATAATAATAAATTTTAAGTTAAAGTTGTAACTTTAACTTCACAGTTGGTCATATAATCGCTACTTTAAAAATAATTACAGCTTTTGGTTTTATGCATATCATTATTCTTTTCTTTACTTTTATAAAAAGTTATGTTTGTTTAACCATAGAAGATATCAGAAACATATATATTTAAATTATAACTAATAATAATATAAAATATATAATCTATTTATACAGTTTTTTAAATGTAAGCTTAAGGATCTTTATAACAAAAGCATTGTCTATTATTAATTCTTATCATTTTTGTTGCGTTGTTTCGTAAGAAATTTACCTTGCAAAAATTGTTCTTTATTTGAATTTAGTATTTTTACTTCGATAAGAAAAAGAATGCACTAAAGAATTTGAGAAATCACATCGAGCACTGACTCAAATTTTTTGCGCGACAAAAATTTTAAAAAGCACAAATAATATTGCATAAAGCCAAAGTTGACAACGCTGGATAGGAACACAACAAAGAGAGTGTAATTATTTCTGTAAAATACCTGATACCCAGCAAACAAGAACACAAATATTAAAGTATTATGCCGTGTTATACATTCTAAGCTAATATTTTAAGCTGTATAACGAGACAAATCAATTTTAAAAGGTTTTAATCAACCACTAAATAGTTATTTATAAGTAAATAAACATAATGCTATTATCTGATTATTATTTTCCCGCAGAAAAAAATGATATTCTGTTTTTGTTTTTTGGAAAATTAATAAAGAAAAACAAACAAAAACCATATAATTTTTTCTTGACGGACTTAAAATATCTAAAAAAAGTTAATAAGAAAAACAATAAACAACAAATATATCTGTTAAAACTAGTAAATATATCTTAATATAAGATTTTTTTCTTTTTTATAAATTTAAAATAAATCCCACATGCTCGCTGGGCATTGCTAAAAAAAATAACGCATGTCGTTGTTTCATCAACCCCTAAATTAAAAATCATAAAAAAATGTCTCTGTCCATAATTCATCTAGCAACCAGGGATGCCAGTTTAATTAAACTGGATATTTTTATGGTATAAATTTTTTTAATTTTGTGAATTTGTTTGTTTTGTTATGTTTAAGTTTTTGTAGAACAATATTTTTAGTGGTAAAACACAAAGTTAAAATAATTCGCCAATAAACATTTTAATTAAAAATCATATTTCCATTTAAGCGTCTTATTTTTTTATAAAAGTTACATGTAAAATAGTTTATCATATAAACTTGAAACATGAATTTATAGTAGATAACTTTAAATGTCAATGAAAATATTTTACAAAATAAAGAAAACAAACGCTGTAAGGAAATATGTAGAAATGCCTTCAATTTTGATATCTTAAGCCATATATTCTAAATAAAAGTTAAGTCAGGACATATATTCCAATTATATCAATACTTATACAGGAAATTAATTATGATTCGAAAAATTACCAAAGTAGTGGCATATACTTTTGCTTAGTAACACTTTTCTTTAAATATTGATGTAAACAAAACTGTATTTTGGATATTTTCAAATACTAATTAATTAATATATATAAATTATTAATATATTAATTGGTAAATTATATTCATTTACTACCATTTGATTATTGTTTTTATTTTTTAAATATAAATGTTAGTATTTAGAAAAATTATGTGCAAAAATTGAAGTTTTTGGTAGATTTTAGTGAATTTTTTGACAAATTTGTTAGGAATAATATTTTTTGTGGCATCCCTGCTAGCAACTACGGCTGCTAAGCCGTATACACACAAACGATCATAAAAAAACAACAAATAAATGTATAACAATAATGTTTATGTATGTGTGCGTTTGTACCATAAGGGTTGTGCTGTTTTCATAACCCAAGCAAGTGCATTTTACTAAATCAAAACGCATGCAAAATTTCTACTTGATGCTCTCGCTTGAATTGTAAAAACGGTTACTCATTTTACTCGCTTTTTTTTACGGATAATCGATAACACTTAAGTACTTAAGTCCAATTTGTTGTACTGTGTACAATATAGAGTATTTATGCGAAAAATACTTAGATTTCGGTTACTTGTATATACTTATGCCGAACATCAAACGAGTATGTACGGATAGAGTAATTTTTTTAGCTGTAACCGTACGCACTTATACATGTTTTGCTAATAATACTCAATGTATATCCGAAGTTGTAATCGTTGTCATTCCCTGGTGTGGACCGCTGTTGTCGATGTTTTGTTCTTGTTCAAACAGCGTTGTCAGAACAATTGTTCAAACAACGATGTCTGATATTAATGGCATTTTGAATACGAAAGAGGCGACACATAAAAATAGCAACAAAATACATTTGATGCGTTTTCTCCATATCAAAGAGCAAATTTAACAGTTGCTCTGTTGACGTTTTGTTCTAGTCTAAACTAATCGTTGGCTCGTCAAGACGTAAAGTTAAGACTAGTATTTAGTTCTGCTTGAATTTAAATTTTCAAAGGCATGTGTAAAAAACAACTTAAAATTGAGGTTTTCAAAATTTAGCCTCAACTTTTCAAAACTTGTATACTAATACCTGAACGCTATTGCACTTAACGGAGACGTTTTTTCCCGACAACTTAAACAAGGCCAAGGAATTTTTTACATTCTGTTTGTATTTACAACATTTTCGAAGCAATATTGTTTTCGTGTAGAAATTAATATAAAATTTCGATCCTGAAATTTAAGCAAAATTTTACTTTTACTACATTTTTTAGCAGAGTGTAAGGAAGAGGCATGATTGTGCAGGGATGAAACTGTAAACTAGAGATCTACGACATGAGATAAAAAAAATCATACCAGCGCTCGAGGTATGGTAATGAATAATGGTAATGAGATTTTTTGGTGAGATTTTTCTGAATTAAAAAAACAAGCTTGTCATAAAGAATCTGTAATAGGGAACGTTTCGAGATATAAAAGCATATTAAAATATTTTTGTAAAATTCCATGGAAAAAATGTAAATTTCAAAAATTTTTTATGAGAATACTATGTACCAAGGCATACTCATACAGGAAACCTCGTCGAAACAGCGATCGGGAAGCATAGTGTCAAAAATTACATAATTCGCCTTGATTTCAATTATTTATGCAGGGATGGAAAATGAGATTTTAGTTTCGGTACGGAACAATTAACTCAAGTGTACTTTTTTGATAACAAATATACTAATTTTTATTTATATTTGTTGTAATTATGAGCTTCAAAAATATATATCCAGCAGATCATAGCAACTTTTCAATCACTAATATACGAATTTGCCTTGACAGAAAATATCCCCTTAAAAGCTGCTTTACAGTTAAAATTCGCCGTAATACCTGTATGAATATGGCTTGTCATATGCCTGAATTTATAAAATATAGTTTATAACACCGTGTACAAATTTTTTTTAAGGTTATAAAGGATACAAAAAATTGTTTAAATTAAACATCAATATTCGTATTATAGATTTTATCTTTTTATTTCGATAGAATAGAAAAATATGTCCTGTGATAAATTAATCATTCATCATTTATTCATTCATCATATTAATGAAATTTTCACACTTAGTGAAAAATACGTTGAAATACTTCATAATTTTGCCTGAAACATTTGATTCAAAACTTTCCAAGATATCGAAGGATAATTTATTTAAATTAATTTTTTTGTTTGTTTACGGGCTATTTCTTTTCAAATGGTACCCACATTGATATAAACTGCTACAAAAGTATGTAAATATATAAAAAAAAATTTTGTTTTTATATATTGTATCCTTTAAAAATTTAAAGTCCTATAAAAAGGATAAAACATTAGAAAATCAAAAACTGATTACGCAATTTCACTACATTTGGTCTCTAGCCATTTGGAATTTTCATTTCGTTGTTATTTAAGTAGAAGCTTTGTTTCTATTTTTGCCATTATGTAAAATATATGCGACTTGAACTCAAGTAAACAGTGAATATGGACCTTGTTTGGTTTGCCCGTGCGTTTAAGTGTGCACAGAAATAAATTTTATTTGGTCACCATGGAGTTTACCAATTTAACAACTTTAGCGTTTATATATATGTATGTAGGTATATCTATATATATTAAGATTATAAAATACACGAAATGGAATTGTTTTTACACTAAGTATGGAAAATAAGTATCTTAAATGACCCCCGTTTTCAACGTTGAATCGAATCGAATTTCTTCAACAACGTTGGCCTTAAGTTAAATAATTGTTTCTGGTTTGTTCACATATAATCGCTCCTTCAAACAACTACAAAGAAAATAGTTGGTTGCTGACATATCTGGGGTAAGCGCTGACAGTGGCTTAATCCTGCTAAAATCACAACAATTGCTTATTAACAAAATCATTCAAATGAAAATGAGCCTTATCACTCAATAAAGTTAATATCTTTTCCGGCCAACTGTTTAAATTTAACTGCAAAATTAAGATGTCTAAAAGTTCAATACTTTCCACAATTCGAATAATCTTTTACGGTACCATATTTGTGGTGACGATGAACTAGCAACGAATCATTGCTTCAGAGGTCGAACTTAAGACATTTAAATGTCAACGACATAAAATTATTTATCTCTGATTTAGGGAAAAAATAACATTATTCTGGTGTTTTGTTCAGTTGTAAATCTCTTTATTATTTATTCTCCAGATGTTCTCTTTATTAAAAAAAAATAAGAAAATAAAGGAATGTCTAAACGAAAAAGTAATTAAATTTTTAAGCCCCATGGTGACTTTTGGCCCGCTCTGAATTATATTCAAAATATAAAACTACGATCGCATTTATTGTTTCATAACTGATATGAAAGTAACTATAAAATTCTTATTGCACTATTTAAGAAATATTTACACTAAAGTGTGAGTCACTTTTGAAATTTATCAGTATCCCTGTGCATAGACATGAAAGAAAAACGCGCTTAACTAAACTGAAAAACGGAAATTTGGAGACGAATGTATGTATGTGTGTATGAATGCATGTGTAGAGAACGATAGTCATCAGCATACCAAAAATTTCGGTTTTCAAATGTTGCAATGTCATAAGAAGGATACCAACAAAATACCGAAATAAATACAAGAAAAAACACAAACTATGTCATTACTTTTACACTCATGTACGTATGAATATAGTATATGCATTTCGAGATTTTTTCGTGTGACGCATGATTCACGCATTAACGACAATTGTCGTGATTAGGTTCAAAATCAATCACGTGTGAGTGAGTTGAACAAATTCTACATAAGATATGCGGTCATAAATAAATATTTGTTAAATAAAAACTCCAAAATTTACGACAATAAAAAATATAATGGCCCGCAAAACATATAGAACGTTAGGTAGACTAGTTCGTAAAACAATAGATAAAATATTTAGTTTACAAAATACCATGTAATGGAATTGATACTGACAGTTGTGACAAGGTTTATGTAGGAATAACAAAAAATAAACTTAAAACTAGAATTGCTGCACATAAATCTGATCAAAAATGCAGGAGCACTACATTGACACAAAAACAGCATTATCATTACAGTGTCATAATTCTAAACATTATCATGATTTCAAAAATACATAAATTGTAAACAAAGAGAACAATTACATACAGATACTGCAAACGTTTCTCAAAATTATAGATTTTAAGTTAATAAGATCTTAAAACGGTAGTCTTACGGTATTTGTTATTTTGTACCGCATTACTTTACATCATGTGCCCGCGACTTCGTCTGTTTAGTTATCGGCATGAAAGGTAGCCTCTTTATGTAATTATTTAAGTTATTTTATATGTCTGTGTGGCAAATTTCATTTAAATCCGTTTAGTAATTTTTCACGTGATTGAGTAAAAATATTAGAAAACATATGAACTTTTTATTATATTAGTATTTTAGAATAGAACTTAACACAAATATCTAAGAAAATATACTTCTACAGACGACGTTGGATGACTAAATTTTTTTCGCCAGTACATGTAAATTTTAGGCATTTGAACAACTGACTAAATACAAATAAAAATATTTTTCGCTTAAATCGCAAATTTGTCCGATTATTGTGAGAAAAGGTGGCCTATGTGTTAATCTAGGTTGTTGTCTATCTGTGTGCCAAATTTCATTTAGTTTCGTTTTTTTTAATGTAATTTGCTAGAGAATCTACCCATTATTTGGTAGCGAAATATTGGTATTAAAACAAAAAGTTATCTCAAGCTCAAGAAAAAGAGGAAATTATTAATATAAAGATCAAGAAATTTAGGCGATACTTTTCAAATAGAAAAGATTTTAAACATTTTTATTTGTTTACGTGTATTAGAAAAAAATTGCGTGACTACAATGGTTGGTTAGTTATCATGGTAGTTCGCTGCACGCCAACAGTCAAGTAGAGTCTATATGACTCCGTTTTGACAGGACCACATCACTCGTCAGCTCTTTATGTATCTCAGAATAAATCAAATCCAATCCAATCCCGTGGCGGTGAGGTATCTCAGTAGATAATTCAGTCCAACTTAAGATACCGCAGAGAGGCCATCCAGTATATGTTCGCCCAGAAATCTGTGTCTTTTAGTCGCCAGTGCAGGACATTCGCAGAGAAGGTGGAAACCCGATTTCTCCTTCTCTCTATCCAGACAGCTGCGACAATGATCGCTGCGTGATTACAATAGTTTGCATGACTGTGATTTCAATTTCACTTGTCTGCTTAATCTTATATATTAAGAGGAAAGTCGGTTTTTTTTTTGTTACACAGTTTATGCTCATAGTACTTATACAACCGATTGTAATAAAAAAATTTTTAAATTTAGCGTTTAAAGTTAGCAGACACATACATAAGTGCACTATTTACATGGACAAGTAAGGAAACAAAAAAAAAAAAAAACAAAGTAATATGTGACGATACAAATTGTTTTTGCAGAAACACTGCTTTCTGTGTATGATATAGAGAGAGAGAGTGTTTGTTTAACAATTTCATTTTAAATTTGGTGAACAATGTTTATTGGATTTACTTCCAAATTAAGAACTGTTCTTCCTGATCCAGCGGTTTTTAGGAATAACAAAAAACTTTTTTATCCGTGAGCATGCATGATTGTCAGTCAAAAAAAAATACTCATGCGCACTTCTCTAATACGTATGTGGCAGTGCGTGTAGATGAGATATGATGTGAAACAAATATTTGTAAGAAGTTTTTGCTTTTTATTACTGAACGATGCTTTGTCAGCAGCTTATGTTCCACAGTAATTTCTAGACGTATAATGCACTCTACTCTTATGTTTGTATGTGGCTTTTTAATGAACATTCCCTTATTTTAGTATGGTATAAAAGTAAATATGTATGTATGTATACACTTTTACCATCGCAATCCTTCTAAAATGTCGTAAATATCCTTGATGTTATAACCGAGTACAATTTTTTTTTTTATTTTGTTGTGTGTAATGTTTGTATGGACTTCAGTCCTTTGGGTTCAGGGAATGGAATATTTGTGCAGTCATTTCGTACATGATTTTTTTTTTATTCTTTGTTGTTTCCCTGTTTCTACTTTTTGTAAATTTTACAAACTTGACATGGTTGTGAATCATGGCTGCAATGTCTAGTGCAACATGTATTTCTGAAAGCAAAAACTAATTTTATCATTCAAAAGACCAATACAAGGATGTAGTAGCGTTAATTTATTTAAAAAAAAAAGATAGAAACTACTTAAATTTATGATCCCTATTTAGGTTATACTTTTTTCTTAAATGGGGAAAAACGTGTTTAAATAGTTGGATTTAATTTTAAGATGAATAAAAATTAATTCCGTGTCACTACAGCAAATTCTGTTTGTAGGCTTCATTTAGTGCATTTATTCAACTAATATTATTCGGTTAGGGGCCAACTATGGAAAACCGCTTAATAAACTCAAAGAAATGATAAAAGAAGCAAAAACCAATGTGTAAGCAAATTAAAGGGGAATGAAAAAATTAAAATTAAATCAAAAACTTAATACCAAAACAAGTCCTGTTTAACTCAACTGTGATTAAGAACCAAAAGAAAACAATTTTACTTTACTTGTATTTAATTCAAATGTTGTTTTCAATAGCTTCTTCATTTTAACTTGCTGTATAAATATTCAAGAATTTTCCTAACGAACTACAAACTTAAAATTGCTGTAAATGCAAAATTTTTTAAGGGCCATAAATATTTTCTAGCTTTTTATTATTTTTTTTCTCTTTTTGTTTTTTTTTTTTGTTTTTACTAAACAATCATTCATCTCTGGGTTTTTTCTCAATGTTTTGTTTGTTTGTTTGTTTGTTTGTTTGTTTTTTTTAATCCCTTACCAACCACCCTTTCTATTATACTTTATAGTTCCTGTTTGGTATATTTGCTTTTGAAACTGACGATGACGACGATGATGATGATGATGATGCTGGACTTTGAAACATTTTTACAAGTGGAAAGCAAAATACAAACTTCCACTGAGATTGAAATTTTTGCAGCAGAGTGATGAGGTTAAATAAAATAAGTATAATTATGATTCGCTAGACATTTTAGTTAGGTAAATACAAATAATATAAAGAGGTATTTTTAACTTTATTTATTTCAGAAAAATAAAACATTTTTAAATTTCTACTGCCCGGCAGCATTTTAAATCATATGAAGGTGAATGCAATTGTTATGTTATGCGTACATTAAAATATACGTACGTACGTATTGCATACATAATACATGCTACAGATGTTAAATTTAATTAAAAGATTATTTAATTAGACACTTCAGGAAAATGTGAAGGGTTATGTATGAAACAAAACTCTATTCGTCGGCATTCTGTTGGTTTGAAAAAGAAAAAAATCCGCTTGAATGAAATCAATACAATTGTAGTATTCAGGAAAAAGTTTGGTTACACCGGTGTTGTGCATTTGCACAGGATACGAAGAGAAAAAACTCCACATACACACACACACATATGTATGTATGCAAACCGAGCTGTATATACAATTCAGGTTCATTTAACAGTTTTATGGTATGCCACACAAATGGGCACAAAAAGGATCAACAACATCGACTGATTGTGCGGTTTTTACTATTATTTTTGTACGTGAACACAAATAAAGTAATGCAAACATACACGTATACAAATATATGTAAAAGCACAGATGTCAATAGATTATGACGGTAACATGAACATTATTCAATACCATAGATAATTTGGATGGACATACATACATACATATTTGCAAAATACACAAACTATTTTTTTGTTTTTTTTTTTTTTTAATTTATATTTACAAGTCAGGTAGTTGCATAAACGTATATAAGTAATAAATTATTATTAATGCGAAGTTATAAAATATTATTATTATAATTAAATTAAAACAGAAAACAAACACAAGTGAATGCAAATTTCAGAAAAAATAAATTATAATAAGCTAGCGAACCTGGACCCTAGAAAGTTTTTGCATTGCATTTATCTGCCACCATTCGTTAGGCGTCATAAAAAGTACATACTTCATTCGTATCAGGATATCACTCCCCCTTCTCCGATCCTTGCGATTTCTATTTCAAAAGTGACTTCTACTAAATTTAAATCACATACTGATTACAGTTTGTTAGAATGACAATTAATGTATTTCCTGCTAGAAGGACCATTTCACGGCTCTGACTCTATCGATTTTGTGCTCGAAAAAGTAAAGCAGTCAATTATAAAAAATTTAAAGCTTACAACAATAATAGTCACCCCTACTTTTATCGTATCGTTTATGGGGTAGGAAACTATAAATAAGAATAAAGTCAGGCACACAAAATTTTGAAACTATAGATGTAATAGTTTTCCAGATATCTAACAAAATATATATGTATTATTTATATTAAAGGTGCCACGCCTACTGTTTTTATTCAGCATATTTTAAGCTCAACTATGCATGTTATTATTATGATTATAATACTCTATACTAGACTTTAGGTATTACAATTCTCTGTATATTTGGCAACAACTGTTGATCTTGTATGGGAGGTGATACGCCTACTTGAAATTACAAGAACAAATTTTCGTATTCATCATCAGAATCATTCTTGAGCTTCATAGATAATTTTAAGGAAAAAAATTAGCACAATCGATACAACTCTTCTCCGGTGATACGCTTAGCAACGGACATCATTTGATTTGTTTTTATATGTGTCGAAAAAGATTATAATATATTAATAATATATAAGTTGAACCAGTGGGAGCAAAATTGGGCGATGTCAATTCTTCTTTCCGTAAAAACTAGACGTCTGCATACATAGCTGTACTCAATAGCCATTTAAATACATTCCTTTGTTTTTTAATACGCAGACTTTTTCATTATGTATTAAATATATTTAAAGAAAAAACTCTCAATTGAAAGAGGAACTTGAACTGAAAACAAAAACAAAAATTTGCATACATTCAAATAAATCAAAGAGAATAAAATGTGGAAAGAATTTAAGAATAAAATTTTTTGAATTCTTACAACTTATTTAAGTGAATTTAAATTCATTTATTTTAAAGTAATTCTGCAAATTTGTCGTTGTTCTTAGTTTTGTTTCATTTAAGCACATATACATATGCACTCCGTTTGAAATTTCATTTTCGACCCCATAAAGTACATATATATTTTTTGAAAGCTTATGAATAGAGGAACCGATTAAGCCCTGACCGCCTGTCCGTGTGTTGGTTGAAATCAACTTGTAGAATCAACTATATGTATGTTCCTCAGATCTGTGTATGGTATCAATCGTTTGGAAATATCCGGAAATGAATCGCTATTCAGCACAATCGCCTCATAACTTTTGGAGATATGAGCAAATAAGCACGACTGCCTCTGTTTTTGCCCATATTTTAACCACCAAATTAAAATTTTTCACCCATATTATTTATAGATATAATATGCCCCTAGAGATATTCGTGAACAATTTTGGATTAATCGTGCTCTAATCGGTAAAGTTGTAGGCAAAAAAATTGTTTTTTAAACTATATATTCCACAAATTTACAAACGAAATTCAATTTTTTCAGCTTCTGGATAACCGAGAGTGTCAATATTAGTATCATCTGAAAGGACTTGACTAGCCACTATAAGCCACTATAAAAAATTTAAATTCATGATGGCCGCCACAAAAAAGGCGAACAATAAATTTATATATGAGCCAAAACTGTGATTTTAAAATGTAACTCCTTCAGCCCCCACCATATTGGTATCAAATGAATGGACTTGACCAGTAGAATACAGTAAATTATTAAAAAATGTAAAATCCAAGATGGCGTCTAAAACAAAATTGCGGAAAAAATTTTTTTAACCCCATCAATATGGGTATCAAATGCAGGGGCTTGGCTAGTAGAATACAGTTAACAACGTAAAAATTCATAATCGAGGATGGCGTCGGAAATAATAAAGAAAAATTGCGTATAACACGAAATATAGGTTAAGCAACGATGTGGGATTATACCTACATATGTACATGATGGTGAAGGTTATTATTAGATATATCTCGGTCGAATAAAGCACTCTTACTTGTTTTTTTTTATACCCTTCACCTGTCATTTATTAATATGGGTATACATTCATCAACTTAAATATTATTTGATTTTTTTTAATAAAGTAGCATGCTTTGCGTTCGACCCATTTGACCGTATTCCAGATGTAAATGTGACTATACTCTCATTGTTTAGTCCTTTTTTAACATTAAACATAAAACCACTCTTTGCAAAAACAATTTTTATCAACAATGTTGATTAATCGTGTTTTTTGTAATTTTTTGTTTTATTACACACATACGTTTTGTGCAAGTGTTAGTAGCAACTTTCAAAGCTTATAACTCTTAAAATACTAAACCAATTTAGGTAAGATTAAGATTGTACAGGAAAATTATTTTCGAATCGTATTCTTTTTATTTAAATCAATTGTTTAATGTGAGTGTAAAATGTATAATAAAAAACCGACTAACCTATTGAGATATATGATTTAAAGCTGAAAATCCATACCACGCGTTCTCGTATCAGCGCATTTTACGCATTTTATACCTCTAACGCTTTCTGCATTTAAAGTTACAGTTTAGTATCGATTTTCCGTCAATCAATTAACCGGGAATATCAATTTTCCGGGATCGATAAGTATATTGATTAAAAATAACAAATATTTATGTAAGTAACATGTTTATATTTATGTATTAACATGTAAAATCGATTAACCAAACCGATCATATGTGCATATTTGCTCAAGTGATGCAAATTGCAATTTAATAGAATTTGTTTTTGTAGTCGTGCACAAGTTAAATTGTTTGCTAGACTTGCACGGTCTGCACGACTTGCAAGGGTAGTTTGCATCAAAGAGTGAGTTCCACTAATATTTTTTTAAATTTTTATTAGCTCAATTAAGTGCTCACACCAAAAAAATTTTAAAAACATGTGGCTTTTTAAGTCTTGAAAAAGTACCATAAAAATACAAAAAAGTACCTTTGGTTCTTTTTGTTTTTTTGTTTTTGTAATTAAACACATTTTATTAGAAATCTATATTTAAATTTATTTGTGAAATGGTGCTCTAATATACGCATTAATTTTGTGAATGAACGAATATTCAAAAACATGCATACTATATGTGTTTTGCATGGTATTAGTAATTTCCTTTAATAAAATTATTTTTCTAATCTTTATGATGACCATCATAATTTTTTTTAATTGTTTTAATTATTTTTTTATTATATTTAATTTTTTTTAGAAAAAGTCTAGTACATAATGCAATTTAATTGTTATAATTATGATTTAAAATTAGACTAAGGATTTTAAACCGCACTCACACATACATATGTATGTATAAGCTCTAGTTTTAATTTTATTATAAATATACACAACCAGACCTCGATTTTCATTGTTTAAAAAAAATAATAGCTTTTGCTGAGCATACTTTAAAGGAAGCAATGAAATTGATTTCATACGCAGTAGATATATTTTCTGATATCTATGTGCAACAAAAAATAAGGTTAATTTTTTTAACAAAAGGCACATAATCATACCTTGTTTTTTGATTTATTTGTAGAAAGCTTTTACATCGAAAAATGTAAAAAAAAAAATATTGCACCTTTTCACAATTTGTGTCTACTAATGATGAAACGTATTGAGTTTTTTATGTATTCGCGAATGCAAATATTTACATTCGATATTCCCAAATGCGAATATTTCCACTAAAACACTTCATTGCCAAATAGCGCTTCTCGAATCGCTTATGTACTTAGTGTTCACTTGCTTCCAAGAGTGCCTGTAGAAGGCATGATTTTTATATGCGATGTCTCCCTACCTGGGCCAGCTTTATCGTGCCTTCTTCTTGCTCATTGCTAAAAGGAACTAGCAAGAAAGTTAGAAATATAAAGAACTAGCCAAACACGGCGCGCGTTGCTATGCCCCTTAATGAATCAAAATGCATTCTGAGTTTTAATTTAATATCAAGTGCAAAAACCTAAAAATTATTTTTTTTATGGGCGTGGCACTGCCCACTTTTCTAATCACGAAATTGTAAAGTCATAAAGTCATAAAGCCGAATCGATGCTCGGATCGGGTAATCGATGCTCCACTGTATATGCCGCGCATTAAATAACACAAGTAGAGAGATGGCACTCATTATCAAATGTCATCGATAACCAAATATAATATACATAATAAATCAATTAAGTTGTTCTCTAGAAAGTAAAACTTTTTTTGCGTTTTATGCGTCAGGGCATTCTACGCTTTGTGGTGTGGTTTTTCGGCGAACACTTTAATCGTCCATCATTTTTAATGGTTATTTTAAACTCTTCATGTTCATAACTTTCCGTTCACAGCTTTCATTTCAAAAAAAAAGGAAGTTCATTGCTATATTTTGTTATTTTTTAAGTAAAAACGTATTCTTTTTGAACATTTAAAACACAGATGACAAATCTTCTGTTTAAAGTTTTGCACGAAAAAACAAACATTCGTGACGTCAACCCCTTCGACAGAGTAAAACTTATATTATGTTGCATCCTCTTATAAATCACCATCCATGAGTGTTTACAATATGTATAGAAAGATACACACACACACAGCATTGTATATGTATTTAGCTTTAGAAGTCTGTCAATATAATAAATATAAGATTAACGAAAAGCTACTCTTTGATTCTGTAGTCTTTGGAAGTCAAAGATAGCATACACTGCCATCACATCTTCCCATCAACTTTATTCATCCAAATCCAAAGAATCGCGGTCACGTCTAATATTGCCCGTTAAAACCCAGACATACTCTAGTAAGAATCTTCTGAGTTTACCTTGACACTCTGCAGTCCGACAACATTCTTTAACAATACTGTCTGACGTCCACGAAACTTAAAATTTAAAAAAAAATTTTTCGTATAAATTTGGTAATTACATCGACATACAGTTGATCTTATTTGGATGACCGTGATTCCCTTTAAGATAACTCAATGTATAATGAAATGAGTTTGCAACTAACGATGTTCACGTTATCTTCAGTGCACTGTAGATAGAGAATGCTGTTTTTGTTTTAAGGTTTTTAAACACAACAGAAGTTACAAAAATTTTAAATCTTACTTATATTAAAACCTTAGAGCAGTTTGTCGTTTTAAGTTGTATAAAAAGAAAACCTTTTAAATTTGTACTTCAACTAAGATCTTAAAGCATATTTTTCAAAAAATATAAGAATTTGACTTTAAAATAACAAAAGCTATTTATGACTGACTATTTATTTAGAAGGATAAAATTGGCTCATAAATTTTAACAAATTAATTATCAAGTTTAAGCGTCTTCGAAATGAATTCTTTTGTTCTGATTTTTCAATGTTTAAAAGTATGTTTGCCAAGAATTTACAAATCCTTTTCAGTGTGTGACTTACACAACAAGTGTGTGTCAATCAGACACACCGCAATCAATGCGGCACAATGTTTCTAAACACATACATAGACAAAATACCATAGACAAACTAACACTAACAAACAAAAAAAACCTCAACAGCTACAATCAAAATTTATAACGAGTAAAATTTATAAGAAAGTCCCTTGACAAAGTTTTTGTCGCTTATACGTTTGTTTGTCGTCGATTTGTGCGTTTAAGTATTAAAATGCTTTCCTCTGTTTTCGTCAAAAAAAAAAACTCACACACAAACACAACACGTATTCCCATATGTATACCCTCAACAAATATTATACATATGTACTTGCTTTATGTTGTGTGTGTGAATGTATGCATGTGTCTTTGTAATTTCATATTATTTTTTCATCCTTAAGGGCTCTATTACTCTGTTATATAGAGTGTTTACATGTAATTGTAGCATCAAAATTATGCACATATGACATGTTTAGTATTTAAATGAAAAAAAAAAAAACATACACCAACACAAGTCCTAAACATTTTTTTTCCAAATTCAATACAAAAGCATATAGACCCTATTATTTACTCCCTACTTAAGGAAATTCAATAGCAGTTTTAACTTTTTTTATGCGTATGTTTACAAAAGAAAAGGTCAATCTATGGCAAATCGAATAGAATGTCCGTTTATTAATTTTTTTTATCTTATCAAGCATTTGTTAAACATTTGATACGAATTTTAAAAATAAAAATAAACAAAGTGACTTTTCAATTGGAACTCTGACTATTATTTTGAGCAGCCACAGCGCCGTAAATTGTTCAGTGGGAAGTATAGCTGAAACAGAGTGCGTTTATGTTGATCAACTCCAATGTGCGCTTCTGTGATTTTGAATAGGTTATCTTATAAAAACGTATACACATGTACATCAGTACAAACATGCATATTTCTGTGTATACATATATAAAATTTACTTAAACTTTTATAACGTTTAAATGATGTGTATGTCTACTATGTTTTGAGTTAATGTAGCATGGAATAACATTGAAATATAATATACACATGTATGCATGTATATGTACGTATGTAACTAACTATATTACATTTTAAAACAAAATATGTAATAATGAGCTACAGCTGCGATCAAAATAATTAGCCCACAATTAAAGAAATACAATAATTGTTTAGATAAGCTCAATTGGTAAATTATCAAGGAATAAAATGTCCAACTACATAAGTGACTTATATATTTAGATATAATTTTACATACATTAGCATTAGGAAACATTAAAAAAAAATTGCACTTTGCTTCTACAGTCTAACAATCTTTTAAAAGAAATTGTATTACCAAAATGGTTGTGACATCTGTTAGTTAGTTTTTCAGTAGCTTCTGATTGAGAATAATCAATCTTCTATCAATAAATGGAATAGGTATGAGGCTTTTGAAATAAATCAATTTGCTTGTTGGATATATGGGTTGTAAATTTCAAAATATAGTTTTGTTTTCCTGCGAATTATTTGCTTAATTCACAACCTATCGAAGGAGTCGTAGGTTGTAAGAAATTCAGTTCTCCATATCGAAGAAAAAATATAAAATTGTCGTAAGTGTTGTATAAAAAATTAATGTAGAAATTATCAACAAAATGTGTACAACAACTACGAGGTACAACTGCTACGACAGCTTGTGTTTTGAGCAATTCACTGTCTGTAAGTAGTCGTAACAATATACTGGGGAAACTACCCTCACACTCACGATTACGCTATGAGCGTACAGTGCATCCCCTTGACCACCATTAGCTCTATCGACATCTGAGACTTTCTAACCTCTTTATGTAGGAGGCCAAGGATTCTCCCATGCCTCAGCCAGAGGTGTTAGTAACACCTCTTTTCCAAGAGTGGCAAAAATACTAAAACGTGAAGACACTTCACCAAGGTGACATGACCCCCAGGGAGTTTTGTGACAATTAAATCGTCCTTGATAATTTTGCATTGCCAATATTAATTGAATGGGCACTTCTACCTTTAATTATAACTAAACTTTTCGAATCTTTTTTTGTCAATATTTCAAACCGGTTACGCAAAATAATTTAACTAAAAACATCTCCATTTTAGAGTTGTAAAAACGATTGATTGATGGACGGAAGTTTGACTGACTCTAAGACGACAAAGCTGGGTTGAATTGGCAATGACAATAGGGGTATAAACCTTTGACCGCAGCAAACAAAAAAATATTTTATTGTTGTTAGTATAAAATAGAGAACTAAAATAAGAAAAAGCATTTTTTGCTGTTAAAATTTATACATCAGAAAGCCTTTGAACATGTCTGCACACAAAAGGTTCCAAAGAGAACATCATCCGGAAGTCTTCTTGAAGCCCCATTCTTTGAAGTGAGTGTAGAAGCCTTGCTCTATATTCTATTTATGTAAAAATAAGCAAAAATCCTAAGTAATTCACATTACGACTATGTTCTGCTATTACTTTGGCCACCACAACATAAATTTTACATGTATTCTAAAGCTAAACAGACAAAGTAAACACGAAGTTCTTTCCATACATTCGTAGGTGTAAATATGTATGTGTAGATATGTATGTATGCATTAAATAATATGAACGTAACAAGTTTTTGGGAATAAAATTTTGTTTGTCTCTTAATTCAAAATCTTTATAAACGGTACGAGTAAAACAGACGAAAGTTTTCCCTAATTTAATGTTGTGTTTATTTCCGTCTAAAAAGGAAATAAATACGGTCGAAAAAGGAAAACAATTCGCATATTTTTCTATTTAACTTTATGTTAAAGATTTTAAACACAAATTTAAGCGCATTTGCATTGTTGATGTTAAATCAAATTTCGTAGCTTGCAAAGGAATATGCATTTAAAAATAAAAAATAAAAATACATTGAGCAGGACTCCGTTAAGGCAACAAAATATAACTCTTTTTGTATGGCCACTCCATGCGAGACGTACTTGAATTAGATTTATTGTTTTTGTTTTTTATTTCTTTTTTTGTATAAAAATAAAAACCATTGAAACTGTAAAAGAATAATTGCTGTGAATTCATAGGACTTAGGTTGTTTATAAAAACAAAGTTCGTTAACAAAAAAATAAATAAAAAGAGAAGCAAGGCAGTCTACTCTTGTTACATAAAATTGCAAATATACTACTGCAGTATTTATTTTTTATAAAATTTCTTATAAAAATTAATGTGAAATTTATTTATTTTTTCAAAATAAACTTCGAAATGCATTTTTTATTAAAAACAATTTACGATTTCTGTTCGTTTTAATAAATTTGTCTCTTTAAGGTTGTATCAGCATTTTTGTGCTTGAATTATCCTTGAATTAAGTTATGAAAAGATGTAGAAAAACGCAACAAAATTACCCATGTTCATACCCTCACTAATATGAATGTTATGCATACCCTGTAGTTTTTTAGTTAATATTTGTCAAAAATACAAGTACGATTAAATGTAGTTTCATAGTGGGTTTTATACTAAAATGGGCGCAGTGGTTGATTAATGAAAAATGTAGTTTTACGGGCTGCAGGATTTAGATATTCACAAAGATTACGGAGTGGCTTATAGACAAGCCCTTTTCCAAACGTAAAACTTGTGGCAAGAGCTGCAGGGCTAGTACACAACTAACATTAACACTTACAATTACATGACTTGTCCTTCCTATTACGTTGTTTGTATGCGATAATTTTTCTTTTATTTTCCTTCCTTTTCTATGATTCATGTCAAGCACACACATACAGACACGCCAATACTAGTACTTTTCGTTTGATGAACACAAAATTCTGTTAACAAGAATGAAAGGAATAATAATGTTGTAAGCAGGTACTGCTTCTGCGACTACCTCCCCCTTAAACCCAGTAGCCGCAGATGGTGTTGCCGGTGCATCAGTACGAGTTAATGTAACGGTGATGAAGGCGGTATAAACAAGTAAATAGAACACGATTTTTTCTTCAGTTATGAGGAAACATCCTTGTTTTTCAACTAGTTCGGTCTTCATTTAGTCATATGTATATTCACACATGCATCTGCTCACTATTCGAATGCACTTGGTCGTAAAAACATGTGTATAAAACATATATTATTGTTGTTATTGCAGTTGTTGCTGGCAATTCAATTCTTACAAGACTTGTTAGAAATGCAAGAAGTAACCTTCAGTATATGTAATGTATTCCTACAACATGCTAAACGCTAAAAATGACGACACTCAGCACTCGTAAATAGATGAAAAGAAAATACTAACAACAAACATGCATAAACATAATAAAATGAAATTAAGCACAATTCATTTATGGAACGAGATAAAGTAAAAAACACAAAAACATTCTTAAATTAATGTACAACATTATTAGACTACATACATACATACATACATACATCCATATGCAGTCACTTACATACATATTTAATGCATAGTCATGTGTGCACAAGTAAGTTGTGTATGTATTTGTATTCATACGTAATAATTATTTTAATTACAATATTGAAAAGTTTTTAAAGCACTTCCTTCGTAAATTATTCGTTAATATTAATTTATTTCGCAACTTGTTTGCTGGAAACATTTGCTTAGACAATATGAAAAGTTTTGTATTCGAAGGGAGACCATAACTTTCACAGCAATTGCTGTTAACACATTACTAGGACGACAGCAGGATACACAGCGTCGAAAAATAAACTGATTTAAATTTTGTCATTTTACGTTCTTAAATTAACAAAACAAAAATAAGTCATCGCTTATCAGGTAGCATTTTCCATTCACGACTTCTTTATAAGACGTGTACATACAAACGAAACATAAAACAATTCTTATAGAACATGTTTGCTTTGGAATACCTACAAAAATTTGCCCTTTTAGCTCCCAGATATTTACAACAAATTTTATTTGACACCTGATATGTTTGGAGGTGCCTCTAACATCAATTTTAGCAAAATTCATGAATTTAGTTTAAAAAAAAGATCTCAACAATTTTATGAACGCGTAAATACATTCTGAGCATTGTCCTTCGTGTAGATGTAAGGAAGGAAAGTTTGATCTTGTGGTAGTTTTGATAAATAAATAAATCAACTCGAGAGCGTACTACGATCTTTTAAGTATTACTGCTGCGATAAATAAGAGATTAATGCAAGACATATTTCACCATTCGATAATATAAATTAACGTCGGATAAAACAGCAAAATACCCAACCGTTAATGACATATTCAATAGACTGGCTCTGAGTATTTTAGAAATTAAGCAAAAAGCATCTCTGCCAACTGACAGCTTTAAAAGACTCATACCATGACAAATGTAGAAGAAATGATTAATAGATTTATAACTGAGTTTCACAGATAATTTTATGTTTGCAGTTGCAAATGCAAACTTATCTCATACAACAAGAAAAACGGTAATACACGGTTTCAACTATAAAAAAAAGAATAAAGAAAAAAGAAAAGAAAATAGTTTATCACGTTACAGAGAGATATTTGATTTTGGCAAACTGTGTTGCTCTCGTTCTTTACCTTAAGACTTGACAATCGAAGCAACACTTCAAGCGATAGGGTAGCTTTTAGTTCTTTATTAAAATGCCAAAACAAATAGTTGCGCCTCCAGCACAAAAAAGGGACTAAATTTCCCATCGCTGATTCTTGTCTACGATCGCACTAAAGTCTCTGACAGAGCCGCTGCCATCATAGTTTCTTCTATGTAAAAAGATGTTGGTATTATTATGAAATCATCTAAGTGGTGTTATTGAACGTTCAAAGTTGCACCGTGAAAAGACTGAGGTCAGAGCAGGTTTAAAGGATGCTGATCGCATACTTACGCGGTATATATTTTGATAAAGCTTTTAATAGTATTTAGAAAAAAAATAAATTTTATAGGAAAAAAGTGCTAAAGACCATTATGTGATCTTATCAAAGCCAGGAAAAGATTATTTCTAGCTTGTCCCGTGTGAGTTAGGAACTGTCAAAGGTACTTAAGATACTGTACTAACTCATTTGAAATCCAAAACTGTGAATGTCAGTAAATTAGTTGTTGCTAGTTGCGATAGAACAATAGTAATCACTGGTTTTAAAGTTGGTTTTTTTCGTGTGATGGAAGAAGAACTAAATAAGCCATTACAGTGGTTTATCTGTCAATCTTATTGAAATTAATTACTACTGCAATATCTGATGTTACATTTGGACGTAAAACCTACAGAACCTAAATTTTTTCCGAATCTCAATTACAAAATTGTGAAATAATGCCAATAATCGAACTTAGTCAAATTACAAGAAGTGATTTGAGTACCGACCAAAAATATCTTCACGATATTGTGACCGCTATTAGCCCTGTCATTTTTTCTTTAGATTTGGCTTAAATTAATCCTGCACCACTCAACCATTTTATATGGGTGACAACAGCAAATCGAGTTCTAATATTATATGCTACTAAATCGCAAACCTAAGAAAAATTAATCCATCGTATATGAAGCACTTCTGGGGAAAAATTTGTCTGAAACGCTATTTCAACGCCGAATTTAAGATCATTGATATAAGGTAATCCAATAAAATGAATATTTCGGTTAAGCAGAAAATCTTATTCTTGCTATGCTTGGAGATGACAGAACAACATCATCCTAAAGATTATACCGTCACTATTTCGTAGCGAGACTGTGAGATAACCGAGCCACTTCTGAATTTTAATATTTCTGATGAAGACTTGAAAGCCATTGTCAAAAGCGGTCTCGTCACATTTTAGAAAATTGAGAGGCAACTTTATATCGCTACGCGGTTGAAAAAAAAATTGTATTCATACATTTTCGCTCCACTCTAATATTTATGCAAAGTGTATCGCGTTTATAGTTTTATTTTGTGCTTCATTCAAAGTTTCAATAAAAACTAAATGTTGGTCGCTGAAATGGTTGTTAAATGTGAATATATACAATTTTGTAATGATTTTTGCTATGGTTATACTGTTTGTTGCAGTTTGTGTGTCAAAATATACGTCATGAATGGCAATTGTGTTTCGTAAACACGTTGCAAGGTGTGTACTTAACATAAGCCACACAAAGCGACTGCGGATAAAGCCTAATGAAACATGTTATCGACGAATAGGCCGCGGCTAACAACCGATCAGCTTCGCTCGGTGATAATAAATAATTGACAAGATGAACCGCTTTTTGTAGCTGTGGTCAAATAAGGCTAGTTTGTCGGTGGTCGTGTTTCCATGTAGCCGTATTGATGTGAAAATATTTATTTTCATTTACACACATGTATTCTACTTTTGACAGGTTGTAGTCGCTATCATCTATGTGTTTATAGCATAGTTGGGCACATTCCAGTACCAGTAAAATTTCAATTACCAGTAAATTGTTTTACTGGTAATTGAAATAAACTTCAAGTACCAGTAAATTTTTAATGGTAATGAAAATGAAATTCCATTACCAGTAAATTTTTACTGATAATTAAATGAAAATTCCAGTACCAGTAAATTTTTACTGATAATTAAATGAAAATTGCTGTACCAGTAAATTTACTGGTAATTAAAAAAAATATGCATTACCAGTAAATATTAACTGGTAATTAAAAAAAAATAGCAGTACCAATAAAAATTTAATAAAATTAAAAAAAAAATTTATGCATATTCAAAAAAAAATATTTTTTTAGAAGTTTATATTAATGTAAATTATATTGAGGCAATTCAATCAAAATTAATAAAAAAAAACAGAAAAAGAAACAAAATTACTTCAAATTTAATCTCACACAGAAATATAAGTTTAATTAATTAATTTTTTCAACATTACAAAATATACTGCATTACTATTTCCATTACCAATAAACTTTTACTGGTAATGCAATTTTTCATTTAATTACCAGTAAATGTTTACTGGTAATGTAATTTTTGTTTAATTATAAATAAATATTAACTGGTACTGGAATTTAATCTTCACTACCAGTAAAAATGTACTGGTAATTAAATGAAAAATTGCAGTACCAGTAAAAGTTTATTGGTAATGGAAATAGTAATGCAGTACTTTTTTAATGGTTTTTGCCCATCTATGGTTTATAGGGGGTCAATATTTGACATTTTGGTCCAGCAGGTGTTTCCTCTCATCCCTGTTACTTATTATCTATTGCTTTCAGCAACATTTGTCAAAAATAGTGTAGATAGCTACTTCTTCAATCTGTTCAAATGTGTCTAGGCTACTATCCAATAGGACTGGCTTAAGTGCAAATTTCATCCCGATCGGAAGACATCGTATTTAAAAGTTAGTACGCTTGAGGCGAAATGACCCAAATAGATAATTTATTACAATATTCAATTTCTAATGGATATTGAAAATTTAACAAGTACAGATTATAGATCAATATCTACTACTGCGGTATTTTTTAATATGAAAAGTAATAAAAACTCAATATCACTAAGTGTTCTATCTCTGATGTATGTATTCTATCCGCTGTAAATCCACTCTAGGGAAAAAGTGTGCAAAAATTAATAATAAAAATTAAGTTCACTGTTTTATAATTAACTTATAAATGGATCATTGTTACTACTTCCTTATGTTTTTTATTGCATTTTCCTTATTTATGATACATACCTGAAAAGAAACAAAGTAAAACAAGATTAATTATTAAAAGTGTAAGTTAATTTTTCCAATAATCAATATTGGTTTTAACATATCTTATACTTGTATATTATGTGCAATTACATACTTGCGTACATATAAATAACTTAAGTATCAATAAACGTTTTATTTTTTATATTTGATGTTTAACCATAAAAATATTGTGAGTACGTAGTGAAAATATAAAAAAAAAACCATAAATACCACTGCAAAACAAGATTAATCTAATTTAAGTTTTTAGTATATAATGAAGAATTAAAATAAAAATGCTCCATATGTATATACATGTAAGTATGTACCCTGTAGCTAAATTGTTAACTAGATACGTTTTGAATCAGTCATATAGCTAGTTGTAGTGACTATTGTAGATCGCACACGCATTCACTACAATGAAATACTCGCTTATTGCAAAATTTAAGATTATTTTGATTTTCAAACTAAAACCTTATTCAAATAATTTTGGAATAGTAGTGTACTGATGTAGTAGTTAAAGCGTGAAACTTTAAAACCAGAAGACCT